>CM060705.1:156683572-157965239 GCA_030686995.1 Artemisia argyi
TCATTTGAAACCATAGGAGGCGGCTTTCCTAAGATAGACTTAGATGCAGTAGTGGGCCTAAGAGGAATGCTTGTCCTACGTTTCTTATGACGATAAAGGAGAGAATTAGCAATACATTTTGTATGATCACCAGATGATACACTTTTACGACAAAACACACAAGATGCATTAATATTCAAAACATTCAAAGGTTCATCATTCGTTACATTTAGATTTTGATTACAATTTGCCAGATTAGAATCTAAATCTGATGCAACATGAGTTTTATTCAAATTCCTAAGTTGGTCTTCTACTTCTTGAGCTTCTAGTGATCCTCTTTTACGTTGCCAGAGCCTATTCTTCTTTTTACTTTTTCGCTTGGGTCTGCTAACGCTACTAGTGGAGACTAGTCCTGTAGAAGTGGAGTTATCAACATTAGTGTTTTGAACAACATTTCCTTTATCAGTTTTGTCTAATTGATACATTCCTGGTGCTATTACCGTGGTGTCAACAAACTTTCCTTTTTGGAGTATCTTAATTTTCGCTTTCAAATCAATGATGATGTGATTCTTATCCTGAATATTTGACTCAAGTATGCCATTGCAATATTTAATGTCTATGTGGTTTTGTAGAAATGCGTCATTTTCAATTTTTAAATCCGCAATTTCTTGCTCGTATTTGAGACACAAACTTTTGAAAGACTCATTGTTTTTGCAAAGCTGACAAGAGTTTGAAATATTTTGATTTTGAAGTTTCAATTCCCGTTCAAGACTTTGAGCTTGACACCATTCAATCCTCTGTTTGAGTAGACAAATTTCTTTTGAAAACTGTTTTGTCACATCATCATTTGTAATTCTCAACTTATCATTTTCCTGTTTGAGTGTCTCAATTTCCGCATTCAACAAGTTATTATCAACACAAAGATCATCCATAAGCATAGAAGTACCAGATTTATAGAGATCATTCATGATAACAGACAAAATATCAGCATTCAGAACTTGTTCCAAGAGTCGATCAGCATCTTTTTGTAAAACTCGATTTCTTTGCTTTTGAGTCAAAATTTCATTTTCAGTTGAGTTGAAAACGTTTATCATATTTTTTACCTCGTTTTAAAGTTCCTGATCCCAACGTGTAGCACAGAGACGGAGGTGTTTGACAATTGGCAGCATTTGTTTTTGAAAAATATCTCTTTTTTCTCGCTCGTAAGCGGATTGAAAAGTTTCAACTTTTATTTCAGAATTGCGTGCAATTGTTTCCTCCAAAATTTCGATGTCTTCCATAAAGGTTTTGAAATAATTTAAGACACGACAACTTTTTGGTAAAGGTGTAAGTTCACCGGATGATGGTAAAGGACCATTTATTTGTGCTACAGTTTGGACAGGGACCGCATTAGAAGATGAAACATATGACTCTTCGTCAAACCATGATTTCTCAGGTACGTCCTTTTGAGTAACAAAAGATTTAGAAAGAGGTGGAGCTTTTGAATAGTCATATGGTGTCCAATATTGAACATAACTCATTTTTGATCGACTCTCGTCTTCAAGTTCTTCTTCTTCCTCAGTATCAAAAACAACAGCACGCACAATTGTATTATCAAACATGTGATCTATACTGTAAACCTTAGGATTTTCTTTGAAAGCTTTGTGAAGAAACATTGATTTAAAATCGCAAAGTGCAAATCCTTTATCGGGTCTCGGTTTTAAAGCAAATTTCTGAATTGTTGTGACAGAGTTCCCGTGTTTGTAAACAATGTGACGAAATTCTTTGAGTTGTTTTTCGAGATCAACAATATCACCGAGTAAGTCATCTATATACTTCCTTTTACGTATTTTATGTTCACAAAACTTCTTTTTGCAATTTGACAATTCTGTTTCTGTTTTTGAAAGAACTGTTTGAAGACGTTCAACTTGCATTTTCAAGTCACACTTTTCACTTTCGAGTTTCGAAATCAACTTTCCGTTTGACTCAATTAAATCTTGTATTTTGCGTTGAAGATCTTGTTCTCTATTGTAAGAATCTTGAAAAGCTTTTTCAAAACTTTTTGCATTTTTAATCTTGTCTTCCTGATTAGAAAGTTGAATTTTATAACACTCAATATCTCTTGCAAGTGACGCATTTTTCTCTTTTAAAACTTTGTTTTTCTCGTTGCATTTTATGATTTGCAATTGTTGAGCATCCAGTTGTTTAGATAACAATATGAGGTCAGGGTCTGGATCAAATGATGGTTCATGTTGTTCTAAATGATCATGTTTATCATTCTCAATAGGATCATCAAATGAAACAACTGTGTCATCATCAAATATGACAACTGTGCTTATTTGTTCATCTGTTTGAGAGGATGAAGATGATTTAGATGGAACAACTTGCGCCATATCTGATTCAGAAGCAGAGGGTGAGGCTATTTCATGTATTAGGCATGCTTTTTGGTCATGTACCTGAGACAAGCTGTCAGTGTCATACACTGGACCTGAATCATTAAACTGAAGTTCCTGCATGTTGGCCATAAGCATCACAGCTGCATTAGCTTCTTCCATGTCATCATCATTGTACACATTTGCCATGAAGTTGTTATCTTGTTCAGGGAAATGTCCATCTTTTTCATCTTGAAGAGCCATGAGTAATGCTTGCTTGTGAAACTTACTACCCCGAGTTCTCGGTTTGGGACATGCTGTTGCTATATGACCTTGTTCATTACAATTGTAGCACCACACTGCATTCCCTGAGTTGGAGTTCCTAGTTGCAACCGGTTCAGACTTTTGCTGAGAGGACCCTGAGTTGTTCCTAAACCCCGCATTGTTACTAAACCTCTGTCCATTCCCAAAGTTTCCTGAAGAACTTCCTGAACCAGATCGACCATAACTACGATTCTGAATTTCCACTCTTCCATCATTGACAACAGCTTGATTCCTTGTGTTAGAAGATGAACGTTGACGGTTGTTTGTTTTGTTGGAGAATTTGCTAAAAGCACGAGCAATAAGAGCAAGTCCCTGATTCAACGTGTTAAAGTCATCATCGTCATCGTCATTGGAATTTGAGTAATACACTGCATCATTGTTGTTTAATGGAACAAGTTGAGTAGAATCATTCTGTGGAGATGAATCATATGGGACCATTTGGTTCGAGGTAGAAGATTGTGGATAACTGAAGTAGTTTTGCTCTTGAACATATGCATGATTTGTCATTGGTGGTGGAGCATATGGAGATTGAGCTACGAGAGCCAAAGAATTTGGTGTTGGTGTTGGTGTGTATCCTCCTCGTAGAGCTCGATCTTTTTCAACTTCAGGTTCATGGTGTTTCAGGAAATCATACAACAAACCATATGGAGCATCATGAAGATTTTTTGTTTGACGAACAAATGTCACATATTTATGCCAATCAAGGCCAAGACTACCAACAAATTTGGAGTTCACAGCAATCCTTGGTACTGTGATTTTGTGACGTTCTAGATCATTAACCACATTTGTGAAACGATGATAGTAGGACTCAAGTGACTCTCCTGGTTCAATTGTGATGTCAGTGTATTCCATGTAGAGTTTGGATTCCATATCATCTTTGTTCAACTGAGTGCCTTCCATAAGGAGATGAACATGTTCCCACATAGCTTTGGCTGTTTTCTGAGCATCGACACTTCGATAAATTGGATTAGGTATACCTTGAAGTATATAAGCCATTGCATACTGATCAGCTTCACGATGTAGTTTCTGTTCTTCAGTGAGTGCAGATTCTGGAAGGGGTCTATCACCAGGAGGACGTGGAGGATCAACATGTGGATCACCAGCTTCAAATCTTGTTGGCCACTCAAATGGTCCTTCTAGTATCACTTGCTTCAAGAGTTTCCCATGAGGTTTCTTAAGTTCAAGAAATCGTAAGAATCGACTTGATCATTGAACATAGTTCCCAGGTGTAAGCATTGGAGGTGTTTCAAGTGATCCTGCCTCATGTCGGGATTGTTGAGTTGTAATAACTTCACACATTCTGTCAAACCAGTGAGGTTGTTTGGAGGAAAACTGAGTGTTTTGTAGTGGCACTTGATATGGTTGTTATTGAGGAATGATCTGATGTTGTTGCATCATTAGGTAATGATGTAGTGGATTATACGTTTGTTTTTGAGAAGGTTGTTGATACAGTTGTTGCTGATGGTATTGTTGTTGCTGATACTGCTGATGTTGCTGCTGAGTATGAGGGAAGTGGTGATTAGGTGGTTGAGACATCTTAGAACACTTGTGTAGAAGTGGATCTTTGTAGAAGATTGAAATGCACGTTCCTTTGAGCAAGTTCCAAAATCCTTGGGGTAAGTTCAATTCTTACGCGTAACTTTAATCTTACGCGTAAACTGTTAGATTATGCGTAAAGAGTAGGTTTAGGCGTAAACAAAAAGTTTAGGCGTAAGTTTCCTCTTTACGCGTAAGCTTAGGCTTATGCGTAAGTGTAGACTTATGCGTAAGGTTTAAACAACCAAACAAATCTTCCAAACTTATCCAAGCTTGAAAGATATCCGAAGTCGAAGTATTCCACTAACTTTTCCAAGCTAGGGAAGTACTGAGTCACCGTAACACGAGGAGAAGATCTTTGTTGAAAAAATTAAGCGTAGATACTGAAACTTACGCGTAAGATTTACTTATGCGTAAAGTTTATGCGTAGTTGGCAACTTATGCGTAGGATCTGTCTTCTGCGTAGAACTCACAACTTACTCATAGAATCTTAAGCGTAGGAATTAGGACTTACGCGTAGAAAACCAAAGTTACTCGTAAGAACAGGGTTTTGACTGTAGTTACGCGTAAGAAAAGGGTTTTAGCCAAGAATTACGCGTAGAAAGGACACAAAGTACTATTCACAGCTTTTGAGTCATACTGTTCACTAAAGTTACGCGTAAACAGGTCAGAAACTTGAAAAATCTCAATTTTTTTAAGAAAAAATGCTTAAAAATAAGATACTTTTGATCAAATAACTTCACCAATACTTAGAAAACACTAACTATTGAAGATTTTGCTACCAAAAACTAGTTTTCCAATATCAAAGAAGCTATAAAACCTTAAAAAACCTTAAAAAATCACAACTTTATGCAAAAACTAAGCTTCAAATCACTATATCAACCTTGAAACTTATCCAAGCTTCAAGATTTGAGTGAAAGAAACCAAGAAAAATGCAAAAAAGATGAAGAATAAGCACCAAACCCCACGTTAGAACCAAGAAACACACTTCAATCTCTATTAGGCGAATGATACCACTTGTTAGGTCACCGTTTATGTAAACACAAGTATGATTAAGAGTGAAATAAGATGAGAAGGAGAGATGGTTGATTATAAGAAATGAGAGAAGATAAATTGCAAGAGTTTCACTAGTGTATTCAAATAACCAACAAACATAATGTTTACATGAGCTTACTATTTATAAGGGAGGAGTTAGGGCAACACCCCCTTCCTTCCTTATCTTCAAATTTGTGGGCTTTCAAGCCCATGGGGCTTTAATACATAAGCCTTGTAACATGAAACTTAATGAAATAAATACTAAAGCAACCTATTACAAAAGGCAATGACCGAGACTTGACTAAATACAAAAGTATGATCCCAACATAACATTAGTTTAAAAAGATATTTAACGTATATTAAAACTAATTCACATATTTACCAAATTAAAAAAAATATTTAACGTATATTAAAACTAATTATCATATTTACCAAATTTTGTAATTTTAATAGATAAAAGTCTAAAAACCAATACTAATACTCATGTAATTTTACACAAAGTTAATATTATAAAGTATAGGGGGTATAAAGTGTAAGGGGTTATTTGTGTTTTTTATAAAGTTATCAAAAAACATGAAAACTTGTAATTTTACACTTTACTCTATATAAATTATTTAAAATTCAATCATTAAAGTTTTATTAATTACTCCCTTTTTTTTAAGTTTTTATTTTCATAAATTTGACACCTATATTTTTATGCATTTTTTTTAACCAAATTTCTCCACCAAATTTATTAAGTTTGACCAAAATTAATTTAATTTTGACTTTTTATTGACCAATCACGTTGCTCGATTTTGCCTACGTGGCAAAATCGAGCTCTGCTATTGGTCCAATTTTTTTTTCAATGAGAAGGGATTTGCAAAAACACTTCGAAATAACGTAATTCTTTTATTATATAAAAGATTGTTTTTTTTTTTAATCCCAAGATTAAAATTTGGTCTAAGTTAGACATGAGTGTAGAACTGTACATGTAAGTTAACTTTTCTTCGACTACTCATATAGACTATAGAGAACGTATATATTGGTTGTTGCAAGTCATCTCTCTAGTGATTGTAAAATGAGATTGAAACCATGAGCGGAGTCAGAATTTGAAGTTAAAAATGACCGAATTTAATGTAAAATTATAAAAAGAAATATTGCCAAAAAAAGGTTTTATTTTGCTTAACTCATGATTCAACTTAACACTATAATAATTAGAAACTAAGCTAAATTAAAAAAGAATATCTTAACAAGTAAATTTATTTGATGTTATATATGATTGTTAAGTTATTCGAAATTTCTAAAAAAATAAAGGGAGCTAATTGCAATTATTATTAAAAAAAAATTAGCTTATGCGCTAATGTATAACTAATGAATCAAATAGGCTAATTAAGAGTGGCTTAGCACCCACTAGTCACCCTACTAGCTCCGTCTCTACTTGACACCTACTCGTGTCAAGACTAGTACAACTAGAACTTTTCCCCGTGACATTTTCGACACTTTCCCGTCGTCATGACGTTGGGATAATACGCTCCCGTCGACATGACGTCGGCCCCAGTTTGTCGAGAATGCCTCTTCGGGAACAACTATCCTGTCGACAATGTCCGTCGACAAAGTGGGTCCCACATGGTTTTCCAGTCAAAGATTTTGATGGTCCGACGGGATAATGATACTAATTATTTAACTAACTAGTGTTCGTTAAGTATTTTTTGAATCGTCCCGTCGACATGACGTCGGGATGATTTCGTCAAAGTCAACATGGCTGGTCAACTATGTTTTATTATACCGACGTCATGACGTCGGTATCATAAAATATATAAATAAATATAAAGTTATGATACCGTCGAAATGACGACGGTATCATAAATAAAATCATTAAATTTAGTGTTATGATACCGTCGACATGTCGACGATATTATAATGGTATGCTGCTAACAGCAAGCTGCATACCAGCAAATTTCCAGTTTTTTCCGGAAAATTTTCCGAAAAAATATACCAAAACTTGTAATACCAAAACCTGTAACCAGAAGCTATAACCACTCAATATCAACATGTCCTAACACATACAACTTATAACGGCTTAAAAATTTGCCAATAATCGCTAAACACCCTCAAAATGCATTAAAACATAAAGTCTACAAAACGGGTGTTATCATCTCTAAACCTAGCTGCCATATCCACAAGATGTTGCAATATCCACAATGTTCAAGTCGCCAAAAGGTTAAACTAAGATAAGGGTCGCTAAAATATAGTTTCAAACATAAGTACAACACAAAATAACCCAAGTTTGTACCTACATCCCCTCGTCGCCACTCTCGTCACTATAAAAATCTTCATCGCCTCCCGCACTCCCGCTTACTCCAGCTGAGCCACCACCTCCAGCGCCAGACCCACTGCCCGAGCCATCCACGTGCTGAGAACTCGTCTGACTAATATACTGGCCCCATTGCGGGTTACTTGAGACAAAACGGGTCAACAAAGCAAGCTGCCTCTTCATTTCCTTGCGTTCTTTAGCATCTTGCTTTCTCTTCTTCTCGGCCCCAGCAAGCTTCTTGTCCATCTCGGCCATTTCTAAAAATGAAATAATCAAAATTTAAAAACAGCTATTGCAACACATAATTTGAGTCATGAGTAATCTATAATTACTATTATTACACTATACATACCTGGTGGTGGAGGCGGGGTGTATGGTAACCGTGGCCTGCTCATGCCGGGTAACACCCTACCCCTGCCGGCTATGTGACCCCGCTGCTTGCCCTTTAGAACCATCGTAAGTGTCTCATCCTCTGTGTATGCGACCACTGTAGGCGTACTCGCTCCCAGATCATGAAGCCGAACCATCTCTTCCTATATAGTTGAAAAAAATCGAGAAAATTAATATTTTAGTCAGGTTAATTACAAGATCATGTTTCAATAAATCATTAAAGTGCGTGTTTGGGAAAAAAATAAATTAAAAAAAAACGATACTTACATACTGAACCCGAGCCTCATCCTGCAACCACATACCATCCTTGTCGTAGTGCGTGTCGTAGAAGCTCTGGATGAGTGACGGGTACCGGCGGTCCTCGCTGGACTCAAACTGTATATACACATGCATATAAGATGAAACAAATTAAAAATGACAAATCAAACACCATATATATTTTAATTAAACTTAAATACTTTTATAAAATTAAAATATCTAATTAAAATTAATTACTTTTATAAATTAAAATTTTTAATTAATATATAATTAAAATTAAATAATTTTATAAAAATAAAATACATTTAATTAATATATAATTAAACTTAAATACTTACATAGTCATGGCGAATAACGGCCAATGACTTGAAACTGTGGCGGCTGTACACCTTGTTATTCTTCCTGCTCTCTTTGTTCACAGCAGCTCGCCTCAGGTTCTTCTCATCCATGTAGAACTTCAAGTGCTCCTCCCACACAGATGGCTCGACGTTCGGAGGAGGGTTTCTTGGTATGACATCCACCGCCGGAGGCCCACCCTTCTTCGTAAAATAATCACGCTTCATGTCACCCTGTTGTCGGAGTAGCGCTTAGCCACATATGCATCGATGCCGGTCCAAATATTTTCCCAATCGTCACTGCGCATGTGGCGCTCCTAGTTAAAGAATTCCTGCAATCAAATATAGTTAATATTAATATAGAGATAAAAATAAATAAACAAATTTAAATAAATATACACAATTAAACAAATTTAAATAAATGTAGACATTCAAATAATTAAATATAGAGGTATAATTAAAAGGAAAATAAAATAACTGACCCCGAGTCGGTTCATGAAGGCAACCCTCGTCGCATTCTCAAGAGTGTACCAGGAGGGATAGTGCAATGGCAAGGACCTAACCAGCTTGCCAACGAAGTTACTGAACCATGCGCGGTGGGGCCCGACATGAGTGTACGTCCCCTGATCTCCAGTCTCAAACTCGATCGACAGCGGGCCCGATCTTTCCACGGCTTTCCTGAGTGCTACGTTCTTCGAGGCTTGAAGGATCGGTGGCCTGCCGCTAGGGGTGTCAAATGGGTCGACCCGACCCGAACCCGATAAAGCCTTATAGGGTCGGGTTCATTCGGGTTCAACTCGGCTTATCGGGTCAACCCGACCAACCCGATAGCCTTATAGGGTCGGGTTAGGGTTATATTTTTCATACTTATCGATTTCGGGTTCAACCCGATAACCCGATAATTTTATAAACCTTCCTCGTACTTTTTTTCATACTGATATGTTAATGGTTTTTTTAAGCCATTGCACTTTTTTTCTATGGCCACTGCACTTTTTTCTAATCTTAGAGATATGTTAATGCGTTGTGTACTTATGTAGTTATGTTAATGTGTTGTGCACTTTTTTCTAGTCTTACTGATTTGCCAATTGCCATACAAATACACAACAATGAAGTAATGTTTTTCTTAACGATGCAATCAGTTCCAATCTTCCGGAATTAGAATAAAGTTGATCAGTGAATTTCAGTGTCATACTTGTTGTTTTTCAACTTCCGGATTAACATAAATTAAAGACTTCAAGTCAAAAACGATTTTCACAAACTAATAGCATATACGAAACACCTCATAAAGCAAAAAATTGGTTAAATCTTAGTGACAATATCAATATATATTTACAAGTCAAATGATCAAAATTTGACATTTTAACTAATGGGATGTTAGAAACAAATGCTAACAATATGCTTGATGTAGTTGCAAAAGGATACTTCAAATATGTATAATGTCTATAAGCAAATGTTATTCAACTATGTTTTATATTGTGTTAGGGACAACCAACTTAACACACCCGATAACCCAACCCGATTCAACCCGACCCGGTTTGACCTGAAACCTGATAACCCGATAGCTTATAGGGTCGGGTTAAGGTCTATATTTGGGAGACCAAAACCTGAATCAACCCGACCTGACCAACCCGAAAACCCGACAACCCAACCCGATAACACCCCTACCTGCCGCCATCCCGACCTCCACCCCACGCCCTACCTCCTTGTCGAGGTTGTCGTGACGATCCTACAATTGAAGTGAGTGAAAACGTCATAAAATAACAAGTAACAAAATTCAAATGATCAAGTTTAAGTTTCTTACCACTACGGTGGTCGCTCTCAATCTGACGTAAAGGGGGTGGTGGGTCATCGGCACCGTCACCACCGTGACCGCGCGCTACTGCTGCCATCTATAAAAGTACAAGTTGAATAACATATAGAAATTTGGGAACAAATTGACATAAGCATGCATACATTCAAATACATACACATTTAAACAATCCATAATAATTTTATTCAAATAAGTGTCGTTTTACATGTCAAACTTATTTTTTGTGACTTATTTTGAAACTATTTTGTTTATATAAGTTTATCATGTCAAACTTATTTTTTGCGACTAATTTTTGAAACTATTATGGAACTATTTTGTTTATATAAGTTTATGTAAAAACTACTTTGCTTATTTTGAAACTTATTTTTTGTGACTTATTTTTGAAACTATTATGAAACATAAGCCGAAAACCAAACAATTAATAGAAAGATATCAAATATATCTAAGGGGTTGTGTGTTTAGGCTTATATAACGGGCTTATGCCTTATTTGGTTTTCGGCTTATGTTTCATAAGCTTATTTTTTGTGATTTATTTTGAAACTATGTAAGGTAAAAAGTTTCAAAACAAGCCATAAAAATCTAGCTTATGAAACTTAAGCCGAAAACCAAACAAGCCATAAGCTCGTTATATAAGCCGAAACAAATACCCTCTAACTTGAATTATTCTACATCTAACGCAAAAATTCTACATTTATCCAACACCAACTGATTTTTCCTCAATGCAAAGCCATAAGGCTAGTTCAATACCAAGTCTCCCAAGGTGCTATTTGCACCGTGGGTACACAATGAGCAAACGCAATATCCTATTTAATATATCAAAACCTAATATACTAATTAAAAAATTCTAATTCTAATTATACTTCTATATATAACGCAAAACTTCTAATTATTCTACTTCCCTTCAACTAATTGTTTCAACTAATTATAACGCAAAAATTCTAATTCTACTTCTATCGTTTCAACTAATTATAATGCAAAAATTCTAATTCTATCCTATGTACTAATCAATCCGCAACATAATGTACTTAACTAATGCTTTCTAAAATACAACAAAGCAAACTTATGCAATATTTACTTGACTGGAAAACTCAAATTCATTTCAAGCAAACTACGGCTGGAAAACTAAACTACTAACCAAACGCTACGGGATACCAAAACTAAACTACAACAAAGCATAAAAATGAAAAAACAAAGAACATACTGTCTCGGTCTCCGCTCCCAGGCTATGGTCTCGGCTGTGGTCTCGGGCTCCGGTCTCGAGCTGTGGTATCAGGCTGTGGACTCGGGCTCAGACTATATAAAAAAGAGCACTTTAATATATTGGTTTCTTACATACTAATGAGCTCAAACTGTTGACGGCGACATGTCGTCGGGATACTAAAAGTTTCAAAAAAAATATAAAAAAGAGACAACATTACCTATATATCTCGCTCTCGGCTCGCTACTGTCGAGACTGTATAAATAAATAAAAAAGACAAAAAATAACATCAAAACATTAACAAATTTTACATAAATTAACATTTATATTACATAAATTAATAAAAATAAAAAAATAACAAAGATTAAAAATACCTGCTTGAATTCAAGAAAGAAAAAGTGGGGAAGAAAAGGAAGAATTAAACATGAGAAGGGTTTAGGAACGAATTAAAAATGAGAAGTGGGGAAGGAGGAGATGCACAATGGTGCTCGTATAGTGGTTGTGGTGGAGGAGCTGTGGTGGTGGTGGGGTAATGTGATGTGGTGGAGGAGACTGTGGTGGTGGTGGAGGAGACTGTGGTGGTGGTGGTGGTGTTAGTTTCGGAGGTGGAGAGTGGTGGTTGTGGTGTATCCGCCGGCGGAATGATAGATCGATTATTTTTTTTCTAAGTGCTGTGTTCAATAATTGAGACCAGATCTGGTTTTGTTTTTACTTTTTATCTTCCCGTCGACATGTCGACGGGAGAATAAAGATATTTCGTCATTTGTCATTTGGTAGGACGTATAAAAATTTCGTGAAATTTTTTGCGCTTATATTCTCGTCGACATGTCGACGGGATAATAACTAGTTATTATAAATGCTTTTATAAAATAACTAGTTAAATTTAATATTAATTACTTAATATAATTAAAAAATTATTTATTATAAATACATTTTTAAAATAAAAAAAAAATATTAAAAAAATAGTTATATAAAATTAATAAATTACGTTTATATAATTAAAATTTTTTATTTATTATAAATACTTTTATAAGTTAAAAAAAATATATTTAAAAACTAGTTTTATAAAATAAAAAAATAACTAGTTAAATTTAAAATTAATTAATTATATTATAATTAAAAAAAATATTTATTATAAATACTTTTATAAAATTAAATATATATACATATATATATATATATATATATATATATATATATATATATATAAATACTTTTATACTTTTATTATAAATACTTTTATAAAATTAATTACACTATATATATATATATATATATATATATATATATATATTTAAAAAATAGTTGAAAGTTGGCGTATAGTTATAATTTGGTGGTTTAGCATTTTCGGGTATAACTTTTTGTATAAATACTTTTTTCGATAGAATAGTTTTAGCAAAATAATTTTGAAATATTTAATTATTTTATTATATAAAAGATTAAAGTATTTTTTATTTATTAAAATATAAAATAAATAATAATTAGAATATCACAAAAATAGCAAAGATGTACAACTCTGTTTTTTATCTTTTACCTGTAGCTAGCTATATCTAGTATCTGTTTTGTCAAGTCTTGTCCTTCACCTATTTCAAAAATACTAAATCCCAACCATAAGATAACCTCGAGATCACAATCGGTTGAAATTCAAGTCTTGTATCCTTGACCCAATATTGTATCTTTAAATGAACGAGTCAAGATGATATGGTTATACACGAGCTGAGATGTTAAACGAACGAGTCGAGATGATATGGTTATACACGAGATGTTAAACAAACGAGTCGAGATGATATGGTTATACAGGAGATGTTAAACGAACGACTCGAGATGATATGGTTATACACGAGATGTTAAAGGAACGAGTCGAGATGATAAGGTTATACACGAGATGTTAAATGAACGAGTCGAGATGCTATGGTTATACACGAGATGTTAAACGAACGAGTCGAGATGATATGGTTATACACGAGATGTTAAACGAACGAGTCGAGATGATATGGTTATATACAAGATGTTAAACGAATGAGTCGAGATGATATGGTTATACACGAGATGTTAAACGAACGAGTCAAGATGATATGGTTATACACGAGATGTTAAACGAACGAACGAGTAGAGATGATATGGTTATACATGAGATGTTAAACGAACGAGTCGAGATGGTATGGTTATACACGAGATGTTAAACGAACGAGTCAAGATGATATGGTTATACACGAGATGTTAAACGAACGAACGAGTAGAGATGATATGGTTATACATGAGATGTTAAACGAACGAGTCGAGATGGTATGGTTATACACGAGATGATAAACGAACGAGTTAAGATGATATGGTTATACATGAGATGTTAAACGAACGAGTCGAGATGATAAGGTTATACACGAGATGTTAAACGAACGAGTCGAGATACTATGGTTATACACGAAATGTTAAACGAACGAGTCAAGATGATATGGTTATACACGAGATACTAAACGAACGAGTCGAGATTATATGGTCATACACGAGATGTTAAACGAACGAGTCGAGATGATATGGTTGTACACGAGATGTTAAACGAATGAGTCGAGATGCTATGGTTATACACGAGATGTTAAACGAACGAGTCAAGATGATATGGTTATACAGGAGATGTTAAACGAACGACTCGAGATGATATGGTTATACACGAGATGTTAAAGGAACGAGTCGAGATGATAAGGTTATACACGAGATGTTAAATGAACGAGTCGAGATGCTATGGTTATACACGAGATGTTAAACGAACGAGTCGAGATGATATGGTTATACACGAGATGTTAAACGAACGAGTCGAGATGATATGGTTATATACAAGATGTTAAACGAATGAGTCGAGATGATATGGTTATACACGAGATGTTAAATGAACGAGTCGAGATGCTATGGTTATACACGAGATGTTAAACGAACGAGTCGAGATGATATGGTTATACACGAGATGTTAAACGAACGAGTCGAGATGATATGGTTATATACAAGATGTTAAACGAATGAGTCGAGATGATATGGTTATACACGAGATGTTAAACGAACGAGTCAAGATGATATGGTTATACACGAGATGTTAAACGAACGAACGAGTAGAGATGATATGGTTATACATGAGATGTTAAACGAACGAGTCGAGATGGTATGGTTATACACGAGATGATAAACGAACGAGTTAAGATGATATGGTTATACATGAGATGTTAAACGAACGAGTCGAGATGATAAGGTTATACACGAGATGTTAAACGAACGAGTCGAGATACTATGGTTATACACGAAATGTTAAACGAACGAGTCAAGATGATATGGTTATACACGAGATACTAAACGAACGAGTCGAGATTATATGGTCATACACGAGATGTTAAACGAACGAGTCGAGATGATATGGTTGTACACGAGATGTTAAACAAATGAGTCGAGATGCTATGGTTATACACGAGATGATATCATTGTAGTTTAATGCATTTTTCATGTCCTATTTATAGGAATCAGTTGTCTACTAAAGCCATCTTATCATTCTCAAAATATTCCCAAATCTTCCCACTAAATTTTCCCACCAAAACACTTCCCCACCAAAATCTTGGCGCCAAATCTTCCAACCAAATTTTCCCACCAAAATCTTGGCGCCAAATTTTCCCACCAGATTTGCTCTTATACTCTATCCTAAAAATTTATCCTCACAACCTCTTATCCTCAAAACCACTCAACCTCACAACCTCGAAACCACTCAACCTCAACCAGATGCAGCGATATAACCTTTTATATGTAATTGTGGAGCAGGAAATAAAAAAAAAAGAACCAACCATAAAAAAGAATCATTTGGATTGGAATATTATGCATGTCCTCTTTCGAAGGTGAACAATTATACATTTCTTATTTATGTAAATATACATTTCTAATTTATATAATATCATTATTTATGTGACAGCCAAGAGAAAAATATCATGGATGTGGTTATTTTATGTGAAAAAGTGAATTTGATAAACAGTTACAAGTAATCTCTTCTGCTTCAAAATCTCACAGTTCTGGGTGCTCAAACTGCCATGACAAAGATCTTAGGCTAAATATGTTGGAGGCACAAAAACAGGTGCTAGAGGCAATAGTCAGGATGCTCGAGGCAAGACTTGAAATGGCAACGAATCCCGACAACATGCAATACTCCGTAACCTGTTAGGTGACATGTAAAATCTTCGTATGTAATGTTGTTGTTGTTGTTGTTGTTGTTGCTGCTGTTTGTTGTGGTATTGTTGTTGTTATTGTTGTTGTTGTTGTTGTTGTTGTTGTTGTTGTTGTTGTTGTTGTTGTTGTTGTTGTTGTTGTTGTTGTTGTTGTTGTTTGTTGTGTTATTGTTGTTTAATAAAATGTTGTTGTTGTTGTGAAAACTGATGTCCAAACACGATTAGATACACTCGAAACTGTTTAATCGCTAGAAATCGTAACATGCACTCAAAATTATAATTATTAATCTAACAAAACATCCATAGTAAGAAACTAAGCAGTTTATAAAGCAATCCCAAACATCACCCAACATTGTTGATTAACAACTTAAAATATACAACTCTATATTTGATTTGAACCACATGCTTAGCATTATTAACTTGTTATCACATAGTTTCCTATATTAACAAAAAAAAAAATTATTCAAATACGAAGGCAAACATTTTATTCAAACCACGCAAGAGTTGTAAACCAGATACATTTTTATACAGACTCAAACTAAAAAACTCGACAAGCAAACGAAACAGATCAAACGAAACAACTCGACAACCAAACGAAACAATTCAAACTAAACAACTCGACAACCAAACGAAACAGATCAAACGAAACAACCCGTTTATTTTTTTTGCGGCTACTTCCCGCTTTGCTTGAACTCGCACCATCTTTTCCTTTCCTTGATCTCATTTCTTTGAGATGTGCAAATGTAGCTTCCAGATCTGCTATTCTATTTTCCAGATTATCAATTCCAGTGTTGACGTCAAACGTGCTTTCAGCTTCATTTTCACCTCCAACAGTAGCAGCTTGAGCTTCAGCAGCTTCTAGCTCTTCCAAATACTCTCTATAGTACGGCTTTTTCCTTAACCATACCAGAATCAGGTCTCTCTGTCACGGTGCACAGTTCACATAAGAACCATATTCATTAAAAATTTCCCAGCCCCAATGATTTATAATTTCATTATATAGGAGCTCGTGTGATAAAGCCTTTGACCACTCTTGTTCCGGCATTAAACCATCCATTGTTATGTGTGTTTTGTGAGAATTGACAATCGGGTTTTTTGAGAATCAAGAATGTATGTGTACAATGAGACGGGAATGATTTTGTGAGAATATATATAAGTATAAAATTTGGGGAGATAATCCCGTCAACAGGTCGACGGGAACAAACATGCGGGAAAAAAATCCCGCCATACTATTGGCCAGTATTTTACTATAATTAAGTAACCAAAATTCTCCCGTCGACATGTCGACGGGAACGTTAAACCAAACACAGTAATTAACGTTAATCATACGTTAATTACACTTTAATTCATGATATATATGCTTCCGTCGACATATCGACGGGAGAATATTGGCGGGATAATTTCGCGCCCAAGTTTTGACAATAATAGAGATGTGAAAGTTTGACCAATACGGGAGCATATTAATCCGAAAAATTCAACGCATCGGGGCTCGGTCAAGCTTGTTTTTTGTCGTTTTCTGCATGTTACCGTCGACATTGTGTCGACGGGATCATACCCGTCGCCTGTTCTCCTATTTCTTGTAGTGCAAGATTTACAGACTATGAGTTTGTGTTCTTGACACATACAGAGACTCGTACCTTTAAGCCTATAAGTGTGTATTCTTGATTTCTTGTCCATCGTTGTTGCTCATCTCAAATTAGAGTGAGCTAGGCCAACGGCGACACGCTGCGAAGGCGTATCCTAAATGCTATTTGAGTCATAAGTTTTTTTGTTTTTGTTTTGTTTTTGTTTTTTTTTAGCCACGTTGGTTGGTTGGCATGAAACCTCAGCCAAATAAACTATTTATATATATATTAAGAGGGGAGTTATTTTGCAAACCAAACAATGCTCACATACCAAGGGACACATCCCCACCTTTCATTTAAATATGATCGATGGCTGAGATTAAAAGACAATTTACCAATTAAAAAAGACAACTAAATGCAGAGGGGCAGTTTGGTACATTTACAACAAACACAAAATACACCGGATCTTCATTATCTCTCTCATTATTCACTCTCAACAAACACACACAAAAACACACACTACTGAAATAAAAACCCAATCAAAAACCACCATAACTTCCGGCATCACAGCCCCCGATCCCAATTCCCATTCCAACTGATGAGTATTTCCGTTCATCATCAATCACCAAACTCACCACGTCATCATCTCCATCTTCAAACGAGATAACAAATGAAGTTCCAACTAAAAATTGGTTAAAATAACCGATTTCAGGTATAGTAATAGACTTTCATTTACATTAAGAAGATTAAAAACCTATTTTACTTTCTATTACTGTTATTTATGCTTAAATAATGATGCGCACTATTTAAAGAATTCATGTTGAAGATTTTTTGATTTTACACTATTTAATGAATATTTAATGAAGTTATTGCAATTTTTTGTGAAGAAAATTGTGATAAGAAGTTAGGTTTTCACTGTTTATAGAGAATTTGTTAATGTTATTGTGATGAAAAGTAAGATTTTGAGATATAGGTAGATCGAGTTGAAGTTATTGTGATGAAAAGTGCGATTAGAAGGCTTAGCTTATTGAAAAGTAAACACATAGCATGAGGTTTAGAATAAGGTAAAGCCTCCGGCCAAGCCTTATCAAAGTGAGGGCGCAGCCACAACCTTTTTAATTTGTTTGGCTCAGTTTGGCTTCTAACCTGTTTCCCCAAAGGCATAGACATTAGGCTTTCTAATCTGTTTTATTGTGTATATCACATATGATATAGTAAAATAATCAGTTATAGATAGATTGAGTTGATATTGTTGTGATGAAAAAGTATGATTAAAGGTTTAGGATAAGGCAAAGCCTGCCGCTAAGATTTCTACTAAACTGCTTTCATTGTAGCTTGCCACATAGCCTTTGTAAAAATGAAGGTGTATTCTATGGCTAGGCAAAAAGCTTCACCAAAGGCCATCTAAACAGCTTTTATTGTATATTACACACACCATATTATAATTTTTGCTACTGCTCACTAGTTTTATCACACTTTTATTTTATCCCACAAACCAGCAAATCCTGGATGAAGCACACTAGCAAATCCTTCATGAAAAAGAAGCGGAACAAATAGCTATTGAAACAGCCTCTCCAATTATTAAAGAAGTACCAGTTGTAGACAATACTAAATTGGAAGAGTTAACAGATCATAATCATAAACTGGAGGTATTTACAAGAATTTGAAGTTTACATCCACTCATTCCAATTATTTTGAGTAATATACGAAAATAGCCCCTCGTAGATACTATTTGAAAATGTGGTCCTGATTTAGAAAAATGGGTCCAAAGTGAAAGGAAATAGCCCCTCGTAGATGCTATTTAAATATGCGGTCCTGATTGCACTTTTTAGAGATCTCCTATTCAAATACTCCGAAGTATTGAGGAGGGAAAACTTCCAGAATCTAAACCAAACGAAAGGGGTGCTTATTGTAGTTTACTCTTTCAGTTAGTTTAAGTCGACCTTATACTATTCAAAAAAGTTTGCAGAAGAGGTTGAGTTGGATCAAGTTGAAGTTACAAGGGAAGGGGATTTGGATCAATCAGAAGTTACAAGAGGAGAGGTGTTGGATCAAGCATGAATTTCAACATAAATCGTCTGCATATTTTTATTTAATTTCTTTGATTATTATTTGTTTTGTCGGATTGTGTTGAAGAAATTTGAGTAACAGACCTAGACATGATTGTTTGATTATTACTGAGTTTTTATATGAAATAGATTGTTGCTGATTGTTTTCTAGAGTTTTGGATACTTTCATTTGAGTTATCACATATGATAATCCAGAAGTAATTTTTTAGGTGTGTTATCATATATGATAATTATCTGATATCATATATGATTTTACACTTGGTTTTTTCCATTTTGATTTATCATATATGATAACTTATAAAGAAGGGTATATTATGATTGTGTTCAAGTGTTTTTGTTTCTTTCATTTTAGTTATCACATATGATAAAATTCTGAAGCAAATTTTTTTAGTGTATTATCATATATGATATTTATGTATGATAC
This sequence comes from Artemisia argyi, assembly GCA_030686995.1. Taxonomy (NCBI): domain Eukaryota; kingdom Viridiplantae; phylum Streptophyta; class Magnoliopsida; order Asterales; family Asteraceae; genus Artemisia; species Artemisia argyi. The sequence goes on from CM060705.1 coordinate 156,703,333, forward strand.
TTTTTTTTTGCAGTGTGCTATAAAACAGTCGATTATCGATAAACAACAGCCATTAGAATTGATTTATCAATTTGTGCAATAAAAACTTAAACAAGACATTCAAAATCACATCCAGAAATGTTTCGCCATTTTCATTTCTTGACAAATGATGGCAACGTAGTACTTAGAAAGTTAAACCATTATCCTACCTGGAAATTTAAACTGTCTTGTAAATTTATAATATCTAATCACTTACCAGAACATCACATTGTTTTTATTTTTTTATATCATATATGATACTTGATTTTCTTTTGTATTTTTTATAGGTTTATCATATATAATAATTCACATGTTTTTTCAAATCATTTGTTATATCATATATGATACTTGATTTTCTTTTGTATTTTTTATAGGTTTATCATATATGATAATTCACATGTTTTTTCAAATCATTTGTTAAATCACATGTGATACTTTTTTTTCCCCATGTATGTGATTTAACATCCTATTTTTTGCTTTTGAATAATCATATGTGATATTTATATTTTAGAAAGTAGTAAGAAACTATCACATGTGATTTAAAAATTATTACCACACACATGTTATATCATATGTGATTTTTAGTAAATTCACATGTGATATTTTACTAGTTTTTGTAATAACAAAACTATCACATGTGATTTAAAAATTATTACCAGACACATGTTATATCATATGTGATTTTCAAAAAAATCACATGTGATTTTTTACTAGTTTTTGTAATAAGAAAAAGTACATAGATATTGAAATAACTGAAAAATAAAATGCCATTATAAAGGAAGAAATCACGTGTGATTTTTAACATTTCAATCAAATTACACTTAGACTTATTGACAAAGAAATGATGCCCAGTGTGATTTTTAACATTTCAATTAAATTACACTTACACTTATCGACAAAGAAATGATGCCCAATTCTGTAGCTAGTAAGTGGCTTATTTGGAGACACCAAACCATGAAATCAGAAGTACATAATTACATTTTTGAAAGGTGTCATCTACTTAAGAGAATTCAGTTATTTAACAAGTTCATTAATTCATAGTAAATTCGCTTCAATTCCAAAAATGATGGTATGTCAGCAGGCGCTTCTTCAACAATGTTCTCTCCTTTTGCCTTCTTTTTCTTTGTAGTATCAGCGTCCAAAACTCTTGGACTAATCTTTCTAGAGAGAATTTGTGCACGCACATAATCTTGGCGGTCCAAACACAAAAGGACCTGTACATGATGAAGTTCATGCTATCTCAATCTTGTTACAAATAATAATATTAAAAAATTGATGAATCTCCTACTTGTTAAAGAATGAAATCGATCTTTTCAATTTTTGCCATAGCACCAAAAGTTTCAACCTCTATTATACAAATCAAAGGTAAGTGCTACCGTAAGAAAGAGTAACATCATTTCTGTTTAGGATATTAAAAGACTATTTACAAACTGACCGCAATCACTTGCATCAAATCAACAGCCTTCGCTATTTGGCCTTGTTCTTCCTTGATCTTAGCTAGCCTTTTGATCAATTGAGCTCAACAAAAATCTACCAAAAGCAAAGGTGAATTCAAAAGTTGAAAACAAACTTCTTAAGTTAAGAACTCAAGATACATAATACATTTATATCAGGAAGCTTACCTTCCCAGCTAACGCTGTTAAATGTTTTGATAAGCTCAATCTTAAACAAACTTTCCCTAGCTCTACTAATCCATTTAACATGATCAAAACTAGCTTAACAATATCATAACAAAGTAATTGTAACAATAACAACTAAATATCACATGTGATATAGCTAACAAATAAGCTAATCTAAAAACAAATTAATTCTATAAAAACTGCTTAACTAGATGATAAGAGGTCACACTAAATCATCTTAATAATATCAAAACTACCTATTTCTAATCATAACACATCACATCAAAAAACAGCTTAACCATATCATAACAACTTAATTCTCACAATAAAAAGATAAGCTTACTAGAAGCAATTTGAGTTTCACTGATTTGTACGTAAGCAATAATTTCTTCAGTATAGTATACTGAGCCGTAACAAGAATCTGTTGCAACTGAAATTGACGCAACCGAATCCATAACACCAGAATCTGTCGTAACCAAATTTGACGAATCTGAATCCATAACACTTGTAACAACCGAAGCCATAACACCTAATTCATTATGCAAAGACACGAATCTGAACTCAATTAGCTTAATTAATAGATCAAAAATCGAATATGATGAATTAGAAGGAAAAAAATCGAATATGATAAATAACTGGATGATAAATACCGTGATGATGAATAACATGAGATGAATTAGATTATTAGAAGATCGATTGATCAATTAAACATAAAAAATTACGGTTAGAAGATGAAAATTAGGATGAAGGAGGGTTAGGTGAGAGAGTAGAGAGGAAACAAGGAGAAGAAAACACACGTTTTTTGTGTGTGAAAAAATGGGACGGGAATTAAAAGTTAGTTATTATATCTGTCAAAAATACCCCTGTAGGTGTAAATATTAAGTTTAATCTTAGCCATTAGATGAAAATAAATGAAGGGTGAGGATTGGTCCCTTCGTATGTAGAAAAAGTTTGATCCTCAAATGATCTTATATCATATATTAATTAATTGGTCTAATCATAATAATATTCCCGTCGACTTTATGAAATCGTATTTTTGATGATATGGGTCATTTTCGAAAGTCTTTGCGTCATTAAACACACAACTCCAAAAGTGTTGACAATCAAACTTTCATAAATTGCTATCAAGTCCTTACGCTAAATCTTTGCTAGCCACAAAGGGGTCATAACTCATATGTAACATTTGTTGTCTCAGAAGTCAAGTTTTGTTCAAGTCAATGTTAGTATGCTACCAGTGTCCGACAACTTCATATTCTAATTCTTCACTGTTTAAGCATAAGAAAATAACTAAACTTATTTCGTTAGCAAATTACCAAACATTATGGAAAAGTATATGCTAGTCTTTATTTTGGTTTTGAGCTTGATATCGATAGCAAACGGCAAAACAAATATAAATATCACAGTAGGGGTGATTCTTGATAACGAAACATCTATAGGTAAAATGAGCAGAAGTTGCATTTCAATGGCTTTACATGATTTCTATCAAGAACATGACAGTTATACCACCAGAATTGTCCCTCGGTTTCGCGACTCTAAGCAAGATAACGTTGAAGCGGCTTTTGCAGCAATAGATCTCTTGAAAAATGAGCAAGTCATGGCAATACTAGGACCCATGACATCCTCAGAAGCCGATTTCGTGATTGACATTGGTAACAAATCATCTGTTCCTATAATCTCTCCTGCCACAAGCCCGTCTTTGTCACCAAATGATACCCCGTATTTCATACGTTCTTCACATGATTCTTCCTCACAACTTAAACCGATAGCAGAACTGATCAAACACTTTGGTTGGAGGGAAGTTGTGTTTATTTATGAAGATGGCGATTATGGAAGAGGCTTGATTCCTTATATATCTGATGCCATGGTGAACGTTGATGCTAAAGTTATGTATCACACCGTCATATATCATTCTGCTTCTGATAATAGGATCCTTAAAGAACTCTATAAGATGAAAACGATGCAAACTCGTGTTTTCATAGTACACGCCTTACCAGATTTGGCAACACGTTTTTTCAAGAAAGTAAATGAAGCGGGGATGATGGAAGAAGGGTATGCTTGGATCATTACTGAAGTGCTCACTAGTCGTTTGCATTCTTTGGATCCTTCAGACATAGACTCAATGCAAGGAGTGCTAGGTAAAGATACAAAAAAAACTCATTTCTTGACCATAATATTAGGCCTATTTGGACCCCAACGGTCTGGACCGGTCCTGACCACCCCTAGCAAGGCTTATTTGAGTATATCTTGTTTTAGACATTTAGCAGATTTTGGTATTGCGTATGCAAAACAGATTATGAATTTGAAAAATGGGATTCGATCATCTTTAAAAAACGCAAATAATTACTTTTCTCAAATAATTTGTCAAAGCCTATTTTCTGAATATGGTTGCATGAGTGTTTGTGTTTTTGCAATAGCACACATCACTTTGTGGAAATTTTCTTTGTGACTATAGCATTATAATGGGTTTCTAAGAATATGCATAATAATGGGTTTCTAATAGTAATTTATAAAGTACATTTACATTTATATTATAACACAATTATTTTATCTACTAGGGGTGAAGTCACGTATCCGAAGAACCAACAAGCTAATCAAATTCGAGAAAAGATGGAAAAGGAATCAAAATCCAGAAGGCGAAATGACTGAGTTAGACATGTTTGGATATTGGTGGTATGATACAGTTTCCGCGCTAGCAAAAGCATTGGAAAAGGTCCCGAGTGACACTATAATCAATACTACTTTCAAACAAAAACAAAGCTCCACAACCGATTTAGAAGCTATTGGAACCTCAGAAATGGGACCAAGGCTCCTTCCGTTGATCCGTAATATAACACATAATGGTCTTAGTGGCAACTTCCATCTTATTAATGGACAGTTACAACCCTCAGTGTACGAAATAGTGAACATAATAGGAAAAGGTGAAAAACACATCGGGTATTGGACACCTACAAACGGGATCATAAAAAAGTTGCATCAAACCAATGGGACCAAAAATGATCTTGGAACAATCATATGGCCCGGGGACACGCCTTTTAGTCCAAAAGGTTGGGAAATGCCAACCAGTAATGAAAGCAAGTTACGAGTTGGGGTTCCAGCAAAATCAGGCTTTGTTCAGTTTATCGATGCCGACATTGATCCTAAGACCAAACAGGTTATATCTGTCACTGGTTTTTGTGTAGATGTATTTAACGCAGTTATTGGTGCTTTGCCTTACGCTGTCAAAACCGAATTCATCCCTTTTGTTACTCCGGATGGGACGCGAGCTGCAGGAACCTATAATGATCTTCTACATAATCTTTCCGACGGGGTAATCATATAGATAAGTTACATATGTTTTAATAATTTGTTGTACAAAGTTTGGTTTTTAATGGTTAACTATATTCTTAATAATGTACTAGAAATACGATGCGGTGGCTGGAGACATTACAATCCTTGCAGACCGTACGGAATATGTTGATTTCACATTACCATACACAAAAGCTGGTTTTTCAATGATTGTTCCAATTAAAGTTGATGACAGGAAGAGCGCGTGGATCTTCATGAAACCACTAGAGACAAATCTTTGGATAACAATCGGAGCGTTTTTTTATATATACGGGACTTGTGGTATGGGTTGTTGAGCATCGTGTAAACAAAGAATTCCGCGGGCCTCCAAGTCAACAAGTTGGAATGATCTTCTGGTTTTCCTTCTCCACACTCGTTTTCGCACATAGTAAGTACTCTGTATATACACATACACATTCAACTTGCTCTATTTTGTTTACTTGAAAGTGCTTATCTGCTCAATAAGTAGGTACCTGCCTACTTTATTTAGAGTGCGTGTTGATCTAATATAGGCGGATAATCAGTTTTAACCAAACACTTCTTACTGTTGATTTGCTTAATTATCTCATAAGCAAATACGAGTGGGCACTCAAATAAGCAACCCTAGCACCTTTTATCAAAACTAATTATCTGCTTATTGTGTTTTTATACAAAAAATAGCAGTAATTTTTAGGGTGCCTTAATTGATTGCTTATCCAAAATATTTATGTGATTATATATGTGCCAAATTCCCTTCTTAAAAATGGGAAATATAATCTTTCAGGAGAGAAGTTGATAAGCAACTTATCGAGATTTGTGGTGATCGTGTGGGTGTTTGTGGTTCTAGTTCTGACCTCGAGCTACACAGCAAGCTTAACATCCATTTTAACAGTACAAAAGCTTCAACCTGCATACACTGATATTGGTAAAATTATGAGCAATGGTGAATCAGTCGGTTACCAAGATGGTACCTTTATTTACGATAAGTTGATAGCGATGGGTTTCCACAAAAGCCAGTTAAAGAATTACAGCACCTTCGAGCAGTACGACAAAGCTCTTGCACTAGGAAGTCGAAAGGGGGGTGTTTCAGCAATTATGGATGAAATCCCTTATATCAGAGTGTTTCTAGCTAAATATTGTACCAACTATACCATGACCGGTCCCATCTACAGAACTGCAGGATTCGGTTTCGTAAGTAACCTAACTAAACTATATTATTGGTTCTTTATTGAGCTTGTTGTATAAAATACCAACGTGCTTTTTCAAATGGCCCGTTTTTGCACTCGACGTTCTTTTTGGTATATTAGTCAATAAAAATTGATTTTGTGTTGTTTGGGTTACTTTCAGCCAGAATTCTTATCATTTCTATAAGAAAAACTTCATAACAATTTTATATATAATTTTAAAAAATGCCTGTTTTAATAGGTTGTTTTACCCCTTAAATGGGACACAAAGTCGTCTTATTGACTAGATGTAAATGACTTAAACGGGACATATGAAAAAGTATGTTCAAATTATAAGCAATAAACCAATCTTTATATACCACTTGTACACTAAAACTATATAATTGTGCGTTGTGCATGCAGGCATTTCAAAAAGGGTCTCCACTAGTAGCAGATGTTTCAAGAGCGGTTCTACAAGTTACAGAAGAGCAAATGAGGAACATTTCCAACCAATGGTTTGGAGAACCAACAAGTTGCGATCAGCAAAAGGGAGCTTCAGTTACCTCCGACACACTCACCTTAGAAAGTTTCAAGGGTCTTTTTATCGTTGCAGGGTTATCATCAACTTCTGCTTTACTTCTATATTTGTTCAGATTTTCATATGAAGTTAAAGATATGCTAGCGTCACAAGGTTCACTAGCTGAAAAGCTTTCCTCGATTGTGAAAACGTTTGATGTGTATAAGGACAACGAATCAAACCCGACAAGTCCAACTATTAGTCCATACCATGATGACGCAGGATTTTTCTCTAGTGATAAGGGGTTTTCTACTACTGAACTTGGGACACCTGTTCATGAGACAATACAAGTTGTGGAAAGTAACGTAGAGACTAATATGCATGACAATGTTACTCTTAGTTAATAAGGCCTATAGGCCCGACCCACTTGTTTAGGCCCGTCTTGCACTTAGGGTTAGGTTTGCTCATTTTCTATTTAATGTCTTTGAATTGTATTTAGTTAACTGAATCTGATAATATAGTTTTCACTATTCCATTGATTTCTACATGGTATCAGAGCAACATAATTACAGAGATGAACGAGAGTAGAACAAGCCAAAAAACCATATTCAGACAGATGATACGAACCTATCTCATACTAGGCTCGCATCTGTTCATAAGTTCAAGTGTAGAACTCACTCTAAAAAGCTAGCTCAAAGGAGGAGGGGATACCTAGACTTTATAAACCATCAACCAATCCCATTCTTGGCCGATGTGTGATCGTAACAAAACCCCATGCTTTGAAGAACCAACGTCCTCGTTGGTCATGGTTGGCACCCCTCTTTAGGTCCAAACCACAACTCCATAGGCTACCACTCCGAGCTCGTTGGTCACGACTATGTTGGTCACGGTTGGCACCCTTCTTTTTCGGGTCCAAGCCACCACTCCATAGGCTACCACTCCGAGTGTTGGAACCTCGAAAGGTAGGGCTATCTCTGATACCAGTGTTGCAAAAAAAGGCCTACAAGGCCACCAACCTTGTCTTATGTAACTGGGTCAAACAAAAAGGTCAACCATGATCATCGACGATCAATGGTGGTCAATGGTGGTCAAACTTGCTGAAAATCAGCAAATCTTGTCGGAAGTACGCAAAACTCACCGTAAACTTATTTTGATCACTTATAGTAACTGTTTAAATCTATTACAAGTTGTGTTTTTAGAAAAATCTTGCCGGAAATACCTAAAACTCGCCAGAAATACACAAAACTTTCCAAAAATACCCAAAATTTGCAACAAAAAAAAAATGCCAATCCGATTAATCACCGATTAATTCCGCCTAGACCGATTAAAAGCTACAAGGTAGTCGACCGCCTCACTACCGATTCACGATTTTTGCAACCTTGTCTTTTACCAATTGATATAAACTTATCCCATACTAGGCTCACACCGGTTCATAAGACCAAGTGTAGAACTTACTCCAAAAAGCTAGCTCAAAAGAGGATGGGATACCTAGACTTTATAAACCATCAACCAATCCCATACTTGGCCAATGTGAGATCGTAACAACATACATATGCAGATACATACAGATGCAGACAGATGCAGATTCAGACAGGCAAATGTAGACAGACAGATGCAGAGCATATTCAGGCAGGCAGTTGCAGACAGATACAGACAGAGCATATTTAGACAGACAGGTGCAGACAGAGCAGATTCAGCCAGAAAGATGTAGCCAAATGCACAACCGGGCAAAATCAGAGCGAAACCATGTGGAACCAAAACATGTTGTTGATGCCGACATTCTACACATAACTACTCAAGACATAGTCGGATTATTTAAGACTATAACATAACCATCACCAACACCAATGCAAAACCAAACTAGCGAACAATAATCCATTACAAACCGATGCAAATACCAATAATCATTCTTTTCATGTACAATAGCTTCCCTTCCAAACTAACTAAACATAAGCCATCAAACAAAATTAAAACAACATAATTTCCCATCTCAATTGTAAAATAAAGCAAAAGGTGCTGGCATACCTTTTTCTATACTTTCAATCAAATAAATCTTTAATCAATTCTAGAAAATCCCAAAAGTTCAACTTCAAAACAACCACAAAATCCAATAAAATATTATAGTCCAGTGGATACTGAACTGCCCAAAGACAAATCGCTAAAAATCCATACCAAAACTTAAAAATCAAATTGAAAACCATACATTAATCTATCGAACAAAACAAAATTCAATTAGAGACCAGCGACCCAATAATTCTTGCATTCAATCAAATTGAATTAAAAACAAGGCTTCTTCGAACTAACAAAAAATATGATATTCAAATCGATCGAACAAACAAATTCATATTAACGAACCTCGAATCCAAACGAAACAAAAACGAACATTTTTTTTTTTTTTTTTTTTTTTTTTTTTTTTTTTTTTTTTTTTTTGGAAAATGCCAAAAGTGTGCCAAAAATTGAATTTGTGTCCACAATGTAGTCAAGAATATTGCAAATTCCAATTTTGGTCATGTCCTAAGTAGGACTTGAACTCACAACAATTTGGTTGGGGAGTTCTCACACAACAAGATGTAGCATTATGACACAAACCCTTTGGACCGTCTTTGATAAAATGGCATATCTGCTTACTTAAACTGTAACATAATCTATACTACTATATAAAGCATTTAGGCAATTCCCTAAATAGAAAGGCTTAAAAATTTAGCCTACACACTTGCGGAAATTGCAATAACTTGATGAAAACCTCAAACACCAATATTTTCATTACATCTCATCTCGCATAACCTCCGCAACACACCATCCAACAACCGTCTAGCCACCATCCGACCGCCACCATGAGCCGAGCACCACCAAGAGCCAACCGCTGCCACCACGAGCAGACCACCATGCACACCATCCGACCACCGCCACCACGAGCAAACCACCATAGTTTTGGAGGTTTTGTGTAAAGTTATTGTTAGAAAAAACATATAAATGAAAAACATTTGCCCGTCACAAAATTTAGTTACAGGGTACCCGTCGCCGCATTGCGCGTACCTCGCTATTTCTTTAAACTATTTACAAGATCAAGTATAGTATGAAAAACATTTATGAATTAAAATTGTACACCTTAAGTCCTTAACAAACGCTTGTAAACAAGTTCAATCGTTCATATCAATCTAACTTCTTCTGAACTTGGCATTGTTGCCTCAAAAATTGGTTAACCACAAATTGCTACTAAATTTGAAAAATAAGAAATCCCTTCAGACCAGTGATACTGACCAAAGAGGTCTATGGTGCTTGAACAAAAAACTAACTAGGTCACTTTGTCATAGGAACACTAAAAAAGGTACTAAACTTTTGAAGTTATGTCATTTAAATAATAATAATAATAATAATAATAATAATAATAATAATAATAGTAAAAGGAAAAAAAAAGGAAAAAAAAAAAAACTACATAGTACTGTTTTAAGTTAATTTTTGGTTAATATAAATATTTTGATGGTCTTTTACACCATATATAACATTTAAATTACACCAATTTGGACGTTGAATCATAAAATATTCGTTTCATACTTAAGTGACATATTTCAAACTCTTTATAAGACATTGGTTACTTTGATTGTGGTCTGTGGAATCAATTTTTAATGAAATATCATATGGTGTATTTATAGCTAGCTAGTGTATAGATACCATAAACATGAGTACGTTGAAATTATACCTAATTTACTAACTAATAGATAGATACAGAATATATCGAGCTACAACTAAATCTTTGAGATGTAGACTCCAAAACGAACTGAACTAAACTTTTTTTTTTTTTTTTTTTTTTTTTTTTTTTTTTATTTAATTTAATTTTATTATTATTTTTTTAATTTTTTTAGTATCTTGTCACATACGTTTATGTGACACAGGAATATGTCAAATATGAAGGTTTGACATTTTTGAAGATTTCCGAGAAGGTTCATGCATGGCTATGTCCTTTTCACTGCTATACGTTAAATGCATGTTGGATATCGACTATAGATTAATAACATAACTGGCTTAATTTAGTTGCTTTTGTTTTCTTGCCTCTCATACTTTTCAATGCTTACTTGGGTATTACTAAATTGTTTTCCTCTTCTTTTTATCCCAAGATTATAAAAGTTGGTCAAAGTTAGACATGAGTAAAGAGAATTTTAGATATGAAAAGTATAGATATATATGAATTGTACGTACGACAAAAGTTCTATACGAAACACCATTTAGCTAAAGAACAAACCAAACGATCTCAACCATCCATCCTCCTTCCATCCAACAGTGTAAATAAATTATCCTTTTTAAAATTAAAATAGGCTAAGGGGCATTTTAGTCATATCACCTCCAACTAATAAATCACTTTTTTCTATCAAACCCGTCTCATTCACACACACCAAAAACACACACACACACGCGTTTTCTCTCCCAATTCCATTTTAGTAACCCTAACCACCCCTAAATCCATCAAACCCCCGTCAAACGACCGCGAAACCACCGTTCATTCCATTAAAATGGACCTACGAGCTGAAATATCTCAATCTAAAGACCATTCGTTGGAGGAATCCGATCAAAATAAGCTTCTGAATGTCGATTCTGGTATATTTTTGTTAAATCAGTCTTTATTTTGAATTTTTGTGATCGATTACATTATTTTGTGAATGTATTAGCTTATTTTGTGGTTTTATTAGCTTATTTTGTTACTGAATGATTGTTTGGATTAGGTTATATCAGCGAGTAGATTAGCTTTTAGGATTAGGCTATTTTTTGTGATCGAATGACTGTTTGGATTAGCTTATTTTTGTTATGGGAATGTCTGTTTGAATTAGCTTATTTTTCTGATGAAGTTAGTTGTTATGCTTTACTTAAAATGAAATAAGTTTTATAGATTTTTTTTTTTTTTTTTTTTTTATTATTTTTTTATTATTATTATTATTATTATTATTATTATTATTATTATTATTATTATTATTATTATTATTATTATTATTATTATTATTATTATTTTTTTATTTATTTATTTTTGATGTAATAGGTATAAGAAGATAAGCAAATGGGATTGTCTATTTGAATTAGCTTATGGGAATCCCATGGGATTCACACTGAATCCCATGGGATTCACATAGAATGAGTGTTTGTATTAGCTTTTAGGAATCAGATTCATAGTTGCGTAATTTTCTGTTTTGTTTGTTAGTATTAGGACTTTGTGATTGATGAGATTGTGCTGTTGTTAGTTGTTTATAACTAATATTTGTCTCAAAACTAATATTACTCTTTTCATCTTAAAATTGATATAGGTAAAATTTTGAATCCAATGCCGTTGTCTCGGTTTAATCCCTATGATACTTTAGTGAAGAAACCATCGAAAGCAACGAATGTCCCTTTGCCTCGGTTTAATCCTTATGATTTTTTGGCGAAGAAAACATCGATTGGTGATGAGGTGAATGCACCGGTTGTTCAGGGAAGGGCCAGTGTTGCTGATAAGGAGAGTGAGAAGGTGCCGGATGATTCTCGTAGTGTTATTTCTGCTGCTGTTGCTGATTTGGCTAATGAGAATTTATCGAGTGTTGATGTTGATAAAGTTAATGAGAAGGAGAAGGAGAAGGAGACGGAGACGGAGAAGAAGTTGTCGAGTGTTGTTAATGATAAGGTTTCTATTGTTGTTTGTAAAGATAAGGAGAGTGAGAAGGAGAAGGAGAGTGAGAAGGTTGTTACCTATAAATCAAAGGGTAAGAGGTCGTCTATTATTAAGGTTAAGGCAAAGGACAAGGGTCTTGATGTTCTTATTAAGAAGGAGAAGGTGAGTGATATTACAAAGGATAAGGATAAGAAGGTTAAGTTGAGGTTTAAGGTGAAGGAGCCAGTTAAGACCACTCCGAAGTCCTCAGAGAAGAATGTTAAAGGAATTCGGAAGCTCCTATTTTGAGATTGGAGAAGCCGGTTCAGGAAGAAAGTCAACCTGCAAAAAAGAAACTGAAGCTCAAGTTGCAACAAGGTATAGATCTGTCTTGAACCATTTAACTAATTTCAAGGTTAGGTTGTTTGAATCCCATGGGATTGACAGTGAATCCCATGGGATTCACAGTGAATGGTTGAATAAGGTAGTAGGAGGATTTTAGAGTAGGTAGTATTAGTTAAGTAGTAGTTTAAATTTTAGCTTTAGTTTAATGTTTATGCTATTTGTCTTGTAATCTTAGCTTTATTTCAGGTTTTGCGAACAATTTATTCAAGTTTAATCCAACTCTCAGTTTTTTACTTATTCACTACTCATTATTGCTTATTCAGTTGCTTATTCAGTTACAATTTAGCTTACTATACCATTTACCTTCAAATTCTTGTCAAAAATTTCATTCCTTCTTTGAAAAATCCAACAGTTTAAGTTTAAGGGTGTGTTTGGCATTAGGTACTTTTTTTTAGCAGAAAACTTGTTTTTACCAAAATTTCAATTTAGATCAGTTGTTGATTAGTGTTAGAAGTAGTTTTATGGGAGAATTTACCATTTTCAAGTCATTTTAAAAGCTTTTGACTAGTTTCTAAATTTTCTTCATTTACAACTGTTTCACAATAGTAGTTTTGGTAGATCTAGGTTTAGGCCATTGTTAGTTGTTAGGAATGCTTTATACTAGTCCAAATAGAATTATACAAGTTGGCAATACCTGGTTCTTGACTTTCTAAGGTCAAAATCTATTTTTTTACCCATTGTCCCCTGCATCAGTGTAACACCTAAAATCTGAGAACATGTGAAAAGACCAAAATGCCCCTACATATTTAAAATTTAATTAAAAGCTTATAAAGTCTCCAAATAAGTCCCAAACTCCTAACAATGCACAAGTTATGATCCAAGGTAATTTTAACAACTTCATTTAACATTTATAAAAGTTACAAAATTACCAAAATACCCTCATAGGGCCGATTGACACAAAATGCATTTGTTTTATGATTTAATTGATTTAAAATGATACATATCTTGTAATTTAGGAAGATAATTACCACCTAATATCCTCCCACCTAAAATTCCGAAATTCTGGTCCTCCCCCCCCCCTCATTTACACGGCATTCCATTTTATAAGTCAATCCATATCATTTTCTCCCACAAAACCCTAATTGCCGATTTTCATAAACACACACAAAATTTCTTTGGCCTCCATTCGACAACCCCATCACTCCTAGGCATTTTTCTGTGATCAAACAACATCCAAGAAGCCCTAGAAAAATACTCTTTTGAATTGTTGAAGCTTGGGTCGATTGTGGTTTTGGTTTCCTTTTGTCGTGCCTAATAACAAGGTAAATTGGTTTATGATTTGTTCGACCTCTCTAAAATTAGTTTATGATTTTTCTCATAATCCTCATATCATGTATACTCTGGGAAAAATGATAGAAAGGTCGTGGAGAAGCTTTTGGAGTCGTGTGGATTTTTGGTTCGTTTTCGTCCAATCGCATATACAACAATTCGTACAGCCTTTTCCACACGTTCAATCCTTGGTTTGGTATTTTTCTCAGGTCCCTTACATCATATAAACATCAAATAAAATGGTTGATTCGATCCATGCATGCTCTACATCATTTTCGTGATTTAAAACCCTAAAAACGTGTTTAATTGTGAAATACATATTCCGATCCAGAATAATTATTAATAAAATTATTATAGGTTTGTTATGATGTAATATAACCTGGAAAATTATTGGAAATAATTATCATGGCTTAAATCATGTGTTTCGAATTTATTTTGATTTATTGAATTTTGATTAAATCGTATAAAGAGAGAAAGAAAATAAAATCGTGGGATCTAGGGTTTGTGTTTAGGGCTGGAATTTTGTGACTATTAATGATCTTTAATGATTTGGTAATGATTAAAAATGGGTTGGATGAATTAGGGTTTCTAATTTCTTATTTTTGTGTTATACGATTTGTATGAAAATGTTTTGGGTGAGTTTTGTAAACTTTTAAAACTAAAGGGTTATTTTTGAAACTTATTCTGGGCTGTATACTGTTCGAAAAAAATATAAGATGAGGGTGTTAAGTGTAAGTTTTGCAATTTAATGGATTAAAATGTATTTTAAACCTAATTAGGGTTTGTTTTGAAAATAATTAAAAGAGAGGGACTAAACATGTAATTTTCAGAAACTTGGAGCTGTTTTGAGTAATTTAATATATTCAGGGGGTTATGTGTCATTTTGATAACTTAAGGGCATAATATGTAATTATTGATAATTAAAAGTTGAAATTGTAAATTAAAGGGTTAAATATGTAACTTTAATAACTTGAGGGACTTAATGTGTAAATTATGAATACTTGGGTATCCATTCGTATAATATGATAAAATAAGTGCTCATTATGTAAAATGGATAAGTTAAGGGTTTAATGTGTAACTTTGAATACTAAAAGGTTTAAAGTGTAATTTTGGAAAGTAAAGGGTATAAAATGCAAAGTTATGAAAACCTAAGGACCAAATGAGTAAAAAGGTTAAAAGATACTTATTTCCATTAATAATGATTGAACTTTCTAAATATGGAAATTTTCTAAAAGTGGAAACTTACTATTTATGGAAACCTGCTAAAAGTGGAAAGTTACTTAAAATGGAAAGATATGAATTTAAGAATGAATTATGATTCCCCTTTCTCCTCTAGGTGTGAAGAAGGAGAGGTCCTGAGCCACATCTATTTTCTGAGTTTGTTTCTATTTTCTGTGCTTGCAATAAGGTACGGATACTCTGCCTTTTCAGTAAAGGCTCCATTATGCTATTATGATTTCTGGAAATATGATACACTTAAGATTCCCCAAGCCATTGCTATGTTTCCTTTGATTGAACTTTGATACGATTCTGAGATACACAGTTGCCATATGACCTTTTGTATGATATGAGATCTGACTCTTAGTTTGATACCCGAGCCATTTCTGTTTCCCTACCTATGGAGGTACCATGGGCGTGTCTGTGATGCACCACTAGCATGACTAGTGTGTGGCCCTAGTGATTTGGCTACACCGTCCCCTTTCTGTTATATTATGTGCACACTTATGATATGATTTGTTATGGCCAATCTGATTTCTGTGGGGGCGTATGGATGCATCCTAGATCTGATCTGTTTAGTGGATTTAACTATGATTATGTTTATGATATCTGTCTGGTGACTGGTACTGTGTGCTATACATGCCTTTCACAACTTCTGGGAGCTGATCACTCCACTTTATGATACATGAGGACACCCCTCATATTATCTGGTTGCCTGAGAGGTATCCCCTCTGATTATGAGATTATGATATTGACGGCTTATGTGATATGATATGATATGTTTCTGGGCTCGTGGTAGATGACTATCCTATTCTTTCATTTCTATTATTCATTTGTTTATTCCTTATGATATTCCCCAATGCACTATATTTTAGTTCTATTTCATTATCGTTGCTTTGTTTTTGTATCTGTTCACTGGGCTTTTTAAGCTCAGCCGCATTTCCTTTTCCTGCGGCAGGTATCTAAGCTAGGAGCTGGGCTTTTGCTATGGGATGAGAGTTAGAGCTGGTGTTGGAGCTTTTACCTTAGATGACCACCCTATGTTATGACTTTGGATTTGGATTATGTTCTTATTTCCTTTGGATTATTTCTGCATCTTTGAACTTATGTACTTTGACTTAAGCTATGTTGGCTTGGTCTTTCTTATGGAATTATGTTTAAGACTTCCGCTGTGTATGATATTATGTATGTGTGCTTTGATATGTCACCATTCTTGTGGCACTTCTACCCTTGTCGGGTTGGGGTGTTACAATTATGGTATCAGAGCCCCAGGCTACGACCTGTAATACATAAACATGGCCTGTGAGTCTTATGGACCTTAGGATTTGACCCTTAAGACTTTAGGTTTGGCTGGTGAGGATTTGGGTAGCATAGGTTTCTGCTTCGTCTTCCATTTCGTGCTTATTTTCTCTTATGATTTGCTAATCCCTTTCCATGATCATTCAGATGGTGAACACCCGCTTTACTCAGTACACTGATGGGGATGATGATGCCCCTGATTTCCAAGCTATGATTAACGCTGCTTTGGAAGCTGCTATTCCACGAGTAGTGACTGAAGTGGCCAATAACCTCAGGAATGGGCCGAGTCCTTCTGGTAGTGGTGCTAGACCTAATACTCCACCAAATGCTCAACCTAATGCTAATGCTCAACCTCATGTTCCCCCAACTAGTATCCATGTGTGGATCGAGAGGTTTAACAAGCTCAAGCCTCTCTCATTTAAGTCCGCTGCTACTCCCCATGAAGCGGAGGACTGGATCACACATGTTGAGAAATTGTTTCGTGTTCTGGGATGTGGTGACGAGTTTAAAACTCGGTTGGCTACATTCAAATTGGAAGGTGATGCTCAGAACTGGTGGACTGCTCTTGTTCAGGCCAAAGGAGGTGATTTTGCTGAGACTTGTTCGTGGGCTGATTTCATTGAGGCATTTTACAGACAGTATCTTCCTATGGCAGAACAGTTAAGGTATGAGAGAGAGAGTACGGGTCGATTCGTCAGGGTGATCAGGAGTCATCCGGAGAGTTTATGCAGAGATTCTTGCGGTTGGCTAGTTTTGTTGGGCCAGAGGTTACTGGTGATGCTGTGCGTCAGGCACGTCATTTTAAATGGGCTTTGAAGAAGTGGGTGTTGGACAAGATCGTTAACACTACTTTTGAGTACGTTGCTGGAGTGCAGGATGCCGCCCGCAACATTGAGTTACTGCATGCGGATCGGGTGTCTTATAAGCGTGATAGGGATGGTAACAGGGTGGATTCTCGTAGTCATGGTCGTCAGGACCATAGGCAGGATTCTCGGGGTCGACAGGACCAGGGGTATGATCAGAGGGGTCGTCAGGACCGTGGTTATAATAATAGACAGCAGGATTACAGGAACCAGGATCGTCGGGATACTGGTAGGTATGGTGGTGATCGTCAAGGGCAGAATAATAACAACCGACGTAGGGACTCTCAGCAGTATCAGCAGTCGGGATCGTCAGGTCAGAAGAAGGTTGAAGCTCTACCCCCTCCTCCTACATGTCCTTCTTGTGGGAAGACTCATCCGGGTCCTTGTTATAGAGCTTCTGGTGGTTGTTTCGGGTGTGGATCTACTCATCATAAAGTCATTGACTGCCCTAAGAAGAAGACTGGTGGACCTAAGATTGATGATAGGACTGCTCCTAATTCAGGCAGGGTTTACTCTATGACTCGTGATCAGGCAGCTGGTTCCTCAGGTACTATTACGGGTTTTCTTTATATTGGAGATCGTACTATCTTTGTTTTATTTGACACCGGTGCTACACATTCCATAATATCTACTTCACTTGCAAATAAAATAAACATAACCCCAACACAACTAATGAACCGTATATCTATAGCTACACCGATGAAAACTCATGTGATTATTGATGTTGAGTATGTGAATTGCCCTCTTCGTTTCGATGATCGTATTTGTGCTGCGAACCTTCTTCCCATCGATATGATTGACTTTGATATTATTCTGGGCATGGACTGGTTGGCTGCTCATAAAGCGACCATTGATTGTTATGCTCGTAAAGTGATCTTTGGTAATCTTCATCATCCTGATTTTGTCTATTCTGGTTCACAACCTCTGAAGTCTGTAAAGATCATTTCGGCTATGAAAGCCCGGACACTGATTTCACATGGCTGTATTGGTTTCCTTGCTTCTATCAAGGATACTTCTGTGGATGTTCCGAGCATTGATGGTATTCGCGTTGTGCGCGATTTTACTGATGTGTTTCCAGATGAACTTCCTGGTATTCCTCCTGTTCGAGAAATTGAGTTCAGTATCGATCTGATTCCGGGTGCTGAACCCATATCTAAAGCTCCATACCGTATGGCACCGATCGAATTGAAAGAACTGAAGGAACAATTGCAAGAACTGTTAGATAATGGATTCATTCGTCCGAGTGTGTCTCCATGGGGTGCTCCCGTATTGTTTATTAAGAAGAAGGATGGAAGCATGCGTCTTTGTATTGATTATCGGGAACTTAACCGTATCACAATCCATAACCGTTACCCTCTTCCACGCATTGATGATCTATTTGACCAATTGCAAGGAGCGAGGCATTTCTCTAAGATTGATCTGAGGTCCGGATATCACCAACTTCGGGTGAGGGAGCAAGATGTTCCTAAAACGGCTTTTCGAACTCGGTACGGTCATTATGAATTCTTGGTTATGCCTTTCGGGTTGACCAATGCTCCTGCAGTTTTCATGGACCTTATGAACCGGGTATTTCACGAATTCCTCGATAAGTTCGTCATTGTCTTCATTGATGACATCCTTGTGTATTCTAAGTCCGAGGAGGAACACGAGCAACATCTTAGTATGGTTTTGGAGGTTCTTCGACAGCAGAGATTATATGCGAAGTTTTCGAAATGCGAGTTTTGGTTGGATCGAGTAGCTTTCTTGGGTCACATTGTTTCTGCGGACGGTATTACTATGGACCCTGCGAAGGTTGAGGCTATCACAAAATGGCCGAGACCTACAAACGTGACGGAAGTAAGGAGTTTTCTGGGTCTTGCTGGGTATTATAGGAGATTTGTTGAAGGCTTTTCGCGTCTCGCTTTGCCTTTAACACAATTGATGAGGAAAGGAGAGAAGTTTGTTTGGACTGATGAGAGGGAAAGTAGTTTTGAGGAGTTGAAGAAACGTTTAGTGTCTGCACCTATTTTGACTCTTCCATCTGGTTCAGGTGGTTTTCAAATATATAGTGATGCATCGAAGAAAGGTTTGGGATGTGTGTTGACGCAACATGGGAAAGTGATTGCTTATGCTTCGAGGCAGTTGAAACCTCACGAGTTGAACTATCCGACACATGATCTTGAGTTAGCGGCTGTGGTTTTCGCGCTAAAGATTTGGCGTCATTATTTGTATGGGGAGTCTTGTGACATTTTCACCGATCACAAGAGTCTTAAATACATTTTCACTCAGAAGGAACTGAATATGAGACAGAGGCGGTGGTTAGAACTTCTGAAGGACTATGATGTTAATATTCAGTATCATCCCGGTAAGGCGAATGTAGTCGCAGATGCTCTTAGTAGGAAGTCTGGTATGGTTGCGAGTTTAGAGTTTGATCCTCGTGTTTTGCATGACTTAGAGCTTCTGGATGTGGAGTTTTGTATTCGAGGTCAGGATGGTTATTGGGCTAGTCTTAAAGTTGAGTCCAATCTTATTTTGCGAATAAAGGAAGCTCAGAAGGAGGATGGTGAGCTGTGGTCTATAGTTCAAAATGTTGAGGAAGGCAAACAGTCAGAATTCAGAGTTGACAAATTTGGTGTGGTTTGGTTTGAGGATCGTCTTTGCGTTCCTAACGATCCGGAACTTCGAGAGACTATTCTATCAGAGGCTCATAGTTCCCCGTTCACTATTCATCCTGGTTCTACCAAGATGTACAGGGATCTTAAACAACATTTTTGGTGGAATGGTATGAAACATGACGTGGCGTTGTTTGTATCGAAGTGTTTGACTTGCCAGCAAGTAAAGATCGAGCATCAAAGAGCGAGTGGGTTATTACAGCCGTTAGAGATTCCGAAGTGGAAATGGGAGGAGATTTCCATGGATTTCGTTACAGGTTTACCTCTTACCCGTAAGAAGCATGATGCGATTTGGGTGGTTGTTGATCGACTAACCAAGTCGGCTCACTTCCTCCCTATTCGTGTGGACTACGGAGTTAGTAAGTTGGCGGACATATTTCAGCAGGAGATCGTTAGGCTTCATGGTATGCCTACGGCTATCATATCAGATAGAGACCCACGGTTTACATCTCGTTTCTGGAAGGGATTGCATAAGGCATGGGGTACGCGCCTTAAGTTCAGCACGGCTTTTCACCCTCAGACAGATGGTCAGTCGGAGAGGACCATCCAGACATTAGAGGATATGTTGAGGGCATGTGCTTTAGAGTGGACTGGTAACTGGGATGAATATTTGTGTTTGGTTGAGTTTGCATACAACAACAGCTGGCACGCGAGTATCCGTATGGCTCCTTTCGAGATGTTGTATGGTAGGAAGTGCAGAGCTCCAGTTTGTTGGAATGAGGTTGGTGAGCGTATTATTGAAGGTCCGGAGTTAGTTCAGATTGCTACCGAGAAAGTGGATATTGCTAGGGAAAAGTTGAAGGAAGCACGTGCGCGTCAAAAGAGTTATGCTGATAAGCATCGGCGTGACTTAGAGTTTCGGGTTGGTGATCGGGTATTCCTTAAAGTTTCGCCGTTTCGTGGAGTTAAACGTTTCGGGATCAAGGGCAAACTTAGTCCTCGATTCATTGGACCGTTTGAGATTTTGGAGCGCATTGGAGAGGTTTCGTAACGTTTGGCTCTTCCTCCGCAGTTATCACATGTTCATGACGTCTTTCATGTATCTCTTCTGAGGGGATACAATTACCATCCTTTGCATGTGGTGTCTTATCCTTTCGATCAGATTCAGCCAGATATGTCTCTTCCGGAGGAGCCGGAAGCTGTTCTTGATCGCCAAGAGCGGGTTATGAGGCGTAAAGTTATTCCTTTCGTTAAGATTCTTTGGCGGAACCACCCAGAGCGGGAAGCTACCTGGGAAACCGAGGAGTCTATTCGAGCTAGTTATCCTCACTTTGTATTCTGATCTGGTATGTCTCCGTTATGTTTCGATTCGTTTCATTTCTGATCTCTTTCAAATTTCGAGGACGAAATTTTTCTTTTTAGAGGGGAAGAAGTTGTAACACCTAAAATCTGAGAACATGTGAAAAGACCAAAATGCCCCTACATATTTAAAATTTAATTAAAAGCTTATAAAGTCTCCAAATAAGTCCGAAACTCCTAACAATGCACAAGTTATGATCCAAGGTAATTTTAACAACTTCATTTAACATTTATAAAAGTTACAAAATTACCAAAATACCCTCATAGGGCCGATTGACACAAAATGCATTTGTTTTATGATTTAATTGATTTAAAATGATACATATCTTGTAATTTAGGAAGATAATTACCACCTAATATCCTCCCACCTAAAATTCCGAAATTCTGGTCCTCCCCCCCCCCCCCTCATTTACACGGCATTCCATTTTATAAGTCAATCCATATCATTTTCTCCCACAAAACCCTAATTGCCGATTTTCATAAACACACACAAAATTTCTTTGGCCTCCATTCGACAACCCCATCACTCCTAGGCATTTTTCTGTGATCAAACAACATCCAAGAAGCCCTAGAAAAATACTCTTTTGAATTGTTGAAGCTTGGGTCGATTGTGGTTTTGGTTTCCTTTTGTCTTGCCTAATAACAAGGTAAATTCGTTTATGATTTGTTCGACCTCTCTAAAATTCGTTTATGATTTTTCTCATAATCCTCATATCATGTATACTCTGGGAAAAATGATAGAAAGGTCGTGGAGAAGCTTTTGGAGTCGTGTGGATTTTTGGTTCGTTTTTGTCCAATCGCATATACAACAATTCGTACAGCCTTTTCCACACGTTCAATCCTTGGTTTGGTATTTTTCTAAGGTCCCTTACATCATATAAACATCAAATAAAATGGTTGATTCGATCCATGCATGCTCTACATCGTTTTCGTGATTTAAAACCCTAAAAACGTGTTTAATTGTGAAATACATATTCCGATCCAGAATAATTATTAATAAAATTATTATAGGTTTGTTATGATGTAATATAACCTGGAAAATTATTGGAAATAATTATCATGGCTTAAATCATGTGTTTCGAATTTATTTTGATTTATTGAATTTTGATTAAATCGTATAAAGAGAGAAAGAAAATAAAATCGTGGGATCTAGGGTTTGTGTTTAGGGCTGGAATTTTGTGACTATTAATGATCTTTAATGATTTGGTAATGATTAAAAATGGGTTGGATGAATTAGGGTTTCTAATTTCTTATTTTTGTGTTATACGATTTGTATGAAAATGTTTTGGGTGAGTTTTGTAAACTTTTAAAACTAAAGGGTTATTTTTGAAACTTATTCTGGGCTGTATACTGTTCGAAAAAAATATAAGATGAGGGTGTTAAGTGTAAGTTTTGCAATTTAATGGATTAAAATGTATTTTAAACCTAATTAGGGTTTGTTTTGAAAATAATTAAAAGAGAGGGACTAAACATGTAATTTTCAGAAACTTGGAGCTGTTTTGAGTAATTTAATATATTCAGGGGGTTATGTGTCATTTTGATAACTTAAGGGCATAATATGTAATTATTGATAATTAAAAGTTGAAATTGTAAATTAAAGGGTTAAATATGTAACTTTAATAACTTGAGGGACTTAATGTGTAAATTATGAATACTTGGGTATCCATTCGTATAATATGATAAAATAAGTGCTCATTATGTAAAATGGATAAGTTAAGGGTTTAATGTGTAACTTTGAATACTAAAAGGTTTAAAGTGTAATTTTGGAAAGTAAAGGGTATAAAATGCAAAGTTATGAAACCCTAAGGACCAAATGAGTAAAAAGGTTAAAATATACTTATTTCCATTAATAATGATTGAACTTTCTAAATATGGAAATTTTCTAAAAGTGGAAACTTACTATTTATGGAAACCTGCTAAAAGTGGAAAGTTACTTAAAATGGAAAGATATGAATTTAAGAATGAATTATGATTCCCCTTTCTCCTCTAGGTGTGAAGAAGGAGAGGTCCTGAGCCACATCTGTTTTCTGAGTTTGTTTCTATTTTCTGTGCTTGCAATAAGGTACGGATACTCTGCCTTTTCAGTAAAGGCTCCATTATGCTATTATGATTTCTGGAAATATGATACACTTAAGATTCCCCAAGCCATTGCTATGTTTCCTTTGATTGAACTTTGATACGATTCTGAGATACACAGTTTCCATATGACCTTTTGTATGATATGAGATCTGACTCTTAGTTTGATACCCGAGCCATTTCTGTTTCCCTACCTATGGAGGTACCATGGGCGTGTCTGTGATGCACCACTGGCATGACTAGTGTGTGGCCCTAGTGATTTGGCTACACCGTCCCCTTTCTGTTATATTATGTGCACACTTATGATATGATTTGTTATGGCCAATCTGATTTCTGTGGGGGCGTATGGATGCATCCTAGATCTGATCTGTTTAGTGGATTTAACTATGATTATGTTTATGATATCTGTCTGGTGACTGGTACTGTGTGCTATACATGCCTTTCACAACTTCTGGGAGCTGATCACTCCACTTTATGATACATGAGGACACCCCTCATATTATCTGGTTGCCTGAGAGGTATCCCCTCTGATTATGAGATTATGATATTGACGGCTTATGTGATATGATATGATATGTTTCTGGGCTCGTGGTAGATGACTATCCTATTCTTTCATTTCTATTATTCATTTGTTTATTCCTTATGATATTCCCCAATGCACTATATTTCAGTTCTATTTCATTATCGTTGCTTTGTTTTTGTATCTGTTCACTGGGCTTTTTAAGCTCAGCCGCATTTCCTTTTCCTGCGGCAGGTATCTAAGCTAGGAGTTGGGCTTTTGCTATGGGATGAGAGTTAGAGCTGGTGTTGGAGCTTTTACCTTAGATGACCACCCTATGTTATGACTTTGGATTTGGATTATGTTCTTATTTCCTTTGGATTATTTCTGCATCTTTGAACTTATGTACTTTGACTTAAGCTGTGTTGGCTTGGTCTTTCTTATGGAATTATGTTTAAGACTTCCGCTGTGTATGATATTATGTATGTGTGCTTTGATATGTCACCATTCTTGTGGCACTTCTACCCTTGTCGGGTTGGGGTGTTACAATCAGCATAGATTTGCATCAACATAGGTTTTTCCTTTCTACTTGTCCAAAATCCAAAATTTTTGTTTCTATTTATAGCTTACTAGCTTGTCTTTATATTTCTAAAGCTTATTTGCACTTTACTTTACATTAGCTTACATAAACCTTTGTTCAAAACCACCCTTTTAGCCCACTGTTGCAGCAGCCCCTAACACCCTAGCAGCCCTTTTCAATCTAGATTTTAGCTGAGCTTAAACAGGTTTTAAGTTTTAATTTCAAGTTTACAAGAAGTTAGTAGTGCAGAATTTATATTTGTAGCTTTAGATTTGAATTTCAAGCTTGTTTGTTAGCTTAAAACATGGCCTGTAACTTCCCCCATTAGGCCTGTTTAGGTAGCTTAGGTTGAATTTGCTTATAACTATTTCTTTGAATCCCATGGGATTCACTGTCAATCCCATGGGATTGACAGTGAATCTCTTTGTTATCAAGTTGTTTATATTGTGTTTTTTTTATGTAGATGCTGCTGAAAAGAAGAAGATATCGAAGAGTAATGTTGTTTTAGAGAGAAAGAGGGGCGATTCTTCCGGTTATGGTAAAGAAGTAGATATTACAGCTGAGGATAAGGGGAAGAAGAAAATGAAGGGGAAGCGTCCGTTGGAGATAAAAAAGGACGATTCTCCTGAAGATGTTATACCTGACGATGTTATGAAGCAGTGATGAGGCGAAAAATGATCCGTTTTTAGGGGGTCATTTAAGCCCGGAATTGACTTTATTTGATCAAATATTGCCCTAAATCGTTCCTTTTGTGATTTTAGGTACTTTGGGAGAGAAATCTGGAAAATGAAGCAATTCGGACGTTTTTGGAGCATAAAAGTGAAGAAAACGCCAAAGTCTTAATTTTCCATGCTGGGAACAGTAGGTGACGGTGTCAAGAGTAACATCCTGACGGCGTCAAGAGCAAAATTCCATGACGGTCCAGTAGAGAATTGACGGCGTCACGAAGTAGTGCGTCAAGAGTAAAAGTCATGACGGCCTGGAAATGATTATCACATGACGGCGTCAAATGTAGATCAAGGCAGTCCGAGAAGAGTTTTGGCGGCGAGGTGACGGCGTCACAAGTTTAGTCTTGACGCCGTCAGACCCCTTTTCCTATATATAGTTTTCTAATTTTCACATTAAAAAAGAGAGAAGTTTTGGAGAAACCCTAAGTACGAATTTGGTGCGAATTTTACAGGTTTTTCAAGGGTTCCAAGCCCTTGATACCTTTCATGTGTAATTAAGATAAGTGTTCTTTTAATTCAATCAATATGTCTATGTGTTGGTTGTCTATATGTTGTTCTTGTCTTAATTCCATCATGCTAGGCTAGATCTATCTTGTGTTTGCTTGGATCTAATGAAACCTAGATGTTAATTATGTGTTGATTACTTGTTTATACTTGTCTTGGATGAATGATTTATATGTTAGGCTTAAGAAAACTGGCAGATCTCCAATTGGTAACATGCTTGAACGTCTTAAGAAACATGAACCGACGCGCACTAGGTTTTTATTGGTTGTATTTAATGCATGAGCCACTGTTTATAATCCCTATAGTTGTGTTGGGCATGGTATAGGAGGAGATAAGAGCTCATAGAATTGGGGAGTTAAGTGTGCCACCCCATGAATGGTATTAAGGAATACGATCCGTCATCCATGCAATTATAACAAGTAATTAATGTGTAAAAGATGTCTAGGGAGTAGTGAAATCTAAGTAAACACATTTTCTCCATTTACTGCTCACAACTTTAGTATAATTTAGTTTATTTTCATTTCTAGTATTTTATTTTGATTGCATCTTTAGTATTGGGTTAGTTGACTAGCAACTAATTTCGCCCAAATCTTTCAAACCCGAGATTTTTAATTGCTTTCTAAAAAATTATAAAATACAAAAATAATCATCCCTCGCCTTTAGAACTAGTATTTAGGTTTTCTAATCCTAGCGACACTATTCCTAAGCTGAAAGATCAATCCCCCGGTACTTGTCACTATACTATACTACAATGATCAGGTACACTGCCTGGTGGGGGTTGTAAGCTTCTTGAGATCCCTCGAGAGGTAAAGCCTGGTGCAATTCCCACGCATCAAGCAGCTTTTGAATAATATGAGAATCCTTCTGTTAAAGAAGAATATGAGGAGAGTGAACTGATGTCCAAGAATAAAGGGAAGAAGAAAGAAAGAGAGTTGAATACTGATGAAATACGACATCAACCGTATCTTTCAAAATTGCCAATTCTTCAAGCTAGGACAGCACCTACTGCCCTTCATACTGCCATCCATGGCATCAAAAATGTTAATGTTGAAAAGTTTTTGGCGAAGATTGGTTTTAGCTCGTTTTTCAAGTTTGATATAGACTACATACCTTCAAGGTTAGGTAGGTACGTGGTTAAAATTTTTGATGAAAAGACTTGCTGTTTGAAGTTGGAAAATGAAAAGTCAATCGAGGCCACGGTTTTCAAAGTTCATGATTTGTTTGATATTCCAATTGGAGGTGTGTCTTTGTTATATTTAGAGTCTAGGCCCGTTGGAGATGAGTTTGAGGAAGTTTGGAAAAGTCAGTTTCAACCAAAGCAGTATAAGAAAATCAGAGTTAATGATATTGCTTTGAAATTGATTGAATCCAAGGAAGTTGACTTCCTTTTTAAAATTAACTTTCTGGCTCTTTTTACGAACACAATGGATATGTGTTCTATCTTTCCGGGGGAAATTAACTTGGATGTTGTTAGGCGGGTTCGGGAATATACTGATATTTCTAGCATTGATTGGTGTGAGTACATTTTTCACTGTCTTAAGAATAGTAAAGCACCGACAACTCTTCAAAACAAATACACTGGTCCATATACCTTGCTTGCTGTAAGTTTTATATTATATTAAGTTTTAAATTGTTTTCATGTTTCTGTGACATATTTGTTGCAACTTTCTTACACTTTTTTTGTTCTTTGTTTTTTGTTTTCAGCTCTTGTATTTAGATTCAACAAATTACAATAAGCTTCCTATTGTCCGGACACGTCCGACAATAAAACAGTGGTCGTCATTCTTAATGGCTCAGAGTCAGGATATGGAACTCAAAGAAGAATATATTGGTATGTCAGTGCTTTATGATGAATCCGAGCTTCCAGAGATGGAAGGTTTTTTTTGCCGATGGTTCTTCTGATAGTTCGTACAAAGAGGTTCATTTAATTCTTTGTTTTTTGTTCTTCTGATACTTCTTTCAGTGTGAACATGTTTAGGATCACATGGGATTGACAGTTAATCCCATGGGATTCACAGTTTCATTATAAGGTGTGTTTGGCTCAGTTGACTTTTGTGGACAAAAGTGTGTTTAGGAATTAATCTGCATTTCTAATTTGCATTAAGGAGTAGTAATTCTTATGAGGCGAAAAATGAACCACTTTTAGGGGGTCATTTAAGCCCGGAATTGAATTTATTTGATCAAATATTGCCCTAAATCGTTCCTTTTGTGATTTTAGGTACTTTGGGAGTGAAATCTGGAAAAGGAAGCAATTCAGACGTTTTTGGAGCATAAAAGTGAAGAAAACGCCAAAGACTTAATTTTCTAAGCTGGGAACAGTGTGTGACGGCGTCAAGAGTAACAAGTTGACGGCGTCAAGAGTAAAAATCATGACGGCCCAGTACAGAAATGAAGGCGTCACAAGGAAGAGCGTCAAGAGTTAAATACGTGACGGCCTGGAAAAGTGTAATACGGGATGGCGTCAGATGTAGATCAAGGCAGTCCGAGGATTCTTTTGGCGGCGAGATGACGGCATCACAAGATTGTTCTTGACGCCGTCAGCCTCAATTATCTATATATAGTTTTCTAATTTTCATTCATAAAGGGGAACAAGTTTGGAGAAACCCTAAGGCCGAACCTTATACGAATTTTACAGCTTTTTCAAGGGTTTTCAGCCCTTGAATGCTTACATGTGCTATTGAGATAAGTGTTCTTTTAATTCAATCAATATGTCTATGTGTTGGTTGTCTATATCTTGTGCTTGTCTTGATTCCACCATGCTAGGCTAGATTTATCTTGTGTTTGCTTAGATCTAATGAAACCTAGATGTTGATTATGTGTTGTTTACTTGTTTATGGTTGTATTGGATGAATGATTTCAATGTTAGGCTTAAGAAAACTGGCAGATCTCCAAATGGTAACATGCTTGAACGTCTTAGGAAACATGAACCGATGTGTACTAGGTTTTATTGGTTGTATTTAATGCATGAGTAAATTTTAATGATCCCATGTTAGGAGCTTCTTAGCCGGCTCGACATAGGAGTGAAGTAGACACTCATAGGATTAGGGAGTTAAGTACGCCACCCCATGAATGGTATTAAGGAATACAATCCGTCATCCACACAACTATAACAAGTAATTAACGTGTAAAAGATATCTAGGGAGTAGTGAAATCTAAGTAAACACATTTCTCCACTTATTGCTCACAACCTTAGTTTAATATAGTTTATTTTCATTTCTAGTATTTTATTTTGATTGCATCTTAGTATTGGGTTAGTTGACTAGCAACTAATTCCGCCAAATCCTTCAAAACCCGAGATATTTACTTGCTTTCTAAAAAATTATAAAAATACAAAAAGAATTGATGAGTGCTTAATCACTCATCCTTTTTAGGCCTTATTTCAGACCAAATACACCAAATACTAACCAAAAATGCCAAGAGAATGCTTGTTTTTGTATTTGTGTATGTGCAGGTACGGATATGTGAAAAATAAACGAAAATGAAGCAAAACCGAGAAAAACGAGCACGAGAATGGAAAGTGTTAAAAGCCGAAGCCGAGGAAGTCAAATGGTCAAAGTCAAAGCTCAAAAAGTCAAATCCAACCCCAGAGATTCTTAAAGTTACAAGAAAAGTCCCTGATCAAAGTTTTGAGAGATTGGCAACTTTAGTCCTCCAAGTTTCAGACTTTGGCAGAATTGGTCCTTTGAGGAAATTATTTGAAGAAAAGTCAAAATTGATCCCTCATGAATTAAAGATTTGCAACAATGGCCCTTGGAAGGAAGTTTGCAAAAGTACAGATTTGGTCCTTGGAGTTCATGAGTTATACAATATTGGTCCTTGTTAATTTTGCAAAGCCTAAAACTAATATTCACGACTAGCCCATAACATACAAAAGCCCAAGACACCATCCTTTACTACAACCAAAGCCCACCCCTTAGATATTTTACCCGGCCTGCTTATTAAAACCCGGTCAAAACAAACAAACCCGGTCAACTTAAAATAAATAAAATACCCCCAAATCCCACACACCTTTTACCGCCCCCTAAAAAATTAACACAACCCAGATTTCTACTGTTCCCATGAACCCTAACCTCCCATCCACAAAATTACCTCAACCCCGTAATAATTACCCAATGATTGGGCATTCTAGAAGGTGTCAGAGATAGCAGGGACACGTGGTCCAATCAGGAGAGACACGCATGATCAATCACATCACAAAAATTAATCCTACGGCTGTGGGATGAAGATTGGTGAGCAAGGACAATCATACGGCTATTAAGGACTCAGAAGAAACACAAGGTCGTGGATAGGTGACCTGGCATATCTCCTCATCAGCCTATAAAAAGCTCCCCCTCACTCACAGATGGATTCATTAGGAGTAGTGGTTAGATTAGGGTTAGAATAGGAGTAGTGGTAGGATAATTTAGCTTATTGATATATTTCTGTTTTAACTTGTACTCTCAATTTCAGATTTAATAAAATTCTTAATTTCAGATTAATTTTCTTGCAATTTATTTTTCAGTATTTAGTTCTTTTTAATCTGTTTTCAAGCATTATTTCATGTTTTAAATAGTTCATATTGGTTTTAGAGAGCATAATTGAGCAATTAAGATTCAATTTTCTTTAATAATCCATTGGTCAAACAAAGTCAATTGCTTATTTCAATAAGCTTGAGCTTATTTGTGGATTGAAAGGCAGCCAAAAAGGAGCGTTTGGCCTGTCTTAAAGACAGGCTGTGAGGGAGATCTCCTCTGTTCATGCTGAGGAGATTGTTTGTAAGTTCTGATCTATCATTTTTATAGTCCTATACTGCTTATTCATCTTATCATATTTAGATCAGAGTTTGATTGGTTGTTACTGTTTTATTGATTCTAATTAGTTATAATATAGTTTTATTATTGTAGCTTGCATCTTTCACTGGTAGATTACATTCATCTGTTTCATATATGTTTATATATTGATTATCATAGGCTGTTTAATTGTGAAACTTTGAGGTTTGAGAATTGAGTTTTTGGTTCTAGTCAGTTCATTTGCTCATCTAAGAAGTAGACTTGGTAGTTTTAGGTTCAATCTCACTCTTGTGGATTACAATTGGTTGAATCTGCTTTAGATAGGGGTGTTTGGCATAGTGTGTTTAAGAATGTTCCTGGAGTTCTTTTGTTTTATTCTCTGCATATTCTCATTGCTTTTGGATTGGCTTAGTTAATTTTAGCGTTAAACTTAGAAGGATATAACAGAAAGTCTAAGTCAGTTGTTGTATCCATTTTAGATCTTATACTATTGTTTCTGCTAGTGGAATACTTAATTTAGGTAGAAAATTAGTTAAACTTAGGATTATTAAGTCATAAACTAGCTTAATATAATAATTAGAGTAAGATTTAGGCACAAAAAAAAAAAAAAAAAAAAAAAAAAAGAAAAAATCCATTATAGTCAAAGCTTAAGTTGAATTAAATAGTCAAAGTTTGTAAGTGAAATAGTCATTCTGCATCAGTTTCTGTAATGCAGCCCTTTCATAAGCCTCTAGCTCATTACCCATTGCTGCTTTTTAGTTCACTTTTGGTTTGCTGAGAAGTTTGGAAGTTAGTGAAACTCAATCAACAAAATAATCTCAGTTAGGAACGCATCTGCTTATTGGTTTTTAGATCAATACTTGTCTGTTTGGCATATCAATGCCCTGCACCATCAGTTCATTAGAGCTTCTAGGAATCATTTAAGTTAGATATATAGCCTTAGAATAAGAATTTTTGGTGTTCCTGAGTTCTCAGTAGGGTAGTGGAGACTTTGCCCCCATAAGTTCATTATCTCAAGCTTATTTGCCCAGCTTATTTGGTGTCTCAAGTTGGGCAGTTGAACTTGTTTCTGTTCTCATTTTCTTAGGGCTGCAATTGTGATTTGTTGATCATTCTCTGAATTTGTTGGTTTATCTTAGCTTCAGATTGCATTTTTATCTGTTTCAGTTGATTTTTGATTTTCTGCTTATTCCTTGTTGCTTATTAGCTTTTCATATGTGCTTAATTTGACTGTTTGGCCTCTATACCTGTGCTTCTGAATGCTTTTTGTCCTAAATACTGTTCCTATAAGCTTATTTTAGTTCAAAAGTCACTTGGTCAAAGTTTGGTCAACTCTGGTTAAGGAGTGCTTATTAATAAGCACTCCCAATAAGCTGTTTTAAGCCCAGTATCATTTCTAGAGCTTATTTTTCAACTTTTAAATTTTTCTTAGGTTTAAAATATTATTTTTGATTTTCCCTGAATTTTTCATATTTTTCTGAGTCCATTTACTACTTTTCTTATTTTATTTTCATTTTTAATCAATTTTAATTTCTTTTTAATTACTAAAAAATCTGAAAAAACCAAGAAAAATCCAAAAATATTTTTAAAATTTATTTTCATTTATTTTAGATTTTTAGAAATTTATTTTGCATTTTTCTCATTTATTTTGAATTTTATTTTAATTTTTAATTAGATTTAATAGTTTTTAATTTCTAAAAATTACATAAAAAGCCAAAAAAAATTAGTTTTTAGTTTTAAAATTACTTTTTAGTTATTTTATAATTTTCAAAATTTATTTTTTATTTTTCTCACTTTATTTACATTTTCTTTTAATTTTTAATTAGTTAAAATAGTTTTTAATTCATAATAAATAAATAAAAAGTCAAAAAAATATTTTTTCTTTTTCTCAAAATTTTCTTTTATCATTTTTAATTTTTGAAAATTATTTCCAAATCCGTAGGAGTAGCGTAGCTTAAAAGTCGCGTTTTAATTCGTACGTTAACGTTTATTTTCCGTTTTAGCTTACGTTTTCGATTCTATGTTACGTTTTAAGTTTGTTTAGTTGATTTACGTGTTTAATTAGTTATTTGTGCTTCATTTATTATTTCATTAGTATAATCTCATTCAAATCACTTTTTACCGTTTTCACGACACGTTTCACAATTCGGGAATTCGAAATTCCATTCACACCTTCGCTGGGACACGACCCGGGGAAATACTTTCCTAAGCATTTCTTCGGTAAAACAATCACTATACTACAAAAAGACAACATCAAAAATTTTGGCGCCGCTGCCGGGGAAGGTTGAAGTGAATTTTTCGTTTTCGTTTTTCGAAATTGTGTTTTGAAAACCTTCCTTGTATATATTTTCTATAAAAACCAAAAAAAAAAAAAAAAAAAAAAATTGAAAAATCAAAAACACTAAAGTGTTTTCAAAAATACCAAAAAAAATAATAATAAAGTTACAGCCTCGTCTCGATCGAAAGGAAGGACGTTGTAAACCAAATAAGTCTCCAAATATAACTACACGTGAAATTAGTTGCTATTCGGATTACTTTGATTCTACGACCGAATAAGCGGAAAATACGGAAGCTTTGACATTAAATTGCAAGCTGAAGAGAGATCCATTCTTCTCTCCCGTTCCGTCGCAAGTAGATTCGAAGGAAACGGTTTACGATTAACGTAACGTTTGAAAAAACAAAAGAAAATAAAAGTTTTAAGTTTTTGAATTTTGTTTTCCTTTTCCTTTTTGATTTTCATTTTATTTGATTTTATGATAATTAAAAATAAAAAATAATCTTCTTATCCTCTTATCATTTGATTCTTCCTCTTTAACCCTCTAAAACGATAATTCTTATGGATCCAATGTGTTTTAAATGTGGTGAATCGTTCTTTGAAGGTTCATGTGTTTGGTGTACGTGCGAACAATGTGGTAATGATATTCACGATGGAGTTTGTTTGTTTTGTAATACTCCCGAGTATGTTCGAAACACAAATTTTCAAAACGTTCCCGATTACTATCCAACACCACCGCCGTCTCCGTTCACTTGCTTTAATTGTGGAAATCCGTCCGACGAGGGATTACCGTGTGGGCAATGTTTTTGTACCCAATGTGGATACACGAATTGTATTGTATATGTTACGCCCCGTATGCTGAAACGTCTTACGCTTGTGATACGAGTTTTGATAATTATCCTCAAAATGATTTCAATTATCCTTTTCAAAACTTTTATGAGCAAGTACCATATTTCAATGATGATTCTTTCCAAAGTTCATCAAATTTTGAAAATTGTGGGGGATCGTTTGAAAATTTTTATTCTGGACCGAATTCGTGTTACGATTCTCAAGGTTTTAACCAACCCACACAAACTTCCGATTTTGCTAATAATATTTGTGAAATTAAATCCATGATTGAGAAGTTAAAAGAATTGGTGGCTAATCGTTATACGCATACTTCCGAGCCTCAAGTAAAATCAATGGAAGAACTTCTTGCCGAAGAACGAAAATCTAAATTTTGTGAGTGTTGTATGTACGACGATGACGATGATTCCACGATTACAATCGTTCTTAACCCTCAAAAAGAATCTAACTCTACTTCCGTAGTACCCGTGGACTCTCTAAAAATGGGGGACGAGCATCTAAACACTATTCCGGCAACGGAATCTGACGAATTCAATAAGTCTAGTGTTGAGAACCTCGTCCCGATCCCAAGTGAGTCCGGGGAAATTTCTAATGGTGATTCTGAAATTGTTTCTGATACTTCTTATCCTTCTTTCACACCAGTTGAGAGGAGTAATGTCTTTTTAGATGAAGTCGAAGCTTGTCTTGCTAACAATGATTCCACTCCGATAATGGTTGACGACTCTAATTTTGATCCTGAGGGAGATATCCGTTTGATTGAAGAATTATTGAATGAAGAACCATCAATTTCTCTCCCTCCGATGAGCAATGAAGATTTTGATGAAGTTGAAAGTTATTCCGATTCTCACAATGAGTATACTACGAGTGATGAAGATTCTTGTGGAGATATCAATGATAATGATAAAGATGATGATGCGGAAATTCAAGATGAAGCTTTTCGTGAGAAATTATCCAAAGTTAATCTTCTCATTTCTAAGATCGAGGCATTGAAAGATCCTCCGACTTTTTCTCCTATCCCCGTTATGGATAGTGATTTCTTACCCGAGCTTGAAATTTTTCGATTTGAAGAGACGAGTAGTGGCAATCCCACTATTCATGCTTTCTCTCTTCCGGATTATAAGCGTTTTGATTTTGAGATCGACTTTTTGCTTATTTCCGATAATCCGTCACGTGAACCTCTTTTTGAGGATGTTGATCAATTTCTTGCTGCGGATGACTTGATACCACCGGGTATTGAGAATGACGAGAATGGCATTCAAAGAAACATTCTTTCCGATTTACCTTCTTCTCGTCCACCGGCGAAACCACCGGATGTAGATTTTGAATCAAATACGAATGAAGATAATTTTGGAGTGGTGGACGAGACTTATGATCATAATGTTCCTGTGCTTGATATTTTACCCACCCAACCCACCCGTGATTCTGAAATCAACTTTGCTTTTATTATCTGGGTGTTTCAACCTTTCTTTTCTTATCCCTTCATTTCTTCACTTTTCCACTCCACCGGGAGTGAGGATACCGTTTTTGACCCTGGCATCTCAATCTTTTGTGCCAAGTGGCCGTTCTATTTGCTCTCCCCAAGGACGAATTAATTCGGGGATCGAGTCAAGCTCATGTGACTCGGTTAACAAAAACAAGCGCTTCGTGGGAGGCACCCCATGCTTATCCTTTTCATTTTCTTTATTTTCTATTTTCTAATAACGTGACGTGAGGGGGGCGACCCTTTCCAAACTCGTGTTTTCGTGGTTGTTTGTAAATGTTCAGGAATTTCCCCGAAGTTTGAGGACTCTCGTGCTCGTGGTTTGTCGTTCTCTCCACTCGAGTCGCATCCTTCGCTGCTCTTTC
Source organism: Artemisia argyi (assembly GCA_030686995.1). NCBI lineage: Eukaryota > Viridiplantae > Streptophyta > Magnoliopsida > Asterales > Asteraceae > Artemisia > Artemisia argyi. The sequence continues at coordinate 156,738,690 of CM060705.1, forward strand.
AGAAATTCACCATATCAAAAATCTTATCGACTAACGTTTATCTCTTGGCACACTTAATAAATGGCCTTAGATATTACATAGGATTACCCGTACCCTTAAAACATTGAGGACAATGTTTCACTTTAGTCTGGGGGGGGGGGGGGGGTGAATCTTCGATTCGATTTGACCTGTACCATCGTCTGAGCTGTTTAACTTACGCAACTCCGTTTTCCACCAAAAATTTTAATTTTTATCACCTCTTTATTGTTAAAAAAAAAAATAATAAAAAATAAAAAATGATGAAAAAAATAAATATATGATATGAATAATAAGATTTGACACCTTGTTTTGACTTTCCTATCGGCGAGAGTAGAAATAAATGTTCCGACTTGACCGGGCGTGTTGAGCCCTAGCTTGTTTCCCTTAACCAAAATAATCAAAAGATTATGGCTAAGCATCCGCGGATCTCATTATTTGGGATTTTAAATTTGCGGAGATCGAGGAATGATAGAGTTTATTTAGAAGTTTCGTGCTATACACGGATCGCATTACTGGGATTTAAAAAACCCACGAGAGGTACTTGTGGCCTCCTTGTTCCCATCAGCAACGTCACCAATATATATAAATAGATGTCTAGGATTAATTAAGGGTATACGGTTTGGGCAATACTTAGTTTTTTCTCGTTCCCAACAAAATCTCTGCATATGGGGGTTTGGTACACATTGAGGTACTGCCAGTGTTACGGTGAAATAGACTATTGCATCTTGCCGGTTCGCAGCTGATGTTGTGATCTTAGTAAAGGCCGTAGGACTCGGGGTTTGGCATATAGTTATGAATATCGATAATAATAGTCCAAAGCCAAATAAAAAGGCAGAGGAATCCAAAGCTATAAAAAAGCAGCGGATAGAAATCCAAAGTCATAATAAAGCTCTTACATCTTGGCGGCTCATAAACCGTTGACTGTAAAAGAATAAAGGACTAAAGACCAAAGTATTATTAAAGTGCTTATGATTATGCAAAAATGCCAAGCTTTGACTCCGGGGGTTTCCCTAATAAAAAGCTTCCGTTTCGGGTATCAAACATGGTATGTCTCGGTCGTAAATAAAAAGGGGGCCTCCACAAATCGTGTTAAATCAGAGACCTTCATGTGGACCCGATTTCTGTATGCAGGGGTTTTCGAGGGAAAGTTTGGAAACTACTTAGCGTTCGAATTTTGTGCTCTTATCAGACTAACAAATATCGAAACGAGAAAATATGAAGCAATTCATTTCTCACAAATAAAATCTTTAGATACAAAACTTAGGACCTGGGGACAAGAGGTAATACACAAGTAACTTTTGTGGGCAGTGTTAGCATCTAACTTCTGATAAACAATGATTTCGATTTTACGCTTAGTTTGGGAGCTTGTGAAAAATCAAGGATGACGATTTTTATCCGTACGGTCTCTTCTCTGTGACAAGTGTTTCTACTCGTAGACCCTGAAAGTTATCAACAGATAAGAATTGATAATGAAAGTCAAGGCAAACCGTCACCTATATAAGAATGAGAAAAGTACAAAAATAGTAGTAGTAGTTGTTATTCATGAAAATCGGAAAACGGAGCGTTTTTGAGAATAAATGATTTTACTATCTCTCTTGAACATCATTGCTACTTTACAACGTCAGTAAAGAGAGGTTTTGAAATTATTTATCTCTTAAGCGTGAGGTTATGACATTGCGTGAGGGCACGGCAATACCTTAGTCTGGGGGATTTTGATGAGTGCTTAATCACTCATCGTTTTTAGGCCTTATTTCAGACCAAATACACCAAATACTAACCAAAAATGCCAAAAGAATGCTTGTTTTTGTATTTGTGTATGTGCAGGTACGGATATGTGAAAAATAAACGAAAATGAAGCAAAACCGACAAAAACGAGCACGAGAATGGAAAGTGTTAAAAGCCGAAGCCGAGGAAGTCAAATGGTCAAAGTCAAAGCTCAAAAAGTCAAATCCAACCCCAGAGATTCTTAAAGTTACAAGAAAAGTCCCTGATCAAAGTTTTGAGAGATTGGCAACTTTAGTCCTCCAAGTTTCAGACTTTGGCAGAATTGGTCCTTTGAGGAAATTATTTGAAGAAAAGTCAAAATTGATCCCTCATGAATTAAAGATTTGCTACAATGGCCCTTGGAAGAAAGTTTGCAAAAGTACAGATTTGGTCCTTGGAGTTCATGAGTTATACAATATTGGTCCTTGTTAATTTTGCAAAGCCTAAAACTAATATTCACAACTAGCCCATAACATACAAAAGCCCAAGACACCATCCTTTACTACAACCAAAGCCCACCCCTTAGATATTTTACCCGGCCTGCTTATTAAAACCCGGTCAAAACAAACAAACCCGATCAACTTAAAATAAATAAAATACCCCCAAATCCCACACACCTTTTACCGCCCTCCAAAAAATTAACACAACCCAGATTTCTACTGTTCCCATGAACCCTAACCTCCCATCCACAAAATTACCTCAACCCCGTAATAATTACCCAATGATTGGGCATTCTAGAAGGTGTCAGAGATAGCAGGGACACGTGGTCCAATCAGGAGAGACACGTATGATCAATTACATCACAAAAATTAATCCTACGGCTGTGAGATGAAGATTGGTGAGCAAGGACAATCATACGGCTATTAAGGACTCAGAAGAAACACAAGGTCGTGGATAGGTGACCTGGCATATCTCCTCATCAGCCTATAAAAAGCTCCCCCTCACTCACAGATGGATTCATTAGGAGTAGTGGTTAGATTAGGGTTAGAATAGGAGTAGTGGTAGGATAATTTAGCTTATTGATATATTTCTGTTTTAACTTGTACTCTCAATTTCAGATTTAATAAAATTCTTAATTTCAGATTAATTTTCTTGCAATTTATTTTTCAGTATTTAGTTCTTTTTAATCTGTTTTCAAGCATTATTTCATGTTTTAAATAGTACATATTGGTTTTAGAGAGCATAATTGAGCAATTAAGATTCAATTTTCTTTAATAATCCATTGGTCAAACAAAGTCAATTGCTTATGTCAATAAGCTTGAGCTTATTTGTGGATTGAAAGGCAGCCAAAAAGGAGCGTTTGGCCTGTCTTAAAGACAGGCTGTGAGGGAGATCTCCTCTGTTCATGCTGAGGAGATTGTTTGTAAGTTCTGATTTATCATTTTTATAGTCCTATACTGCTTATTCATCTTATCATATTTAGATCAGAGTTTGATTGGTTGTTACTGTTTTATTGATTCTAATTAGTTATAATATAGTTTTATTATTGTAGCTTGCATCTTTCACTGGTAGATTACATTCATCTGTTTAATATATGTTTATATATTGATTATCATAGGCTGTTTAATTGTGAAACTTTGAGGTTTGAGAATTGAGTTTTTGGTTCTAGTCAATTCATTTGCTCATCTAAGAAGTAGACTTGGTAGTTTTAGGTTCAATCTCACTCTTGTGGATTACAATTGGTTGAATCTGCTTTAGATAGGGGTGTTTGGCATAGTGTGTTTAAGAATGTTCCTGGAGTTCTTTTGTTTTATTCTCTGCATATTCTCATTGCTTTTGGATTGGCTTAGTTAATTTTAGCGTTAAACTTAGAAGGATATAACAGAAAGTCTAAGTCAGTTGTTGTATCCATTTTAGATCTTATACTATTGTTTCTGCTAGTGCAATACTTAATTTAGGTTGAAAATTAGTTAAACTTAGGATTATTAAGTCATAAACTAGCTTAATATAATAATTAGAGTAAGATTTAGGCACAAAAAAAAAAAAAAAAAAAAAAAAAAAGAAAAAATCCATTATAGTCAAAGCTTAAGTTGAATTAAATAGTCAAAGTTTGTAAGTGAAATAGTCATTCTGCATCAGTTTCTGTAATGCAGCCCTTTCATAAGCCTCTAGCTCATTACCCATTGCTGCTTTTTAGTTCACTTTTGGTTTGCTGAGAAGTTTGGAAGTTAGTGAAACTCAATCAACAAAATAATCTCAGTTAGGAACGCATCTGCTTATTGGTTTTTAGATCAATACTTGTCTGTTTGGCATATCAATGCCCTGCACCATCAGTTCATTAGAGCTTCTAGGAATCATTTAAGTTAGATATATAGCCTTAGAATAAGAATTTTTGGTGTTCCTGAGTTCTCAGTAGGGTAGTGGAGACTTTGCCCCCATAAGTTCATTATCTCAAGCTTATTTGCCCAGCTTATTTGGTGTCTCAAGTTGGGCAGTTGAACTTGTTTCTGTTCTCATTTTCTTAGGGCTGCAATTGTGATTTGTTGATCATTCTCTGAATTTGTTGGTTTATCTTAGCTTCATATTGCATCTTTTATCTGTTTCAGTTGATTTTTGATTTTCTGCTTATTCCTTGTTGCTTATTAGCTTTTCATATGTGCTTAATTTGACTGTTTGGCCTCTATACCTGTGCTTCTGAATGCTTTTTGTCCTAAATACTGTTCCTATAAGCTTATTTTAGTTCAAAAGTCACTTGGTCAAAGTTTGGTCAACTCTGGTTAAGGAGTGCTTATTAATAAGCACTCCCAATAAGCTGTTTTAAGCCCAGTATCATTTCTAGAGCTTATTTTCCAACTTTTAAATTTTTCTTAGGTTTAAAATATTATTTTTGATTTTCCCTGAATTTTTCATATTTTTCTGAGTCCATTTACTACTTTTCTTATTTTATTTTCATTTTTAATCAATTTTAATTTCTTTTTAATTACTAAAAAATACAAAAAAATCTGTAAAAACCAAGAAAAATCCAAAAATATTTTTAAAATTTATTTTCATTTATTTTAGATTTTTAGAAATTTATTTTGCATTTTTCTCATTTATTTTGAATTTTATTTTTATTTTTAATTAGATTTAATAGTTTTTAATTTCCAAAAATTACATAAAAAGCCAAAAAAAATTAGTTTTTAGTTTTAAAATTACTTTTTAGTTATTTTATAATTTTCAAAATTTATTTTTTATTTTTCTCACTTTATTTACATTTTCTTTTAATTTTTAATTAGTTAAAATAGTTTTTAATTCATAATAAATAAATAAAAAGTCAAAAAAATATTTTTCTTTTTCTCAAAATTTTCTTTTATCATTTTTAATTTTTGAAAATTATTTCCAAATCCGTAGGAGTAGCGTAGCTTAAAAGTCACGTTTTAATTCGTACGTTAACGTTTATTTTCCATTTTAGCTTACGTTTTCGATTCTACGTTACGTTTTAAGTTTGTTTAGTTGATTTACGTGTTTAATTAGTTATTTGTGCTTCATTTAGTATTTCATTAGTATAATCTCATTCAAATCACTTTTTACCGTTTTCACGACACGTTTCACAATTCGGGAATTCGAAATTCCATTCACACCTTCGCTGGGACACGACCCGGGGAAATACTTTCCTAAGCATTTCTTCGGTAAAACAATCACTATACTACAAAAAGACAACATCAAGAATCATCTTTCATCCCTAGAACTAGTAATTAGGTTTTTCTAATCCTAGCGACACTATTCCTAGCTGACGATCAATCCCCCGGTACTTGTCACTATACTATACTACAATGATCAGGTACACTGCACGGTGGGGTTTGTAAGCTTCTCGAGATCCATCGAGAGGTAAAGCCTGGTGCAAACCCCACACATCAAGTTTTTGGCGCCGCAGCCCGGGGAATAGTTATTTTCTAGGTTAGAATCTCTTTTTATTAGGTCTACTTGCTAGATTCCTTTCTAGTAAGATTTTATTTTTATTTTTAGGTTTTCTTTAGTCTATCTTATTTCTTTATGTCTTTGTTTGTAAAAACCTTTCCATTGACTATTCCGTTAGCCATTATGGAGAACGCGAATCCACCATACTACCAACCACAAAATTCACCCACTCCAAATGACATCTTGATGTTTAAACAACATGAGAATGAACCTATATATGATGCATGGGCTCGTTTTAAATATTTACTCCGAAAAGTCCCTCATAATAATTTCGATCTGTGGTCCTTAATTGAAATATTTTACCATCGTGTCGACCACTATACCAAAATGGACATTGACCATGCCGCTGATGGGGACCTTTGGGGATTAAGTGTTGATGAAGCATGGGAAACCATAGAGAATTGTGCCTTACTTGCCAAAAAAATGGACAACCCAACAAATGTTGTTACAGATCAATTGATAGCAAGTTTAAGGGAACAAGCAAGAAGATAGTTTGGGGATAAAACTATAGATGAGATAACTGGGCATACGGAGTGGTTTGATTTCACCACAATACAAGCTAAACCTATAGGTAACCTTGATGTGATGGAGGATGTAGCCGAACATGATCACATTGATCAAAAAGACCTAGGTTTTATGATCGATGATGATGAATCTCAAGAAACAGATGATGAATCTTTTGGGCAATTTGTATATAGCAGTCAGAGTACTGAGGATGATCCTTATGATTCGGATATAGAAGTTGAGATGCCTAGAGAAGCACGTGAGATACTTGGGAAAATGTTAGGGCTGGATTATGATAAAACACATGTTGAGGGTATAGGTGATCTTGACACAAGGAATGATGAAGTAAATAACATAAGCTCACCAAGTACCCCACAAGTCCTACCATCATTTGAGGCACACACACCACCCGTGACTTACCCGGAAGAAGTAGAGGAGACTATAGGAACCCCAATAGAGGTAGAACCTTTAAACCAAACACAACTAGAGGATATAGGTTTGAATACTCATAATGATAACCTTACTCTTAGTTCTAGGGAAGTTCCTAGTTTTGATGAACCGGAGCCTCCACCAAAACCGTTACCTAATCTTCCATCCTTGGATGAAAATTTAGGAATTGAAATAGGTTCCGATCCACCCATCAAACCATATAGTCCGGGTAGTCTTAGGATAAAGGTAGTGGACTCTAAGCCTTGTAGAGAGGAAGCCAATATAGGAGTGGAAAATGACCTTACATGTTTACATCACCCATTTATGATTGATCACAAGAAACATTATGGGTTTAAACCGGGTTTATTAGGTCAAGATGGATTCCCAACTAGGAGTCTTTTGAAGTTGATTGAAAATGATCCCTTTATAGGAGAAAATCTTAATCCACCCATTAACCTGATTGAATTAGGTAAGGTCATGATGATAGGAGCACACCCCTTTGAGCATATAATTCATTCACCACTCTTTTCTCACGTGGCATACTTCTACCCTAAGGGTGTGTATCGCTACTTCCACTCACACTTAATTCAAAGTGTAGGGAAAATCTCCCCTATTTCCGTTAAATAAGGGTAGAGTCAGGCTCGTGACTCGAACAAAAACAAGCGCTTCTTGGGAGGCAACCCAAGCTTTATTTATTTGTTTGTTTGTTTGATTTTATTTGTTTCCGTATGCATGTTTTATTTTTGTTGTTTGTGGCTCATGTTTCAAAGTAAATTGTGAAAATGCTTTATTTTGTTTTTAACTTCGTCTTAATTACATATAAAGGTATTTTGCAAAAGCTAAGTGTAAGGGGAGACCCAAATTTGTTTATAAGAACGAAATTGAGCATGATCCACAACAATATTAAATGAACATGTATAGAGTCAAATGCTTGTATCGAGTCATAATGATGTTTTGCAGGATTTTCCAGGAAGTAGGACGTAAGTTTTTCCAGAAATTTTCCGGAAACTTAACATAAGAATTTCTGCAGGTCACTTCTGACGGCGTCATGAGCTTGCTCTTGACGGCGTCACGTGTAAAAATCTGGAAATTTTACCAGTTTTGTTTTTTTTAACGTATTCTTAAAGTTTTTGTTGAATTATTAAGTTTTATAATCTCCAGGAAATCTGCAAACTTCATTCCACAAGCATTATATCTTATTTTGTTTTCTAGGATTTAGTAACTTATGTAGATTGCCGCCGATTTTATGCGAGGTTGTCTTGTTTGTTTTCTCAGGATTTACAGGTTATGTATGACAAGAAGATGATTTATATTCTGGGAGGGAATCTTTGATTGTTCATTTTCTTGGAGGAAGATCTAACTTGGCCACCTTATTATCCATACCGAGCGAATCAGGGGAGTATTTGATTTCATTCGTTTTACTTATTTCACTTTTACATTCTTTACTTGAACATTGGGGACAATGTTCATCTTAAGTGTAAGGGGAGGGTAAAATGATGATACCTTACAGATACACTTTCGCTTGAGTTTGTTTGTTTGATAGTAGATGTGTAATAAAACTATGAGAAATACTTGTTAGTGCAATTTTAGCGCCAAATTTAAAATTTTTTACAACATTTAGGAGTGAAACTTTAGCCATAGCAAGCGTCTCATGGATAGGAGATTGCATGACTAGCACATAACCGTACTTTCAGAAAAATTTTCCACCCAAATATGTAAGGTTCGCCTTTAGATTTGATAGGAAAAGCATTTACTATTAGTGCTTATGAGTGTACCGGTAGCATTTAGATTCTAGAACTTGCGTTAGTGATGCATCCCGAGACCGCTAGTGAGACTACATTCGTGTAGTAGGATTTACTACATGATAAGAAGCATTAGGATCACCCTTGTGTTAAACCCGTATCATAATTACTTGACCATTTAAGTCATATTACTTGGCTAGTTAAGTCAATCAATTTTTCAAAAACCTTAGCGTTGTACTCATTTTTAGTACACGAAACCCCTAGTACACCCCTCCGAGCCTATCTTTTCGTTTCTAACTTTAAGCATCTTACTTAAAGGAAGAATTTGTTACACCCCACTTAAATGTACACCCAAATCGCCTTAGCCTTCCGTGTATGCGCTCATTTTTAGTGCATTATTGTTATTTGTTAAACCCTAAGTTAACTATCTAATTGATTACATAGTTGCTAAGTCGAGTCATATCCTTGTACATATTGTTTTGGGACGATTGGGACTCATGGGTAAAGTACTTATTTTATGGAGTAATGGGGAAGAACATCAAATTATTAACCCCATAGGTACGTTAATCTTAAAAGTACTCTAAGTGTTTTAATTTTCTTAATTCAAGTCATTAGATTAGTTTATTGTAAAGTATGCAAAAATTCAAGTGTAAGGAGAATTTTCATTCCCTATGATGTATTATTTTGGATGGTAGGGTAAGAGTGTATGCAAAAAAAAAAAAAAAAAAGTATATATATATATATATATATATATATATATATATATATATATATATATATATATATATATATATATATATAGAAAAAGAAAAAGAGAAAAAAACATACGGACTACCATCCCTTTTCATTCTATGTTTATTTTATGTTTTTGTTATTTTTCATTTATTAGCTTAAGTCGAGTCTAGTCTTGGCTTAGCAACGCCATATTATACATGTAATTAACCAAGATTGTTAACTCGCCACCAGTAAAGACTGCCTATATCCAACAAAAACGTGTATTTCATATCCCTGCACCTAACGTTACAACTCTTTAAAAGACCTCTTTGATAGTTTATCCTAGGTGCTTACGCCATGTGGTGGAGGTTTGATCCTTTCCCAAGCATATGGTAATCTATTTTGCTATGACAGGTAGTGAGAGATATCTTCCGTTTCCATATTGTAATTTATACTTTATTACACCCGAGAGATGTGAGTATCTAAATACTATTTGTGAGGTGCTAGTGTATGACCTCCGTGCTTGTCTTTGGTCTTTAGTGGAATGATTATTTGTTGTAATTACTTTTATATTAGTGTTAAATGACCCCTAACTTGTATTTTGATTAGAATAAAAGCGCATTTGCTTGAGGACAAGCAAATCTCAAGTGTAAGGGTATATGATGAGGCGAAAAATGAACCACTTTTAGGGGTCATTTAAGCCCGGAATTGAATTTATTTGATCAAATATTGCCCTAAATCGTTCCTTTTGTGATTTTAGGTACTTTGGGAGTGAAATCTGGAAAAGGAAGCAATTCGGACGTTTTTGGAGCATAAAAGTGAAGAAAATGCCAAAGACTTAATTTTCCAAGCTGGGAACAGTGTGTGACGGCGTCAAGAGTAACAAGTTGACGGCGTCAAGAGTAAAAATCATGACGGCCCATTACAGAAATGAAGGCGTCACAAGGAAGAGCATCAAGAGTTAAATACGCGACGACCTGGAAAAGTGTAATACGTGACGGCGTCAGTTGTAGATCAAGGCAGTCCGAGGATTCTTTTGGCGGCGAGATGACGGCGTCACAAGATTGTTCTTGACGCCGTCAGCCTCAATTATCTATATATAGTTTTCTAATTTTCATTCATAAAGGGGAACAAGTTTGGAGAAACCCTAAGGCTGAACCTTATACGAATTTTACAGCTTTTTCAAGGGTTTTCAGCCCTTGAATGCTTACATGTGCTATTGAGATAAGTGTTCTTTTAATTCAATCAATATGTCTATGTGTTGGTTGTCTATATCTTGTGCGTGTCTTGATTCCACCATGCTAGGCTAGATTTATCTTGTGTTTGCTTAGATCTAATGAAACCTAGATGTTGATTATGTGTTGATTACTTGTTTATGGTTGTATTGGATGAATGATTTCAATGTTAGGCTTAAGAAAACTGGCAGATCTCCAAATGGTAACATGCTTGAACGTCTTAGGAAACATGAACCGATGTGTACTAGGTTTTATTGGTTGTATTTAATGCATGAGTAAATTATAATGATCCCATGTTAGGAGCTTCTTAGCCGGCTTGACATAGGAGTGAAGTAGGCACTCATAGGATTGGGGAGTTAAGTACGCCACCCCATGAATGGTATTAAGGAATACAATCCGTCATCCACGCAACTATAACAAGTAATTAATGTGTAAAAGATATCTAGGGAGTAGTGAAATCTAAGTAAACACATTTCTCCACTTATTGCTCACAACCTTAGTTTAATATAGTTTATTTTCATTTCTAGTATTTTATTTTGATTGCATCTTAGTATTGGGTTAGTTGACTAGCAACTAATTCCGCCCAAATCCTTCAAAACCCGAGATATTTACTTGCTTTCTAAAAAATTATAAAAATACAAAAAGAATCATCTTTCATCCCTAGAACTAGTAATTAGGTTTTTCTAATCCTAGCGACACTATTCCTAGCTGAACGATCAATCCCCCGGTACTTGTCACTGTACTATACTACAACGATCAGGTACACTGCCTGGTGGGGGTTGTAAGCTTCTCGAGATCCCTCGAGAGGTAAAGCCTGGTGCAAACCCCACGCATCAAATTCTTAGTTCTTGATCACTGATAATTAGTTGGTTAGGCTTTGCACTTTTATCTTGAATTTGAAAGTCCATATCATCTTAGGTAGAATTTTAGGGATATATTTAGTTTAGGTCCATTCTAGGTGTTCAATTATGCTTAAAATGGTTTGATATAGTTAGTCAATATTTGGTATAGAAGCTTCATTAGTCAAAATACTCAGTTTCAACCCATAACATCAGTTTACCTATTGTCAAAAACCATTTTTCCTTTGATTTTTAATTTCTGATTTACATGTAGAAATCCTCTGAAGTTTGGCATGCAAGTAGTTCAGTTGGTTCGGTAGTTGTTGCATATTTTTGTGATTTTTCCTACTAGCTTGTTCATAGCTTTTCATTGACTCTTATAAGCCCCTTCAAGGCTGCAACTATCATGTGCAACCACTGCTGTCTCAACAGCCCTGGTTGATCAGTTGGTTAAAAGCTCCATAAATCTCATTATTAGCTGATAATTTGAGAAATAGTACTTAGGTGGATAGTGTTTAGGATTATTAGCTTTTTGATAACTTTTCTTGTTAGATTCTAGCTTAAACTTTCCCCATTAGGCTTGATTTTACTGAGTTGGTTGTTAATTCCATGGGATTAACTAGTTAATCCCATGGGATTCAATGTGCTTATCCCATTATGAATATTCCTATTTGTTTTTTCTCCAGGAATTTCATAACAATCTTGAAGAAAAGTAGTTGTTTTAAGTAAAGAAAGAACTGGTTTTGAAGAACTTTTGGCAATAGTTGGTTTAGAATTCCCTGGTGATTTAAAGCTCATTGAACTACATTAAAAGTATGTTCAAATTTTCAAAGATCCAGTCACACTTAATGGTGAAGATCTTGATGGAGATGATGATAATGGGAATGATAAACGCCTATCTGGGACCGATCCCTAATTCCGATAGCTTGTTGTAGTTCCCTGTTGTAATTGAAACCGCAAATTTATGTAATAACTTTGATAAATTTGGTTGGAACTTGGAACCGTTAATTTATGTATGATAATTTCTTTCTGTGAATCCCATGGGATTCATCTGTGAATCCCATAAGTTTTGTTGCCTAATTTTATTAGAAGTGTAAATCCCATAAGCTTTGTCCTAAAAGTGATTCATTATGAATCCCATGGGATTCATTTTGTATCCCATGGGATTCACAATAATTTAAAAACTCTTTACCTTTCAACAGTGGTTGATCCATCTCAAATAAAAGAATGAAGTGATGATGGTAATGGGGATGATAAGAAAGATAAGGATGCCGAGAAGCGAGGTGATGCAGTTCCTAAAAACCAAGTTGGTGAACCTTTTTCTTTAACGCAATGGATCGAAAACCATTTAGATTTGATTGATGAGTGGTTTAATTGTGCAGCTGCAGAGTTCTATTATGTAATATTCTTGCATAATAATTCTTTACTTATTTTTTCCTCAAATTTATTTCTTTTTAATTAAATTTTTTTATTTTATTCAGCTAAAGTCAGTCGCTGAAGGTACTATGGAGTCAATGGGTGATGGGAATCCATGTGCCATTACTCCTCAAAATATGGCTACTCGTGGTTCCAATGTAAGTCCGAGTCCTAAAAAGCGTTTGGTGAAACTGTCTTCCTATTTATTATCTCCATATATGAACAAGAAGACAAAGGTTGAACTTAAAATGACTAGGCCAGAGTTCATTCTTGGGAATAGTGTTTTCGCGATGCAAGGCGAAAAACTGTAAGTTTATATGTGTTTTTTATATAAGTTTCATAGTATGCCATCTGATTCAATGTGAGGGATTGACAGTGAATCCCATGGGATTCATAGTGAATCGTATGGGATTCACAGTGAATCCCATGAGATTCACAATTAATTATATGATATGATTCTTAAATGATTTTTTTTTCTTATATAGTGAACGAGTTTTTGAAACACGTTCTAGGGAGCTATATTAAGTGCGTTTGAATATGGAGACATTAGCACCCGGTTTGGAGGTTGATGCTAATGTAATTGATTGTTTAGCTCCAATTCTGAATCATGAAAATAGTTCTAGAGCAGCTGGTTGTCCATTGCGACACTTTTTTCCAACTGGGTGTATTGTAAGTAATTATTTTTTGATCTGCTTAATAAACTATTTTAAATAAACTGCTTATCTGACTTACCAAACACCCCCAAATCAATTCATATCGTAACATCATATTGAAAAATCGCATATACAAACGATAACTATGTTTGATGGAACATTGGAGTCTCAGGATGAAAAATTTGAAGAATTTGAAAAAGAAATTTCGGCTCAGTTTAAAGATGATGTTGGTGGCATGGCTCTCAATGGCATTGAATTGGTAATATATATATATATATATATATATATATATATATATATATATATATATATATATATATATATATATATATATATTTTCTTTAGAATTTTATTTTTGTTTTTACTTTTTGTCATTTTTATTATTTTTTTGGTTTTGTTTAAACATGTTTTTTTCCTATTCGCAAAGCGGGCCATTTCTTTGTCGTTGTCTTCAGCCTTACTAAAAAGATTACAACAATGACGATACTGGATAACAGCGATTGTGGAGCAACGTACGAGGAAAAGTATAAAGATACATGTGAACTTCTTGTAAGTACTTACTTTTCTGTTGTAAAGTAATTCGCAGATCCTTTCTTGCCAAAAAAAGGATAGTGTTGCTATTGTGTCAATCCCATGGGATTCATTCTGAATCCCATGGGATTGTCACAGATCACATGTTACTTTTATGATTAATTCCATGTGATTCATTTTGAATCCCATGGGATTGACACATATCACACATGTTACTTTTATGATGAATTCTATGGGATTCATACAGAACTACATGAGATACAAGACGAATCTGTGATTTTCTTATAATTATAGTTTTTTATGCTCTTTTTTTTTAATAATTTTCTAGAAAACGTTGTTTGTCCGTCATTTGGAGTTGTATGGTCACAAGAAACATGTTAGCATTCATAAAGTCAAGCAAAGAATCGCAAGCCTCAAGTGGAAGACCAAGAACAACTTCAAGGATTGTGGTGTTTTCACTATGTTACATATGGATAATTACACCGGTGAAGCTCCTGAAAAATGGGATTGTGGTTTGGTTGCCGAGTCTAAACAGCAGTCTGACCAATTTAGGGTATTGAGATTCAAGTTTGCCACCAAGATATTGTTACACGAGGTTAATGTTCATGCGGGTAAGATGTATGAATTAGCATTGGAGTTTGATAAACTTCCTCCTGGTGAAAAACTGTCTATAATTTTTTCAGCAGTTAGGAATAGGGATGCACGTGACTGCAAATTCTAGAAGTTCATCTTTTGTTAATGCTAGGACAATACCTAACATGCTGCCATCAATGACCACAAATAACTGTTAAAGTAATTGGTTTACATATATGTTCTTTTATGATATTATCAGATTTTTATGATATTTTATATAGATTTTCTTGTGAATGGTTGAAGTTATTTTAAACAAAGTTATAAAATAATCCCATGGGATTCATTTGCTAATCCCATAGGATTATGTCCCTAACTCATGGGATTCTTAGGAATATTCAAATAAAGAAAAATAACTAACAAAACCGGAATTTTCTTTGCAAATCGTCTAAATAATCAAGTAAAGAAGAAAAAAATAACCAACATAAAGCCAGAATATAATAAGTTTGTTCAAGAAACTTTTGGTTTCGGCTTTCGCCTTGCATTTGAGTTATGTTGTTTCTGTTGAAGTAATTGGTTTACATAGATTTTCTTTTAAAATATTATCAGATTTTTATGATATTTTATATAGATTTTCTTGTGAATGGTAGAAGTTATTTTAAACGAATTTCAATGAATCCCATGGGATTAGAGAAATAATCCCAAATGATTCATTTGCTAATCCCATGAGATTCTTATAAATATTCAATTAAAGAATAAAAATAACCAACAAATTCAGAAATTTCAATGATATTTCTTTGCAAATCATCTAATTATTAAATAATCCCATGGGATTCATTTGCTAATCCAATGGGATTCTTATAAATATTCAATTAAAAAATAAAAATAACCAACAAATTCAGAAATTTCAATGATATTTCATTGATGAATCCCATGGGATTATGGAAAGAATCCCATGGGATTCTATCCTTAATCCCAATGGATTCATACAGAATATAAGTAAGAAACAAGACATATTCAAAGTAAACAAGAATTTTCTTTGCAAATCATCTAAATATTCAATTAAAGAAGAAAAATAACTAATATTCAATTAAAGAAGAAAAATAACTAACAAATTCAGAAATTTCTTTGCAAATCATCTAAATATTCAAGTAAAGAAGAAAAAAGAACTAACATAAAACCAGAATATAAAAAGTTTGTTCAAGAAACTGTTGGTTGCGCCTTTCGCCTTGCATTTGGGTTCTTCGGACAAGTTGTTTTTGTGTGCAAGTTGGTCTTCTCACCACAAAAGCCACACTTCTTCTCTTGTTTCTTTTTAACTCCAAGTGCTTTTTTTCTCTCACTCTTTTGCCTTTTATTGCGTTCATTTTCTGTAATGTTCCCTTTGTTGCTTGCCCTTGTTGGATTGTTAACTATTTTTTCCTCAGGTTTAGAAATAGCAAAATGTTCAGAAATCACATCTCTCGTTTCTCTTGAAGGATGATTTGGCACCCCAGCCTCCACTTTTGTTTTCAATGTCTTCAATTTTTCTACAAAATCACCCATCTTCTCTATATTATTGCCTAACCTGAATAAACAATCATCCACCACAGAAGTTGCTTCGTTTGTAAGTCTTTCAATTTCTACATTTTTCCCCATATCTGTTTCTTTTCCTTCTCAATTCAGGCGGTATTATATCCCTTGTCCAACGCCTCAAAATATATTGTTTTGGAATGACGTTAATATCACGGTTCTTGAAGACACAGAATATGTGTCGGCATTGAAAACCAAATCGGGCAAAATGTCTACAAGTGCATACCACTGACCCATCTTCTATATTATGCAGTACCTTTTATTGAACAATATATATATATATATATATATATATATATATATATATATATATATATATATATATATATATATATATATATATATATATAATTCATCCTGAAAACCATAGATTCATAACTAATCCCATGGAATTCAGCAAGAATCCAATGGGATTCACTAGTCAATCCCAAGGGATTCATTTCTCAATCCCATGGGATACATAATGAATCCTATGGGATTTACTAGTAAATCCCATAGGATTCATTATGAATCCCATGGGATTCATGTTGAAATTCATCCTAAAAACCATAGATTCATAACTAATCCTATGGGATTCAGCAAGAATCTAATGGGATTCAATAGTCAATCCCAATGGATTCATTTCTCAATCCCATTGGATTCATAATGAATCCCATGGGATTAACTAGTGAATCCCATTGGATTCATTATGAATCCCATGGGATTCATGTTGATGCATAGATGATTCATGCTTAATAACAAGTAACATACCTTATAGTCTATAAATTTTCTCTTTGCTTCTGTTTCTTCTTCCTCTGCTTGTTCTTTTGCAAGTTCCTTATTAAGGATTCGGTAAACCCAATGATTTTTGTCTCTTATCATGACAATCTCACAACCTTCTTCTATCTTTAAATCTTGAATCGTACAAGTACAGCATGCTTCATATATTTCCGTTTGTACAAGAAGATATATCGTTCTAGTATACACTTTTGATACATGACGTTCAATCTGTAACTGTGTTAGACATTTTGGAGCTGCATCAAATGTTTTAAAGTCCAAATGTTCTTGCCTATATCGTTGCCTTTCCATCACTGATTCATAGGACATCATAAAACTAACTAGCATTGCTTCTGGGCTTGTGAAACTTTTGAAGAACGAGTTTTCACTCTCGGACCTTGATGTGGTTCTCATCAAACCAAACAATGGCGAGTCGATAAAATAAGCTGGAATCCACATTTCTCATAGGTTAAACATCTTGGTCATCCATTTGTGATTTTGCAAACCAAAATCCTCAATCAACTTAGCATATTTCTCTTCAAATTCCAACGGTTCGATGAACATATTTCAAATAATCTTGTTAAAACGCTTCTTGAAATCTGTTTCTACGTATATTTATTTACAAATCTGTTTTTGATAAAGATAGTTTTAGAATCTTATTATCAGCATAAATAACATGATATAAATATATGTGAATCCCATGGGATTCACAGATGGATCCCATGGGATTCACATATGGATCCCAAGGGATCCACATATGGATCCCATGGGATTCATACAGAATCCCGTGTGATTAATCTATATATTACGTGGGATAAAAAAACACATTTTTTGTAAACTCGATAAATTACCTTTGCTGGAATCTTTTGGTGAATATGCCACATATAAAGTCTGTGTTTCGATTTTGTGAAAACGGCTTCAATGAACCTCTTCATTGCTCCATCTTGATCTGTTACCACCATGGTTGGTTCTTTGTTGAAAGCAGTCATAAATGCTCTTAGTAGCCATGTGTATGATTCAATGTCTTCATGTAATAGCATTCCCGAACCAAGTGTTACACACTTTCTATGATTATCGACACCGGTGAATGGTACAAACACCATATTGTACCTAAAAATAATATAAGTGTTAATGAAAAAATCCCAGGTGATTACATACACAATCTCAAAGGATTCATTGTGAATCCCATCGGATTTCACAAAGAATCCCATGGGATTTCAGAAAGAATCTCTTGTAATTTAAATAGAAAACTTACTTGTTACATCTGAATGTTGCATCAAATGATACAATGTCTCCAAACTCCTTATAATTGCATTTTGCAACTTCATCAGCCCAAAACAAAGCCACTAACTCACTCTCTTCTACCTTATACTGAAACGTAAAGTTCAGTACATATATCTTTTTGTTTTCCATTTTATCTATAAGCATTTGTGCGTCACTTTCCCCAATGAACATATTAACATCACGCATTTCATTCTTAAAATCATCAGCTGTCCTATGAACATACTCATACCCATCCTTGATACTAACAAGTTGTGAGCCCGTGTTGGACCAATCTTCTGATGTGTTTATTGATGAATCCGGCCTTATTATTTATGTTTCCGACGGGTTTGTTTATGATTCCGATCTGATTATTGATGATTCCGACGGCGGTGGCGGTGTTGTTGATGAATTCATTGGATTGATGGTTATTCCGATCTGATTATTGATGAATCCGACCTTATTAACGATTTCTGACGTGTTTATTGATGAATCCGACCTTATTAACGATGTTTTTGACTAGTTTGTTGATGATTCCGGCGGTGGCGATGGTGTTGTTGATGAATCCGTCGGATTATTGATTATTCCGGCGAGATTCATGATTTTTCTGGCGATTGGATCTAGTGTTTTGGTTTGGATGAGAGAGAAAGTTGGGTGACAAATGAGATTGGATCCAGATTTTTTTTGTTTTTATTGAGATTGTTGATTTTACTATCTTACCCTTCTTTGTATTTTTTGGCTTCATCTAAGCCATTAGATGGAAGTTGAATGGATGGTTGGGATTTGATTATTTGTTCTTTAGATACTAGTTGTTTTGCATAGATCTCACCTCTTGTACGTACATGTTAATTATTTCTTTTGACATTTTCATAAAGAGAATGTATTTCGACAAGTAATTGGTGCAAGTCATTCATCTAAAGATTGTGGAATGGCCGAATGAGCTTGACAGCTGCTCGTGTCAAGATTTACAGACTACACAGACGTACTCGTACAGTCATACCTTTGAGCCTATGAGTTTGTAAGAAAACAATTTTCAAAAGTTTAAATCTTATTCTTGATTTCTTGTCCATCGGCTTTGCTCATCTCAAACAAGAGTGAGCTTAGCCAAAGGCGACACGCTGCAAAGGTGTGTCTTAAACACTGTATTTGAGGGATAAGAAGTTTATTATTAGAGTGGTGGGTGTAGTGCAACCATATAACATGTTTTAGGGTTGTCAAGTCAGCACAACACTGTAACTAAAACACCACCCTTAGAGCACTGGGTGCAGCTCACCGGAAGCCTCGCCAGTCTACGCTGGACCCTTCGCCACCCGGCCCTCGCCACTGCACCGCCCCCCTCGTTTTCCTTCGCCAGCTGGTGGTTCCTCGTCTGCACGACGAGGTGAGTTTCTGACATGTTAGGACCCAAGCTTAAAAAAGTGAGTTACTTCCTCCTTTTTTTTTTTTTTTTTTTTTTTTTTTTTTTTTTTTTTTTTTTTTTTTTACCTTCATCATCTGATTAATCCATGGATGGATTTGAAATTGGTTTTTGGGTTGTGAATTTGAAGTGGATTTAGAAGTGGGTTTGTGTTAGATTTGAGTTCTGATGGCTGGATTGTGGAAGTGGGTTTGTGTGTGTAACTGTGTGTGACTATGAAGATGATAACTTTTTATTTTTTTTTTATTTTTTTTAATATAAAACAGGTTATTTATACTTTTATTTAAATAAAATAATTTTTATTTTATTTGGTAATTTAAATAAAAAATAAAGTTGTAAGTGGTGGATTCAAATGAGTAAGTTGAGGTTAATTGTTAGTGAGGGGTTTAGTTGTGAAGGTTTGTTAAAGTGATGTGATACCCCGTGGGCCCCAATTGACGAGAGGAGGGTGCTCACTGCACCCAGTGCTCTTAGCTATAAATACTATAGGCGTAAGTGGGTCTTATAACACACAAATAAAAATACCCCACTTACTAAAAAAAATAACGCTCGCCAACCAAATCATGAATGTCTCTGTAACATGGCTATGGCATTTGGGTCGATGCACTATGGCAAAAAATTGCTTATAACAATGTAAAAACACACTGCACCGTTCACTCTTAGCCGTTGGTTGATTTCAGGGATGGAGACAGTGGGGAGCCAGGGGGTGCTTGGCCCCTTCAACACGCTCAATGGCTTTGCTATTTATCTTGTAAAGTTAAACTTATGACTCAATATAGTCAAATGACCTCTAACCTTTATATGATAAAAGAATTAAGAAAAGCTTGACACCATTTAATGCACAAGGTTTTCATCTAATAATTTTTTATTAGTTTTGAATGTGTTTTTCTAATTAAACTTTTAAGTTTGGAACTTAGTGTATTGTGATAATTAAAACATAATACCATTCAAAGTTTTTGTTTATATTTCTTTGTTGGTTTGAGAAAGAAAATTCCGGCCCCCAGAGATAACCTATATTTAATTAATTGGTCTAAATCATAAGAATATTCCCGTCGACGTTATGAAATCTAGTATTTGATATGGGTCAGTTTCATAGCTTGAAAGTAGTTGCGTCATTAAACAAACAACTCAAAAAGGGTTGACTTAATCAAATATTGATAAATTGCTATCAATTCCTTGAGGCTACATCTTTGCTAGCCACAAGCCCCACAAAGGGGTCATATGTAACATTCTCCTCAAAAGTCAAAAGTCAAAAGTCAAGTTTTGTTCAAGTCAATGTTAGTATGCTACCAATGTCCTACACTTATTGGCGTCTTCATATTCTAATTCTTCACTGTTTAAGCATAAGAAAATAACCAAACTTCTTTAGCAAATTACCAAACATTATGAAAAATTATCTGCTAGTCTTTATTTTGGTTATGAGCTTGATGTCGATAGCAAACTGCGAAACAAAGACAGAAATCAAAGTAGGGGTGATTCTTGATACAGAAACATCTATTGGTAAAATGAGCAGAAGCTGCATTTCAATGGCTTTACATGATTTCTATCAAGAACATGACAGTTATACCACCAGAATTGTCCTTCACTTTCGCGACTCTAAGCAAGATAATGTTGAAGCGGCTTCTGCAGCAATCGATCTCTTGAAAAATGAGCGAGTCATGGCAATACTAGGACCCATGACATCCTCACAAGCCGATTTCGTGATTGACATTGGTAACAAATCAAGTGTTCCTATAATCTCTCCTGCCACAAGCCCGTCTTTGTCACCAAATGATACCCCGTATTTCATACGTTCTTCACATGATTCTTCCTCACAACTTACACCGATAGCAGAACTGATCAAACACTTTGGTTGGAGGGAAGTTGTGTTTATTTATGAAGATGGCGATTATGGAAGAGGCTTGACTCCTTATATATCTGATGCAATGGTGAACGTGGATGCTAAAGTTACGTATCGCACCGTCATATATCATTCTGCTTCTGATGATTGGATCCTTAAAAAACTCTATAAGATGAAAACGATGCAAACTCGTGTTTTCATAGTACATGCATTACCAGATTTGGCAACACGTTTTTTCAAGAAAGTAAATGAAGCGGGGATGATGGAAGAAGGGTATGCGTGGATCATAACTGAAGTGCTCACTAGTCGTTTGCATTCTTTGAATCGTGCAGTCATAGACTCGATGCAAGGAGTGCTAGGTAAGGATACACAAAAAAACTCATTTCTTGACCATAATATTAGGCCTGTTTGGACCCCAACGGTCTGGACCGGTCCTGACCGCCCCTAGCAAGGCTTATTTGAGTTATCTTGTTTTAGACATTTAGCAGATTTTTGGTATTGCGTTTGCAAAACACATTATAACTTTGGAAATTGGCGATTCATCTTTAAAAAACGCAGATAATATATTACTTTCCTAAAATGATTTGTCAAACACTATTTTCTGAATATTATGCTTCCAAAATTGTCTGTTTTTGCAATAGCAGTAAACATATAATCTCCGCCCAAAACGTAATCACAAAGACAGATACACTTAGGGGTGTTTTTTTCGGCTTATATAGCCGGCTTATGGCTTATTTGGTTCTGGGCTTATGTTACATAACCTCAAATTAATTATGAAATCTTTCCATAATAAGTTAGAAAAGAATCTGAATTTAAAGCCTTTCTAATTATAGAATAGTCCCAAATGCATTATAATGTAATATAGATAAGTTTATAACACAATTATTTTATCTACTAGGGGTGAAGGCACGTATCCCAAGAACCAACGAGCTAATAGAATTCGAGAAAAGATGGAAAAGGAATCAAAATCCAGAAGACGAAATGACTGAGCTAGACATGTTTGGATATTGGTGGTATGATACAGTTTCTGTGCTAGCAGTAGCATTGGAAAAGGTCCCGAGTGACACTATAATCAATACTACATTCAATCGAAAACAAAACTCCACAACCGATTTAGAAGCTATAGGAACCTCGGAAATGGGACCAAGGCTCCTTCCATTGATCCGAAATATAAAACATAACGGTCTTAGTGGCAACTTCCATCTCATTAATGGACAGTTACAACCCTCAGTGTACGAAATAGTGAACATAATAGGAAAAAGCGAAAAACATATCGGGTATTGGACACCTACAAATGGGATCATAAAAAAGTTGCATCAAACCAATGAGACCAAAAATGATCTTGGAACAATCATATGGCCTGGTGACACACCTTTTTGTCCAAAAGGTTGGGAAATGCCAACCAGTAATGAAAGCAAGTTACGAGTCGGGGTTCCAGCAAAAGCAGGCTTTGTTCAGTTTATCGATGCCGACATTGATCCTACGACCAAACAGGTTATATCTGTCACTGGTTTTTGTGCAGATGTTTTTAACGCAGTTATTGGTGCTTTGCCTTATGCTGTCAAAACCGAATTCATCCCTTTTGTTACTCCGGATGGGACACAGGCCGCTGGAACCTATGATGATCTTCTTCATAATCTTTCCAACGGGGTAATCATATATATATGTTACATATGTTTTAAATGTTTTTTGTACAAAGTTTGGTTTTTAATGTTTAACTTTATTCTTGATAATGTACTAGGCATACGATGCGGTTGCTGGAGACATAACAATCCTTGCAGACCGTGCAGAATATGTTGATTTCACATTACCATACACAGAAGCTGGTTTTTCAATGATTGTTCCAATTAAAGTTGATGACAGGAAGAGCGCGTGGATCTTCATGAGACCACTAGAGACAAATCTTTGGATAACAATTGGAGCGTTTTTTATATATACAGGACTTGTGGTATGGGTTGTCGAGCATCGTGTAAACAAAGAATTCCGCGGGCCTCCACATCAACAAGTTGGAATGA
Source organism: Artemisia argyi (assembly GCA_030686995.1). Lineage (NCBI taxonomy): Eukaryota > Viridiplantae > Streptophyta > Magnoliopsida > Asterales > Asteraceae > Artemisia > Artemisia argyi. The sequence goes on from CM060705.1 coordinate 156,761,862, forward strand.
TCTTCTGGTTTTCCTTCTCCACACTCGTTTTCGCACATAGTAAGTTTGTATATATACATACACGTTCAACTTGCTCTATTTTGCTTACGGGGTAATTGGCATTGCTAACTTCAAAGTGCTTATCTGCTCAATATTTAGGTACCTACCTGCTTATTTTAGAGTGCTTGTTGACTTTAGTTTAGGTGGATAATCAATAAATTAGCAACCCTAGAACCTTTTATCAAAACTAATTAGCAGTAGTTTTTAGGGTGCCTTGATTGCTTATCCAAAATGTTTATCTGATTATATATGTGTGAAATTTGCTTATCAAATATCGGAAATATAATATTGCAGGAGAGAAGTTGATAAGCAACTTATCGAGATTTGTGGTGATCGTGTGGGTGTTTGTGGTTCTGGTTCTGACCTCGAGCTACACAGCAAGCTTAACATCCATTTTAACAGTACAAAAGCTTCAACCTGCGTACACTGATATTGATAAAATCATGAGAAATGGTGAATTAGTCGGTTGCCAAAATGGTACCTTTGTTTACGGTAAGTTGAGAGCAATGGGTTTCCACGAAAGTCAGTTAAAGAATTACAGCACCTTTGAGCAGTACGACGAAGCTCTTGCACTAGGAAGTCAAAACGGGGGTGTTTCAGCAATTATGGATGAAATCCCGTATATCAGAGTGTTTCTAGCTAAATATTGTACCAAGTATACCATGACCGGTCCCATCTACAAAACCGCAGGATTCGGTTTCGTAAGTAACCTAACTAAACTATGTAGGTTCTTTATTGAGCTTGTTGTATAAAAATACGAACGTGCTTTTTCAAATGTCCCGTTTTTGCACTGGAGAACTGGACGTTCTTTTTGGTATATGAGAGTCAATATAAATTGGTTGTGTTGTTTGGGTTACTTTGAGCCAGAATTCTGATCATTTCTATAAGAAAAGCTTAACAACATTTTTTATACATGATTTTAGAAAATGCCAGTTTTAACGGGTTGTTTTACCACTTAAACGGGACACAAATTCGTCTAGCTTATTGACTAAGATGTAAATGACTTCAACGGGACATATGAAAAGTATGTTCAAATTATAAGGAATAAACCAATCTTTACATACCACTTGTAGGGAATAGATCTAATGAGAAGAGAAAATATAATAAGAAGAATGAGAAATAATTTTATCCACACATTTTAATTGAATGAGGAGAAATTCATGGGAGTTGCATCTTTTATTGTACATGCATCTGAAATATGCGGTTGTGCTTACTTCTCATTCTTCTCATTTTACTTTTATTTCTCATTTGATCCTTACTCACCACTTGTATACTAAAAATATATAATTGTGCGTTGTGCATGCAGGCATTTCAAAGAGGGTCTCCACTAGTAGCAGATATTTCAAGAGCGGTTCTACAAGTTACAGAAGAGCAAATGAGGAACATTTCCAACCAATGGTTTGGAGAACCAACAAGTTGCGATCAGCAAAAGGAAGCTTCAGTTACCTCCGACAGACTCACGTTAGAAAGTTTCAAGGGCCTTTTTATCATTGCAGGGTTATCAGCAACTTCTGCTCTACTTATATTTTTGTTCAGATTTTCATATGAAGTTAAAGATATGTTAGCGTCACAAGGTTCACTAGGTGAAAAGCTTTCCTCGATTGTGAAAACATTTGATGTGTATAAGGACAGCGAATCAAAACCGACAAGTCCAGCTATTAGTCTATACCATGATGACCCGGGATTTTTCTCTAGTGATGAAGGGTTTTCTACTACTGAACCCGGGACACCTATTCATGAAACAATACAAGTTGTGGAAAGTAACATAGAGACTAATGTGCATGATAATGTTACAAGCACCTCTCGTTAGTATTCTTTGTTGATATTGTTTTTTTTGTTCTTGTGTGTCAATATCACTGCAAGCTTATCATATTGTTTCTAAAATTAGAATGTTAATTTAAATGTTTAGAGACGACTGTCTGGGTCGCCTAGTTGCTCAGCCAAATGCTAGCAACTGTGGTGCAACCCCCTGAAGTATATAAGATGGTCATCTGATGTAGTGATAAGGTTTTAATTTGGGTCTACTTGGAATCCGTGATAGGAAAAAAAAAAAAATGTTATTAAGAAATACAGTACAACTTTTTCTTAGTTATGTGGGATTTTGAATGTATTTGATGGTAGTGCTGAATTATATATTTTGTCACACTAATTTGTATAAAAACTTGTAAACAGGGGAGAATAGTCCCTATATATTCAGCTTACATGCAATGGGAAGTACAATCAAGCCTTTTTGGCTAACCAGTATATATTCACGTAGCTGTTTCCAGACACTTTCCGGCCGTCTCAAGATTTTCATCCAACGAGTTTGAACTCTTGTCTCTTCTAAGACGACTTTGGGGACAACTTACCACTAAACCATGAGATCGTTTCACAGTATGTTGTATATTCAGTATATTTAAAATATCTTTTGATGTGCATGCTATAGTGTTATGCGGCTGTATACAATGCTTTTTATATAGTCTTATTAAGGATTTAGGTGAAGTAATGAGTTTTGTATTACTAACTTAGCATAGTTGCAGTAAACACAATAAGTTAGCTACGAGTGGACTCAAACTTAGTAACAAGTCAGATCAACGTTTCACAGCATATACGAAAAGCATGACGAAGTACCTCGCCAAAGCCAAAGAATACATCACCTGCTTCGACCGTTTCAAAATAAAAAATATTCCAAGAACACAAAACCAAAAAGCCGATATACTAAGCAAGCTAGCGTCCGTAGCATTTGATCACCTGACGAAAGAAATCCTGGTAGAGGTATTGGAAAAACCATCCACCGAAGAAGAAATAGTCAATGCAATAGTAGAAGAGGAGGAAGAGAATTGGATGTCACCCATCCTCCGGTGTTTAAAAGAAGGAGTCTGGCCGGAAGATCAAAACGAGGACCGAACCCTTCGGATGAAGATAAGCCACTATACATTGGTCGATGATGTGCTGTTCAGAAAATCATATTTAGGACCAATGCTACTGTTGGCATGAATATTACGATATTTAATCTAAACATCCTCTTCATGTTTTGATGATGACAAAGATGTAAGTTACAACATATAACGTAAAGTGCTTAAGTTACTTGTGATCACAATTCATCTATGCATTCATACGTCAACAAGCCTCGACATCTCAACGTCTCAAGTATGCTTCAACAATCACTTAAGGTATGTACAAACAAATGTCTAATACATTTTATGATCAAATGGATGTTTATTTAAATAATACAAAGTTTATAAAATTAAATAAACTCATTATATATTTAGAAAAACACTTTTGGTAATTAAAGGAAAATGTTTAATTCATAATAAATATATGAATTCAAATTTTTAACCAAAATCAGTTAGTTTTTCACCAAATAAAATTTCCTCAGAAAAAGACAAGAAAAGTGCAGTTTTCATTTGGGTGGCCCACTTAATTTTAAGGGGGCCGGCACACAATGAAATGGGCCGGCCACGCTCCCCTGTCAGATTTTGTCAGAAATTTTTCCCTATAAATACCACCTCAAACCTTGTATTTTACACACATTTTGTACGAAAATTTTCAGTCCCAAACCTTTCCAAACACACTTTTAAATCCTTTGATCATAAGTTTATTAGTCTTTGTTTCAAGTGATTCAATCCCTCATCACTCAAAGTGCAAGAGAAGAATCCTCCCTATCATAAAGCCAAAAGATGCATTAGAGTCTAGTTAGTATTTATGTGAAGTTGTGAGTTATGTTTATGTAATAAGTAGATCAAGATGATCTTACTTAGTAGTGAGTCAATGAGTGAGTAAGAAGTAGTGGGAAGAAGTAGTTGTGTGAAGAAGTCATGTAGTTGTGAAAAAGTAGGTGTGTGAATAAGTAGTGGAGTATAAAAGAAGTTGTGAAGTAGTCGTGAAGTCGTTTAGAAGTTGTGTAGTGGCCGAAGTCGTGTTGTGAGATTGGTTTTAGCTACTATTAGAACTCGACATTTAGCTTAGTGTCGTTAAATGGTGTAAGCAAAAGTTGTGTAAGGTTTTCTCCGCCAAAAGGGAGCTTGTTGAGTAGTGAAGAAAACTCTCGAGTAGGTGACTCGGGAAGTGGAGTAGGGCAAGGAAGGTGTCCTTATAGCCGAACCACTATAAATCATCTTTCTCTTATCTTTTCACATTTATTCTTGCATTTATCGCTTTATATCTATGCTTGCAAATATGTGTTGATTGTTGCTTATATTGTCATGATGATTGATTGTGGTGTAGTTACAAGTTAATATTGTGATAGGATATATAATTTTATGATATGGTCTAATGGACTTATATATATTATTAACACTTCTTAGGTTGAGTTTAACTTAATCGATAAATTGATACAAAACGTTTTAAGATTTTAAAAGGAAAACGTATTCACATAAAGATTGACCAAAACTTCATTCATAAAACTAAGTTTTGAAAACTAATCCAAAAGCTCACATATATAATTGATCATATTGATTATATGTTGTTTTCATACTAAACTCTAATTGAAGGTTTTTCAAACAAACAATTGAATAAATTTGAATCAACATTTTGAAACCAAGTTTTTATAAAATCAAAAAGAGGGGAAAACTATTCAACCCCCCCCCCTTCTAGTTTCCCACAATTGGTACCAGAGCAACGTCGCTCTAATTTTCAAAACAAATGGTTTTAAAAATTGAGTACGATCCATTAAATATGAAAAGTGTTTTGTTGATTAACTTGTATTAGTTTTGATGTTATATATACTAATTATACTAGCTCGAAATAAAATTATGCTTAAAATATAGTGTTATATGTTTGGTATTAAACTAAGAAAGATTCACACATTTCCGCAAAGTTAGAAAATAATTTTTAACAAAAATGCATTTTTGAGTATTAGATGGGCGGCCCCTTTAATTGTCTGGGCGCCCCCCTTAAATACTGGGCGGCCCCCTTAAATTTAAGGGGTCCGCCTGTCTGTTCGACAGTTTTTCAGAAACTTTGAAAAATCATATAAAATTAACTGTAACTCCGTAGAAGTTGTGCCACCCGGCGTTTTAAAGGTAATTGAGTATAATTTCATTTTAAAATGCTTACAAGTAACTATTACAAACTAAATAAGTCAGAAAGTCAAAATACTAAACGGAGGTCAAAAATTTGAGTCTCGTTTTAACGTAAAACTTGTATTTCACATTTTCCTTCGAGTCAGGCATTCCTAGTCGGTATATCTTTGAAAAATTAAGCATTTATAATTTAAAAAATATTGATCTTAATTAAATTTTAAATGGGTAGGAAACTATTTTATTTTCAAATAAAATCGAGCTAAGTAAACATTGGTATATATAATACACAAAACGACGACAAGTGTTTTATATGCTATGTGAACTTATTTGTGATTCTATTTTGTTAAATGAATATATTAGATGATTGTTGCTGTTTGAATTTTAGCTAATTGTATATCTAAGTATATGTGCATTATTAGTTTATAGCTAGTTTTCCGGTTTATACTTAACTAGATCTTATGCTAGATTTCTTGCGTTAGGATTGCAATATTATGCTTGCATTGCATATAGGTATAGATGGCTTAATGTTACTCAAACATCTTGTAAATGAAATCTAGTCACCTAAATATTTCAAACAATTTAATCTATTCTTAACAACACACTTAAATATTTTCAACAAATTACCTTGTTTTACATTAAGTTGTGTAATAAGAGAAATTGAATCATTGTAAAACATTAGTAGTTATATAAAAGAAAAAGTATTTTCAAAATCTAAGTGTGTTCATTATAAGTAACAATAAAGAGTATTTCACAAAAACAAAACATATAATAATCATGAAGTAATAAGTCAAATTTTAATCATTCACTAACCTCACTCATAAATAATCTTAGGATTAATGAAACACATTATCAAAATGCCTATTTATTTTGAATAAGTGTTTGTGAGGGTCAAGAAAGATCTTGATATTATATCAATTCATTATTCAAATTATGGTTGATATATTCATCAAATCTAATTGACACATTTTTAGTGTGGACAAGAAATTGGATTGCTATTTGTTTAGCTTCAAGATTATATCAAATTACAACAAAAGATATAGCCTTGAATCTACATACTCAATCACACTAGATTGATATGAAAATAGTTACATCATTTATAGATGAAATGAGTATGCATTGGATCATAACTCACACTTGTGTTGATAATGTCATATTGAATCTACTTGTCCAATAATTGTGTTTCAAATATTAGAATAACATTTTAAACACATTCATAAAATATACAATGAAGTAGGATTGACGAATTGGATGTTTCGTCCGAAATATTCAAGCAATTTACATTGCAATGCAATGGATAAATATGTCATATCCGAAAAATCAAACATGAGCAAACTAACAACATATGTAAACTTTGCTCACACTACTTAAAATTATCACTCCAAGATAAAATACATATTTAAGAATAATACACACTATATATTCTATATATTTTATTTTCTTTGTAGCATGAATGATTGTGTTACAAGATAATGCATTACACATTCCTTTTTGAAATAATGTAAGTTATTAGAATTGAAAAATAACTTGTCACAATGCATAAACAAGTAAAATTCATTTTGTTTCAAATACTAATTAAATTATGATATGTAACATTGGCAAAAATCATAGAAAATAATATTTGCTTAAGAATATATGAATGTCTAGTTTTGATATCATTTGAGAATCACAATCTCATTTAAGATAAATAATCTTAATGAGATTCATTTTACAAGACATGCTAAGGAGCATTCTTAAATCAAGCACATTCATTAAATCAAGTAATATTCCATCAAAACCAAACAACCGGTAAATCATGAACTAACGATTAAAACATTTTTGTTTACTCTTTCAACACGTATCTATTTGGATCGTGAATAAAATATATAATCTAGATTTACCTTCATAAAAACATGATGTTTGAGTCACATTAAGCCAAGCATTAGTGAACCAAGCAAACTTCATATTTGGTACTCTTCGATAGGTAAATTTAGGAATTTAATTTCTTCTAAAAAGAGAATGACTACTGGAGAACCCTATCGTCTAGAAACTCAATTTAACCTAACGGTTGAATTGCTTCTATGTGAGAAGTTGGGTGTGTGTAACCCATAAAAATGGTCGTGTTTAGCCTTAATTGAGCACCACTAGTAATAGTCTCATACTCATTCTCCAACTTGATTAAATTGCTATTCCTAAATGTACCTAACGCTAAGCTTACTTTTATGAACTTTGCTTCTCATTAGATGCTTTCATTCCTAGATTTATGGCATATCGCATATATGTTATTTCTAGATGTTTGTTTGCTCCTATGTGATTTGATTGTATGCCTTTACATGCTTAACTCTGTATGTCTCATTCATCTAGGTATATATTTCTTGCCTTTAGATCCTACACCCTTTTTTCATGGGAACCTTAGTGTCATAATCCGATAGGTCATATTAGTCTCAAAGCTGTCTTAAGAGTCCTAGAGTCTACATGCATACTTACTACCTTATTCATCATCTTTTTTCCTTCCAAACAATCCACTCCTTTGTCAAGAGATAGTTAGATTGTAATCTAATACCTCTCTAAGTTGATGTGACAACTTAAATATTTCATCCGAAATGTTTAAGTATTTTTAATTAGCAAAATACAAATTAAAATGTCACTCATTGTTCATGTCTATTTCTTGAGTCATGACTCTATTATTATATAGATGTCAAACACCTTCCGTCCACATTTAGGAAAACCTCCTTGTATGCTATCCTTCATCCTTCGTGTCATTATCTAGATTATCGTTTTCATGTTGTTTTGTCTTTAAATCTAGGAATGAAAGCATCTAATGAGAAGGGAAATCACACTCACTCACATATATCCTTCTGCCTCACACCCAAAACCGAGTCATCCTTTGTACTACCAATCTCGAGTCATCCACCATTTTCATGCCCTCAAAGAAACCAAGAATCAATATCATACCTCCTAAACCACTCCTAATTGATTTAACACAAGATAACACCAACACTCTATCACCACCACCTCAATGCTCATCTCCTAGTGCTCCTAATGCACTTTCCAAAACACCATCAACTCATGGAACCTCTACCTCCTCCATACCATCGTCATCATCAATCAATGACTATATCAACACCACTTGTCACCTCCACCAAGAACCACCATCTCCAACAAAAACTTGTCATCATACCACCAAAACAACTCTTCATTGACCTTACTAATGAAGATGACACCACTCCATCCATCAATGGATATATCAACTCACAATTGTCTCCACCACCAAAAGTATCACCACCACCTCCTACCCAAGAAATTCCTTCCTTGAACATCACTCTTTCGCTTCCACCTAGTCATTTCCACTTGATCCTCATTTCCCATCTTCACAAGAAGATTCAACCATGTCACCATTCCCTACATTCTACTAAGTGCATCATCACCACCAAAACTTAAATCCCTAAAAGTCAAGTGAATTTCACTACAAAATGCGTCATTTCCACTTTCTAGCAAGTGAAGAACACAATGAAGAAATCCAAGCTTCAAGTGTTGTCGAGTCATCACCACCTCATTTCACATATCCACCTTCGGTCGTCAACCAACAAAACACCTAAAAATCCCATGATTCCCTATCATCTACCCTTGTTAAACGATATATTAATCTAAACTATAATTGTCAACCCTTTGTCATCACCTTCCCTTTACATTCACACTCATCCCTCCTCGTTTTCCTACGTTTTTTTTAAAAGAACGTATCATTCTCATCCTCATTTTTCTTTAACTCTTTTAGAGTATATATATATATTTTTTGGCATCTTTCGCCAAAATATGTCGGTCGAATCTATGCATTAGGTTCTAATCATTGTCATGTCTTAAGCATTGGTCATGGTAATTTTTATTTATTATTTATTTATTTATTTATTTTTTTGGATTTAGGTTGTTGTTTTTAAAACAATAATTGCATGTGTCATACTTTTAGTGCATATACCTAATACGTCCATATATTGCTCCCCTATTAGAGTCATGCATATACTATCATCATCATTATATATATATGCACTTGTCTACTAACTTTGTTTTCAAGGATTACTTCATCACTCGATTCTTTGGTAGCCAAAACAAGTTTTGAGCATACACCAAGGGGGAGCATTGAGGTTGATAGGATCAAGGCTTCACTTACGATGATGCAAGCTCGCCTTATACATTCTATCTCAAGAGTTCAAGCGTAGTAGAAGTCTCGTCTATGAGTCCACCTTTTTTCTTTGACAAAAGGGGGAGAAGAAATGTAAACATGTAACTTATACATTTTACTAATGAGTTATAGTTTACATAGTTTGTCATCATCAAAAAAGGGGGAGATTGTTGGCATGAATATTACGATATTTAATCTAAACATCCTCTTCATGTTTTGATGATGACAAAGATGTAAGTTACAACATATAACGTAAAGTGGTTAAGTTACTTGTGATCACAATTCATCTATGCATTCATACGTCAACAAGCCTCGACATCTCAACGTCTCAAGTATGCTTCAACAATCACTTAAGGTATGTACAAACAAATATCTAATACATTTTATGATCAAAGGGATGTTTATTTAAATAATACAAAGTTTATAAAATTAAATAAACTCATTATATATTTAGAAAAACACTTTTGGTAATTAAAGGAAAATGTTTAATTCATAATAAATATATGAATTCAAATTTTTAACCAAAATCAGTTAGTTTTTCACCAAATAAACTTTCCCGAAATTATAATCAAAGGGGCCGGCCCCTTTAATTTTAAGGAGGCCGGCACATAATCAAAGGGGCCGGCCACGCTCCCCTGTCAGATTCTGTCAGAAATTTTATCCTATATATACCACCTCAAACCTGGTATTTTACACACCTTTTGCACGAAAATTTTCAGTCCCAAACCTTCCAAACACACTTCTAAATCCTTTGATCATAATTTTATTAGTCTTTGTTTCAAGTGATTCAATTCCTCATCACTCAAAGTGCAAGAGAAGAATCCTCCCTATCATAAAGCCAAAAGATGCATTAGAGTCTAGTTAGTGTTTATGTGAAGTTGTGAGTTATGTTTATGTAATAAGTAGATCAAGATCATCTTACTTAGTAGTGAGTCAATGAGTGAGTAAGAAGTAGTGGGAAGAAGTAGTTGTGTGGAGAAGTCATGTAGTTGTGAAGAAGTAGGTGTTTGAATAAGTAGTGGAGTATAAAAGAAGTTGTGAAGTAGTCGTGAAGTCATGTAGAAGTTGTGTAGTGATCGAAGTCGTGTTGTGAGATTGGTTCTAGCTACTATTAGAACTCGACATTTAGCTTAGTGTCGATAAATGGTGTAAGCAAACGTTGTGTAAGGTTTTCTCCGCCAAAAGGGAGCTTGTTGAGTAGTGAAGAAAACTCTCGAGTAGGTGACTCGGGGAGTGGAGTAGGGCAAGGAAGGTGTCCTTGTAGCCGAACCACTATAAATCATCATGTCCGGTTTGCATCCTCTTTCTCTTATCTTTTCACATTTTTTCTTGCATTTATCGCTTTATATCTATGCTTGCAAATATGTGTTGATTGTTGCTTATATTGTCATGATGATTGATTGTGGTGTAGTTACAAGTTAATATTGTGATAGGATATATAATTTTATGATATGGTCTAATGGACTTATATATATTATTAACACTTCTCATGTTGAGTTCAACTTAATCGATAATTTGTTACAAAACGTTTTAAGATTTTAAAAGGAAAATGTATTCACATAAAGATCGACCAAAGCTTCATTCATAAAACTAAGTTTTGAAAACTAATCCAAAAGCTCACATATATAATTGATTATATTGATTATATGTTGTTTTCATACTAAACTCTAATTGAAGGTTTTTCAAACAAACAATTGAATAAATTTGAATCAACATTTTGAAACCAAGTTTTTATAAAATCAAAAAGAGGGGAAAACTATTCAACCCCTTCTAGTTTTCCACAGCTATGATGTGTGGGACCTCTTCAGGCCAACTATATAATCCAAGAGGTGCATGAAGGGGCATGTGGAATGCATTCCGGACCACGATCCGTTGTAGCCAAGCCAATGGGACAAGGCTATTATTGGCCGACCATGCACCGAGACACCAGAGAAGTAATCCAAAAATGCGATTCATGCCAAATACATGCTTCGATTCCCAAGTTACCAAAAACGGTGTTGACCTCCGTTATGGCACCTTGGCCTTTTTACCAATGGGCAATGGATGTGTTAGGACCCTTAACCGAAGCTCCAGGAAAGGTTAAACACGTCATAGTGGCAATAGACTATTTCACAAAGTGGATGGAAGCAAAACCGTTATCCAAGACAACCGGAAAAGAAGTAAAGAAATTTGTATGGGACAATATTGTCTGTTGGTTCGGACTTCCTAAAATAATCGTCACAGACAATGGAAGCAACTTAATTGGAGACCCATTCAAGAGCTGGTGCGAAAGGCTGAACATCACCCAGATCAATACATCTGTAGCTCACCCTCAAGCCAACAGATTAGTAGAAAGGGCCAACAAAAGTTTGTTGAAAGGGTTCAAGTCACGACTAGGAAGAGAAAGGGCCGGATGGGTCGACGAATTACCAAACATACTATGGGCATTCCGCACCACCCTGAAAACCAGCAATGGAGAAACACCCTTCAGTTTGACCTACGGAAGCGAAGCAGTCATTCCGGCTGAAATCGGCATGCCAACCTTTCGGACCATGATGACGAACTCAGAAAACAATGACGATGAGATTAATCTAAATCTAAACTTACTAGAAGAACGACGGGAAATGGCGGCAATAAGAGAGGCCAAATACAAAAAGAAAGTGGAACAATACTATAACCGAAGGGTTCGACCTGAAGCATTTAAGGTGGGAGATTTTGTATACCGGAAGAACGAAGCTAGCTGATTGGGTCTAAACTAGTCAACTTTTATTAGTCAACCACTTGTGAATGGTCAACCGTAAAAGTCAAACTAATCAAACCAATGCTTCCGTGGAATACAGTGTTTCCCCGGGTCGTAATGTCCCAACGAGGTTGTGATGGTATTTAAAACGAATCTGTGATCGAGTGAATATGAACAGGAAAGGATAAAAGTGTGTGTGAGTGATTACACTAGGGTTTTATAAAATAAAATAGATTAAATAAGCTATATAAATAGTTACGTGAAACCTAGATATCTAAAACGTATAAACGTAAACAAAATTAAAAATCAGACGCAATTGCGTGCTTAGAAAAAGGTGAGTTTTAAGAAAAATAAACTACAGGGGTTGAAAATAAAAATTCTATAAACTTAAACTTAAAAGAAAATTAAATTAAAAAGAAAATTATTTTTTAGATTATATTATTATTTATTATTAATTATTTAATTAAAAACTTATTTAACTATTTAATTAAAACAAATTTAAATTAACCTAAAAATGATAAATATTACAAATTAAACTAAAAACTTGTAAAAATAATTTTTAAAACTTAAAATGAACTTGAAGAAAGTATAAAAATTAAAAATAAATATTTTTGTCTTTTTATGAATTTTCTATTAATTAAAAACTCTTTATCTTAATTAAACTATTTAAACTAATTTAAATTACAAATAATACTAAATTAACTTAGAAAATTATGGAAAAATCTATAAAACTATTTTATAACATTTAAAAGCTAGGAAAAATATAAAAACTAGGTGTTACCTTATAAAAATTAATTATGCTATTTAAAACTTAATTATTAACTAATTATTAATTAAACTAATATTAAATCTAATAAATACTAAATGATAATATAAAAAACTAATAAAATTAATAAAAATAATTTAATATAAGAGGAAATTAATAAAAATATAAAAACACAACATACTTAATAAAAATCTAAAAATGAAAATTAAAATTAAATTATATTAAATAGAAACTATCACTTATTATTATATTTGTTTTTCTGGATTTTTATTTTACCAACCTACTTTATACCTAAAAATGACTAACTTTTGTAAAAACAATATTTTTATAACTTAAAATTAAGCTGTGTGGAAGCTTATTACCACAACAGTTGACTTTAGTTGATCAACTAAAGAAATAAGGTCAAATGGATTATTGTGGGACCCACTATGGATTATTCTGATCTAAATAAGTATATTGGACTTGTCTAAGCTAAAATTTTCCAAATAAGCTCAGTAGATAAGCTGATAAGTAAAAATAAGCTATTTCCAAAACTCAAAAGCAACACAGAATAGGGACAAAGTTTAGGGTCAAATTTAGGTGGGGTCCACTGGGTACTAGGTCAAACTAAGAGTCAAATCTTAAAGGTTACCAGGAGGAGGGTTGAAAGAACCCAAAACTAGGGTGTGGGACCCACTGTGGTGACCTACAGCAACCACCAAAGGTGGTGGTGTGGGGGTGGTAATTGCTGCACAGGGGAGGTGTTCTCCCTGCAGTTGTGTTTGGGGGTGTGTGGGACCCACTAGAAAATTCACAAAAATATACTAATTGTAGGATTCTAAAGCTAAGGTGGGGGTTATAACTTGTGAAAGATTCAAGTCCTAATACCAAGTACAAAAATCAAAAGAATTCTCTCAAGTTTTGACTTTTCTCACATGTATGCAATTTGACTTTTTGATTTAGAACATTGGTTTGACTTTATTGAGGTTTGATCTAATCCTAGCTACTGAAAATGAAATAATAAACTATCATGAGATGGAATTAAGCTAATATAACCACTAACAAGCTAATATGAATGATGATGGAATCCAAAAATCCCAACAGTTAACTGTTGGGAATTTGGATTGGTGATTTTGACTATTTGTTGAAGAAACTAAGTTTTGAAAGTTTACTTAGGCTATATTTACCTAAAGTAACCTGTACCAAGTAAAAACACCCCAAGAAACTCACAGTTACTCAGGGATATTCACTGAACCAAACACCCCTATAATAGTATTGGAAATGATGTTTTCAATTCCTTAGACCAATTCATACCATGACAGAGATTCCTAATGCAACATTATGACTTAGTGAACTGATTTTAACACAATTTTATCAAGATTAACAACTTCTGACCATAAATTAATACAAAACTATTCTGTCAAATTAATACACAACTTCTAACAGTGAAATCAAAGAAAGTGTTCACAATGAAATCTGATACACAAGCTAGCAATACTAAGTACTTATTATAACTGAGGTGTCCTAACTAAGCACAAAGAACACAAAAATAATCACTGATAAGCATTAGAACAGTACAAAGCTAGGATGAGATTTTGCTTACAAAATTTGCATCCAAGGGTTGAAACTGAGAAACAAGGAAAAATACTTCTCCTACTACCTCCCCTGAGGTAACTAAACCATATGCAATCCAGAATCACCATGCTTCTTTAGCTTCCTTCATCTTCTTCTCTAATTTTTTTATTTTTTTGATTTTACACTATATTTTTTATTTTTTTATTTTTATTTTTTTATTGAGCTTAACTAATGTAAATGATTTAAAAACTTAAAGAAACTGATAAATAAGCTTAAATGAGTTTAAAAGAGCATACAACAACAACTATAAACAATAATGAGTGAATTTGTCAGATTCACTTAGGATTGTTAAAATTGGATTTATAAATTAAAACTTGAAACTAACATTACAGGAAGATAAAATTACATTAATTAAACTGATTGTAATAGTTTTAAAGCTGGAATACAAATTACACTGAGTACAATTATCTAATTTACACTACTCCTAATTTAATTAATCTAATACCATCTCTTCTGCTTCTTCCTTGCTTTTATAGCATCCAAATGTATTCCATGGGTCCCACAGAGCTTATCCCACTTCACTTGAGCCATTGGATTGCTCCAATTCATCCTATCTGTTGAACTAATTTTTGGCGGGAAAATTGGTTGGAACCAATTGGGGACTGAGAGGGTTTTATTAGTGGGCTAGGTGAGGTGTAGGGGACAGGGGACAAGTTTGATGATCAGAGGTGGTGGATTTGGAGTGTTGGCAGGCTGTTTGCAGGAGTAGGGGTGGTGGTAGGTTGTAGGGATGAAACGTGGTGACCCCTGGTGAAAACCTAGGAGATGGGTTTTGTTTAGGGAGTGAAGGAGGTGGAGTAGGAGATGGTGGATGGAAGCTGGAGGTGGAGTTATGGGAGAGTAGTAGCAGGGGAGGTGGAGGTTAGAGAAGGGGACGGGGTCAACGCGGGTCAAACAAATAGACCCCGTTTTATTATTTAAAGTGGATATGGGCTTGGGGCTTTGGTTTTGTTTGGGCTTGAGATTTCATTTAGAACCAGGCCTGGATTTTGTTTATTTTTGTTTTGGATTTTGGTTTTATTTTGGTCCATTTGGTTTGGAAAATATTACAAGGACCTATAATGTAATTTTCAGATTTTAGAGGATGGGATTTGGCAATATTCCAAAGTTTAATCAAGGGACCATTCATGCCAAGTTTGAATAATATAAGGACCTTAAATGATAATTTCCAATTTAAAACAACCGGGGACTAAAACTGTCGAATTTGCAAACTCCAGGGACCAAATCTATAATTTCTGAATTTGTGAAGGGTTGAACCTGTAAATTCTCAATAAATACCACAAGGACCAATTATGTCATTAATGAATAGTACAAGGTTTATTTTTAATATTTTTCCGTTTTTTTAAAACCTGAGGACTAATTTTGACATTTTTGAAACTTGGGGGACTAAAGTTGTAATTTTGCAATTTTTAACTTTAAAGGACTTATTTTGACAACTTATGAATCCCCAAGGACCTTTGATGATATTTAACATGTTTTGAATAACCAGGGACTAGTTTTGCCAATTTATGAAACTTGAGGGACTGAAACTGCCAATTATGCAAACTTTGTTCGTTTTTTATCTGTTTTTGATTATTTTGCATTTGAAACATATAAAACACACTTCTAAGATATTTTCATTATTATGATGCATATTTGAGTGTTTTTGTATGTTTTGGCAGTTTAGATTGGTATAAAATGATAAGTATTTAGACACTCATCAATCCCCCACACTAAAACATTGCTAGTCCCTAGCAATCTTTTGAGAAAAACTTAATGGATTTGAAAAACTCTTTACCAAAAGCCATCACTTCTGGAGTAGCCAGATGTAAGAACTGTGGCACACCTGATAACCGTGTGATTTTGAGCAAACCACCAGCTGTCAACGGATTTGATTAGTCTTTACCAAAAGCCGTTTGCTTCTGGTCTAGCCAACTCTTGATGGAATAGTCAACATCTTGGTGAGCTGATTACTAATTATGGTTTTTCCACGGCCTTTACCACAAGCCATAATCTTGCGGGCTAGCCAACTCATTCGCTTTATGGGATATGCGGAGTTGAGGAACCATACAATTTTGGGCAAATTGCAAGCCATCAACGGGTTTGAGATGTCTTTACCAAGAGCCGTTTGCTCCTGGACTAGTATATCCATTTGTCATTTAGACTTTGGCGGACTGATTACCACAAAAATTTTGAAGCTCAAGTGAATAATTTTTAAATTTTTGCCAAAAACGGGGGTACTAGAAGATATAATGTGATAAAATTCGCTAGAATTTCCCCCCCACACTTAGAATTGAATATTGTCCTCAATATTCAAAGTCCCGGCTATTATGCCGACATTTTGAACGTAAAAGGGCAACATTGCAAGCTAAGCGTGGAAAACACCATTTTGTATTTTCACTTCGTAAGTAACCATAGCATGGGGGACTCCCCCACACTTAGGGTGAAAACCCTATAAGCATGCTACTGTTTTTTGTTTACCGAGTCGCTAGCTTGACTCGACCCCGAATTCATTTGTCCATGGGGAAGCATGATGTGGAAGAGACAATCTGCATCGGACTTTCATTCAAGATATTTGGATAAACATTTGAAGCACGTGAAAGTTCCACACCGATGAGACATAATGACACCCGGCTCAAAATTTATAAATGAGAATGCCGGGGTCAAAGATAATGTCCTCACTCCCGAAAGAGTGAAGAACAGGAGAAGCCACGGGATATATGAAGAAAAGAAAGAAAGTCATGATGAAAATCATAACTAACTCCTCATCTTCAATAGGAGAATTCATTGTTTCTTGAATCTCCTCTTTTAAGCTCGTTTGATCAAGACATATTATGGGTATGTCTAGATTAAAATAGAAATTATCATACTCCGGTGGAGATATGATATGAGTGAGTTCACCAGAGAACTCCTCAAAGGTGAATGATTCGTATTCGAAATTGATTTAAGTGAGTTCACTTGGGAACTCCTCAAAAGTAAATGATTCAAATACAGGAAGAGAATTATAAGAATGAGAAGTGGTGATACCACTTATCTTCTCTTCCGTATGATCAAAATGGAACGTTTGCAATTCCGGAATAGAATCATTGATCAAAAGCTCACTATCCTCAACGGGGTTAGGAGATGAAATAGGCTTTTTATTAAAAGCCTCGATTCTAGAAATGAGAAGATTAGCATTTAATAATGTAAGACGAAGAGATTCGTCTTGGATTATTTCTTCATCATTCTCTTCTTCTGAGTTGACAAGCTCAGAAGGTAATTCCCCCACATAACTTATGTCTCCACAAGATAAAGAATGGTCCTCATCAGAGTCAGAGAACATTTCAATATGATCATTTGGAAAGACAAGAGGGGGAGGGATATCACACATATGATCAAGAATTCCCTGTGACTCACTTGGGATTGAGACAAGGTTCTCAACACTAGACTTTATGAATTCGTCCGATTCCTTTGTAGGAACAGTGTCAAGATGCTCGTCCCCCATGCTCAGAGAGTGAGTGGGAACCTCAGGTGTGATAACAGCAGACTCAGGGAGCTGAGAAGGACTAGCAGTTATGGCTTCTACAAGTTCCATAATTTCTACTGCTAGTGATTCAGTTATATTCTTTTCTCCCTGTATTTCTACTAAAGTAGCTTCAACTGAAGTTGAATCAAAAGGTTTCTCAGATACCTTTGGGATTGGAACAAGGGCATTTATTTCCTTAAAAGGAGTTACTTTGAATTGCTTGTCCCCCATTATTAAGATATCTAAAGGGTCTTTTGAGTTTTTGTCCTCAATTGGTTCATTCTCATCACTTTCATCCTCAAGATGTAATGAGTTAACAAGAGGTTTTTGTTTCTTAAGAATCTGATCCTTAAGACTGTTTATTCCATCTTGAATGGTTTGGTTGAATTGAGTTTGATTAATCATCATTTTAGTAATCAATTCAGCTTTAGCTAACTCGTCCTGAGGAAGTGGTTGAGGGTTTGTGTACTGTGAAGGCTGGTTAAAACCAAATTCATGATTGTTACAAGGAACCTGTTCATAGACAAACTGATTCCTAGTTTGACAATCAGAGCCGTAGTGAGGGCCTCCACAATACTCACAACAGTAAAACTGTTGGGTCTCATGGTATGGAAGCTGATGGAATGAATCAGTCGTGTCATAGTAGGAATAGGGATTCTGGTTATAGACAGACCTGTTTCCTGACTCTACCATGCCACAACTGGGGCAATTACCACCATTATAAGGACTACCACACCATTGACAGACAAGAGGGTGAGAATAAGACATAGAAAGAATCAAAGGGTTTAGGGGGTGAGAAATGAAGAATCAAATAGGTAGGAGTGTAAAGGTGAATATTTTTGTGTTTTTTTGTGTTCGTTGAAAACTAATTTTAAAATGTTTTCGGGAACTGTTTTGGTTTTATATGATAATAATATGAACAAGGATGGATAAATATACATTGAGCGTGTATTCAGGTTCACTAATACGCAAAATCGTTTAGAATAAGCGCACAACCTCCCCGGCAGCGACGCCAAATTTTGATTGGGTCTAAACTAGTCAAATTTTATTAGTCAACCACTTGTGAATGGTCAACCGTAAAAGTCAAACTAATCAAGCCAATGCTTCCGTGGAATACAGTGTTTCCCCGGGTCGTAATGTCCCAACGAGGTTGTGTTGGTATTAAAAACGAATCTGTGATCGAGTGAATATGAACAGGAAAGGATAAAAGTGTGTGTGAGTGATTACACTAGGGTTTTATAAAATAAAATAGCTTAAATAAGCTATATAAACAGTTACGTGAAACCTAGATATCTAAAACATATAAACGTAAACAAAATTAAAAATCAGACGCGATTGCGTGCTGAGAAAAAGGTGAGTTTTAAGAAAAATAAACTACAGGGGTTGAAAATGAAAATTCTATAAACTTAAACTTAAAAGAAAA
Organism: Artemisia argyi; assembly: GCA_030686995.1. Classification (NCBI taxonomy): domain Eukaryota; kingdom Viridiplantae; phylum Streptophyta; class Magnoliopsida; order Asterales; family Asteraceae; genus Artemisia; species Artemisia argyi. Next base: position 156,781,063 of record CM060705.1, read on the forward strand.
TTAAATTAAAAAGAAAATTATTTTTTAGATTATTTTATTATTTATTATTAATTATTTAATTAAAAACTTATTTAACTATTTAATTAAAACTAATTTAAATTAACCTAAAAATGATAAATATTACAAATTAAACTAAAAACTTGTAAAAATAATTTTTAAAACTTAAAATGAACTTGAAGAAAGTATAAAAATTAAAAATAAATATTTTTGTCTTTTTATGAATTTTCTATTAATTAAAAACTCTTTATCTTAATTAAACTATTTAAACTAATTTAAATTACAAATAATACTAAATTAACTTAGAAAATTATGGAAAAATTTATAAAACTATTTTATAAAATTTAAAAGCTAGGAAAAATATAAAAACTAGGTGTTACCTTATAAAAATTAATTATGCTATTTAAAACTTAATTATTAACTAATTATTAATTAAACTAATATTAATTCTAATAAATACTAAATGATAATATAAAAATCTAATAAAATTACTAAAAATACTTTAATATAATAGGAAATTAATAAAAATATAAAAATACAACTTACTTAATAAAAATCTAAAAATGAAAATTAAAATTAAATTATATTAAATAGAAACTATCACTTATTATTATATTTGTTTTTCTGGATTTTTATTTTACCAACCTACTTTATACCTAAAAATTACTAACTTTTGTAAAAACAATATTTTTATAACTTAAAATAAAGCTGTGTGGAAGCTTATTACCACAACAGTTGACTTTAGTTGACCAACTAAAGAAATAAGCTCAAATGGATTATTGTGGGACCCACTATGGATTTTTCTGATCTAAATAAGTATATTGGACTTGTCTAAGCTAAAATTTTCCAAATAAGCTCAGTAGATAAGCTGATAAGTAAAAATAAGCTATTTCCAAAACTCAAAAGCAACACAGAATAGGGACAAAGTTGAGGGTCAAATTTAGGTGGGGTCCACTGGGTACTAGGTCAAACTAAGAGTCAAATATTAAAGGTTACCAGGAGGGGGGTTGAAAGAACCCAAAACTAGGGTGTGGGACCCACTGTGGTGACCTACAGCAACCACCAAAGGTGGTGGTGTGGGTGTGGTAACTACTGCACAGAGGAGGTGTTCTCCCTGCAGTTGTGTTTGGGGGTGTGTGGGACCCACTAGAAAATTCACAAAAATATACTAATTGTAGGATTCTAAAGCTAAGGTGGGGGGTTATAACTTGTGAAAGATTCAAGTCCTAATACCAAGTACAAAAATCAAAAGAATTCTCTCAAGTTTTGACTTTTCTCACATGTATGCAATTTGACTTTTTGATTTAGAACATTGGTTTGAATTTATTGAGGTTTGATCTAATCCTAGCTACTGAAAATGAAATAATAAACTATCATGAGATGGAATTAAGCTAATATAACCACTAACAAGCTAATATGAATGATGATGGAATCCAAAAATCCTAACAGTTAACTGTTGGGAATTTGGATTGGTGATTTTGACTATTTGTTGAAGAAACTGAGTTTTGAAAGTTTACTTAGGCTATATTTACCTAAAGTAACCTGTACCAAGTAAAACCACCCCAAGAAACTCACAGTTACTCAGGGATATTCACTGAACCAAACACCCCTATAATAGTATTGGAAATGATGTTTTCAATTCCTTAGACCAATTCATACCATGACAGAGATTCCCAATGCCACATTATGACTTAGTGAACTGATTTTAACACAACTTTATCAAGATTAACAACTTCTGACCATAAATTAATACAAAACTATTCTGTCAAATTAATACACAACTTCTAACAGTGAAATCAAAGAAAGTGTTCACAATGAAATCTGATACACAAGCTAGCAATACTAAGTACTTATTATAACTGAGGTGTCCTAACTAAGCACAAAGAACACAAACATAATCACTGATAAGCATTAGAACAGTACAAAGCTAGGATGAGATTTTGCTTACAAAATTTGCATCCAAGGGTTGAAACTGAGAAACAAGGAAAAATACTTCTCCTACTACCTCCCCTAAGGTAACTAAACCATATGCAATCCAGAATCACCATGCTTCTTGATGAGGCGAAAAATGATTAATGAGTATTGAGAAGCTTACTGCTGAACCCATGTGGAATCCTAATTTACGTAGGAATACGGTTATCGACCACAGTTTTCCTGAACGTTCACGACAAGAGGAATTCGAAGGGATAATGGTAACCTTCATGGATAATCAGGAAAAACAAATCCAGCACCTAGAAGCACGCATGGAAAGCACTCACAAAGCTTTTATGAATTTAGCATACCAATTCATATCAAGGGTCAAAGAAAAGATCAAAGAAAATTCCGTAGCTAAAAAAATCAAAAAAGTCTTCGAGGTCTCAACCCCTTTGGTGTTTGACCAAGAGGATAGTGGGAAATTTTCCCCAAGTGCTTCACCATTAACTACCCCCCGTTCTCATGAGTATCCCCATGCAGAGAAGAGTTCGCAATTCCATAACATTTTCGTTGGATGCTTGCGAACCACATTCCTGAACTTATCCAAGAGACATTCTTTTGGTTTTAAACCCGGTGTAAAGAGGTTGTACCTCAAAAACACCACTGACCTGAAACCCTCTATGGAACAACATCTCTTCTCATACACCAGTGACCCGTGCGCAGGTTACAACTTAGCTATAACGTCACCCAACCCTTTCTACAACCTTACCTCTTTCCGTGATAGTAATGAGACGTTCGACCCTGGCGGACCCCGTTAACGGAATAGCTACTCATGAGTTCTACTAATGTTTGGCTATTCACACAAAGAGTAGGGACTAAACATGGAATTACTCCATTTCTCACCTCACACGGGCATCTGACGGTGTCAGATATAACTCTTGACGCCGTCAGCTCGATGGATCAGCAATATTAACCCAAAACCAATCACTTTCAACCCATACCCCACAAATCTCACCCAAAGTGCTGCTGCTACTCCGATTCTCCACCCTTCAATTCAACGTCTTCCGCATCCAATCTTCACTTGGTAAGTGATTTTTCTTCATTCTTTTTCGATCAATTGTCCTTGGGATCCATCAATTTGGAAAACCCCTTTCGCCCGAAACCCCATTTTTGACCCATTATTAACAAATCGTAATGCCATCTATTTGGTGATTTGTGAACATGGGGTTACCCGTTGATTATGTTATCCCACTCGAATCATGCATTAGTTTAGGGAAAGCCACTCATGCCACGGATTCTTTGACCCCCCACCCATGTTTTCTGATTAAAGGGGCGTTTGGGTAATGGATTAAGAGTTTGAAAATTGATTTTTTCCCTCGCATTTGCATGATTCGGATTCTGATCAATCTGACGGCGTCAGGATTACTCTTGACGGCGTCAGATGTGTCTGACTGCATGAAGTTCATTAGAATTCTCGTTCTAATCGTTTCTGTTCACTCTACCTTTTCCCAGGAAAATGAGCAAAAGATCTCGTCAACATAAGGGCAGTTCCTCTAGGTCTCAAAGGGTCAATTATGGAGAATTGGTCCATAGTTGGAGCGAGTTTGACAATGTTGGTGCTAACACCAAGTATGCGGAGCTTTGTAACCACCATATTGATGCTGGGGCTGTGGTTGACTGGGAGTTTCTTAGGGCCCAAGGGTTGGAGGCTGCGTTTTTAGAGAGAATCCACACTTATGGATTCGCGGGTCCTCAGTAGGAGAGGTTGTTTAGGATTAGAGAGACAGTGTATAGTGAGTTAGTGAGGGAGTTCTTTGTGACCTTCCGTTTTGATCAGGCTGAGGCTAGGACGGATGTGGGGGGCACCACTGTGTATTTTAGGCTAGGGGGAGAGTTGCGGTCATGTTCAGTCGCTGAGTTTGGTTGGAGGATTAGGTTGTATACTAGAGAGGAGGTTGATGGGACTTTTATGCTGAGGTTGTTACATGGGGAGACTCAGAGGAGTGAGATGAGGTGTATCACTTTTTGGCCGACCATAAGGAACGGGGTTTACACCTCGACTACTGGGGCTGCATCCATCAGGGACCCTATAGCTAGGTTAGTCCATAGGTGCATCACATACAGCCTATCAGGACGTCATGGCACCACTCACCGTGTCACTGCTTCGGATCTTTTCTACTTGTACACCATCTTTTCAGCGGATGTCTACTGCAACATCCCATTTTGGGTGGCCAGTTATTTGAGAACCAGTATGGGTGAGAGGGATATCGACAAGGTGTATGGGGGGATGTTCGTGACCCGGTTGGCTCGTTCCTATGATCTTCTTACTCCTCCGATCATGGGGTACTTGAGCGACTGTGGGGCATGTATGGTAGTGAGGGCTAAATCCCTCAGGCAGATGAGCATTGTGATGCCAGAGAGGAATGGGAACTATACTTGGTATGCGGCAGGGGGGCCAGATATTGAGGAGGATGCTAATGATGAGGTAGATCCCCAGCAGCATCAGTTCCAGGGTTATGAGGAGGGGACAGCTGACTACTACCGACACATGAGTCAGGGAGACTGGCAGGCACACCAGGGTGCTTGGATGGGTCAGATGGACGCATGGCGGGCCACCACTGATCAACGCTTTGATTGGATGTATGATCACACCATCCGCTAGATGCAGGACCTCTCCACCCGAGATCAGCTTGAGCCTCACCTGCAGACTGATCCCTTCCCAGGCCGTGAGGCTGCCTACCCTCCCTACGGGTACACCGGACACCTCCCTCCTGGCTATGACTACCGCTTTGGTCCTCCTCCCCAGTAATTCCTCTTGATTTCTATTGTTTCTGAAAAATTTATTGATGGTTGTGTAATTTGAAACATTTGGTATTGTAATAGCTTAGGATGCGGCCTCTGTTGGCCTTGAACAATTTATTTTCATGTTTATGTTTATTTGAAATAATTAGTGGTTCTCATGGTGACGTTATTCATTTTGTTTGTTTGTTTGATTGTTTATTTTGTTTGATTGTTATTTGCTTCCGTATGCATGCTTAATTTTTATTGTTGGTTGATCATGTTTCGCAATTAAAATGTGGAAATACTTTACTTTGTTGTTTTGGCCTAGTCTTAACTCCACCTAAAAGTATTTTTGCAAAAGATAAGTGTAAGGGGAAACCCCAAATATGTTTTTAAGAAACAAACCGATCATGATTCTCCACAATATTAAATGAACATGTATATTCGTATTTGTCAGAGTCAAATGCTTGTATTGAGTCATAATGAAGTTTTGCAGGATTTTCCAGGAAGTAGGACCAAGTTTTTCCAGAAATTTTCTGGAAACTTAACATAAGAATTTCTGCAGGTCAATTCTGACGGCGTCAGGAGTTTACTCTTGACGGCGTCAGGTGTAAAAATCTGGAAATTTTACCGGTTTTGTTTTTCTAACGGAGTCTTATGGTTTTTGTGAATTATTATGTTTTATAATCTCCAGGAGATCTGCAAACTTCATTCCACAAGCATTATATCTTATCTTGTTTTCTAGGATTTAGTAACTTATATAGGATGACGCTGATTTTACGCGAGGTTGTCTTGTCTATTTTATCAGGTTTTACAGGTTATGTATGACAAGAAGATGATTTATATTCTGGAAGGGAAGCTTTGATTGTTCATTTTCTTGGAGGAAGATTTAACCTGGCCACCTTATTATCCATACTATGGAAAACTAGAAGGGGGGGGGGTTGAATAGTTTTACGTCTTTTTCGTTTTGCTTATTTGTAAAAGATAGTTTCTAAGATGAAACTTTCAAATCACTTTAATACATAAATATATAAACTAGTTAATTTATGATTTTGTATAAATACTACTTATGTATAATGTACAATTTCAAAACACTTAACTACAAAAGTATAAATACAAGATTTATTAAAGGTTTTATATATACAATGCTTATGTATAATGTTTGGAAAGAATATACAATTTCATATATTTTATGTAAGCATATATATGTATAGTAGTGTATAGATATAATTATATGTACTAGGTTGGTTTTTGTAATATTAGTTTTATGAATGGATTTTAGTTTGATCTTTATGTGAAATCAATCATATGCACAATACTATAAATTATGACTATGTATGAAATGCAAGTAAGTAATAAATCAAAGAGTGAGAGATGGAAAGATCAAACCGAGACACAAAGGATTTATAGTGGTTCGGCTACAAGGACACCTTCCTTGCCCTACTCCACTCCCCGAGTCACCTACTCAAGAGTTTTCTTCACTAGATCAAAGACCTCCTTTATGGCGGAGAAAACCGTACACACCAATATACACACCAATTTACACACCAATCTTCACACCAATCTACACACCAATCTACACACCAATCTTCACACCAATCTACTATTTTCTTCACACCAATCTTCTACACACCAATCTTCTATACACCAATCTTCTATTCTCTTCACACCTTCAAAGTACTAATGTCTTGACACCTTCAAGTCACTAATATCTTTGCAACTTCAATGCACTAGTGTCTTGACACCTTCAAGCCACTAATGTCTTCACACCTTTAATGCACTAATGTCTTGACACCTTCAAGCCACTAATGTCTTCACAACTTCAATCTACAAATGTCTTCTAGTCTTCTCCACTAGAGATCCTTAATTTCTTCACTACAAGCTCCTATTGCTACAATCTCCTATCACCACTACTATCTAACCCTTCTTCTTCACTTCAAGTCACACTTCACACTTACTACAATTCTAGATTCTTCAACTAAATCTAGTTAACTAATACATACACCTTATTCACCAAAGTATGAAAGATATACAAGGAAATGTAAACAAACAACTTAGATAGCAAGATGATACTAAGTTGTAATACTTCTAATAGAAGTATTCTTCTCTTTGCACTTGAAAGAATGAGGCTTTGGATCACTTGGAAACAAAGGCTTATGAAATGATCAAAGGATTTTTAGGATTGAAATGGAGATCTAGAACAGAAGGTTTTTGTGCAAAAAGGTGGGGAAAAAATCCAGGTTTAAGGTGGTATTTATAGGCAAAAGTTTCTGACAGAGGAGCGTGGCCGGTCCCTTTAAAGCATGGCCGGCCCCCTTAAAATTAAGGGGACCGCCCCTTATAATTAAGGGGGCCGCCCAACTGTAACGGCCAGAAAACTTGTCTTTTAGTGGGGAAAGTTTATTTGGTGAAAAACTAACTGATTTTGGTTAAATATTTGAAATCATATATTTAGTATGATTAAAACATTTTTCCTTATTACCAAAAGTGTTTTTCAAAAATATATAATAAGATTATATAATTAAATAAACTTTGTATTAGTTAATTAAATACCCCTTTGATCATACATTGCACTAAACACTTTGTTTATTCATACCTTAAGTGATTTGTTGGTGAAAGTGATTATTTATTACTAAATACATGTTTACGTCATGATCTTTGGTTTGATTAGTTTAAGTTTTGTGATTATCAAAACATAGAGATATCGGAAGATATGAATAATGTTTTCAGTCAATTATTTATATCAACAATCTCCCCCTTTTTGATGATTACAAAACCTAAACTTATTAAATCCAAAAATTAATATTTAGACAAGTATTTAGTAAGTTTACATTCACTTCTCCCCCTTTTTGTAGAATCAAAAAGGTTAGGCCGAATAAACTTCGTGAGAGAAGTTTAAACGGGTAGAAAACTCCCCCTTGATGTATGCTCCCCCTCGTTTGAGGGCACCAAGGTTTCGAGAAAGTAGTTCTTGCAAGAAAAATATTAGAAGCACAAGCATGGCACAAGCAAATACATATAGCATAATATTAACAAGTAATAATCATGGCACAAGGGAATAAGAAACATATATTAAACCATTCAATAATAGAAAAATGATTATGTCAACCCATAATCATTGTTACAAAGGCAATACAAATAGAATTCTAAATAACATAGAACATCCTATAGTGCCAACAAGAAGTGTCATCAAACTTTTTGAATCCCAAAATGGTTGAGGAGTTTTATTTGAAAATGAGAAAACATAAGCATATCAAATGCTTGGTGGTTTAGTGGAGGTAAACTCTTGGTTCCATGGGTGTTGGTGAGTTTGTAGAGCTTGGAGGTGGTGGATTTGAAGTGGAGTTTGTTGGTTGAGGGTTGTGATGTTGTTCAAGTGATGGGGTTTGTTGAGATCTAGTAAGAAGATACTCAATCCAAGTGAAGTGCTCATTCAAAGCAATGGTTTGTTGTTGAAGGAAGATGCAACAAAGGCAATTGTTAACATGCTTCTCAAGTTGGTTTTTGTTATGTGGTGATGATGGTGAGCTTGATTGTGGTGGATCCAAATTGCGTTGAGCAAGATGTAATGCTAAAAGAGCACTAAGCTCATGTGCCTCTTTTAGCTCCTCAACGAACTTCAAGTGTTCGGAGGAAGGTGATGGTGGTGGAGCATGATAGTTGTCTTGGGTGAAGGTTTGCACATGCAACATTGGAGTGGCATGTGAGGTTGTAGGAAGTGGTGGTGGTACTCTAGGTGGTGGAGACATGTTTGAGCTTGGGTAATCATGAAAACAAGATATGGGTGGAAGATGTTCTTCATGAGTGGATGATGTCTTTGTTGAATGAGCAATATGTGAAGTGTTGATTGAGATATTGGGATTGTTGTTTTGGGATTGAGCATGCTCATCAAAAGAGGAAGTATTAATGAGGGTATTAGTGGAAGATAGGTTGTGGGATGACTCATTTGAGTGGGTTTGAGGTTGAGTTGTTGGTTGACTTGAAACAACATCACAAGAGTTATGACAAGAATCAAGTTTCCTCCTCCAAACGGGTTTGACGGAGATCCTTGCGGTTCTTGAAATCTTTGGTTTTTGGTTGTTGGAAGATGACATGTTTGGGTGTGATGGCATTAATGGTGGGAGGAGAGTATTTATAGTGTATGAGAAATGTGGTTTAGGAAGGAAAATTTGAGGGATAGTATGGGACAAAATATGTTTGTGAATTTTGGGAAGTATAGGCTGAAGTGGGTCAAAAAGTGATAAAGAAAACAGTATCCTCGACCATCAGATGGCCGGTCCCCTTAATTAGGGGCCGGTCCCCTTAATCATTAAGGGGGCCGCCTTATATAATTAAGGGGGCCGCCCATCTGGTGATTCCCAGAATGCCAGAAATGGGTTTTTGACAGAAAATTTTCAAAAAGGCTGTGTTTTTGTTTTTTGGATTCAAGTAAGTTCAACTCTTTGAGGCAATATAGGGCATACTATTCATGAATGTAGAGAGTGATATAGAATTAATTAAAGTAGACAATTAATTTCTAATAATCATGCTATCTATTAATTTATCAATTAAGATATGCACCAAAGGAGACAACAAGCCAAATAAGCTAAATGAGCAACTATATGAAGATGATAACATTTAGCCTAGAGCAAACATGTTGATGATTGTTGACAAGTAACAAATAGGCAGATATGATTATATGGACTTCAAGACTTGTTACAAACAAGATCCATATGGGTAAACCATGATTCTCATGAAATGATTTGATTAGATTGTGGATGTCATTTTCACATAAGTTTATGACATATGTGAGAAAATAATAATGTTTTAAATAAAATGTTTTTAGTTTTATTCAACAATGTTTGAAAGTAAGTTTTCACTTAATGTCATAAATCTGGGAACGAAAGAATCTAATGAGAAACAAGGTTCACAAAAGTAAACTAGCGTTAGGTATATATAGGAAGTGCAATTTAATCAAGTTGGAGAATGAGTATGAGACTATTACTAGTGGTGCTCAATTCAGGCTAAACACGACCATTTTTACGGGTTACACACACCCAACTTCTCACATAGAAGCAATTCAACCGTTAGGTTAAATTGAATTTCTAGTCAATAGATTCTCCAGTAGTCATTCTCTTTTTAGAAGAAATCGAGTTCCTAAATTTACCTATCGAAGATTACCAAATATGAAGTATTCTTGATTCACTAATACTTGGCTTAATGTTTTGAAATACATTCAAGTTTGTATCCTACTAGGACAAATTTTGTTTTGTTTCAAAAAGAAAAATGTTTCTGCTTTGATAAAGATCAAAATAATGTTATGATAGCTTATGATTAAGCATGTTGTTCGAAAAAGCATAAAATAGATATTCGAAGGGTTTTAACTCAAAGAGAGAAGTTTTTAAATATGACATATTGATTTTGATAATCAAGAAATTTCAGGTGAAAGATATACTTCAAGAGAATCGATTCAGCCCATTGTCACATGTAATCATCTCTAATGGCAACTAAAGATGTGAGAGAGATATGGTAGACATTGAACATCTAAATGCAATGAGATAGGAAAGGACAAAGAAATTCATCAATGAATGCAATATAGACATATGTATATATGCATGTATACAAGACACATTGTAATATTGAGTCACTAGCAAGTCTTAATTATAACACATCTATTAATGCAACTAGTAAGATCATATAGCACAAGTGTCAAGCATTCTATTCTAGATCATAGAAGATTATCAATATAGATGAAAACTAAAACAAATGATAATAGATATAGCAATAAGAGGGTTAATTATCCTAATGTTATGTATGCATATATTGGTATTCATGATCTAAAAGCATAGCAACTTGCAAATTAAAACATATTAATATACTAATTGAAGCATACTCTATCTTAATGTAATGTAGGCAAGTTTTTGAAAAGAAAACTTACCTCAGGTCCAGCTCTTCTTTAAGAGTGGTCATGAGAGCAATATAAAACGTCAGGAAGGTTTTCCCCAAAGCAAGTTGAAGAAGCGAAGTAATATCCTAATGCAAAAAGGATCAAGGAGACTTGATCATAGAAACACTATCGGTCGCACCAATCATCACAAGTCGTGCAGATTAAGAATGGTAGAACAAGAATCCTTCGTCATGAGGTAGTAACGAACACACCATAAAGACAATGGTCATCAAATGAAAGAAAGCGAATAGAGCAATCCAAAAAGTAGTAGTTCCTTTGATCGTTAATTACCTACACATGACAGAGAGCTTGGTACCCAGATTCTCATGGGTCCGATTTGATTAGTAGCGAACATCCAATGCACTTAAATGCATATGAAGAGGATGTCGTCGAGAAGTACAAGAATTCATTATTTGTTTGTTTTAGCAAACAAACAATAACTTTCTTGACTAGAGAAATAATCAATGGATGTAAATAATAATAGTTCTAAATTTTTCCATTAGGTTTAACAAATTTTATTTGTTTTGATGTATTTGTTAAATACTCATCTGCCGTATATCCTAATCCGGTTTTATCATAAAATGACTTTTGAATGTTAAGTAGATATTTTAAAGATTTAGAACTATTTTCGAATTTTGCTAATATTTTAGCTTTTTCCTTTTCCATTTTAATTTCATGTTTATAGTCTTGACAATTTTTACATTCAAGATCAATTTCAATATTACTTTCAAGTCTAGACATTTTGTCTTCTAAAATTATTTCTTTTTCAAAGTTATTTTCAGCGGATGTTGAAGATTCATTTTTAAAAATAATTTTTGAGTCAATGTTGCAAAAGTGTTTGAAGCTATTTTCCATTTTTGAAAATTCTAATGTAAATTGATCATAGCAAAAATGTTTGGTTTTGAATTGTACCTTATTTGTACTTGTACACTCTTCACTCGCTATACGGTGATCAACTCCATTGTTCATGTCGCTCCATGTTTTGTTTGTAGCATTGCTTGGATCTTGGAGCATGTAATCCTTGTCATCACTATTTGTATTAACATTTGTTAGGATGTTCACGTATTCCGTATTTACATCGTCTTTATCGTCCTTGTTGCACCATGATTTATTAACATGCTTTCTTCGGATTTGACACATGTTTTCTTCATTATTAGTACCTTCAATGATCACATTTGAACTAGTAGTACATGTGTTTATTTAAACTAAATATTTATCTATTAAATTTTCTAGAGTAACAATTTCATGTGCAATATCAAGTTTATCATCTTTGGTTTTACATTTCTCTTGGTGAAACTTTAAAAGGCATTTCCAAATATCATTTGCCGTTTTACAAGGAAATAATCTTTCATATTCAACATTTGGTAGAGTTTTGAAAATAAGTAATTTAGCTTTAGTATTTTTATCAATTTTTATTTGAAGATTATTATATTGATTTTCAAAATCCATTTTGGTTAGTTTAAGATCACCAATTGAAATAATATGCCAAAGATCAAGATCTATTGATTTCACATAATTTTCAAATTTATTTTTCCATTCAAGAAAATGATCATTTTCAAATAATGGTGGTTTTTGCGTAAATTCTCCTTCTAGATATTTTTCGAATACCATAGATCGTTACAAGTTTTAAAATACAGTATATTTTAAAAATCTTGTTAGACGTGGCTCTGGTACCAATTGTGGAAAACTAGAAGGGGGGGGGGGTTGAATAGTTTTACGTCTTTTTCGTTTTGCTTATTTGTAAAAGATAGTTTCTAAGATGAAACTTTCAAATCACTTTAATACATAAATATATAAACTAGTTAATTTATGATTTTGTATAAATACTACTTATGTATAATGTACAATTTCAAAACACTTAACTACAAAAGTATAAATACAAGATTTATTAAAGGTTTTATATATACAATGCTTATGTATAATGTTTGGAAAGAATATACAATTTCATATATTTTATGTAAGCATATATATGTATAGTAGTGTATAGATATAATTATATGTACTAGGTTGGTTTTTGTAAGATTAGTTTTATGAATGGATTTTAGTTTGATCTTTATGTGAAATCAATCATATGCACAATACTATAAATTATGACTATGTATGAAATGCAAGTAAGTAATAAATCAAAGAGTGAGAGATGGAAAGATCAAACCGAGACACAAAGGATTTATAGTGGTTCGGCTACAAGGACACCTTCCTTGCCCTACTCCACTCCCCGAGTCACCTACTCAAGAGTTTTCTTCACTAGATCAAAGACCTCCTTTATGGCGGAGAAAACCGTACACACCAATATACACACCAATTTACACACCAATCTTCACACCAATCTACACACCAATCTACACACCAATCTTCACACCAATCTACTATTTTCTTCACACCAATCTTCTACACACCAATCTTCTATACACCAATCTTCTATTCTCTTCACACCTTCAAAGTACTAATGTCTTGACACCTTCAAGTCACTAATATCTTTGCAACTTCAATGCACTAGTGTCTTGACACCTTCAAGCCACTAATGTCTTCACACCTTCAATGCACTAATGTCTTGACACCTTCAAGCCACTAATGTCTTCACAACTTCAATCTACAAATGTCTTCTAGTCTTCTCCACTAGAGATCCTTAATTTCTTCACTACAAGCTCCTATTGCTACAATCTCCTATCACCACTACTATCTAACCCTTCTTCTTCACTTCAAGTCACACTTCACACTTACTACAATTCTAGATTCTTCAACTAAATCTAGTTAACTAATACATACACCTTATTCACCAAAGTATGAAAGATATACAAGGAAATGTAAACAAACAACTTAGATAGCAAGATGATACTAAGTTGTAATACTTCTAATAGAAGTATTCTTCTCTTTGCACTTCAAAGAATGAGGCTTTGGATCACTTGGAAACAAAGGCTTATGAAATGATCAAAGGATTTTTAGGATTGAAATGGAGATCTAGAACAGAAAGTTTTTGTGCAAAAAGGTGGGGAAAAAATCTAGGTTTAAGGTGGTATTTATAGGCAAAAGTTTCTGACAGAGGAGCGTGGCCGGTCCCCTTAAAGCATGGCCGGCCCCCTTAAAATTAAGGGGACCGCCCCTTATAATTAAGGGGGCCGCCCAACTGTAACGGCCAGAAAACTTGTCTTTTAGTGGGGAAAGTTTATTTGGTGAAAAACTAACTGATTTTGGTTAAATATTTGAAATCATATATTTAGTATGATTAAAACATTTTTCCTTATTACCAAAAGTGTTTTTCAAAAATATATAATAAGATTATATAATTAAATAAACTTTGTATTAGTTAATTAAATACCCCTTTGATCATACATTGCACTAAACACTTTGTTTATTCATACCTTAAGTGATTTGTTGGTGAAAGTGATTATTTATTACTAAATACATGTTTACGTCATGATCTTTGGTTTGATTAGTTTAAGTTTTGTGATTATCAAAACATAGAGATATCGGAAGATATGAATAATGTTTTCAGTCAATTATTTATATCAACACATACCGAGCGAATCAGGGGAGTATTTGATTTCATTCTTTTTACTTTTTAACTTTTACATTCTTTACTTGAACATTGGGGACAATGTTCATCTTAAGTGTAAGGGGAGGGTAAAAAAGATGATACCTTACATATGCACTTTCGCTTGAGTTTGTTTTGTTTAATGGTAGATGTGTAATAAAACTATGAGAAATACTTGTTAGTGCAATTTTAGCGCCAAATTTAATTTTTTTACAACATTTAGGAGTGAAACTTTAGCCATAGCAAGCGTCTCATGGATAGGAGATTGTATGACTAGCACATAACCATATATTCAGAAAAATTTTCCACCCAAATATGTGAGGTTCGCCTTTAGATTTGATAGGAAAAGCATTTACTATTAGTGCTTATGAGTGTACCGGTAGCATTTAGATTCTAGAACTTGCGTTAGTGATGCATCCCGAGACCGCTAGTGAGACTACATTCGTGTGGTAGGATTTACTACATGATAAGAGGCATTAGGATCACCCTTGTGTTAAACCCTTATTATGATTACTTGACCATTTAAGTCATATTACTTGGCTAGTTAAGTCAACTAATTTTTCCCACATCCTTAGCGTTGTACTCATTTTTAGTACACGAAACCCCTAGTACACCCCTCCGAGCCTATCTTTTCGTTTCTAACTTTAAGCATTTTACTTAAAGGAAGAATTTGTTACACCCCACTTAAATGTACAACCAAATCGCCTTAGCCTTCCATGTATGCGCTCATTTTTAGTGCATTATTGTTATTTGTTAAACCCTAAGTTAACTTTCTAATTGATTACATGGTTGCTAAGTCGAGTCATATCCTTGTACATATTGTTTTGGGACGATTGGGACTCATGGGTAAGTACTTATTTTATGGAGTAATGCGGAAGAACATCATATATTACCCCCATATGTACGTTAATCTTAAAAGTGCTCCAAGTGTTTTGATTTTCTTAATTCGAGTCATTAGTTTAGTTTATTGTAAAGTATGTAAAATTCAAGTGTACGGGGAATGTTCATTCCCTATGATGTATTATTTTGGATGGTAGGGTAAGAGTGTATGAAAAAAAAAAAAAAAAAAAATCGAAAAAAAAAATCAAGAAAAAAAAAAAAAAGAGAAAAACATACGGACTACCATCCCTTTTCATTCTATGTTCATTTTATGTTTTTGTTATTTTTCATTTATTAGCTTAAGTCGAGTCTAGTCTTGGCTTAGCAACGCCACATTGTACATGTAATTAACCAAGATTGTTAACTCGCCACCAGAAAAACTTCCTTTATCCAACAAAACCGTGTATTTCATATCCCTACACCTAACGTTACAACCCTTTAAAAGACCTCTTTGATAGTTTATCCTAGGTGCTTACGCCATGTGGTGGAGGTTTGATCCTTTCCCAAGCCTATGGTAATCTATTTTGCTATGACAGGTAGTGAGAGATATCCTCCGTTTCCATACTGTAATTTACACTTTATTACACCCGAGAGATGTGAGTATCTAAACACTATTTGTGAGGTGCTAGTGTATGACCTCCGTGCTTGTCTATTGGTCTTTAGTGGAATGATTATTCGTTGTAATTACTTTTATATTAGTGTTAAATGACCCCTAACTTGTATTTTGACTAGAATAAAAGCGCATTTGCTTGAGGACAAACAAATCTCAAGTGTAAGGGTATATGATGAGGCGAAAAATAATCCGTTTTTAGGGGGTCATTTAAGCCCGAATTCGAATTTATTTGATCAAATATTTCCCTAAATCGTTCCTTTAGTGATTTTAGGTACTTTGGGAGTGAAATCTGGAAAAGGAAGCAATTCGGACGTTTTTGGAGCATACAAGTGAAGAAAACACCAAAGTCTTAATTTTCCATGCTGGGAACAGTAGGTGACGGCGTCAAGAGTAACTTCCTGATGGCGTCAAGAGCAAAATTCCATGACGATCCAGAAGAGATTTGACGGCGTCATGAAGGTAGGGCGTCAAGAGTAAAAGTCATGACGGCCTGGAAATGATTAAGTCTTGACAGCGTCAAATGTAGATCAAGGCAGTCCGAGATTAGTTTTGGCAGCGAGGTGACGGCGTCACAAGCTTTGTCTTGACGCCGTCAGACCCCTTTTCCTATATATAGTTTTCTAATTTTTCACATTTAAAGGGAGAAGTTTTGGGAGAAACC
The DNA here is from genome assembly GCA_030686995.1 of Artemisia argyi. Taxonomy (NCBI): domain Eukaryota; kingdom Viridiplantae; phylum Streptophyta; class Magnoliopsida; order Asterales; family Asteraceae; genus Artemisia; species Artemisia argyi. Next base: position 156,797,366 of record CM060705.1, read on the forward strand.
CTAAGTACGATTTTGGTGTAACTTAACAGGTTTTTCAAGGGTTCCAACCCCTTGATACCTTGCATGTGTAATCAAGATAAGTGTTCTTTTAATTCAATCAATATGTCTATGTGTTGGTTGTCTATATCTTGTTCTTGTCTTAATTCCATCATGCTAGGCTAGATCTATCTTGTGTTTGGTTAGATCTAATGAAACCTAGATGTTGATTATGTGTTGATTACTTGTTTATTCTTGTCTTGGATGAATGATTTATATGTTAGGCTTAAGAAAACTGGCAGATCTCCAATTGGTAACATGCTTGAACGTCTTAAGAAACATGAACCGACGCACACTAGGTCTTTATTGGTTGTATTTAATGCATGAGCCACTGTTTACAATCCCTATAGTTGTGCTGGGCAGGGTGTAGGAGGAGATAAGAGCTCATAGAATTGGGGAGTTAAGTGTGCCACCCTATGAATGGTATTAAGGAATACGATTCGTCATCCATGCAATTATAACAAGTAATTAACGTGTAAAAGATGTCTAGGGAGTAGTGAAATCTAAGTAAACACATTTTCTCCAATTACTGCTCACAACTTTAGTATAAATTAGTTTATTTTCATTTTTAGTATTTTATTTTGATTGCATCTTAGTATTGGGTTAGTTGATTAGCAACTAATTCCGCCCAAATCTTTCAAACCCGAGATTTTAACTTGCTTTTCATAAAATATAGAAATAAAAAAGAATCTTCCCTCACTTTTAGAACTAGTATTTAGGTTTTCTAATCCTAGCGACACTATTCCTAGCTGAACGATCAATCCCCCGGTACTTGTCACTATACTATACTACAACGATCAGGTACACTGCCTGGTGGGGGTTGTAAGCTTCTCAAGATCCCTTGAGAGGTAAAACCTGGTGCGATTCTCACGTACATCACTTCTTTAGCTTCCTTCATCTTCTTCTCTAATTTTTTTATTTTTTTGATTTTACACTATATTTTTTATTTTTTTATTTTTATTTTTTTTATTGAGCTTAACTAATGTAAATGATTTAAAAACTTAAAGAAACTGATAAATAAGCTTAAATGAGTTTAAAAGAGCATACAACAACAACTATAAACAATAATGAGTGAATTTGTCAGATTCACTTAGGATTGTTAAAATTGGATTTATAAATTAAAACTTGAAACTAACATTACAGGAAGATAAAATTACATTAATTAAACTGATTGTAATAGTTTTAAAGCGGGAATACAAATTACACTGAGTACAATTATCTAATTTACACTACTCCTAATTTAATTAATCTAATACCATCTCTTCTGCTTCTTCCTTGCTTTTATAGCATCCAAATGTATTCCATGGGTCCCACAGAGCTTATCCCACTTCACTTGAGCCATTGGATTGCTCCAATTCATCCTATCCGTTGAACTAATTTTTGGCGGGAAAATTGGTTGGAACCAATTGGGGACTGAGAGGGTTTTATTAGTGGGCTAGGTGAGGTGTAGGGGACAGGGGACACGTTTGGTGATCAGAGGTGGTGGATTTGGAGTGTTGGCAGGCTGTTTGCAGGAGTAGAGGTGGTGGTAGGTTGTAGGGATGAAACGTGGTGACCCCTGGCGAAAACCTAGGAGATGGGTTTTGTTTAGGGAGTGACAGGGAGTGAAGGAGGTGGAGTAGGAGATGGTGGATGGAAGCTGGAGGTGGAGTTATGGGAGAGTAGTAGCAGGGGAGGTGGAGGTTAGGGAAGGGGACAGGGTCAATGCGGGTCAAATAAATAGACCCCGTTTTATTATTTAAAGTGGATATGGGCTTGGGGCTTTGGTTTTGTTTGGGCTTGAGATTTCATTTAGAACCAGGCCTGGATTTTGTTTATTTTTGTTTTGGATTTTGGTTTTATTTTGGTCCATTTGGTTTGGAAAATATTACAAGGACCTATAATGTAATTTTCAGATTTTAGAGGATGGGATTTGGCAATATTCCAAAGTTTAATCAAGGGACCATTCATGCCAAGTTTGAATAATATAAGGACCTTAAATGATAATTTCCAATTTAAAACAACCGGGGACTAAAACTGTCGAATTTGCAAACTCTAAGGACCAAATCTGTAATTTCTGAATTTGTGAAGGGTTGAACCTGTAAATTCTCAATAAATACCACAAGGACCAATTATGTCATTAATGAATAGTACAAGGTTTGTTTTTAATATTTTTCCATTTTTTTAAAACCTGAGGACTAATTTTGACATTTTTGAAACTTGGGGGACTAAAGTTGTAATTTTGCAATTTTTAACTTTAAAGGACTTATTTTGACAACTTATGAATCCCCAAGGACCTTTGATGATATTTAACATGTTTTGAATAACCAGGGACTAGTTTTGCCAATTTATGAAACTTGAGCGACTGAAACTGCCAATTATGTAAACTTTGTTCGTTTTTTATCTGTTTTTGATTATTTTGCATTTGAAACATATAAAATACACTTCTAAGATATTTTCAGTATTATGATGCATATTTGAGTGTTTTTGTATGTTTTGGCAGTTCAGATTGGTATAAAATGATGAGTATTTAGACACTCATCACTAGTAGAGTGGAAGACCAGGGAAAACTAGGGCCTAACTGGGAAGGTCCCTATCGAATAACGGAAGCTTACCAACATGGCACCTACAAACTTCAAACCATGGGCGATGTAGAAGTTCCCCGGACTTGGCACGCCATTAATTTAAAGACGTATTTTATGTAATAGGAAATATCTAAAAGACTTTCTGTAAGGCTTATAAGCCATTTTCTTACTTCTAATAAAAATCATATGCAGATGTGCTCCTGACAAAGGGATGCTGCTATTTTGCCTAACATTATTGTTGCCTAACACGCTGAACCAGTAAGGCCAAGTGCCTAATGGCAAGATGCCCTAACGGCCAAGAGCCGAACTACTAAGGCCAAGTGCCCAATGGCACAAGACGCCCTAACGGCCAAGAGCCGAACTACTAAGGCCAAGTGCCCAACGGCACAAGATGCCCTAACGGCCAAGAGCCGAACTACTAAGGCCAAGTGCCCAATGGCACAAGTTGCCCTAACGGCCAAGAGCCGAACTACTAAGGCCAAGTGCCCAATGGCACAAGATGCCCTAACGACCAAGAGCCAAACTACTAAGGTCAAGTGCTCAATGGCACAAGTTGCCCTATCAATCAAGAGTCAAATTACTAAGACCAAATACCCTACGACATAAAGGGCCCACACGACTCAACGGTCGAATAACTAAAAAAAAAAATACCAAGTAATAAATTTCCGAATGACTACAAGTTTAGAACATATCGGAATAACGAACGCAGTAATCAACATACAACTAACAACGAACGTCTAACAAGACAAACCCAACGGACTCACACCTTTCGGCATATTAGCATATTAGAATCAAGTATGGCAAGACGTAGAGACAAATACATACATTCACAATCAAAAGGAAAAAGTAAAATGATATATATATATATATATATATATATATATATATATATATATATATATATATATATATATATATATATATATGTATATATATTCAGAGTTCAAAAATTATTACATCATTTGTTCCGATTGGCCGTTAAGGCCCTATACTAGAAAAAGACGGAACCCCAGTACATCCATCATCTAGCCTATCAGCAAGGCTCAAACATCAGCCAGAAAACTAAAAACTAACACCCACTCCACAAAGAACTTTTGATAAATAGCTTCACAAGGAGTCCGGAATACCTAAACCCATAGTCAAAATGGAAGTACCCGGACCCCAACATACATGAACCAACGAAAGAAAATTTTAATAAAAGCTTCACAAAGAATCCGCAATACCTAAACCCATAATCAAAATGGAGGTACACGGATTCTTAAACATACAACTCTTCAGACAAAGGCCGAATCATTTTGGTCCAAGGAATCCTGGGCAGAAATATTTTCGACGTAAGGTTCAGTCACAGGCCCAGAAGTCCAACCTGAAGCAGTAGGTTGTTCAGTCTCAGAAGGAGCAGGATCAGGGAAGATTGCCATCAACTCATCATACTTACGATAGATGGTCTTGCAGATCTTCTGAATGAAATGGTAATCCTTGGAGAGTGCTTCATCATACAACCCTTGATACTTCTTATCGGCTTCCATATCAATACCCTCCACATCCTCCAACAGTTTAGCCACCTCCTCCGGCTCATTCCCCAGATTAACTCCGTCTATCAGCCCTGATTGATAATACAAGTTGAATAGCTCGACCAAGGTTGTCCTGAACTCATGAATGCTCAACAAACGGTGAACAGGCTCCGGAATAAACTAATTAACAATCCGGTTTCGGCCAACCTCTGCATTCCCAGCGACAATGGCAATGGCTATATCTTGCTTTTCCTTACAGACCTCGTGGGTGGCAGTTAGCTTCTAATGATCACCAAGAAGAGACTCATAGCGGAAAATGAGATCCGCCTGAGCCGTAGCATTCTCACCCAACAATAAACAAGCCCGCTGAATGGCATCACTGTCATCAAGAGTATCCAAATATTTTTCCTCCCCCGGAGTAGCCGAGTTTATCATCATATCTCTACAAACGTTGGAGTTATTCATCTGTGTGCCCCTCTTCACAGACCATCCGGGCACAAACGTTGCATCATCCTCCTCAATGTCAACTTCAACATTATCCTCCTCAAGTGCCTCCTTGCCCGGACGGGAGGAAGTACCTTTCGAACCCCCTAAAAATAAGAAATAAAAACCTTTACTAACAAATAAATAAATAACACATAGGTAATAATTGTAACACAACTGACTAGCAAAAAGAAAGTCATTTCCATCAACATACTAGCTTCAGAACCACCAGCCTGCCACTTCGTCCTTTAACCCTAGTAGATGGAACCTCCTTTGGAAAAACTGATCGGATAGGCTCCGAATTAGCAACACCCTCGACAGCATCCAGGTCAATAACAGTATCATCAACAGACAATTTGCTCCTCTTCTGAACACGAGAGGAAACATTCCCTTCGGATCTCTTGCTCGGAGGCTTCTTCAATCCCAACTTGGTGGCCTGCTCTTTTTTCTTATCTTTGGCAGCTAAAACCTTCTCACTCGGAACCTCAACCTTCTTCAGATCATCACTCTTCTCCGAAACCTCAGCATTGGAACCCAAGGGTTTAGTAACGTGCATCTCACGCACATGACCATCCGGATATTGGTCCCCCTTCACCCCGTTAACGTTCTTGCGCAGGGATGGTTTCTTCAAATAGCTTGACATAGTGACAAACAAAAACTACAATTAAACAAAAGAAAAAAAATATATAAATAAGAACGTAAAAACTTATGCTTATAACAGAGGCTATACCCCTCCCCTGCTCGTCCCTCAAAGCCGGTCGGAAACCGGGAAACTCCAAATGATCAGACAAACCCAAGGCATAGAGAAACCCTTGTGGGACTTGCAACGGCTCAATGACCGTCTCGGCTAGCCTTTCGGCGTGAGCAACATCATATTCATTCTTTGGAAACGGATCCGAAACATCCGAATGTTAATGCCTCCAAGGCATAGCGAACGGAATGGCTCGTCTATCAATCAAGAAAAAGTGATACTTCCAACCTTTCAGACAAGAGGGAAAATCCCCAAAACAAACTTTCCTATCCGCATGAACACGCTTTTCAAAGGAAAACCAACAACCCTGTTTACTAAGTTTATAAAAAACACGGAACAAAGGAGTGGTAGGAGGAATGTGCATGCTTCGACAATACACTTCGGAAAGAGTAACACGATGCATACCAAGAGGAACCAGCTGAGAGATATGAACTTTGAAATACCTAATAACATCGAAGATAAAAGTATAAAAGGGAACGGTGAGACCACCCTCAAAGAAATACTCCGCGTACAAGCCAATAGCATCGTCGAGAAGTTGATTCATCGTCATACCCTTCGGAGGGACCCGCGGGTGTAAATCTGTGGGTATTCCGAACGTCATAACCAGCGCATGCACATCGTCCTCGTCCATCACGGATTGCCTCTTAAGAATGTCTTTTTTAACATGAGAATCCTCCGGCATCGAAACATCTTCATAATCAACCGAAGCCGTAGATGCCGACATAATAAATCCGAGAGAAGGAAAAGTATAGCCAAATAACAAAAATACTAAAGATACACACCACGGACAAAGATGTACCTCGAAAATGATATATGCAAACTATCGCACTGAAAACCGTTCGGAATACGGACAGAAAAGATGTCAGAAAATCTGTGTGAGTCTAGAGAGAGAAATTACAGTGGTGAAAATGAAATGGGATGAACTATTTATAGGCAGTATAAAGAGGCGCGAAACGACACGTCACACGCAGGACTGATGTGTCATCATCCAAGCCGCACGACTCAAACTACGCACACGTGTTCCAGTTTAAAAGGCCCAGTAAAAAACGACGGCGCTCCTTAAACGACACATTAATTACATTTGGCACTTTGCACACGACTTTAACACGACAAAACCATGACTTACCCATCGGAAAACTACAAAAACCAAATTTTGAGTATCACACTATCGTCATAACCAATACTATGATACTGGGGGGGGGGGGGACATGTTGGCGTATGTACCCTCCGGATATACGCCGAACGGGACACATACCCTCCGGACCTACATCAAACAAAACGTATCCAAACATGTCCAAGCAGAACAGACTAACATCCGAAAGGAACGGGCAATACCTTCCGGATCTCATTATCCGTATGTTCCAAACTCTCCGTCTATGAACCAAAGTATAAATAAGTACACTAAGTACATGGTAGTGGAGCATAAACAAGCAAACAATAAGGGATTAAGTACAAACCAGCCTGACACTCCATATGAGCGGTCTATAAATAGAGGAGAAATCTTCATTTAAGGTTAACTAATTCTCTCACTCTCTAAACTTTATTTATACTTTCTCTCTCTAAGAATATACACTTACTCTAACGCCGGAGGTTGGTCCTGGGATACACTCCCGGGGCGAGACTAACGGATGTATCTGTTTTGTAGATATCCGAAGGGACAGACACCAACCAAGGATCACCCCGAATCCGAAAGACTAGTCATAGTCTGGAGGATTCATTTCGCTTGTCTTAAGTAGAAGCAAGATTTTACTTCAACAATATATCAAATGTACGTTTATACAATGCTGCATGCAATCTCGTGCGACCTGCAGAGTTGTATTTTACTCATATTAGTTTATACCAAAAACAAACATTATTGTATCTACTTGTAGATTTAAGATTTTAAAATTTAATGTAGGGCACATCTCAGACATGGTCCAACTTGAACTAAATTCTCATCGTGTCATATACGTGCTAGTTAAAAAAGACATGGTCCAACCGTCCAACATGAATACCAAGTAATGTCATTTTTGAAAGTTCAGTCACAATGTTTGTCACAGTTGCATACTAATCAATTCCTTAATTAACAATACGGTAACCGAATTGTGGAACTAATTAAAACATAAAGTAAGGCTCTATATTAGAGGTTTTTTTTTTTTTTTTTTTTTTATTTAATTTAATTATTATTATTATTATTATTATTATTATTATTATTATTATTATTATTATTATTAAATCGTGTATAGTTAAACGTACACATGTTAAGCTTATAGATTATTAAGCTCCATTTCATTAAAAAAAATGCATGTAGCATCAACGTCAAAAGTAATTAGTCGTCCATGTACACGATTAAAATGTTGTTAGTGTCACAAAAATATTATGATGATCTCTATTTTTATTGTGAAAACTATTTTTGAGTTGATCTTGTTAATGTGTTTGGATACTGTCTTATGAAAGTTAAATTCAAATTAACTACTACTACGTATTTTCTAGAGGTCTAGATGCACTAGATGTGGTCCGCGATCTTTTCATGAAGCTTCGACAAGAATTTGTTGCCTTAAGAAAAACAAAAGAAATTTTGACATTATAAAGATTAAAACACTCAATATTCCACAAAACAAAACAGTCAACAATATGATGGTAGTGTTGGTATAAAAGGGAATATTCATCAAGGTGAAAGAAGTCTATAACTTACGCTCTATTTTCGAGGTTTTATTTGAAAGAAAAGAAGAGAAGTGAAAAGTTAATTCATATATAATCATGTTCGCGAGATTTTTTTCTTTATTTTATTTTATTTTATTTTATTTATTTTTATTTTTTTGAAAAGAAGAGAAGAGGAAAGAAAATCATGTCATATTCCCCCACCTAATCTTCTTTCCAAATGAGATGATTTGAAAAGAAGTGGAATTTTGGCCTTAATTTGATTCCATCTATTCTCTTTTCTTTGCAACTTACAGCCTTAGGTATGGTAATACAGCACCGTGCATTTGGCCGATGTGGCGCCGGCGTTACCGTTCGGGGAACGAGTGTTTCCAACGGCGTTGGGTTGTGTGTTAACCCACCAACGCCCATTTTTTTAATGGGTTGTGTTTATGTTGGTTGTGTGTGTGTTGCGTTGGAGAAGTTTATTTTATTTACTTATTTATTTATTTTTTCAAGTGGGCTACGCTTTGGTAGAATAAATGGGTTGGTGAAAAATTGAATTTGTATTTTTTATTTTAGTTAAGTTTATTTTTCTAAGTTATTTGTATTTTTTGTTTGGTAAAAAGTTATTTGTATTTTTATTTAATGTATGAAAGAATTTAGTTTGTTTGAAAAATAAAATAAAATGACGGGTCTTAAAAAATATGGTCTTAACATGTTAATGAATGTTACGAGGGAGATGTGTTTTTGGGTGTTAGTGTTAAAAGTGAGGATGGTGAAGTGGAGCTGATGTAACACAAAAATCATAGTGTTAACATGTTATGACACTGACGCTCTTAGGAACACAAAAACCAAAAATCATTTTTTCATTTCATCTTCTTTATTCTATTCATTTATCTTCTTTCTATTTTACACTCGTAAACTGAGAGTTAGTCATCCACTTCGATCATGTGACAAATGAGTTTTTAGCTTACCGTTGAGGCATCTGTCCAAAAATGTTATATATAAATATAAGATGGTGAATGATTATCTCATTTCTGTCTTTTTATAGTGATGATGTATAATACGGGTAGTAGGCTTACTGGGCCTGGACCGTATTATACACAACTGGGCCCCGGTCCAACGAAACAAAAATAAAAATACTGGACAAAACCAAAGCCCAGGCCCTGAGCAGGGCACGGTCCGGATCACTAACGACGCACGTGGATCGTCTGAGCGATACTTCCAAAGTAAGCTTGTGAACCGACCACGGTCCGACAGATAATCCATGTCCGCAGTCATGATTAAGCTGCGGACCTTTGCCCGATAAGGGTCCCACACTGGCCACTATAAAGATACGCGAAATATTAGGAAACCCTATCATTTCATCCACCTATAAAAGGCAAACCCAAATCACATTTGCAAGGTACAATCTTCTCACATATCCTAATAATGTGAATTCCTCTGACAATATGAGTATTTACTCTCACGCCGGAGCTTAATCGTGGGGTCCGTCCCCACGATAAGGCTAACGGTTTGCTTTCACTTGTGTAGGTATTCAACCCATTACTTGGATTAGTGCAAGGCTTACGCAACGGACGGTCCATCAAAGACAACCCAATGCATATCAAGCCCAATCTTAACCCCTAAACACTTTTTGCACTAATAGATAAGATAGCTTACTTGTTTATCTCATTTCTGCCTTTTGATATACCTTTTTTTTTGAACGAAGCAGAATAGCATACTTGTTTACTAGTTTTTAATACTATGCATACACTGGTTTGTTAAATAAGATTTTAAAAATTATGTATAACCTTTTGTACTTATATGGTTATAATACCAGTGCATTTACGAGGTTTTACATAAGTTTTTTTTATTATGCATTAATATCGTATATTTTGTATATATTTTTTTGTTGGACAAAGGATTTTACTTTGTTTAACAGACATTGTGCTGAGGTTGATATTACTTAAATTTTATGATCGTTATAATGTTCTAAACATTATGCGTGTTTAATGTCATACTAGACGATTACCTATGCATAGCAACGGGATTACGGCATATAATTATAGTGATATTTTGGCACAATATACTAACCTCAATAAGTTGATATGCGGGATAGCGCCCTCGCAACAGGTTTTACCTCTCAAGGGAACTTAAGAAGCTTGCAATCCCCGCCAGGCAGTGTACCTGATCGTTGTAGTATAGTATAGTGACAAGTACCGGGGGATTGATCGTTCAACTCAGGAATAGTGTTCGCTAGGATTAGAAAGCCTATTAAACTAGGTCTAGAGGTGAGGGATGATTCTTTTTGTATTTTTTATATTTTATGAAAGCAAGTAAAATCTCGGGTTTTGAAGGAGTGGGCGGAATTAGTTGCTAGTCAACTAACCCAATTAACTACAGATGCAATTAAAATAAAATAAAAATAAATGAAATTAAACTAATGTGATTATGTGGTGGAAACAATAATAAGAAAGGATGTGTTTACTTAGATTTCATTACTCCCTAGATATCTTTTACCGGTTGATTAGCTTGTTACAATTGCATGGATGACGGGTTATATTCCTTAATACTAGTCGTAGGGCCGTGTACAATATTCCTTAACTCTATAAGCTCCTACTTCACTCCTATGTCGAGCCGACTAAAAGCTCCTAATATGGGATCACTAGAATTCACTTATGCATTAAATACAACCAAAAACTGTAGCACACCTCCGATCATGTTTCTTAAGACGTTCAAGCAAGTTACCAATGGAAGTCTGCCAGTTTTTTAAGCCTAACATCGAATACAATCATCCACAACAATTATAAACAAACCATCAACCAATAATCAACATCTAGGTTTCCTTACATCTAAGCAAACACAATAAAAACCTAGCCTAGCATGTTAAAAGAAAGACAAGCATAAGATAGAATCACACAACACATAGACATATCATATGATTATTGGAAAACTATCTTCAATTAAGCATGGATGGAACAAGGGTTGAAACCCTTATTTTTACAGTAAATTCGTCTAGGGTTTAAGCTCTCCAAAGTTCTCCTAATGTTCCACCCTTTTTACAATGAAGAATTGGAAAAATATATATAGAGAATACATCCTGACGGCGTCACGTTATAGCTTGTGACGCCGTCAACTCGCCGCCAAATTAAGGGTCGTATTGCCTAGATCCAGTCTTGATGCTGTCATGTAGAAATTGAGCTCTGGGCCATCACTTGCAAAATGACCCTGACGGCCTTGGTGACGCCGTCAGGCATTTTATACTTGAAATAGTTCTGGGCCGTCATGTGTATTCTTCATATCCACCTCTTTTGCCAAGCTTGACGCCGTCATGTGTAAGGTCTTGACGTCCTCAGGTACTATTCCCAGCAAGGATTTTAAGACTTTGCCGTTTTCTAATCACTTTTATGCTCCAAAAACGTCCAAAATGCTTCCTTTTCCAGATTTCTCCTCAAAAGTACCTAAACTGACAAAATGAATGATTTAGGGCAGTAATTGATCAAATAATCACGAATTCGGGCTTAAATGACCCTTTAAAAGCGGTACACTTTTCGCCTTATCAAATACCGAATATTCTACTCATGACTTAGTCTACTCCTCTACGTCTATCCTCATCATTCCTATAGTAGACCGCTTGCTTGTGTTCCTTTTCAAGGTTTGATAGAAGACGGAATTGTTCAATATTATAGGGCATTTGGTAAGCTATTTCATCATTCTCATCCTTGAATTTGACTATCCCTATGGACGGGTCATACTTCATCTTAGAGGCCTCAACAAATGGTTTTCCGAACACTACTTGGCTTAAGCAACCATCTATTACCGGACGAATATCTTCTACAATCACAAAGTCGGTAACATAAGTGAAATTTCCTACAAAGACATGTAATCCTTTCACTCTTCCCACAAAGTTACTTATCCAACTCGTGTTGGGCATCATCCTATATCCAAGTTGCTTCTTCATTACCCAATTATAATAGGTGTTAGTCATAATGTTTATGGGAGACCTAAAATCGATGTAAGCTTTCCACACATGCATATGCCCAATGTTGCATGGTATGTTGATGTTAGAGGGATCACCCGCTTTGATGAGTGGTGAACCAAGGACGTATGGTGTCTCGGGGTCATCGAATAGATCCTTATGGTATTCCCGTTCTTCCTTGGTGGGTAACTTATCAAAGTATTCCTCTACATTTTCTACTTCCTCTAACTTTTCTTCCTTTTTATCCTCAACTTCCTTAATCTCATCCTTAGGTCCAATTTCTATTCCAACTTCATCCTTGTCACTTTCTTCTATATTCTTATCTATTGGCTTAATGGTGACAACATTGACAAAGTGGACGCGTTTGGATGATGAGAGGCCCTTAATTTGGATACTGCTACTATTGTCCCTAGTGTCCTTCCTAGGTGTAGTTAGCACTTGGTTGTTGAGGGCTTTCAATAAGTTGTCAATTTTATTGGTCATCCCGTTTGTTGTTGATTGAATTCGGCTTCAAACTTAGCTATGCGAGCTTCTTGAGATGCCATAAACTTGGACATCAATCCTTCAAGATTATTGGTACTACCATAGTTATTGGAAGGATTGTTGTTGAAAGTACGGTTAGAGGGTGGGCCGTTTGGTTGGTAACGATTAGGTGGATTGGAAGAATTGTTTTGGGGCATGTTTTGGTTTGTTTCCACCTAAGGTTCGGGTGATTTTTCCAAGAAGGAATGTAGGAATCACCGTAAGGGTTTGGCTCGGGTTTGAAAGTGTACCACTTGTCTCCCGCTTCGTTAGTACGCGAGGATGCGTAATCCGCAAAAGCTTGTCCGGGGAGTTCTACGCAATCACGAGTGTCATAGGGACCACTACATAATTCGCATGAAGAAGTGATTTTGTTCACTTGGCTTGAAGGCTTAGGAGCTTCATAGGATTTCATGAGAAACTTGACTTAGTCCTCAAGTTCCATGATCCTACGGTCGGGAGTGCTAGAATTGTTCGAAGGCAAAGATATTGCCTTGACCGTTTTATTCAAATCACGGGGATCATTCCAACTTTCGTTGTCATAGAGAGCAAGATTTTCTATGAGTTCCCATGATTCTTCCACACTTAGATCACATAGCTTGCCACCGGCCGATTGGTCAATGGTTCGCCTTGTGGAGAGATCGATATGGTCATAGAAGATTTGGACTTGGAGCCCAAGATCTATGCCATGATGAGGGACTTTTTGGAGTAAGTCCTTGAAACGAGTCCATGCTTCATAGAGAGTTTCACCTTGACGTTGTTGGAACATCAAGATGTCATTTCTAAGCTTGATAGTTCTCCCCGGTGGGAAAAATTGAGCAAGGAAATGAGAAGTGAGATCATCCCAAGAGGTGATGGATCCCGCGGGTAGACGTTCAAGCCATTGACTAGCTTGGTCACGTAGAGAGAATTGGAATAGACGTAATCGGGTCGTCTCTCTAGTTGCAACATCAAGGTCTATGGAATCTACGATTTTTAGGAAATCCTTGAGATGTTGATTAGGATCTTCGGAACGAAGTCCATGGAATGCACATCCGCTTTGCACCAACCGGATGGTGTCGGATCCTAAGGGAGACACATTGGCTCCTTGAGTGAGCTCAATGGTGTTCCGATAGCCTTGGTGGATAGGACGGGAATACTCTCCTAAATTCGGGGTCTAGGAGGTTGGTTTGGTTGTGGTGGGTTTTGTGGGTGGTTTTGTTGTGGTGGGTTGATGGGTTCAAAAAGATTACCACCTTCCATGATGTCGGATGGTAATTGTTATGAACAAAGGAACAAAGAAATGAGATAGACTAAAGATAACCTAAAAATAAAATAAAAATCTTACTAGAAAGGAATCTAGCAAGTAGACCTAATAAAAAGAAATTCTAACCTAGACAATAACTATTCCCCAGGCTGCGGCACCAAAAACTTGATACACGGGATTTCGCCCCTTGCAACAGGTTTTACCTCTCAAGGAATCTTGAGAAGCTTGCAATCCCCGCCAGGCAGTGTACCTGATCGTTGTAGTATAGTATAGTGACAAGTACCGGGGGATTGATTGTTCAACTCAGGAATAGTGTTCGCTAGGATTAGAAAGCCTACTAAACTAGGTTTAGAGGTGAGGGATGATTCTTTTTGTAATTTTTATATTTTGTGAAAGCAAGTAAAATCTCAGGTTTTGAAGGAGTGGGCGGAATTAGTTGCTAGTCAACTAACCCAATTAACTACAGATGCAATCAAAACAAAATAAAAATAAATGAAATTAAACTAATGAAATTATGTGGTGGAAACAATAATAAGAAAAGATGTGTTTACTTAGATTTCATTACTCCCTAGATATCTTTTACCGGTTGATTAGCTTGTTACAATTGCATGGATAACGGGTTATATTCCTTAATACTTGTCGTAGGGCCGTGTACAATATTCCCTAACTCTATAAGCTCCTACTTCACTCCTATGTCGAGCCGACTAAAAGCTCCTAACATGGGATCACTAGAATTCACTTATGCATTAAATACAACCAAAAATCGTAGTACACCTCCGATCATGTTTCTTAAGACGTTCAAGCAAGTTACCAATGGAAGTCTGCCAGTTTTCTTAAGCCTAACATCGAATACAATCATCCACAACAATTATAAACAAACCAATAATCAACATCTAGGTTTCGTTACATCTAAGCAAACACAATAAAAACCTAGCCTAGCATGTTAAAAGAAAGACAAGCATAAGATAGAATCACACAACACATAGACATATCGTATGATTATTGGAAAACTTATCTTCAATTAAGCATGAATGGAACAAGGGTTGAAACCCTTATTTTTACAGAAAATTTGTCTAGGGTTTAAGCTCTCCAAAGTTCTCCTAATGTTCCACCCTTTTTACAATGAAAAATTGGAAAAATATATATAGAGAATACATCCTGACGGCGTCACGTTATAGCTTGTGACGCCGTCAACTCGCTGCCAAATTAAGGGTCGTATTGCCTAGATCCAGTCTTGACGCTGTCATGTAGAAATTGAGCTCTGGGCCGTCACTTGCTAAATGACCCTGACGGCCTTGGTGACGCCGTCAGGCATTTTATACTTGAAATAGTTCTGGGCCGTGATGTGTATTCTTCATATCCACCTCTTTTGCCAAGCTTGACGCCGTCATGTGTAAGGTCTTGACGTCGTCAGGTACTGTTCCTAGCAAGGATTTTGAGACTTTGCCGTTTTCTTTAATTTTATGCTCCAAAAACGTCCATAATGCTTCCTTTTCCAGATTTCTCCTCAAAAGTACCTAAAATGACAAAAGGAACGATTTAGGGCAGTAATTGATCAAATAATCACGAATTCAGGCTTAAATGACCCCTTAAAAGCGGTACACTTTTCGCCTTATCACTACTCAATATTACTCCCTCCGTCCTAAAATATAAGTCCACTTTGGTATTTTTGATTGTCCTAAATTTAAAGTCCACTTTCAATAACATCCAATCAAAATGCTTCTAAGTGGGTGATAATGAAATTTTATTGGTTAACATTGTAAGGGCCCCACTTTTCTTAAACTTTGTAAAATTTGAAAATGGACATATAATTTGGGACGGAGGGAGTAACATTTTCTTAATCATTCATTTCATTTCCATAAAATTAACTATAAATTAAGACAAGAGCAACAAGAAGTGTATGGTTTTGTATATTAGAGAGTAGTATAATTTTTTGGAAACTATTTGTTAATACAAATAATGTCTAAAAACGTTATTCGTATTCTCTATATTTTGATAATAACAAAATAATGCGGATATTGTAAACACAAGAAGTTTTACAATCCTCCTAGGCAGAGTACCTAACCGTTGTAGTGTAATATATGTAAGACACGGGTTATTAATCGATCTCTAAGGGAAGAGTGAGGCAGGCTCAAAGTGTATGACGAATTAAGTCTAAGAGTTGATGGATGATTATTTTTGTATTTTATATTTTATAAGAAAGCAACTAAAATCTCGGGTTTTAGAAGAGTTTGGTTTTTAAAACTAATTAAACTAAATTAAACTAACTAATATGCAGAAAAGTAAATTGATAAACTTCGTATGATAGATAAAGTGTATTTACTTAGAATCTCATTACTCCTTAGTTATCTATTATTGATTAGTCGAATTGTCACATCCTTTTTTAATTAGAGCGTTATATTCTTTAATATCAATCAAGGGTTGGTTACTCCCGAACTCTATGAACTGTGTTCTAAGAGCACAAGGTGCAGCTTGTTGTTTTGGCTCGTCGTTCCAGCGTGGTGCCTTGTTGTCCATCACCGAGCTTGTTGCCACACCGTACACCCTCGTTGTCCTTCGCCAAAAACAAGTTCATTGTCTACACGATGAGGCTTGATCTCCACCTTTTTGTCAGTGTTGTCAGCAAAAAAACGTTATATAACGTTTATTTTTTAAATGTTATTTTTTTAGAGTAAACTACATCGTTCGTCCTTGTGGTTTGCTTTGACCGCAGCCTTTCATCCTTTGACTAAAAAAATTGCACCACTCGGCCTTAAGTGTGAAACGTTATGCGCAGTTAGTCCCTCCCTCTAACGAAGTCTATTAACGCCCGTTAACTCTTGTTAACTTGTTTTCTCATAAGGGTATAATCGTCATTTCACACCATAAGGACTAACGGTGCAAGGACGAACGGTGCAATTTACGTTTTTGTCCATTTTTTACGCTTTCGTCTGTTTTTTTATGTTTTCGTCAGTTTTTTTTACGTTTTCGTCCGTTTTTTCTCATTCGCCCGTTTTTTTTACGTTTTTGTCCGTTTTTTTTCACTTACGTTTTCATATATTTTCTTACATTTTTATACGTTTTAATACGTTTTTATCCATTCTTATCCGTTTTTATACGTTTTCATCCGTTGTTTACGTTCTAGTATGTTTTTTTACGATTTCGTCTTTTTTATTTCAGTTTTTGTCTGTTTTTACGTTTTCGGTAGTTTTTTATGTTTTCATCCATTTTTTACGTTTTTGTCCGTTTTTTCTTATGTTTTCTTACATTTTTATATGTTTTTTTTATCAATTCTTATCCGTTTTTATACGTTTCATCCGTTTTTTACTTTTTCGTCCGTTTTTTACATTTTGTCTATATTTTTATGTTTTCGGATGTTTTTTACGCTTTCGTCTGTTTTTTTCGCTTTCATCCATTTTTTTATGTTTTCGCTAGTTTTTTCGCTCTCATCATCATCAATTATCTTTTCTAAAGTACAAATCCTAAAGCTGGCAAAGGCTATCTTATGGTGGTGTCTCATATGGTTTTTCTGTATTTTAGCTACCTTAAAACGGGTTTCTTGTAGGGTATTTCTTAAACTACTATAGTCAGGTTGATTACCTAGGCTATTATCATGACCTTTTTCTATCTTCTCAAGAAGGTCAAGGAAAATTTCATCTAAATTATTTAAAATTTCCTCTAACTGATTTTCCTGATTTTCTAAAGTTGTCATAGTGGGGTTTTCTCCAAATTCATCTTTCCAGGATGAAATGGGAGAGTTTACTAAGTAAGGTGTAGGTCCTAAAGTATAGGGTTGCCTAGGGTCATATCTAGGGGTATAGGTAGGGATAGGATTTCTAGGTATACATGGTTCTCTAGGGAGAAAGAAACCATGTGGTTCTAATCTAGGTGTGGAAAATGGTGGGTGTAAAATAGGGTTTAGGGGAGTAATAGGTGATGCCTTTGCATAGAAATCTCTTAAGTGTTTTAAATGTGGGTTATCTAAGAAAGGTGTATAACCTAAGGGTGAAGGTGTATCTTGACTATTCCTAGAGTCTTCTAAGTGATCGGGAAAATATGGTTTAGGGGAATAATCTAGTTCATTCGGAGAGGAAAGATCATTCTCCGGATGTAAACTAGATGAGACGAGGGTAGAATAGCAGGGAGTAGACATAACTATATAATAGTAAAAATACTGTAAATCATTTAGTAGTTAAGCAGGCAATTACTATACTAACCTTAGCACGTATAGTTACGGAGAATGGCAGGGCCACTGAGGACTTTCTCTGGTTTAGGAAAAATATTTGTAGTTTAGGTTTTGACCTTGTTCTCTACAACTGAAGCTCTGATACCAATATGTAACACCCCTATTTTCAAGGTTCGCCGTTCACTGCGGATTTAGGGTTGGGGTATTACTTCATGAAATCACAGTTACAGTAATAGAAAACGACTAGAAAATTTTTAGAAATTTAGTTATCATTCATTTAATTATCAGAGTTTTTATAGTAAAAGATATACTTTTACTATTGATGAGGTCCCAAAGTCTAGGTGTTAAGATATGTTTGAATGATAACTGGTTTGAAAGTCCTCCGAGTTCAGTGCGTCCTTCTGCCATATCTCCATAGAAGTGATATACCTAGAATACATGCTTAAAAGTCAACACTAGGTGTTGAGTGAGAGTCATAGGTGTAAGTGTTAGTGAATACAAGTTCCCTGGGTTCCGTTGTTACACCCATCTGGGAAAATGTTGTGTGTGTGTGATAATTGTAATGCATGCACAATTATCAGGAGTGGGTGTGTTGCACTAAGCTCATGAACTGCACGTTAACAGTCCGGGTCATAGGGTCTGCAGACCAACCATGTAACAACCCACTAACTTCCCCTTAGGTTAGAAATGCCTTACTAACTTAACTTAGGCCCTCACTAAGTACACTAGGATTAGAAATGCCTTACTAACTTAACTTAGGCCCTCACTAAACACAAACTAGGATTAGAAATGCCTATAGGATTTTCCCGAGCTAAATTTTTGCTTTATTATATCCTTATGACCTAACTAACCTCTAGACAAGCTCACGTATCCACCTATGCCAACCACTACCATGTTTACTTGATGTAAACATCCCGGTATGTCAAGTCAAGGTTATAAACATATTTTCACTAAGAAAACTATCATTATAATAGTTTCCCGACATGAAATGCCAATATCTATCATATCAGATTGTGATTCTCGTTTCACGTCGAGATTTTGGCAATCTATGCAAAAGGCCTTAGGTACTCAAATAGACATGAGTACAGCATATCATTCGCAAACCAATGGTCAAAGTGAAAGAACTATCCAAACACTCG
The DNA here is from genome assembly GCA_030686995.1 of Artemisia argyi. Lineage (NCBI taxonomy): Eukaryota > Viridiplantae > Streptophyta > Magnoliopsida > Asterales > Asteraceae > Artemisia > Artemisia argyi. The sequence continues at coordinate 156,816,366 of CM060705.1, forward strand.
AGGATATGCTTCGAGCGTGTGTGATAGATTTCGGAAAAGGATGGGAGAAACACTTGCCGTTGGTAAAATTCTCATATAACAATAGTTATCACACTAGTATTAAGACAGCACCGTATGAAGCACTTTATGGGAGAAAATGCAGATCCCCTGTCTGCTGGGCCGAAGTTGGAGAAGTACAACTTACGGGTCTAGAGATAATCCATGAGACAAATGAGAAAATAGTTCAAATCCGACAATGCTTACAAGCCGCAAGGGATAGGCAAAAGAGTTATACCGATATAAGACGTAAACCTTTAGAATTTCAGGTCGGAGATAAGGTTATGTTGAAAGTTTCACCTAGGAAAGGTGTCTTTCGTCTCGGAAAGCAAGGAAAGCTTAGTTCGAGATACATTGGACCATTTAAGGTTTTAGAACGAATTAATCCAGTGGCATACTAACTTGAATTGCCGGATGCTAAGTAATATACACGACACGTTTCACGTCTCAAATCTTAAGAAGTGTTTATCAGACGAATCACTCGTCATTCCTATAAAAGAGCTTCAATTGGACGATAAGCTCAATTTCACTAAAGAACCAGTGGAAATTATGGACCGAGAGGTCAAAAATCTAAAACACCACCGGATTCCTATCGTTAAGGTACGCTGGGACTCGCAAAGAGGACCAGAGTATACTTGAGAACGAGAGGATCAAATCCTTGCTAAATATCCTCATCTATTCTCACCATCGCACACTAACTCTAGTTAAATCTCGGGACGAGATTTTCTTTTAGGATGGGAGACTGTAACAACCCACTAACTTCCCCTTAGGTTAGAAATGCCTTACTAACTTAACTTAGGCCCTCACTAAGCACACTAGGATTAGAAATGCCTTACTAATTTAACTTAGGCCCTCACTAAACACAAACTAGGATTAGAAATGCCTATAGGATTTTCCCAAGCTAAATTTTTGCTTTATTATATCCTTATGACCTATGTTGGATCGATATATACTCTGACCAAACTAGTTTATAGCTTGTAAAGGTTTAACAATTTTGAATAACTCCAAAACTATTAATAATGAAACAATGATGTAACTTTGTTTAGTATGCAGAATCTAGTAACACAAAGCTAAGAAGAACTTTCAATTTATTTAACCAAACTTTGAACCTGCTTTACAACACAGATTCACTAACAATCCTTAACAACTCTAATATCGATCTTGCTTTTTGTTCTAATAACTATATCTCTAATACCAGCCTAAGGCTCCTTTTATAGGCATAAGGAAAACCTTAAGTCGGTTTACAATACTTGAACGACAAGTAAACTAATACTAATCTAATTCTAGAATATTCTAATAACTTTGCATTACAATCCTTTCATGATATTGCATAACAGTCCATTATATTAGAAGTACTTTGACTTTTCTTCATGTACAAGTAGTACTTTGATCATGAGCAGTACTCTGACACAAGCAGTACTTTGAACTTTAGAAGTACGTTGATCTTCATATCCCAACAATGCTCCCCTAACTTGAATTATACTTGCTTGATTTAAAGTTCCTTTTGTTATCTTTAACTTCAACATCTTTATCTTCAAGGAAAGATTGAGTCTTTATCTTCTTTTTGACTTGTGTATCAAAGTACTCTTTATCAGCAGCATATGATATCTTTATAGCTACAATTTTTTTTCAGCAACTCAGCAACATTTGGCAAATTGTACATCAAATCATAGAGTTTCATGCTATTCTCATCACTTCTAGGTGTGTTAACTCCTGTGAGAGGTGAATCATTGAAAATTAATGGATTTAGATGTCTCTTTACCAAAGCCATTAACTCTGGAGTAGCCAATGTTTAGGTTTAAGTACAAAAACCATGGTACATTGATAACCATATGATTTTTAGCAAATCATCAGCTATCAACAGATTTGTTTAGTCTTTACCAAGAGCCATTTGCTTGTGGACTAGTTAGTTCTTTTAGTACAATCACAACCATGGTGAACTAATTCCCATATAAATGGTTTTTCCACAGCCTTTACCACAAGCCATTTTCTTGTGGGCTAGCCAACACTTCACTATTACAGATATGGTGAGTTGAAAACCATATAATTTTTAGTAAATTCTCAACTAAAAATGGATTTGATTATTACATCAGAGCTGTACCCTCATGATGAGTCAAACTCTTTCTTGTCTGTTAAACATGGTGAGTTGATTACCATTTGTTGTGTAGTACAAGTACTAACACCATGTATTACTTCTCAAATCCTTTTATTTATATCATCTTATGCTTCAAAAAGTTTTAATCAAAAGACTTTACTGATTTTATGCAGCAAGCAGTACTTTGAGAAAGTACTGTTTGTCTAGCAGTACTTTGAGAAAAGTACTTATTATTCAAAAAATTTATACAATAACAACCATACCAGTATTTATGCAATATCATCATCTGAAGTAGTCCACTTGATGAACAATTCAATCACCATTAATGCTACTTCACTTTCATCTTCAACCTCCATACCGTGATCCAGCATTCTGATCATAATATCCCTTATAAGAGGGTATCTTCTTTCTGCTAGCATATGTACCATGACTCCATCTTCCAATTCAAGTGAATGTACCCCTGATGACTCAAAGAATCTCCATCTTGTTATCTCCCAATTCTCTTGAGCATTCCACAGAGCATCATTGCTTGTTTCACTTGTCTCCCAGATGGTCATTAAATCTCCCAGTAAGATTAATCCCACTCCTGTTGGTTTAGTATTCTCAAAATAGGCTTGCACTTGTAAATACAAATGATAAAGATCTTCTCTGTCTAGCATGTGTAGTATATCCCATAGCATGTTGAATACTTTGAAACTTTCATCTTCTCTGTGAAAAATGAGATAATCCCCTTCAGATGATTCTACCACAGAAAATGTAGATATCTTGGACTTTTTCTCAGTATCTTCTGTTTTCTTTGGATTCTCAAAATCCATAACTCTAAGATAATTCCTCAGCTCATCAACAGTGTCTGATCTCAGCATCTTGAGCTTCTTTGATAACTTATCATCTTGAGTTGCCCTCTTTCTCTTTAATTTCGTTTTCTCAGCTTGTTCTTTCATTATTTCCTCTATCTTCTTCTCTTTTTCAGAATCCATAGGCACAAAACTATCCAGCTTTCTTTTAATAGATTCTTGGACACTATCATATAGTTCTTTTACCTGTGGATATCTTAATCTTTGTAAACCTTTGAATCCTCTACCTTTCAGAAAACTAATCATTGAATTTCTTTCTTGAGCAATGGATGGTGGTCTTCTTGTTTCAACAACTGGCTTCTTTGATTCTCTTAAGAATTCAGCATCCAAATCAGCTTAATACTTTCTTGCAGCTTCTTCATTCTTAGGTACCTCAAAAGCTCTTAACTGTGCTAGAGTGAACTTCTTCTTCTTCTTCTTCTTTGATTCTTTCATGATCCCTTTTCCTTTATCCTTAGGATCCAATTCCTCAGATTCAGAAGAAGGTTGTAAGACTTGAGCCTGTTCAATACCAGGAATACTTATACCTCTTGAACTTGAAATATTAAGCATAATCTGAGCTATAGTCTCATCATCACTAGCTATGTGTTCCTTTATCTCTTCTTGCTGAATGGAAGGACCAACTTTTTCTTCAAAAACTCTTGTAGAAGGACCAGCTTCATCAACATTCAAGGTAGCAGTATGTTGATCAGTACCTTGATCCAAAGTACTTTGAAAACCAGTACTTTGAGCACCAACATTTTGATCATCAGTACTTTGAATATCTTTATCTTGAGCTTCAGTACCTTCCAAATCTCCACTCTTAACTTGCTCAACAATAATCTTTTCTTTAGCAACATCCTCACCATCTTTTCTCTCAGCAGTACTTTGATAAGCAATGTCTTCAAATACTTGTGTATCATCAAAATTTAGCATTTGATCTTCTTCTTCATTAGGTTTAGCATCTTCATTTAGATTCTCATTCAAATTCCTCCCCAATGTGAATGAAGATTGATTCCTGAGTTTATTCTTATTGGACTTAGACGCCTTCTTTGATTTCTGACCAATCCTTCTTTGGTGCTTCACCCACATCCTGTGATGCTTAACAAGAGGCCAAACAGAATTCTTCAATTTCTTTAACTTAGACTTCAGCTTCAAAATCATATCAGCTTGAGCGTTAACCACCTTCTTCAATCTTCTGAATTCTCTTGTCAATGCATAAGTATCCATCTCTCCTTCATCTTCTCTAGATGTTTGAGACCCATCTGTTGAAGTATAATCATTAGGAGTAGGTGGTTGAGTGATATCTTCCTCTGAATCAGGATGAGGAGTACTTTGCAGAGAAGCAGTACTTTCCTTAGAAACAGCATGTTGAGAAGTACTTTCCCTGGAAACAGATGTTTTCCTTGAAGCCTGAACTGATATTGAAGTAATCCTTTCACTTAAAGCAATTTGCTGAGGTGATGCAAGAGTTGTTGGTGGAGTAGGTGCTGACTCAGAATGTTCAGATTCACTGGCTGCATCAGCTGCATCTCTAACTGCCTGTGCTACTTCCAATATATGAGCTGTCAAAGGTGTATTCTTCCCAGAAAACTTAACACTCTTGTTGGCCATAAAAGTGAACACCTTTGTAGGAAGTACAACAGTAGGTAAGAAATTTTGAGGTTTTGGAACATCCTCAAGCTGTTTATCTAAAAACAACTGAACAAATCTAGGATACATCAGAAATGGTGAACCATTTTTGATGTGAGTAAGCATACCATCAAGAATCATATATGAGAAATTGAATGTTTGATTGGTAGCTAATCCGACAAATGCAGAGGCTAAGGCATGAACAAATTGATCCCAAGCAATACTTTTGGGACTTAAGCAATAAAGTAAAACATGTATAAGGTACTTCCAATGAGGACTAAACAATGCCTTTTGAAAAGTAAGTTTATTAAGAGCACCTTCATAGCCTATCTCTATGAGTGCATCCCAAAGTACTTGTTTGTCAAAGAGAACAATACCTTCTTCATCATTAAACAATAAGGCTTCCCTTATTGTGGCCTCAGTGATACAAATTTGTCTCCCAGCCACTGTAGCTTGAATAAAATCTTCTTCGTCTTCCAAACCAGATGTAGTAGTATTCCAAAACTCTTGAATCCAGGGGCCAATGATGTCAGGATCAACCAAAAGAGCATAGTTGATCGATGACCCAGTGAGAAAATCAATGATGGCATGAAAATCAACATTCAACTGTGTCTTTTCTAAATTGGCGATCATGTTGTGTTTGCTAACTGTTGGACGATTTGCCATTGCTTGGTTGTGAAAGAATATGGTGATCGGTTATGGATTTGTTGAAGTTTGAATGAATGAACAGTAATAATGGTGAGGGTAAAGTTAAATGGGAAGAGATAAGTGTATAAAGAGATAATATTCAAAAAATCACGGCATATTAAATGTTTATACCGTTATTATTGGCATTTATCACCTCCGTATCTTGTGCAAATTAGTTACCCCGCCTTTTTGACCGTTGGAATAGTACTTCTGACAAAACGGTACCTTTCACTAAGCGCCAAACAGTACTTTCAATACAAAGATGAAGTAGTACTTTGCCCAAAAGTACTTTTCATTCTTTTTAATTGAAACTAACTGTATTGCCTTCCCTTAAACAAAAAATAATAACTAATGCCCCCCTCAAATGTAGCATTAATAATTAATCATCCCAATACTCACCACTAAATGATTAAATCTTGAAACATCAAATCCCTTTGTGAGCAAGTCAGCCACATTATCATCTGTGTGGACTTTAACCACATTAATAAGCCTGTGCTCATAACAATCTTGAATAAAGTGATGTCTTATCTGAATGTGCTTGGTCATGGAATGGTAAACAGGATTCTTCACAATACAAATGGTACTCTCATTGTCAATGTTGATAGGAGTATGCTTGAAATTGAATCCATAATCTAAGAGTTGATTTTGCAACCAAAGTACTTGGCCACAACAACTTGCAGCTGCAACATATTCTGCTTCAGTGGATGATGTTGCTGCAATTGTTTGCTTCTTACACTGCCATGAAACTAATCTTCTTCCAAGATATTAGCATCCTCCAGTGGTTGATCTTCTGTCATAATTGTCTCCAGCATAATCACGGTTTGAAAAAGCTTCCAAATGAAAAGGAGACTCCCTAGGATACCACAACCCTAGTTTAGGTTGATGCCTGAGATACCTAAAAATTCTCTTGACTGCATTCAGATGAGAAACTTTAGGGTTGACCTGATATCTTGCACATAAGCATACAGCAAAAGTAATGTCAGGGGCTAGATGCAGTTATGTACATTAGACAGCCAATCATTGATCTATACATTTTAACATCCACGTCTTCTCCTTCTTCATCTTTTCCTAATGGTTTATTAGCATCAATGGGTGTGGAGGCGGGCTTGACAGCTGTGAAGTTAAACCTCTTAAGAATGTCAGTGACATACTTATATAGTCTAATGAAGATTCCACCACTTGATTGTTTAACTTGAAGCCCCAAAAAGAAAGTCAATTCACCCATGGAACTCATTTGGAGTTCTTGTTGCATTAGATGTTCAAACTCTTTTACCATGGACTGTTTTGTGGCTCCAAAAATAATGTCATCCACATACACCTGGACAAGCATAATTGATGAGGCGAAAAATGATCCGTTTTTAGGGGGTCATTTAAGCCCGAATTCGAATTTATTTGATCAAATATTGCCCTAAATCGTTCCTTTTGTGATTTTAGGTACTTTGGGAGTGAAATCTGGAAAAGGAAGCAATTCGGACGTTTTTGGAGCATAAAAGTGAAGAAAACGCCAAAGTCTTAATTTTCCATGCTGGGAACAATGCATGACGGCGTCAAGAGTAGTTCCCTGACGGCGTCAAGAGTAAAATTCCATGACGACCCAGAAGAGTTTTGACAGCTTCATGAAGGTAGGGCGTCAAGAGTAAAAGTCATGACGGCCTGGAAATGAATTGTTCTTGACGGCGTCAAATGTAGATCTAGGCAGTCCGAGGATTGTTTTGGCGGCGAGGTGACGGCGTCACCTAATTGGTCTTGACGCCGTCAAACCCATTTTTCTATATATAGTTTTCTAATTTTTCACATTTAAAGAGAGAAGTTTTGGGAGAAACCCTAAGTACGATTTTGGTGTAACTTTACAGGTTTTTCAAGGGTTCCAACCCCTTGATACCTTACATGATTAATCAAGATAAGTGTTCTTATAATTCAATCAATATGTCTATGTGTTGGTTGTCTATATCTTGTTCTTGTCTTAATTACATCATGCTAGGCTAGATCTATCTTGTGTTTGCTTAGATCTAATGAAACCTAGATATTGATTATGTGTTGATTACGTGTTTATTCTTGTCTTGGATGAATGATTTATATGTTAGGCTTAAGAAAACTGGCAGATCTCCAATTGGTAACATGCTTGAACGTCTTAAGAAACATGAACAAACGCGCACTAGGTCTTTATTGGTTGTATTTAATGCATGAGCCACTGTTTACAATCCCTATAGTTGTGCTGAGCATGGTGTAGGAGGAGATAAGAGCTCATAGAATTGGGGAGTTCTGTGTGCCACCCCATGAATGGTATTAAGGAATACGATCCGTCATCCATGCAATTATAACAAGTAATTAACGTGTAAAAGATATATAGGGAGTAGTGAAATCTAAGTAAACACATTTTCTCCAATTACTACTCACAACCTTAGTATAAATTAGTTTATTTTCATTTCTAGTATTTTATTTTGATTGTATCTTAGTATTGGGTTAGTTGATTAGCAACTAATTCCGCCCAAATCCTTCAAACCTGAGATTTTAATTTGGTTTCCATAAAATATAAAAACACAAAAATAATCATCCCTCACCTTTAGAACTAGTATTTAGGCTTTCTAATCCTAGCGACACTATTCCTAAGCTGAACGATCAATCCCCCGGTACTTGTCACTATACTATACTACAACGATCAGGTACACTGCCTGGTGGGGGTTGTAAGCTTCTCGAGATCCCTCAAGAGGTAAAGCCTGTTGTGATTCCCACGCATCAAGTTTTTAGCGCCGCAGCCTGGGGAATAGTTATTGTCTAGGTTAGAATTTCTTTGTACTAGGTCTACTTGCTAGATTCCTTTCTAGTAAGATTTTATTTTTATTTTTAGGTTTTCTTTAGTCTATCTTATTTCTTTGTGTCTTTGTTCGTAAACTATTTCGATGGATAACAATAACATTGATCGTTTGATTCCTGTTATTCGCGTTTTTCGTCGTAGGATCTTCCAAAAGTCCGCCCCACTTCCTTTAGCAGAAAATGAGAACCCACCTAACCTCTTACCCAACCACCACTTTGACAATAATTCTGAGCTAGAAGAGTCTGATCATGATGATGACCGTAGGGCTAGTCCTTTTTACTATTCAGACTCCGATGAGGATCTTGATGATGGTGACGTGATTAATGAGGATAGAATGGAAGAGGAAATCAACCCTCTTAGGTATGTTGACCCTAGAACTAGGATTGAGTGCGATAGTTCATTTAACATGCAATTCCCTTGTAAGATCGGATTTAAGAGCTTTAACGCCTATCTTAACTCATCTCTTCTAATGAACATAATCTCACGTAATGAATACAATAAAATCATGGTAGATGAGTTAGAATACAAAGGAGAAAACATTATTGCTAAGGCAATACCATTGCATGTGTTTGTAGGAAGGTTGGTTTATCTTGTTGAGTTCATGGTTATGGAGAATCTAGGAGAGTTTATTGATAATAAATTGACCCAAGTTGTGTTCGGAAAACCCTTCAAACGGTTGACCAAACTCGATGAAAAACTCATAGAAGGGCTAATCACATTCTCGGATGGGGATGAAGATTTTGTCTATCAAATGCCCCGCGCACACCCTAGGTTCAAAGATTTTTCCATGGAAAAGTGTAGTAGGTATCCGCCCATGGAAATGCTAAGTGAGAATGATAAGAGAAAAGGACTTAAGTACACGCATGAAAAGAATAAAAAATACTATCGCGGGTGCTTAGAGTTAGGAGACGAGTATAAGAAAGATGAGGCGACTATGTAACACCCCCAAAATCATCACGTCAGCGGAAGACTTAGAATGTCAGCGGAAGACTTTTTGGGTGTTACTTCGAGGATCTTTATCACAATCATAGGAAACGACACAAAAGTGACGCTTTAAAGTTTAATTCATTCAAAATACCAAATATTCGAGACATAAAGGTGTTTCATAGTTTAAACAACAAATTTATTTGAAATGTGTCAAAATGTTTATTTAAGCCCATGCCGGGTTACAAGCCCACTCCGTGCCTTCAAGTTCCTTCTTGTTTAGTTACCTGAGATAAACACATGCTAAAAGTATCAACACAAAGGTTGGTGAGTTCATAGAGTTTATAGTTTCGAATATCGATTTCCAAATCAAAGAGTTTATAAGTCCACAGTGTTTATAATAAGAGTTGATTATCCAAATTAAAGTGTGAGAAAATCCATAGTGTTCATAGCTTAAATCGTTGATTTATCAAAATCAGAAAATGAGTGATTTCCTTATTAATTCAAAAATAGTCCGTTGGTTTGCCCTTCACCGGGTCAACACCAAAATAGTAGTTTGTTTGACCTAACCGGGTCAACACCAAAATAGTTTGTTCGTTTGCCAATTATTAATAGTTTTCCTGCTATATAGTGAGCACAATCTCATAGTTTAATAAAACAGTGGGCTAGAGCATTGTACGCCCCAAATATCAATCGTTGTAATACTGTATCATGACTACAGTACTACCGTTCTATTGCTCTAAGCTCATGACACTCAACGATTAACAGGTATCAAAATTATCCATAATAATGATGTAAAACAGTGGCCCTCAAGATAGGTATTTACCAGTAACCTATGAAATCAAATAGCGTGCATTTGGTGGCTTTCCTCTAGCGACCAAATGGGGATTGTCAATCCCTAATAGATCTATTCACAACTACTTACGCTCACCCTTTGGGTGATTAAGGTGCATGAACGAGGGACTTTTGGTAATCGGTACTTAGGCAATAGAAATCAAGTATAGCATATCGTCGAACCGTCACTTGTAATCATGTCTATAGCAGGTATTTCCTTATGAGATATAAAAATGTGTAAACCAGTAAAGTTTATATGAAATACAATCAGGTATTTAGTTAATGAATACTTGTAAAAGTAAAAACAGTAGTTAAGCATGTATCTCCCCCAAAAACGGTTATAAACCATTGTAAAACATGTAAAAGTAGGGGCTATGACTCACCTTAGTAGTACAGTAGTAGTGGTAGTAACATAATCTCAACGATGCAAGGCAACGGCTTCACACACAACCTAAAAGATATGGTATGTTTCAGTTGATAGTCTAAATCTAGTTTTATCGCGAATATTAGTTATTCAGTTCTGATTAAAACTCGTGTTCGTTTAAATGCTTGAAGTTCAAGAACAAAGTTATATATACATATAACTTGTGAGTGTAATGATCGATGATCGATGTGCGATGGAAAATCATTAAGAATAAGTTGAAGTGTGTAGACGATGTGTTATGATGTCAGTTTAAAAGAAAATGAACGTATCGTTACATATATATATATATCGTTAAAATTAATTATAGTTACGCGAATATTTATATCGTATATGTATAAGTTAAATTTATAAGAGTTTTATACTAAATATGTGTATTTATATATAAAATATTAATATTATTTTTATAAAATAATATTACAGAAAATCCCTTCAAGTTTTACAATTGTTACCTTTTTAACCCTAACGACATAAAATTTACACCGTTAGTCCAAAGTTATATCACATTTTAGGTCCAAAACATCAAATATTTATATTTATTATCCCTAAGTTTCAATATTTACAATTTATACCCTTGGAAAACTGTTTTTATACTTTTCACCCAAAGTTTACAAACTTGACACATTTAGTCCCTAACTTTCGAATATTTGCAAATTTAGTCCGAACATTACCAAATTTAAAACTTAGCATTTTTATTATTTCAATAAACTCATAATGTTTCAAACAGCTTATATCAACAGCTTATTAGCTTATAATTTGCTTATTTCATTCATTGGGCTTAACGATCCAATTTAAGGGCCCGTTAAGGTTTTATGATCCAAGGGGTTTGGGGGAACACTAGGTTTATAGAAATCCATCATTTTAAGTTACAAATTCATTTCAAAAGAGCTTATATGCTCAGCTTATCGTAATAAGCTGAAATGAGCTTTTTGGGCTTTACGGCCCACTTAAGGTTTTTAAGTTTCTGAAAACAGTTCTAATGTCGATTTACTTTGGGTCTCGTTAGGTGATTAAACGAAGCTATTAGGTCGACTTATTTATCATTCCTGATAGTATTTCAAGTAGGCAATTAGATCGTACAAAAATAATAGGTGGTCATGTGTCGATTTTTAAAATGACGAGGCCAAAGTATACGGCCAAAACTCTAACATAAAAACAATATAACTCAAAATTATTCTAAGTCTTTTAGTAGAAATCGTATAGGTTTATTACTACTTAGAAATGTGTGATGTTTAGTGTGTATACGTTATTATAAGTTCAATATTATTATAGGTACTCGTTAAGGACTTAGTAAACGTGTAGAATCAAGAATAATACATATGTGTTACGTTTTAGTTTCACGTTTTAATTAGACGAAGTGTTTGTGCATAGTGACGATACGTGTATATATATATATATATATATATATATATATATATATATATATATATATATATATAAGAAATAAGAATTGGAGGTCTCACCTCACCTCAAAGGTGGAGTAAAAACGTATGTATGGATCGAGCTGGGGTAATTGGGCAGCGTGGCTTGATACACGACCTTCCAAAGGTTCAAGAGAAGCAAACGAGGTACTCTTGGATCACTTCGACACTTCGTACGATGGGCAAAAGGTTCATCCCATTTCTTGTGTATCTCAACTCGAAAATATCTATATTGCTTGTTTGAGTGTGTGTGTCTAACTGAGGGCAGTAGGGGACGACTATTTAACATATTTGGAGCTTTGTGATCACAAGAGGTTGTGTGTAGTCGTGTAAACTTTGTATGGCACCTCAAATTGTACCCAATCGACTTGTAACATGATAAAGGAATGTGTAAGACATTTGTGACATTCTCTGACATTCTTACACGTTTAATTATGGGTTTTCAATGATTGGAGAGGTTGGGTGGTCGCTTAGAAGCTTGGTGACACGTTTGGTGAAATTTCCAAAAGGGTGAGTTTTGTGTTTCACTTGGGTTGTTTCTAGGGTAGTAAACGAGCGATTGAGATTACAAAGTTTGTCATTCTCGATTTTTAGTAGTAAGGTGAAACAAGGTGAGTAAAAATATTGGGGTGTCGTTTGTTGAATTTGCAAGAAAACGGGGTGTTTTGGAGCCTAGTCGCGACAGGAAAAGAAATGAAAACAAAGAAAAACAAACACCCCTCACTGGGCTTTGTTTCCTGGTGGGCTGCTGGGCTGCTTGACGTGGATCAGGCCCAAACGAAAAAGAAATAATTAAGGGTCCGTTTGGTGGTAATTGAGGTTAAGTGAAAGGTTTGATGTGTTTCGTTTATAGTTTGGGAAATATGAAAGTGATTGTGTACGTATAGTATGGAGAGGAAAGTTCACATATTTAGTATCCATGTGCCTTGCTTCATTCTTTTCTTCTCGATGGATAGTAGCAAGAAAAAGAGTGAATATGTTGGTTTGAATATGATTTGCATGTGAGGTTATATATAAGAATGGAATTCAATGATGAAATGTGCAAGGATCTAGTATGACATTGAGTGTGTAAGTATTTCAAATATGTGGCTATTCTTGGATTGGGGAGAGTTAGAGGTGGGAGGTAGAGTGTGTAAGTAAACTTGTAAGAATGTAACATGCTTTCTATAGGCTTCATTTGAGGGAGTAGCAATGTGAGGAGGGTGGTGTAAGAGTTTTGCACATGTCGTAGTACCTAATTTTGAGTCCAGGTCGTATTTTAGAGATAACAGCTTGGAATTTCGTTTTTGGTTTAAAAATCTCGCGTGTCTAGACATAAAACATTATTTTGGACAACTTTCGTGTTTTACACTTTCCCTGGTTCGGACCAGAAGAGCCTTAAAATTAGGATTTAAATTCGTTACAGAAAGTTGGTGGTTTATTAAAATTTATACAAGTGTTATTACTTATTTGTGTTAATTTGAGATTGTGTAAGGTGCCTTAACTTGATCAATATTCTGGTATAGCAATTATATTTAAAAGTTGATAACAATTGTATTTCATGGTTCTTAGAAGCATGGAAACGAGAGTTGTGAAATAAAAGGGATACGTCGCGTGTAAAAGTTAAAATAAACTGAGCTAAAGCAAACATGTACTTGTGATTTATAAATATAATAGTTAGAGGTGTGCTTGTTCAAAGTATCGTGTCGAGGTCCAAAATATTAGTGAGTAATCTCGGGAATTTTCGTAGGCTCCGGAAATATATAAATATTGTACGGTAAATATACGAAACGTATATTTATAAAATATAAACGTTTTAAATATATTATATTATTCGCGATATTTATAGATTATCGAGGTTGTGTGTAAGCATCGTTCCTTGGTAAATGGTCAATCATAAATGTTGTAGTGGTTCACATAACATGTCGTGCATAATAAATAAAAAAAATTTTGTTCCCCGTAAAAATGGTATTTAAATAATGTAACATTCTTTTATTCAATTATTGATATTTACTAATCGTATGGGAAAATTACGGGAGGTTACAGACTATTAGATGGCTCACACTTGGTTATGTGAGCATAAGCGATACACGATGACCCATGACCTTGAGTCTAGCTACAAGACTCGTAAATAAAGAAAAGCGCTTCTCGGGAGGCAACCCATGTTTTGTGTGATTTTATTTGTTTGTTTGTTATTTGCTTCCGTATGCATGCTTTATTTTTATTGTTGGTAGATCATGTTTCAAAACTAAATAGTGGAAATACTTTACTTTGTTGTTTTGGCCTAGTCTTAACTCCACCTAAAGGTATTTTTGCAAAAGATAAGTGTAAGGGGAAACCCCAAATATGTTTTTAAGAAACAAACGGATCATGATTCTCCACAATATTAAATGAACATGTATATTCGTATTTGTTAGAGTCAAATGCTTGTATTGAGTCATAATGAAGTTTTGCAGGATTTTCCAGGAAGTAGGACCAAGTTTTTCCAGAAATTTTCCGGAAACTTAACATAAGAATTTATGCAGGTCAATTCTGATGGTGTCAGGAGTTTACTCTTGACGGCATCAGGAGTAAAAATCTGGAAATTTTACCGGTTTTGTTTTTCTAACGGAGTCTTATGGTTTTTGTGAATTATTAAGTTTTATAATCTCCAGGAGATCTGCAAACTTCATTCCACAAGCATTATATCATATCTTGTTTTCTAGGATTTAGTAACTTATATAGGATGCCGCCGATTTTATGCGAGGTTGTCTTGTCTATTTTGTCAGATTTTACAGGTTATGTATGACAAGAAGATGATTTATATTCTAGAAGGGAAGCTTTGATTGTTCATTTTCTTGGAGGAAGATTTAACCTGGCCATCCTATTATCCATACCGAGCGAATCAGGGGAGTATTTGATTTCATTCTCTTTACTTTTTCACTTTTACATTCTTTACTTGAACATTGGGGACAATGTTCATCTTAAGTGTAAGGGGAGGGTAAAAAGATGATACCTCACATATGCACTTTCGCTTGTGTTTGTTTTGTTTAATGGTAGATGTGTAATAAAACTATGAGAAATACTTGTTAGTGTAATTTTAGCGCCAAATTTAAATTTTTTTACAACATTTAGGAGTGAAACTTTAGCCATAGCAAGCGTCTCATGGATAGGAGATTGTATAACTAGCACATAACCGTATATTCAGAAAAATTTTCCACCCAAATGTGTTGTTCGCCTTTAGATTTGATAGGAAAAGCATTTACTAATAGTGCTTATGAGTGTACCGGTAGCATTTAGATTCTAGAACTTGCGTTAGTGATGCATCCCGAGACCGCTAGTGAGACTACATTCGTGTGGTAGGATTTACTACATGATAAGAGGCATTAGGATTACCCTTGTGTTAAACCCGTATCATAATTACTTGACCATTTAAGTCATATTACTTGGCTAGTTAAGTCAACTAATTTCTCCCACACCTTTAGCGTTGTACTCATTTTTAGTACACGAAACCCCTAGTACACCCCTCCGAGCCTATCTTTTCGTTTCTAACTTTAAGCATTTTACTTAAAGGAAGAATTTGTTACACCCCACTTAAATGTACAACCAAATCGCCTTAGCCTTCCGTGTATGCGCTCATTTTTAGTGCATTATTGTTGTTTGTTAAACTCTAAGTTAACTTTCTAATTGATTACATGGTTGCTAAGTCGAGTCATATCCTTGTACATATTGTTTTGGGACTCATGGGACTCATGGGAAAGTACTTATTTTATGGAGTAATGGGGAAGAACATCATTTATTACCCCCATATGTACGTTAATCTTAAAAGTGCTCCAAGTGTTTTGATTTTCTTAATTCGAGTCATTAGATTAGTTTAATGTAAAGTATGTAAAGATTCAAGTGTAAGGGGAATGTTCAACCCCTATGATGTATTATTTTGGATGGTAGGGTAAGAGTGTATGCAAAAAAAAATAAAAAAAAAATAAAAAAAAAAATCAAGAAAAAGAAAAAAAAATAGAAAAGAAAAAGAGAGAAAAAACATACGGACTACCATCCCTTTTTATTCTATGTTCATTTTATGTTTTTGTTATTTTTCATTTATTAGCTTAACTCGAGTCTAGTCTTGGCTTAGCAACGCCATATTGTACATGTGATTGACCAAGATTGTTAACTCGCCACCAGTAAAACTTCCTTTATCCAACAAAACAGTGTATTTCATATCCCTACACCTAACGTTACAACCCTTTAAAAGACCTCTTTGATAGTTTATCCTAGGTGCTTACGCCATGTGGTGGAGGTTTGATCCTTTCCCAAGCCTATGGTAATCTATTTTGCTATGACATGTAGTGAGAGATATCTTCCGTTTCCATATTGTAATTTACACTTTATTACACCCGAGAGATGTGAGTATCTAAACACTATTTGTGAGGTGCTTGTGTATGACCTCCGTGCTTGTCTACTGGTCTTTAGTGGAACGATTATTTGTTGTAATTACTTTTATATTAGTGTTAAATGACCCCTAACTTGTATTTTGAGTAGAATAAAAGCGCATTTGCTTGAGGACAAGCAAATCTCAAGTGTAAGGGTATATGATGAGGCGAAAAATGATCCGTTTTTAGGGGGCCATTTAAGCCCGAATTCGAATTTATTTTATCAAATATTGCCCTAAATCGTTCCTTTTGTGATTTTAGGTACTTTGGGAGTGAAATCTGGAAAAGGAAGCAATTCGGACGTTTTTGGAGCATAAAAGTGAAGAAAACGCCAAAGTCTTAATTTTTCATGCTGGGAACAGTGCATGACGGCGTCAAGAGTAGTTCCCTGACGGCGTCAAGAGTAAAATTCCATGACGACCCAGAAGAGTTTTAACGGCGTCATGAAGGTAGGGCGTCAAGAGTAAAAGTCATGACAGCCTGGAAATGAATTGTTCTTGACGGCATCAAATGTAGATCTAGGCAGTCCGAGGATTGTTTTGGCGGCGAGGTGACGGCGTCACCTAATTGGTCTTGACGCCGTCAGACCCATTTTTCTATATATAGTTTTCTAATTTTTCACATTTAAAGAGAGAAGTTTTGGGAGAAACCCTAAGTACGATTTTGGTGTAACTTTACAGGTTTTTCAAGGGTTCCAACCCCTTGATACCTTGCATGATTAATCAAGATAAGTGTTCTTCTAATTCAATCAATATGTCTATGTGTTGGTTGTCTATATCTTGTTCTTGTGTTAATTACATCATGCTAGGCTAGATCTATCTTGTGTTTGCTTAGATCTAATGAAACCTCGATATCGATTATGTGTTGATTACTTGTTTATTCTTGTCTTAGATGAATGATTTATATGTTAGGCTTAAGAAAACTGGCAGATCTCCAATTGGTAACATGCTTGAACGTCTTAAGAAACATGAACCAACGTGCACTCGGTCTTTATTGGTTGTATTTAATGCATGAGCCACTGTTTACAATCCCTATAGTTATGCTGGGCATGGTGTAGGAGGAGATAAGAGCTCATAGAATTGGGGAGTTATGTGTGCCACCCCATGAATGGTATTAAGGAATACAATCCGTCATCCATGCAATTATAACAAGTAATTAACGTGTAAAAGATATCTAGGGAGTAGTGAAATCTAAGTAAACACATTTTCTCCAATTACTGCTCACAACTTTAGTATAAATTAGTTTATTTTCATTTTCAGTATTTTATTTTGATTGCATCTTAGTATTGGGTTAGTTGAATAGCAACTAATTCCGCCCACTCTTCCAAAACCCGAGATTTTAATTTGCTTTCTAAAAAATATAAAAACACAAAAATAATCATCCCTCACCTTTAGAACTAGTATTTAGGCTTTCTAATCCTAGCGACACTATTCCTAAGCTGAACGATCAATCCCCCGGTACTTGTCACTATACTATACTACAACGATCAGGTACACTGCCTGGTGGGGGTTGTAAGCTTCTCGAGATCCCTCGAGAGGTAAAGCCTGTTGCGATTCCCACGCATCAATAATATCCTTTTTGTCTCTTTTGATAAACTAAATCTTATCAATGGCACCTCTCCTGTAACTATGTTGCAATAGAAAGGTGGAGAGTCTTTCATACCAAGCTCTAGTAGCTTGATGTAGACCATACAGAGCCTTAATAACCTTATAGACTTTGTTTGGATGTGTAGGATCTTCAAAACCAGGAGGTTGTTTAACATAGACTTCCTCTGTTATAGTGCCATAAAGAAAAGCACTCTTGACATCCATTTGGTAGACAGGAAAGCCCATATATGATGCAAAAGCCAGAAACAACCTTATAGCTTCAATTCTTGCCACAGGAGCAAACACTTAATCAAAGTCCACTCCCTCTTCTTGTCTATATCCTTGTGCAACCAATCTTGCTTTATTCTTGATGACATTCCATCTTTCATCTCTCTTAATTTTGAACACCCATTTTGTACCAATCAATCTCTTTCCATCAGGTAAATCACATAATCCCCAAACATCTTGAAGCTTGAATTGTAGAAGTTCTTCTTGCATAGCTTCAACCCAGCTTTCTTCAGCCAATACTTGAGATACCTTATTAGGTTCTACTTGAGATAAAAAGCAAGCAAATAAGCACATTTACTGATCCTTGTGATTCACCATGTTTTGTTTATAGACAAAGCTAAGTAAAGCAATATGTTGCTGAGAGAGATTTTTAGCTTTTGTCCTTGTGAGCACTCTTGAAGTGGAAGGTCCAATAATCTTACTAACAGGATGATCTTTATGAACTCTTAATGTAGGAGTTGGTGAAACTGCAAGATTATCTTTCAAATTTGTGAAATCAGGGTCTTTATTGGAATCTGAGAAGATGCCTTCATTATCCAACTCATCATCAGTATCTTCTAACCCAGGCATGCTTGGATCATTCAAATCATCAGCATTGATCCAATTTGATGTATCTAAGACACTAGAAGTACTTTCAAATGGTTCAGCTATACCTTGATGCAAAGTACTTTCCAAGTTATCTGTGACTTTAGCCTTTTTCTTTTCTGCCTCATAAGCTCTTCTTTTATCATCTTCATAGGATTTTGCAATGGTTTCTTGTAAAAGCATCCTATTAAGTTCATCTTGAAAAGCTTAGTCTTCATCAGATACTGTGGATTTTGGTTCAACAGTACTTTGAGGTTCAACATGATGAGGCGAAAAATGATCCGTTTTTAGGGGGTCATTTAAGCCCGAATTCGAATTTATTTGATCAAATAATGCCCTAAATCGTTCCTTTTGTGATTTTAGGTACTTTAGGAGTGAATTCTGGAAAAGGAAGCATTTTGGACGTTTTTGGAGCATAAAAGTGAAGAAAACGGCAAAGTCTTAATTTTCCTTGCTGGGAACAGTACCTGACGGCGTCAAGAGTATTTTGATGACGGCGTCAGGAGCAAAAGTGGTTACGGCCCAGTAGAAATGTGATGGCGTCAAAGCATGGCCGTCAAGAGTAAAAGTGGTGACGGCCCAGAACAGCATTACACATGACGGCGTCAGATCTGGATCTAGGCAATCCGATTTTATTTTGGGCAGTGGGTTGACGGTGTCATAATTTTCTTCTTGACGCCGTCACCTTGGAAAATCTATATATACTTTTGTAATTTTCATTCATTAAAAGAGAGGACAATTTTAGGGACGACTTGAATAAACCCTAGCTCGACTTTTATAGTATTTTCAAGGGTTTTCACCCTTTGAAACCCTTCATGTTCAATTAAGATAAGTATCCTTTCAATTCATTCAATATGTCTATGTGTTGTTTGAATATATCTTACGCTTATCTTGATTTTAACATGCTAGGCTAGATCTCTTGTGTGTTTGCTTAGATGTAATGAAACCTAGATGTTGATTATAGGTTGATTGCTTGTATATAGTTGTAATGGATGAATGATTTCAATGTTAGGCTTAAGAAAACTGGCAGACTTCCATAGTGTAACTTGCTTGAACATCTTAAGAAACATGAACCAATGCGTACTAAGGTTTTTATGGTTGTATTTAATGCATGAGCGAATTCTAGTGATCCCATGTTAGGAGCTTATTGCAGGCTCGACATAGGAGTGAAGTAGGAGCTTATAGAGTTGGGGAAGTACGTACGCCACCCCACGATTGGTATTAAGGAATATAACCTGTCATCCACGCAACTGTAACAAACTATCAACCTGTAAAAGATATCTAGGGAGTAATGAAATCTAAGTAAACACATTTTTCCCATTTATTGTTCACACCACTAGTTTAATTAGCTTATTTTCATTTTTGTTATTTTATTTTGATTGCATCTTAGTTATTGGGTTAGCTGACTAGCAACTAATTCCGCCCACTCCTCTAAAACTTGAGATTTTTACTTGTTTTTATTAAAATATAAAAATACAAAAAGAATCATCCCACACCTCTAGACCTAGTTTTTAGGCTTTCTAATCCTAGCGACACTATTCCTGAGTTGAACGATCAACCCCCCGGTACTTGTCACTATACTATACTACAACGATTAGGTACACTGCCTGGTGGGGGTTGTAGGCTTCTCGAGATCCCTCGAGAGGTAAAACCTGGTGCAATTCCCACGTATCAAGTTTTTGGCGCCGCAGCCCGGGGAATAGTTATTGTCTAGGGTAGGATTTTTTTATTAGGTCTACTTGCTAGATTCCTTTCTAGTAAGATTTTATTTTTATTTTTAGGTTTTCTTTAGTCTATCTTTTCTTTGTGTCTTTGTTTGTAAAAACCTTTCTATTGACTATTCCGTTAGCCATTATGGAGAACGCGAATCGACCATACTACCAACCACGAAATTCACCCACTCCAAATGACATCTTGATGTTTAAACAACATGAGGATGAACCTATCTATGATGCATGGGCTCGTTTTAAATATTTACTTCGAAAAGTCCCTCATTATAATTTCGATCTATGGTCCCAAATTGAAATATTTTACCATCGTGTCGACCACTATACCAAAATGGACATTGACCATGCCGCAGATGGGGACCTTTGGGGATTATGTGTTGATGAAGCATGGGAAACCATAGAGAATTGTGCCATACTTGCCAAAAAAATGGACAACCCAACAAACGTTGTTACAGATCAATTAATAGCAAGTTTAAGGGAACAAGCAAGAAGATTGTTTGGGGATAAGCCTATAGATGAGATACCTAGGTGCACGGAGTGGTTTGATTTTACCACAATACAGGATGAACACATAGGTGATCTTGATGTGATGGAGGATTTAGCCGAACATGATCACATTGAACAAAAAGACCTAGGTTTTATGATCGGTGATGATGAATCTCAAAAAACACATGATGAATCTTTTGGGCAATTTGAATATAGCAGTTAGAATATTGAGGATGATCCTTATGATTCGGATATAGAATTTGAGATGCCTAGAGAAGCACTTGAGATACTTGGGAAAATGTTAGGGTTAGATTATAATGGAACACATGTTGAGGATATAGGTGATCTTGACACAAGGAATGATGAAGTAAATAACATAAGCTCACTAAGTACCCCACAAGTCCCACCATCATTTGAGGCACACACACCGCCTGTGACTTACCCGAAAGATGTAGAATAGACTATAGGAACCCCAATAGAGGTAGAACCCTTGGATCAAGCACAACTAGAGAATATAGGTTTTAACACTTGTAGTGATGACCTTTCTTTTAGTTCTAAGGAAGTTCCTAGTTTTGATGAACCGGAGCCTCAACCAACGCCGTTACCTAATCTTCCATCTTTAGATGTGAATTTAGGAATTGAAAAAGGTCCCGATCCACCCATCAAACCATATAGTCCGGGTAGTCTTGGGATAAAGGTAGTAGACTCTAAGCCTTGTAGAGAGGAAGCTGACACAGGAGTGGAAAATGACCTTACATGCTTACATCACCCATTTATGATTGATCACAAGAAACATTATGGGTTTAAACCGGGTTTATTAGGTCAAGATGGATCCCCAACTAGTAATCTCATGAAGTTGATTAAAAATGATCCCTTTCTAGGAGAAAATCTTAATCCACCCATTAACCCGATTGAATTAGGTAAGGTTATGATGATAGGAGCACACCCCTTTAAGCATATGATTCATCCACCACTCTTTCCTCACGAGGCATATTTCCACCCTAAGGGTGTGTATCGCTACTTCCACCCTGATGAGGCGAAAAATGATCCGTTTTTAGAGGGTCATTTAAGCCCGAATTCGAATTTATTTGATCAAATATTACCCTAAATCGTTCCTTTTGTGATTTTAGGTACTTTGGGAGAGAAATCTGGAAAAGGAAGCAATTTGGACGTTTTTGGAGCATAAAAGTGAAGAAAACGCCAAATTCTTAATTTTCCATGCTGGGAACAGTAGGTGACGGCGTCAAGAGCAACACCTTGACGGCGTCAAGAGCAAATTTCAGGAATTTCCATGACTACCCAGAACAGATTTGACGGCGTCGCGTAGGAAGGGCGTCAAGAGTAAAAGAGTCATGACGGCCTGGAAGTGTATAAGTCTTGACGGCGTCAGAAGTAGATCTAGGCAGTCCGAGGATTGTTTTGGCGGCGAGGTGACGGCGTCACAAGTTTATTCTTGACGCCGTCAAACCTATTTTTCTATATATAGTTTTCTAATTTTTCACATTTAGAAGAGAGAAGTTTTGGGAGAAACCCTAAGTACGATTTTGGTGTAACTTTACAGGTTTTTCAAGGGTTCCAACCCCTTGATACCTTGCATGATTAATCAAGATAAGTGTTCTTCTATTTCAATCAATATGTCTATGTGTTGGTTGTCTATATCATGTTCTTGTCTTAATTCTATCATGCTAGGCTAGATCTCTTTTGTGTTTGCTTAGATCTAATGAAACCTAGATATTGATTATGTGTTGATTACTTGTTTATTCTTGTCTTGGATGAATGGTTTATATGTTAGGCTTAAGAAAACTGGCAGATCTCCAATTGGTAACATACTTGAACGTCTTAAGAAACATGAACCAACGCGCACTAGGTCTTTATTGGTTGTATTTAATGCATGAGCCACTGTTTACAATCCCTATAGTTGTGCTGGGCATGGTGTAGGAGGAGATAAGAGCTCATAGAATTGGGGAGTTATGTGTGCCACCCCATGAATGGTATTAAGGAATACAATCCGTCATCCATGCAATTATAACAAGTAATTAACGTGTAAAAGATATCTAGGGAGCAGTGAAATCTAAGTAAACACATTTTCTCCAATTACTGCTCACAACTTTAGTATAAATTAGTTTATTTTCATTTTCAGTATTTTATTTTGATTGCATCTTAGTATTGGGTTAGTTGAATAGCAACTAATTCCGCCCACTCTTCCAAAACCCGAGATTTTAATTTGCTTTCTAAAAAATATAAAAACACAAAAATAATCATCCCTCACCTTTAGAACTAGTATTTAGGCTTTCTAATCCTAGCGACACTATTCCTAAGCTGAACGATCAATCCCCCGGTACTTGTCACTATACAATACTACAACGATCAGGTACATTGCCTGGTGGGGGTTGTAAGCTTCTCGAGATCCCTCGAGAGGTAAAGTCTGTTGCGATTCCCACCCATCAAGTTTTTGGCGCCGCAGCCCGGGGAATAGTTATTGTCTAGGTTAGAATTTCTTTTTATTAGCTCTACTTCCTAGATTCCTTTCTAGTAAGATTTTCTTTTTATTTTTAGGTTCTCTTTAGTCTATCTTTTCTTTGTGTCTTTGTTTGTAAAAACCTTTCCATTGACTACTCCGTTAGCCATTATGGAGAACGCGAATCCACCAAGTCCGACACTAGAATATTACCAGAAAAAATATAATTACACCAGTTTGGATATACCAAGATGGACGAATGAAATGAGGCGGACAGGATCTTATATTGATTTTATTGAGTACCTTGAGAAAAGAGACCAAGTGCATAAGACTTTTAAAGAATTCACCTTAGGAGCTCCATCAACCCCTCAAAATGCCTCACTTTGTGAAACCTATGCACCATATAAGCCTTCACCTAGGAGAGTTTCGTATGAGCCACCTAGCTGCATGTCATGGTTAGGCCCTACCATAATACAGGATGAACACATAGGTGACTGATGCGTGGGAATCGCAATAGGCTTTACCTCTCGAGGGATCTCGAGAAGCTTACAACCCCCACAAGGCAGTGTACCTGATCGTTCTAGTATAGTATAGTGACAAGTACCGGGGGATTGATCGTTCAGCTTAGGAATAGTGTCGCTAGGATTAGAAAGCCTAAATACTAGTTCTAAAGGTGAGGGATGATTATTTTTGTGTTTTTATATTTTTTAGAAAGCAAGTAAAATCTCGGGTTTTGAAGGATTTGGGCGGAATTAGTTGCTACTCAACTAACACAATACTAAGATGCAATCAAAATAAAATACTAAAAATGAAAATAAACTAATTATACTAAGGTTGTGAGCAGTAATTGGAGAAAATGTGTTTACTTAGATTTCACTACTCCCTAGATATCTTTTACACGTTAATTACTTGTTATAATTGCATGGATGACGGATCGTATTCCTTAATACCATTCATGGGGTGGCATACATAACTCCCCAATTCTATGAGCTCTTATCTCCTCCTACACCATGCCCAGCACAACTATAGGGATTGTAAACAGTGGCTCATGCATTAAATACAACCAATAAAGACCTAGTACGCCTCGGTTCATGTTTCTTAAGACGTTCAAGCATGTTACCATTTGGAGATCTGCCAGTTTTCTTAAGCCTAACATATAAATCATTCACCCAAAACAAGAATAAACAAGTAATCAACACATAATCAATATCTAGGTTTCATTTGATCTAAGCAAACACAAAAGAGATCTAGCCTAGCATGATAGAATTAAGACAAGAACATGATATAGACAACCAACACATAGACATATTGATTGAATTAGAAGAACACTTATCTTAATTAATCATGCAAGGTATCAAGGGGTTGGAACCCTTGAAAAACCTGTAAAGTTACACCAAAATCGTCTTTAGGGTTTCTCCCAAAACTTCTCTCTTTAAATGTGAAAAACTAGAAAACTATATATAGGAAAATAGGGATGACGGCGTCAAGAACAAAGGTGTGACGCCGTCATCTCGCCGCCAAATACTTCCTTGGACGGCCTTGATCTACTTCTGACGCCGTCAAGGCCTAGGCCGTCACACAAATTACTCTTGACGCCCTGTGTGTGACGCCGTCATCAACTACGGATTTTAATTCTTGGGGTTTTGACGCCGTCAGGAAAAACTCTTGACGCCTTCATGTACTGTTCCCAGCATGGAAAATTGAGACTTTGCCGTTTTCTTCACTTTTATGCTCCAAAAAAGTCCAAAATGGCTTCTTTTCCAGAATTCACTCTCCAAGTACCTAAAATCACAAAAGGAACGATTTAGGGCAATATTTGATCAAATAAATTCAGATTCGGGCTTAAATGACCCCCTAAAAACGGTCCATTTTTCGCCTCATCATATACCCTTACACTTGAGATTTGCTTGTCCTCAAGCAAATGCGCTTTTATTCTTGTCAAAATACAAGTTAGGGGTCATTTAACACTAATAGAAAAGTAATTACAACAAATAATCGTTCCACTAAAGACCAATAGACAAGCTCGGAGGTCATACACTAGCACCTCACAAATAGTGTTTAGATACTCACATCACTCGGGTGTAATAAAGTAATATAACATTATGGAAATGGAAGATATCTCTCACTACCTGTCATAGCAAAATAGATTACCATAGGCTTGGGAAAGGATCAAACCTCCACCACATGGCGTAAGCACCTAGGATAAACTATCAAAGAGGTCTTTTAAAGGGTTGTAACGTTAGGTATAGGGATATGAATTACACGGTTTTGTTGGATAAAGGAAGTTTTACTGGTGGCGAGTTTACAATCTTGGTCAATTACATGTACAATATGGCGTTGCTAAGCCAAGACTAGACTCGACTTAAGCTAATAAATGAGAAATAACAAAAACATAAAATGAACATAGAATGAAACGGGATGGTAGTCCGTATGTTTTTTTTTTTCTCTTTTTCCTTTTTATTTATTTATTTATTTATTTTTTTTTTTTGCATACACTCTTACCCTACCATCCAAAATAATACATCATAGGGAATGAAAATTCCCCTTACACTTGAATCTTTACATACTTTACATTCAACTATTCTAATGACTCGAATTAAGAAAATCAAAACACTTGGAGCACTTTTAAGATTAACGACATATGGGGGTAATAATATTATGTTCTTCCCCATTACTCCATAAAATAAGTACTTACCCATGAGTCCCAATCGTCCCAAAATAATATGTACAAGGATATGAATCGACTTAGCAACCATGTAATCAATTAGAAAGTTAACTTAGGGTTTAACAAATAACAATAATGCACTAAAATTGAGCACATACACGGAAGGCTAAGGCGATTTGGGTGTACATTTAAGTGGAGTGTAACAAATTCTTCCTTTAAGTAAGATGCTTAAAGTTAGAAACGAAAAGATAGGCTCGGAGGGGTGTACTAGGGGTTTCGTGTACTAAAAATGAGTACAACGCTAAGGGTGTGGGAAAAATTAGTTGACTTAACTAGTCAAGTAGTATGACTTAAATGGTCAAGTAATTATGATACGGGTTTAACACAAGGGTGATCCTAATGCCTCTTATCATGTAGTAAATCCTACCACACGAATGTAGTCTCACTAGCGGTCTCGGAATGCATCACTAACGCAAGTTCTAGAATCTAAATGCTACCGGTACACTCATAAGCACTAATAATGAATGCTTTTCCTATCAAATCTAAAGGCGAACCTCACATATTTGGGTGGAAAATATTTCTGAATATACGGTTATGTGTTAGTCATACAATCTCCTATCCATGAGACGCTTGCTATGGCTAAAGTTTCACTCCTAAATGTTGTAAAAAATTTTAAATTTGGCGCTAAAATTGCACTAACAAGTATTTCTCATAGTTTTATTACATATCTACTATCAAACAAAACAAACTCAAGCAAAAGTGCATATGTAAGGTATCATCTTTTTACCCTCCCCTTACACTTAAGATGAACATTGTCCCCAATGTTCAAGTAAAGAATGTAAAAGTGAAAAAGTAAAGAGAATGAAATCAAATACTCCCCTGATTCGCTCGGTATGGATTATAGGTGGCCAGGTTAAATCTTCCTCCAAGAAAATGAACAATCAAAGCTTCCCTTCCAGAATATAAATCATCTTCTTGTCATACATAACCTATAAAACCTGACAAAATAGACAAGACAACCTCGCGTAAAATCGGCGGCATCCTATATAAGTTACTAAATCCTAGAAAACAAAGTAAGATATAATGCTTGTGGAATGAAGTTTGTAGATCTCCTGGAGATTATAAAACTTAATAATTCACAAAAACCATAAGACTCCGTTAGAAAAACAAAACCGGTAAAATTTCCAGATTTTTACTCCTGACGCCGTCAAGAGTAATCCTCTGACGTCGTCAGAATGGACCTGTAGAAATTCTTATGTTAAGTTTCCGGAAAATTTCTGGAAAAACTTGGTCCTACTTCCTGGAAAATCCTGCAAAACTTCATTATGACTCAATACAAGCATTTGATTCTAACAAATATGAATATACATGTTCATTTAATATTGTGGAGAATCATGATCGGTTTGTTTCTTAAAAACATATTTGGGGTTTCCCCTTACACTTATCTTTTGCAAAAATACTTTTAGGTTGGAGTTAAGACTAGGCTAAACAACATAGTAAAGTATTTCCACTTTTTAGTTTAGAGACATGATCAACCAACAATAAAAACTAAAACATGCATATGGAAGCAAATAACAATCAAACAAATAAAATCACACAAAACATGGGTTGCCTCCCAAGAAGCGCTTTTCTTTATTTACGAGTCTTGTAGCTAGACTCAAGGTCATAGGTTACTACGTGATCTCATCATTGGTTCCACTCTCTAGGTCGTCTTCTAAACTAGTATCGCTTTCATAGTGCAAGTACTTTGGATCTTCGAACTCGAAAATATCTTGTCGATACTTAGAACCAAGCTTACTAACATTCTTAAAGAATCCACATGATAAATCAGAAATATTTCTACACCCTCTCCTAACATCTTCATCACACAAGATAAGTTGGGAGCTCATCATATCAAGCCCGTCACAATCTATTTCCTTAAGGTCTTTTCTCTTGTATGGTGTTTGGTATGAAATCCTCCTAATCCCATCAGTGAAGGTCATGATTCCGTTCAAGTCATCCACTATCAAAGTAGTGATTTCACAAAAGGGTGCTCCAAAGATGACTTGTGATAACCTAGGGTCGACATAGTCCTCTATGTTGTCCACAATCGTGAATTCCATAGAGAATGCCATATTTCCTACGAACACCTGGATTTCATGATCCTTACCAACCACTTTCTCTCCCTTGTAAATCATCCCCCATCTGCAGATATTGTTATAATGAAACAATGACATACAATTCTTTGGCAGGAATACATTAATGTATATGTTATCGAAGTACTTATGACCGATCATGCAGGGGATTCTGAGATTATTCGGATCACGTCGTCTTTTCTTCCCCAACTCTCCATCCTTTGACCCATATAGATTCCCCTCAAGAGAGGGACGATACTCGTACACCTCCTCACTATCCCTACGAAAAATTACCTTCCTAACACCATTGGTGAGTACTACACTACCATCTTTCTCATCAAGGATTGCTCCCGATTCATTGATAAATGGTATCCCAAGGACAAGGTGGGTTAACGTTTGATTGGTGAGAGGGTCCACGTCATCAACCACGGTGAGGTCAGTATTGTAAACAAGCTCTCCAATCCTAATTGATAAATTTTCTATTACTCTCTCGCACGCAATGTGCTCTGGGAAGGTTTTGTGGTATAGGGAAAGGGGGATTATGTTGACTGGGAAGCTAGGATCTATATGACTATCGGTTAAGAGCTTTTCCTTAATGGTACAGGGGATCTTGAAAACTTTAGGGTTACTTTCCTTAGTCTGATTGCTACCCACACTAATAACATCCTCCATTTTTCTCTCGGATTCTTCTATAATAGATTTACCCAAAATGGTTGAATCTTTCTCATGCTCTTCCGATTTCTCTTTCCTTTCATCCGGTTTGTCGGATTCTTGCGCGGTGTATTGCTCGGGTGAGTCGGTAGGTTTCCTTGCCGAAGCATGGTCAACCCTTGAGGTCTCATCTTTCGCTGTCTGACTGAATTTGTTAGTTTGTTGTTGGGTTGGGTTGGATGTTGAATCAGATATTGTGGTGATGGTGTTTACGAAGTGGATTGGTCCAGGGGGGTTGACAGGTTCTTTTCCGTTAGGAGATAGATGTTTGAATAACTTGCTAGGACTTTTTATTTTTACAGGGGAGGCTGGTGGACTCATGACGGTAGCAGATTTAACCTCATCAACGTGAATGGGCTTATTATCAATATGCTCTTTGATAGCAGTCAACAGATTACAAATCTTGTTGTTCACGTCAGCCTGCTGTTGTTTAAATTTTGCCTCGAGCGTAGTGAGCTGTAGTTCTTGAGATAGAATGAATTTTTTTAAAGTATCTTCACAGCTTTGCCTAGGAATACCTTGTGATGGAAAATGCTCGGACCAAGTGAGTGGTGAGGAGTCATTGAAGGATACGCTTCGCGTTTGGTACCCTCTAAAATCAGGTTTATCCTTCCATGCCTCATAGGCTTCGGCAGAAGTTCGAGGACCCTGACCTACGTGTGATGATGTGAATTCGTTATAAGCACATTTTGGAAGTTCCATGCAGTTATAGGTCTCATGAGGGCCATTGCACAGTTTGCATGTAGAAGCGATTCTGCTTACTTGGCTTGAAGGTTTATGAGCTTCGTAAGATTTCATGAGAGACTTGACTCGACCTTCAAGTTCCATGATCCTACGGTCGGGAGTGCTAGAATTGTTCGAAGGCAAAGATATTACCTTGACCGTTTTGTTCAAATCACGGGGATCATTCCAACTTTCGTTGTCATAGAGAGCAAGATCTTCTATGAGTTCCCATGATTGTTCCGCACTAAGATCACGTAGCTTACCACCGGCCGATTGGTCAATGGCTCGCCTCGTGGAGATGTCGATATGGTCATAGAAGATTTGGACTTGGAGCCAAAGATCTATGCCATGATGAGGGACTTTTTGGAGTAAGTCCTTGAAACGAGTCCATGCTTCATAAAGAGATTCATTTTGACATTGTTGGAACATCAAGATGTCATTTCTAAGCTTAGTAGTTCTCCCCGGTGGGAAAAATTGAGCAAGGAAACGAGTGGTGAGATCATCCCATGTGGTGATGGATCCCGCGGGTAAACGCTCAAGCCATTGACTAGCTTGATCCCGTAGAGAGAATTGGAATAGGTGTAAACGGGTAGTCTCTCTAGTTTCAACACCTAGGTCTATGGAATCTACGACTTTGCACCAACCAGATGGTGTCGGATCGCAAGGGGGTCACATTGGCTCCGGTGAGCTCAATGGTGTTTCGGTAGCCTTGGTGGCTAGGTCGGGAATACTCTCCTAAGGTTCGGGGCCTAAGGGGTTCTAATGGTGGGTTTTGTTGTGGAGGGATGACGGGTTCAAAGATGTTACCACCTTCCATGATGTCGACCTAATAAAAAGAAATCCTAACCTAGACAATAACTATTCCCCGGGCTGCGGCGCCAAAAACTTGCTGCGTGGGAATCGCAACAGGCTTTACCTCTCGAGGGATCTCGAGAAGCTTACAACCCCCACCAGGCAGTGTACCTGATCGTTGTAGTATAGTATAGTGACAAGTACCGGGGGATTGATCGTTCAGCATAGGAATAGTGTCGCTAGGATTAGAAAGCCTAAATACTAGTTCTAAAGGTGAGGGATGATTATTTTTGTGTTTTTATATTTTTTAGAAAGCAAGTAAAATCTCGGGTTTTGAAGGATTTGGGCGGAATTAGTTGCTACTCAACTAACCCAATACTAAGATGCAATCAAAATAAAATACTAAAAATGAAAATAAACTAATTATACTAAGGTTGTGAGCAGTAATTGGAGAAAATGTGTTTACTTAGATTTCACTACTCCCTAGATATCTTTTACACGTTAATTACTTGTTATAATTGCATGGATGACGGATCGTATTCCTTAATACCATTCATGGGGTGGCATACATAACTCCCCAAATCTATGAGCTCTTATCTCCTCCTACACCATGCCCAGCACAACTATAGGGATGGTAAACAGTGGCTCATGCATTAAATACAACCAATAAAGACCTAGTACGCCTCGGTTCATGTTTCTTAAGTCGTTCAAGCATGTTACCATTTGGAGATCTGCCAGTTTTCTTAAGCCTAACATATAAATCATTCACCCAAAACAAGAATAAACAAGTAATCAACACATAATCAATATCTAGGTTTCATTAGATCTAAGCAAACACAAAAGAGATCTAGCCTAGCATGATAGAATTAAGACAAGAACATGATATAGACAACCAACACATAGACATATTGATTGAATTAGAAGAACACTTATCTTAATTAATCATGCAAGGTATCAAGGGGTTGGAACCCTTGAAAAACCTGTAAAGTTACACCAAAATCGTCTTTAGGGTTTCTCCCAAAACTTCTCTCTTTAAATGTGAAAAACTAGAAAACTATATATAGGAAAATAGGGATGACGGCGTCAAGAACAAAGGTGTGACGCCGTCATCTCGCCGCCAAATACTTCCTCGGACGGCCTTGATCTACTTCTGACGCCGTCAAGGCCTAGGCCGTCACACAAATTACTCTTGACGCCCTGTGTGTGACGCCGTCATCAACTACGGATTTTAATTCTTGGGGTTTTGACGCCGTCAGGAAAAACTCTTGACGCCTTCATGTACTGTTCCCAGCATGGAAAATTGAGACTTTGCCGTTTTCTTCACTTTTATGCTCTAAAAATGTCCAAAATGGCTTCTTTTCCAGAATTCACTCTCCAAGTACCTAAAATCACAAAAGGAACGATTTAGGGCAATATTTGATCAAATAAATTTGGATTCGGGCTTAAATGACCCCCTAAAAACAGACTATTTTTCGCCTCATCAGTGACCTTGATGTGATGGAGGATGTATCCAAACATGATCACATTGATCAAAAAGACCTAGGTTTTATGATCGATGATGATGAATCTCTAGAAACAGATGATGAATCTCTTAGGCAATTTGTATATAGCAGTCAGAATATTGAAGATGATCCTTATGATTCGGACATAGAAGTTGAGATGCCTAGAGAAGCACGTGAGATACTTGGGAGAATGTTAGGGCTAGATCCTAACACATGGAATGATGAGGTGAACAACATAAGCCCACAAAATACTCAACCATCATTTGAGGAATACACCCCACCCGTGACTTACCCGGAAGAAGTAGAAGAGACTATAGGAGCCCCAATAGAGGTAGAACCCTAGTACCAAACACCACTAGAGGGTATAGGTTTGAATACTTGTAGTGATAACCTTACTCTTAGTTCTAGGGAATTACCTAGTGTTGATGAACCGGAACCTCAATCTTCATACAACTCTCCATCCTTAGATATACATCTAGGAGACAAAAGAGGAGTCGACCCACCCATCAACCCATGTAGTCCGGGTAGTCTTAGGATAAAGGTAGTGGACTCTAAGCCTTGTAGAGAGGAAGCCAATATAGGAGTGGAAAATGACCTTACATGCTTACATCACCCATTTATGATTGATCATAAGAAACATTATGGGTTTAAACCAGGTTTATTAGGTCAAGACGGATCCCCAACTAGTAGTCTCTCGAAGTTGATAGAAAATGATCCCTTTCTAGGAGAAAATCTTAATCCACCCATTAACCCGATTGAATTAGGTAAGGTTATGATGATGGGAGCACAGCCCTTTGAACATATAATTCATCCACCACTCTTTCCTCAAATGGCATATTTCCACCCTAAGGGTGTGTATCGCTACTTCCACCCGCACTTAATCCTAAGTCTAGGGAAAACCTCCCCTATTTCCGTTAAATAAGGGTAGAGTCAGGCTCGTGACTCAAACAAAAACAAGCGCTTCTTGGGAGGCAACCCATGTTTTGTGTGATTTTATTTGTTTGTTTGTTATTTGCTTCCGTATGCATGCTTAATTTTTATTGTTGGTAGATCATGTTTCTAAACTAAAATGTGGAAATACTTTACTTTGTTGTTTTGGCCTAGTCTTAACTCCACCTAAAGGTATTTTTGCAAAAGATAAGTGTAAGGGGAAACCCCAAATATGTTTTTAAGAAACAAACCGATCATGATTCTCCACAATATTAAATGAACATGTATATTCGTATTTGTTAGAGTCAAATGCTTGTATTGAGTCATAATGAAGTTTTGCAGGATTTTCCAGGAAGTAGGACCAAGTTTTTCCAGAAATTTTCCAGAAACTTAACATAAGAATTTCTGCAGGTCCATTCTGACGGCGTCAGGGGTTTACTCTTGACGGCGTCAGGAGTTAAAATCTGGAAATTTTACCGGTTTTGTTTTTCTAACGGAGTCTTATGGTTTTTGTGAATTATTAAGTTTTATAATCTCCAGGAGATCTGCAAACTTCATTCCACAAGCATTATATCTTATCTGGTTTTCTAGGATTTAGAAACTTATATAGGATGCCGCCGATTTTACGCGAGGTTGTCTTGTCTATTTTGTCAGGTTTTACAGGTTATGTATGACAAGGAGATGATTTATATTCTGGAAGGGAAGCTTTGATTGTTCATTTTCTTGGAGGAAGATTTAACCTGGCCATCCTATTATCCATACCGAGCGAATCAGGGGAGTATTTGATTTCATTCTTTTTACTTATTTCACTTTTACATTCTTTACTTGAACATTGGGGACAATGTTCATCTTAAGTGTAAGGGGAGGGTAAAAAGATGATACATTACATATGCACTTCCGCTTGAGTTTGTTTTGTTTAATGGTTGATGTGTAATTAAACTATGAGAAATACTTGTTAGTGCAATTTTAGCGCCAAATTTAAATTTTTTTACAACATTTAGGAGTGAAACTTTAGCCATAGCAAGCGTCTCATGGATAGGAGATTGTATGACTAGCACATAACCGTATATTCAGAAAAATTTTCCACCCAAATATGTGAGGTTCGCCTTTAGATTTGATAGGAAAAGCATTTACTATTAGTGCTTATGAGTGTACCGGTAGCATTTAGATTCTAGAACTTGCGTTAGTGATGCATCCCGAGACCGCTAGTGAGACTACATTCGTGTGGTAGGATTTACTACATGATAAGAGGCATTAGGTTCACCCTTGTGTTAAACCCGTATTATAATTACTTGACCATTTAAGTCATATTACTTGGCTAGTTAAGTCAACTAATTTTTCCCACACCCTTAGCGTTGTACTCATTTTTAGTACACGAAACCCCTAGTACACCCCTCCGAGCCTATCTTTTCGTTTCTAACTTTAAGCATTTTACTTAAAGGAAGAATTTGTTACACCCCACTTAAATGTACACCCAAATCGCCTTAGCCTTCCGTGTATGCGCTCATTTTTAGTGCATTATTGTTATTTGTTAAACCCTAAGTTAACTTTCTAATTGATTACATGGTTGCTAAGTCGAGTCATATCCTTGTACATATTGTTTTGGGACGATTGGGACTCATGGGTAAGTACTTAATTTATGGAGTAATGGGGAAGAACATCATTTATTACCCCCGTATGTGCGTTAATCTGAAAAGTGCTCCAAGTGTTTTGATTTTCTTAATTCGAGTCATTAGATTAGTTTGATTGTAAAGTATGTAAAGATTCAAGTGTAAGGGGAATTCTCATTCCCTATGATGTATTATTTTGGATGGTAGGGTAAGAGTGTATGCAAAAAAAAAAAATAAAAAAAAAAAAATAAATAAAAAAAATCGAAAAAATCAAGAAAAAGAAAAAAAAAACGGACTACCATCCCGTTTCATTCTATGTTCATTTTATGTTTTTGTTATTTTTCATTTATTAGCTTAAGTCGAGTCTAGTCTTGGCTTAGCAACGCCATATTGTACATGTAATTAACCAAGATTGTTAACTCGCCACCAGTAAAACTTCCTTTATCCAACAAAACCGTGTATTTCATATCCCTACACCTAACGTTACAACCCTTTAAAAGACCTCTTTGATAGTTTATCCTAGGTGCTTACGCCATGTGGTGGAGGTTTGATCCTTTCCCAAGCCTATGGTAATCTATTTTGCTATGACAGGTAGTGAGAGATATCTTCCATTTCCATATTGTAATTTACACTTTTTTACACCCGAGAGATGTGAGTATCTAAACACTATTTGTGAGGTGCTTGTGTATGACCTCCGTGCTTGTCTATTGGTCTTTAGTGGAACGATTATTTGTTGTAATTACTTTTATGTTAGTGTTAAATGACCCCTAACTTGTCTTTTGAGTAGAATAAAAGCGCATTTGCTTGAGGACAAGCAAATCTCAAGTGTAAGGGTATATGATGAGGCGAAAAATGATCCGTTTTTAGGGGGTTATTTAAGCCCGAATTCGAATTTATTTGATCAAATATTGCCCTAAATCATTCCTTTTGTGATTTTAGGTACTTTGGGAGAGAAATCTGGAAAAGGAAGCAATTCGGACGTTTTTGGAGCATAAAAGTGAAGAAAACGCCAAAGTCTTAATTTTCCATGCTGGGAACAGTAGGTGACGGCGTCAAGAGCAACACCTTGACGGCGTCAAGAGCAAATTTCATGAATTTCCATGACTACCCAGAACAGATTTGATGGCGTCACGTAGGAAGGGCGTCAAGAGTAAAAGAGTCATGACGGCCTGGAAGTGTATAAGTCTTGACGGCGTCAGAAGTAGATCTAGGCAGTCCGAGGATTGTTTTGGCGGCGAGGTGACGGCGTCACAAGTTTATTCTTGACGCCGTCAAACCTATTTTTCTATATATAGTTTTCTAATTTTTCACATTTAGAAGAGAGAAGTTTTGGGAGAAACCCTAAGTACGATTTTGGTGTAACTTTACAGGTTTTTCAAGGGTTCCAACCCCTTGATACCTTGCATGATTAATCAAGATAAGTGTTCTTCTAATTCAATCAATATGTCTATGTGTTGGTTGTCTATATCATGTTCTTGTCTTAATTCTATCATGCTAGGCTAGATCTCTTTTGTGTTTGCTTAGATCTAATGAAACCTAGATATTGATTATGTGTTGATTACTTGTTTATTCTTGTCTTGGATGAATGATTTATATGTTAGGCTTAAGAAAACGGGCAGATCTCCAATTGGTAACATGCTTGAACGTCTTAATAAACATGAACCAACGCGCACTAGGTCTTTATTGGTTGTATTTAATGCATGAGCCACTGTTTACAATCCCTATAGTTGTGCTGGGCATGGTGTAGGAGGAGATAAGAGCTCATAGAATTGGGGAGTTATGTGTGCCACCCCATGAATGGTATTAAGGAATACAATCTGTCATCCATGCAATTATAACAAGTAATTAACGTGTAAAAGATATCTAGGGAGTAGTGAAATCTAAGTAAACACATTTTCTCCAATTACTGCTCACAACTTTAGTATAAATTAGTTTATTTTCATTTTCAATATTTTATTTTGATTGCATCTTAGTATTGGGTTAGTTGAATAGCAACTAATTCCGCCCACTCTTTCAAAACCCGAGATTTTAATTTGCTTTCTAAAAAATATAAAAACACAAAAATAATCATCCCTCACCTTTAGAACTAGTATTTAGGCTTTCTAATCCTAGCGACACTATTCCTAAGCTGAACGATCAATCCCCCGGTACATGTCACTATACTATACTACAACGATCAGGTACACTGCCTGGTGGGGGTTGTAAGCTTCTCGAGATCCCTCGAGAGGTAAAGCCTGTTGCGATTCCCACGCATCACACACGCACTTAATCCTAAGTGTAGGGAAAATCTCCCCTATTTCCGTTAAATAAGGGTAGATGCAGGCTCATGACTTGAACAAAAACAAGCGCTTCTTGGGAGGCAACCCATGTTTTGTGTGATTTTTATTTGTTTGATTGTTATTTGCTTCCGTATGCATGCTTTATTTTTATTGTTGGTAGATCATGTTTCAAAATAAAATTGTGAAAATGCATTATTTTGTCATTTAACTTCGTCTTAACTTCATATAAAGGTATTTCGCAAAAGATAAGTGTAAGGGGAAACCCCAAATATGTTTTCAAGAAACAAAAATTGATCATGATTCTCCACAATATTAAATGAACATGTATATTAGTATTTGTTAGAGTCAAATGCTTGTATCGAGTCATAATGATGTTTTGCAGGATTTTCCAGGAAGTAAGACATAAGTTTTCCAAAAATTTTCTGGAAACTTAACGTAAAGATTTCTACTATTCACTTCTGACGGCGTTAGGAAGAAATTCCTGATGGCGTCACGTGTAAAATTCTGGAAATTTTACTAGTTTTGTTTTTCTAACGGAGTCTCAAAGTTTTTGTTGAATTTTTAGTTTTATAAACTCCAGGAAATCTGCAAACATCATTCCACAAGCATTATATCCCTTTAATTCCTAGAAAGCAATTTAAGATATATATGTTATTTTTCTAGGATTTATTAGTATATATATATATATATATATATATATATATATATATATATATATATATATATATATATATATATATATATATATATTGCCACCGATTTTACGCGAGGTTGCCTTGTTTGTTTTCTCAGGTTTAACAGGTTATGTATGACAAGAAGATGATTTATATTCTGGAAGGGAAGCTTTGATTGTTCATTTTCTTGGAGGAAGATCTAACCTTGTTACCACACTATCCACACCGAACGAATCAGGGGAGTATTTGATTTCATTCTTTTACCTATTTCACTTTTACATTCTTTAATTGAACATTGGGGATAATGTTCATCCTAAGTGTAAGGGGAGGGTAAAATGATGATACCTTATAATATACACTTTCACTTGAGTTTGTTTGTTTGATGGTAGGTGTGTAATAAAACTATGAGAAATACTTGTTAGTGTAATTTTAGCGCCAAATTTAAAATTTTTTACAACATTTAGGAGTGAAACTTTAGCCATAGCAAGCGTCTCATGGATAGGAGATTGTATGACTAGCACAAAACCGTATCATTCAGAAAAATTTTCCACCCAAATATGTGAGGTTCGCCTTTAGATTTGATAGGAAAAGCGTTTACTATTAGTGCTTATGAGTGTACCGGTAGCATTTAGATTCTAGAACTTGCGTTAGTGATGCATCCCGAGACCGCTAGTGAGACTACATTCGTGTAGTAGGATTTACTACATGATAAGAGGCATTAGGATCACCCTTGTATTAAACCCGTATCTTAATTTATTGACCATTTAAGTCATATTGCTTGGCTAGTCAAGTCAATTAATTTTTCCCACAGCTTAGCGTTGTACTCATTTTTAGTACACGATACCCCTAGTACACCCCTCCGAGCCTATCTTTTCGTTTCTAACTTTAAGCATCTTACTTAAAGGAAGAATTTGTTACACCTCACTTAAATGTACACCCAAATCGCCTTAGCCTTCCGTGTATGCACTCATCTTTAGTGCATTATTGTTATATGTTTAAACCCTTAGTTAATTATCTAATTGATTACATGGTTGCTAAGTCGAGTCATATCCTTGTACATATTGTTTTGGGACGATTGGGGCTCATGGGTAAAGTACTAATGTTATGGAGTAATGGGGAAGAACATCGTATTATTACCCCCATATGTTCGTTAATCTTAAAAGTACTCCAAGTGTTTTGATTATCTTAATTCGAATCATTAGATTAGTTTATTGCGAAGTATGTAAAAATTCAAGTGTAAGGGGAATGTTCATTCCTTATGATGTATTATTTTGGATGGTAGGGTAAAAGTGTATGAAAAAAAATCGAAAAATTAAAAAAAAACAAAAAAAAAAAAAAGAGAAAAACATACGGACTACCATCCCGTTTCATTCTATGTTTATTTTATGTTTTTGTTATTTTTGATTTATTAGCTTAAGTCGAGTCTAGTCTGGGCTTAGCAACGCCATATTGTACATGTAATTAACCAAGATGATTAACTCGCCACCAGTAAAGATTTCCTATATCCAACAAAACCGTGTATTCCATATCCCTACACCTAACGTTATAACCTTTTAAAAGACCTCTTTGATAGTTTATCCTAGGTGCTTACGCCATGTGGTGGAGGTTTGATCCTTTCCCAAGCCTATGGTAATCTATTTTGCTATGACAGGTAGTGAGAGATATTTTCAATTTCCATATTGTGATATATACTTTATTACACCCGAGAGATGTGAGTATCAAAACACTATTTGTGAGGTGCTAGTGTATGACCTCTGTGCTTGTCTTTGGTCTTTAGTGGAACGGTTATTTGTTGTAATTACTTTTATATTAGTGTTAAATGACCCCTAGCTTGTATTTTGACTAGAATAAAACGCATTTGCTTGAGGACAAGCAAATCTCAAGTGTAAGGGTATATGATGAGGCGAAAAATGATCCATTTTTAGGGGGTCATTTAAGCCCGAATTCGAATTTATTTGATCAAATAATTCCCTAAATCGTTCCTTTTGTGATTTTAGGTACTTTTGGAGTGAATTCTGGAAAAGGAAGCATTTTGGACGTTTTTGGAGGCATAAAAGTGATTAAAACTGCAAAGTCTTAATTTTCCTTGCTGGGAACAGTACTTGACGGCGTCAAGAGTATTTTGATGACGGCATCAAGAGCAAAAGTGGTGACGGCCCAGTAGAAATGTGACGGCGTCAAAGCATGGCCGTCAAGGGTAAAAGTGGTGACGGCCCAGAACAGCATTACACATAACGGCGTCAGATCTGGATCTAGGCAATCCGGTTTTATTATGGGCGGCGGGTTGTTGGCGTCAGAATTTTCTTCTTGACGCCGTCACCTTGGAAAATCTATATATACTTTTGTAATTTTCATGCATTAAAAGAGAGGACAATTTTAGGGACGACTTGAATAAACCCTAGCTCGACTTTTACAGTATTTTCAAGGGTTTTCACCCTTTGAAACCCTTCATGTTCAATTAAGATAAGTATTCTTTCAATTCATTCAATATGTCTATGTGTTGTTTGAATATATCTTACGCTTGTCTTGATTTTAGCATGCTAGGCTAGATCTCTTGTGTGTTTGCTTAGATGTAATGAAACCTAGATGTTGATTATAGGTTGATTGCTTGTTTATAGTTGTAATGGATGAATGATTTCGATGTTAGGCTTAAGAAAACTGGCAGACTTCCATAGTGTAACTTTGTGGTCTAGTGGTGGTTGCTTAAGCAATTAAGCGTGCCCAAGTGAGAGTAGTACCGGGTTGGGTAACCGTCCGGGAAGTTCTCACTTAAGGACCGTAAGCTCTAATGATACCAACCAGCTGCCTTAGAAGCCTGGGCACAGCCATGTGATGTCTTGACCAACAAAAAAAGGACGCGTGTTCCATTCTGATCAGCAAGCATGGTTGGGTATTGGGTGGAGGTATTTTACTGGCATCAAACCTTTGCTGGGTGGGGTTGATGGGTACCATTATGGTACATAGGGTTGAGGTGTCCCTGCCAATCTACACTTTTTTGACCAACAACAACTTGCTTGAACGTCTTAAGAAACATGAACCAATGCGTACTAAGGTTTTTATGGTTGTATTTAATGCATGAGCGAATTCTAGTGATCCCATGTTAGGAGCTTCTTGCAGGCTCGACATAGGAGTGAAGTATGAGCTTATAGAGTTGGGGAAGTACGTACGCCACCCCATTGGTATTAAGGAATATAACCCATCATCCACGCAACTGTAACAAACTATCATCCTGTAAAAGATATCTAGGGAGTAATGAAATCTAAGTAAACACATTTTTCCCATTTATTTTTCACACCACTAGTTTAATTAGCTTATTTTCATTTTTGTTATTTTATTTTGATTGCATCTTAGTTATTGGGTTAGTTGACTAGCAACTAATTCCTCCCACTCCTCTAAAACCTGAGATTTTTACTTGTTTTTATTAAAATATAAAAATACAAAAAGAATTATCCCTCACCTCTAGACCTAGTTTTTAGGCTTTCTAATCCTAGCGACACTATTCCGAAGTTGAACGATCAATCCCCCGGTACTTGTCACTATACTATACTACAACGATCAGGTACACTGCCTGGTGGGGGTTGTAAGCTTCTCGAGATCCCTCGAGAGGTAAAACCTGGTGCAATTCCCACGTATCACAATAGTACTTTGAGGTTCAACAGTACTTTGAGGTTCTACAATACTTTTCTTCTGTTCAATGGGTTCTTCATCATGAACATCATCAGATCTCATATTGACTCCATGAACAATGTACTGTATTTCTTCTTCATTATAAACAACTTGATTTTCTTCTGGAACTGGCACATTGTTCATAGAAGAAGCCAAACTATCAAGATCAAACATCCAATCAGGACCTTTACCTTTTTGATTTCCTTGATCTTCAAGAAACTCAACATGAAGACATTCTTGAACCTTTTTGGTATTCCTGTTGTATACTCTAAATCCTTTACTATTGGTACAGTAACCCAATAAGTATCCTTCATCTGACTTGCCATCAAACTTTCCCAGAGTATCAACAGTATTTAGTATGGTCAGTGGACAGCCAAAAGGTTTCATAAACTTAATGTTTGGTTTCTTTCCCATAAGAAACTCATACGGTGTCTTCATCTGAGGTTTTGTCACTGATACTCTATTCAACACATAACAAGCAGCACTTACAACTTCCGCCCAAAATGGAACAAGTAATAAAGAATCTGCAAGCATTGTCCTTGCTGCTTCTATCAAAGTTATATTCTTCCTTTCTGCAACTCCATTCTGCTGTGGAGTTCTAGCAATACTAAATTCTCTCTTAATCCCTTTCTTGGCACAAAACTCATCCATAAGTTTATTTTTGAATTCAGTCCCATTGTCACATCTAATGGATCTTACTTTGAGTCTCAACTGATTTTCAAGTGCTATTATAAGATCATGAATAGCATCAAAGGTTTCATCTCTAAAACCCAAGAAAAAGACCCAACTGAATCTGCTACAATCATCTGTTATAACCAAACAGTACTTCTTCTAGTTTAAACTTGCAACAGAAACAGGTCCAAACAGATCCATATGCA
Source organism: Artemisia argyi (assembly GCA_030686995.1). Classification (NCBI taxonomy): domain Eukaryota; kingdom Viridiplantae; phylum Streptophyta; class Magnoliopsida; order Asterales; family Asteraceae; genus Artemisia; species Artemisia argyi. The sequence goes on from CM060705.1 coordinate 156,858,126, forward strand.
ACAATTCGTAAGGCTCTCTAATAGTTCTTTCTTCAATCTTTTTGCATGAAGCCTTGTGTTGTTTACCCTTCTTGCAAGTCAGACATGAGTGATCATTATTGTATGTTTTAGAAGGTAAACCTCTAACTAAATTACCTTTGACCAACTTGTTGAGATTTTTGAAATTCACATGTCTTAATCTTTTGTGCCAAAGATATGCTTCTTCCATTGTTGCCCTTGCTACCAAACATGTTGCTCTTTCAGTAGGATTGATATTCTTCAAATCTAAGCTATACACATCATTGGTTCTTGGTACTCTTAGCATTACCAAGTTTTCATCTTCTAACTTAAACTCAGGGGAGAGAATAAGACATTCTGTATCAAGGAATAACACAGGATATTTCTTGTCACAGATCTGAGATACTGACAAAAGATTGAATTTAAGCTCCTTCACATATCTAACATTCTCAAAATCAATGGATCCAGTCTTGATGGTTCCTTTGCCAGTGATTCTTCCTCCATTAGGATCATTCCCAAATGCGACTCTTCCTCCAAAATAAGCCTTAAGATCTGACAAAAGCTCCTTGTCTCCTGTCATGCTTCTAGAGCAACCACTATCAATGATAATATGATCCTTAAGCTCCTCTTCTGGGTTGCCCTGCATAAAGATGAGAAGGGTTAGTTTCTATTAGGAACCCAAGCCATTACTGACTTGTGTTCCCCTTGTGGAGTGACATACTCAAATTCTTTGAGTATGTAATCTCCACTGTTTTTGAAAGCACTATCAAGAATTATTATTTTTGATTCCAAAACTTGTGTTAAATTCTCAACAACATTCCCTTTTTCACCTTGATTTGCTGAAATTACTGTTTCTCCCTCAGCAGTACTTTCTTTCTTAACCCATTTAGTTGTAACAGTTGGTGTCGGGTTCTTTGATCTAGGTACTCTTCTTGACTTGTAAGGCCTCCTAGGTTTGTAGGAATTGAACCTCCTTGGTCTTACTTTTGAAAAAAAAAATGCTATCAGTACCTTGATTGGGTGAATTCCTAAAAGTACTTTGAGAACGTACTGCTTTACCAGTACTTTGAAAAGTATCTATTGAGGGTACTGGTGGTTTGGAAAATGGTCTTTTCTGGTGAGGGTACTTATAGTCTTTTGAGAAATTTCTATGGTTAACCCTATGTGCATGATTCCAAACTGGTTTATTCTCCTTTTGCTTATGGTGTGCAGATGTGGTCTTTGGGAATTTGCTTAAGTATTCTGAGTGATAATCACAGTCCTTAATCAAATGGTGAGGACTATAACATACATAACATAACTTTTGACCCATATTCCCAAATCCTCTTCCAAAACATTTTCTAAAATTAGCAGTATTTTGAAAAGATTTTCTTGAAGGTACTGCTGAATGATCAACAGTACTTTGAGAAATTTTTGGAAGTACTGCTTGTTTTGAAAAGACTTTATCACTCCCTGAACCCTTGTTATCATCCCTAGGTTTCTCAACAGTTTCTCTTAAGGACTCCGAACTAGATTGACTTGAATTAGATTGACCTTTAAGCTTCTTTCTAAACTCCAAATTGTCTACTCCAAAACAAGAAACATCTGTCCTAGGTGGTTGAAAACTACCTGTGGGTGGAGGAACTTCATTGTATCCCTTGTCTTTCTTAAATTCAGGAGGTGTTGGACTTGGTGATTCCTCATCACTAAATGTGTTCTCTTCTAAGCTAATGAATTATTCATCACTAGTTGAGGTCTCATCTGAAAGAATTAGTTCCTTGTTCCTAGTTGGGATTTCTTCTGAACTACTATCATCATAACCTAGTCCAGTTTTAATGTTTGCTGTTCTTTGTTTTTCAACAAAACTAACATGTGACAGACCTGATTCTTTCCAACTAGCAAGTTTTGTTAACAACTTATCTCTTTCTTTAGTGATCTTTTCTAGTTCAGAAACCTTACATCCTAACTTTCATTCACTTAACTTTAATTGATAATCTTGTTGCTCATATTTTTCTGCCCAAGCTACTTCATTATTTTCATGAGTGATTATCTTGGCTTCCATTGACTCTAAGTCAATTGGTAACCAGCTATCTCAGACCTAGCCATTCTATAATTATCTCTTTCAGTCTCATATTCTTTAAGCAACTTTTGATAAGAATTACTACACTTAGAGCATACCTAAGAGATAGTAGATGAACTTGGTGAAGTAGCTACCATAGCAAGTTGAACAAGTTCTTCTTAACTTTCCATGCTCCAATCAAAGCTTCCTAGACCATCACTTGATTCCAAAGCAGCAAATCCTGGTTCCTCATCAAAAGTTGTGCTCCAATCAACCTCTTCCACTACAACCATAGAGTAGGTTACTTGTTCATCATCAAATTCATTACTCCAGTCAACCTCTGATAGATTCTCTTGAGCCACCAAAGCTTTTGGTTTTGGTTCAGTTATAGGAATTTCCTTTCTTTCAACCTTGGGTTTATCCATAAGTCTATTTGCCTGATACTTTGCAAACTTACATTCCCTTGCAAAGTGACCAGTCTTTTGACAGTTAAAGCATTCAATCTTTGATTTGTCAAAGGCTATACCCTGTTTAGCTTTGAAATCAATACCTCTTCCTGTTTTGTTCATGAACTTCTTGATCCTTACAGTGATCATGGCAACTTGCCATCTTATGTCAATTTCTTCTAAAGCATCATCATCAATTTGCAAGACATCTTCTTGACATGTAACAGGTAAAGTGGCTTGTTGAGCAAAGAAAGAACATAGAACATCAGCTGAGTTGGTGTTGTTCAATGGTGATGAAGTGGTAGTAGTCATGGTTGTGCAGGGGTGCTGTTTCTCTTCAACAGTACTTTGGACAGGGTAAGTAGTACTTTTAGTGGAAGTACTGCTTCTATTTTCAGAAGACACAAAAGAAATGTTATGAGAACTTGAACCTTTGTTACCCTTCATCTCATGCTCAAACACCTTTAAGTTGTTGTAGAGATCATCAAAGTCCATAGTATCCAAACCAGGTTGTCCTCTAATCATGGTAGCAACCACATGCCATGTAGATAGCAAACTTCTCAAGAACTTCAAGTTTGCATCTTCAATAGATGCCTCTGCTCCATATAACTCTAGCATACTGAGTAGATTTTGATATCTGTCATAGGCAGAGTCAAGGCCTTCTCTCTCACCAACACTGAATGTTTCAAATTGTTGCTTCAATAGGTTTCTATGCATCTTCTTGGAAGCATCATTACCTCAAAATCTTGTCTTAATAGCAACCCATAGTTGTTTTGCATCCTTAGCATCATGAAACTTTAGCAGGTGACCATCAGGAATAGCAGATAGGAGTATGTTGAGAGCTTTATCTTGATTTCTTTTTGTAACTGCTGCCATGGTTGGCTTAGGTGGTGTAGGTTGTCCTTCAACTGATACAGGTTCTTCAATGACAACATTACCATTGACAATCAAATCCCATAGATCATGGTCTGTGATAGCAATGTACTGCCTCATCTTCATGCTCCATATATCATACTCTCCCTTTTTGACAATAGGAATTATGATTGAGGTGATGGATGGAACTGGTGCAACTTCAGTCGACATCTTTTAGGGTTTGTTGTAAAATTGGTTTTAAGGGTTTTTTCTTAATCAGAGTTTCCACACAAGCTCTGATACCACTTGTTGGATCGATATATACTCTGACCAAACTACTTTGTAGCTTGTAAAGGTTTAAAATTTTTGAATAACTCCAAAAGTATTAATAATGAAACATTGATGTAACTTTGTTAAGTATGCGGAATCTACTAACACAAAGCTAAGAAGAACTTTCAATTTATTAAACCAAACTTTGAACCTGCTTTACAACACAGATTCACTAACAATCCCTAACAACTCTAATATCGACCTTGCTTTTTGTTCTAATAATTATATCTCTACTACCAGCCTAAGGCTCCTTTTATAGGCATAAGGAAAACCTTAAGTCGGTTTACAATACTTGAATGACAAGTAAACTAATACTAATCTAATTCTAGAATATTCTAAAAACTTTGCATTACAATCCTTTCACGATATTGCATAATAGTCCTTTATATTAGAAGTACTTTGACTTTTCTTCATGCACAAGCAGTACTTTGATCATGAGCAGTACTTTGACACAAGCAGTACTTTGAACTTCAGAAGTACTTTGATCTTCATATCCCAACAACCTAACTAACCTCTAAACAAGCTCACGTATCCACCTATGCCAACCACTACCATGTTTACTTTATGTAAACATCCCGGTATGTCAAGTCAAGGTTATAAACATATTTTCTCTAAGAAAACTATCATTATAATACACCATACTTTCTAGAAAACCCTAAATGCACCTATGTGTTCCCGGTTAGCTTTAAAACCCTAATTGCTTATCTGAACTAACATGAAAAGTGTTTAAGACTTAGATATGAGTTACACTAGTTATTTTAGGATATATTAGACTCCCTAGATCATAGTACAACTACATAGAAGTTAGGTACAAGTCATATAAGCACAAAACCCTAATTGGATCATAACTTCCTGAAACAAAGTCTAAACTATCCCAAATCTTTACCATAAATTATCACCACTTAGTATAAGCTACTTAAGACATTATATTAGTTACTAAACATCACTAGGACCCTAAATGAACACTAAACCCTAGGTAAAACCTTAAACTCCCACTATACAAAACTAAGTTAAAATTTGACATAAACACTTAAACCATGATACTTAAGCACCTCAAATTAAACAAGAAACCATCCTAGAAGCTCCCTAATAACTAAGCACCCACCCTAACACATCTAACCACCCAAGAAAGTAGGTGGATTACCTACTTGTCACCTCCTTCCCCAAACCGCCTCCCTCGGCTCATTTCCACCACAACCGGCTATGGCGCCCCCTAGCTACCACCATAGCTACTCCTCATCACCACCTAAACCTGACGCACCATCCCATAGCTTATCTTAGTCAACCCTCCCCCTCCACGACACCTAGCAACCCATGCCTTGGTCACTACTCCATACGCGAGTATAAATACCCCTCCCCTCCCCTTCATTTCTCTTCACACCTTTCTCTCCTCTCTACCTCAGACCTTTCTATAACGTAAGACCCTTAGAAGCTTTATAGAACGAGTAGCGAAGCCCTGGCCTAGTCGAGTTGTGGTTTGAGCTGAAAGAAACCCTAGAAACCCATAAACCCTTGTTAACCCTTGCACGACCTAGGTAAGCCTTAGTTTTCGTTATAGGAGTCTTAGAATAGACCTAGGATATTTAGAATAAGCTTTAGAAACCATAGGATAACCTTAAACCTTCCCGTTTGCATGCTTTTTTTTCGTAACCCTAGATATTGTCGAATTGCATGTTTACATGTGATATAGCTTATTCTCATGATATAATCTGAACTATATGACTTATTTGAACTTATATGAGCTAAACATAAGCTTAGAAACTTAATTGCTATGTTAAAATATGAATTACATGCATTTAGGATTAGTTTTGCAAAACTTTACATGCGTAGGGGTATATATTGTAAATTCATGAAACTATAAAGTCTAGGGACTATTTTTGAAATTTCCTAGAAGTTATAAGTGTAAGGACTAATTTTGTAAAGTATTAACACCTTAGGAATAAAATTAAAACAAGTTATAAACTAAAAAGGACTAATATTGCAAATACTATAAAGTTAAGGGTAAAAAGGGTAAATAATGAAAGTTAGTATAGGTTAGGGACTATTTTTGTCATTTCCCTAAAATATATAAGTTTAGGGACTAAATGTGCAAAAGTTAGAAAGTTATATGCTTAATTGTTAAAAGTTTATAAGTATAGGGTAGAAAATGTAAACATGTAAACTTAAAGGGTAAAAATGGACTATTTTCATATAAATATAGAACCCATTTAATTTAGAAGCATAACACAATACTAGGGAGCTTCATGCGAGGAGTACTATGTGGATATTTCATTTTGACGAGTTTGCTGGGTTTACGAATTAAAGTGCCCTGGCTCCTCAAATGATTATTGCATATACTTCTGAGTTATGATGGCCCGAAAGGTGTTATGTTATAACTAAAACCCTAATAACAACTTAACTCATTAGTAGGGAGCTTTGTGTGAGGAGTATTAACTTTTGAATTATGATGGCCCGAACGGTATTATGTTAATAACATAATACAATAGTAGGGAGCTTCATGTGAGGAGTCATATACTTCTGAATTACGATGGCCCGAACGGTATTATGTTATATATAAAAATCTAATAGTAATTAGTTAAGAAAACCTAGACTAAGACTTGACATACACACACCTACACTACCCCCAGGATACGTGAGTGAGTTGTCTAAGCCCCTACTTTACTTACCTTAAGACACAGGTGAGTTTTCATAGCCTCACTTTTAAATGTTTTACAACCCTGTGAGGGGGATACATGCTTTAAACTGAATACAAGTCTTTTCCCTTGGTTATTGCACGAGTAAACTATCTGCCATCATTACATAACCAAAATTCATGAATCGAATCGTTTGGGATATTTTACCCACGCGAACGCGAATATAGTTGATATATCTTTTATTGGAGTTTGACAACTCCCGTTGGTATTAACATCTTACTGGATGGTACCAATAAGTACTATATTTGAACCCACTGAAGGATTAACTTTGGCAAGTTATCCTTCCTGTCCCCTCATGGTTTGGTCTGCAGACCCCATGACCCGGACTGTTAACATGTGGTTCATGAGCTTAGTGCAATAGGGTTTAGTAAGCACACAGACTACTTAAGCCTTGAGACTTAGGATTACAACAACACCATAATAAGTAATCTACCAATCTAACACACTGAATATATCACAAAACCCTAATAAACCTTAATTAAACCGTAATTAGGTCTATGTATTTATTAAACTCTATATGCTTAACTTAACTAGTTTGAAAGTATCCAAGGCTTACATATGAGTTACCTTAGAAATATTAGGATTCCTTAGGACCATTATGCACTAGTACAACCCCTTAGAACTTAGGTACAAGTCCCTTAAGCACAAAACCATAACTAAGTCACAACTTCCTAGAATTAGGTCTAAACTATCCCAAAACTTCACCATAGGTTACCACCACCTAGTATAAGCCTCTTAGAACCTAGGATTAGTCATTAGGCACTCATAGGACACTAATCTAGGCACCAAACCATAGGATAAACCCTAATCTCCCACTAAACACAAATAGGTCATTTAGGTCACAAAATTAGGTCAAACCTTCCCAAATCTTTCCCATAAGCTACCATCATTTAGTATAAGCCCTTTAGGACTTAGGATTAGTCACTAAATACTCTTAGGAACCTAACCTATGTACAAAACCTTAGGTAAACCCCTAAACTCTCACTAAGTAAAACTAGGTACAAACTTAACATAAACTAGTAAAACTTAAACATAATCACCTCAAACACCTCAACAAAGCACCCTAGCACCTCTCCCTAACTAAGCTAGCACCCTAGCACCTCAAAAGCACCCACACAAGTAGGTGCATCACCTACTTGTCACCACCTTGCCCAAACTGCCTCCCTCGGCCTTCCACCACCACAACCGGCCTATCTTAGCCCCCTAACTACCTCCTAGCTCCTCCTCATCACCTCTTAGACCAGCCACACCACCCTATAGCCTTGCTTATTCGACCTACCCCCTCGACACATGGCAGCCCCTTTACTTGGTCGTTACTCCTTACGCGGGTATAAATACCCCCTCCTCCGTCCATTCTTCCTCACACCTCTTCCCCTCTTTACCTTACATACATTTAGTAGTACTAAGTCCCTAGAAATCGAGTATAGAAGCTTGGGTAGTATCGAGTTGTGGTTTTGGCCGAGAGATCCCCTAGAAACCCTTAAACCCTCGTTAAACCTTCCCTAGACAAGTAAGCCTTCATTTCTAGTTTCTTTTGCTTTAGTTTAGTCTTAGGATAGTATTTAGATGCCTTAGATCTCCTAGGAACCGATGCCTAAGCCTTGGTCATAATCATTTGCTAGTTTACTTATTAAAAACACTAATTATAGATAACACCCTAAATACATGCTATAAGTCCTTTTCATAAGCCCTAAGCTAGGTTAGATAACTTAAATAAGCTAATATTAGTTAAAAATAAGCTAGGAAACTTAGTTCTTACATAAAAATATAGTTTACATGCATTTAGGACTAGTTTTGCAAAACTTTACATGCATAAGGTCATATATCATAAATTCCTGAAACTATAAAGTTTAGGGACTGTTTTTGAAATTTCCTAGAAGTTTATAACTGTAAGGAGTCATTTTGCAAAATATTAAAACCTTAGGATAGAAACTAAAATAAGTTATAAACTAAAAAGGACTAGTTATGCAAATATTATAAAGTTAATGGTCTAAATAGTAAATATAGAAAACATATGAGTCTAAGGGTTAATTATGTCATTTTCTAAAAATATATATGTCTAGGGACTAATTGTGTCAAGTATAAATAGTTATAAGTATAAATAACATAAGTATTATAAGTTTAGGGTAGAAAATGTAAATATATAAACTATAAGGGTATAAAGTATATATATATATATATATATATATATATATATATATATATATATATATATATATATATATATATATATATATATATATACTAGATTTCGAAGCCAGCCCGATAGGCGGGCATGAATTGTAATTATTCTTTTGATGATATTTGTTAACGGAAATCCATTTTCAAGTACAGGGGACTTATGTATACTTACTGAAATAGTAAGCATTTAGAGTAAGAATTAAAAATTTATTGTTTGTCTAATTTGTCTAACTTAATTTATATACAAATTATATTATGTAAATTTTAAGAAACCGAATTCCTTTAGAAAATGTAGGCAATATTTTTGAGTGTTTGAATCAAATCCTCATGCAAACTGTAAATGGGAACTAATGCTTCAAAAAACACGCCATCATGATAGCCATAATGGTAGTCTCTCAAAGATGTCTCACATTTACCAAACTATTAGTTTCGACCATCTCAATACACCGTTCTTGTTAAAAAAGAAAATGTAAACTATAATAAAGATAAATATTATTAGACACAATAATTGAAATACACAAATGTCATGTCATGCTTGATGCCTACATACACACAAATGTAAAAGTTAAAAAACTTAAATGTTGTAAAACTTAATTAAAAGGCATAATGAGTCAGCCTATATATTGTTCCTCATCGGCTCCTTCAAAGAAGTATTCATGTTTTAGACTTTGGTAAAATGTCAAGTAATTCCACTGCTAATTACTTGAGGAAGCCAATGGCCAAGAAGAACTCATTTTAGCTGCAAATAACGGGGAGAAACGAAATTAAACAACACTAACGGAAGGATATAGATATGTTTAAAAAAAAAAAGCAAAACGAAATGAGATTTATCAAACTGATGTACCAACAGATAGAAAAAACCATTTCTATTATAAATTAAAATGATCAGAATGATGTAATTGACATCTTAAATGGGCACAAATAGTAGATTAAAAAAATCATTTTTTTCTATAATATACCAAGTTACACATTACGATAGTGGTTTATCTATTTTATACTAATTTATCATGTGAATTATACTATTTTATACTAATTTATCTATTATCTATATAACCGGTCCTTTGGATTCAGAAATTATATTATCTCGATTAAAAGTGTGACTATAACATAGAATATAGTCTCGATTAAAAGCATGAGTATAATATCTATACCAAAATCATATAGTTATATCCATATAAGAGGTATGTTGGATTCGAAAATTCTATAAGAATTGAACTATTTTAATAAGTCGAATCAAGGATTTATACGTGTTTACCTCATTATTCTTCACACAACTCTGTACGATCAAACTTATATTGAGTAAAAGAGTGTACGACTAATCAGCTCGGTTTCTTATAAAAAAAACCTGGAAAACCCAAACCTCTGGCACTTATCTATGTATTATTTTGAAAAACGATAAAAGAAGATTTATACTTAGCGGCCATTGTTCTAGCCTCGTCGACCTGAAGACTGATGTATATAAGGCGCAATAATAGTGAGCTGTAATCCTCCCATAAAAAAACATGAATAATAATTATAAGTAACATATTCAAGTTTAGAAACCAAATATGAAAATTATGGTTTTAATGCACTTATACAAATTTCGACATGCTTAACTTTAGTCCTAACAGTTTGTGGTGCGTTTCAGTTGACTAACTCATAATACCATATGTGCATGTGGTGTGTCTAAGGGGGTGTTTGATTTCAACTTAATTGATTTAATATGAAAAAAACTGAATTAATTAAGTCATATGAAATCTATTTGCTACATATATATATATATATATAAATATATATATATATATATATATATATATATATATATATATATATATATATATATATATATATATATATATATATATATATATATATATATATAACCTAAATAAAGTTAAAAATATAATACAATAGTAGGGAGCTTCATGTGAGGAGTACCATGTGGATATTTTGTTTTGACGAGTTTGTTGCGTTTAAGAATTAAAGTGCCCTGGTTCCTCAAACGATTATTGCATGTACTTCTGAATTATAATGCCCCGAATGGTGTTATGGTTAGAACATAACTTAATAACAATATAGCTCAATAGTAGGGAGCTTCACGTGAGGAGTATTAATTTCTGAATTATGATGGCCCGAACGGTATTATGTTGATAACATATTACAATAGTAGGAAGCTTCATGTGAGAAGTCATATACTTTGGGATTGTGATGGCCCGAATGGTGTTATATTATATCTAAAATATTAACAAACCTAATAATGATAACTTAAACAAGATAACTAAAGCTTGACATACATCCAAACCTACAACATACTAGGATACGTGAGTAAGGTAGTCTAGTTCCCGAGTCACTTTTTGCATCAATTAAATTTCCCTAAGCCCAAGTGAGTTCATAGCCTCATACTCTTTTAAAAACTTCCACTCTATATGCTTTACAAACCCTGTGAGGGGGATACATGCAACTTGCTTTACTTAAAACCGAATACAAGTCTTTTTCTTTGGTTGTTGCACGAGTGAACTAACTGCCACCACTACATAACCAAAATTCATGAATCTAATCGTTTGGGATATTTTACCCACGTGAACGCGAATATAGTTGATAGATCTACTGGAGTTTGACAACTCCCGTTGGTATTAACATCTTTCTGGATGGTACCAATAAGTACTATATTTGAACCCACTGAAGGATTAACTTTGGCAAGTTATCCTTCCCATCCCCTCATGGTTGGGTCTGCAGCCCCCATGACCCGGATTGTTAACGTGTGGTTCATGAGCTTAGTGCAACATACCCCACTCATGATAATTGTGCATGCATCACAATTATCACATACACACTACATTTTCCGAGATGGGTGTAACAACGGAACCCAGGGAACTTGTATTCACTAACACTTAAACCTATGACTCTGACTCAACACCTAGTGTTGACTTTTAAGCATCTATTCTAGGTATATCACTCCCATGGAGTTATGGCAGAAGGAGGCACTAAACTCGGAGGACTTTCAAACCGGTTATCATTCAAACATAACTTAACACCTAGATTTTTGGGACCTCATCAAAAGTAAAAGTATATCTTTTACAAATAAAACTCTGATAATTAAATGAATGATAACTAAATTTCTAAAACGTCTCTTTTCGAGTCGTTTTCTATAATTGTAACTGTGATTATATGAAGTAATACCCCAAACACTTAATCTGCTGCGATCAGTGAAAAATGGGGGTGTTACAGATTGGCATCAGAGCTTCTGTTGTAGAGAACAAGGTCAAAACCGAAACTACAACTATTTATCCTAAACCCGAGAAAGTCCTCAGTTGCTCTGCCATCCTCCGTAACTATACGTGCTAAGGTTAGTATAATAATTACCTGCTTATCTGCTAAATGATTTATAGCATTTTCATTATTATATAGTTATGTCTACTCCCCACTACTCCACCCCCATCTCATCTAGTTTACATCCGGAGAATGATCTTCCCTCTCCGAATGTACTAGATTATTCCCCTAAACCCTATATTCCCCATCACTTAGAAGACTCTAGGAATAGTTTAGATATACCTTCACCCTTAGGATATACACCTCTCTTAGATAACCCTCATTTAAAACACTTAAGAGATTTCTATGCTAAGGCATCATCTATTCCTACCCTAAAACCTGTTATACACCCACCATTCCCCACATCTAGATTAGAACCCCATGGTTTCTTTCTCTCTAGAGAACCATGTATACCTAGAAACCCTATCCCTACTTATACCCCTAGATATGACCTTTGGCAACCCTACACTTTATGACCTACCCTTACTTAGTAAACCCTCCCATTTTATCTTGGAAAGATGAATTTGGAGAAAACCCCTCTAGGACAACTTTAGAAAACGAGTAAAATCAATTAGAGGAAATTTTAAATAACTTAGATGAAATTTTTCTTGACCTTCTTGAGAATATAGAAAAAGGTCATGATAATAATTTAGGTAATCAACCTGACTATAGTAGTTTAAGAAATACCTTACAAGAAAATCGTTTTAAAGTATCTAAAGTACAGAAAAACCAAATGAAACACCACCATAAAATAGCCTTTACCCGCTTTAGGATCTGTACTTTAGAAAAGATAATAGATAATGATGAGGAAAATCATCAATCAAACCTAGAAAACACAAACTCTTGGAATTAGGAAAACCTTAGAAACCCCTAAGTAATATGCCTTTTATACCCTAGAATAGTCAGTACCTATACAGAAAGAGAGGCCTTCCTGTACGAGTAGTGAAGAACTAAACGAGACTTTTGTGATATGTAAGATAGGAAATCAATAAAATAGGTTAGGTTTTAGAAACTACCTAGTGCCCCTCAATTAGGATAAATTAGATAAACTAGATTTAGGTATACCTTTCCAACATTACCTTAGGTCATCCCTAACCTAATAGTAACCCTTTAGGAAAATAGATATAACCCCTAGAACATGACAAGTTAGGTACTTGTTATAACCTACCCGTAACCCTTACCCCTAGGAATTTAGGAAAAACTACCCAGATGCCTTAGATACATGGAATCTCTAAATTGCTTTAAACTCCCCTTATACTTCCTCCATTCCTAAAAACCCAATTTCCTTCAAACACTCCCCTTATCAATGGTGAGAATTCTTATCCTACATCATAGAGATCTAAATTCTTTCTCCTTTGAACTCTAAATCTTCACTACTTCCTTAGCTTTCTTAAGCTATTTCCTTCCTAGTTAGAGATTCTACCCCTAACTATCCCATATGCAAATATATGATAGTCATATACAAGCATATCCCTATCCTTTTCCTCTTTATTTCCTTAGATTACTATGATTTTTCCAAGTTAGTTTTCCCTATTCCCTTAGAAAAACCCAAACCATATTTAGGATTCCCATATTTGAGGTTAGAAATAACATTAGGATATCTCTAGGAAACATAAAACTTAAATATAGAATACCTTAGATTACTAAGATAGGCTATTTAAGAAACCCTTGAGGAATTAGAAAAAAATAGGATTAGGAATCTTTAAGGTTTTATAGGTTAGAAACCAAAATCCCGACCCCAATAAATAGAAAAATTAGGAAGACATCCCTATAAGACAGGATTTAGCCTAGAAATTCATTAGAACTAGAACCTAGATTAGATATAAGGAATATTAGGAAAAACATAGGATTAAGTAGTAAAACCTCCACCTTAAGCTATAAAACCCCTAGTTTAGGATAGAAACATTAGCAAAGCTTCTACCATATAGGTATAAGTAGTTTTAGGATAAAAAAAAATTGTCCTTACCTAGTCTCTTAGGATACCTACATATATATTTGAGGATTTTAGATTACATCTTAGGATTTGATATTTCTTAGAATACCCTTTAGGAAAGTTCACTTAAGAGATACTATGGATACTACCCTAGCTGGTTTCAAGTACCTAGGAATAGTAATACTTATAATAATAGTAATAATGGTAGTAATAGACAACTTAAAACAAAAGAGAAAACCCGAAACTACACCTAAGAATAGGGATACTCCTAGTAAACCCTTAGAAAAGAAAACACCTAGACATACACCCTCTTTAGAACCCTCTACTTCAATAGAACCAAACACCTCACCCCTAGAAATTAGGATTAGTTAGGAAAAACTAGAAGAGCCTTAGGAGGAAAACCACTTTTGGAAAGAATCTAGTTAATCTAAAAACTCCAATAGGATACTATCTTTCAGGTATCCTATACTCTTACTCTTCCGTTTAATCCTATCCTTCCGTTTTCTCTCCTTCTACCATTTAGATCCCGTTTAAATCTCCTTCTCCTGCCTTTTTCTCACTCTTCCATTTAAAATCCCATTTTCCCGCCTTTTCCCACTCTCCTATTAAAATCCTACTCTTCCGTTTTCCCCACTCTACTGTTTAATCTTATACCCCTATACTTTTCCACTTCACCTATTTTTACCCTTCCATCCTTTCTTTATCACCCATTTCTTCATACCCTCTTATTTCATCCCTTTCCTCCTTTCTTCTTTCTCACTCCTTCCTATAAAAATCCCTCATTCCATTTCCTTCCATCCTTTTTATCCCTCCTTCATTTTACACTCTATTTTCTTCTCTCTATATTCTCTCCTTAACTCATCCTACAATGTTCTAAAGGTAGAACTTGTATTTCTCGTCATATCACAAGATTCTATTAGTTAGAACTTGTAAGAATATCTACATCGAACTGGAATCCTCATTATGTTCGAGAATGACATTAAATCTCGCTTTGCAAAAGTTGCAAAAATGAGATCTTCAACGCCCGTCATTCTAGTCATAACATGGAAATTTACCATGTGGCAAGTTGCTAAAAAGGAATACTATAGAACTTGTCTCTATCATTACTAGAACTTGTCTCTATCAAGACTAGAACTTGTCACTATCGTGACTAGAATTTACCTCTACCATAGCTAGAACTTGTCTCCACCATGACTAGAACTAGTCTTCATCATGGTTGAAACTTGTCTCCAAAATATTCCCGTACCACATTTCCTTAAGTGTGGTAAAATCTCTTCATTTTACGCCAATACTACTTAAGGATATTTATAATAACTATCCTATTAAAATGAACTAGGACGCTTCTTCATTTTTATGAGAAAGTTATAAATCAAATAGATTATGAATTTGTAATCTTGTTTATAAATATTGGGACGCCTTTATTGGTAATTAATGAGATATAAATGAATAAGCCTAAGTATCTAGCAATTGTGCTAGCATTTCCTACTCCGCTTGTGCAAATCACCCCTTCTTTTTATACCATTCTTCTTTGGTATCAAAAATTCTTCCCTACAACTCTCTTGTTCTTATCTTTCTCGACTTATTCTTTCCCCTACTCCTACAATTATCTAAATCTCGGGACGAGATTTCTTCTAAGGGGGTAAGACTGTAACAACCCACAAAATCGCATTACTATCATTCCTATTACAAATATCTTTAGTAGGTATTTCATAGGTAAATTTTTGCTTTTTATATGCATTCTTTACTTGCATGACTCTCTAGACCTGCTCACATATCTACACAAGCCAAATAACTCAACACTCACACCCTATAAACCCCTGGTATGTCAAGCATAAGATCACAACAACACCATAATAAGTAATCTACCAATCTAACACACTAGATATTTCACAAAACCCTAATAAACCTTAACTAAACACTAATTAGCTCTATGTGCTTATTAAACTCTATATGCTTAACTTAACTAGTTTGAAAATGTCCAAGGCTTAAGTATGAGTTACCTTAGAAATATTATGATACCTTAGGATCATTAGGCACTAGTACAACCCCTTAGAACTTAGGTACAAGTCCCTTAAGCACAAAACAATAACTAAGTCATAACTTCCTAGAATTAGGTCTAAACTACCCTAAAACTTCACCATAAGTTACCACCACCTATTATAAGCCTCTTTGGACCTAGGATTAGTCATTAGGCACTCATAGGATACTAATTTAGGCACTAAACCATAGGATAAACCCTAATCTCCCACTAAACACAAATAGGTCATTTAGGTCACCAAACTAGGTCAAACCTTCCCAAATCTTTCCCATAAGCTACCATCACTTAGTATAAGCCCCTTAGGACTTAGAATTAGTCACTAGACACTCTTAGGAACCTAACCTAGGCACAAAACCTTAGGTAAACCCCTAAACTCTCACTAAGTAAAACTAGGACCAAACTTAACCTAAACTAGTAAAACCTAAACATAATCACCTCAAAAACCTCAACAAAGCACCCTAGCACCTCTCCCTAACTAAGCTAGCACCCTAGCACCTCAAAAGCACCCACACAAGTAATTGCATCACCTACTTCTGACAACCTTGCCCAAACCGCCTCCCTCGGCCTTCCACCACCACAACCGTCCTATCTTAGCCCACTAGCTACCTCCTAGCTCCTCCTCATCACCACCTAGACCTTCCACACCACCCCATAGCCTTACTTACTCGACCTCTCCCCCCTTGACACATGGTACCCCCTTTACTTGGTCGTTACTCCTTACGCGGGTATAAATACCCCCTCCTCCCTCGATTCTTCCTCACACCTCTTCTCCTATTTGCCTCACATACATTCAATAGTACTAAGTCCCTAGAAATCGAGTATAGAAGCTTGGGTAGTGTCGAGTTGTGGTTTTGGCCGAGAGATCCCCTAGAAACCCTAAAACCCTCATTAAACCTTCCGTAGCCAAGTAAGCCTTCATTTCTAGTTTCTTTAGCTTTAGTTTAGTCTTATGATAGTATTAGGATGCCTTAGATGCTCTAGGAACCCTTGCCTAAGCCTTGGTCATAATCATTTGCTAGTTTACTTTTTAAAAACCCTAATTATAGATAAAACCCTAAATACATGCTATAAGTCCTTTTCATATGCCCTAAGCTAGTTTAGATAACTTAAATAAGCTAATATTGGTTAAACATAAGCTAGGAAACTTAGTTGTTGCATAAAAATATGGTTTACATGAATTTAGGACTACTTTTGCAAAACTTTACATGCATAAGGGTATATATCATAAATTCCTGAAACTATAAAGTCTAGGGACTGTTTTTGACATTTCCTAGAAGTTTAAAAGTGTAAGGACTCATTTTTCAAAATATTAAAACTTTAGGATAGAAACTAAAATAAGTTATAAACTAAAAAGGACTAGTTATGCAAATATTATAAAGTTAAGGGTCTAAATAGCAAATATAGAAAACTTATGAGTCTAAGGGTTAGTTATGTCATTTTCTAAAAATATATAAGTCTAGGGACTAATTGTGTCAAGTATAAATAGTTATAAGTATAAATAATATAAGTATTATAAGTTTAGGGTTTAAAATGTAAATATATAAACTATAAGGTATAAAGTTAAAAAATATATATAAAACCTAAATAAATTAGAAACATAACAAAATAGTAGGGAGCTTCATGTGAGGAGTACCATGTGGATATTTCGTTTTGACGAGTTTGCTGGGTTTACGAATTAAAGTGCCTTGGCTCCTCAAACGATTATTGCATGTACTTCTGAATTATGATGTCCCAAACGGTGTTATGGTTATAACTTAACTTAATAAAAATATAGCTCAATAGTAGGGAGCTTCACGTGAGGAGTATTAAATTCTGAATTATGATGGCCCGAACGGTATTATGTTGATAACATAATACAATAGTAGAGAGCTTCATGTGAGGAGTCATATACTTCAGGATTGTGATGGCCCGAAAGGTGTTATATTATATCTAAAATTTTAACAAACCTAAGAATGATAACTTAAATAAGATAACTAAAGCTTGACATACATCCAAACCTACAACACACTAGGATACGTGAGTAAGGCAATCTAGTTCCCGAGTCACTTTTTGCATCAATTAAATTTCCCTAAGCCCAGGTGAGTTCATAGCCTCATACTCTTTTAAAAACTTTCACTCTAAATGCTTTACAAACCCTGTGAGGGGGATACATGCTACTTGCTTTACTTAAAACCGAATACAAGTCTTTCTCTTTGGTTGTTGCATGAGTAAACTAACTGCCACCACTACATAACCAAAATTCATGAATCTAATCGTTTGGGATATTTTACCCACGCGAACGCGAATATAGTTGATAGATCTATTAGAGTATGACAACTCCCGTTGGTATTAACATCTTTCTGGATGGTACCAATAAGTACTATATTTAAACCCACTGAAGGATTAACTTTGGCAAGTTATCCTTCCCATCCCCTCATGGTTGGGTCTGTAGCCCCCATGACCCGGATTGTTAACGTGTGGTTCATGAGCTTAGTGTAACATACCCCACTCATGATAATTGTGCATGCATCACAATTATCACACACACACTACATTTTCCCAGATGGGTGTAACAACGGAACCCAGGGAACTTGTATTCACTAACACTTAAACCTATGACTCTCACTCAACACCTAGTGTTGACTTTTAAGCATGTATTCTAGGTATATCACTCCCATGGAGTTATGGCAGAAGGAGGCACTAAACTCGGAGGACTTTCAAACCGGTTATCATTCAAACATAACTTAACACCTAGATTTTTGGGACCTCATCAAAAGTAAAAGTATATCTTTTACAAATAAAACTCTGATAATTAAATGAATGATAACTAAATTTCTAAAACGTCTCTTTTCGAGTCGTTTTCTATAATTGTAACTGTGATTATATGAAGTAATACCCCAAACACTTAATCTGCTGCGATCAGTGAAAAATGGGGGTGTTACATACCAGGGGTTTATAGGATGTGAGTGTTGAGTTATTTGGCTTGTGTGGATACGTGATCAGGTCTAGAGAGTCATGTAAGTAATAAATTCACATAAAAAGCAAAAATTTACCTGTGAAATACCTACTATAGGTATTTGTAATGGGAATGATAGTGATAAAATTTTTGTGGGTTGTTGCATATGTGCTTCATTAGGAACACGCGAAACGGGTTCTAGACTTAGAGGAATTTTAAATCACAAGCTCTCATTTTTGACAAAATGCCAACTCAAGTTTGATAACTCTAGCCTCTAGCCAAGGCTTTTCTAAACCTAGGGAGCTTGTACATTTCATGTAATATCAAGTGAAAGCATTCATATGCTCATAACTCATGCTTACGTCTTCTCTAATCATGTAACGGGTTTACTCTCTTATTGGTCAAACAAAGTCAAAGGCCACTTTGTGTAAACACAGATATGCTTTACATCAATGCAAAACACTTAGCTTGTTTGCATCAAGGTGTTAGTTGAGTACGTCGAGTCGTGGAAGGTCATGAGTTATGAGATTATGGATTCTCGACGTTGAGTTACTTGAGATTATTAGTAACCTTTGATTTTCTCAATTCATAATCATAATTGTTTAAATCTTTTCTTCTTAATGACAATTAGATTATTTCTTAATCACCTTCTTAATTGACTTTTCACAAAAGACAAAACCACTAATCCTCCCAAAATCATATCCCCAATATCCTCTTAATATTCCCTTACACCTCTTACACCATGTACCTTTTGTCTCCCCAAACTCCCACACAATATTCCTCCTTACAACATTCCTTTCCACTTTATACTTTTCTTACATTCAAAATACACACACTTCACTCACATACTCCTCTTCACACACACTAGGCTCCCCGTCAAATCATTCTTACATATTCCTTACACTCTTACATACATCACACCTTTACAACTTATTCCTTACACTCCCAACAACTTTATTTTCAAAATACACACACTACTCACAACCATCTCATTCCCTACACACACAAGGCTCCCCATCAACTCACTATTACCTATTCCTTACACAATACAACTCATTCTTACATATTCCTTACACCTTACACATATCACATCCTTCCAACTTATTCCTTGCACTCCCAACAACTTTATTTTCAAAATACACACACTACTCTCACAACCATCTCTTCTCTACACACACTAGGCTCCCCATCCCATCAAACCTTATATTCGCTTACACAACAACTCACCCTTACACACATCTCTTCACTCTTACAAAATCCAACTCATATCTTATATTCCTTACACACTCTTCATCTTAACCATCCATTTCTATCAAACACATCTCAACCTTCCATTTCACCTTCTTCTCCAAGAAATGGAATATCCTTTGAAATATTCTTCTCTTAACCCAACCATAGTCATTTCTAACCTAACCATGGTTAGTTCTCAACACACCTATTTCTCACCCAACCACGTTTAACTTTTAACCTCACTAAGGATGGAATATTCCCTTAGATATACCCTTTAACCCAACCATGGTTCACTCTCTAACCTAACCATGGTTTGTTCTCAACACACCTCTTTCTCACCAAGGATAGCATATTCCTTATTTCTTTGCCATATTCTCTTCTATCCCATCCATGCCAACTCACCTCTTATCCTCATATGGAATATTCTTGGCATATTCTTTCCTCCCTAACCATGCCACCTCACTCAACCTAACCATGGTTATCTTTTAACCTAACTTCTCAAACTCTCTCTCTTTATCTCTAACAAAGGAATATTCCATGGCATATTCTTTCTATCTTATCTATGCCATGTGAAGAATACCCAAACTACCCTTATCCAATTATTCCTTCTTTCTTTGATAAATGGTTTCACTTAAACACTTCACAAAATGATTTTTCATCAAATGGCTATTTGAGTTGGTTGACCTTGAGGATGAATAATGTTAAGGTCAATGTGTGAAGTACAATTGGGGGTTTAGCAAGGTCGGCTAGTTAAACACCAAAGTCCCACGGAAAAATCTTTACAGATTCCAGGCACTACCTTGGCGCGTCGACGTGCCCGCCAGCGCGCCAGCCTCGTAAATATTTTTCTTGGTTGGAACTTTTGGCCTATAAATATCCCACTTTGCCTATTGTATTCCTCACCTCTTGCCAAACATTCTTTCTCTCTAATCTCTCTTCTCTCTACCCTCTAAGTCTACATCTTGTGTTCTTAATCTATCACTTATCATCTTTGAAAGAACATATCTCTTGCAAGGGAAGAATCATAAGAACCTAATCCACTCTTGTGATTGTGTCGAGGGTCTTCTTATCTTTACCCTTTCTACTACAATCGAGTAAGGGTGGCAATTGTCAACATGACATGATATATGACACGACCCCGACATAAAATTAAAGAGGTTTGGGTTGAGGATAAAAAGGTTTGGGTCAAAAATAGGTCAACCGTCTAACCCATTTAATAAATGGGTCGTGTTTGGGTTGAGTAAATATTAAACAGGTTAACCCGTGAACCCATTTAAGTATATAAGACTCTGGAAATAATATATATAACATGCCATTTTATGTTGGATGTCGATTAAATGTATTATGTTATGTACTTAATATGATTGAATTACGATTATACCTCAAATATCATAGAAATTGACGCTTATAACTGAGAAAATTGTCGTATAGTTATTTGTCTGTTACTTTTATCATATTTTAAATCCTTGTATCATTTTGACATTTAAGCTAGTTAAATAAACAAACCACCAACCTTATTCACTACTTGAAATATTTATTTAAATAGGTTAAACGGGTCAAAAATAGGTTACACGTGTTATGCAGGTGCCGGTTAGGGTTGAGTTTCTTGACACGATTAATAAATGGGTTGTGTTTGGGTAGAGGTTATACTAACATGCCAACATGCGAACCCGAATGGGTCAACACGAACACGACTCGATTGCCACCCCTACAATCGAGTCTCTAGGTTATGTTACGGCTTGGTTGAATAAACAAACACTTATTCTTGCAATTTGTTTGTAAGGGAAGTCTTGTGTCTTGTTGACCAAGCCTAGATCATTAGGGATCTAGTTGGGGTTTGATATTTTCGGTGGGAAGTCTTGGTAGTGTTCTTGGTGACCCTTAGGTGAAGTTGAATCGCGAGATTCTTTTGGGTGGTTTCCAAGGGCGGAATACCGTGGGAGTAACTCTTTTTTTGAGAGCATCGATATTGGCGAATATCGGTGGAGTGAATTGTAACGGTTTGTAGTTCACCGAAAGGACTATACAAGTGTAATAGTATTGGTGTCGTGGATTCGCAACTGGATGTACGGATGGTATAAACCCCCCATCCCGAATCATTATATATCATGGTGTCTCTTTACATGCTTTATATACATTGGTTGTAATTGTGGTTATGGACCTGATGCGTGGGGTTTGCACCAGGCTTTACCTCTCAAGGGATCTTGAGAAGCTTACAACCCCCACCAGGCAGTGTACCTGATCGATGTAGTATAGTATAATGACAAGTACCGGGGGATTGATCATTCAACTAGGAATAGTGTCGCTAGGATTAGAAAACCTAAAGACTAGGTCTAGAGATGAGGGATGATTCTTTTTGTATTTTTATATTTTTTAGAAAGCAAGTAAAAATCTCGGGTTTTGGAAGGAGGGGCAGAATTAGTTGCTAGTCAACTAACCCAATACTAAGATGCAATCAAAATAAAATACTAGAAATGAAATTAAACTAAATTATACTAAATTTGTGAGCAATATGTGGGAGAAATGTGTTTACTTAGATTTCACTACTCCCTAGACATCTTTTACACATTAATTACTTGTTATAGTTGCGTGGATGACGGATTGTATTCCTTAATACCATTCATGGGGTGGCGTACTTACTTTCCCAATCCTATGAGTGCCTACTTCACTCCTATGTCGAGCCGGCTAAGAAGCTCCTAACATGGGATCATTAGAATTTACTCATGCATTAAATACAACCAATAAAACCTAGTACACATCGGTTCATGTTTCCTAAGACGTTCAAGCATGTTATACAATGGAGATCTGCCGGTTTTCTTAAGCCTAACATTGAAATCATTCATCCAATACAACCATAAACAAGTAATCAACACATAATTAACATCTAGGTTTCATAAGATCTAAGCAAACACACGATAAATCTAGCCTAGCATGTTGAAATTAAGACAAGCATAAGATATAGACAACCAACACATAGACATATTGATTGAATTAAGAGAAGACTTATCTCAATAGCACATGAATGGATTCAAGGGGTGAAAACCCTTGAATTTACTGTAAAATACGAGCTAGGGTTTACAAAGTTCGGCCCTAGGGTTTTTCCACACAAGTTCCTCTCTAATGAATGAAAAATAGAAAACTATATATAGATTTTGGAAGGTGACGGCGTCAAGAACAAATGTTTGACGCCGTCATCTCTCCGCCAAATAGTTCCTCGGACTGCCTAGATCTGGGTCTGACGCCGTCATGTGTACACCTTATGCAGGCCGTCATGATTTTAACTCTTGACGCTCTTGTTTTGACGCCTTCAGGTTTCTTCTGGGTCGTCATGGACTTTACTCTTGACGCCGTCAGGATTTCCTTCTTGACGCCGTCATACACTGTTCTCAGCATGGAAAATTAAGTCTTTGGCGTTTTCTTCACTTTTATGCTCCAAAAACGTCCGAATTGCTTCTTTTTCCAGATTTCACTCCCAAAGTACCTAAAATCACAAAAGGAACGATTTAGGGCAATATTTGATCAAATAAATTCAATTCCGGGCTTAAATGACCCCCTAAAAGTGGTTCATTTTTTGCCTCATCATATACCCTTACACTTGAGATTTGCTTGTCCTCAAGCAAATGCGCTTTTATTCTAATCAAAATACAAGTTAGAGGTCATTTAACACTAATATAAAAGTAATTACAACAAATAATCGTTCCACTAAAGACCAAAGACAAGCACGGAGGTCATATACTAGCACCTCACAAATAGTGTTTAGATACTCACATTTCTCGGGTGTAATAAAGTATAAATTACAATATGGAAACGGAAGATATCTCTCACTACCTGTCATAGCAAAATAGATTACCATAGGCTTTGGAAATGATCAAACCTCCACCACATGGCGTAAGCACCTAGGATAAACTATCAAAGAGGTCTTTTAAAGGGTTGTAACGTTAGGTGTAGGGTTATGAAATATACAGTTTTGTTGGATATTGGCAGTCTTTACTGGTGGCGAGTTAACAATCTTGGTTAAGTACATGTACAATATGGCGTTGCTAAGCCAAGACTAGACTCGACTTAAGCTAATAAATGAAAAATAACAAAAAACATAAAATGAACATAGAATAAAAAGGGATGGTAGTCCGTATGTTTTTTTTCTTTTCTTTTTTTCTATTTTTTTTTCTTTTTATTTATTTATTTTTTTTGCATACACTCTTACCCTACCATCCAAAATAATACATCATAGGGAATGCATATTCCCCTTACACATGAATTTTTACATAATTTACAATAAACTAATCTAATGACTCGAATTAAGAAAATCAAAACACTTGGAGTACTTTTAAGATTAACGCACATATGGGGGTAATATAAGATGTTCTTCCCCATTACTCCATAAAATAAGTACTTTACCCATGAGTCCCAATCGTCCCAAAACAATATGTACAAGGATATGACTCGACTTAGCAACCATGTAATCAATTAGATAGTTAACTTAGGGTTTAACAAATAACAATAATGCACTAAAGATGAGTGCATACACGGAAGGCTAAGGCGATTTGGCTGTACATTTAAGTGGGTTGTAACAAATTCTTCCTTTAAGTAAGATGCTTAAAGTTAGAAACGAAAAGATAGGCTCGGAGGGGTGTACTACGGGTTTCGTGTACTAAAAATGAGTACAACGCTAAGGGTGTGGGAAAAATTAATTGACTTAACTAGCCAAGTAATATGACTTAAATGGTCAAGTAATTATAATACGGGTTTAACATAAGGGTGATCCTAATGCCTCTTATCATGTAGTAAATCCTACTACACGAATGTAGTCTCACTAGCGGTCTCGGGATGCATCACTAACGCAAGTTCTAGAATCTAAATGCTACCGGTACACTCATAAGCACTAATAGTAAATGCTTTTCCTATCAAATCTAAAGGTGAACCTCACATATTTGGGTGGAAAATTTTTCTGAATGATACGGTTTTGTGCGTGGGGTTTGCACCAGGCTTTACCTCTCAAGGGATCTTGAGAAGCTTACAACCCCCACCAGGCAGTGTACCAGATCGATGTAGTATAGTATAATGACAAGTACCGGGGGATTGATCGTTCAGCTAGGAATAGTGTGTCTAGGATTAGAAAACCTAAAGACTAGGGCTAGAGATGAGGGATGATTCTTTTTATATTTTTATATTTTTTAGAAAGCAAGTAAAAATCTCGGGTTTTGGAAGGAGGGGCGTAATTAGTTGCTAGTCAACTAACCCAATACTAAGATGCAATCAAAATAAAATACTAGAAATGAAATTAAACTAAATTATACTAAATTTGTGAGCAATATGTGGGAGAAATGTGTTTACTTAGATTTCACTACTCCCTAGACATCTTTTACACGTTAATTACTTGTTATAGTTGCGTGGATGACGGATTGTATTCCTTAATACCATTCATGGGGTGGCGTACTTACTTCCCCAATCCTATGAGTGCCTACTTTACTCCTATGTCGAGCCGGCTAAGAAGCTCCAAACATGGGATCATTAGAATTTACTCATGCATTAAATACAACCAATAAAACCTAGTACACATCGATTCATGTTTCCTAAGACGTTCAAGCATGTTACACAATGGAGATCTCCAGTTTTCTTAAGCCTAACATTGAAATCATTCATCCAATACAACCATAAACAAGTAATCAACACATAATTAACATCTAGGTTTCATTAGATCTAAGCAAACACAAGATAGATCTAGCCTAGCATGTTGAAATTAAGACAAGCACAAGATATAGACAACCAAAACATAGACATATTGATTGAATTAAGAGAAGACTTATCTCAATAGCACATGAAAGGATTCAAGGGGTGAAAACCCTTGAATTTACTGTAAAATACAAGCTAGGGTTCACAAAGTTCGGCCCTAGGTTTTCTCCACACAAGTTCCTCTCTAATGAATGAAAAATAGAAAACTATATATAGATTTTGGAAGGTGACGGCGTCAAGAACAAATGTCTGACGCCGTCATCTCGCCGCCAAATAGTTCCCCGGACTGCCTAGATCTGGGTCTGACGCAGTCATGTGTACACCTTATGCAGGCTGTCATGATTTTAACTCTTGATGCTCTTGTTGTGACGCCTTCAGGTTTCTTCTGGGTCGTCATGGACTTTACTCTTGACGCCGTCAGGATTTCCTTCTTGACGCCGTCATATACTGTTCTCAACATGGAAAATTAAGTCTTTGGCGTTTTCTTCACTTTTATGCTCCAAAAATGTCCGAATTGCTTCCTTTTCCAGATTTCACTCCCAAAGTACCTAAAATCACAAAAGGAACGATTTAGGGCAATATTTGATCAAATAAATTTAATTTCGGGCTTAAATGACCCCCTAAAAGTGGTTCATTTTTCGCCTCATCAGGACCACAAGAGAGTCCCTCCAACACCTTCTAGATAGAGCTTCTCCTTAGACGGAAGATGCACGGAATCAAGCCATGAACTCCAATCCAAAAAATTAGTACAAATAGGAATGTCTAGACCCCACCAACGAGCCAAAAACGTCTGTAGAAAACTAAAAGGGGGGTTGAATATTTTACCTTTTTTATATTTAATTACCTTTGAAAACTTAACGTGTAATCGGCAATTGCTAATAAAAGACAATAAATAAAGTGCAAGGTAAAGTAATAAACGATCAAACCACAACAAGGATGTTTATAGTGGTTCGGCTACAAGGACTCTTTTTCATTGCCCTACTCGACTCCCCGAGTATCCAACACAATAGTTTTCTTCACTAGTCAACAAGCTCCTTTCACCGGTGGAGAAAACCTTACATACGTCACTTACACTTTTTCCGGTACAAAGCTAAATACCGGGTTCTAGTTCGAGGTAGAACCAACCTAACATCACCTATACAATATTTTCGACACTAAGCTAGATGTCGAGTTCTTTCACAAGGGTACAACCACTCCCGTCACTCTATGTATCTTAAGGGCTAAAATACTAACCGATCACTACTAAATAAATACAATCAAATGATGTATGAACAATAAGAGTTCACTGATGCGTGGGAATTGCACCAGGCTTTACCTCTCGAGGGATCTCGAGAAGCTTACAACCCCCACCAGGCAGTGTACCTGATCATTGTAGTATAGTATAGTGACAAGTACCGTGGGATTGATCATTCAACTTAGGAATAGTATCGCTAGGATTAGAAAACCTAAGAACTAGGTCTAGAGGTGAGGGATGATTCTTTTTGTATTTTTTTTTTATGTTTTATAAAAGCAAATAAAAATCTCGGTTTTTGAAGGAGTGGGCAGAACTAGTTGTTAATCAACTAACCCAATGACTAAGATGCAATCAAAATAAAATAACAAAAATAAAATTAAACTAAATTATACTAGTGGTGTGAGCAATATATGGGAGAACTGTGTTTACTTAGATTTCACTACTCCCTAAATATCTTTTACAGGTTAATTACTTGTTACAGTTGCGTGGATGACGGATTGTATTCCTTAATACCATTCATGGGGTGGCGTACTTACTTCCCCAATCCTATAAGCTCCTACTTCACTCCTATGTCGAGCCGGCTAAGAAGCTCCTAACATGGGATCACTAGAATTCGCTCATGCATTAAATACAATCATAAAAACCTAGTACACATCGGTTCATATTTCTTAAGACGTTCAAGAAAGTTACACAATGGAGATCTGCCAGTTTTCTTAAGCCTAACATTGAAATCATTCATTCATTACAACTATAAACAAGCAATCAACCTATAGTCAACATCTAGGTTTCATTACATCTAAGCAAACACATGAAAGATCTAGCCTAGCATGTTAAAATCAAGACAAGCACAAGATATATTCAAACAACACATAGACATATTGAATGAATTGAAAGAAGACTTATCTTAATTGAACATGAAAGCTTTCAAGGGGTGAAAACCCTTGAAAATACTGTTACAAACGACCTAAGGTTTATTTGGTTCGACCCTAGTATTCTCCACACAAGTTCCTCTCTAATAAATGAAAAATAGAAAAGTATATATAGATTTTGTGAGGTGACGGCGTCAAGAGTAAATTTCTGACGCCGTCATCTCGCCGCTAATAAAGTTCTCGGACTGCCTAGATCTGGGTCTGACGCCGTCATGTGTAATCCTGTTCCAGGCCGTCACCAAAAATAACTCTTGACGCCCTTCTTCTGACACCGTCACATTTTCTCTGGGTCGTCATGCATTTTGCTCTTGACGCCGTCATATTTTCTTTCTTGACGCCGTCAGGTACTGTTCCCAGCATGGAAAATTAAGTCTTTGTCGTTTTCCTCACTTTTATGCTCCAAAAACGTCCAAAATGCTTCCTTTTCCAGAATTCACTCCCAAAGTACCTAACATCACAAAAGGAACGATTTAGGGCAATATTTGATCAAATAAATTCAATTCCGGGCTTAAATGACCCCCTAAAAATGGTTCATTTTTCGCCTCATCATATACGCTTACACTTGAGATTTGTTTGTCCTCAAGCAAATGCGCTTTTACTCTAATCAAAATACAAGTTAGGGGTCATTTAACACTAATATAAAAGTAATTACAACAAATAATCGTTCCACTAAAGACGAAAGACAAGCACGGAGGTCATACACTAGAACCTCACAAATAGTGTTTAGATACTCACATCTCTCGGGTGTAATAAAGTAATATCACAATATGGAAATGAAGAATATCTCTCACTACCTGTTGATGAGTGCTCAAACACTCATTATTTTTTTGTTAAATCTGAACTGCAAAACATACAAAAACACTCAAAAATGCATCAAAATACTGAAAATATTTCAAAATTGTGTTTTATATGTTTTAGATGCAAAATGAGTAAAAACAAATGAAAAACGTACAAAGTTTGCAAAATTGGCAGTTTCAGTCCCCCAACTTTCAAAAATTGGCAAAAATAGTCCCTGGGCACTTATTTGAAAAGAAAAGTCACCAAAGGTCCTTTTGAAATCATAAGTTGTCATATTTTGTCCTTTGGTGAAAAATTGGAAAAGTTTTGGAAATTTGCAATTTAGTCCCTGAAGTTTCAGATTTTGGCAGATTTTGGTCCCTAGTGGGATATTTTTGAAAGAAAAATCAATTTTGGTCTTGTGGTTACTTATTTTGGCAAATATGGTCCTTGGGTAAAATGTTTGTGGAAATTACATGTTTGGTCCCTGTACTTTGCAAACTTGTCAAAATTGGTCCCCGGGTATTTTAAAATGAAAAATTATCATCATGGGTCCTGATACGTAGGAATCGCACCAGGCTTTACCTCTCAAGGGATCTTGAGAAGCTTACAACCCCCACCAGGCAGTGTACCTGATCGTTGTAGTATAGTATAGTGACAAGTACCGGGGGATTGATCGTTCAGCTAGGAATAGTGTCGCTAGGATTAGAAAACCTAACTACTAGTTCTAAAAGTGAGGGATGATTCTTTTTGTATTTTTTATATTTTTTAGAAAAGCAAGTAAAAATCTCGGGTTTGAAGGATTTAGGTGGAATTAGTTGCTAGTCAACTAACCCAATACTAAAGATGCAATCAAAATAAAATACAAGAAATGAAAATAAACTAAATTAACTAAGGTTGTGAGCAATTAGTGGAGAAAATGTGTTTACTTAGATTTCACTACTCCCTAGATATCTTTTACACGTTAATTACTTGTTATAGTTGCGTGGATGACGAATTGTATTCCTTAATACCATTCATGGGGTGGCGCACTTAATTCCCCAATCCTATGAGTGCCTACTTCACTCCTATGTCGAGCCGGCTAAGAAGCTCCTAACATGGGATCATTAGAAATTACTCATGCATTAAATACAACCAATAAAACCTAGTGCACGTCAGTTCATGTTTCCTAAGACGTTCAAGCATGTTACCATTTGGAGATCTGCCAGTTTTCTTAAGCCTAACATCGAATTCATTCATCCAATACAACTATAAACAAGTAATCAACACATAATTAACATCTAGGTTTCATTAGATCCAAGCAAACACAAGATAGATCTAGCCTAGCATGATGGAATTAAGACAAGAACAAGATATAGACAACCAACACATAGACATATTGATTGAATTAAAAGAATACTTATCTCAATTACACATGAAAGGTATCAAGGGCTTAGAACCCTTGAAAAACCTGTAAAATTCGTACCAAGTTCGTACTTAGGGTTTCTCCAAAACTTCTCTCTTTTTAATGTGAAAATTAGAAAACTATATATAGGAAATAGGGTCTGACGGCGTCAACACAAATTTTGTGACGCCGTCAAAATAAATCTCGGACTGCCTTGATCCAGATCTGACGCCGTCAAGTGT
The DNA here is from genome assembly GCA_030686995.1 of Artemisia argyi. Lineage (NCBI taxonomy): Eukaryota > Viridiplantae > Streptophyta > Magnoliopsida > Asterales > Asteraceae > Artemisia > Artemisia argyi. The sequence goes on from CM060705.1 coordinate 156,888,386, forward strand.
TATATGTTTCCAGGCCGTCATGCATTTTCCTCTTGACGCCCTACTTCGTGACGCCTTCAAATCTGTACTGGATCGTCATGGAAATTACTCTTGACGCTGTCAAGATTTTCTTCTTGATGCCGTCACCTACTGTTCCCAGCAAGGAAAATTAAGACTTTGGCGTTTTCTTCACTTTTATGCTCCAAAAACGTCCGAATTGCTTCCTTTTCTAGATTTCTCTCCCAAAGTACCTAAAATCACAAAAGGAACGATTTAGGGCAATATTTGATCAAATAAATTCAATTCCGGGCTTAAATGACCCCCTAAAAGTGGTTCATTTTTCGCCTCATCATATACCCTTACACTTGAGATTTGCTTGTCCTCAAGAAAATGCGCTTTTATTCTAGTCAAAATACAAGTTAGGGGTCATTTAACACTTATATAAAAGTAATTACAACAAATAATCATTCCACTAAAGACCAATAGACAAGCACGGAGGTCATACACAAGCACTTCACAAATAGTGTTTAGATACTCACATCTCTCGGGTGTAATAAAGTATAAATTACAATATGGAAACGGAAGACATCTCTCACTACCTTTCATAGCAAAATAGATTACCATAGGCTTGGGAAAGGATCAAACCTCCACCACATGGCGTAAGCACCTAGGATAAACTATCAAAGAGGTCTTTTAAAGGGTTGTAATGTTAGGTGTAGGGATATGAAATACACGGTTTTGTTGGATAAAGGAAGTTTTACTGGTGGCGAGTTAACAATCTTGGTTAATTACATGTACAATGTGGCGTTGCTAAGCCAAGACTAGACTCGACTTAAGCTAATAAATGAAAAATAACAAAAACATAAAATGAACATAGAATAAAAAGGGGTGGTAGTCCGTATGTTTTTTCTATTTTTCTTTTTCTATTTTTTTTTCTTTTTTTTCAATTTTTTTTTTCGATTTTTTTTTTTTTTTGCATACACTTTTACCCTACCATCCAAAATAATACATCATAGGGAATGAACATTCCCCTTACACTTGAATCTTTACATACTTTACAATAACTAATCTAATGACTCGAATTAAGATAATCAAAACACTTGGAGTACTTTTAAGATTAACGTACATATGGGGGTAATAAATGATGTTCTTCCCCATTAATCCATACATAAGTACTTTACCCATGAGTCCCAATCGTCCCAAAACAATATGTACAAGGATATGCCTCAACTTAGCAACCATGTAATCAATTAGATAGTTAACTTAGGGTTTAACAAATAACAATAATGCACTAAAAATGAGCGCATACACGGAAGGCTAAGGCGATTTGGTTGTACATTTAAGTGGGGTGTAACAAATTCTTCCTTTAAGTAAGATGCTTAAAGTTAGAAACGAAAAGATAGGCTCGGAGGGGTGTACTAGGGGTTTCGTGTACTAAAAATGAGTACAACGCTAAGGTGTGGGAAAAATTAGTTGACTTAACTAGCCAAGTAATATGACTTAAATAGTCAAGTAATTATAATACGGGTTTAACACAAGGGTGATCCTAATGCCTCTTATCATGTAGTAAATCCTACTACACGAATGTAGTCTCACTAGCGGTCTCGGGATGCATCACTAACGCAAGTTCTAGAATCTAAATGCTACCGGTACACTCATAAGCACTAATAATAAATGCTTTTCCTATCAAATCTAAAGGCGAACCTCACATATTTGAGTGGAAAATTTTTCTGAATATACGGTTATGTGCTAGTCATACAATCTCCTATCCATGAGACGCTTGCTATGGCTAAAGTTTCACTCCTAAATGTTGTAAAAAATTTTAAATTTGGCGCTAGAATTACACTAACAAGTATTTCTCATAGTTTTATTACACATCTACCATTAAACAAAACAAACTCAAGCGAATGTGCATATATAAGGTATCATCTTTTTACCCTCCCCTTACACTTAAGATGAACATTGTCCCCAATGTTCAAGTAAAGAATGTAAAAGTTAAAAAGTAAAAAGAATGAAATCAAATACTCCCCTGATTCGCTCGGTATGGATAATAAGGTGGCCAGGTTAAATCTTCCTCCAAGAAGATGAACAATCAAAGCTTCCCTTCCAGAATATAAATCATCTTCTTGTCATACATAACCTGTAAATCCTGAGAAAACAGACAAAAACAACCTCGCGTAAAATCGGCGGCTTCCTATATAAGTTACTAAATCCTAGAAAACAAGATAAGATATAATGCTTGTGGAATGAAGTTTGCAGATTTCCTGGAGATGATAAAACTTAATATTTCACAAAAACCATAAGACTCCATTAGAAAAACAAAACTGGTAAAATTTCCAGATTTTTACACGTGACGCCGTCAAGAATTAATTCATGACGCCGTCAGAAGTGACCTGCAGAAATTCTTATGTTAAGTTTCCGGAAAATTTCTAGAAAAACTTGGTCCTACTTCCTGGAAAATCCTGCAAAACTTCATTATGACTCAATACAAGCATTTGACTCTAACAAATACGAATATACATGTTCATTTAATATTGTGGAGAATCATCATCGGTTTGTTTCTTAAAAACATATTTGGAGTTTCCCCTTACACTTATCTTTTGCAAAAATACTTTTAGGTGGAGTTAAGACTAGGCCAAAACAACAAAGTAAAGTATTTCCACTATTTAATTAAGAAACATGATCTACCAACAATAAAAATAAAGCATGCATACGGAAGCAAATAACAAACAAACAAAATAAAATCACATAAAACATGGGTTGCCTCCCAAGAAGCGCTTTTCTTTATTTACGAGTCTTGTAGCTAGACTCAAGGTCATGGGTTACATTTTCCTTTCCACTTTTGTGCTAACTCAAAACATCTAACCCAATTCTCATCACGCTTGTATTCCGGGCCTAGATTCAGGCAACCCGAATAGTAAGTTCTCCTCCTCTCATAATAGGCTGCATCAGTAATTCCATCTTCCTTAACCTCATAGGGTTGAATCTCATCAATTTGTAGATTCTTGATGCCCTTTAATTCTTCCTTCATGTGAGGCATCATAAAAGTGACCTTCTCTATCCCATTAGTAAACTGAGCTATCCCCTTCTCATGGTCGTAATACATCTTAGTCTCCTCAACAAAAGGTTGTCCTAAGACTACTTCTCCAAGGTGTGGATCAATAATGCCTCTAACATCATCTAGGATTACAAAGTCGCATTAATAAGTAAAATTTCCTATAAAGATGTGTACCCCTTTAACTCTCCTGACAAAGTTACATAGCCTATTAGAATTGTAAGGGTCTTTTCTAGGGCTTAACCTTTCGTTCATTATCCAATTGTAATAGAGCCTAGACATGATATTCATGGGTGCTTTTAAGTCAATGTATGTATGCTCTCTAGACATGTACCCAATCATGCAAGGAATTTTTATGTTCCTGAAGTTATGCCTCCTAATCCATGGTGTCTTTCTATATTTTGAGGGGCAAGGATGTTGTAAGAGGAACCTGTGGTAACTCAATTCATCCGGGGTTGGAGCGAAGTTTATAAACTCAATTTTCATTTGGAGAGGCTTAATGAATTTCTTAAATGTGTTAGCTTCTCTCTTTTTTCTTTTATGCGCGATAAGCCTCTTGCTAATTTCTAAACGGCGACTCTCTGATTCCATAAAGACCACACTAGTACAAACGAAAACACGAAGAAATAAGATAGACTAAAGAAAACCTAAAAATAAAAATAAATCTCACTAGAAAGGAATCTAGCAAGTAGACCTAATAAAAAGAGATTCTAACCTAGACAATAACTATTCCCCGGGCTGCGGCGCCAAAAACTTGATACGTTGGAATCGCACCAGGCTTTACCTCTCAAGGGATCTTGAGAAGCTTACAACCCCCACCAGGCAGTGTACCTGATCGTTGTAGTATAGTATAGTGACAAGTACCGGGGGATTGATCGTTCAGCTAGGAATAGTGTCGCTAGGATTAGAAAACCTAACTATTAGTTCTAAAGGTGAGGGATGATTCTTTTTGTATTTTTTATATTTTTTTAGAAAAGTAAGTAAAAATCTCGGGTTTGAAGGATTTAGGCGGAATTAGTTGCTAGTCAACTAACCCAATACTAAAGATGCAATCAAAATAAAATACAAGAAATGAAAATAAACTAAATTAACTAAGGTTGTGAGCAATTAGTGGAGAAAATGTGTTTACTTAGATTTCACTACTCCCTAGATATCTTTTACACGTTAATTACTTGTTATAGTTGCGTGGATGACGGATTGTATTCCTTAATACCATTCATGGGGTGGCGCACTTAATTCCCCAATCCTATGAGTGCCTACTTCACTCCTATGTCGCGCCGGCTAAGAAGCTCCTAACATGGGATCATTAGAATTTACTCATGCATTAAATACAACCAATAAAACCTAGTGCACGTCAGTTCATGTTTCCTAAGACGTTCAAGCATGTTACCATTTGGAGATCTGCCAGTTTTCTTAAGCCTAACATCGAATTCATTCATCCAATACAACTATAAACAAGTAATCAACACATAATTAACATCTAGGTTTCATTAGATCCAAGCAAATACAAAATAGATCTAGCCTAGCATGATGGAATTAAGACAAGAACAAGATATAGACAACCAACACATAGACATATTGATTGAATTAAAAGAATACTTATCTCAATTACACATGAAAGGTATCAAGGGCTTAGAACCCTTGAAAAACCTGTAAAATTCGTACCAAGTTCGTACTTAGGGTTTCTCCAAAACTTCTCTCTTTTTAATGTGAAAATTAGAAAACTATATATAGGAAATAGGGTCTGACGGCGTCAAGATAAATTTTGTGACGCCGTCATCTCGCCGCCAAAATAAATCTCGGACTGCCTTGATCCAGATCTGACGCCGTCAAGTGTTATATGTTTCTAGGCCGTCATGCATTTTCCTCTTGACGCCCTACTTCGTGACGCCTTCAAATCTGTACTGGATCGTCATGGAAATTACTCTTGACGCTGTCAAGATTTTCTTCTTGACGCCGTCACCTACTGTTCCCAGCAAGGAAAATTAAGACTTTGGCGTTTTCTTCACTTTTATGCTCCAAAAACGTCTGAATTGCTTCCTTTTCCAAATTTCTCTCCCAAAGTACCTAAAATCACAAAAGAAACGATTTAGGGCAATATTTGATCAAATAAATTCAATTCCGGGCTTAAATGACCCCCTAAAAGTGGTTTATTTTTTGCCTCATCAGGTCCTCACACTATTGAAGTTGGCAACAATGGTCCTTTGAAATAACTTTGGAGCAGTTGCACTTTTGGTCCCTCATTTTTAGCATAATTACGAAAATGGTCCTTGTGCACCATTAACTACCAAACGGACCTTTTTTAGTTATTACAAACCAAATACCCAATCCAAACACCACAAACAGCCCACCCCATCCTTATATCACCCTTGGCCCAAATAACACCCCAAGCCCAAATCACAAAACCACCCCACGTTTAATATATTATCCCGGTCAAAATCAAGTCAAACCCCCCAAACCGTTTACTGTTCATTGTCCCTAAGCTTTCCCCTAATCCCTGGTGCTTTGTCTCCCCCTCCTCCCAATCTCCTCACCAACCTCACCAAACATCATAAATACTATCACCTACACCCAACCAACCCCCTCCTCATAAATGCACAAACCAAACCCAGTTTCCATGTTTTCCCGCCAAAACAGGAGTTCAAAGGCTGTGATTAACTGAGGCTATCCAACGGTTGAAGATCAAGTGGGAAAGTCCAAGGAACCCCTCAGGGCTTATATAAGTTAAAAAAGAAAAAGTTAGAATTATTAGTGAGAGTAGAATAGTAGTATTGTAATATAGATTGTTGACTTAGCTTAAATTTCCATTTTCTATTATAATTTATGGCTTAAAATTCTTGTACTAAGTATTTATAGTGTATTTGAAACTCAATTTGATCATCAATTGCAAGATCTCAGTTCTGCTTTTCCAATTTGTGTTTTCAAGTATAAAATCTCAAATTATTGTTAAGTTGTCAAATGTTGTTGTTTAGATGTTTTTTGTTGTTCATATAAGCTTATTAATAAGTTTCTTAAAGCTTTCAAAGCAGTTAAAATAGTTTGAATCAGTAACCAAAAAATTCTCAAAAATACAAAAAAAAAATAAAAATAATAAATAGATAAAAAATGAAAAATCTAGTTTGAAGGTGGCACAAGATTGAAACCTGGTTGAACTTGGATGACAGTGGTTGTAGTACCTCATGGGAGGATTTAGGTCATGTTCTTGGTATTTGGTTTTCAGTTCTAAGCATGGATCATGTGTAAGCTCAATATTTCATTTTCTGTCTATTTACTGTACAACTGCTTAATAAGTGCTTATTTCTGTTCTTTTTGGCTTCTTAGGTGTAAGTCAGTCATAATATTGCTTTACATTACATATTGGATCAGTAGAATTCTAGGATACTTTCTTTTTCGCATCCACTGCCAAATTAACTTATTTTAGTAGTTTTGGTGTTTGTAGTTTTGACTCATGTTTCTGAGCTTATTTGAAGTTCCTTAGTTACAATTAGTAATTAGGAATCATTTTTATGGTTTAAATCTGTGGAGTTTTTTGAATCTCACAATAACAGTCACTATCAAGGGGTGTTTGGGTTTGCTGTCTTAGATAGGCTCAGGGAGTTTTTTGTTATTTTTTTCATTTGTAACATGTCACTATAGGTCTAAAAAGGTCTTGCAAGTCACAAATTTGGGACTTGCTTAGTTAGAAGTCAAAAATCCACCCTCACACCCTCTAATAGTTAACTGTTCGAAGGTTTTGATCCCAAATCCATTATTTTCCATTAAATAGTTGTTAGTTTAGCCTAGAGTAGCCTTAATCTGTCATATTTCATCCATATCAGTTAATTAGAAGCAAACAAATCTCACTAAAGTCAACTAACCAAGTTTTCATTCAAAAGTCAAAAATTTCTTTTGTAGAAAATCTCAATTTTTCAAGGAATTGTTTTGAATTATCTGTTAAGATCTAGGGCTTGTTCTTTCTAGGATTTGTAGTATTCCAGCTAATCTTCAAGGTCCATTTGTTCTTTTATTTTTGCCATTTTTCTACTGGGCCCCAGCTAGGTCCAAACACACTTGCAGGGGAGGGGTAATCCCCTGCTGCATCAGCAGACCTCCACCAAGCCACCTTTGGTGGTGTTTTCTGACCTCCACAGTGGTCCACAAGCCACTCACTTGGTTCCTCCCAACCCCCCTCCTAGTACTCTTCTAGGATTGACCTTTAGTTTGACCTAGGACCCTGTGGACCCCACCTGAATCAGCCCCTTAAGTTTGTCCCATTTTCTGAGTTGAGCTAGTTCCAAAGTGCTTATAATTGTGCTTATTAGCTTATTCTGTGGATCCCTTTGGCTTTTTCCAGCTTAAGCATGCCCAAACAAGTTAAGTGAACCAAGTTCCACCATAGTGGGTCCCACTTAAGCTCATTTGAGCTTATTTGCTTATTTAGTCAACAAAAGTCAACTATGGTGCTAAAAAGCGTCCACAGTGCTTATTTTCAAGATATAAAAAAGTTGTTTTTACAAAAGTTTAATGTTTTTATGTATAAAATAGATTTCTAAAAGAAAAATCAAGAAAAAACAATTTAATAATAAGTGATAGTTTCTATTTAATATAATTTAAATTTTAATTTTCATTTTTAAATTTTTGTTAAGCACTTAGCTTTTTTACATTTTTATTAAATTCCTTTTGTATTAAAGTAATTTTAATAATTTTCTCAGATTTTTATTTTATCATTTGGTATTTATCAGATTTAATGTTAGTTTTATTAGTAATTAATTAATATTTAAGTTTTAAATAGCATAATTAGTTTTTATTAAGTAAGACCTAGTTTTTATATTTTCCTAGCTTTTATATAATATAATATAATTTTAGGAATTTTTCTAGAATTTTTACTGTTCATTTGCTATTTTTTTTAATTTAAAATAGTTTAATTAGGTAATTAATATTTAATTAGTAATTAATTAATATAAAAATCACGAAAAGACAAAAATACATATTTTTAGTTTTAAAATTTGTTTTTAGTTATTTTATAATTTTAGAAATTTTATTTTCACTTTTCTAGTATTTAATTAATATTATATTGTATTTAAGTTATTTAAATATTAATAATTAGTATTAATTAGTAATTAATTAATAATAAATAATTAAATAGTGTAAAAATTTATTTACTTTTTCTAAAAATTTTCTTTTATCTTTTAGTTTGTAAAAAAGTCATTTTCACCCCCTGTGGGTTTTCAGATTTCAGTTTTCACTTTTTATTTCGTACGTTCGAGTAAATTTAAACTGAACGTACACGTTTTTAGGTTTTAAACATTTCTGGTTTTTCTAAATTTACAGTCTTGTTATAATAGCTTATTTAAGCTATTTCTTTGTAGATTCCTTAGCTTAATCACTCACAAACCCCTTTCCCGTCCAGATTCACCCGATCACAGATCCGTTTGTTAACCATCACACCTCGTCGGGACATAACGACCCGGGGAAACACTATATTCTGCGGAGCATTGACTCTAGGCAGTTTGACCATATTCACCACATCTGTGGTTGACTTTGCTTGACTGTTTGGAGCCAATCACCTGTCATAGCAAAATAGATTACCATAGGCTTGGGAAAAGATCAAACCTCTACCACATAGCGTAAGCACCTAGGATAAACTATCAAAGAGGTCTTTTTAAAGGGTTGTAACGTTAGGTATAGGGATATGAAATACACGGTTTTGTTGGATATAGGCAATCTTTACTGGTGGCAAGTTAATAATCTTGGTTAATTACATGTACAATATGGCGTTGCTAAGCCAAGACTAGACTCGACTTAAGCTAATAAATGAAAAATAACAAAAACATGAAATAAACATAGAATGAAATGGGATGGTAGTCCGTATGTTTTTTCTCTTTTCTTTTTCTATTTTTTTTTCTTAAAATTTTTTTCGGTTTTTTTCGGTTTTTTTCGTTTTTTTTTTTTTTTTTTTTTTTTTTTTTTTTTTTTTTTTTTGGCATACACTTTTACCCTACCATCCAAAATAATACATCATAGGGAATGAACATTCCCCTAACTCTTGAATTTTTACATACTTTACAATAAACTAATCTAATGACTCGAATCAAGATAATCAAAACACTTTGAGTACTTTTAAGATTAACGCACATATGAGGGTAATAATATGATGTTCTTCCCCATTACTCCATAACATTAGCACTTTACCCATGAGTCCCAATCGTCCCAAAACAATATGTACAAGGATATGACTCGACTTAGCAACCATGTAATCAATTAGATAATTAACTAAGGGTTTAAACAAATAACAAAAATGCACTAAAGATGAGTGCATACACGGAAGGCTAAGGCGATTTGGTTGTACATTTAAGTGGGATGTAACAAATTCTTCCTTTAAGTAAGATGCTTAAAGTTAGAAACGAAAAGATAGGCTCGGAGGGGTGTACTAGGGGTTTCGTGTACTAAAAATGAGTACAACGCTAAGGTGTGGAAAAAATTAGTTGACTTAACTAGCCAAGTAATATGACTTAAATGGTCAAGTAATTATGATACGGGTTTAACACAAGGGTGATCCTAATGCCTCTTATCATGTAGTAAATCCTACTACACGAATGTAGTCTCACTAGCGGTCTCGGGATGCATCACTAACGCAAGTTCTAGAATCTAAATGCTACCGGTACACTCATAAGCACTAATAGTAAATGCTTTTCCTATCAAATCTAAAGGAGAACCTCACATATTTGGGCGGAAATTTTTTTTGAATGGTACGGTTTTGTGCTAGTTATACAATCTCCTATACATGAGATGCTTGCTATGGCTAAAGTTTCACTCCTAAATGTTGTAAAAAACTTTAAATTTGGCGCTAAAATTACACTAACAAGTATTTCTCATAGTTTTATTACACACCTACCATTAAACAAACAAACTCAAGCGAAAGTGTATCTGTAAGGTATCATCATTTTACCCTCCCCTTACACTTAGGATGAACATTGTCCCCAATGTTCAAGTAAAGAATGTAAAAGTAAAATATGTAAAAAGAATGAAATCAAATACTCCCCTGATTCGCTCGGTATGGATAATAAGGTAACCAGGTTAGATCTTCCTCCAAGAAAATGAACAATCAAAGCTTCCCTTCCAGAATATAAATCATCTTCTTGTCATATATAACTTGTTAAACTTGAGAAAACAGACAAGGCAAGCTCGCGTAAAATCGGCGGCAATCTATATATGCTAACAAATCCTAGAAAACAAAGTAAGATATAATGCTTGTGGTATGATGTTTGCAGATTTCCTGGAGATTATAAAACTAAAGATTCAACAAAAACTTTAAGACTCCGTTAGAAAAACAAAACTGGTAAAATTTCCAGAATTTTACACGTGACGCCGTCAGGAATTTCTTCCTGACGCCGTCAGAAGTGACCTGCAGAAATTCTTATGTTAAGTTTCCGGAAAATTTATGGAAAAACTTTGTCCTACTTCTTGGAAAATCCTGTAAAACATCATTATGACTCGATACAAGCATTTAACTCTAACATATACGAATACACATGTTCATTTAATATTGTGGAGAATCATGATCGAGTTTGTTTCTTAAAAACATATTTGGGGTTTCCCCTTACACTTATCTTTTGCGAAATACCATTGTATGAAGTTAAGACTAAGCCAAACAACAAAATAAAGTATTTTCACTATTTTAGTTTTGAAACATGATCTATCAACAATAAAAATAAAGCATGCATACGGAAACAAATAACAATCAAACAAAAATAAAAATCACACAAAACATGGGTTGCCTCCCAAGAAGCGCTTTTCTTTATTTACGAGTCTTGTAGCTAGACTCAAGGTCATGGGTTACTACGTCACCTGATCCCTTGAGATGATGTACCCCATGTAGTTGCGATCATTACTTCTCAAGTTAGCCATCCCATCTTGGCTTATGCTTTCAATTGTGAAAGGCCCATACCACCAGAGATTCGGTTTATCGGGAGGTGTCGTTATCTCCAAGTGTCTTAAGAGTACTAAGTTCCCTTTTTCGAATGGTACATGGTTCCTCGTTGGTTGACTATGTTCGAACTCGACATGAACTTCATTGCTTTTGCTTTTGCTTCTTTCATGTTTAGCCTCGTTGTAGCTTTTGATTCTTGCCTCCCATGCAATTATTTTCTCCTGAACATGAATAGGTGATGTGTCAATGTTGTTTTTGAGCTTTCTCCCCCTCAAACTCTCCTGCCCATATTGCGGGGTCATGGGAAAGCTAATCTTTCTTTTTCTTGATTTAAGCTCAATTTTCCTACCTTCATACTCAATGACAGCTCTTGCGGTGGTGAGGAATGGTGCCCCAAGGATTATTGGCATGCATCCATCTCCCTTATCATCGATGATCATAAAATCAACGGGATACATGAATCCTGCGACATTGACCAACACATCTTCTGCGGTTCCTAGGGGGTACACGTAAGAGTGTCCAGCGAAGGACAGCCTAACACGAGTAGGGGCTGGCATTTTTGATGTTAGTTGGGTGTAGATAGTTAGGGGCATAAGATTTACTTCCGATCCTTGGTCGGCGAAAGCATTTAGATATTTCAAATTCCCGATGCTGGCCGGTATCTCAAAGTTCCCACACGCCATCTGCTTAGTAGCCACTTTTTGTACCAATAGTTTCTCGAATATCGGTCCCCCAGGTAATGTATCATACTCATTCTTTCCCTCTTCCTCCTTCTCTGAACCCTGTTTGGAAGATTGGTTACGCCCGTCACCCTTTATCCAATTTGTTATAGTGCTTTTGTTTATATCATGTTTCAGGTAGTAACTTAAGGATTGGGATTTTGGCAGTTCTTCTGCGGTTTGTTCACAAGGGGTTTCTACTTTCTCATTATCCGTGTGGACAATTGTGATGGAATTAACAAATCGGGTAGTGGGGATGACGCTTTCTTTCCTCAGTAACATCCTTTCGGGGGTTTTCTGGTTGGCATACTCCTCCATTAGGCTCATCATCTCATTCATTTTCTCTTGCATCTACTCTTTTTGTTTATAAACTGCATCCTCGAATCTAGCAAGCCGCTCTGAATCAGTTGCCATGTATTCCCTCATTCTGGCTTCAAATTCCGGGCTAAGTTTCTCGGGAGGGGAATAAGGTGGGGCATAGTTTTGAAAAGTCTCAACATTCTCTCTAGAGGGTGACTCTGATAACGGTGTTAAAGTCATTTTCGAGACAGAATTGACAGTAGCCCGTCTAGGACTTAAGGGTCTCTTTTGCCTTTCCTCAAAATAGTCAACTTTTGCCTCGAGTTTGCAAAGAAGTTCATCAGAGATTTGATTAGTCCCTCCAGGTGTTGAGATTGCGTTGATGGCCGCTTTTATAGTATGATTAAACTCCCATAACTCTTGATTATTGGCAGCAAGCTCTTCAATAATTTCCCAAGACTCCTCGGCGTCCTTAACATGCAATCTACCTCCTGTGGCTCTATCGATTGTACGTTTAGTGTGATAGTCGACATGGTCATAGAAAATCTGAACTAATAACCAAAGATTTATACCATGATGAGGGACTTTGTGAAGTAGATCCCGAGCCCATGCTTCGTAGAAAGTTTCACCCTGATGTTGTTCAAACATCAAAATGTCATTTCTAAGCATCGCAGTCTTCCCCGGTGGGAAGAATTGGGCAAGGAAATGAGTGGTGAGATCATCCCATGAGGTGATGGATCCCGCGGGGAAACGCTCAAGCCATTGACTAGCTTGATCACGTAGAGAGAATTGGAATAGGCGTAATCGGGTTGACTCTCTAGTTATAGCATCAAGGTCTATAGAATCTACGATTTTAAGGAAGTCCTAGAGATGTTGATTTGGATCTTCAGAACGAAGTCCATGGAATGCACATCTGCTTTGCACCAACCGGATGGTGTCGGATCGCAAGGGAGACACATTGGCTCCTTGGGTGAGCTCAATGGTGTTTTGGTAGCCTTGGTGGCTAGGTCGGGAGTACTCTCCTAGGGTTCGGGGCCTAAGAGGTTGGTTAGCTAGTGGTGGGTTTTGTTGGTGGTCTTGTTGTGGTGGGTTGATGGGTTCAAAGATGTTACCACCTTCCATGATGTCGGATGGTAAAGATTACAAACAAAGCCACAAAGAAATAAGATAGACTAAAGAGAACCTAAAAATAAAAATAAAATCTTACTAGAAAGGAATCTAGTAGGTAGACCTAATAAAAAGAAATTCTAACCTAGACAATAACTATTCCCCGGCAGCGGCGCCAAAAACTTTATGCGTGGGAATTGCACCAGGCTTTACCTCTCGAGGGATCTCGAGAAGCTTACAACCCCCACCAGGCAGTGTACCTGATCGTTGTAGTATAGTATAGTGACAAGTACCGGGGGATTGATCGTTCAACTTAGGAATAGTGTCGCTAGGATTAGAAAACCTAAGAACTAGGTCTAGAGGTGAGGGATGATTCTTTTTGTATTTTTTTATGTTTTATAAAAGCAAATAAAAATCTCGGTTTTTGAAGGAGTGGGCGGAATTAGTTGCTAATCAACTAACCCAATGACTAAGATGCAATCAAAATAAAATAACAAAAATGAAATTAAACTAAATTATACTAGTGGTGTGAGCAATATATGGGAGAATTGTGTTTACTTAGATTTCACTACTCCCTAGATATCTTTTACAGGTTAATTACTTGTTACAGTTGCGTGGATGACAGATTGTATTCCTTAATACCATTAATGGGGTGGCGTACTTACTTCCCCAATCCTATAAGCTCCTACTTCACTCCTATGTCGAGCCGGCTAAGAAGCTCCTAACATGGGATCACTAGAATTCACTCATGCATTAAATACAATCATAAAAACCTAGTACACATCGGTTCATGTTTCTTAAGACGTTCAAGCAAGTTACACAATGGAGATCTGCTAGTTTTCTTAAGCCTAACATTGAAATCATTGATCCATTACAACTATAAACAAGCAATCAACCTATAATCAACATCTAGGTTTCATTACATCTAAGCAAACACATGAAAGATCTAGCCTAGCATGTAAAAATCAAGACAAGCACAAGATATATTCAAACAACACATAGACATATTGAATGAATTGAAAGAAGACTTATCTTAATTGAACATGAAAGGTTTCAAGGGGTTAAAACCCTTGAAAATACTGTTACAAATGACCTAGGGTTTATTAGGTTCGACCCTAGTATTCTCCACACAAGTTCCTCTCTAATGAATGAAAAATAGAAAAGTATATATAGATTTTGTGAGGTGACGGCGTCAAGAGTAACTTTCTGACGCCGTCATCTCGCCGCCAATAAAGTTCTCGGACTGCCTAGATCTGGGTCTGACGCCGTCATGTGTAATCCTGCTCCAGGCCGTCACCAAAATAACTCTTGACGCCCTTCTTTTGACGCTGTAATGTTTTCTCTGGGTCGTCATGCTTTTTGCTCTTGACGCCGTCATATTTTCCTTCTTGACGCCGTCAGGTACTGTTCCCAGCGTGGAAAATTAAGTCTTTGCCGTTTTCTTCACTTTTATGCTCTAAAAACGTCCAAAATGCTTCCTTTTCCAGAATTCACTCCCAAAGTACCTAAAATCACAAAAGGAACGATTTAGGGCAATATTTGATCAAATAAATTCAATTCCGGGCTTAAATGACCCCCTAAAAGCGGTTCATTTTTCGCCTCATCATTCACACAATGCTAAGCTAACAAGTCTTGCAACGTTATGTTAAAACTTGTAAAACTTTCGAATGAACTTGTGATCTTCTTGCTACAAAAGAATCTCACAAAGATGAAGTATGAATGAGTCAGATGTAAGAAATGAGAGTATGTATTGAAAGCATATGATTGTAAGTGATAAAGGCTTTCTTGGATGTTGCTTTCTATTTATAAGCTAAAGGCTTCAGCAAGCCACGGAAATAGCAGAACCCTTTTGAGGGTTCCGTCCTCTTTGGGGTTTGGTTCCGCCAGACTTGACATGAAAATCCCCAAGAAATCTTTCCAAATCTAGACTAGATATTTACCAAATCTCACTCTGATACATTGAGTAAGAATCTAATCAAGATATGTATGAGATCTTCCAAAGTCAACTATAAGATTTTGGAAATCTTTCTAATATTACACATGATGCATGCCATGATGTTATACTACATTTTCTATTTTTAGAAATATGAAAATGTTATATTTTTATGAAATGTAAATGTAGCAAATATGATGTTTAGTTTGAAATAAAAGTTTATAAATGAAAGACTTAAACTATATTTATGTTTTTCTAAATATAAAGTTTACACTTTGTCGTTAACAAAATTTAGCAAAGATCGTAAAATATAAATAACGTTTTTAGACGATATTTGTATTAACAACGCTCACAAATCCTTAGCCATGTTGCAAGAAAAGAAAATATGATTAATGGTTTCAACATCTTCACCGCAAATAGGACACAAGGTTGAGTCGACGTCGATGCCTTTCCTTCCAAATTAACCCTGGTAGGAAGTTTATTAATATATATACTAAACGGCATTTGAAATGACGCTGTGTATGTGTATGGCTCCATGTTTTTTTTCGGCCTGCTACTTGTGCAGTGATCCAACGATCCAACCCAAAAAAAATAATAATAATAAAAAAATCCTTAGATACGTTTGGTGACATCCAGAATCTTCACCAAGGTACTATTACACACACCTTCGTACCAGAAACGTGACCTGTTGAGGATGACGAAGAAATCTTATTAACAAGGTGCGTTTTATTTTCTCCTTTTGTTTGTTGCTTAACTACTTCTTTAGTTTATGTTTTTTGCAACAAGAATCAGGTGTGACCATCATATCGTATTCATTCTTTGCTGATTTCTAGGTTTATGGTGATTTTGTTGAAAACTTTTTGGTCATCAGTTTGCAACATAAAAATTATGTGGTTGAACATGAGAAAAAAATGGGAAAAGGGCCTTTGTTTGTGAAATTGATAAAAGACATTTTCTTAAAAGATAGGGTTTAATCTAATAAACTTGTTTTTAGGTGAATTAGGAATTTGGGTTGTTGTTATGGTTAATAGTGTGGAAAGTGTAGATATAGTTGTGCCTACAATGTGTTTGATGATATGCCTAAGAGAGTTGGAAATGTAGATATAGTTCTCACTTTAATTTTTTTTTCTTCTTCAGTTTAAAGGGTGTCTTCTTTGCTCAACAAAGGTCTTTTGAAGGAAGCGAAACTGCTGAGGATAGTTCTCCAGGCTTTTGTTTTCTTTGTTTCATTTTTTTAAGTTTAATTTTCTTTCTTCAATTTGGATAGATAGATTGAAGTATGGTTATAAAATTTCTCTAAATTCTTGATTTTGATGTTTGTAGGTGTGGGAATGTATGGATCTGACCCGAAGGTTGCAACTGAACTCGATAATTGATGGGATGGCGGATGACATACTCCAAAATTTGAAGACATTGTAAGCTATTCCACATGATGTTTTTTTGCTACATATTCTGTTTATCGACACAAGATTTACCAATATCCGAACCTCATCCCTTATCTGCTGTAAATGGTGTCGCTGTTAAAAACCGACTTAAGAGATCAAAAGTTACTGAAGTTGGTAACATATTTCAATGTCCATTTAAGTAGTATGACATGACTTTAGTTTTTTTTTGTTGTAAGAGATGTAGCATGGATTGGCAGAAACAGTGAAAGAAGGAGGCACAGATGTGAGGATTCTGGAATGGTCATCAACCATTAACAGGTAATGTGAGTAACATGAGAAACTTTTATGATAGTATGTTTTGTAGCAGTGCGCCCAAGGAATTTTATCTTCCAAAGTTTGCAAACATTTATATGTAAACTTATTGTCACAATTAGTTAAACACAAATAATATGAGCTTAAATTGCTGATGGTGTTGTTACTTGGAGTTATTTATGGATAAATATTGGCGTTATTGCCTGTTGTGTCAAAAGTAATGATAAACATAGCCCTTTATTAGGTAAAATTGTAGGCTGCAGTAGGCATTATTTATTATGTGTTTAATGATCAACGGCATGAAACAACGGCCCGTCACAAAGGCTCACCATAACATAGCATTATATGTGTTTTGACTAAAAAAAGGCTAACTAAAAAGAAACTACCCACTATAAAAAAATTAACGAATCCGATAAAACCAACACTTATGGATAACATTTAAAAAAAATAACCGTCAACTACGACGCCAAGCCGCAAAGTGGCGGACCGATGCCCAACTCGTTAAGGACCAATCTCCACAAGAAAACGTTAACTTTGATGGGGACACAACGATTCCAATGAGTAACATTAGATTCCACAACTAAGGTGTTAGCATCAATCAAAGTGCGAACATAAGCAACTGTAAAACCAATAAAAGTGTTAAGCAACCACACCGAGGTATCCTTTTGATCAGAAAGTGTCGGGATATGAAGATCAAAGTACTTCTGAAGATCAAAGTACTTCTGAAGCTCAAAGTACTGCTTGTGTATTATAGTCAAAGTATTGCTCGTGCATGAAGAAAGTTAAAGTACTTCTATTAATAAAGGACTGTTATGCAAAATCATTAATGGACTATTATGTAAAGTTATTAGAATATTCTAGAATTAGTTAAGATTAGAATTAGTTTACTTGTCGTTCAAGTATTGTAAACCGACTTAAGGTTTTCCTTGTGCCTATAAAAGGAGCCTTAGGGTGGTGTTAGACGTACGAATACTTTAGAATACGATTAAAGAGTTATTAGGGTTGTTAGTAAATCTGTATAGAAAGCAGGTTCAAAGTTTGGTTTTAATATAATCATTGAAGTTCTTCTTAGCTTTGTTTAAGTAGATTCCGCATACTTAATAAAGTTATATCAGTCCTTCAATATTAATAGTTTTGGATTTGTTCAAGATTGTTAAACACTTACAAGCTACATAGTTAGTTTGGTCAGAGTACATCGATCCAACAAGTGGTATCAGAGCTTGTGTGGAAACTCTGATTAAGAAGAAACCCTTAAAACCGATTTTACAACAAACCCTAAAAGATGTCGACTGAAGTTGCACCAGTTCCATCCATCAGCTCAATCATAATTCCTATTGTCAAAAAGGGAGAGTATGATCTATGGAGCATGAAGATGAGGCAGTACATTGCTATCACAGACCATGCTCTATGGGATGTGATTGTCAATGGTAATGTTGTTATTGAAGAACCTGTAGCAGTTGAAGGACAACCTACACCACCTAAACCAACCCTGCCAGCAGTTATAAAAGAAATCAAGATAAGGCTCTCAACATACTGCTGTCTGCTATTCCTGATGGTCACCTACTAAAGTTTCATGACGCTAAGGATGCAAAATCTGCTCAGTATACTAGAGTTATATCGAGCAGAGGCATCTGTTGAAGATGCAAACTTGAAGTTTTTAAGAAGTTTGCCATCTGCATGGCATGTGGTTGCTACTATGATTAGAGGAAAACCTGGTTTGGATTCTATGGACTTTGATGATCTCTACAACAATTTAAAGGTGTATGAGCATGAGATGAATGGTAACATAGGTTCAAGTTCTCATCAGAAATCTCATAACATTGCTTTTGTATCTTCTGAAAACAGAGGTAGTACTTCCACTAAAAGTACTGCTTACCCTGTCCAAAGTACTGTTGGAGATAAACAGCATACCTACACAACCATTACTACTACCACTTTATCACCATCAAACAACAACAACTCTGATGATGTTATATGTTCTTTCTTTGCTCAACAAGCCACTTTACCTGTTACATATCAAGAAGATGTGTTGCAAATTGATGATGATGCTCCAGAAGAAATTGACATAAGATGGCAGGTTGCCATGATCACTGCAAGGATCAAGAAGTTCATGAACAAAACAGGAAGAGGTATTGATTTTAAAGCCAAGCAGGGTATAGCATTTGATAAATCTAAGATTGAATGCTTCAATTGTCAAAAGACTTGTCACTTTGCAAGGGAATGCAAGTTTGCAAAGTATCAGGCAAATATAATGATTGAAAAACCCAAGGTTGAAAGAAAGGAAGTTCCTATTGCTGAACCAAAATCACAACCTTTGGTGGTCAAGAAAATCTATCAGACGTTGACTGGAGTAATGAATTTGATGATGAACCAGTAAACTACTCTATGGTTTCATTGGAAGAGTTTGATTGGAGCACAACTTCTGATGAGGAACCAAGATTTGTTGCTTTGGAATCAAGAGATGGTCTAGGAAGCTTTGACTGGAGCATGGAGAGTGAAGAAGAACCTGTTAAGATTGCTATGGTAGCTACTTCACCAAGTGATAAGGTGAAAAGTGTACCGCTTTTAAGGGGTCATTTAAGCCTGAATTCGTGTTTATTTGATCAATTACTGCCCTAAATCGTTCCTTTTGTCATTTTAGGTACTTTTGAGGAGAAATCTGGAAAAGGAAGCATTTTGGACATTTTGGAGCATAAAAGTGAAGAAAACGGCAAAGTCTCAAAATCCTTGCTGGGAACAGTACCTGACGACGTCAAGACTTCACACATGATGGCGTCAAGCTTGGCAAAAGAGGTGGAAGTGGAAAATACACGTGACGGCCCAGAACATTTTTAGTGTAATTGATCGACGGCGTCACCAAGGCTGTCAGGGTCATTTTGCAAGTGACGGCCTAGAGCTTAATTTCTACATGAAGGCATCAAGACTGGATCTAGGCAATACGACCCTTAATTTGGCGGCGAGTTGACGGCGTCAGAAGCTACACCGTGACGCTGTCAGGATGTATTCTCTCTATATATATTTTCCAATTTTTCATTCATTATGTGTGGAACATTAGGAGAACTTCGGAGAGCTTAAACCCTAGACGAATTTTCTGTAAAAATAAAGGTTTCAACCCTCGTTCCTGTTGGAGTATGCTCGTGTCATAATAAATAATTATATGGCTAGACATATGTTAGCCTATGGGGTCACACACATATACACTTAGGTACCTCTTTATGTTGTATTTATTGTACTTACGACATGTAAATAAGCTTACGTAACTTGGGATCACTATCGGGCTTCCAATGATTAAGTAATGTACTTAATCCATTGGACTTGGAAAACAAATGGGAAGCCCATTTGGGGCCCTATGCTGGCCGGCCTAAAGGGAGGGTCAAAGGGGGGTTATGGTTGAATTAATTATCTAATTAAAAGGGATTTAAAATCTACTCTTAAGGATAACTAATTACCAAAAACTCTCTCCTCTCTCCCCTCTCTTCCTTGTATGGCACAAACACCAAACCCAATTAGGGTTTTGGTTTCCTTGATCAATTCCTTTGATTCTTGATTAATCAAAGGTCATTTGACGGTTACGGGTAGAAGGACTAGCATCCAAGAGGTATACGGTGAGGTGTAGTGTGGACAATTCATAGAGGTGATCAACCTTATTGATCATTTGGGTTTCTCATTCCATTCGTGGGTATTGGTATTGGCGGTGATTCCCGGTACACGCTACAAAGGTATAACTATCTTGTTTATCTTATTGATTGATCATATGGCTATATGAGATCCGTGTGGGTGATGTTGTTCCACTGCGTTTATTTGATTTATATATATTTTATATTCATACATCACCTATAGTGGTATCATGAGCCATCATATGTGCCATATGATTATCGGGTATGCATAAAAATGGCTAAATCGGGTGTTTTTTGATGATTTTTGAAGTCATGGTTAAAACAGCCATAGGGCTCCAATTTTTCTCTCATAGGACGACCCTTTAGGGGTCTTATGATCTGCACTTTTTGGTCCCATGGCCATTTGTTATGCATACGCTAATTGGTTACTTGTCGGGTACGTGAAAAATGGCCTAAAACGCGTGTTTTTGATCGGTTTTTGAAACGGTTTTAATTCAGCCCCTAAGGCCATATTTTCTGTGGTTAAATGGTATTTGGAAGGTCCTAATATCAGTGGGTTTTGACCCTTAAGTCATAGGAAACACGTACCTAACGGGGTTTTAATTCTTGTCAATTAATTTCTTCGTTTTCGTTGGCTAACAATTTAATTCTTGTTATTATTTTGTTTTCCATGCCAAATACATGCATGTTTGTCCATGGAGTTAGCCAACACCTTGTTTCATTCATAATATTATGGTATTATTATGCTTATATGCAAAGCCGATGAAAACCTAGACCACTTGTGCATTGAATGGCTGGTTATGTTGTTTAATTTCGTGTTTTGGGGTTTTTGCCATTGTTTCGGCATTTATGTAATTATATTCTTTTGGTTGTAGCCATTGTTTGGGCACTTTTACAATAGATTAAAAGTAGATTAATTGTATTTTACTTTCAATATAATGTAATCGTGGCTTGGTGGTGAAAGGCGAAAGAGTTAAAGACGTTTTTGCCGAAAAATGACTGCTGGAACACCAGTTGGTAAAACGGAGTTTCCCGGTGATTGGTAAGGTATTTTTGTCTGAAATTTTTTTTGCAGGTACCCAAGACATGGGCCTACAACTTTCTAGTTTTGAGCTAAGCCCGGGGAAGCCTCCATCATGGACTTTTGGGCCCTCTAACACAGAAATTTTGGAATGACAGAAACTGCTTTTCATGTACATCATGGGTTTCCTACTTGCTCTTGATTGTCTTGGAGCAAGTGGGAGTCCTCCGTGTGGTTGTGTGGTTGTCCCTAGTTGACTCTTGGTTCTCGTGATGGCTCACGAGACCAAGCATAGGTTTTTTCATCGGTTGAGGCTTTGCATATTATGGTTGTGTGTTTGTTTTGCTTTTTATATATCTTGTTTCATATGTAAAATTGCAAATAGTTTTCTATAAAACTTAAAACGAAACACAAACCATTTTCAAAACTAAGTCTTATGATTTAGTTTTACTAAGTTTTTGAAACTTAAAATCATTGTTTCTTAAAATAACACCTAAACTTGTTATGTATGTTATTTTATTTATGTATTGTCCAAACTTTATTATCCACGTAGGATTTATATTAGTCATGAAAAAGGACAACTTGACACACATAAATTAAAACAATGATTAGACTTAAGTTAAGAAATGTTTTTAACTTGTGCTACGAAGGGTGAATGCATGCTCTTTTCGTACACCTTTTGATTCACATCAAAACTTTTACCTGTCAAAATTTAAGTCACGCCGTCCAATTTTGAGAACACTTGCAATTACTTTTTGCCTATGCGTGGGACCTAGGTTGAATTGTAACCCAAGGTGACTATTATCTATGTGTGGGACCTAGATATATTCTCGCACGTTCTCAAATTGGATGACTTAATCGAGTTAAGCGGTGAGACCTTGACCCGAGGCAAAGATGGGACTAAACATGCCTACATGACACTAGTTGTTTGACATTAGATGCCATGAGTCCCATAAGGATCTAAGAGTTGCACTTGTAATGCAATTGGTGATCGTCGCCTACCAATTAAATCTACTATTGCTAGCAGATCAACTGATGTGATAGTAGAAGCACAATGTGGATCTTAGCCTTTTACGTAAATTAATTGTTTTAAAATTGTAAACATGGGGTAATTAATTTATAAAAGGATAATTATCGAAAATACTAAATATGAACTTTGAGAATTCAATTAATGAATTAATGCAACACAAATCATAAACAAAAGTTTGTTCTTTTCTTGTTAAAAGGATCAAACTAAGTCTTCCTTTCCTTGTAAGAAAGAGACTTATTCCTATCCTTTTCCTTAAGAGGAAAAGCCATAATAGGAATATTTGAATTATCCTAATTCTAATCAAACTCAAAGCACACATACTCTAGAAATCGTGATGTCTTGTAAAGTCAAAACGGTTAAGTATGTTTGCACATCTTATTCTTTCAAGTTCGTTTTATAACCCTAGTTCCGGTTTTGAAACCTTCAAGAAATATAAGATATTTGGATAACTATAGAACATGTTTTCTATAGCTACCAAACTAATATGAGTTAAAATAATTAGAAAACGGAAATATCAATAAACCGAAAAGTGGTAAAGGCAATTACTAGCATGATTACCTAGCAATGTGTCTTAACCCGATAAACATGGAGGAACTGCATGCCTAATTTTCAAGTTTAAAATAATGGCTAGCCCATCATCTATATATTAGAACTTGATGCTCTTCCTTGAATACCTAAGTACATGTTACTAGTCATAGTGACTCCTATTAGCAATAATGTGTAGATATTCAAAGAAAGCAGGAAAGTAACCAATCATCACTCACTCTCCACTGGTGATGTAACACTTTTAATGTTGTCTAATCCAGTGGGAGATACATGATTGTATTACTGGTGACGAAACACATGTAATGTTCTCTAATCCAGTGGGAGTTGTAAGCTCTATTAACTTACAAGTTGCCTATCTTATTTCTAGATTGTCTTGAAATAATACATTACTTTCCACATATGAAGCATCAAAATTTTTATGTGAACCATTTCATGAATTTTATTAGATAACTTGTCGCGTTCCTGATGTTGCTTCCTGAAATGTTATCAATAAAATTGTTATGCATGATTCATTATAAAAGCGATAAAGTTCTACATATCTATATTTTGATTTTGACTAAAATCATATGTTATCTGTGACATTGTCATATTTGCTTGCATAATGTTGTGCCATGCACAAGTGGGAGAAATCTTAATTGTGTGCAAGGTACAACATATAACAATATGACTAATGGTTTTTCTTGACTGCAAGATAAGAAAATAAGGTTCTACTAGGACTTATACACATAAAATGTATGTTGCCCTAATTAGAAAAAATGTCAAGATAACATGAAAAGTTACTTCAACATATTTGCTGAATTGTTTAGTAATTATGATTATGTCTTCTTGTAAATTCATAATCATGAAGTATGTAATTAACTTGAAATTACTATTGAGGCCAATTATCGGCACTCATAATTACTTTAGTTGAATATGTTTAGGTCTCTTGTAAAGACATAAACATCAATTCCGTTAATTGTTGAAAGACTTATAACGTAAAGTAAAGACGTTAATTTGTTATGTCTTCTTGTTAAAGACATGTACACTTACGACGTATAATAAAATATTTAATGTTTATGTTTCTAGTTAAAACATACACATGAAGTCATTGACTTGGTCAAAGACTTTAAATATAAAGTATGCAGTAGGCTAAAAATACTATTGATGCCATCTGGTATGAATTGGTTGGCAGATACGTAAGCCAAAGAGTATAAGTTCATCTAATGAGTTGTGTGATAGTCTCACAATATCTATCCGCGTGGAATACCACAACTTTATGGTATGTCCATCATGGATATTGTTTGATCTTTGATGACTTAAACTCTTTTACCTCAAAAGCAATCAAGGTTAGAAAATTGGATGTGCCATGCGTACACCCAATATGGTTCCAACCCAGAAGGAATTTAAGATACCATTGTATTATGGAATGGGATGAATCCCATTATGTCTTGATTGAAGTTCTGAATTTGTTAAATACCTAAGAGTAAGTAATTAACAAACTAGAATCAAGAACTAACGATGTATTTTGGATGTCCCACTTGAAAAAAATTTATTGTTAATCAAGATGCTGAGTACTTGGAGATTAGTCTCCACTTACAAAAGCAAGTGAGAGCACCTTTAGATCTTGAAGTCATTCAAGAGCTAAATACACAACCTTCTGAGTACACTTGCTAATGTCATTCTAAGGCTGAACATACATATGTTAAACCATAGATTGATATCTCACATTCATAAATCCGCAAGGATACCCCTAACACTTGAATGATATTTTTTATATCAATGTTAAGGGACATAAGTTGGAGGATCATAGTGAACCTGCTAACTAAAGAGATGCATGATCAGATCTTGAATCTGATGAATAACTCAAAACTATGAATGTTAAGATGCAGTCCTTTGAAGATAATCACTCATGGAGCTTGATTGATCTCTTACCAAATCAGTTAGACTGTGAGGTTTAAAATGAGTTTCTTGAACTAGAAGACTCATAAGGACAAACTTGTACACATATTTAATGCATGCGTAGTAGAAGGGGTTTACTCATGCTCAAGAAATTGATTATGATTAAATCTTCATACTTACAAAAAAAATTAAATGTATAAAGATGATTAATTGTCATACTTGTTTTCATGTAAATGAAATATGACAATAGGATTTTAGAACACTTTTGATTACTTTTGCGAGGACGATGAGTAATCAAAAGGGTTTATGAATCTGTATAATCTTTATTATGTATACAAGACATAAGAATCCAGGTATGGATTAGATCATGCATCTAGGAGCAGAGATCTTAATTTAATCATTAATTTGATTTTGATTAAATAAGATTACTCCCGAGAACTCAGAGTGCAAGTAGGATAAATGAATTTATTTTCTTAAATCTCATATGTTGTTAACATATAAGAAACAATATTCCATCTAAGCTAGACTTTAATCCTTAGCCTGGAATGAAGTTTTAATTAAGGAATTTAGGAAATAAAACATAAAACCTTGTTGCATGTGTTTATTAGAATAAACATAAGCGGTTAATAATCTAAACACAATATGATATGTCATTGAGGGGAGTCTCAATGATCAATCTTACATGATGAGATTGAATGCATGAATGGAAATCTTAAGTTTGACTAAAGGATTCATTATGTAAGTCATATTATGTATTGGATTATTTATATCATTTGCATGAATGCAAGATGAGTTGATAACAACAAATATCTAAGTGAAAGTCGTTAGATAATTGTTAAACGAACAACCTAATGGACCTGCAAAGGACCAAATAGTTGTTCAAACATTTACGGATATTTGAGGAGCTCTGTTATGTTTTCATTCATTAATGCTTATATAACTGAGATGATGCTCAACCCTAGTCGTAGTAGGATGACATCATGAATGATGACACCTCTAACTAGATGTGCTCGATTGAGAGCATTAATGCATTATACATTAAAAGAATAATAATACTTTACAGTTTAGGAAACTGTTATTATGACTGTCTAAAGTAGGTGTTTTGCTAGCTTCAAATACACTATGGAATGTATTGTTGCATTACCCGTAATGTACTTGATTGCACACATACAAAATGACAATCATCATTCAAAACATTTTTTGAATTTTGAAACAAGTATTCTCAAAGTTTACTCAGATGACTACTTGTTCTCTTGTACAACAAAATTGATCATGGTGGAAACATCGGATTCTGATCTATATGTAGTCTTGTGCATATCTGTTTTTAGTATTTGGATAATGGAACTGTAAGCAGCCGTATTATATAATGAATTGATATACCGGGTATTATCGTCTTCATTTATACTACTGTGTTCTGTATTTGCATGTTTAAATCCATGAATAATTTATTTATTCTAAAATTGTCCATTGCCAGTTGACGATACGGGAGTATCATCGAATTAAGGTAAATGTGAGCGTGTTGGTGATTTATTTGCCAAACTCATATGTTGTTCATTGTGATGAACATTGGACTGACCCAACCTTCGAGATTTCACTACATGGATCGGCGTCAATAGTGAATCTCGTAAATGGTTATGTCTCTTATCCTTAGACTTGAGATGCAAGTAGGTCTTGCATGTGCGGAATTTTATTCTTTGATATGGTTAAACGCTGTCCTGAATAAGGTAGTTATAAAAACCATTTTCAGGAGTGATTTGAAACACATGAATGACACGTGCAGTCAAAACAGGATTTGTTCCTCCACATGTCATGGAGTTAGATACTATTGGGCCCCTCGATGAATTGAACAGATGTTTGTATGGCCGTACCCAAATGAGATTAAGATGAATCTTAATTCACTTGGTAATCTTGTTCAATATCTAGATCGAGAAACAGAATAGTTGAACAAATGGAATGACTTTGATCCATGTCTAGTGTTCAACATAGTATCTGTAACAAAAGGAAAGATGGCATTATAAACCATTTAAATGAGAAGTTTAAGAAACTACCCTCACATATTTCTAGGGGCATTGGCGTGTTGCTAGACGCTAACCTTTGCTTGTATAATTACTTGATTATTATGACGTCGCAAGTGGGAGCTATTGGAGTATGCTCGTGTCATAATAAATATTTATATGGCTAGACATATGTGAGCCTATGGGGTCACACACATATACACTTAGGTACCTCTTTATGTTGTATTTATTGTACTTACGACATGTAAATAAGCTTACGTAACTTGGGATCACTATCTGGCTTCCAATGATTAAGTAATGTACTTAATCCATTGGACTTGGAAAACAAATGGGAAGCCCATTTGGGGCCCTATGCTGGCCGGCCTAAAGGGAGGGTCAAAGGGGGGTTATGGTTGAATTAATTATCTAATTAAAAGGGATTTAAAATCTACTCTTAAGGATAACTAATTACCAAAAACTCTCTCCTCTCTCCCCTCTCTTCCTTGTACGGCACAAACACCAAACCCAATTAGGGTTTTGGTTTCCTTGATCAATTCCTTTGATTCTTGATTAATCAAAGGTCATCTGACGGTTACGGGTAGAAGGACTAGCATCCAAGAGGTATACGGTGAGGTGTAGTGTGGACAATTCATAGAGGTGATCAACCTTATTGATCATTTGGGTTTCTCATTCCATTCATGGGTATTGGTATTGGCGGTGATTCCCGGTACACGCTACAAAGGTATAACTATCTTGTTTATCTTATTGATTGATCATATGGCTATATGAGATCCGTGTGGGTGATGTTGTTCCGCTGCGTTTATTTGATTTATATATATTTTATATTCATACATCACCTATAGTTCCATCCATGCTTAATTGAAGATAAGTTTTCCAATAATCATATGATATGTCTATGTGTTGTGTGATTCTATCTTATGCTTGTCTTTGTTTTAACATGCTAGGTTAGGTTTTTATTGTGTTTGCTTAGACGTAGTGAAACCTAGATGTTGATTATTGGTTGATGGTTTGTTTATAATTGTTGTGGATGATTGTATTCGATGTTAGGCTTAAGAAAACTGGCAGACTTCCATTGGTAACTTGCTTGAACGTCTTAAGAAACATGACCGGAGGTGTACGATTTTTGGTTGTATTTAATGCATAAGTGAATTCTAGTGATCCCATGTTAGGAGTTTTTAGTCGGCTCGACATAGGAGTGAAGTAGGAGCTTATAGAGTTAGGGAATATTGTACACGGCCCTACGACTAGTATTAAGGAATATAACCCGTCATCCATGCAATTGTAACAAGTTAATCAACCGGTAAAAGATATCTAGGGAGTAATGAAATCTAAGTAAACACATCTTTTCTCATTATTGTTTCCACCACATAATTACATTAGTTTATTTTCATTTCTTTTTATTTTATTTTGATTGCATCTTTAGTTATTTGGGTTAGTTGACTAGCAACTAATTCCGCCCACTCCTTCAAAACCCGAGATTTTACTTGCTTTCATAAATTATAAAAATACAAAAAGAATCATCCCTCACCTCTAGACCTAGTTTAGTAGGCTTTCTAATCCTAGCGACACTATTCCTGAGTTGAACGATCAATCCCCCGGTACTTGTCACTATACTATACTACAACGATCAGGTACACTGCCTGGCGGGGATCGCAAGCTTTTCAAGATGCCTTGAGAGGTTAAACCTGTCGCGAGGGCATAATGCCGCGTATCAAGTTTTTGGTGCCGCAGCCTGGGGAATAGTTATTGTCTAGGTTAGAATTTCTTTTTATTAGGTCTACTTGCTAGATTTCTTTCTAGTAAGATTTTTATTTTTATTTTTAGGTTTTCTTTAGTATATCTCATTTCTCTGTTCCTTTGTTCGTAACAATTACCATTCGCCATCATGGCAAATGAAGATCTCTCTAACCTTAGAATCACTAGGAGTCGTAGTTCTGTAAGAAATCTTGTTTTGCCATATACAGAACCTGAAAGGGAAATGCATTGGCTAAAGCAATCTCTTCCAACACCCGAACCCTCTAGCATAGCCATCGAATTTGATGAGGCTCTTTCTGAAGAAGATTCTGATAATCACTTCACACCCTCTAGCCCCCAATCCAACCACGATATGAGCACCCCCGAAACTCCCACCCCTAAGCGCCTTAAGGACTATTTTTCCTCGAATCCTCGCAGCTTCTCAAATGCCATTGTTTTCCCAAACAAACGCACCGATGAGGTCTTGCGTACAAACGCTATCTGGCTTGTCCAGAGTGTATGCAAGTTTCATGGGTTGCAAACCGATGACCCAATTCAACATACTAGGGATTTCTTGAAGATAGTAGACACCGTCCACACGGACGGGGCCACTAGAAACACGTCCCGATTATGATTCTTTACTTTCACCCTTCATGAAAAAGCCAATTAGTGGTATGATAAACTTCCCTCCGAGTCTATTTTTACATGGGAGCAACTTATCTCCAAGTTTTTTGAGAAGTTCTTCCCAGCAGGGAAAACCTCAGCATTTAGATATAGGATCCTCCGTTTCCGAAAGGGAAAAGACGAACCCATCTATAAATCATGGATTAGATTCAAGGATCTAATAAGACAAGTCCCCCATCATGGCATAGAGCTTTGGCTTCTGGTCCAAATCTGCTATGACAACATCTCCCCAAATGACCAGAACGGAATCAATAATTCGAGGAAAGGGAAAATAGCCAATCTAAGCACCGAGGAAGGGTAGAATAGGATTGAGGAATATGCTCAAGACTAAGACGATACTTGGGATGAACCCGATTTGACTATGAACATATCCAAAATCGCACAAACACCCTCGGATCGGTTGA
Source organism: Artemisia argyi (assembly GCA_030686995.1). Classification (NCBI taxonomy): domain Eukaryota; kingdom Viridiplantae; phylum Streptophyta; class Magnoliopsida; order Asterales; family Asteraceae; genus Artemisia; species Artemisia argyi. Next base: position 156,918,014 of record CM060705.1, read on the forward strand.
GGAAACTTCACGAAAGGGTGTCATACCTTACAGGGTCGCGAGCAACTAAACAACTTTCAAACCCTTACTTGATCTGCGACTACTGTGGGGGCCCGCATGAAGTAGAAGAATGCGGAGGATAAATCACGACCGAATATGTGTGTTTGTCGAGACATGAAATCTTCGATGACCCCTCCCTTTTGCCTTTTTACCAAAACGATGATTATACCCTTTGGGGGAATCTGGTGAAAAGAAAAGAAGGAGAGGAAGGCACTGAATTCAAAATTAGGAGCACTATTGAGGATGACCTTGGACACTTTACTCAAGAAAAAGTCTTACAATTGAAAGGGCTTGACGAGCTCATCACTGAACAACAGAATGACATGGAAAAATGGTTCAAAAAACTTAATGCCACCCTTGATGGCCATAACAGGCCCCCAGTAAGCCAAAAAGATCCCTTGCTCGCTGTTACTACTCGAGCTGGAACAACAACCAAGGAACCTCCTTATCCGAGCCAACATCCTGTCGCCATTGAGCCAAATAATCCCCACGAGGAGGAAGTTAATGTGAGCAACGAGGCTCCAAAACAACCTCCTCTGATGACCCCATCTCCACCAACCCCATCTAACCAACCTGTGAGAATCCCATTTCCATCCCGCCTAAAAAATCAGAAGATTAAGAATGATAATAAGAGATTCTTGTCATATCTAAAAGATTGAGTAGTCACCATACCTCTCCTTGATGCTTGCTATCACATGCCCAAGTATAGCTTATACTTCAAAAGATTGCTTGCCAACCAAAAGAAACTCGAGGGTCTTGTGACTCTAGGAGAAGAAAGTTCGGTGGTGACCCAACAACGGCTACCAAAAAAGGTAGACGACCCAGGCAGCTTCACCTTGCCCTGTTCCAAAGGATCTCTATCGATAAAGAATGCTCTTGCCGATTGAGGGGCAATCATCAACCTCATGCCCTACTCCATGTTCCTCAAAATAGGGTATTTCAGATTAAAACCAACCCATATGAACATCCAACTAGCCGATAAATTGGTCAAATATCCCTTGGGGGATATGCGAGAATGTGCTAGTTAAAGTAGGGTAGTTCAAATTTCCGGTTGACTTCGTGATCTTGGAAATGGAGGAGGATGACCTGGTGCCCATCATCTTAGGGAGACCCTTTCTTGTCACCGCTCGTGCAGTTATCGATGTTCACGACGGCAAGTTAACCTTGCGAGTAGGGACTGATTGCTTGACCTTTGATATTAAAGACACTATGAATCTATCTCTCGAAGCAGCTAACCGGCTCTATTTCATCAGAGAGGTCGATGAATTAACTAATGTCATTGACAACTATGTTGATGAACAAATCGAAGAGGGCTGGTTGCGGCGTGAGGTCTTTCTCCCCATAATGGAGAAGGAGAAGACGGAGGGAATTAGCGCAGTCTCCTTGTATCCCAAACAAGAGACCACTGAACCGCTTGAACTTCGTAAACCCGAAAACAAGCTAAAGCCCTCCATTATCGAACCACCCAAGCTAGAACTTAAAGAACTCCAAAACAACTTGGAATATGCTTTCCTCCATGGAAAAGATCAAGTGCCAGTGATCATAAATTTTTCCCTTGAACGTGGGCAAAAGGATAAACTCTTAGGAGTTTTAAAGAAATATAAGGGAGTACTTGCATGGTGTGTGGCCGACATTAAGGGGATTGATTCGACCTTCTGCACGCATAAGATTCTTATGGAAGAAGACTATAAACCGGCCGTGCAACCCCAGAGGTGGGTAAATCCCAGCATTAAGGAGGTGGTGAAAAAGGAAGTTATCAAACTCTTGGATGCAGGGCTGATCTACCGCTTTCGGATAGCCTGTGGGTTAGTCCTGTACAGGTTGTACCAAAGAAAGGAGGGATGATTGTGGTGAAAAATGACAACGGTGAAATGGTACCCAAGAGAACGGTTACCGGTTGGCGGCTATGCATCGATTATAGAAAGCTCAATGATGCCACCAGAGAGGATCACTTTCCCCTCCCGTTCATTGACCAAATGTTGGAAAGATTAGCCGGGGATGAGTACTACTGTTTCTTGGATGGATTCTCAGGATATTTCCAAATCCCCATTGCCCCTGAGGCCCAAGAAAAAACCACATTTACTTGCCCTTATGGAAAATTCGCCTATAAGAGAATGCCTTTTGGGCTATGTAACGCTCCCGCCACTTTTCAGCGATGTATGACCGCAATCTTTCACGAGTTAATGGAAGACAACATGGAAGTTTTCATGGATGATTTCTCGGTCTTCAGGAACTCTTTCAACCGCTGTCTCTCTAACCTTGAAAAAATGCTCAAACGTTGCGAGGAGACCAACTTGGTCCTAAATTGGGAGAAATGCCATTTTATGGTAAAAGAAGGGATTGTGCTAGGGCATAAGGTCTCGAGAAATGGGATTGAGGTAGACCAAGCAAAGGTTGAAGCTATATCTAAACTACCTTATCCCACTACTGTCAAGGCAATATGTAGCTTCTTGGGTCATGCCGGTTTCTACAGAAGGTTCATTAAGGACTTCTCTAAAATAGCTCGGCCAATGACTCAATTGCTTGTAAAGGATGCCCCTTTCGATTTCTCTCAAGAATGCAAGGATGCATTCAATCTCCTGAAAAAGGAACTCACACAAGCCCCAATCATGATTACACCTAACAGGGAATTACATTTTGAAATCATGTGTGACGCTAGCGACTATGATGTTGGAGCAGTATTAGGCCAAAGGCTTAACAAACAATTCCAACCAATATACTATGCTAGCAAAACTATGAATCCCGCTCAAGAGAACTATTCTACCACCGAAAAGGAACTATTAGCCATGGTGTTCGCTTTCGAAAAATTCTACCAATATCTTGTCCTTTCAAAAACTGTTGTTTTTACTGATCATTCGGCTTTTTGATACCTTTTTGCTAAGCAAGACGCTAAACCACGACTACTTCGGTGGATCTTGTGGTTACAAGAATTCGATTTTGAAATTCGTGATAAAAAGGGGGGCAGAGAATTTAGCTGCTGATCATCTCTCTTGTCTCGAAAATCCCCTCCTTAGTGAACTTGACAAGAGTGAGATTCGGGACTCATTTCCTGAAGAGCAGCTCATGTCAATAATAGATTTTGAGCCATGGTATGCTCATTATGCTAATTATCTTGCAAGCAGACTCATTCCGGAACACATGACTAGACACAAAAGGAAAAGGTTCTTTACCCAACTAAAATACTACTTTTGGGACGAACCCTTCTTATTCCGAAGATGTCCTGATCAAGTAATCAGGCATTGTGTTTCGGGAAAAGAAGCAATGAAGATTATGAAAGAATCTCATTTGGGCCCTTCTGGGGGCCATCATGGAATAAACACCACCGCATAAAAGATTTTTGATGCAGGATTCTACTGGCCTACAATATTTCATGATGTGAAGGGAATGATAAATGCATGTGATGCATGTCAACGAGCCAGGAATATATCGAGAAAAGATGAAGCACCTCAGAATTTTATACAAGTTTGTGGGGTTTTTGATGTTTAGGGAATAGATTTCATGGGACCCTTCCCATCTTCAGGGGGGAACAAATACATATTAGTGGCCATTGATTATGTTTCAAAATGGTTGGAGGCACAAGCCCTTAGGACCAACGATACTAGGGTGGTCATTCATTTTTTGAAAAAGCTGTTTGCTAGGTTCGGCATTCCTAAAGCTCTCATTAGTGATAGGGGAACCCACTTTTGCAATGCGCAAATGGAAAAGGTCATGAAAAGATATGGGGTCTCCCACTGGTTCTCCACCGCTTATCACCGCAAACCAACGGTCAGGTTGAAATCACCAATAGGGCGATTAAGAGAACACTAGAAAAGACGGTCAATCAGAACAGAAAGGATTGGTCATTTAAACTCAATGACGCCTTATGGGTATTCCGAACGGCCTACAAGACACCTATAGGAACGACCCCGTTCCGCATGGTTTATGGCAAGGCGTGTCACCCTCCAGTAGAACTTGAAAACAATGCTTATTGGGCACTTAAGGCATGTAATTTGGATTATACGATCTCTGGAATGAATAGGTTCTTACAACTCCATGAGCTTGATGAATTAAGGCTAAAAGCATATAAATCCTCCGTTACATATAAAGAAAGGACAAAAAGATGGCATGACCAACGAATTAAGAGACCTAAGGAGTTCTCAGAAGGGGACAAAGTTCTATTGTATAATTCTCGGTTAAGGTTGTTTCCCGGGAAACTTGAGTCTAGATGGTATGGACCTTTTACGGTGAAAAGCTCCTCTAAGGTGGGCGCTGTTGTGTTAATCGACGATGCAAATAGAGAATTCACTGTGAATATACAACGCGTAAAACATTATCAAGAAAAGGCTAATGAAATGATCAGTGAGGAGGATGTAACATTTGATGACGAGGTCATGTAATTGCCCGTGACCTTGAGTCTAGCTACAAGACTCGTAAATAAAGAAAAGCGCTTCTTGGGAGGCAACCCAAGTTTTCTGTGTTTTTATTTGTTTGATTTTATTTGTTTCCGTATGCGTGTTTTATTTTTATTGTTGGTAAATCATGTTTCAAAGTAAATTGTGAAAATTCTTTATTTTGTTTTTAACTTCGTCTTAATTACATATAAAGGTATTTTGCAGAAGCTAAGTGTAAGGGAGATCCAAATTTGTTTATAAGAACGAAAATGAGCATGATTACAATATTAAATGAGCATGTATATTAGTAATTGTTTGAGTCAAATGCTTGTATCGAGTCATAATGAAATTTTGCAAGATTTTCCAGGAAATAAGGCATAAGTTTTTCCAGAAATTTTTCGGAAACTTAACATAAGATTTTTCTAGGAACATTCTGACGGAGTCAGGAGTTACAACCTGACGGCGTCAGGTACTAAAATTCTAAAAAATTTTGCGATTTTTGTTTAAACCAGAGTCTTAAGGTTTTTGTTGATTCTTTAGTTTTATAAACTCCAGGAAATCTGCAAACATTCATTCCACAAGCATTATATCTTAATTTGCTTTCTAGGATTTTTATTATATATAGATTGCCGCCGATTTTACGCGTGGTTTGCCTTGATTGTTTTCTCAGGTTTAACAGGTTATATATGACAAGAAGATGATTTATATTTCTAGAGTGAAGCTTTCAAAGTTCATTTTCTTGGAGGAAGATCTAATCTTGTTGACACACTATCCACACAGAACGAATCAGGGGAGTATTTGTTTTCATTCTTTTACCTGCTTTACTTTTACATCCTTTAATTGAACATTGGTGACAATGTTCATCCTAAGTGTAAGGGGAGGGTAAATGATGATACCTTATAGGATACAATTGCACTTGAGTTTGTTTGTTCGATAGTAGGTGTGTAATAAAACTAAGAGAAATACTTGCTAGGGCAATTTTAGCGCCAAATTTAAATTTTTTTACAACATTTAGGAGTGAAACTTTAGCCTTAACAAGCATCTCATGGATAGGAGTTGTATGACTAGCACAAAACCGTACCACTCAAAAAAAATTTCCACCCAAATATGTGAGGTTCGCCTTTAGATTTGATAGGAAAAGCATTCATTATTAGTGCTTATGAGTGTACCAGTAGTATTTAGATTCTAGAACTTGCGTTAGTGATGCATCCCGAGGCCGCTAGTGAGACTACATTCGTGTAGTAGGATTTACTACATGATAAGAGGCATTAGGATCACCCTTGTGTTGAACCCTTATCATAATTACTTGACCATTTAAGTCAATTTCCTTGACTAGTAAAGTAAATTAATTTTCCCACACCTTAGCGTTATACTCATTTTTAGTACACGAAACCCCTAGTACACCCCTCCGAGCCTATATTTTCGTTTCTAACTTTAAGCATCTTACTTAAAGGAAGAATTTGTTAACAATCCACCCAAATGTGCAACCAAATCGCCTTAGCCTTCCTTGTATGCACTCATCTTTAGTGCATTATTGTTACATGTTTAAACCCATAGTTAATTATCTAATTGGTTACATGGTTGCTAAGTTGAGTCATATCTTGTTCATATTGTTTTGGGACGATTGGAACGATTGGGTAAAGTACTAGTAATATGGAGTAATGGGGAAGACATCATATATTACCCCCATATGTGCGTTAATATTTTAAAAAGTACTCCAAGTGTTTTGATTATCCTGATTCGAGTCATTAAAGTAGTTTATTGTAAAGTATGTAAAAGTTCAAGTGTAAGGGGAATGCAAATTCCCTATGATGTATTATTTTGAATGGTAGGGCAATAGTGTATACAAAAAAAAAATAAAAAAATAAAAAAATAAAAAATAAAAAGATCAAGAAAAAGAAAAAAAAAAAGTAGAAAAAGAAAAGAGAAAAAAACATACGGACTACCATACCGTTTCATTCTATGTTTATTTTATGTTTTTGTTAGATTTGATTAGCTTAAGTCGAGTCGAGTCTTGGCTTAGCAACGCCATATTGTACATGTAATTAACCAAGATGATTAACTCGCCACCAGTAAATATTGCCTTTATCCAACAAAACCGTGTTTTCCATATCCCTACACCAAATGTTATAACCCTTTAAAAGACCTCTTTGATAGTTTATCCTAGGTGCTTACACCAAGTGGTGGAGGTTTGATCCTTTCCCAAGCCTATGGTAATCTATTTGCTATGACATGTAGTGAGAGATGTTTCCCATTTCCATATTGTGATATATACTTTATTACACCCGAGAGATGTGCGTATCTAAATACTATTTGTGAGGTGCTAGTGTATGACCTCCGTGCTTGTTTTTGGTTTTTAGTGGAACGATTATTTGTTGTAATTACTTTTATATTAGTGTTAAATTACCCCTAACTTGTATTTTGATTAGAATAAAAGCGCATTTGCTTAAGGACAAGCAAATCTCAAGTGTAAGGGTATTTGATAAGGCGAAAAGTGTACCGCTTTTAAGGGGTCATTTAAGCCCGAATTCGTGATTATTTGATCAATTACTGCCCTAAATCGTTCCTTTTGTCATTTTAGGTACTTTTGAGGAGAAATCTGGAAAAGGAAGCATTTTGAACGTTTTTGGAGCATAAAAGTGAAGAAAATGGCAAAGTTTCAAAATCCTTGCTGGGAAGAGTACCTGACGACGTCAAGACTTCACACATGATGGCGTCAAGCTTGGCAAAAGAGGTGGAAGTGGAAAATACACGTGACGACCCAGAATATTTTTAGTGTAATTGACCTGACGGCGTCACCAAGGCCGTCAGGGTCATTTTGCAAGTGAGGGCCCGGCGCTCAATTTCTACATGAAGGCTTCAAGACTGGATCTAGGCAATACGACCCTTAATTTGGCGGCGAGTTCACGGCGTCAGAAGCTACAACGTGACACCGTCAGGATGTATTCTCTATATATATATTTTCCAATTTTTCATTCATTATGTGTGGAACATTTGGAGAACTTTGGAGAGCTTAAACCCTAGACGAATTTTCAGTAAAAATAAGGGTTTCAACCCTTGTTCCATCCATGCTTAATTGAAGATAAGTTTTCCAATAATCATACGATATGTCTATGTGTTGTGTGATTCTATCTTATGCTTGTCTTTGTTTTAACATGCTAGGCTAGGTTTTTATTGTGTTTGCTTAGATGTAGTGAAACCTAGATGTTGATTATTGGTTGATGGTTTGTTTATAATTGTTGTGGATGATTGTATTCGATGTTAGGCTTAAGAAAACTGGCAGACTTCCATTGGTAACTTGCTTTAACGTCTTAAGGAACATGATCGGAGGTGTACTATGATTTTTGGTTGTATTTAATGCATAAGTGAATTCTAGTGATCCCATGTTAGGAGCTTTTAGTTGGCTCGACATAGGAGTGAAGTAGGAGCTTATAGAGTTAGGGAATATTGTAGACGGCCCTACACTAGTATTAAGGAATATAACCCGTCATCCATGCAATTGTAACAAGTTAATCAACCGGTAAAAGATATCTAGGGAGTAATGAAATCTAAGTAAACACATCTTTTCTTATTATTGTTTCCACCACATAATTACATTAGTTTATTTTCATTTCTTTTTATTTTATTTTGATTGCATCTTTAGTTATTTGGGTTAGTTGACTAGCAACTAATTCCACCCACTCCTTCAAAACCCAAGATTTTACTTGCTTTCGTAAAATATAAAAATACAAAAAGAATCATCCCTCACCTCTAGACCTAGTTTAGTAGGCTTTCTAATCCTAGCGACACTATTCCTGAGTTGAACGATCAATCCCCCGGTACTTGTCACTATACTATACTACAACGATCAGGTACACTGTCTGGCGGGGATTGCAAGCTTCTCAAGATCCCTTGAGAGGTAAAACCTGTTGCGAGGGCGCAATCCCACATATCACCAAGTTCATCCACTATCTCTGAGGTAAGCTCTAAATGTAGTAATTTTTATCAAAAGTTGCTTAAAGAATATGAGACTGAAAGAGATAATTATAGAAGGGCTAGGTTTGAAGTAGCTGGTTATCAATTGACTTTAGAGTCAATGGAAGCCAAAATAATCACTCATGAAAATTATGAAATGGCTTGGGCAAAAAAATATGAGCAACAAGACTATCAATTAAAGCTGAGTGAATGGAAGTTAGGATGTAAGGTTTCTGAACTTGAAAAGATCACTAAAGAAAGAGATAAGTTGTTAGCAAAACTTGCTAGTTGGAAAGAATCAAGTCTGTCACATGTTAGCTTTATAGAGAAACAAAGAACAACAAACATTAAAACTGACCTAGGTTATGATGTTGAGTATAGTAGTTCAGAAGACAACCCAGCAAGTGATAAGGAACAAATAAATTCAGAGGAGATCTCAACTAGTGATGAAGAATTCATTAGCTTAGAAGAAAATACATCTAGTGATGAGGGATCACTTAGTCAAAAACCTCCTGAATTTAAGAAAGAAAAAGGATACAATGAAGTTCCTCCACCCACTGGTAGTTTTCAACCTCCTAGGACAGATGTTTCTTGTTTTGGAGTAGACAATTTGGAGTTTAGGAAAAAGCTTACAGGCCAATCTAATTCAAGTCCATCTGGTTCTAAATCCTTAAGAGTGACAGTTGAGAAATCTAGGGATAATGACAAGGGTTCAGGGAGTGATAAAGTGTTTTCAAAGCAAACAGTACTTCCAAAAACTTGTCAAAGTACTGCTGGACAACCAGCAGTATCTTCAAGAAAAACTTTTCAAAACACTGCTACCTTTAGAAAACCTTTTCATAATTCACCAAAAAATCAAGATATTTTTGGTCATAGGACTAATGGAAGAGGATTTGGGGATCAAAAGTTATGTTTTGTTTGCTATAGTCCTAATCATTTGATTAAGGACTGTGACTTTCACTCAGAATATTTAAGTAAATTCCCAAAGTCCACTAACAATAAGTCAAGGGAGAATAAACCAATTTGTAATCATTCACATAGGGTCAACCATAGTAATTTCTCAAAAGACTATAGGTACCCTCACCAGAGAAGACCTTTTTCCAAATCATCAGTACCTTCTCAAAGTACTGCTAAGTATTCACCCAATCAAGGTACTGCTAGCACTGTTTCTAATATAAGACCAAGGAGATTCAATTATTATCAACCTAGAAGGCCTTACACGTCAAGAAGAGTAACAAAATCAAAGAACCCACCACATATTGTTAAAACTAAATGGGTTAAGAAAGAAATTACTGATGGGGAACAAACAATACTTTCTGCTAGTAAGTAAGAAAAAGGGAGTGTTGATGAAAATCCAACACAGGTTTTGGGATCAAAGACACTAATTCTTGATAATGTTTTCAAAAACAGTGGTGATTACATACTCAAAGACTTTGATTATGTCACTCCACAAGGGGAACACAAGTCAGTAATGACTTGGGTTCCTAATAGAAACTAACCCTTTTCATCTTTATGAGGGCAACCCAGAAGAGGAGCTTAAGGATCATATTATAATTGATAGTTGTTGCTCTGGCAGCATGACAGGAGACAAGGAGCTTTTGTCATATTTTAAGGCATATTTTGGAGGAAGAGTTGCTTTTAGAAATGATCCTAATGGAGGGAGAATTACTAGAAAAGGAACCATCAAGACTGGATGTATTGATTTTGAGAATGTTCGTTATGTGACGGAGCTTAAATTCAATCTTTTGTCAGTATCTCAGATCTGTGACAAGAAATATCCTGTGTTATTCCTTGACACAGAATGTCTTATTCTCTCCCCCGAGTTCAAGTTAGATGATGAACACTTGTTAATGCTGAGGGTACCAAGAACCAATGATGTGTACTGCTTAGATTTGAAGAATATCAATCCTACTGAAAGAGCAACATGTTTGGTAGCAACGGCAACAATGGAAGAAGCACATCTATGGCATAGAAGATTAGGACATGTGAATTTCAAGAATATCAACAAGTTGGTTAAAGGCAAATTAGTTAGAGGTTTACCTTCTAAAACATACAAGACTGATCATTCATGCTTGGCCTGCAAGAAGGGTAAACAATACAAAGCTTCATGCAAAAAGATTGAAGAAAGAACCATTAGAGAACCTTTGGAGTTGTTGCACTGATATGTGGGAATTGCGCTCTCGCAACAGGTTTTACCTCTCAAGGGATCTTGAGAAGCTTACAACCCCCACTAGGCAGTGTACCTGATCGTTGTAGTATAGTATAGTGACAAGTACCGGGGGATTGATCGTTCAACTCAGGAATAGTGTCGTTAGGATTGAAATTAATCTAACTAGGTCTAAAGGTGAATGATGATTCTTTTTTTTGTGTTTTTATATTTTATGAAAAGCAAGTAAAAATCTCGGGTTTTGCAAGAAGGGGCGGAATTAGTTGTTAATCAACTAACCCAAAAGCTACTACTTAAACTAATGTGTAGGAAAATAAACTAGGGTTCTACAAGGTAAGTGAAGCATGTCTACCTATGATATGTTATTCCTTGCTAGCTATCCAATTCTACCTATGGAATTGTCACACCTTGTTTTAATCGACGGGTTGTATTCCTTAATAATACTCGTAGGGCCGTATACAATATTCCCTAACTCTATAAGATCCTACTTCACTCCTATGTCGAGCCGTTAGAAGCTCCTAACATGGGATCATTAGAATTCTCTTACGCATTAAATACAACCATATAATCGTAGTACACCTCGGATCATGTTTCTTAAGACGTTCAAGCAAGTTACAAATTGGAAGTCTGCCAGTTTTCTTAAGCCTAACATCGATATCATTCAATTAAACAAGAGACAACAGGAAACAAGAATTATAAGCTAAACCAATTAGACCTATCGAAGTGTCACGCCCTAATTGATGAAGATAGACACAAACATCAACCAAGACATCAATAAGATCTAATCAATTATATACAAGTTTCACACAATCATAAGTAGACACAAGATGAATTAGAAAAACATAATTAATGAAGAACAAGCAACAATAATGATAATTGAAGACATGAATTAAGATAGAATCAACAAACCATTACAAGATGTTTATGGAGTGATTGAAACCCTCTAAGTTGCTGGAAAAACACATACATAAACCCAGGAATCGACCTTAGGGCTTAGGGTCTACAAAAAGTGAAGTAATAAGGTTATATTTATAGGCAGATTTTCTGTCGGCCCGATCTGACGGCGTCAGCTCTAACAATTGACAGCGTCACGACCATTTTTCACCAAATCGAAGATTTTTTCGTCCCGATCTTTTCCTTTTTTGAATCGCTCAAATCTGAGTTCGTATGCAAAAGTTATGGCCAAAACAGTGTCAGCTACTCCGCGCGCAAGTTGTGACTATTTCACACGTGATGGCCTTCCATCAGATACACTTGATGCCATCACCTTATGACTTCTGACGTCGTCAAGTTCATCCATGACGCTGTCTCCTTTGATTATTCTCTGGAGCGTCTCGCTTTGTGGTAATAGGTGATACATGTGACGCCCTACGTGACGCCGTCTCGTGTTAAATCCCAAATTCCTTCTATAGCCCGTCAAGCTCAAAGCAACATATCCATCTCTTGATCCATGAGTGACGGCGTCACCTTGTGATTTTGACGCCGTCAGGTACTGTTCCAGGCTTAGATTCTTGATTTTGTCGTTTTCTTCACTTTTATGCTCCAAAAACATCCAAAATGCTTCCTTTTTCATAATTCCTCTCCAAAGTACCTAAATTGACAAAAGGAACGATTTAAGGCAATATTTGATCAAATAATCACGATTTAGAGCTTAAATGACCTCCTAAAAGCGGTACACTTTTCGCTTCATCAAATATCCCTACACTTGGGATTTGCTTGTCCTCAAGTAAATGAGCTTTTCCACCAATAAAAATACAAGTTAGGGGTCATTTAACACTAATATAAAAGTAATTACAACAAATGATCGTTCCACCTTAATCAAAACAAGCACGGAAATTATACAATAGCACCTCACATTATGTATTTGGATACTCTCATCTCTCGGGTGTTGTAAATTTATATATCATAATTGGAAATGGAGAAATATCACTCATTACCTGTCATAGCAAATAGATTACCATAGGCTTAGGAAAGGATCAAAAACCTCCACCACTTGGCGTAAGCACCTAGAAAAACTATCAAAGAGGTCTTTTTAAAGGGTTATAACGTTAGGTGTAGGGGATATGAAAAACATGGTTTTGTTGGATAAACAGATATTTTACTGGTGCCAAGTCAATTGTCTTAGTTGACTACATGTACAATGAGGCGTTGCTAAGCCAAGATTCGACTCGACTCAACTTGAACTAACTACGACTCATATTTAGTGCATTATTGTTATTTGTTTAAACCCGTATGTTTTTTCTCTTTTCTTTTTTTTTTTTAATTTTTTTTTTTTTTTTAATTTTTTCTTTTCTTTTTTTTTTCTCTTTTTATTTAATTATTTTATTTATTTATTTTTTTTTTTTTTGCATACACTTTTACTCTACCATCCAAAATAATACATACAAGGGAGCTCGTTTCCTCCCTAATACTTCACAATTAACTATTCTAATGACTCGAATCAAGATAATCAAAACACTTGGAGTACTTTTAAATATTATGGGGGTAATAATTGACGTCATCCCCATTACTCCATTACAATTGTACTTTACCCATGAGCCCCAATCGTCCCAAAACAATATGTACAAGATATAACTCGACTTAGCAACCATGTAATCAATTAGACAACTAACTAAGGGTTTAAACAAATAACAATAATGCACTAAATATGAGTGCATACACAGAAGGCTAAGGCGATTTGGTTGCACATTTGGGGTGGATTGTAAAAAATTCTTCCTTTAAGTAAAATGCTTAAAGTTAGAAACGAAAAGATAGGCTCGGAGGGGTGTACTAGGGGTATCGTGTACTCAAAATGAGTACAACGCAAAGGTGTGGGAGAATTACTTGACCTATGAAGTCAATGTAATTATATTACAGGTGTAAAAGAAGGGTTATCCTAATGCCTCTTATCATGTAGTAAATCCTAACTACACGAATGTAGTCTCACTAGCGGTCTCGGGATGCATCGCTATCACAAGTTCTAGAATCTAAATACTACCGGTACACTCACAAGTATTAAAAATGAATGCTTTTTCCTAAAGATCTAAAGGCGAACCTCACATTTTCGGGGTGGAAATTTTTGAGTGGTATGGTTTTTGTGCTAGTCATACAATTCCTATCCATGAGACGCTTATTAAGACTAAAGTTTCACTCCTATATGTTGCAAAAAAAAATTTAATTTGGTGCTAAAATTGCCCTAACAAATATTTCTCTTAGTTTTATTACACATTCACTATCAAACAAAATAAAAATCAATTGGAGTTATAGTTTCTAATATACCCTCCCTACACTTAAACCGAACATTGTCCCCAATGTTCTAGATAAAAATGTAAAAGTAAAAATAAATAAGAATGAAAGAAACTAATACTCCCCTGATTCGTTCGGTATGGACGATGTGATAACATGGTTAAATCTTCCTCGAAGAGAATGAACATGATAAGCTCCATTCTAGAAATGTAATCATCTTCTTGTCCAATATAACCTGTAATCAACAAACACAAAAACCAAAGCATCAAACCGAACAAAGAAAAACCACAACTAGATGCAATTCCAGACTTAGAAATAAACACAAAACAAAGCAATAAAAGGATAGGATACTTGTGGAATGAATTACAAATAGGAACTCATAAAACATATCCACAAGTATTGCACACAAACAAGATAGAACATATGCTAATCATGAATTGTGAATTTTTCATGTTCGAATTTTGTTCTTTTTAACAAAATATAAACTTCCATACACTTATCTTTTTGTAAAATACCTTTATATGCAATTAAGACGAGGTTAAAAACAAAATAAAGCATTTTCACAAATTATTCGAAACATGAAAATTAAACAACTATGATTAAGCATATATGACACAAACAAACAAATAAAATAAAAAACATCAAACAATTAAAAAGATGGGTTGTCTCCCAAGAAGCGCTTGTTTTTGTTCGAGTCACGAGCCTGACTCTACCCTTATATAACAGGAATAAGGGAAGTTTTCCCTACACTTAGGATTAAGTGCGGGTGGAAGTAGCGATACACACCCTTAGGGTGGAAATATGCCACGTGAGGTGAAGGGGGTGAGTGAATGGCTTCCTTCATCCTAAAACTACCCGGATAATATTGGTTGATGGGTGGGTCGGTTCCTCTTTTGTCTCCTAGATGTATATCTAAGGATGGAAAGTTGTGTAAAGGTTGAGGTTCCGGTTCATCAACACTAGGAAATTCCCTAGAACTAGGAGTAAGGTTATCATTACAAGTATTCAAACCTATATCCTCTAGTGGTGCTTGGACTAAGGGTTCTACATCAATTAGGGTTCCTATAGTCTCTTCTACTTCTTCCGGGTAAGTCACGGGCGGTGTGTATGCCTCAAATGATGGTAGGACTTGTCGGGTACTTAGTGGGCTTGGGTTTTCTACTATCTCTTCCATCACATCAATATCACCTATATGTTCATCTTGTATTATGGTAGTGCCTAACCATGACATGCAACTAGGTTGCTCAACTCTAACCTCATGTGTATCATATGTTTTGGTGAAATCTATCCCGCTCATGCAACTAGGTAGCTCAACACTAACCATATCATAATATTGGTTTGATTCTAAGTTCATGTTCTTAGAAACTAGGTATTCTTGCTCATACGAATCTACCAATTTGTTATACTTATGGCCCATGGCTACGGAGCTTTCCTCAAAATTCATCCAAAGGGTCTCACTAAAAGGAATTGATCCTGATAATAATCGTCTAATAGAAATCACACATGCATAAAATTCATCAAACCCATCTAACTTTACCTCCAAATCCTCTTGGATATTTCTAAGATCAAGCAAAAATTCATTGGAATGATAGGAAGTAAATCTATTAGTGAAATATAGTTGTTCCTCTATTGTCAGTGATCTAAATGGAATTTCATCTGCCATAGTGACAAGTGAAAACGGTTTTACAAACAAAGGTAACAAAGAAAAAGATAGATGATGAGTGCTCAAACACTCATCATTTTTGGTCAAATCTGAACTGCAAAACATACAAAAACACTCAGAAATGCATCAAAATACTAAAAATATTTCAAAATTGTGTTTTATATGTTTTAGATGCAAAATGAGCAAAAACAAATGAAAAACGTACAAAGTTTGAAAAATTGGCAGTTTCAGTCCCCCAACTTTCAAAAATTGGCAAAAATAGTCCCTGAGCACTTATTTGGAAAGAAAAGTCACCAAAGGTCCTTTTGAAGTCATAAGTTGTCATATTTAGTCCTTTGGTGAAAATTTTCAAAAGTTTTGGAAATTTGCAATTTAGTCCCTGGAGTTTCAAATTTTGGCAAGATTGGTCCCTGGTGGGATATTTTTGGATGGAAAATCATTTTTAGTCCTTGGAAATTCAAAAATGTTCAATATTAGTCCTTGGAATGAAAGTTTGGTGAAATGGCAATTTTAGTCCCCGAGGTTTGGAAATTTACAAAAATGGTCCCTTGGTATTTATTTGTGAAAAATTACATTTTGGGTCCTTGGGTTATTGAAATTGTTAACTTTGGCCCTTGTGATAACTTTGTCAAAATTACATTTCCAGCCCTTGATTTTTCGGTAAATTACACAAATGGTCCCTTTTGGTTTTAAGCTTAAATAAGACAAAAAAACCAATAATACAAAACCAAATCCACCCAAAAGCCCAACCTGGTCTACAAATACCCCTTAGCCCACTTAAAGCCCAGTCCACCCTTCCCGTTTTAAATAATTCCCACCCCAGTCAAACCAAGTCAACACCCTCACCCCGATTACTATTCACCGTCCCTAACCTCCCCTTAATCCCTGGTGCTTTGTCTCCCCCTCCTCCCAATCTCCTCAATCTCCTCACCAAACATCATAAATACTATCACCTACACCCAACCAACCCCCCCCCCCTCATAAATGCACAAACCAAACCCACTTTCACTATTTTCCCGCCAAAACAGGATTTCAAAGGCTGTGATTAACTGAGGCTATCCAACGGTTGAAGATCAAGTGGGAAAGTCCAAGGAACCCCTCAGGGCTTATATAAGTCAAAAAAGAAAAAGATAGAAGCAGTAGTTAGGGTAGAATTAGTTGTAGTGTAATTTTCAATGTCGTACTAGTGTAAAAGTGTTTTAAGATTGTAATTTTCCATTAAACTTTGTTGTAATCAGCTTATTCTGTGTATTTGAAACTAATTTCACCATTTAATTTCAGCATCTCTTTTATGAATTCAAATTTGGTATAATTAAGTGAAATTGGCATTTCATTTGAAAAGTGTTAGAATGTTTGGATTCTGGTCCCATTAGATTCACAGAAGCCTAGTTACAAGTTTTCAATAACTTAGAAAGTGTCAAAACCTTGTTTGTTCAAGAAACATATAAATTCTCAAAAATACATAATAAATAGTCCTAAACTCACTAATCAGTTTCAAGGAAGAATAAAGCCAAGGAAGCTTGTGGATTGGTAATTTTTATGGTTTAGAACTCCTAGGAGGAGTAATAGAATTGTGGTTTGGCACCCTGGTCACCTATCTCAGATTGTACACCATTGTGAGTAATTTTACTTTTTGGCATCTACTGTTTGTATGTTCTATTTGTGGTTCAAATTCAGTTGGTTTATGATTATTAAGTGTTAGTAAATGTGTTAGATTCAGTTTCATGGTTTGAGGTTCCAGTTTGCTCTGCAAAACCAAAATCAATTTGTATAAGGGACTGTTTGGATCAGCACCGTTGGATCAGCACTGAGTGATTGTTGTTGTTTTGTTGTTTACTTTGCACAAATAGGACTCACTAGGTTTGTTTAGAATAGTTCTATCATCAAAATCAGTCCCTTTTTAGAGAAAAGTCAAAAAAATTAGTTAATCACCCCACACAGTTAACTGTGAGGGATTTGTGATCCACAAATCCTCATTTTACATTATTAATTGTAGCTTTTGCTTAAACTAGCTTTATTATAGCTTATTGTAACCTTATTCGCTTATAGGATCTCTCAGAAATTCAACAAAGTCAAAGTCAGGTTTAAAATTGAAAAGCCAAAAGTTAGTTGTGAAGAAAAAACTAAAAATTCAAGGAATTTTATAGAATTGTGTATTTGTAATCAGGCTTTGGGATTTTTAGGGTTTGTTTTATCCCAGCTCATCTCTATTTTCCCACCTTTGTTTAATTTTTGTGAATTTTATTATGGACCCCACCCTGGCTCAAACTCACTTGCAGGGCAAGCATATGCCCTGCTGCATCAGGCCTCAGTCCCAACACCCATCTTCAATGGCTTTTTCTGACTTACATAATGGGCCCCACACCATAACTCTTGGCTTATTGGAAAGCCAATAAGCCAGGGTTCAAGGTCCATAGCTTATTTTATGGTTTAGGGCTCCTTCACTAGGGCTGCCATACCCTTGTAACTTGTCCCATTTCTGTGTTGGTTGAGGTATAAGCCAAGTGCTTATTTTGATCCATGTGCTTATTCAGTGGTCACCATTGGCTTTTTCAAGCTTAAACATGTTCCTTTAGCTTATTCTCATTATAATCCACCCCTGGTTTAAGCTTAAAGCTTATTTTAAAGCTTATAGCTTAGACAGTTGACCAAAGTCAACTGTCCAAGTAATAAGCACTTGTTGTGCTTATTTTTGAGTTCCACAAAGTTTGTCTTTACAAAAGTTTTTCAATTTTAAGTATAAATTAGTTTTCAAAAAGAAAAATCCAGAAAAAAAACAATTTAATTATAAGTGATAGTTTCTATTTAATATAATTTAAATTTTAATTTTCCTTTTTATATTTTTATTAAGCACTTGTCATTTTTATATTTTTCTTAAATTCCTTTTATGATAAGGTAATTTCAGTAATTTTTCTAGATTTTAATTTTGTCATTTAGTAATTATTAGATTTAATATTAGTTTTATTAATAATTAATTAATATTTAAGATTTAAATAGCATAATTAATTTTTATAAGGTAACACCTAGTTTTTATATTTTCTCTAGCTTTTATACACTATAATATAATTTTAAGAATTTTCCTATAATTTCTACTGTTCATTTTCTATTTTTAATAATTTAAAATAGTTTAATTAGGTAATTAATAATTTATTAGTAATTAATTAATAGAAAAATTACAAAAAGACAAAAATACATATTTTTAATTTTAAAACTTGTTTTTAGTTATTTTATAATTTTATAAATTTTATTTTCATTTTTCTAGTATTAAATTAATATTATATTGTATTTAAGTTATTTAAATATTAATAATTAGTATTAATAAGTAATTAATTAATAATAAATAATTAAATAGTGTAAAAATTAATTTTCTTTTTCTAAAAATTTTTCTTGTCCTTTAGTTTGTAAAAAAGTCATTTTCACCCCTTGGGGGTTTTCAGATTTCAGTTTTCACGTTTTATTTTGTACGTTTTATTTTCACCAACTACCGCAAAAGCGCCCAGTTGATCAAGTCAAAGCTTAAAGGCGGGGGTTCGAACCCGGACTCCAACTTGGTCTGCCAGTGTTGCCTAGGTAATTTACCGGGATATGCCTTCCTTGTTGGGTGGGGGGCTCGGTACCAAAAAGGTACACGGACTTGAGATGGTTCCGCCAAATACCATTTTTTTAATTTAAATAGAATGTACACGTTTTTAGGTTTAAATCGTTTATGGTTTTTCTGATTTCACAGTCTTATTCATATAGCTTATTTAAGCTATTTCCTTGTAGATTCCTTAGCTTAAACACTCACAAACCCCTTTCTGTCCAAATTCACCCGATCACAAACCCGTTTGATAACCATCCACACCTCGTTGGGACATAACGACCCGGGGAAACCCTATATTACCCGAAAGCATTGGTCTAGGTAGTTTGACCTTGTTGACCATATACTTGGTCAATTTAGGTTTACTATTTAGCATCAATCAAATTTTGGCGCCGCTGCCAGGGAAGTTGTGCGCATTTTTCTAAAAAAAACGGTTTGCTGATTAGTGCTTTTGGGATTCAATCCTTTGTAAATTTCCCATCCTTGTTCATATTATCTTATTATTATCATATAAAAACAAAACTGTTCCCGAAAACATTTTAAACTCAGTTTTCAACGAACACAAAAACACAAAAACATTTTCTTTCCTATTTGTACAAAATGTTTATCCAAAAACCCAAAAATATTCACCTTTACCCTCTCACCTTTTTGATTCTTTATCCCTACCCCTCTATACACATTTGATTCTTTCTATGTCTCATCCACACCTCGTCGGGACATAACGACCCGGGGAAACCGCTATATTCCGCGGAGCATTGAGCCTAAGGAGTTTGACTATCTTGACCACATCCGTGGTTGACTTTAGTTGACTACTTTTGCCTCAATCAAAATTTTGGCCACACTTTCTTATTTGCCACTGGTGTGGTAATCCTCATAATGGTGGCAATTGCCCTAGTTGTGGCATGGTAGAGTCAGGAAACGGGTCTGTCTATAACCAAGATCCCTATTCTTACCATGACACGACTGATTTATTCCATCAGCTACCACACCATGAGTCTCAGCAGTTTTACTATTGTGAGTACTGTGGTGGTTCACACTATAGTTCTGATTGTCAATCAGGAAACACGCTTGTCTATGAGCAGTTTCCTGATAACGATTATAACTTTAGCATATACGACTCACAGCCACATCAGTTTTACTGTTGTGATTACTGTGGAGGTCCACACTTCAGCTCCGATTGTCAAACAAGGAATCCATTTCCTTGTAACACTTTTGACACATCGTATTATGACGAACCTCCATCTCCACCAGTTCCTCAAAGTCTTCTCCTTGATCTTTTGGATTTAGTGAAAGATTTGAGAGGAATCACACATACCCCAGATAATCCAAATAAAAAATCGATGGAAGAATTGTTAGCTGATGAACAGGCTGCTAAAATAAATTCCCAAGATGCTTATGAAAGATCTATTAGGGAATCAATAGCAAAAGAAAAAGCAGCCAGATCTAGCTCTCGATTCTGTTTCATTCCTGATGATAGTGATGATGAGGATATCCTTGATATTCTTCAATTCTATAAAGATTCATCAGATGAGATACCCTCAGTTGAGATTCCATCTCAACCCACTCTTATCACACCCGAGGTTCCCACTCACTCTCTGAGCATGGGGGACGAGCATCTTGACACTGTTCCTAAAAGGGAATCGGACGAATTCATAAAGTCTAGTGTTAAGAACCTTGTTCCAATCCCAAGAGAGTCACAGGGAATTCTTGATCATTTATGTGATATTCCTCCTCCTCTTATCTTCCCAACTGATCATGTTGAGATGTTCTCCGATTCTAATGATGACAATTCATCATCTTGTGAGGACATCGTTTTTATGGAAGAATTACCTTCTAAGCTAGTTAGCTTAGAAGAAGAGAATGATGAGATTGACACTGAAATCAAGGATGAAGCACTTCGTGCAACATTATTGAATGTCGATCTCCTCATTTCTAAAATCGAGGCTTTTAATATGAAACCTATTTCATCTCCTATCCCCATAAAGGATAGTGACATTTTCTCTGATGATCCTATTCCGGAGTTTGTAGCCTTTACTTTTAATCATATGAGAGAGAAGATTAGTGGCAATACCACTTCTCATTCTCAAATTTCTCTCCTCGGGTATGATTCATTCACCTTTGAGGAGTTCTCCGGTGAACTCACTCATATCATATCTCCACCGGAGTATGATAACTTTCACTTTGATCTAGACAAAGTTGATCTTTGTTTTCCGGAGGGAAATATTCTCAACCTTGAGAATTTGATTGATATCAAAATCCCAACCCTCCCACCCATAATATGTCTAGATCATATGAGCTTTACTGATGAGATTCATGATACACCAATCATGAATTCTCTTTCTGATGATGATGAATCAATCTTGATTGTTATCAAGATCTTTCTTCTTTTCTTCACCTACAGGGTGACATCAAGATCTTTGACCCCGGCATCACCGCTTATAGTTTATACTATTTTAAGCTAGGGTCTTTATATCTCATCGGTGTGGAACTTTCACGTGCTTCAAATGTTTGTCCAAACATCTTGAATGAAAGTTCGATGGAGATTGCTTCTTCCACATCATGCTTCCCCAAGGACAAATGAATTCGGGGTCGAGTCAAGCTAGCGACTCGGTAAACAAAAACAGTAGCATGCTTATAGGGTTTTCACCCTAAGTGTGGGGGAGTCACCCATGCTATGGTTACAAATAAAGTGAAAAAATGGTGTTTTTCCACATTTAGCTTGTAATGTTGCCCTTTTACGTTCAAAGAGTCGGCATAATAGCCGGGACTTTGAATATTGAGGACAATATTCATTCTAAGTGTGGGGGGGGGGGGGGTATTTTGCTATTCTAGCGTGTAACACCCCCAATTCATGGATGCAGCGGAATTCAAACTGGGTGTTACTCGACGGCACAATAGTCACAATAATAGAAAACGAACTCCAATTGAGTCGTTTTAAAAGATTTATCATTCAAATTGTATAAATATCAGAGATTAAAAAAATGAGGTCCCAGATGGTTCCATGTTTGCAATTTACATTAAATGAGTTTTTGAATGATAATAAAATTTATAGCCCTCTTGAGTATCCGTTCCCTTCCGTGCCATCCTTGATCATCATGAACCTGAAATACATGCTTGAGAGGTCAACACAAACGTTGAGTGATATTCATAGAGTTTGTTTAATGTTTGAACACAATATGTTGGTAGTGTGAGTTATAGGCTCACACCAATGGTTGGAAAACAAAACAGGTACGCTACATTGTTATACGCCCGGAACGGTTATTAATTCACTAAGCTTATGACACCAAAACGTTAACGGGTACCAATATCAATCGGTGGAGTTATCCCGGTAGGTACTTTGCCGTCATACCTAATGTCTCAAATATTAATGCATTTGTTTGAACTTAGTCAATACAAATGGGATTCGTCAATCCCAATAGGCCTATTCACAATATTCGCGCTCACTATTTCTAGTGATTAAATGGTTCATAATAAGGGATCTCAGTTTGGCAAGGATGATACTTAGTGATAATAAAACAATCAGGCAAGCATACAATTTGAAAACATTGTGCTCGGTTAAAATAGCATGTATTCCCCCCAAGGGTTTGTAAAACAATTAAGTAATGGAAAGTGGGGCTAAGAACTCACCTTGAGTTGGATGATGTATAATGAGAATGATGGATATGCCGTAAGAACTTCTACGAGCAACCTAGAATAATTGTTGCAACTTAGGTTTGGAATAATGTCTAAGATTATGAAGAATTGCCTATATATGTCTTGCATTAAGTCCATGATGTGGTACAAAGTGTAGTGTAAGTCTGTGAAAAGAAATGGTTCATGAAACATGTATAGTTTATATATCGTTTACTACCGTTCGGGCCGACATAATTCAGAAGTCATGTAGTAAACGTTCGAGGAGCCAGGACACTTTAATTCGTAAATCCACAACTCATCTCGACGGCTTACATAATGAACTCCTCACATGAGGCTCCCTACTATTGTAGTAGTTGATAAAATATATATATATATATATATATATATATATATATATATATATATATATATATATATGTATATATGTATATATATATATAAGTTTTGATCCGAAAAGTTACATGTCCAATATTTGAATACACTTAGGAAAGTTTATTTTTACTTGAAGATTTTTATTAGGGTAAGTTTCTTAAGTCTTGAATGACAATTACTTGTAATATCTCATGGTTCTTTAGATGGAGTAGATCCAAATTGCATGTTTAAGTTATCGCTAACTCTCTAGTTCATGTATTTGCCTTGGTAAGTTTATATGGTCGTTAGCTCATGTTTTCGCCTTGGTATGTTTATATGGTCTTTAGTCATGGCCTTGCCATGACCTTTGGTCATTGTTCCATGGTCTTAAGACTCAACCTTGGCTCTAGCCATGGTTGTGGTCTTGATTCTAGGTCATAAGACCTCTTGGTCTTTATAAACCATAATCATAATAGAGTGACTTATATATGTAAAATAGCTGTTAATAAACTGAGAAAAATCTCATTCGTTATTGGTTTTCTGGTGACGTACACCTGTGTTTTTGAAGAAAACGTGATTCTGGACAACTTTCGTGATTTAAATTTTTCATGAAACGGACCAGAAGGGCCTCTTTTTGCGTGTTTAAGGTTCTGTCACAGAAACTATTTTGGCAGTTTTGCCGCAAAGTTTTGGTAACTTCAAATGGTCATAACTTTTGACTCGTGTACTCGTTTTAGGTGGTTCAAATTGCTATGGTTTCCTTGTTAGGTCCTCTACTAAAATATGCAATGATTCAATATCATAATTTTACCATTTTGATCAGATTTCACCAAGAAAGTCACTAGTTTACTTGTTTAAATAACTTAACTTAACAATCACTTGTAATAACTTGTTTTACCCATTTTTATACATCATGGACATGATCACAAGACATAATATAGCATGAATGATATGTAAATAACATGATAATGATATTTAAGCAAGGAAGTGTATTAGAGTTGGCTTACAACTTTGGCTTTCTACAAAGAAAGGTAAGTAGCATGTAAGGAAAAGGACTTTGATAGACTTAGGCTTCACCCTACTTCACTTCAAGCAATCTTTCTATACTTGTATTCTTGAAAGAGAGATGATGAAAGTTGAGGTGACTTGAGTGGATTCAAACTCAAGAGAAATCACCAAATGGAAGTAGTTTGATGAATCAAAACCAAACTAGAGTTTATATGTTGTTGTAGCACTTGATTCTTGCATGAAACTTGGAAGTAATTTGCTAAAGAGATGGTGTTTGTGTGTGTGTGATGGTGGCGTACAAAGGAGGGGGAGGAGGGAAAAATATGTTGACTTTTTCCAAAAATGTGAAAACTCAAATCGTCTTAGAAACGCGGTGCAGGTATAGGCCAAGGTTACGGCTGAGTAAAAATGCTTAAAAACGAAAATTCCTGTTTTTCATGGCCGAGGTTTATTTGGTCATGTTTTTCTCAGTCATGATTAATTCTCAAATAAATCATGAGTGTATCAAACATTTTTCTGATACGGGGAAAATTAACGCGGTCGAGTTTCGTTGTGCGTAGAATTTTTGAATGACATTTTACCCTAAAACGTGTAATTCCTTAATAACTTTCGCGAAAATGATCTGATGAGTGTCAAACTTTTAATTTGCCATGGAAATGATTTATCACTCGAGGCCAAGAAACAAAAATCAAATTTCGGGAAAATTTTGGGAAAAATGAATAGTAAAAGTGAATAGTGAAATTTTCCGAGAATAAAAGTTAACCTGAAAATGTGAATTGTTACAGTCTCTACCCCTTACGGGGAACGTCGTCCCGAAGTTCTATGTGTGTTATATGTTGGAGTGGTGTCGATGAAGAGGTGTGGTTACTTATAAGGACTAGAGTATGGGATTTCCAGTGATGTAGTTTGATTTGTCATTTCAGTGTATGGCGTAGGATGAGGCTTACTTTTATGTAGGAAAGGTAGGGTAAGAGTGATTAATATAGATTCATATAATAGTCGCATATCAAAGGAAATTAATATAGCGGTCGAATATTAATAGGAATTGATATAGTAGTTGAATAGAAATTGATATAGTAGTTGAATATTAAACAGAAATTGGGATAGTAGTTGCAATCATAGCCTAGTAGGTAATCTGTTGTTGTACCTAGTGTTTATTGACTTCATACTTATGTTATTTCGGATACAAATAAGCCCACTTGTTTATAATTCTTTATTTACATAGAGAGGCATCCCAAACAATGTAAATAGAGGAATATAAACTTATGGTTCGGTGATTTACAATTTCTTTATTTAAATGAAAAGGCATCCCAATCCATTCAAATAATTATAAATCATCCTACTTAAGAATTCCCAACACTACATTCATACTTAGCCGGTGAGTTACAAGGTAGTGTATTACGAGATGATACTAGTGTTCCAAAAGTACAAGATGAATATTCAATCTTGTAAAGCTGATGAGGGTGCTTGTGGTGTAACTATGGATGATTTGAGCTTTAAAAGTGCATCAAGATCTGTTAATGAGCTTGTGGTTCCAATGGTTGTGAAGATAATGATGTGATATGTTGATGAATAAAAGTGTGTAGTGTATGCTTAACATTAATATTCTTAGGTATAGATGTTGAGTTTGCTTTGAAAATCTTAAGAGATTTTAAAGGTTTATGATGGAATGGTATCCTTAGGACCTAAACAGGATAGTACTTCTAAGGGATAAGAGAGAAGAATTGATAACTATCCCAAGATAGTAGTTCGGATTATCTTATAAATGAAAACTTTCAAGAATGAAATTAGATAGTACAAATAAGGTGTTAAGATCTTGCTGAGTGGTAAGACACTATCGTGTCTCTAGATTGTTTTAATGAATTCTGATGGTTTATCGAGTTCATGTAGGAAATTAATCTGAACATAACCCTAGTACAACTATTCCCAGTATTTGAAAATTTTAAGTCGAACATAGTTAGTCAGACTATGTTCCACTGTCCCTAGGTTAAATATAGGTGACTAGTCAATATTTAGCCAAGGTTCGATAAAATTTTCAAATACCTAAATTAGGTATACTTGTGATATGTCCGTTGCTTTTGAGAAACTGTCCACTAAACAAAAGCGATGTCAAACCATTCAGTTGCAAGTCCCGCCCATACAAGACTTGTAACCTATGTTTTCACATTCCATTGCATAGAAGATAGTACGGGTAGATACGTGTGGAAAGGAAGTTTTAAGTAGTTCTAAAACAGTCCATACTTGGCCAGGTTCACGAACTTTTAACAATGAAGGTTTCAGAAGAAAACTTTGACGAATGTAGAGAAACTTCAGCTTTTGTAGATGATGGATTAGTTTATCCTTTAGAAATCTCATATTCCTATTTGGAAATCGATAGATTGTGATGGGTTTTTGATATCATACGAAATGATATTGGTGAGGTGATGGAATAATTCCAGAGACCATTACGCAAATCACAATGTCTCAGAAGTAGATTAGACCATTGTGCAATTCACAATGTCTAGGAAGTAGGTTAGACCATTGTGTGACTCAAAACATTTGAGAAATGATTAAGACCATTGTATCATACAATGTCTTGGAAAATAGACGAGACCATTGTATCATACAATGTCTTGGAAATAGGAAAGACCATTGCAATTAGTTACAATATCTTGGACATAAAATGTTGGAGTAGGAACATGATTGGGAGAATGTGGTTGTGTCAAAATGCCCTAGAATAGGCATACGCAGATATGTTTAGTCCATAATCGTCTGGAGGATGGAAGACACGGAGAGCGGAAGGCTATAAAAATATTTTTGCTTGTAATTGTAGTTATAGTTTAGGTCTCAATTAGACCCGTTTCTCTATAACCATGGCTCTTGTACCAATCTACAACACCCCCAATTCATGGATGCAGCAGAATTCAAACTAGGTGTTACTCGACGGCACAATAGTCACAATAATAGAAAACGAACTCCAATTGAGTCGTTTTAAAAGATTTATCATTCAAATTGTATAAATATCAGAGATTACAAAAATGAGGTCCCAGATGGTTCCATGTTTACAATTTACATTAAATGAGTTTTTGAATGATAATAAAATTTATAGCCCTCTTGAGTATCCGTTCCCTTCCGTGCCATCCTTGATCATCATGAACCTGAAATACATGCTTGAGAGGTCAACACAAACGTTGAGTGATATTCATAGAGTTTGTTTAATGTTTGAACACAATATGTTGGTAGTGTGAGTTATAGGCTCACACCAATGGTTGGAAAACAAAACAGGTAGGCTACGTTGTTATACACCCGGAACGGTTATTAATTCACTAAGCTTATGACACCAAAACGTTAACGGGTACCAATATCAATCGGCGGAGTTATCCCGGTAGGTACTTTGCCGTCATACCTAATGTCTCAAATATTAATGCATTTGTTTGAACTTAGTCAATACAATTGGGATTCGTCAATCCCAGTAGGCCTATTCACAATATTCGCGCTCACTATTTCTAGTGATTAAATGGTTCATAATAAGGGATCTCGGTTTGGCAAGGATGATACTTAGTGATAATAAAACAATCAGGCAAGCATACAATTTGAAAACATTGTGCTCGGTTAAAATAGCATGTATTCCCCCCAAGGGTTTGTAAAACAATTAAGTAATGGAAAGTGGGGCTATGAACTCACCTTGAGTTGGATGATGTATAATGAGAATGATGGATATGCCATAAGAACTTCTACGAGCAACCTAGAATAATTGTTGCAACTTAGGTTTGGAATAATGTCTAAGATTATGAAGAATTGCCTATATATGTCTTGCATTAAGTCCATGATGTGGTACAAAGTGTAGTGTAAGTCTTTGAAAAGAAATGGTTCATGAAACATGTATAGTTTATATATCGTTTACTACCGTTCGGGCCGACATAATTCAGAAGTCATGTAGTAAACGTTCGAGGAGCCAGGACACTTTAATTCGTAAATCCACAACTCATCTCGATGGCTTACATAATGAACTCCTCACATGAGGCTCCCTACTATTGTAGTAGTCGATAATATATATATATATATATATATATATATATATATATATATATATATATATATATATATATATATATATATATATATAAGTTTTGATCCGAAAAGTTACATGTCCAATATTTGAATAAACTTAGGAAAGTTTATTTTTACACGAAGATTGTTATTAGGGTAAGTTTCTTAAGTCTTGAATGACAATTACTTGTAATATCTTATGGTTCATTAGATGGAGTAGATCCAAATTGCATGTTTAAGTTATCGCTAACTCTCTAGTTCATGTATTTGCCTTGGTAAGTTTATATGGTCGTTAGCTCATGTTTTCGCCTTGGTATGTTTATATGGTCTTTAGTCATGGCCTTGCCATGACCTTTGGTCATTGTTCCATGGTCTTAAGACTCAACCTTGGCTCTAGCCATGGTTGTGGTCATGATTCTAGGTCATAAGACCTCTTGGTCTTAATAAACCATAATCATTATATAGTGACTTATATATGTAAAATAGCTGTTAATAAACTGAGAAAAATCTCATTTGTTATTGGTTTTCTGGAGACGTGCACCTGTGTTTTTGAAGAAAACGTGATTCCGGACAACTTTCGTGCTTTAACTTTTTCATGAAACGGACCAGAAGGGCCCCTTTTTGTGTGTTTAAGGTTCTGTCACATAAACTATTTTGGCAGTTTTGCCTCAAAGTTTTGGTAACTTCAAATGGTCATAACTTTTGACTCGTGTACTCGTTTTAGGTGGTTCAAATTGCTATGGTTTCCCTGTTAGGTCCTCTAATACAATATGTAATGATCCAATATCATAATTTTACCATTTTGATCAGATTTCACCAAGAAAGTCACTAGTTTACTTGTTTAAATAACTTAACTTAACAATCATTTGTAATAACTTGTTTTACCCATTTTTATACATCATGGACATGATCACAAGACATAATATAGCATGAATGATATGTAAATAACATGATAATGATATTTAAGCAAGGAAGTGTATTACAGTTAGCTTACAACTTTGGCTTTCTACAAAGAAAGGTAAGTAGCATGTAAGGAAAAGGACTTTGATAGACTTAGGCTTCACCCTACTTCACTTCAAGCAATCTTTCTACACTTGTATTCTTGAAAGAGAGATGATGAAAGTTGAGGTGACTTGAGTGGATTCAAACTCAAGAGAAATCACCAAAGTTTCTAGGGTTTGGAAGTAGTTTGATGAATCAAAACCAAACTAGAGTTTATATGTTGTTGTAGCACTTGATTCGTGCATGAAACTTGGAAGTAATTTGCTAAAGAGATGGTGTTTGTGTGTGTGTGTGATGGTGGCGTACAAAGGATGGGGAGGAGGGAAAAATATGTTGACTTTTTCCAAAAATGTGAAAACTCAAATCGTCTTAGAAACGCTGTGCAGGTATAGGCTAAGGTTACGGCTGAGTAAAAATACTTAAAAACGAAAATTCCTGTTTTTCACGGCCGAGGTTTATTTGGTCATGTTTTTCTCAGTCATGATTAATTCTCAAATAAATCATGAGTGTATCAAACATTCTTCTGATACGAGGAAAATTAACGCGGTCGAGTTTCGTTGTGCGTAGAATTTTTGAATGACGTTTTACCCTAAAACGTGTAATTCCTAAATAACTTTCGCGAAAATGATCTGATGAGTGTCAAACTTTTAATTTGCCATGGAAATGATTTATCACTCGAGGCCAAGAAACAAAAATCAAATTTCGGAAAAATTTTGGGAAAAATGAATAGTAAAAGTGAATAGTGAAATTTTCCAGGAATAAAAGTTAACCTGAAAATGTGAATTGTTACATAGCGAATTTTATCACATTTTACTATCTTATACCCACGTTTTTGGCCAAAATTTCAAAAATTTTAAAACTTTTTCACTTGTGTTTCAAAATTTTTTGTGGTTATCAGTCCGCCTTGTCTAACCGGCAAAAGGATTGGCTAATCCAGGAGCAAACGGCTCTTGGTAAAGATACATCAAATCCATTGACGACTTGCAATTTGCCCAAAATTGTATGGTACCTCAACTCGCCATATCCTAAAAAGCGAATGAGTTGGCTAGCCCGCAAGATTATGGCTTGTGGTAAAGGCAGTGGAAAATCCATAATTGGTAATCAACTCACCAAGATGTTGACTTTGTCCATCAAGAGTTGGCTAGTCCAGAAGCAAACGGCTTTTGGTAAAGAGTTTAAAATCCATTAAATTTTCAAAACAGTTATTGCTAAGGACTAGCAATATTTTAGTGTGGGGGATTGATGAGTGCTCAAACACTCATCATTTTTTGTCAAATTTGAACTGCAAAACATACAAAAACACTCAGAAATGCATCAAAATACTAAAAATATTTCAAAATTGTGTGTTTATATGTTTTAGATGCAAAATGAGCAAAAACAAATGAAAAAACGTACAAAGTTTGCAAAATTGGCAGTTTCAGTCCCCCAACTTTCAAAAATTGGCAAAAATTGTCCCTAAGCACTTATTTGGAAAGAAAAGTCACCAAAGGTCCTTTTGAAATCATAAGTTATCATATTTAGTCCTTTGGTGAAAAATTTCAAAAGTTTTAGAAATTTGCAATTTAGTCCCTAGAGTTTCAAATTTTGGCAAGATTGGTCCCTGGTGGGATATTTTTGGATGGAAAATCATTTTTAGTCCTTGGAAATTCAAAAATGTTCAATATTAGTCCTTGGAATGAAAGTTTGGTGAAATGGCAATTTTAGTCCCCGAGGTTTGAAAATTTACAAAAATGGTCCCTGGGTATTTATTTGTGAAAAATTACATTTTGGGTCCTTGAGTTATTGAAATTGTTAACTTTGGCCCATGTAATAACTTTGTCAAAATTACATTTCCAGCCTTTGATTTTTCGGCAAATTACACAAATGGTCCCTTTTGGTTTTAAGCTTAAATAAAACAAACAAACCAATAATACAAAACCAAATCCACCCAAAAGCCCAACCTGGTCCACAAATACCCCTTAGCCCACTTAAAGCCCAGTCTACCCTTCCCATTTTAAATAATTCCCACCCCGGTCAAACCAAGTCAACACCCTCACCCCGATTACTATTCACCATCCCTAACCTCCCCCTAGTCCCTGGTGCTTTGTCTCCCCCTCCTCCCAATCTCCTCAATCTCCTCACCAAACATCATAAATACTATCACCTACACCCAACCAACCCCCCTCCTCATAAATGCACAAACCAAACCCACTTTCCCTGTTTTCCCGCCAAAACAGGATTTCAAAGGCTGTGATTAACTGAGGCTATCCAACGGTTGAAGATCAAGTGGGAAAGTCCAAGGAACCCCTCAGGGCTTATATAAGTGAAAAAAGAAAAAGATAGAAGCAGTAGTTAGGGTAGAATTAGTTATAGTGTAATTTTCAATGTCGTACTAGTGTAAAAGTGTTTTAAGATTGTAATTTTTCATTAAACTTTGTTGTAATCAGCTTATTCTGTGTATTTGAAACTAATTTCACCATTTAATTTCAGCATCTCTTTTATGAATTCAAATTTGGTATAATTAAGTGAAATTGGCATTTCATTTGAAAAGTGTTAGAATGTTTGGATTCTGGTCCTATTAGATTCACAGAAGCCTAGTTACAAGTTTTCAATAACCTAGAAAGTGTCAAAACCTTGTTTGTTCAAGAAACATATAAATTCTCAAAAATACATAATAAATAGTCCTAAACTCACTAATCAGTTTCAAGGAATAATAAAGCCAAGGAAGCTTGTGGATTGGTAATTTTTATTGTTTAGAACTCCTAGGAGGAGTAATAGAATTGTGGTTTGGCACCCTGGTCACCTGTCTCAAACTGTACACCATTGTGAGTAATTTTACTTTTTGGCATCTACTATTTGTATGTTCTATTTGTGGTTCAAATTCAGTTGGTTTATGATTATTATGTGTTAGTAAATGTGTTAGATTCAGTTTCATGGTTTGAGGTTCCAGTTTGCTTTGCAAAACCAAAATCAATTTGTATAAGGGACTGTTTGGATCAGCACCTTTGCTGAGTGATTGTTGTTGTTTAGTTGTTTACTTTGCACAAATAAGACTCACTAGGTTTGTTTAGAATAGTTCTATCATAAAAATCAGTCCCTTTTTAGAGAAAAGTAAAAAAAAAATTAGTTAATCACCCCTCACAGTTAACTGTGAGGGATTTGTAATCCACAAATCCTCATTTTACATTATTAATTGTAGCTTTAGCTTAAACTAGCTTTATTATAGCTTATTGTAACCTTATTAGCTTATAGGATCTCTCAGAAATTCAACAAAGTCAAAGTCACGTTTAAAATTGAAAAGTCAAAAGTTAGTTGTACAGAAAAAACCAAAAATTCAAGCTTTGGGATTTTTAGGGTTTGTTGTATCCCAGCTCATCTCTATTTTCCCACATTTGTTTAATTTTTGTGAATTTTATTATGGACCCCACTGATGCGTGGGAACCGCAACAGGCTTTACCTCTCGAGGGATCTCGAGAAGCTTACAACCCCCACCAGGCAGTGTACCTGATCGTTGTAGTATAGTATAGTGACAAGTACCGGGGGATTGATCGTTCAGCTTAGGAATAGTGTCGCTAGGATTAGAAAGCCTAAATACTAGTTCTAAAGGTGAGGGATGATTATTTTTTGTGTTTTTATATTTTTTTATGAAAGCAAGTAAAATCTCGGGTTTTGGAAGAGTGGGCGGAATTAGTTGCTATTCAACTAACCCAAAACTAAGATGCAATCAAAATAAAATACTAAAAATAAAAATAAACTAATTATACTAAAGTTGTGAGCAGTAATTGGAGAAAATGTGTTTACTTAGATTTCATTACTCCCTAGATATCTTTTACACGTTAATTACTTGTTATAATTGCATGGATGACGGATCGTATTCCTTAATACCATTCATGGGGTGGCATACATAACTCCCCAATTCTATGAGCTCTTACCTCCTCCTACACCATGCCCAGCACAACTATAGGGATTGTAAACAGTGGCTCATGCATTAAATACAACCAATAAAGACCTAGTACGCCTCGGTTCATGTTTCTTAAGACGTTCAAGCATGTTACCATTTGGAGATCTGCCAGTTTTCTTAAGCCTAACATATAAATCATTCATCCAAGACAAGAATAAACAAGTAATCAACACATAATCAATATCTAGGTTTCATTAGATCTAAGCAAACACAAAAGAGATCTAGCCTAGCATGATAGAATTAAGACAAGAACATGATATAGACAACCAACACATAGACATATTGATTGAATTAGAAGAACACTTATCTTAATTAATCATGCAAGGTATCAAGGGTTTGGAACCCTTGAAAAACCTGTAAAAGTTGCACCAAAATCGTCTCTAGGGTTTCTCCAAAACTTCTCTCTTAAACTTCTCTCTCTAAATGTGAAAAACTAGAAAACTATATATAGTAGAATAGGGATGACGGCGTCAATAACAAAGGTGTGACGCCGTCATCTCGCCGCCAAATACTTCCTCGGACGGCCTTGATCTACTTCTGATACCGTCAAGGCCTAGGCCGTCACACAAATTACTCTTGACGCCCTGTGTGTGATGCCGTCATCAACTACGGATTTTTATTATTGAGGTTTGACGCCATCATGAAGAACTCTTGACGCCTTCATGTACTGTTCCCAGCATGGAAAATTGAGACTTTGCCGTTTTCTTCACTTTTATGCTCCAAAAACGTCCAAAATGGCTTCTTTTCCAGAATTCACTCTCCAAGTACCTAAAATCACAAAAGGAACGATTTAGGGCAATATTTGATCAAATAAATTCGGATTCGGGCTTAAATGACCCCCTAAAAACGGACCATTTTTCGCCTCATCATATACCCTTACACTTGAGATTTGCTTGTCCTTAAGCAAATGCGCTTTTATTCTACTCAAAAGACAAGTTAGGGGTCATTTAACACTAATATAAAAGTAATTACAACAAATAATCGTTCCACTAAAGACCAATAGACAAGCTCGGAGGTCATACACAAGCACCTCACAAATAGTGTTTAGATACTCACATCTCTCGGGTGTAATAAAGTAATATAACATTATGGAAATGGAAGATATCTCTCACTACCTGTCATAGCAAAATAGATTACCATAGGCTTGGGAAAGGATCAAACCTCCACCACATGGCGTAAGCACCTAGGATAAACTATCAAAGAGGTCTTTTAAAGGGTTGTAACGTTAGGTATAGGGATATGAATTACACGGTTTTGTTGGATAAAGGAAGTTATTACTGGTGGCGAGTTAACAATCTTGGTCAATTACATGTACAATATGGCGTTGCTAAGCCAAGACTAGACTCGACTTAAGCTAATAAATGAGAAATAACAAAAACATAAAATGAACATAGAATGAAAAGGGATGGTAGTCCGTATGTTTTTTTTTTTTTTTTTTTTTTTTTTTTTTTTTTTTTTTTTTGCATACACTCTTACCCTACCATCCAAAATAATACATCATAGGGAATGAACGTTCCCCTTACACTTGAATCTTTACATACTTTACATTCAACTATTCTAATGACTCGAATTAAGAAAATCAAAACACTTGGAGCACTTTTAAGATTAACGCACATATGGGGGTAATAAATGATGTTCTTCCCCATTACTTCCATAAAATAAGTACTTACCCATGAGTCCCAATTGTCCCAAAACAATATGTACAAGGATATGACTCGACTTAGCAACCATGTAATCAATTAGAAAGTTAACTTAGGGTTTAACAAATAACAATAATGCACTAAAGATGAGCGCATACACGGAAGGCTAAGGCGATTTGGTTGTACATTTAAGTGGGGTGTAACAAATTCTTCCTTTAAGTAAAATGCTTAAAGTTAGAAACGAAAAGATAGGCTCGGAGGGGTGTACTAGGGGTTTCGTGTACTAAAAATGAGTACAACGCTAAGGGTGTGGGAAAAATTAGTTGACTTAACTGGCCAAGTAATATGACTTAAATGGTCAAGTAATTATAATACGGGTTTAACACAAGGGTGATCCTAATGCCTCTTATCATGTAGTAAATCCTACTACACGAATGTAGTCTCACTAGCAGTCTCGGGATGCATCACTAACGCAAGTTCTAGAATCTAAATGCTACCGGTACACTCATAAGCACTAATAGTGAATGCTTTTCCTATCAAATCTAAAGGCGAACCTCACATATTTGGGTGGAAAATTTTTCTGAATATACGGTTATGTGCTAGTCATACAATCTCCTATCCATGAGACGCTTGCTATGGCTAAAGTTTTACTCCTAAATGTTGTAAAAAATTTTAAATTTGGCGCTAAAATTACACTAACAAGTATTTCTCATAGTTTTATTACACATCTACTATCAAACAAAACAAACTCAAGCGAAAGTGCATATGTAAGGTATCATCTTTTTACCCTCCCCTTACACTTAAGATGAACATTGTCCCCAATGTTCAAGTAAAGAATGTAAAAGTGAAAAAGTAAAGAGAATGAAATCAAATACTCCCATGATTCGCTCGGTATGGATTATAGGATGGCTAGGTTAGATCTTCCTCCAAGAAAACGAACAATCAAAGCTTCCCTTCCAGAATATAAATCATCTTCTTGTCATACATAACCTGTAAAACCTGACAAAAATAGACAAGACAACCTCGCGTAAAATCGGCGGCATCCTATATAAGTTACTAAATCCTAGAAAACAAGATAAGATATAATGCTTGTGGAATGAAGTTTGCAGATCTCCTGGAGATTATAAAACTTAATAATTCACAAAAACCATAAGACTCCGTTAGAAAAACAAAACCGGTAAAATTTCTAGATTTTTAACTCTTGACGCCGTCAAGAGTAAAACTCTGACGCCGTCAGAATGGACCTGCAGAAATTCTTATGTTAAGTTTCCGGAAAATTTATGGAAAAACTTGGTCTTACTTCCTGGAAAATCCTGCAAAACTTCATTATGACTCAATACAAGCATTTGACTCTAACAAATACGAATATACATGCTCATTTAATATTGTGGAGAATCATGATCGGTTTGTTTCTTAAAAACATATTTGGGGTTTCCCCTTACACTTATCTTTTGCAAAAATACTTCTAGGTTGAGTTAAGACTAGGCCAAACAACAAAGTAAAGTATTTCCACTTATTTAGTTTAGAAACATGATCTACCAACAATAAAAATACAACATGCATACGGAAGCAAATAACAAACAAACAAATAAAATCATACAAAACATGGGTTGCCTCTCAAGAAGCGCTTGTTTTTGTTCGAGTCACGAGCCTGACTCTACCCTTAGTTAACGGAAATAGGGGAGGTTTTCCCTACACTTTGAATTAAGTGTGGGTGGAAGTAGCGATACACACCCCTAGGGTGGAAATATGCCTCGTGAGGAAAGAGTGGTTGATGAATTATATGCTCAAAGGGGTGTACTCCTATCATCATAACCTTACCTAATTCAATCGGGTTAATGGGTGGGTTAAGATTTTCTCCTAGAAAGGGATCATTTTCAATCAACTTCAAGAGACTTCTAGTTGGGAATCCATCTTGACCTAATAAACCCGGTTTAAACCCATAATGTTTCTTGTGATCAATCATAAATGGGTGATGTAAGCATGTAAGGTCATTTTCCACTCCTATATTGGCTTCCTCTCTACAAGGCTTAGAGTCCACTACCTTTATCCTAAGACTACCCGGACTATATGGTTTGATGGGTGGATCGGAACCTATTTCAATTCCTAAATTTTCATCCAAGGATGGAAGATTAGGTAACGGTTTTGGTTGAGTCTCCGATTCATCAAAACTAGGAACTTCCCTAAAACTAAGAGTAAGGTTATCATTATAAGTATTCAAACCTATATCCTCAAGTGGTGCCTGGTCTAAGGGTTCTACCTCCATAGAAATTCCTAAAGTTTCTTCTACTTCTTCCGGGTAAGTCACGGGCGGTGTGTATGCCTCAAATGATGGTAGGACTTGTGGGGTACTTGGTGGGCTTGGGTTTTCTACTATCTCTTCCATCACATCAATATCACCTATGTGTTCATCTTGTATTATGGTAGTGCCTAACCATGACATGCAACTAGGTGGCTCAACTCTAACCTCATGTGTGTCGTATTTTTTGGTGAAATCTATCCCGCTCATGCAACTAGGTAGTTCAACACTAACCATCTCATAATCTTGGTTTGATTCTAAGTTCATGTTCTTAGAAACTAGGTCATCTCGCTCATACGAATCCACCAATTCGTTGAACTTATGGGTAATGGTTAGGAAGTTTTTCTCAAAATTCATCCAAAGGGTCTCACTAAAAGGAATTGATCCTAGAAATGATCGTCTAATAGAAAACACACATGCATAAAATTCATCAAACCTATCTAACTTTACACCCATCTCCTCTTGTATATATGTAAGATCACTTAAAAATTCATTGGAACAACAGGAGGCAAATCTATCCGAGTAAACTAATTGTTCCTCTATAGTTAATGATCTAAATGGAATTTCATCCGCCATGGAGACAAATGAAAATGGTTTCACAAAAAAAGGGCACAAAGAAAAAGATAAACTACAGAAAACCTAAAAATAAAAATAAAATCTTACTAGAAAGGAATCTAGCAAGTAGACCTAATAAAAAGAAATTCTAACCTAGACAATAACTATTCCCCGGCAGCGGCGCCAAAAACTTGATGTGTGGGAATCGCAACAGGCTTTACCTCTCGAGGGATCTCGAGAAGCTTACAACCCCCACTAGGCAGTGTACCTGATCGTTGTAGTATAGTATAGTGACAAGTACCGGGGGATTGATCGTTCAGCTTAGGAATAGTGTCGCTAGGATTAGAAAGTCTAAATACTAGTTCTAAAGGTGAGGGATGATTATTTTTTGTGTTTTTATATTTTTTTATGAAAGCAAGTAAAATCTCGGGTTTTGGAAGAGTGGGCGGAATTAGTTGCTATTCAACTAACCCAAAACTAAGATGCAATCAAAATAAAATACAAAAAATGAAAATAAACTAATTATACTAAAGTTGTGAGCAGTAATTGGAGAAAATGTGTTTACTTAGATTTCATTACCCCCTAGATATCTTTTACACGTTAATTACTTGTTATAATTGCATGGATGACGGATCGTATTCCTTAATACCATTCATGGGGTGGCATACATAACTCCCCAATTCTATGAGCTCTTATCTCCTCCTACACCATGCCCAGCACAACTATAGGGATTGTAAACAGTGGCTTATGCATTAAATACAACCAATAAAGACCTAGTACGCCTCGGTTCATGTTTCTTAAGACGTTCAAGCATGTTACCATTTGGAGATCTGCCAGTTTTCTTAAGCCTAACATATAAATCATTCATCCAAGATAAGAATAAACAAGTAATCAACACATAATCAATATCTAGGTTTCATTAGATCTAAGCAAACACAAAAGAGATCTAGCCTAGCATGATAGAATTAAGACAAGAACATGATATAGACAACCAACACATAGACATATTGATTGAATTAGAAGAACACTTATCTTAATTAATCATGCAAGGTATCAAGGGTTTGGAACCCTTGAAAAACCTGTAAAAGTTGAACCAAAATCGTCTTTAGGGTTTCTCCAAAACTGCTCTCTTAAACTTCTCTCTCTAAATGTGATAAACTAGAAAACTATATATAGGAAAATAGGGATGACGGTGTCAGGAACAAAGGTGTGACGCCGTCATCTCGCCGCCAAATACTTCCTCGGACGGCCTTGATCTACTTCTGATGCCATCAAGGCCTAGGCCGTCACACAAATTAACCTTGACGCCCTGTGTGTGACGCCGTCATCAACTACGGATTTTTATTATTGAGGTTTGACGCCGTCATGAAGAACTCTTGACGCCTTCATGTACTGTTCCCAGCATGGAAAATTGAGACTTTGCCGTTTTCTTCACTTTTATGCTCCAAAAACGTCCAAAATGGCTTCTTTTCCAGAATTCACTCTCCAAGTACCTAAAATCACAAAAGGAACGATTTAGGGCAATATTTGATCAAATAAATTCGGATTCGGGCTTAAATGACCCCCTAAAAATGGACCATTTTTCGCCTCATCACCCACCCTGGCTCAAACTCACTTGTAGGGCAAGCATATGCCCTACTGCATCAGACCTCAGTCCCAACACCCATCTTCAATGGCTTTTTCTGACTTACATAGTGGAAAGCTAATAAGCCAGGGTTCAAGGTCCATAGCTTATTTTATGGTTTAGGGCTCATTCACTAGGGCTGCCATACCCTTGTAACTTGTCCCATTTCTGTGTTGGTTGAGGTATAAGCCAAGTGCTTATTTTGATCCATGTGCTTATTCAGTGGTCACCATTTGCTTTTTCCAGCTTAAACATGTTCCTTTAGCTTATTCTCATCATAATCCACCCCTGGTTTAAGCTTAAAGCTTATTTCAAAGCTTATAGATTAGACAGTTGACCAAAGTCAACTGTCCAAGTAATAAGCACTTGTTGTGCTTATTTTTGGGTTCCACAAAGTTTGTCTTTACAAAAGTTTTTCAATTTTAAGTATAAATTAGTTTTCAAAAAGAAAAATCCAGAAAAAAAAACAATTTAATTATAAGTGATAGTTTCTATTTAATATAATTTAAAATTTAATTTTCCTTTTTAGATTTTTATTAAGCACTTGTCATTTTTATATTTTTCTTAAATTACCTTTATGATAAAGTAATTTTAGTAATTTTCTAGATTTTAATTTTGTCGTTTAGTAATTATTAGATTTAATATTAGTTTTATTAATAATTAATTAATATTTAAGTTTTAAATAGCATAATTAATTTTTATAAGGTAACACCTAGTTTTTATATTTTTCCTAGCTTTTATACACTATAATATAATTTTAAGAATTTTCTTATAATTTCTACTGTTCATTTTCTATTTTCAATAATTTAAAATAGTTTAATTAGGTAATTAATAATTAATTAGTAATTAATTAATAGAAAAATTACAAAAAGACAAAAATAAATATTTTTAATTTTAAAACTTGTTTTTAGTTATTTTATAATTTTATAAATTTTATTTTCATTTTTCTAGTATTAAATTAATATTATATTGTATTTAAGTTATTTAAATATTAATAATTAGTATTAATAAGTAATTAATTAATAATAAATAATTAAATAGTGTAAAAATTAATTTTCTTTTTCTAAAAATTTTTCTTTTGTCCTTTAGTTTGTAAAAAAGTCATTTTCACCCCCTGGGGGTTTTCAGATTTCAGTTTTCACGTTTTATTTTGTATGTTCGCGTAAATTTAAATAGAACGTACACGTTTTTAAGTTTAAATCGTTTCTGGTTTTTCAGATTTCACAGTCTTATTCATATAGCTTATTTAAGCTATTTCCATGTAGATTCCTTAGCTTAAACACTCACAAACCCTTTCTGTCCAAATTCACCCGATCACAAACCTGTTGGATAACCATCCACACCTCGTCGGGACATAACGACCCGGGGAAACCCTATATTACCTGGAAGCATTGGTCTAGGTAGTTTGACCTTTTTGACCATATACTTGGTCAATTTAGGTTGACTGTTTAGCATCAATCAAATTTTGGCGCCGCTGCCGGGGAGGTTGTGCGCATTTTTCTAAAAAAACGGTTTGCTGATTAGTGCTTTTGGGATTCAATCCTTTGTAAATTTCCCATCCTTGTTCATATTATCTTATTATTATCATATAAAAACAAAACTGTTCCCGAAAACATTTTAAACTCAGTTTTCAATGAACACAAAAACACAAAAACATTTTCTTTCCTATTTGTACAAAATGTTTATCCAAAAACCCAAAAATATTCACCTTTACCCTCTCACCTTTTTGATTCTTTATCCCTACCCCTCTATACACATTTGATTCATTCTATGTCTCATCCACACCTCGTCGGGACATAACGACCCGGGGAAACCACTATATTTCGCGGAGCATTGAGCCTAAGGAGTTTGACTATCTTGACCACATCCGTGGTTGACTTTAGTTGACTGCTTTTGCCTCAATCAAAATTTTGGCCACACTTTCTTATTTGCCACTGGTGTGGTAATCCTCATAATGGTGGCAATTGCCCTAGTTGTGGCATGATAGAGTCAGGAAACGGGTCTGTCTATAACCAAGATCCCTATTCTTACCATGACACGACTGATTTATTCCATCAGCTACCACACCATGAGTCTCAGCAATTTTACTGTTGTGAGTACTGTGGTGGTTCACACTACAGTTCTGATTATCAATCAGGAAACACGCTTGTCTATGAGCAGTTTCCTGATAACGATTATAACTCTAGCACATACGACTCACAGCCACATCAGTTTTACTGTTGTGATTACTGTGGAGGTCAACACTTCAGCTCCGATTGTCAAACAAGGAATCCATTTCCTTGTAACACTTTTGACACATCGTATT
Source organism: Artemisia argyi (assembly GCA_030686995.1). Taxonomy (NCBI): domain Eukaryota; kingdom Viridiplantae; phylum Streptophyta; class Magnoliopsida; order Asterales; family Asteraceae; genus Artemisia; species Artemisia argyi. The sequence continues at coordinate 156,959,398 of CM060705.1, forward strand.
ATGACAAACCTCCATCTCCACCAGTTCCTCAAAGTCTTCTCCTTGATCTTTTGGATTTAGTGAAAGATTTGAAAGGAATCACACATACCCCAGATAATCCAAATCAAAAATCGATGGAAGAATTGTTAGCTGACGAACAGGCTGCTAAAATAAATTCCTAAGATGCTTATGAAAGATCTATTAGGGAATCAATAGCAAAAGAAAAAGCAGCCAGATCTAGCTCTCGATTCCGTTTCATTCCTGATGATAGTGATGATGAGGATATCCTTGATATTCTTCAATTCTATAAAGATTCATCAGATGAGATACCCTCAGTTGAGATTCCATCTCAACCCACTCTTATCACACCCGAGGTTCCCACTCACTCTCTGAGCATGGGGGACGAGCATCTTGACACTGTTCCTGAAAGGGAATCGGACGAATTCATAAAGTCTAGTGTTGAGAACCTTGTTCCAATCCCAAGAGAGTCACAGGGAATTCTTGATCATTTGTGTGATATTCCTCCTCCTCTTATCTTCCCAACTGATCATGTTGAGATGTTCTCCGATTCTAATGATGACGATTCATTATCTTGTGAGGACATCGTTTTTATGGAAGAATTACCTTCTAAGCTAGTTAGCTTAGAAGAAGAGAATGATGAGATTGACACTGAAATCAAGGATGAAGCATTTCGTGCAACATTATTGAATGTCGATCTCCTCATTTCTAAAATCGAGGCTTTCAATATGAAACCTATTTCATCTCCTATCCCCATAAAGGATAGTGACATTTTCTCTGATGATCCTATTCCGGAGTTTGAAGCCTTTACTTTTGATCATATGGGAGAGAAGATTAGTGGCAGTACCACTTCTCATTCTCAAATTTCTCTCCCCGAGTATGATTCATTCACCTTTGAGGAGTTCTCCGGTGAACTCACTCATATCATATCTCCACAGGAGTATGATAACTTTCACTTTGATCTAGACAAAGTTGATCTTTGTTTTCCGGAGGGAAATATTCTCAACCTTGAGAATTTGATTGATATCAAAATCCCAACCCTCCCACCCATAATATGTCTAGATCATATGAGCTTTACTGATGAGATTCATGATACACCAATCATGAATTCTCTTTCTGATGATGTTGAATGAATCTTGATTGTCATCAAGATCTTTCTTCTTTTCTTCACCTACAGGGTGACTTCTCCTGTTCTTCATTCCTTCGGGAATGAAGACATTATCTTTGACCCCGACATCACAGCTTATAGTTTATACTATTTTAAGCTAGGGTCTTTATATCTCATCGGTGTGGAACTTTCACGTGCTTCAAATGTTTGTCCAAACATCTTGAATGAAAGTCTGATGGAGATTGCTTCTTCCACATCATGCTTCCCCAAGGACAAATGAATTCGGGGTCGAGTCAAGCTAACGACTCGGTAAACAAAAACAGTAGCATGCTTATAGGGTTTTCACCCAAAGTGTGGGGGAGTCACCCATGCTATGGTTACAAATAAAGTGAAAAAATGGTGTTTTTCCACATTTAGCTAGTAATGTTGCCCTTTTACGTTCAAAGAGTCGGCATAATATCCGGGACTTTGAATATTGAGGACAATATTCATTCTAAATGTGGGGGGGGGGGGGGGGGGGTATTTCGCTATTCTAGCGAATTTTATCACATTTTGCTATCTTATACCCCCGTTTTTGGCCAAAATTTCAAAAATTTAAAAAAAATTTCACTTGTGTTTCAAAATTTTGTGTGGTTATCAGTCCGCCTTGTCTAACCGACAAAAGGATTGGCTAATCCAGGAGCAAACGGCTCTTGGTAAAGATACATCAAATTCGTTGACGGCTTGCAATTTGCCCAAAATTATATGGTACCTCAACTCGCCATATCCTAAAAAGCGAATGAGTTGGCTAGCCGCAAGATTATTGCTTGTGGTAAAGGCAGTGGAAAATCCATAATTGGTAATCAACTAACCAAGATGTTGACTTTGTCCATCAAGAGTTGGCTAGTCCAGAAGCAAACGGCTTTTGGTAAAGACGAATCAAATCCGTTGACAGCTGGTAGTTTGCTCAAAATAACATGGTTATCAGGTGGACCATAGTTCTTACTTGAATCGATACATCTGGCTACTCCAAAAGTGATGGCTTTTGGTAAAGAGTTTAAAATCCATTAAATTTTCAAAACAGTTATTGCTAGGGACTAGCAATATTTTAGTGTGGGGGATTGATGAGTGCTCAAATACTCATCGTTTTTGGTCAAATCTGAACTGCAAAACATTCAAAAACACTCAGAAATGCATCAAAATACCAAAAATATTTCAAAATTGTGTTTTATATGTTTTAGAAGCAAAATGAGCAAAAACAAATGAAAAACGTACAAAGTTTGCAAAATTGGCAGTTTCAGTCCCCCAACTTTCAAAAATTGGCAAAAATAGTCCCTGAGCACTTATTTGGAAAGAAAAGTCACCAAAGGTCCTTTTGAAGTCATAAGTTGTCATATTTAGTCCTTTGGTGAAAGTTTTCAAAAGTTTTGGAAATTTGCAATTTAGTCCCTAGAGTTTCAAAGTTTGGCAAGATTGGTCCCTGGTGGGATATTTTTGGATGGAAAATCATTTTTAGTCCTTGGAAATTCAAAAATGTTCAATATTAGTCCTTGGAATGAAAGTTTGGTGAAATGGCAATTTTAGTCCCCGTGGTTTGGAAATTTACAAAAATGGTCCCTTGGTATTTATTTGTGAAAAATTACATTTTGGGTCCTTGGGTTATTGAAATTGTTAACTTTGGCCCTTGTGATAACTTTGTCAAAATTACATTTCCAGCCCTTGATTTTTCGGTAAATTACACAAATGGTCCCTTTTGGTTTTAAGCTTAAATAAGACAAAAAAACCAATAATACAAAACCAAATCCACCCAAAAGCCCAACCTGGTCCACAAATACCCCTTAGCCCACTTAAAGCCCAGTCCACCCTTCCCGTTTTAAATAATTCCTACCCCGGTCAAACCAAGTCAACACCCTCACCCCGATTACTATTCACCGTCCCTAACCTCCCCTTAATCCCTGGTGCTTTGTCTCCCCCCTCCTCCCAATCTCCTCAATCTCCTCACCAAACATCATAAATACTATCACCTACACCCAACCAACCCCCTCCTCATAAATGCACAAACCAAACCCACTTTCCCTGTTTTCCCGCCAAAACAGGATTTCAAAGGCTGTGATTAACTGAGGCTATCCAACGGTTGAAGATCAAGTGGGAAAGTCCAAGGAACCCCTCAGGGCTTATATAAGTCAAAAAAGAAAAAAGATAGAAGCAGTAGTTAGGGTTCGAATTAGTTGTAGTGCAATTTTCAATGTCGTACTAGTGTAAATGTGTTTTAAGATTGTAATTTTTTATTAAACTTTGTTGTAATCAGCTTATTCTGTGTATTTGAAACTAATTTCACCATTTAATTTCAGCATCTCTTTTATGAATTCAAATTTGGTATAATTAAGTGAAATTGGCATTTCATTTGAAAAGTGTTAGAATGTTTGGATTCTGGTCCCATTAGATTCACAGAAGCCTAGTTACAAGTTTTCAATAACTTAGAAAGTGTCAAAACCTTGTTTGTTCAAGAAACATATAAATTCTCAAAAATACATACGATGAGGAAAAAAATGATCCGTTTTTAGGGGGTTATTTAAGCCCGAATTCGAATTTATTTGATCAAATATTGCCCTAAATCGTTCCTTTTGTGATTTTAGGTACTTTGGGAGAGAAATCTGGAAAAGGAAGCAATTCGGACGTTTTTGGAGCATAAAAGTGAAGAAAATGCCAAAGTCTTAATTTTTCATGCTGGGAACAGTAGGTGACGGCGTCAAGAGTAACTCCCTGACGGCGTCAAGAGCAAAATTCCATGACGGTCCAGAAGAGATTTGACGGCGTCATGAAGGTAGGGCGTCAAGAGTAAAATTCATGACGGCCTGGAAATGTTTAAGTCTTGACGGCGTCAAATGTAGATCAAGGCAGTCCGAGAATAGTTTTGGCGGCGAGGTGACGGCGTCACAAGCTTTGTCTTGACGCCGTCAGACCTCTTTTTCTATATATAGTTTTCTAATTTTTCACATTTAAAAAGAGAAGTTTTGGGAAAAACCCTAAGTACGATTTTGGTGCGAATTTTACATGTTTTTCAAGGGTTCCAAGCCCTTGATACCTTTCATGTGTAATTAAGATAAGTGTTCTTTTAATTCAATCAATATGTCTATGTGTTGGTTGTCTATATCTTGTTCTTGTCTTAATTCCATCATGCTAGGCTAGATCTATCTTGTGTTTACTTAGATCTAATGAAACCTAGATGTTAATTATGTGTTGATTACTTGTTTATACTTGTTTTGGATGAATGATTTATATGTTAGGCTTAAGAAAACTGGCAGATCTCCAATTGGTAACATGCTTGAACGTCTTAAGAAACATGAACCGACGCGCACTAGGTCTTTATTGGTTGTATTTAATGCATGAGCCACTGTTTACAATCCCTATAGTTGTGCTGGGCATGGTGTAGGAGGAGATAAGAGCTCATAGAATTGGGGAGTTAAGTGTGCCACCCCATGACTGGTATTAAGGAATACGATCCGTCATCCATGCATTTATAACAAGTAATTAACGTGTAAAAGATGTCTAGGGAGTAGTGAAATCTAAGTAAACACATTTTCTCCAATTACTGCTCACAACTTTAGTATAATTTAGTTTATTTTCATTTTTAGTATTTTATTTTGATTGCATCTTAGTATTGGGTTAGTTGATTAGCAACTAATTCCGCCTAAATCCTTCAAACCCGAGATTTTTAATTGCTTTCCAAAAAATATAAAAACACAAAAATAATCATCCCTCACCTTTAGAACTAGTATTTAGGCTTTCTAATCCCAGCGACACTATTCCTAAGCTGAACGATCAATCCCCCGGTACTTGTCACTATACTATACTACAACGATCAGGTACACTGCCTGGTGGGGGTTGTAAGCTTCTCGAGATCCCTCGAGAGGTAAAGCCTGTTGCGATTCCCACGCATCAAGTTTTTGGCGCCGTTGCCGGGGAATAGTTATTGTCTAGGTTAGAATTTCTTTTTATTAGGTCTACTTGCTAGATTCCTTTCTAGTAAGATTTTATTTTTATTTTTTAGGTTCTCTTTAGTCTATCTTATTTCTTTGTGCCTTTGTTCGTAACCAACCGACATCATGGACAACGGGAACATCTTTGAACCCATCATCCCACCACAACAAAACCCACCATTAGAACCCCTTAGGCCCCGAACCTTAGGAGAGTATTCCCGACCTAGCCACCAAAGCTACCGAAATACCATTGAGCTCACCGGAGCGAATGTAACCCCCTTGCGATCCGACACCATCCGGTTGGTGCAAAGCCGATGTGCATTCCATGGACTTCGTTCCGAAGATCCAAACCAACATCTTAAGGACTTCCTCAAAATCGTAGATTCCATAGACCTAGATGTTGCAACTAGAGAGACAACCCGATTACGCCTATTCCAATTCTCTCTACGGGATCAAGCTAGTCAATGGCTTAAGCGTTTACCCGCGGGATCCATCACCACATGGGATGATCTCACCACTCGTTTCCTTGCTCAATTTTTCCCACTGGGGAGAACTGCTAAGCTTAGAAATGACATCTTGATGTTCCAACAACGTCAAAATGAATCTCTTTATGAAGCATGGGCTCGTTTCAAGGACTTACTCCAAAAAGTCCCTCATCATGGCATAGATCTTTGGCTCCAAGTCCAAATCTTTTATGACCATATCGACATCTCCACGAGGCGAGCCATTGACCAATCGGCCGGTGGTAAGCTACGTGATCTTAGTGCGGAACAATCATGGGAACTCATAGAAGATCTTGCTCTCTATGACAACGAAAGTTGGAATGATCCCCGTGACTTGAACAAAACGGTCAAGGCAATATCTTTGCCTTCGAACAATTCTAGCACTCCGAACCGTAGGATCATGGAACTTAAAGGTCGAGTCAAGTCTCTCATGAAATCTTACGAAGCTCCAAGATCCTTAAGCCAAGTAAGCAGAATCGCTTCTACATGTAAATTATGTAGTGGCCCTCACGAGACTCATAACTGCATGGAGCTTCCAAAACATGCTTATAATGAATTCACGTCATCACACGTGGGTCAAGGCCCTCGAACTTCTGGCGAGGCCTATGAGGCATGGAAGGATAAACCTAATTTCAAAGGGTACCAAACGCAGAGCGTATCTTTCAATGATTCCTCACCACTCACTTGGTCCAAGCATTTCCCGTCACAAGGCATTCCCAGGCAAAGCTGTGAAGATGCCCTAAAAAAATTCATTCTATCTCAAGAATTACAGCTCTCTACGCTCGAGGCTAAATTTAGACAACAGCAGGCTGATGTGAACAAAAAGATTAGTAATCTGTTAACTGTTATCAAAGAGCATGTAGTTAATAAGCCTGTTCACGTTGATGAGGTTAAATCTGTTGCCGTCATAAGTCCACCAACCTGCCCCGTGAAAATAAAAAGTCCTAGCAAGTTATTCAAACATCTATCCCCTAAAGGAAAAGAACCTGTCAACCCCCTAGGACCAACCCATTTCGTAAACACCATCACCACGATATCCGCTTTTACACCCAACTCAACCCAGCAACAAACTAACAAATTTGGCCATATAGCTAAAGATGAGACCTTAAGGGTAGACCACGATTCGGCCAGAAAACCTACCGACTCGTCTGAGCAGTACACCGCGCGAGAATCTGGCAAATCGGATGAAGAGAAAGAGAGATCGGAAGAGCATGAGAGAAATCCAACCATTTTGGGTAAATCTATTATAGAAGAACCCGAGAGAAAAATGGAGAATGTTACTAGTAGGAGTAGCGATAGGACTAAGGAAGATAACCGTAAAGTTTTCAAGATCTCCTGCACCATTAAGGAAAAGCTCCTAACCGATAGTCATATAGATCCTAGCTCCCCAGTCAACCTAATCCCCCTTTCCTTATACCATGAGACCTTCCCAAAACGCATTGCGAGCGAAAGGGTAATGAATAATTTATCAATCAGGGTCGGAGAGCTTGTTTACAATACTGACCTCACCGTGGTCGATGACGTAGACCCTCTCACCAATCAAACTTTAACCAACCTTGTTCTTGGGAAGCCATTTATCAATGAATCGGGAGTGATCCTTGATGAGAAAGATGGTAGTGCATTATTCACCAATGGTGTTAAGAAGGTAATTTTTCATGGGGGTAATGAGGAGGTGTACGAGTATCGTCCTTCCCTTGAGGGGAATATATATGGGTCGAAGGATGGGGAGTCGGAGAAGATAAGACGGCGTAATCTGAATAATCTCAAAATCCCTTGCATGATTGGTCATAAGTACTTCGATAACGTCTACATTAATGTATTCCTGCCAAAGAATTTTATGTCCTTATTCCATTATAACAATATCTGCAGATGGGGAATGATTTACAAGGGAGAGAAAGTGGTTGGTAAGGATCATGAAATCCAGGTGTTTGTAGGAAATATGGCATTTACTATGGAATTTACGATCGTGGACAACATCGAAGACTATATCGACCCTAGATTATCACAAATTGTTCTTGGAGCGCCATTTTGCGAGATCACTAATCTGATAATTGATGATCGGAACGGTATTATGACCTTCGCTGATGGGATTAGGAGGGTTTCATACCAAACACCATACAAGAGAAGAGACCTTAAGGAAATCGATTGTGAAGGGCTTGATAAGATAAGTTCCCAACTTATTCTGTGCGATGATGATGTTCGGAGAGGGTGTAATGACACTTCCGATTTATCATGTGGATTCTTTAAGGATGTTAGTAAGCTTGGCTCTAAGTATCGAAAAGATATCTTCGAGTTCGAAGACCCGAAGTACTTACACTATGAAAGCGATACTAGTTTAGAAGACGACCTAGAGAGTGGAACCAATGATGAGATCACGTAGTAACCCATGACCTTGAGTCTAGCTATAAGACTCATAAATAAAGAAAAGCGCTTCTTGGGAGGCAACCCATGTTTTGTGTGATTTTATTTGGTTGTTTGTTATTTGCTTCCGTATGCATGTTTTATTTTTATTGTTGGTAGATCATGTTTCTAAACTAAATAGTGGAAATACTTTACTTTGTTGTTTTGGCCTAGTCTTAACTCCACCTAAAGGTATTTTTGCAAAAGATAAGTGTAAGGTGAAACCCCAAATATGTTTATAAGAAACAAACCGATCATGATTCTCCACAATATTAAATGAACATGTATATTCGTATTTGTTAGAGTCAAATGCTTGTATTGAGTCATAATGAAGTTTTGCAGGATTTTCCAGGAAGTAGGACCAAGTTTTTCCAGAAATTTTCCGGAAACTTAACATAAGGATTTTTGCAGGTCACTTCTGATGGCGTCAAGAGTTTACTCTTGACGGCGTCAAGTGTAAAAATCTGGAAATTTTACCAGTTTTGTTTTTCTAACGGAGTCTGATGGTTTTTGTGAATTATTAAGTTTTATAATCTCCAGGAGATCTGCAAACTTCATTCCACAAGCATTATATCTTATCTTGTTTTCTAGGATTTAGTAGCTTATATAGGATGCCGCCGATTTTACGCGAGGTTGTCTTGTCTATTTTGTCAGGTTTTATAGGTTATGTATGACAAGAAGATGATTTATATTCTGGAAGGGAAGCTTTGATTGTTCATTTTCTTGGAGGAAGATTTAACCTGGCCACCTTATTATCCATACCGAGCGAATCAGGGGAGTATTTGATTTCATTCTCTTTACTTTTTCACTTTTACATTCTTTACTTGAACATTGGGGACAATGTTCATCTTAAGTGTAAGGGGAGGGTAAAAAGATGATACCTTACATATGCACTTTCGCTTGAGTTTTTTTTGTTTAATAGTAGATGTGTAATAAAACTATGAGAAATACTTGTTAGTGCAATTTTAGCGCCAAATTTAAAATTTTTTACAACATTTAGGAGTGAAACTTTAGCCATAGCAAGCGTCTCATGGATAGGAGATTGTATGACTGGCACATAACCGTATATTCAGAAAAATTTTCCACCCAAATATGTGAGGTTCGCCTTTAGATTTGATAGGAAAAGCATTCATTAGTAGTGCTTATGAGTGTACCGGTAGCATTTAGATTCTAGAACTTGCGTTAGTGATGCATCCTGAGACCGCTAGTGAGACTACATTCGTGTAGTAGGATTTACTACATGATAAGAGGCATTAGGATCACCCTTGTGTTAAACCCGTATCATAATTACTTGACCATTTAAGTCATATTACTTAGCTAGTTAAGTCAACTAATTTTTCCCACACCCTTAGTGTTGTACTCATTTTTAGTACACGAAACCCCTAGTACACCCCTCCGAGCCTATCTTTTCGTTTCTAACTTTAAGCATTTTACTTAAAGGAAGAATTTGTTACACCCCACTTAAATGTACAACCAAATCGCCTTAGCCTTCCGTGTATGCGCTCATTTTTTAGTACATTATTGTTATTTGTTAAACCCTAAGTTAACTTTCTAATTGATTACATGGTTGCTAAGTCGAGTCATATCCTTGTACATATTGTTTTGGGAAGATTGGGACTCATGGGTAAGTACTTATTTTATGGAGTAATGGGGAAGAACATCACTTATTACCTCCATATGTACGTTAATCTTAAAAGTGCTCCAAGTGATTTAATTATCTTAATTCGAGTCATTAAATTAGTTAATTGTAAAGTATGTTAAGATTCAAGTGTAAGGGAAATGTTCATTCCCTATGATGAATTATTTCGGATGGTAGGGTAAGAGTGTATGCAAAAAAATAAAAAATAAAATAAAAAAATAAAAAAAAAATCGAAAAAATTAAGAAAAAAGAGAAAAAAAAATAGAAAAAGAAAAGAGAAAAAACATACGGACTACCATCCCGTTTTTATTCTATGTTCATTTTATGTTTTTGTTATTTTTCATTTATTAGCTTAAGTCGAGTCTAGTCTTGGCTTAGCAACGCCATATTGTACATGTAATTAACCAAGATTGTTAACTCGCCACCAGTAAAACTTCCTTTGTCCAACAAAACCGTATATTTCATATCCCTATACCTAACGTTACAACCCTTTAAAAGACCTCTTTGAAAGTTTATCCTAGGTGCTTACGCCATGTGGTGGAGGTTTGATCCTTTCCCAAGCCTATGGTAATCTATTTTGCTATGACAGGTAGTGAGAGATATCTTCCGTTTCCATATTGTAATTTACACTTTATTACACCCGAGAGATGTGAGTATCTAAACACTATTTGTGAGGTGCTTGTGTATGACCTCCGTGCTTGTCTATTGGTCTTTAGTGGAACGATTATTTGTTGTAATTACTTTTATATTAGTGTTAAATGACCCCTAACTTGTATTTTGAGTAGAATAAAAGCGCATTTGCTTGAGGACAAGCAAATCTCAAGTGTAAGGGTATATGATGAGGCGAAAAATGATCCTTTTTAGGGGGTCATTTAAGCCCGAATTTGAATTTATTTGATCAAATATTGCCCTAAATCGTTCCTTTTGTGATTTTAGGTACTTTGGGAGAGAAATCTGGAAAAGGAAGCAATTCGGACGTTTTTGGAGCATAAAAGTGAAGAAAACGCCAAAGTCTTAATTTTCCATGCTGGGAACAGTAAGTGACGGCGTCAAGAGTAACTCCTTGACGGCGTCAAGAGCAAAATTCCATGACGGTCCAGAAGAGATTTGACGGTGTCATGAAGGTAGGGCGTCAAGAGTAAAAGTCATGACGGCCTGGAAATGATTAAGTCTTGACGGCGTCAAATGTAGATCAAGGCAGTCCGAGAATAGTTTTGGCGGCGAGGTGACGGCGTCACAAGCTTTGTCTTGACGCCGTCAGACCTCTTTTTCTATATATAGTTTTCTAATTTTTCACATTTAAAAAGAGAAGTTTTGGGAAAAACCCTAAGTACGATTTTGGTGCGAATTTTACAAGTTTTTCAAGGGTTCCAAGCCCTTGATACCTTTCATGTGTAATTAAGATAAGTGTTCTTTTAATTCAATCAATATGTCTATGTGTTGGTTGTCTATATCTTGTTCTTGTCTTAATTCCATCATGCTAGGCTAGATCTATCTTGTGTTTGCTTAGATCTAATGAAACCTAGATGTTAATTATGTGTTGATTACTTGTCTATACTTGTTTTGGATGAATGATTTATATGTTAGGCTTAAGAAAATTGGCAGATCTCCAATTGGTAACATGCTTGAACGTCTTAAGAAACATGAACCGACGCGCACTAGGTCTTTATTGGTTGTATTTAATGCATGAGCCACTGTTTACAATCCCTATAGTTGTGTTGGGCATGGTGTAGGAGGAGATAAGAGCTCATTAAATTGGGAGTTAAGTGTGCCACCCCATGAATGGTATTAAGGAATACGATCTGTCATCCATGCATTTATAACAAGTAATTAACGTGTAAAAGATGTCTAGGGAGTAGTGAAATCTAAGTAAACACATTTTCTCCATTTACTGCTCACAAATTTAGTATAATTTAGTTTATTTTCATTTTTAGTATTTTATTTTGATTGCATCTTAGTATTGGGTTAGTTGATTAGCAACTAATTCCGCCCAAATCCTTCAAACCCGAGATTTTTAATTGCTTTCCAAAAAATATAAAAACACAAAAATAATCATCCCTCACCTTTAGAACTAGTATTTAGGCTTTCTAATCCTAGCGACACTATTCCTAAGCTGAACGATCAATCCCCCGGTACTTGTCACTATACTATACTACAACGATCAGGTACACTGCCTGGTGGGGGTTGTAAGCTTCTCGAGATCCCTCGAGAGGTAAAGCCTGTTGCGATTCCCACGCATCAACATAATAAATAGTCCTAAACTCACTAATCAGTTTCAAGGAAGAATAAAGCCAAGGAAGCTTGTGGATTGGTAATTTTTATGGTTTAGAACTCCTAAGAGGAGTAATAGGATTGTGGTTTGGCACCCTGGTCACCTATCTCAGATTGTACACCATTGTGAGTAATTTTACTTTTTGGCATCTACTGTTTGTATGTTCTAATTGTGGTTCAAATTCAGTTGGTTTATGATTATTAAGTGTTAGTAAATGTGTTAGATTCAGTTTCATGGTTTGAGGTTCCAGTTTGCTTTGCAAAACCAAAATCAATTTGTATAAGGGACTATTTGGATCAGCACCTTTGCTGAACGATTGTTGTTGTTTTGTTGTTTACTTTGCACAAATAGGACTCACTAGGTTTGTTTAGAATAGTTCTATCATAAAAATCAGTCCCTTTTTAGAGAAAAGTCAAAAATAATTAGTTAATCACCCCTCACAGTTAACTGTGAGGGATTTGTGATCCACAAATCCTCATTTTACATTATTAATTGTAGCTTTAGCTTAAACTAGCTTTATTATAGCTTATTGTAACCTTATTAGCTTATAGGATCTCTCAGAAATTCAACAAAGTCAAAGTCAGGTTTAAAACTGAAAAGTCAAAAGTTAGTTGTGTAGAAAAAACCAAAAATTCAAGGAATTTTATATAATTGTGTATTTGGAATCAGGCTTTGGGATTTTTAGGGTTTGTTGTATCCCAGCTCATCTCTATTAACCCACCTTTGTTTAATTTTTGTGAATTTTATTGTGGACCCCACCCTAGCTCAAACTCACTTGTAGGGCAAGCATATGCCCTGCTGCATCAGACCTCAGTCCCAACACCCATCTTCAATGGCTTTTTCTGGCTTACATAGTGGGCCTCACACCATAACTCTTGGCTTAAATAATTAAATAGTGTAAAAATTAATTTTCTTTTTCTAAAAATTTTTCTTTTGTCGTTTAGTTTGTAAAAAAGTCATTTTCACCCTCTGGGGGTTTTCTGATTTCTGTTTTCACGTTTTATTTTGTACGTTCGCGTAAATTTAAATAGAACGTACACGTTTTTAGGTTTAAATCGTTTCTGTTTTTTCTGATTTCACAGTCTTATTCATATAGCTTATTTAAGCTATTTCCTTGTAGATTTCTTAGCTTAAACACTCACAAACCCCTTTCTGTCCAAATTCACCCGATCACAAACTCGTTTGATAACCATCCACACCTCGTCGGGACATAACGACCCGGGGAAACCCTATATTACCTGGAAGCATTGGTCTAGGTAGTTTGACCTTGTTGACCATATACTTGGTCAATTTAGGTTGACTGTTTAGCATCAATCAATAGACTACAAGAATGCTAATAAAAAGAAAATAAAAATCTCACTAAAAAAGAATCTAATGAGTAGACCTAATTAAAAAAAATTCCAACCTAAGCAATAACTATTCCCCGGGCAGCGGCGCCAAAAACTTGATACGTGAGAATTGCGCCCTCTCAACAGGTTTTACCTCTCAAGGGATCTTGAGATGCTTACAACCCCCACCAGACAGTGTACCTGATCGTTGTAGTATAGTATAGTGACAAGTACCGGGGGATTGATCATTCAACTCAGGAATAGTGTCATTAAAATTGAAATTAATCTAACTAGGTCTAAAGGTGAAGGATGATTCTTTTTTTTTTATTTTACGAAAAACAAGTTAAAATCTCGGGTTTTGGAAGAAGGGGCGGAATTAGTTGTTAATCAACTAACCCAAAAGCTACTACTTAAACTAATGTGTAGGAAAAAAAACTAGGGTTCTACAAGGTAAGTGAAGCATGTCTACCTATGATATGTTATTCCTTGCTAGCTATCCAATTCTACCTATTGAATTGTCGCACCTTGTTTTAATTGACGGGTTGTATTCCTTAATAATAGCCGTTGGGCCGTGTACAATATTCCCTAACTACATAAGATCCTACTTCACTCCTATGTCGAGCTGTTAGAAGCTCCTAACATGGGATCATTAGAATTCTCTTACGCATTAAATACAACCATATAATCGTAGTACACCTCCGATCATGTTTCTTAAGATGTTCAAGCAAGTTACCAATTGGAAGTCTGCCAGTTTTCTTAAGCCTAACATCGATATCATTCAATTAAACAAGAGACAATAGGAAACAAGAATTATAAGCTAAACCAATTAGACCTATCGAAGTGTCACACCCTAATTGATGAAGATAGACACAAACATCAACCAAGACATCAATAAGATCTAATCAATTATATACAAGTTTCATACAATCATAAGTAGACACAAGATGAATTAGCAAAACATAAATAATGAAAAATAAGCAACAATAATGATAATTGAAGACATGAACTAAGATAGAATCAACAAACCATTATAATATGTTTATGGAGTGATTGAAACCCTCTAAGTTGCTAGAAAAGCACCTACCTAAACCAGGGAATCGACCTTAGGGTTTAGGGCCTACAAAAAGTGAAGTAATAAGGTTATATTTATAGGCAGATTTTCTGTCGGCCTGATCTGACGGCGTCAACTCTAACAAATGATGGTGTCATGACCATTTTTTCACCAAATCGAAGATTTTTTTTCCCGATCGTTTCCTTTTTTGAATCGCCCAAATCCGAGTTCGTATGCAAAAGTTATGGCCAAAACAGTGTCAGCTACTCTGCGCGCAAGTTGTAACTATTTAACACGTGATGGCCTTCCATCAGATACACTTGAGACCGTCACCTTATGACTTCTGATGTCGTCAAGTTCATCCATGACTCCGTCTCCTTTGATTATTCTCTGGAGCATCTCGCTTTGTGGTAATAGGTGATACATGTGACGCCCTACGTGACGCCGTCTCGTGTTGAATCCCAAATTCCTTCTCTGGCCCGTCAAGCTCAAAGCAACATATCCATCTCTTGATCCATGAGTGACGGCGTCACCTTGTGATTTTGACGCCGTCAGGTACTGTTCCAGGCTTAGATTCTTGATTTTGTCGTTTTCTTCACTTTTATGCTCCAAAAGCGTCTAAAATGCTTCCTTTTCCATAATTCCTCTCCAAAGTACCTAAATTGACAAAAGGAACGATTTAAGGAAATATTTGATCAAATAATCATGATTTAGGGCTTAAATGACCCCCTAAAAGCGGTACACTTTTCGCTTCATCATGCACATGGATCTGTTTGGACCTGTTTCAGTGGCGAGCTTAAACAAAAGGAATTACTGCTTAGTCATAACAGATGATTGTAGCAGATTTAGTTGGGTCTTTTTCTTGGGATTTAAAGATGAAACCTTTGATGCAATTCATGATCTTATAATAGCCCTTGAAAATCAGTTGAGACTCAAAGTAAGATCCATTAGATGTGATAATGGGACTGAATTCAAGAATCAGCTTATGGATGAGTTTTGTGCCAAGAAAGGAATAAGGATGGAGTTTAGCATTGCTAGAACTCCATAGCAGAATGGAGTTGTAGAAAAGAAGAATAGAACATTGATAGAAGCAGCTAGAACAATGCTTGCAGATTCTTTATTACCTATTCAGTTTTGGTCTGAAGCTGTATGCAGCTTGCTATGTGTTAAATAGAGTATCTGTCACTAAACCTCAGATGAAGACACCTTATGAGTTGTTTATGGGAAAGAAACCAAACATTAAATTTATGAAACCTTTTGGCTGTCCTCTGACTATTCTGAATACTATTGATTCTCTAGGAAAATTTGATGGCAAGTCAGATGAAGGATATCTATTAGGTTACTGTACCAATAGCAAAGGATTTAGAGTGTACAACAAAATTACCAAAAAGGTTCAATAATGTCTTCATGTTGAGTTTCTTGAAGATCAAGAAAATCAAAAAGGCAAAGGTCCTGATTGGATGTTTGATCTTGATATTTTCGCTTCTTCTATGAACTATGTGTCTGTCAGAGAAGAAAATCAAGTTGTTCATAATGAAGAAGATTCGCATTACATTGTTCATGGAGTCAATATTAGATCTGATGATGTTCCTGATGAAGAACCAAAGAAGAAAAGTACTGTTGAACCACAAAGTACTGTTGATCCTCAAAGTACTATTCAACCAACTATCATAGTTTCTGATGAAGATCAAGCTATTCAAGATGAACTTAATAGGATGCTTTTACAAGAAACCATTGCAAAATCCTATGAAGATGATCAAAGGAGAGCTTATGAGGCAAAAAAGAAAAAGGCTAAAGTCACAGATAACTATGACAGTACTTTGCATCAAAGTACTGCTGAACCAGTTGAAAGTACTTCAAATGTCTTAGATACATCAAATTGGATCAACACGGATGATTTGCATGATCCAAACATGCCTGATTTAGAAGATGTTAATACAAATATCGCCTAAAAATATTATTTATATTTTACGATCTTTGCTAAGTTTTGTTAACGACAAAATGAAAACTTTAGTTTCTAAGTAAAACATAATCTTAGTTTTAAAGACTTGCATAAACTAGACTTTTGCTACATTTTACATTTCATAAAACACAACACTTTTTATTTTTTAAAATAGAAATGCCACATCACATTTATGGAAAGTTTTGTCAATATACATGTCTGGAAAGAAAGAGTGTTTGACTAACCATATGTTTGCTTGCAAGTTTTGTGTTTGACTAGGTATAATGAGATGTGACATTGTTTGGTTTGCAAGATTTATTGCAAAACCAACTGCATGCCCGGCAGAACCCTGGGGGTACACGGGCGGAACCCATCTGAGGGTTCCGCAGTATCTGCCAGGCCTGCAGAAGGTTTTGCTATAAATACTAAGCCACAAGTTTGATTTTTGGCTTATCACTCTACATCATATTTTCACACATTCATTCATTCTTTCATCTAACCCTTTAACATCTCATATGTGAAGTTTCTTTTTGTAGCAAAGAGATTCACGAGTTCATAAAAAGTTACAAGTATTCAACAAAACGTTGCAAGACTTGTTAGCTTAGCATTGTGTAGACTTGTGTAGTTTACACTTCATTTGATAATGTATTTTCAGTAGTGATCGGTTAGTATTTTAGTCCTCAAAATACAAAGTGTGACGGGAGTTGTTGTACCCTTGTAAAAGAACTAACGGGAGTGGTTGTACCCTTGTAAAAGAACTCGACATCTAGCTTAGTTTCGGTAAACGTGTATAAGCGACGTGTAAGGTTTTCTCCGCCAGTGAAAGGAGCTTGTTGACTAGTGAAAGAAACTCTCGAGTTGGATACTCGGGGCGTGGACGTAGGGCAAGGAAAAAGAGTCCTTGTAGCCAAACCACGATAAATACTCGTGTTGTGGTTTGATCGTTTCTTTCATTTACTTGCATGTTATATATTGTGTTTGTGTATATATATCTTTGATCAAACGAAAGTTTCAAAGCTAATCAAACAAGTTAAAAAGATTTTAAACAGTAAACTATTCAACCCCCCTTCTAGTTTTCCGCAATTGGCATCAAGAGCTACGTTACTCAAGCTTTTAAAATATATTGTGTTTTAAAACTTGAAACGATCCATGGATTTTGAAAATTACAAAGAAGGGCAATCTATGCAAAGACCACCACTTTTTGAAGCAAATGGTTTTATATATTGGAAAAACCGTTTTGAAACCTACGTGAAATCTTAAGATATAGATTTATGGTATATAATCATTGATGATGATAATATAGTTACTAATATTAAAGATGATGATCAAAAGAAATTGATTGCTAAAAATAAGGAAGCTAAAATGATGCTTTACAATGCTTTGCCTAAGAAAGAATATGAAAGAGTCTTTATGTGTAAAACTGCCAAAGATATTTGGCAATCTTTAATAGTCACTCATCAAGGAAACTCACAAGTTAAGGATAACAAAATTGATCTCCTTGTTCAACAATATGAACAATTTGTTATTCTCGAAGATGAGATTATTGATAATGCATTTGCTAGGTTTAACACTATTATTACTTCACTTAAAGCACTTGATGAATCTTTTTGTAGTAAGAATTTTGTCAGGAAATTCCTTAGAGCACTCCATCCGAAGTGGAGAGCAAAAGTGACAGCAATTGAAGAATCCAAAGATCATTCAAGTATGTCACTTGACGAGCTAATTGGAAACCTCAAAGTTCATGAAATGGTAATGGAAAAAGATTCGGAACTAGTTAGAGGCAAGAAAAAAAAAAGTTAAGTCCATTGCCTTGAAAGCTAGAGTCCAATCAAGTGATGATGAAGAATCTACTTTGGATAGTGATGATGAGGAATATGCTATGGCCGTTAGAGACTTCAAGAAGTTCTTTCGTAGAAGAGGGAAGTTTGTAAGGCAACCTAAAGATGACAAGAAAACTTTCCGAAAAGATCGTGATGATAGGAAAGGAAAGGTTGAAAGAAAATGCTATAGGTGTGGAGACACAAGTCATCTTGTAGGAGAATGTCCAAAACCACCCAAGAGCAAACCTCAACAAGCTTTTGTGGGTGGTGCTTGGAGTGACTATGAAGGAGATGACGATGAGCCAAAGAATGATGATATTGCTCTCATGGCTCATGACTCAAATGAGGTACTCTCCGACTCATCTTACTCCTCTATTGATGATGACACCTTACAAAAAGAATATTACAAACTTTGTGAATTGAGCTTAAAAATCATAAACAAAAATAAGTTTTTGAAAACTAAAAAGGAGTTTTTAGAAAATAAAGTTTATGAATTAAAAGAAAAAGCTAAGAGATTAGAAAAGAGTAAAGGTATTGACACATCTTGCAAATCATGTGAAGAACTTAAACTCGAA
Source organism: Artemisia argyi (assembly GCA_030686995.1). NCBI lineage: Eukaryota > Viridiplantae > Streptophyta > Magnoliopsida > Asterales > Asteraceae > Artemisia > Artemisia argyi. The sequence continues at coordinate 156,977,992 of CM060705.1, forward strand.
GTTGAGAAACTTAAAATTACTCAAAATGATCTAATAAAACAAACCACAAAGTTTAAGAAGTTCGATAAGAGCATTTCTTGTGCGGATGAAATTATGAAAATTCAAAAGTCACCCTTTGATAAAATAGGACTAGGATTCATGAAAATAGAAACTTCAAAGGGTCAAACGAAACAAGAAAAGAATGAACAAGAAATTAACAAAACTGCTACAGCAGCCCGCGGAACAGACGGAACCAATCCAGGGTTCCGCTTGTTGAATCTGAAGGTTCCGCCAGGTCTGCTGCAGCAGTAACACCATCCACATCGGATCGTTCAAAAATTGTTAAAGTTACATATAAAAATGGAACAAAACCTGCCTTTAAAACTGGAGTAGGACTTAGTAAAAATGAATTTAGAGCTAAGACTACTCAACCAAGACCTAAGACTCCAATTCCCAAAAGCCCCTTTCCAAAGAGCAACTTCAACACACGACCAAACTACCAACATGTATGGAACCAAAACACTCCTGGATATTACCAAGCTCCAAATTACATGTCATGGAACCCTTATATTCTACTTTCATACTTGGAACAAGTTAATGGTATGCTTAACCAAAATGGACCTATGAGAAATTGGGGACCAAATGTTTGAGTGTTTTTCGTAAAAAAGGTGTGCCTCAAAGTTTGTTTGGAACTGGATGAATGGATTAAAGATAGCGATTGTTCAAGGCACATGACGGGTAACAAAAGCCTCTTCACTACTTATCACAAATGTGATGGAGGTAATGTTACGTTTGGTAGTAAAGCTAAGAGCAAAATCATCGGAAAAGGTACAATCTCTCATGACTCCCTTTTTATAGATGATGTAGCTCATGTTGATAACTTAGGTTTTAATCTCCTTAGTATTAGTCAACTTTGTCGTAATAAGTATAATGTCCTTTTTAGTGAAAACGGAAGTAAAATACTTAAAGATGGTATAACCATAGCCAAAGGTGTCCTTAAGAACAACGTATACGTCATGAAGATGGATCCAACATCTAGAGACAAACTTTGTCTTACCTCATTAGATGAATCTTCAACTTTATGGCATAGACGTTTAGGACATGCTAACATGAGACTAATTCAAAACCTCTCCTCCAAAGACTTAGTTCGAAACCTACCTAAGTTTAAATATGACCAACACTTTTGTGATGCTTGCAAAGTCGGTAAACAAGTCCATAGTAGCCATAAGGCTAAAAATTTGGTTTCTACATCTAGGTGTCTAGAACTTTTGCATATGGATTTATTTGGTCCATCCGCTATACAAAGTTATGGAGGTAACTTCTACACTTTGGTCATAGTCGATGATTACTCAAGATATACTTGGACAAAATTTTTGAAAAGTAAAAATGAAGTTTTTGATAAATTTGAGATTCTAAGTAAGAAAATTCAAAATCAAGTTGGGTCTAATATTGTGTCTATTAGAACGTGTTGGGAATTCTGTGAAGTAAGAATTCTGCTGCTATTTCTGCTGAAAGGATCCTGCTGAAGAGTTGGTTTCTGCTGAAGCAGTGTATCTGCTGAAGACATAGTTCAGTTTTATTAGTTTCTGCGGATATAGTATTTCCGTGTTTTATGTAATGTAGTTTGGATATGCATGAGTTTATTTAGGAAGTGATAATGCATATCTTTTAGAAGTTTTAGAATATACGTTTCTTGTGAAACGGTTTAGGGTTCCTTGAGTATAAAAGGAACACACGGTTTATGTATTGAATAACTTTTAGAAAAATTCTTATTCTTAATTAAAAAGATCCATAGAGGATCAAGAGTTCTTAGTACCAAGCTTGTGTTTTGTTTCCGCTTTATAAATACAAGTTGCAGAGATTGTCTATTAGTGTGTTATTAATTACAGTGACATTACTAACGATTCTAGAGTGCTCAAGAAGATCTATCAAGGTCTATAGCTCAACAAGTGGTATCAGAGCCTCGAGAGAGTCTCTGCCATACTAAGAATCACAAATCTTACACCTTTACAATCCAAACAAATCAACAAACATGCCTGGATCAGATGATGATGTAGATACAACCCAAAACATTAACACCACTTCTCTTCAACAACTCAATCTCTCCAACAGTAATGCTAAGTTTCCATATTTGAAGAATGCAGAAGATTATCATCTGTGGTCCATGAAGATGCAGAACTGGATCACAAACATTGATTGGAATCTGTGGGAGGTTGTTAAGAAAGGGAATAGTCTGAAGAAGCATGTTACAGATGCTGATGGAGTTGTTACTATTGTAGGACCCAAAACTGCTGAAGAGATTCTGGCTGTGCAGAGGGAGAGTAAAGTCAGAACTATTTTGCTTCAAGCTATACCAGATGACCATATGGGTGACTTCCATTTTATGGAGGATGCCAAGGATATTTGGATGGCTATAAAAGCAAGATTTGGTGGGAATGAGGAATCAAGAAGGCTGCAGAAGTCTCTGCTGAAGCAAAAGTTCCAAGAATTTCAGATATCTGAAGAAGAGGGTATTCATAAGGGTTATGACAGGTTTCATCGAATATTGAGTCAACTTAATCAGTTGAAGGCTAGACCTGACAATGAAGACTGCAATTCTAAATTTCTGAGATCTCTACCGCCATCTTGGTTACAAGTTTGTATTGTTCTCAAGACCAAAGGTGGGTTGGACATGATGTCTTTTGATGACCTCTACAATAGGCTTAAATCACTTGAGCCTGATGTTAGAAGTCCCATTCGTCCATCCACTCATTCTGCATTTGTTGGTGCCTCTACTAAACCTGTGCATCAAGCCTCAAGTTCATATTCATCAGGAGCATCTTCTCAAACTTATAATCAAACTGCTCCTAAATCAAAATCAAGTAGTATGTTGGAGGATCTTATTCATTCATTTGTGGCCGAATATGAACCTCAGCAGTTTATTGCTTATGAGGACTTTGAACAGGTAGATCCATTGGAAATGCAGGAGATGCACTTGAAATGGGAGCTTGCAATGATCTCAATGAACATCAGAAGGTTTGAAGCCAAGTCTGGAAGAAAGTTTGGTTTTAATGGCAAAGAAGCAGCAAGGTTTGATAGAAGGAAGGTTAAATGCTACACTTGTGGTCAAGTGGGACATTTTTCAAGGGAATGCAAAGATAGAAAGGCTGGAGATGAAGTTAGATATGGTTCTTATCCATTGGAAGCAGGGAATAACAAGACTGTACCTTCAAAGGCTATGGTGACTCTGGATCACCAAATTGATTGGGCTGATCATGAACCTGCTGGAGAGGAAGCTGCTACTTCTTCACAATTGAATCTGTTGGCATTTACACCTTCAGAAGACAAGAAGGAGCAAGTCTCCTTGATGGGAATCTCTCAGGTAACCAACTGTGTGTTTGGATGTAGTGTAAGATACAATGAGCTTAAACAAGAGTTTGATGAATTGAAACCAAAGTACAATGAGTTTTATATAGAGGTAGAGTCTTATAAAATGGCTTTAAAAACTGTAGAAAAACAAAAAGTATGGTTTCAAAAGAATCAAGTTAAATATGATGAAAAAATAAGAGTTCTAGAAAGTGATTTAGAGGTTGCTAAGATAGACTTAAAACGTACTGAAAAAGAGAAGTCTGATTTAGAAAAAGAAAAACAAGAGTTACAAGCTAAATTAGACAAAGAGATAGCTAGAAATAAACAATGGTTAATATCAGGTGATAATCTAGCTAGGGAACTTTATGGTAGTCAGGCTGTGAACTCTAAAATAGGTTTGGGATTTCAAAAATATGTTGGTTTAGAGGCTAAAAATGACCTAGGTAAATCCACACCTGCTGGATTAGCTAACTTTGTCAAAGAAGGTAACTTACATGCTGTCCCTGGACCTATAAGAGGGGAACATATGCCTATTGACCTATCCATACCTAGTGACTTTGATGGATCACACCATCTCTATGGCAAAAAGTCAACTGACTTGCAAGACCCTATTGTGAAATCTACTGACTCTGTCTCTTGTTGTAACAGTGACAAGTCTGCTGATGAAGGGTCTACCTCATTTGCTAGCTGTGATTCAAGTGAGAAGTCGGACCTGCCCAAGACCATGCCCAAGACCACACAAAAGACATCACCCAAGACTCCCCACAAGCCTTCTAGAGTTGCTGCTGATAACAAGACAGTTTCTACTGAAGACTTGTTTTTCAATTCTTTGCATAATAATACTTTTAGCTTTGTTAAAAACAATTCTGTTTGTCATGGTGATTTGAATACTTTTTCATGTTATGGAAATTCTTTTGGTTTGCATAAATCTTCTAAAAAGAAGAAGTGTTTTGTGTGTGGAAGTAAATATCACTTGATTAAGGATTGTACATATCATGAGCAAAGAATGGGTGCATGTATTAGTCAAAGAAAAACTAGGCAAATGTGGAAAAATGTTAGTGAAATACCATCTTTTGTTCCACATCAGCAGAAACCTAATTCTGCTGAATCTCATTTTTCATGGAGAAGAACCAGTACTAGACCATATGTTCGACCCACTAGTTCTTTCTTTTATAATGGTTATTGGCCTAATCACTTTGACTCAATGTGTAATGGTGGTGGGAAATGGAATACTGCTGTGAAGCCCTCAGCAGGTTGTTCTTGGACTAAGAAGGGACCTAATATGCATTACAGGCCCAAGAACAATGGTGGATCTAAAACATCTACATGGCCAGTTACTAATGATCCACAAGGCAGGCTCAAGTCAGCAATGACTTAAGTCTCCAATGTGTACTAATTTTGTATATTTTTGTTGTTGTTGTAGGAACATCCTTTGAAAAGTACTGAAGTTGGTATTGTTGATAGTGGTTGTTCAAGAAGTATGTCAGGGAACAAGGATAAGATGCATGACTTTGAACACATTGAAGGAGGAGGCACTGTAACCTTTGGAGGTGGAGATGGCAAAATAACAGGGAAAGGAACCATAAAGACACCCTTGTTAGACTTTGAAAATGTCTACTATGTGAAGGAACTGGAACATTTTAATCTTATCTCAGTATCACAAATTTGTGACACTAAGCATAAGGTTTTCTTCTCTGAAGATGAGTGTCTTGTACTTTCCAAGGACTTCAAACTCCCAGAAGACACAACTGTATTGCTGAGAGTTCCTAGAACCTTTAACTTATACACATTCAATCTGAATGATGTTCAGCCTGAAGGTGATCTAACATGTTTGGTAGCCAAAGCTTCCCTGGATGAATCTAATAAATGGCATAGAAGAATGGCTCATGTAAATTTCAAGACCATTAACAAGTTATCCAAACTTGGTCTTGTTAAGGGCCTTCCTTCTAAACTCTTCACCAATGAACACAATTGTATTGCTTGCAACAAAGGGAAACAACACAGAGCCTCTTACAAACAAGTCCAAGCAGTGAGCTCCATTTCAGAACCTCTTCAGTTGCTGCACATAGGGGTGTCATTCGGGTCAACCCGACCCGATAAGCCTCTTATCGGGTCGGGTCTATCGGGTTTTCGACATATAAAATTTAACCCGCAACCCGATCCGATAAGGAATCGGGTTATCGGGTTCGGGTCTATCGGGTTATCGGGTCTATCGGGTTCGGGTTATCGGGTTCGGGTTATCGGGTTATCGGGTCAAGTTCAAAAATTATAAAGCTTTTAATGGGTTATTATAGCTTATCGGGTTATCGGGTCAACCCGATAACCCGATAACGAAATAATTAAGACCCGAAACCCGACCCTATAAGGCTATCGGGTTTATCGGGTTGACCCGATAACCCGATAAGGTATATTGGACCCGAATCAACCCGACCCTATAAGGCCTTATCGGGTTCGGGTCGGGTTCGGGTCGGGTCGGGTCGGGTCGACCCATATGACACCCCTAGCTGCACATGGATCTCTTTGGTCCAACCCCCATTAGAAGTATTGATCACAAGTACTTCTGCCTAGTTATTACAGATGATTATAGCAGGTTTCGCTGGGTGTTCTTTCTCAAAACTAAGGATGAAACAACTCCAATTCTGAAAGAATTCATTATCTTAGTTGAGAACCAGCTGAATAAAAAGGTGAAAGGAATTAGGTGTGACAATGGTACAGAATTCAAAAATGTTGTCCTCATAGAATTTTGTAAGTCTAAAGGGATAAGAAGGGACTATAGTACTCCAAGAACTCCACAACAAAATGGGGTTGCTGAAAGGAAAAATAGAACCCTCATTGAGGCAGCAAGATCAATGCTTGCAGACTCCAAACTACCCACCATGTTTTGGACTGAAGCAGTCAGTACTGCATGTCATGTCTTGAACAGGGTATCCATCACTAGACTTCATGTCAAGACACCTTATGAACTTCTCACTGGGAAAGTTCCTCACATACATTACCTTAAGCCTTTTGGATGTAAGGTGACTATTCTGAATACTGCTGATATACTGGGTAAATTTGATGGGAAAGCTGATGAGGGATATATAGTTGGGTATTCAGCTCATAGCAAGGCCTATAGGGTTTATAATCTGAATGCTAAAAAGATTGAAGAGACCCTTAATCTGAGATTTCTTGAAGATCAGCCTAATATTCAGGGTCAAGGCCATTCTTGGTATTTTGACCTAGATTATTTGACTGACTATTTAGGGTATACTAGGCATGCCTCTAATCCTAATGCAGGTACCAAAGATTCTAGTTCTCATCCTGCAGGTTCCATGGATGATGACTCAAAATGTGAGTCTGAGCTAGAAGAGAATACTTTTGTTGTACCATCTTTTCCACCTAACCATTTTGTAGGTAATCACTCTGCTGCTGAACAAGATGATGAGTCACATTATGTAGAAGATCTTGCAAGATTGCAGAAGCAGGAACATGCTGCTACTAAGGAAGCTCATAAACTCAATGATAAGGTTACACAAGAGACTGAGGCCATCCTACATCAGTCAGCACAAGCAGTCAGTGGAAACAAGGATACTGCTGAAGGCACACCTATTCACACTGATAAAGTCAAAGATGCTGATTCAGCTGATGTTCACTCTCCCATTTCTACTGAAGTCTCTGCAGATTTTGATAAGCCCTTTACCAGATTTCCTAGTCCTTCTGATCTTGGAAATTATCAACCAAAGCCTAGCTTGTTTAACTCAGCTTCATATGATACTGAGTTTGAGCCTACACTCACCAACATTGATGCCAACATTGATGTTACACCTACAACTACCAAAAGGATTCACAATGCTCATCCCCTATCCAAGATTATTGGTGATCCTAAAGACCCTGTTCGAACTAGAAGCACTGTCAAGAATACAAAATATGGCGAAGTTGCTTTTATCTCTTATGTCTACAATCAAAAGAGGAACAATCACACAGACTTCAAACATTGTTTATTTGCATGCTTTCTCTCTCAGATTGAACCAACTAGTGTTCCTCAAGCACTGGCTGATTCAAGTTGGCTTGAAGCAATGCAAGAGGAGATGCTGCAATTTAAGAATCAGCAGGTTTGGATTTTAGTTCCTCTTCCTGATGGGAAATATGCCATTGGGACAAAATGGATTCTGAAGAATAAAAGAGATGCCAGGGGTATTGTGGTGAAGAACAAAGCAAGACTAGTGGCTCAAGGTTTCAGACAGGAGGAAGGCATTGACTATGATGAGGTCTTTGCACCAGTGGCCAGAGTTGAAGCTATAAGGATATTTTTGGCCTATGCCTCTTATATGGGCTTTATGGTTTATCAGATGGATGTAAAAGGTGCTTTCTTGTATGGAGAGATTGAAGAGGAGGTTTATGTGACTCAACCCAAGGGATTTGAAGACCCTGATCATCCTGAGTATGTGTACAAAGTTGTCAATGCTCTCTATGGACTGCATCAAGCTCCCAGAGCTTGGTATGCTAGACTCTCCACATTTCTGCTGAAGAATGGCTACAGAAGAGGTGCCATTAACAAGACTTTATTTCTCAAGAAAGATTCAAGGGATATTATTCTTGTGCAGGTGTAGGTGGATGATATTATCTTTGGTTCTACCAAAGAAGCCTGGTGTAGAGAATTTGAGGATTTGATGAAGGGAGAATTTCAGATGAGTGCCATGGGAGAACTCACTTTCTTTCTGGGTTTGCAAGTTCAGCAGAAACCTGATGGTATATTTATACATCAGGAGAAATATGTAAAAGATATGTTGTCCAAGTTTACTATGGAAAATGTCAGGACTGCCACAACTCCATATGAGGCTCCCAAACCAAAGAACAATCTTACTCCTGATCTTCCTGTAAATGTTCATTTATACAGGTCTATGATTGGTTCTTTGATGTACTTGACTGCCTCAAGACCTGATATTACATTTGCTGTGAGTGCATGTTCAAGACACCAAGTCACTCCACTTACCTCTCATATGAATGCTATCAAGAAGATTTTTAAGTATCTTAAAGGCCAACCACACTTAGGTCTTTGGTATCCCAAAGAGTCTCCATTTCAGCTAGCAGCTTATAGTGATAGTGACTATGCTGGTGCCAATTTGGATAGAAGATCCACAATTGGAGGTTGTCAATTTCTTGGAAGAAGACTGATTTCTTGGCAATGCAAGAAACAGACAATTGTTGCTACCTCTACTACTGAAGCAGAGTATGTTGCTGCTGCCAATTGTTGTGGACAGGTTCTATGGATTCAGAATCAATTACTGGATTATGGGTACAACTTCATGAATACTACCATTTTCATTGACAATCAAAGTACCATATGCATTGTTAAAAATCCAGTTTTTCATAATAGAACCAAACATATTGAAATCAGACATCACTTTATCAGGGATGCTTATGAGAAACATTTGGTTAAAGTGGTCAAACTTCACACAGATGAAAATGTGGCAGATTTATTAACCAAGGCATTTGATGGACCAAGATTTCAATATTTGGTGGTCCATATTGGTATGTTAAACCCTTAACTGCAAAGTTTAAGGGGAGGCATAAGCCTCAGGGGAGGCATATGCCTCAGGGGAGGATGATGACTGTAAACTTTGTACTATTTGTATATGTTGTATAATTTCTGAAGTTTTAACAAGTTTTTAACACTAACCCTCTAACAGTTGTGCAAGTTGTTTGGTGTATTTGCTTGTTTGATGGTTGTTTTGCAGATGTTCTAAGAATGAAAGTTCCATGATTAATGTCACCAAGAGCTAAAGTCAAAGGAATGTGGTCAATATGCTGAACATGGTTTCTACTGATCAATTGAAACATGCTGAAGGTCTTACACAATGGATAAATTCAATTAAGATCTTTTCATTCATTCATAGAAACAAGTTACAGCTTACATTCAATGTTGCAACTGAGATACAATGACCATTCCTAAACTATTGACTAATTCAGTACTACTAGCTTCTATCACTTATTACAAAATACTTGAGGCTATGACAAGTACAATGAAGAAGCTGAAGATGAAAATGGAAAAAGAAGAGAAGGAAGACTGGGAAGATGCTCATGAATTAAAGTCAAGAGAATACTCAAGAACTTTGCCTCATGGTTACATTCCTTAATCACCTACTTCTGCTTCTCCTTTCCCTTACGTATGATCTCAGAACTCTTGCTCTGTCCAATATGTTCTTGATGTGGAAGACCAGGTCCTGGAGCAGGAAGATCCAACACCAAATTTTGTGATGTTGGAAGAGATGGATCCCTAGTACTTGATCTTGGTTGGGATCTCTCTGGTGTAGAAGGAGGAAGAAAGGATGGATCTTCATGTTCTTCCTCTGAAGAGTCTTCATCAGAGGTATAGATGAAGGGAGAGACAAGCTCTCTCTCAGCAGGATTGGGTGCATTGCTTGGTTCACCCTTCAAATGAGCATTCCATTGTCTTTCTTGTGCATCCCATCAGTTCTCCAATGCTCTTTCAAAGTCAGAACCTTCAAACCCCCATGGATATGGTGGTACATCTTCTTCTGCTGATGGAGAAGAGGAATTTGAATCTGAAGTCTTTGGGTGTGAAGACATAATTGGGGTTAATCAAAATTAGGGTTTGAAAGATGATTTGGGGTAAATTGATGACTGAGATGTGTGATTTGGGGTGTTTAAATAAGCCAATTTTAGGAGTTACGATATTTAATGCGAGTTGGGTGGCACAGTAAAACCAAGATATTGACCGAAGATATTTTTACCTTTGGTTGATTCTGTTGATAGTTGACTATGCTTCAGCAGGTTTGACTTTCATTGCTGCTGAAGGGTTAATTTTCAAATTAGAAGTTTTGTCAGACTTGGTCAATAAGTTGTTCCGATAATTTTGACCACGATTGGGGAACTTCCAAATTTAACTTACTCTGCATATCTTTTCGAATCAAAATTATTCGCTTATCACTTCAAATAAACCCATTATTCTTTGGAGTAATTCATAACATTCTCACACACATTCAGTCAAATGGCTCAACTTGAATTGAAGGGCGATCATAACAAATATGCTATTCTAACAACAAAGAAGGGACATGAAGAATTCGATTTGATGGTGGAATTTCTACAAAGGTCGAAAATTCATTATGCTTTGACTTATTGTCCCAATTTGGTGTGTGAATCCTTGGTGAAACAATTTTAGGCATCTGCTACTAAAAGATCTGCTACAGAGATAGTAGCTGAAATAGATGGTGTAGAATATGTGGTGACAGAAGGGTTGATAAGGACAAAGCTTCAGTTGGATGATGAAAATGGTGTGTATCATTCCAACACTTCAGAGATTCTTGCTGGGTTAAGAGAAGCTGGATATCAAAGTACTGATACATCAAAGTGGTACAAGAATCAATTTTGTCCAAAGTGGAGGTATTTGGTGCATCTGTTGCTTCAGTGTATGAGCAACAAGTGTGGTGGATGGAACTAGTTCTCTCTGCAATTGGGTTGTGGTATTGTTTGTCTTTCTAAGGGTGAAACGTATAATTTTTCTAAGTTTATTTTTGGAAATATGCTAGAAAATATAGATAAGGAATAGCATAAGTTTTTAATGTACCCTAGATTCTTACAAATAATCTTAGACATAACCACTGAAGATATGACCCATATACCCATTAAAAGTCTAGGTTCTAAGTTGTTTGCCTTAATGAAAACTAATTATACTGGGGAACATTACCCTATTTTGGAAGCAATGTTGCCACAAGGCAATGCTAATGTAGTTGAGGGTGATGATGCTGGTAATGTGCCTGCTTCTAATGCTGCTGATGATGGTAATCCATCATCTTCTGGTGTTGCTGCTGATGGTAATCCTTCAGTGGTAATGGAGGAAGCGCCAGCTACAACTGCTGAACCTTTACCTGATTCTACTGACTTACCACCACCTACCCCTGTACAAATGTCACCTAGCCCTATCATCTCACCAGTTCAGGATGCTCCAACTGAGCAAATTCATGAGTTTGAAAATGACTTACAGACTCTTGAACCTGATATTACTAGACTACCTTCACCCAGTTCTTTGGGAGAGCAAATTAATGTAGATTCTCCTAATGTTGTACATGAGTCTGTTTATCCTGCTGGGTTCAATGAAGCTCCACATACCACTGTGCAATCTGCTGGTAGAGCTGAGGACCCTATTACTCACTTTTGTATATGATTCTCTAAGCAGGTACATGAAAATGACTGAAGATCTTCAGAAAGAACTTGCTGAGACCAAGACTACTCTTGGTAATGAAATTCAAAGTCTGAAAAGCAAAGTCAAAGATTTGGAGACACAGCTAAGTCAGCAGAAGCAAAGCAAAGATGGATTGGATTCTACTGAAGTAGCAAAGGAGGCAAATTTGGATTCTCTTGAGATTCTAGCTGAAGTTGCTAGACAGTCTCATGTTGTTCCTCCTAAAGCTGCTGAAGCACCTCAATCTAAACCAATAATACTAGTTCAAAGAAGAAGTACAAGACAGTATTTGGCAAGGAAAGCTGCTAAAGCTTCAAAAGTATCTGGTGATGATAATGATGTGCTGATGACTGAAGTTGTGGATATACTTCAGGAGAAACAATCATTAAGAAGGGTTACTGCTGATCAATCTGCTGACAGAGGAAATACATCAGGAGAAACATATTTTGTAGCTGGGAAAGAATACTTGAATTCTCCTGTTCATCATTCATCTGAGAATATACAAGTTTCTACTGATAAAGAGGTTCAAGATGTACATGATGAACCTATGGCAGATGTGCATGTGTCTACTGATGATGTTGCTGCAGCTAATGTTCCTCATGATGGTTTGGATGAACTTGTAACTGCTGAAGATAGAGCTGGACAAGGTAAATTATTACAAGAATGGGAAAATTATATGAAGAGTGCAAATCTTGCTGAGGAAGTACAAGCTAAGTTTGATGCAGAATTAGATTCTGAGACTCAAAGATATGTTTCTACCTTACCTATTGCAAGACAAAGGGAATTGGATGCAGCAGTTCTAGAGTTTGATGAGTTAGACTGGCAGATGATTGGAAAACAGATGCTTGCTAATCCTACTGTAACTACTGAATTAATTGGTAAGAAAGTAGGGGAACAAGATTATGAATCTGAGATTGTGAAAATGTTAAAGATGAGGAAGAAGGCAGCTGATGAATTAAAAGCTAAAGCAAAAAGGGAAAAACCTATGACTCAAGCACAGCAAACAGAGTATATGATAACATATGTGAAAAATCAGAGCAGCTCATTATATAATTCTGCTTGGTCTAAGAAACATGTATGGGGACTTCCATTTGAAAAACTAGTTGAGATTTATAATAAGATCAAAGCTAGGAATGCTAAAGCTGGAATGGATGCTTCAAAGAATATTCCACTTATCAATGTTGATGCTGATTCATCTGAGAATATTCATATTGCTGCTGAACAAGTATCTTTACCTGATACTTCTGCTGGTGTTGTTGTTTCTAAGGATAAAGGTAAAGCCAAAGTGACAACATTAGATGCTCCAACTAGGAAGAGAACTAGGAGACAATTGGAGCTGGAAAGATTAGGTGAAGAAACTGCTAGGAAGTTGACTGAAGATCAAGAAGCTGAACAAAGGGCTGAGCTTGCTAGATTTCATGAACTGAAGACAAGAGAAGTTGAAATTCAAGCTGCTAGAAACAAACAAATTAGGAAGGCTATGGATGAACAATATGCCTCTGCTGCACTTGAATCTTTTGAAGATTCTGCTGATGACCAATTGGATACTCCATCAGTGGATACTGAAGCTGCAGAAGGTGATTCTGCTAAAGTAGCAGTTCATGATGCTATTTATGTTCCTGGAAGAAGAGGAAAGAGAATGGCTAAAGTAGGATCATCACAGTCAAAACAAAGTCTAATTAATGTGAATGATTCTGATGCTTCATTTATAAGGGAAGGATCATCTGATGATTGGCCAGAAGGAACTAGAGTTGTTCTGGTGAGTTGGGAGTTAAGTAAAGATGGTCAAATCAATACTATTTATAGATTGGATAAGACATCCATCTCCTTTGCTTTTCTTCAGCAGATTCTTCATCTTGTAAATTATCAAGATTTGGTCACTCTATATGAGTTGGTTACTAAGTATTATGCCACTCATACTCCTGAAGGTTCTGGATTGTATTTGTTGGGTGATCTTCAAGTGTTGTTTGATTCTTCTACTCCTACAGGTGCAAGTTATGATATCTGGAAGAACAATCAGAAATGGAAAGTTCAGAGTTGGAAGTTCTATCCTATGTCTTATGTGCATGTGCTGGAAACTACTACTGGTCTAAGGATTATCATGGATATTACCAACAAATATCCTCTGAAGGTATCTTTGATGGAGAAAATGTTACAAAAGAAGTTGGAAATTCCTCCTGATCCAGTTGGTAATACAAGATTGTTTGCTGAATCTTTGGTGAAGGTTTTCAAACAAAGGATTAAGACTTCCAGAGCAGCATCTGAGTAGAGATATTATGTTGTATATTTATTTTATTAGTAAAAAAAAAAAAAAAAAAAAAAAAAAAAAAAAAAAAAAAAAAAAAAAAAACTGACTTGTTGTTGTATAGTATTTGTCTGCAGGTTTGGTTATCAACTTACCTGATGTTGACTATTCCATCATAAAGTTGGCTAGTCCAAAGGGTACAGCTTTGGTAAAGACATGTCAAATCTGTTGATAGCTGTAATGGTTTGCTCAAAACCATAGGGTTTTCAACTCACCCATGCTTTGTTGTTGAGTAGTTGAAATGGTTGTCAATTGACCATGGATTTTTCCTTTATGGATTCCAAATAATTGGCTAGCCCACATGTATATGGCTTGTGGTAAAGGCAGTGGAAAACCATATTTGGTAATCAGTTAACCAAGATGATTTTTCATCAAAATAATTGGCTAGTCCTGAGCAAATGACTACAGGTAAAGACATCTCAAATCCGTTTATAGCTGATGATTTGCTAAAAATCATGTGGTTATCAGTGTACCTTTGAACACTTGGCTACTCCAGTAGTGATGGCTATTGGTAAAGAGACATCAAATCCATTATTTTCAATGATTCACCTCTCACAGGAGTTAACACACCTAGAAGTGATGAGAATAGTATGAAACTAATTTGTTTTGATGTACATTAAGTCATTTGTTGCTGCAAAGAATGGAGCTTTCAAGTATATGCTGATCATAGAGATTCTGCTGATGATAATTCTTTGCTGGTGCTATGTTACAATCCTCTTGGTATGTTACTTTAAAGATCTATCAAGAATCTTGAACTTAACTAGGTCAAATTCAAGATTAGGGGAGGATTGTTGGGAATTCTGTGAAGTAAGAATTCTGCTGCTGTTTCTGCTGAAAGGATCCTGCTGAAGAGTTGGTTTCTGCTGAAGCAGTGTATCTGCTGAAGACATAGTTCAGTTTTATTAGTTTCTGCAGATATAGTATTTCCGTGTTTTATGTAATGTAGTTTGGATATGCATGAGTTTATTTAGGAAGTGATAATGCATATCTTTTAGAAGTTTTAGAATATACGTTTCTTGTGAAACGGTTTAGGGTTCCTTGAGTATAAAAGGAACACACGGTTTATGTATTGAATAACTTTTAGAAAAATTCTTATTCTTAATTAAAAAGATCCGTAGAGGATCAAGAGTTCTTAGTATCAAGCTTGTGTTTTGTTTCCGCTTTATTTTACAAGTTGCAGAGATTGTCTATTAGTGTGTTATTGATTACAGTGACATTACTAACGATTCTAGAGTGCTCAAGAAGATCTATCAAGGTCTATAGCTCAACAGAACGGATCACGGTCATGAATTTGATAATGAATTTCAATTTGGAAACTTTCGTGATATTAATGGTATCACTCATAACTTTTCGGCTCCACGTACCCCTCAATCTAATGGTGTAGTAGAACGTAAAAACCGGACATTGCAAGAGATGAGTAGAACAATGCTTAATGAACAAAACATTCCACAAAAGTTTTGGTGTAATGTCGTTGACACATCAACGTACATTTTAAATCAAGTCTTAATTAGACCATTTTTGAATAAAACTCCTTATGAACTATATAAAGGTAAAAAGCCTACATAAGGATACTTTAGAGTGTTTGGGAGTAAATGTTTCATGCTTAACACCAAGGATTATCTCACCAAATTTGACCCAAAGTCTTATGAAGCTGTATTTCTTTGATATTCACAAAATAGTAAAGCTTACATTGTTTTGAACAAAGAAACCTTAAGAGTCGAGGAATCGTTGAACGTAACATTTGACGAGAGTCTACCCCCCTCTAAGACATCACCTTTGGTAGATGATGACTTAGTTGAAAGCCAAGCAATAGAAAGTCAAGAGATTTTAGGTAATGACAAGGAAGATGAACTATTAAACAAAGAACTTGTCAGTGTCAAAGAATCTAAATGTCACAACTCGTAATTTCCGGTCATTTTCCAAACCTCGACAATTTACTATTCATAAGTTACTATTCATCATTTACTATTCATCGATCACTATTCATCATTTTCGAGGTCAATTTGACATTCTGAGAAGTGTTCAGAAATTTTACTATTCACTTGACACTATTCATTTCCGAGAGAAAACCACTATTCACGTGCATTATTCATGTCATCGTAAATTTAGTTTACGAGTGTTCAAATTCGCGTAATCGTATTGGTTCAGGAGCGAATTCATGCATTATTATCAGGGACATTTCATACGGACTAGAAATAGTCAGCATATCATCATTAGGGCACTTGCATACTATTCCACTCGTAGGATAAATAAATTAATACTTTTGGTACAATTAACGAATTACGTATGTTTATTTTAAATAAACACTAATACGCGAACTATAAATGTGACTAACACGTCCAACACTCCCGATTATGATTCCAATATATTTTTATATTCATTTTTATAATATAAAAATTATAATATTAATTTACCCGGTACTTTGGAGATTTATTTTAATTATTAACATAAGTTTACAAAAATCACGACGGTTTTCGTAGGAATTGAACAACAATTATCTAAACACCCAATAATTTTACCCAACCTATTTTTATAATTTTTATAACTTTATTATGACCCGGTTAACTCCGTTAAAATTTATTTTTAGTTAACCCGGTACACTTTAAAACTACAACTAAACACATAATAATGCATAATACACCAAAAGTCTTACACTCCGACCCCCCCCCCCTCCATTTATTGCCACCCCCCCCCCCCCCCTAACCATACCAATCCCTTACAAGTTTGAAAAATTACACAAGTCTTAATAACTACATGTACTAACTTCATTTTTATAATAAATACCAATAATACATATTTTGGAAACTAGATCTTTTTCTCTCATTTTCCACTAGCCAAGAAAAGCTCATTTCTTTCTTTTCTCTCTTGCTCATTCACGGCCAAGAACAACAACAAGGAGGAAACCAAGATTTTTCCAAGATCAAGTAATTTTACAAGTCATAGTAGTATCCTAGTTAAGGTTTTGAAATAAAAACCTCAATGATAATTAAGTATTTTTCATCAAAAGCTCATTAATCTTTCAAGTAAGTATGTCAAACTAATTTTCCTAATTTTATCAAGTTCTTATTATGTTCATATGGCTTTTATACAAGATCTTATGCATTTGATAGCTTATACCACTTTATTTTTGTAAACTTTTGATCATACAAGCCCTAGAAGTGATTTTTGGTTAGATCCTTGTTAGATCTACTTGGTTTTGGTGATTAGGAACCCATGACACCCTAAGAAGGTGTATGGTAGGATTAGATTAGTTTTGTGGTGTTTGAAAGTGGTTTGATGGATGATGGAACTAGTTTGGAGACTTGAAAATGGTTTTTGAAACACTTGAAATACCTACTGTCCCTATTTTAATTTCGTGGGAAAATCAGTAGATGGTGGCTAATTTTTGACCAAAGATTTAGAAAATACTTTCAAAAACAAAACTATGGCCGAAAACGGGGATAAAAACGAGTTTATAACGAAGGAGATATGATTTTTGCAAATTTAACGACGAAAACTAATTTTGTAGAAACTGCTTGCTGTTTGGCAGTTTTCAATGGGTAAAAAGAGGTATTAAACGTAACCTAGAGGAGCCGAGTTATCAAAAATATACTAGTATACACAAAGACGAATCCGTGGACATAAAGAACAAGGAAAACGAGCCTAAAACGACCGAGTTATACCCGTTTTAACATCGTCAAAACTATATATATATATATAGTCACAAATAAAAATAATAACGTACGTACTAAATGGTATATTTTCTAGCAACGTTACTAATGGCTATTTTCTTAACAAACAAATACGTACGACCCGAGGGAATATTTATACGACATGACGACGTCATTCTAAGGTTTTGGTACGAGGATTTTAACGCTAACTTTTCGTACAAGTTATTATGACAAGTTATATACTTCTTTAAATGAACTTATTTTTCCTAAGTATGGAAACTATTTTACCATGACGACAACTAGTATTTCCAAATTACGAGTGGTATAGGTATCATGTGCATGTGCATTCATTACATCATTTCATGATCTAAATTAGATCATTATCATTCATCTTAGGTTGCGGCTAGTGTTCGCGCCTTGTTGTCCCGATCATTCTATCACTTTGTACTAGCATTTCGAGGTGAGTCATAGCCCCACTTTTACTTGTTTAATTTCTTTATAAACTCTTTGGGGGAGATACATGCTTAAATACTTGTTTTATACTTTTATACGATTTGAATTACTTTTGAAGGAGAATACGCTGCTTTTATTATTTTTGTACAATGCCAAGTATTAAATTCCTTACATTGCTTAAGTTTCCTTATTACCACGTCTTGACAAGTCCCCTTTATTATCATGGACCGTTAATTTTAGTACTAAGCGAGAGTGAATGAATAGATCTATTGAGGGTGACTCCTCCATCTGTGTTTGGGTTGCTCCAACAGTATTACAGATGCATTTCATGTCTTTATTATTAGGGTGTCTGGTAAACACTCATTTGGGGCCAAGTAACGTCTAGCTTCGGTTTCATGAGCTTAAGAGAGAATGTAGTTTTATGACTGAAAAACTTATTTCTTTATACTTAGGCTATGGTACATAAGATTAAAGTTAAATACAGATGGTTTTTATAAATCTTGTTTCGGATTTCTTATGTCTGATTTCTTATTTCGGATTTCTAAATTCTGAGTTCTTATACCGGATTTCTTATGTCTGATTTCTTATTTCGGATTTCTAAATTCTGAGTTCTTATTCCGGATTTCTTATGTCTGATTTCTTATTTCGGATTTCTAAATTCCGAGTTCTTATTTCGGATTTCTTATTACTGAATTATGATGTCTTTGTATCGGCTTTAATACTGACTTACGATGATTTTAATGGGAAATTCTTCTCTTCAAATGTTTTACCATATCTATTTGTTCTTTAAATCTATGAACTCACCAACCTCGTGTTGACATTTTAGCATGTATTTTCAGGTTGTTAAGGTAGCTCATGATGCATGCATTTGGACATTCATGGAGTCGTGGAGACGACGCGTCTGACTATATTTTCTACACCTATGAACGTTTGATTGTGTTGAACTTATTTTAACTAAAATGGCAACATCTTTTGGGACCTATGTTTTGTAAACTCTGAATGTTTTAATGATCAAACGCTGTATTTTCAAAACGACACTTTAGGTCGTTCAATATAACTGTAACTATGGTGCTATGACAGTCACCCCCAGGTATTCCATTCCGCTGCCATTCAGGTATTTTGGGGGTGTGACAGATTGGTACCAGAGCTAAGGTTATAGCGAACTAGGATGTATCTTGGACCCTAGACTATAACCACATCATCATAGCATCTCATCATTTCATCATAGGTGCATATTCACTATACATGTTGCTTTACGCACACACTGTGCAAGTTATTCATACCCATACTCATATATATATATATATATATGATTATATTGACCTGGTTCACAAGTGACATGTCTTCAGATACCCACACTGTTATCCTTTCACCGGATTCCGACATTGAAGATGCCTTGTCATCTTCCACTACCATTATACCACCAGTTACACGTATACCACCGTTAGCACTATTGATTTATTATAGGAATAAGGTTTTCCTATCATTCAACCTATACATAGAATGCCGTTTGGTAGAGTGTTCAGACTTAATTTTAATGGACTTATTAGGATGCTTATTACAAGGGAGATAACATGTTTTCTTTCCTTATCTAGTAGGACGCTTACTACTTAGGTACTATCACCACCATTGGTTACTTATTACACTATTGGTCGTCCCATAGTGCGTACTTCAACTTTACCTCTTTGATGTCGCGAGATAGCGCGAAAGAGGGTAGTATCCCATTCACTATTATCACCATTATCTCCTAACTCATCACTAGGATCGCATTGTCATCAATGTTATTCTCATCCTTTAGAATACCACCATTGTCAGTTTCCTTTTCCATTTTCACTTGCCATGAATTAGATAACGCCTTGTGGATAATACCAAGATTACGGACTCAACAGGAACATCTACAGGTTCCTCAAGAATGGTTTAGAACCTACACTATCTAGGACTTGATCGATGCACAACTACAGATACCACTTCAGGACTATCTCGACGTTATGATGCCATAAACCTGATTTCACCTAGAAGGATTACAGGAAGTCTTTAGACTAGACTTATATCTTTACTAGCTTTTGCTATTATCCTAGCCACGAGAGGTGTGGCATAGTTCGAAGAAACTTGTAGTATTTTGATTGATGAACAAACGGAATCACCAAGTATTGACTCTACTATGGAGGAATGGTTGTGCTATCTATGATATGGATTCATATAGACCGAAACTTTCATGTATTATATTCATGAGTTATGAATATGATGATTTTTATTACCTATAGATTCTCATGGACTTTTATGATTTGATGGAAATAGATTTAAGCAAACCACTCCAAGCATGACGCAAGCTGCTGTTGGACAAGTCATTGCCAAGAACATTGTCACAACTCACCATTTCACGTCATTTACTATTTCAGGTCATTTTCCAAAACTTCGACTTTTTACTATTCATAAATCACTATTCATCAAAACACTATTCATCGTTTTACTATTCATCGTTTTCGAGGTCAGTTTGATGTTCTGAGAAACTTTTTGGAAATTTACTATTCACCGAACACTATTCATTTCCGGAAAAAGTTTTCATCATTCACTTGCATTACTCATTTCATCGTAAATTTAGTTTACGGGTATTCAAATTCGCGTAACCGGATTGGTTTAGGTGCGAATTCATTTCATTAGTGTTAAGTACACTGCATACGGACTGGGGATAGTCTGCATATCATCATAACAGCATTTTCATGTTATACCACTCTCAGGATTTTCAAAATTTCCATATTCAGTACATTTAACGTTTTTACGTATACGTAATTATAATAAACGTTAACACCCGGTTTATACACGACGAATATATCTAAATATTCCCACAATGGTCCCGACATATTTTTATATCCATTTTAACATCATAAAAGTTATAACATTCAGTTACCCAGTATTTTGGAAATTTATTTTATTTTTAACGTACGCGTATGAATATAACGACGGTTTTCGTGAAAACTAAACAATAATCACCCGATCACTCAGTAAATGTACCCAACATATTTTTAATATGTTTTTATCATTATTATAACTTTTATTTCATCCCGGTTAACTTCGTGAACGTTTATTGCTATTAAACCCGGTACCCGATTTTAACGAATAACGCGTAATAACACTTAACGCTACACTATATTTTCTAAGTGATCAAAACCGTTTTGGCTACTCCTTTTCACACCCAAAAACCAGCCCCAAGACACACCCTTTTAACCCCTAGCATTAACTTAACCATTTTATACTAATAAACCACTTAAAACATAACTTTACCAATTTTTACAAATCATAATCCAACTTTTGAGCTAAGAACACTTTTCATCTCATCTTCTTCCATTTCCTCTCCAAACCCACGACTTATTATTGATCTCCATGATCAAGTGATCATTTTTCATAAAGTAAAACACTAAACTTGTTCATTTTACAAGTCTAATCAAGATACAAGCAACAAAAACACAAGAACATCAAGCATAATCATCCTATAATCATCTCATTTTATCAAGTAAGTTTTCATCTTTATTTTTTCATGGATCATCCTATTTTTACATGTATTACATAAGAATCATGCTAAAAACCATGTACAAGTAGCTATACCACTCTTTATTTTGGCTAAAAAGAAACATACAAACCCTAACTTTCTTGTTATGAATCCCCTAGCTCTAATAACTTGGTTAGGAGTCCATGGCACCCTAAGAAGGTGTATGGTAAGATTAGATTAGCCATGTGGTGATTACAAGAGGTTTGGTGATGGTAGAAATTGGTTTTTGACCTTGGAAACTTGATTTGGAACCTATTTTAGACATGCTGTTCCGTTTTGTAAAAATCTGGAAAATCAGTAAACACCAAGGAAACTTTGGCAAAATTTTTAGAAAATACTTTCAAAAACGAATCCGTAGGCGAAAGAACGGATTAAAAAGAGTCTATAACGAAGGAGTTATGATTTTTGCAAGATTGTAGACGAAAAGTATTTTTCTGAAAATGTATGCTGTTGGACGTTTTTCATTGGACAAAAAGAGACTTTAGACGTAACCCGGAGGAGTCGAGCTTTTCAAAATATATTACTACATACTAAGACGTAACCGTGGATATAAAGAACAAGTAAAACGGACAAGTAACGACAAAGATATACTCGTTTGAATATCGGCTAAAACCATTTTATAATTGACAGCTTTTATTAAAATTTGGCGCAAAAACTACGAAGTACATTTTTAAGCTAGACGTAATATTAAGTACCAAGCTTTATAACTAATGTGGTATTAGTTATTACAAGTATGTTTTCATCATTTCAAGGCGATATTACAAAGATTACAACCCGAGTATTTCAACACTAACATGGAAACATACGTTATATATATATAAGTATATATATATTATAACTAGCTATTTATATTTTCTAATAGCAATATTTTCCAAATTCTTGGAATATATATTTTTGATAATACAAGTGTTTTTCCAAAGAGTAGAGTGGTATAGAAACATGAGCATGGACATTCATAACATCATTTCATGATCTAAAGTAGATCGTACATCATTCATTTTAGGTTGCGGCTAGTGTGCGCGCCTTGTTTTTCAGCTCATTACATGTTCATGGTACCATCATATCAGGTGAGTCATAGCCCCACTTTTACTGGTTTAATTACTTTACAAACTCTTTGGGGGAGATACATGCTTAAATACTCGTGTTATACTTTTATACGATTTCAAATCCCATGGGGGAGAATACATTGCAGCAACTATTTTTGTACAATGCCAAAGTATAAAGTTTCTTACATTGCTTAAGTAGTCTTATTACCACGACACGACAAGTCCCCTTTATTTCATGGACCGTTAATTTCAAGTACTAAGCGAGAGTGAGTGAATAGATCTATTGAGGGTGACGCCTCCATTCGTGTTTGGGTTGCTCCAACGGAATTACGAATGCATTTCATGTCTAATATATTACGAGTGTCTGGTAAACACTCATTTGGGGCAGGATTTAGTACGTCTAGCTTCGGGGCCATGAGCTTAAGAGACAATGTGGGTTTCATTATTGAAATCTTAGTACTTTACTTTATACTTGGGCTATTGTACATACAAAACTACTGAAATACGATGCTTTTGCATCAAGTCTTATTACTGAAATACGATGCTTTTGCATCAAGTCTTATTACTGAAATACGATGCCTTTGCATCAGCCTTATTACTGAATTACAATGCTTTTGTATCAAACTTATTACATTTGGCAGTGGGTTGTAAACACACAGGTTACAAGTCTCTTATGGCGGGACTTGGAACTGAGTGGATTTACGATGCCTTTGCTGGGGAAATCTTCATTTCAATGCATTACATTCTTTTTCACAAGATTCTATGAACTCACCAACCATTGTGTTGACACTTTAGCATGTATTTTCAGGTATTAACCAATGGCACGCTACAGGAGGTTTTGGCAGGGCATGGCATGGTCATAGAAGACTCTGATTATTCATTTGGGGACCGTTTTTAACTATTTTAATGGCCTACTTCCGCATTACTTTTAACAATGTAAATTCAACATTTTGATTTAACTATTTTATTCAAAATGATTCAAGTGCAAACCATTTTTGAACTAGTGTTGTGATATCAATTGAGTTACACCCCAGCTACATGTATGCTTCCGCTGGACCCGATTTTGGGGGTGTGACAGATTGGCATCAGAGCTTTGGCTATAGCGAACTAAGCGTTTTTAAAACCTAGACTATAGCTACTTTCAAGAAAACTTAACCCTATGACCGTCACGTGCCTACCTGCCAAGCTGAAGCCTCATTTGTGGTTAGTTGCTGACATAGGTGATGAGACTTGTGTCTCATTATCTGATATTATATTCATTTATTATAGTTGATTACTATAATTGTTTTTCATATAAGCATGTTCACGTATCATATATGTCACCGCATTATGTTTTCCTTGCATAGTTTCATCATTTGACCTCGAGCTTGGTCACTTGCTTTTGTCTTTCAGAACGTCTTGGTATTTGTGAAGGACATAGTATTAGTATGACTGAGCTGAGTATTTCAAAATTCATGGAACCTCGGTGGAATATAGACTAGTCACCTATATTCAACCCGGGATAGTGGGACATAGGCTGACTACCTATATCCGACTCAGAAATGAATTTTGCAACACTGAGAATGGTTATAATAAAATTCTGTCTGGATTGAATCCTTTACTCATTTTCCAAATGTTTCATGCATGTGTGTATACCCTCATTGTCAGAACATTCATACTTTTCATCACCTCATGAACCGCCGCTTGGAAGCATGTAAATTGATCATTTCATTTCATGAACATTCACATTTATGCATAATACACTTACATCACAGTATTTTCTTGTATCACAATATCATTTTGTCGCAGTCGTCACAGTCTCTTCCCTTCTCACCATCACTATCATCACCTTTTCACCAATATGTTTTCAGAGACCAACATAAACTGAACTTCGGGACGAAGTTCCTTTTAGAGGGGAAGACTGTCACAACTCACCATTTCACGTCATTTACTATTTCAGGTCATTTTCCAAAACTTCGACTTTTTACTATTCATAAATCACTATTCATCAAAACACTATTCATCGTTTTACTATTCATCGTTTTCGAGGTCAGTTTGATGTTCTGAGAAACTTTTTGGAAATTTACTATTCACCGAACACTATTCATTTCCGGAAAAAGTTTTCATCATTCACTTGCATTACTCATTTCATCGTAAATTTAGTTTACGGGTATTCAAATTCGCGTAACCGGATTGGTTTAGGTGCGAATTCATTTCATTAGTGTTAAGTACACTGCATACGGACTGGGGATAGTCTGCATATCATCATAACAGCATTTTCATGTTATACCACTCTCAGGATTTTCAAAATTTCCATATTCAGTACATTTAACGTTTTTACGTATACGTAATTATAATAAACGTTAACACCCGGTTTATACACGACGAATATATCTAAATATTCCCACAATGGTCCCGACATATTTTTATATCCATTTTAACATCATAAAAGTTATAACATTCAGTTACCCAGTATTTTGGAAATTTATTTTATTTTTAACGTACGCGTATGAATATAACGACGGTTTTCGTGAAAACTAAACAATAATCACCCGATCACTCAGTAAATGTACCCAACATATTTTTAATATGTTTTTATCATTATTATAACTTTTATTTCATCCCGGTTAACTTCGTGAACGTTTATTGCTATTAAACCCGGTACCCGATTTTAACGAATAACGCGTAATAACACTTAACGCTACACTATATTTTCTAAGTGATCAAAACCGTTTTGGCTACTCCTTTTCACACCCAAAAACCAGCCCCAAGACACACCCTTTTAACCCCTAGCATTAACTTAACCATTTTATACTAATAAACCACTTAAAACATAACTTTACCAATTTTTACAAATCATAATCCAACTTTTGAGCTAAGAACACTTTTCATCTCATCTTCTTCCATTTCCTCTCCAAACCCACGACTTATTATTGATCTCCATGATCAAGTGATCATTTTTCATAAAGTAAAACACTAAACTTGTTCATTTTACAAGTCTAATCAAGATACAAGCAACAAAAACACAAGAACATCAAGCATAATCATCCTATAATCATCTCATTTTATCAAGTAAGTTTTCATCTTTATTTTTTCATGGATCATCCTATTTTTACATGTATTACATAAGAATCATGCTAAAAACCATGTACAAGTAGCTATACCACTCTTTATTTTGGCTAAAAAGAAACATACAAACCCTAACTTTCTTGTTATGAATCCCCTAGCTCTAATAACTTGGTTAGGAGTCCATGGCACCCTAAGAAGGTGTATGGTAAGATTAGATTAGCCATGTGGTGATTACAAGAGGTTTGGTGATGGTAGAAATTGGTTTTTGACCTTGGAAACTTGATTTGGAACCTATTTTAGACATGCTGTTCCGTTTTGTAAAAATCTGGAAAATCAGTAAACACCAAGGAAACTTTGGCAAAATTTTTAGAAAATACTTTCAAAAACGAATCCGTAGGCGAAAGAACGGATTAAAAAGAGTCTATAACGAAGGAGTTATGATTTTTGCAAGATTGTAGACGAAAAGTATTTTTCTGAAAATGTATGCTGTTGGACGTTTTTCATTGGACAAAAAGAGACTTTAGACGTAACCCGGAGGAGTCGAGCTTTTCAAAATATATTACTACATACTAAGACGTAACCGTGGATATAAAGAACAAGTAAAACGGACAAGTAACGACAAAGATATACTCGTTTGAATATCGGCTAAAACCATTTTATAATTGACAGCTTTTATTAAAATTTGGCGCAAAAACTACGAAGTACATTTTTAAGCTAGACGTAATATTAAGTACCAAGCTTTATAACTAATGTGGTATTAGTTATTACAAGTATGTTTTCATCATTTCAAGGCGATATTACAAAGATTACAACCCGAGTATTTCAACACTAACATGGAAACATACGTTATATATATATAAGTATATATATATTATAACTAGCTATTTATATTTTCTAATAGCAATATTTTCCAAATTCTTGGAATATATATTTTTGATAATACAAGTGTTTTTCCAAAGAGTAGAGTGGTATAGAAACATGAGCATGG
Organism: Artemisia argyi; assembly: GCA_030686995.1. Taxonomy (NCBI): domain Eukaryota; kingdom Viridiplantae; phylum Streptophyta; class Magnoliopsida; order Asterales; family Asteraceae; genus Artemisia; species Artemisia argyi. The sequence continues at coordinate 157,004,538 of CM060705.1, forward strand.
ACATTCATAACATCATTTCATGATCTAAAGTAGATCGTACATCATTCATTTTAGGTTGCGGCTAGTGTGCGCGCCTTGTTTTTCAGCTCATTACATGTTCATGGTACCATCATATCAGGTGAGTCATAGCCCCACTTTTACTGGTTTAATTACTTTACAAACTCTTTGGGGGAGATACATGCTTAAATACTCGTGTTATACTTTTATACGATTTCAAATCCCATGGGGGAGAATACATTGCAGCAACTATTTTTGTACAATGCCAAAGTATAAAGTTTCTTACATTGCTTAAGTAGTCTTATTACCACGACACGACAAGTCCCCTTTATTTCATGGACCGTTAATTTCAAGTACTAAGCGAGAGTGAGTGAATAGATCTATTGAGGGTGACGCCTCCATTCGTGTTTGGGTTGCTCCAACGGAATTACGAATGCATTTCATGTCTAATATATTACGAGTGTCTGGTAAACACTCATTTGGGGCAGGATTTAGTACGTCTAGCTTCGGGGCCATGAGCTTAAGAGACAATGTGGGTTTCATTATTGAAATCTTAGTACTTTACTTTATACTTGGGCTATTGTACATACAAAACTACTGAAATACGATGCTTTTGCATCAAGTCTTATTACTGAAATACGATGCTTTTGCATCAAGTCTTATTACTGAAATACGATGCCTTTGCATCAGCCTTATTACTGAATTACAATGCTTTTGTATCAAACTTATTACATTTGGCAGTGGGTTGTAAACACACAGGTTACAAGTCTCTTATGGCGGGACTTGGAACTGAGTGGATTTACGATGCCTTTGCTGGGGAAATCTTCATTTCAATGCATTACATTCTTTTTCACAAGATTCTATGAACTCACCAACCATTGTGTTGACACTTTAGCATGTATTTTCAGGTATTAACCAATGGCACGCTACAGGAGGTTTTGGCAGGGCATGGCATGGTCATAGAAGACTCTGATTATTCATTTGGGGACCGTTTTTAACTATTTTAATGGCCTACTTCCGCATTACTTTTAACAATGTAAATTCAACATTTTGATTTAACTATTTTATTCAAAATGATTCAAGTGCAAACCATTTTTGAACTAGTGTTGTGATATCAATTGAGTTACACCCCAGCTACATGTATGCTTCCGCTGGACCCGATTTTGGGGGTGTGACAAACATGGCTACTACCTTCACCAAGGAACTTACTCACGTGGAATTTATGGGTTGTAATCCCCTCTACTTTAGCGGGATTGGAGACACAAAGGAATTTCTCAAATGGTTCGAGGAAATAGAAACGATATTTCGATGTGGCGACTGTCGTAAGGAAGACAAGGTTAAGTTCGCCACATGCACTTTTCAGAATCTTGCCCAGGAATGGTGGACCACACATGTTAAGATAGTAGGAGTTGATGATGCTTACTCACGCTCTTGGGAGGAACTAAGAAAGATGATGGGTATAGCCTTTTGTGTAAGAAGTGAATTACGGGCAATAGAACAGGAAGCACTAAACCTTACCATGGTAGGAGATGATGTTGTCAAGTATACTGCTCATTTTTATGAATTAGCTCGACTAGACCCTGCAATTGGTGAACCAGAAATTAAGAGACTAGAAAGGTATGTCGGAGGACTTTCTCCTGAAATTCGTATGTTGGTCATCGCATGGGAACCCAATGCCATGTCTGAAGCTATCCAGATGGCAATCGAAGCAAAGGAACACATAATTCGCGACAAGACATCAGGAAACAATAGTAACAACAAGAGAAAATGGGTCGGTAATCAGGATACTAATGCTACTCAACAAGTGGTGGAGACCCGTACTGCTGGGTCAAGCCAAAAGAAAAGGTATATTGGAAAATTACCCGAGTGCAACAAGTGTCCGTTTCTTCACAAAGGATCTTGCCCTTCTCAATGTAAGAACTGCCAAAAGGTCGGACATGAAGCCAAGGACTGCAAGGCTCCCACCCTCGCAAAACATCAGGAACTCACGGTAATCTGCCGTGAATGTGGAATAGTGGGACACTTCAGGAGTAAATGCCCGGTGTTGAGAGACCGGAACTGGAGGAGGCATTTCATGTTGTAAAACCATAGTTGAGCCCTCTAGGGTTGTACTTTCTTTTGGTACTTACCATAAGTACGTTGATGTAACCTAGTAGTATTAAGCACTTTCCTATCTAATGTAATGACTACCTTTTGTTATCTATGTGATAATCGTAACCTTCGTTTATTCCATCTCCTATTGCAATTATGCAATTTTCAATCGTTACGTAACATTATACCATTATCTTATTTAGGGAATAGGCCGATTTCGTATTTGACAGATTAGTAAATTATTACCATTCCATAGTAATTACCCATGTATCCAATAAACCATTCAACGAGTTTTATTTCAAACTAATTTACTACCTTATGCGGAAATTGTTTTACCGAATTTCTAAAATAAACCGTTTTGTTACCGTACTATAAACTGATTTTTCCGATATTACGCCAAATATTTACTATTACTACGCGAATCAATTTTTATATTGCTTTGAAAAGAAATATCAGGATACCATTTTTAATAAGAATGCGTTGAACACCATCTAAAACTTTTGAGAAAAGTAATACTATTTTGACTAAATCAAGCATCGCATCATTAGTCCTCAACTATACATAGCCTGATCACCTATGTATAATTCAGAAAGGATTATGCCATGAAGGAAATAGTTATTTTTTTAAAGTATTGCTAATAACAATCTTCATCCAAAAGCGTTTTAGACAAGTAAACACTTTTATAAGTGTCTTTTTCTGACAAACTCTCCCTGGATACTTACCCCACCTGTCACCCACTTAGCCATTAAGTTGGACTTTCCATTGACTTCTCTAGGAGAGACTTTCCATATCAATTACGAGTAGGATTACTTGATACAAGAAAAACAATGAAAGGATTACAGAACTACTAACCTAGACTAGAAGTATACACCAAGACAATTTATAGCTCAACAACAGTTCTAAGATGCCACGAGACCATTCGAACCACCATCTCTGACCGGGTTGTCCAATGTTATTATTTAAAGGTACTAGCTAGACTGAGCTACAAGATCGAATACATTGAGAGAGTACGCTAAGCAAAACCATAGGAATAAACCAAGCCTCCTAACCGATACTGTAAAGTGATTTGATTAAACATGGCCTTATCTAAATGCAAACTTTCCTGCGGTAAGTTTTACGCCAAGAATGAATGATTCGAATTATGGATATCGATATAGATTCCCTCAAGGAATTGTGTTCTCAAGGAATTCTAGATAACCTCACCTATACATCAAGAGAGGCATCAGGCCTAAGCACAATAGGCAAAGGAAAACACACGTCTTAGCAATTCGTTAGACCAAAATACAAGGAATCAAAGAAATTGTACCCATATTCTGTTCCCTTCAGATAACTCCGAGTTTGAAAGACAACACGTTGTGGAATTAGTCACAAGATTTATTGTACCTATTTCAATTATTCCCGATAAAGGTAATTGAATCACCTCAGACTTCTAACAATCATTCTAAGATTACCTTCGGAACCTCATTAAGATGTAAACACCGCCTACTATCCTCAGACCGATGGTCAGAACGAGAGAACGATTCAAACATAGGAAAGTTATACTCAGAGTATGAGCGATTGACTCTAGAAATGGTTGGACTAACCATGTACCTTAAATTGGATTCTTTTACAACCATAGTTATCGCGCGAGCATAGAGACTACACCAATTGAGGCACTTTATGATCGAAGTACCAATTACCCATTTACAGACCGAAATCGGAAAGTTAAATGCACTGGTCTAGAACTAAACTATGGAACAACAAAGGAAATTTCACAAGTCAAGAACCAGTTACAAGCAACGAGGGACTGGTAGAAGTTCGGTTGGTGCATGACGTACATCATGCGGATTGAGTATCCCTGAACAAAAAAAAAAAAAAAAAAAAAAAAAAAAAAAAAAAAAAAAAAAAAAAAAACAAAAAACCATCTAGATTCAAGTGGGAGAACGAACTAAGTTGAAAGCTTTGCCTTGGAGAGGCATGATACAATTTTGGTAACGCGAGAGATTGAACCTTAAGTATATTGGACCATTTAAGATTCATTTTAGAATCGACCAGCTGACATATAAGATTTGGGTTCTGACATAGTTCAGCAACGTATATTACCTATATTACATTATAAACCTAAAGAAGCACTGATCATCTATTGACGAACCAAACTCGGAAAAAGCAAAACTCACTATTCCAATAGGCATTCATGAGATAACCAGAAACCTCCTACAAGTCAAGAATCAATTACAAATTCTACACGTTGTAAACCATTAAAACTTCAAGTTGGTAGCCAGATCATGTTGAAAGTTCTGCCTAGGAAAGGCATGATATTATTCGGAAAAATTTGGAAAGTTAAACCTGATATACACTGGACCACGTAATATTTCAGACAAGAGTAGACCTAGTGGTCATCTGACTTGAGCCTTGTTAGAGAACAGCCGGATTACACAACTATGTTTCACCTACTCAAATCCCAGGAAATGACTTTCAGATTAGTCACTCATAATCCCATTTGGAAAGAATTCCAACCCAAAGACAAACGTAAACCTGGTAAGAGGATCAATAGAAATCATGGACTGTTAGATCGAACGATTGAAGCAAAGTCGAATTCCTATCGTGAAAGTTCGCTGGAATTCTCGAAGAGGACCCGAATTTACTTGGAAACGGGAAGACCAAATGCAACTCAAGTATCCATGTCTTTTTACCAAATATACTTCAGAGACCAACCAAAACTGAACTTCGGGACGAAGTTCCTGTTAGTGGGGAAGACTGTCACAACTCGTAATTTCCGGTCATTTTCCGAACCTCGACAATTTACTATTCACAAGTTACTATTCATCATTTACTATTCATCGATCACTATTCATCGTTTTCGAGGTCAATTTGACATTCTGAGAAGCGTTCAGAAATTTTACTATTCACTTGACACTATTCATTTCCGAGAGAAAACCACTATTCACGTGCATTATTCATGTCATCGTAAATTTAGTTTACGAGTGTTCAAATTCGCGTAATCGTATTGGTTCAGGAGCGAATTCATGCATTATTATCAGGGACATTTCATACGGACTAGAAATAGTCAGCATATCATCATTAGAGCACTTGCATACTATTCCACTCGTAGGATAAATAAATTAATACTTTTGGTACAATTAACGAATTACGTATGTTTATTTTAAATAAACACTAATACGCGAACTATAAATGTGACTAACACGTCCAACACTCCCGATTATGATTCCAATATATTTTTATATTCATTTTTATAATATAAAAATTATAATATTAATTTACCCGGTACTTTGGAGATTTATTTTAATTATTAACGTAAGTTTACAAAAATCACGACGGTTTTCGTAGGAATTGAACAACAATTATCTAAACACCCAATAATTTTACCCAACCTATTTTTATAATTTTTATAACTTTATTATGACCCGGTTAACTCCGTTAAAATTTATTTTTAGTTAACCCGGTACACTTTAAAACTACAACTAAACACATAATAATGCATAATACACCAAAAGTCTTACACTCCGACCCCCCCCCCCCCCCTCCATTTATTGCCACCCCCCCCCCCCCTAACCATACCAATCCCTTACAAGTTTGAAAAATTACACAAGTCTTAATAACTACATGTACTAACTTCATTTTTATAATAAATACCAATAATACATATTTTGGAAACTAGATCTTTTTCTCTCATTTTCCACTAGCCAAGAAAAGCTCATTTCTTTCTTTTCTCTCTTGCTCATTCACGGCCAAGAACAACAACAAGGAGGAAACCAAGATTTTTCCAAGATCAAGTAATTTTACAAGTCATAGTAGTATCCTAGTTAAGGTTTTGAAATAAAAACCTCAATGATAATTAAGTATTTTTCATCAAAAGCTCATTAATCTTTCAAGTAAGTATGTCAAACTAATTTTCCTAATTTTATCAAGTTCTTATTATGTTCATATGGCTTTTATACAAGATCTTATGCATTTGATAGCTTATACCACTTTATTTTTGTAAACTTTTGATCATACAAGCCCTAGAAGTGATTTTTGGTTAGATCCTTGTTAGATCTACTTGGTTTTGGTGATTAGGAACCCATGACACCCTAAGAAGGTGTATGGTAGGATTAGATTAGTTTTGTGGTGTTTGAAAGTGGTTTGATGGATGATGGAACTAGTTTGGAGACTTGAAAATGGTTTTTGAAACACTTGAAATACCTACTGTCCCTATTTTAATTTCGTGGGAAAATCAGTAGATGGTGGCTAATTTTTGACCAAAGATTTAGAAAATACTTTCAAAAACAAAACTATGGCCGAAAACGGGGATAAAAACGAGTTTATAACGAAGGAGATATGATTTTTGCAAATTTAACGACGAAAACTAATTTTGTAGAAACTGCTTGCTGTTTGGCAGTTTTCAATGGGTAAAAAGAGGTATTAAACGTAACCTAGAGGAGCCGAGTTATCAAAAATATACTAGTATACACAAAGACGAATCCGTGGACATAAAGAACAAGGAAAACGAGCCTAAAACGACCGAGTTATACCTGTTTTAACATCGTCAAAACTATATATATATATATATATAGTCACAAATAAAAATAATAACGTACGTACTAAATGGTATATTTTCTAGCAACGTTACTAATGGCTATTTTCTTAACAAACAAATACGTACGACCCGAGGGAATATTTATACGACATGACGACGTCATTCTAAGGTTTTGGTACGAGGATTTTAACGCTAACTTTTCGTACAAGTTATTATGACAAGTTATATACTTCTTTAAATGAACTTATTTTTCCTAAGTATGGAAACTATTTTACCATGACGACAACTAGTATTTCCAAATTACGAGTGGTATAGGTATCATGTGCATGTGCATTCATTACATCATTTCATGATCTAAATTAGATCATTATCATTCATCTTAGGTTGCGGCTAGTGTTCGCGCCTTGTTGTCCCGATCATTCTATCACTTTGTACTAGCATTTCGAGGTGAGTCATAGCCCCACTTTTACTTGTTTAATTTCTTTATAAACTCTTTGGGGGAGATACATGCTTAAATACTTGTTTTATACTTTTATACGATTTGAATTACTTTTGAAGGAGAATACGCTGCTTTTATTATTTTTGTACAATGCCAAGTATTAAATTCCTTACATTGCTTAAGTTTCCTTATTACCACGTCTTGACAAGTCCCCTTTATTATCATGGACCGTTAATTTTAGTACTAAGCGAGAGTGAATGAATAGATCTATTGAGGGTGACTCCTCCATCTGTGTTTGGGTTGCTCCAACAGTATTACAGATGCATTTCATGTCTTTATTATTAGGGTGTCTGGTAAACACTCATTTGGGGCCAAGTAACGTCTAGCTTCGGTTTCATGAGCTTAAGAGAGAATGTAGTTTTATGACTGAAAAACTTATTTCTTTATACTTAGGCTATGGTACATAAGATTAAAGTTAAATACTGATGGTTTTTATAAATCTTGTTTCGGATTTCTTATGTCTGATTTCTTATTTCGGATTTCTAAATTCTGAGTTCTTATACCGGATTTCTTATGTCTGATTTCTTATTTCGGATTTCTAAATTCTGAGTTCTTATTCCGGATTTCTTATGTCTGATTTCTTATTTCGGATTTCTAAATTCCGAGTTCTTATTTCGGATTTCTTATTACTGAATTATGATGTCTTTGTATCGGCTTTAATACTGACTTACGATGATTTTAATGGGAAATTCTTCTCTTCAAATGTTTTACCATATCTATTTGTTCTTTAAATCTATGAACTCACCAACCTCGTGTTGACATTTTAGCATGTATTTTCAGGTTGTTAAGGTAGCTCATGATGCATGCATTTGGACATTCATGGAGTCGTGGAGACGACGCGTCTGACTATATTTTCTACACCTATGAACGCTTGATTGTGTTGAACTTATTTTAACTAAAATGGCAACATCTTTTGGGACCTATGTTTTGTAAACTCTGAATGTTTTAATGATCAAACGCTGTATTTTCAAAACGACACTTTAGGTCGTTCAATATAACTGTAACTATGGTGCTATGACAGTCACCCCCAGGTATTCCATTCCGCTGCCATTCAGGTATTTTGGGGGTGTGACACTAAAAGTCATCCATTAGATGGTGTCATAGGCAACATTAACGAAAGAACACTAAGATCAAAAGTTCAAAATGAAAGCAACTACTTTTGTTTCGTGTCAACCATTGAACCGAAAAACATTAATGAAGCCATTAAAGATGAGTCTTGGGTAATTTCAATGCAAGAAGAGTTAAACCAATTTGTTAGGAATGATGTGTGGACATTAGTTCCTCAACCAAAGAGTCAAACTATAATTGGAACAAAATGGGTCTTTCGTAATAAAATGGATGAAAATGGAATTGTGTCTAAAAACAAAGCTAGGCTAGTTGCACAAGGATATAACCAACAAGAAGGCATTGACTACGATGAAACTTTTGCTCCGGTTGCTAGGCTCGAGTCAATTAGAATCTTACTTACATATGCATGTGCACACAATTTTAAACTCTTTCAAATGGACGTCAAAAGTGCATTTCTAAACGGAGTCATAAATGAAGAAGTGTATGTTTCTCAACCACCAGGTTTCATCGATTTTGAAAAACCAAATCACGTTTACAAACTTAAAAAGGATCTTTACAGACTTAAGCAAGCTCCAAAAGCATGGTATGATCGACTTAAAACCTTCCTAGTTGAACATAAGTATACCATGGGCTTAGTTGCTAATACTCTCTTCACTAAGAAGAAAGATTCACTTATTATCATAGTCCAAATCTATGTTGATGACATTATATCCGGATCAACTTGTCAAGAATTATGTGTGGATTTCTCAAAAATCATGCATGACGAGTTTGAAATGAGTATGATGGGAGAACTCAACTTTTTCCTAGGACTCCAAATTAAACAACTAGAAGATGGTATCTTCTTTAACCAATCTAAATATGTTAAGGACATGCTTAAGAAATTTGGATTAGAAGATTCGAAACAAATCAAAACACCCATGTCCACGGAAACTAAACTCACCAAGGATGAGGAAAGTGAATCCGTAGATAGCACTAAATATAGAGGTATGATTGGTAATCTACTTTACCTAACGGCTAGTAGACCCGACATTACGTTTAGTGTTTGCCTATGCGCTCGTTTTCAAGAAGATCCTAAGACTACTCATCTCGAAGCCGTTAAAAGGATTTTTAGGTATATTAAGGGCACTACACATTTAGTTTTATGGTATCCCAAAGGAACGGGAATAGACACCATAGTGTATGCCGACTCGGATCATGCCGGTGACTATGTTGATAGAAAAAGTACAAGTGGTATTTGTACTTTTGTTGGACATTGTCTCACCTCATGGTTCTCTAAGAAGCAAACGGCTCTTGCTATCTCAACAACGGAAGCCGAGTACGTTTCGGCCGGAAAGGCATGTCAACAAGCTCTTTGGATGAAGCAAGCTCTTGTCGACTACGGAATTCAACTTAACGACATCACAATTCTTTGTGACAACAAAGGTGCCATTGATCTTAGCAAAAACCCGGTTCAACACGCTCGTACCAAACATATTGAAATCCGTCATCATTTCCTTCGTGACAACGTTCAAAAAGGAAATATCTCAATTGAGAAAGTTTCTTCCAAAGACAACATAGCCGACATTCTCACAAAACCCCTTAAACGTGAACCTTTTAACCTTCTTAGGCTAGGCTTAGGACTCATGGAACCTATGTTGTAGTTCTGGATATTAGACAAAAATCACAAAAATCAAAACAAATCCATAACTCTTTTTCTCAGCAGGGTCGGCGGAACCCTCAGACACAACGGACGGAACCCTATTCAAGGGTCCGCCGTATCTGCCGACCTGCAGAATCAATATTTTTGTTTATATTAAACCAAACACCCATTATCTCATACCACCACTTCCAAACTATTACTATTCACTTTACCATCCATCCAAACCTGCGATTTCTTGGTCTTCCTTTCACTCACATTGCAAATCAATCATCATTGTAAGTATTCTAAACTAGATTACAATCCTGATCTGAGTCTAGGAATTCTATTTTTTGCACAAAAACAAAAACTTGGGGTTATGCATTAATTGAAGAAACTCATGCATGAAATTAGGTGTTTAACAAAACTAATCATGTTCCCCATAGTTAGGAATTGCATTCTTACTAAGTGTAAACATGTTTGCTAAAACACTCCATGACAAATTTTTCCAAAAATTTCTCACAAATAGGACAAATATTTTTTCGTCTCACATTGAGAATACAAAATCAAAACGTTATGTTTAAAACATCACTTGCATAATGTCTCTTGAATGCTAAAGGGAATACATAACCAATATGTATTTTCGGGTACATTCAAACGAAGCTACATTGAACTAGGAGCGTTTGGGTTATCTTTTGTTTTATAACAAAACTTGCATTATAAAACATTTTTGAAGCATCAAAATAAGTCAAGATAACCGCACCTCTACATTGTTTTTGTAACAATTCACATTTTTCAGGTTAATTACTTTTCCCGGAAAATTTCACTATTCACTTTTACTATTCATTTTTCCCGAAACTTTCCCGAAAGTTGATTTTTATTTGATATTCTCAAGTGATAAATCATTTCCATGGCAAATTAAAAATTTGACATTCATAAGCGTATTTTCGTGAAAGTTATTAAGGAATTACACGGAATTACACGTTTTAGGGTAAAACGTCATTCAGAAATTCTACATACAACGAAACTCGACCGCGTTAAGTGACCCCGCATCAGAAAAATGTTTGACACACTCATGATTTATTTGAGAATTAATCGTGACTGAGAAAAACATGACCAAAGACTTCCCGGCAGGTCACCCAAGCCTGTACTAATCCCGCACGAGCACGCTTAACCATTTGAGCGATTAACCGTTAGACCACAAAACGTGTTTCTAAGACTATTTGAGTTTTCAACTTATTAGAAAAAGTCAACATATTCTTTCCCTCCTCCATTGACCAAAAATCATCCCTTGATGTTATAAGTCATTTCGTGATTTTTAGGCTTACGGTTTGATGTCTAAAAGGCATTTAATACCAACCGACACTAGACTGAGCCCAGTCTAGACATTATAAGTCATTTTAAATCATTTTTATCACATTAGAAAAGTAACCTTTTACTTTTCTCAATTTTACGCAATATTCAGCGTTTTACGCGAATTACGCGTTTTAGACCCGTGTTTCCAGTTTTTAGCAGGGTTTTAGCACCCGATAAAACCTACCACTCATTTTATATTTTATTATGGACTATATGGACATGTTTAACCATACTTTCAAATTCCATAATTTTACGACACCCGGTTTTACGTTTTGAGGCTTAATCATTTACGATTGGCATTTCCCGGAGTCAAAACTAACCAAGTATCTTGGATAATACCAAGAAAAGTCCACACCCTTGCTCTCCAAGCTTACTAACCGACCTAGGAGGGGGGGAATCATCCCATGTGGCTTCATCTCATGAAATTACCCCTAGATCATCTCTAAATTACAACTTGGTCACCAAGTTTTGGTAATTTCCTACTAGTTTCCTAACCTCCTCATTTTTGACTATAAATAGCCCCCTCTCCCCCCTTCTTGTGCCGTGCATCCCCAAACCCCAAAACCTTTCCATCCTTTGCTTATTTCCTTCTAGTTTCATGCAAGATTCAAGTGCTAGTTCAAGGTAGAAACCCTAGATAGGTTATCATTCACCAAAACTCTTCCAATCCCTAATATACTTGGTGATTTCTCTTGAGTTTAAATCCACTCAATTCACCTCAACCTTCATCATCCATCTTTCAAGATTACAAGAGTAGAAAGATTGCATGAAGAAGTGGGTTGAAGCAAGTCTATCAATGTCCTATCCTTACATGTTAACTTCCTTTCATGTTTGAAAGCCAAAAGTTGTGAGCCAAACCCTAACTTGATTCTTGTTAAATAATCATGTTCATGTTATTTACATGTTATTCTTGCTATATTATGTCCTGTAGTTATGTCCATGATGTATAAAAGTGAGCAAAACAAGTTATTGTTATTGATTGACAAGATAAGTTACTAAAACAAGTAAACTAGTGACTTTCTTGGAAAACCACGACCAAAATGGTAAAATTATGATATTGGATCATTACAAATTACAGTAGAGGACTTAACAAGGAAACCATAGCAATTTGAACCACCCAAAACGAGTATACGAGTCAAAAGTTATGGCGATTTGAAATTACCAAAGATTTCCGGCAAAACTGCCAAATAGCTTCCTGATCAAATTTAGGTTTTGAAAGTCCCACTTCTGGTCCGATTCATCAAAAAGTTAAAACACGAAAGTTGTCCGAAACGACGTTTTCGTTCAGGAACAAAGAAGCTCGAGACCTAAAAATGCTTTCCGAGTGACAAAATTCTTCAAATTCTAAACAGCCCATTTTTAGGCGAAAGTCACTAGATTATAGTTATACTTTGAAGGGAACAAGAGGTCTTATGACCTATAATCAAGACCACAACCATGGCTAGAGCCAAGGTTGTGTCTCATGACCTTGGAACAAGGACCAAAGGTCATGGCTAGGCCATGACGAAATGACCATACCAACTTACATAGGCGTAAACATGAAACAATGAATTAGGCGATAACTTGAACAAGCAATTTGGATCTATGAAACTTAAAAGGGAACCATGAAATTTTACCAAGAGAAAATGGTCATTCAAGACTTATGAAACTACCCCTAATAACAATCTTCCTGTACTAATAAACTTTCCTAAGTTTATTCAAATATCGGACATGTAACTTTTTGGATCAAAACTTATATCTATATATTTCATCAACTACTACAATAGTAGGGAGCCTCATGTGAGGAGTTCATTATGTAAGCCGTCGAGTTGAGTTGTGGATTTACGAGTTAAAGTGTCCTGGCTCCTCGAACGCTTACTAACATGACTTCTGAATTATGTCGGCCCGAACGGTAGTAAACGATATACCAAAACATACATGTTCATGAATCTTTTCTTTCAAGGACATACAATATACATCATACCACATCATGGACTAAATGCAAGATATATATATAGGCACTACTTCATATTCTTTACTCCGAACCTAAGTCGCAACATTCTATTATAGGTTGTTCGTAGAAACCTTCGCGATTCGACCATCACATTCAATACTCACTACATAACTTAAGGTGAGTTCGTAGCCCCACTTTCTATTGTTTAACTATTTTACAAACCCATGGGGGGAATACATGCTATTATTTTTCTACTCGAACACGATGCTTTCTAATGTATGCTTCACGACGATGTTTTATTATCACTAAGTAACGATTGCCATGTTCGAAGTCCCTATATCATGAACCATTAGTCACTACCTTTAGTGAGCGCGAATATTGTGAATAGATCTATTGGGATTGACGAATCCCATTTGTGTTGAACAACGATGAGTTCACACAAATGCACTATATTTGAGATTTAGCGGTATAACGGCAAAAGTACCTTGATAGGGCTTCTATAATGCCAATTTTGTTGGTTCGATGTTAACACTTTGGTTGTATGAGCTTAGTGAAATAAATAACGATTTTGTTTTCTAACTATGAGTGTGAGTCTATAGCTCACACTACGATTATTGTGTTCAAACGATTTAACTAAACTCTACGAATTCCACTCAACCTTTGTGTTGACCTCTCAAGCATGTATTTCAGGTTCATGACGATCAAGGATGGCACGGAAGGACACAGATACTCAAGAGGGCTATAAATTTTATTATCATTCAAAACTCAATTAATGTAATTTGTAAACATGGAACCATTTGGGACCTCATTTCGAAATCTCTGATATCTATATAATTTGAATGATAAATCTTTTAAAACGACTCAATTGGAGTTCGTTTTCTATTATTGTGACTATTGTGCCGTCCAGTAACACCCAGTTCGAATTCCGCTGCGTCCATGAATTGGGGGTGTTACAGTTTTCATATAGGCACACACTAGAACACCCACATTATAATAGTCATTTACTTAAAACTAAAATGTGAAATTTTGTTTTTCTTGGAATCATCATGCCTCCTCTAACCCACTACGACCACAAGGACACCATTAAGTACCTACCAAAACACAAAACCAAAGGCCTTACCCCAACTCAAGTCAATGTTTTCAAAGCCTTAGAAAAACATTATGTCCATGAGGGTAGAACCATTGACCCGTCCTTTCTAGAAGGCACAAACCTCTACACGGAATTTGCCACAATCAACTTTGAGTGTCTTTTAGAAATCGACGAGCCTATTTGTCCTAGGTTCATTTTGGAATTCTATGCATCCATCATCCTCTCCATGGATGATTATGGTCAAATGTCTATTAACTTTAGGGCTAGTGGTCATCAATACTCCTTCACTCTTGAGGAGTTTGCTCAAATCCTAGGTGTCCCAAACCGTGGTACTTGCATCTACTCCGACTTGCACTCCCTCTCAACTCTTAACACCCTCCATGACGGCATCCATCCTTATGACACACCTTTTGTGTCAAAAGATGTACTTCGTGACAACCTCTTTGTTAGGACAACCAACACTAGGATAACCCGTTCGGGAAATGAGGTCGATAAGGACCCATATGGAATGGAAATGAATGAACTCAAGCCCCAATTCAAGAAATGGGAGGAAGTCCTTAGAGCAAATGTCATTAGCACCATAGGAAATCGAGATCATATAAATCTTTACCTTTGCTACATGCTCTACTCTTTGTCCGTTAGGCAACCCTTCAACCTTGCCTACTATATGGCCAAGAGAATGGCCGACATTCCCGTGCACGGCACAACGGCTATGCCGTATGGAATGCTCTTGACCCGTCTCTTTAGGTTCATCTCTCCCATTCCACCAACTCCAAATGGTCTTCGTCTTGACTAATCTCTCATTCCACACACCTTTGTCCCACTAAGTGATAAGAGAGTGTACAAAGCCCAAGGAAAACGTCCTCATCCTCTTACCTCCTCATCATCTTCCTCAATGAGTGAAGATGACTCTTTGCCCAGCTCTAGGCTCCCACCTCTAGAATACCTATCCCAACTTCCGGATATTCCAAATGAGTCGGAGGAGTTCAGGCAAACAAAGGGATGTTTAAGAATCTTGGAAGATTCCTTGGAAAGCTCAAGAACAAGATTGACCGTCAATGAGTGCGGGTGTGTAGGAGTGTTTGGCACTAGGTGCTATTTGAACAATTTGGTCGTTTAAACAATTTTTGTGATGTATTTGTGTGTTGGTACAATGTGTGATACTATTTGGAACATGTTTTAACTAACAATGATGCAGGTAGACAACTTTTGGCAAGTGGTCAAATTTTCATGTTTATGAAATTTTCACTAAGTTTAGTGAAATTCTCGACCCCCGGGTCAAAGTACTATGGTATGTATGTTTACATGTCCAATTTTTGCATTACCTAACCAGAAATGCATTATCTTTTTGATTTTAGGAGTTTTCGAAAAATTTGAAAATCATCTCGCGGGTCAAAATCGCGGACTGCCAACTTTTTCAGGCCTGGCGGATCTGACGGCACCCTAGAATGGGTTCCGCCAGTGCATTTTCTGGGCAACCCAGAAATGGCCCAACGGACCGGACGGAACCCTCACACGGGTTCCGCCTGTGTATCCTGAAGGTTCCGCCAGATTACCTGCAGAATTTTTTTTTTTTTGTTTTCAACATTTCAACATCCAATCAACAAAATACCATCCTTTTAGATAGAAACCAATTTCCTGCAATTTGTTAAGCACAATAGGGTAGTTCTCATTACTTATAACTCAAAGAAAACCATTTCCCGCTAAATTTCAAAAATACCCATAACTACCTCAGGGAACCTTCACACATAAAGGAAGGACCCCTTCCAAAGGTTCCTTGAAATCCATGAGACATATCGTTCAACAAATTTACCAAAATCACTAAGCATTTAGTGCAAATCTTGTCTTCTCACTTCACCATTTTCATTGGCTTGACTTCCATGATATGACAACCCACAATTAGTCTTCCAAATCATTAGGAACCTCCATTTTTGTATGGCCTAACATCAAATCCAAACACTCCTTCCCACACTCCTTCATCACTATAAATTAAACTATCCTAAACTCTATCAAATCACACCTTCTTCATCACAATTTCTTATCTTTTAAACCATTTTAACCATAACTAAGTCAACAATCACCTCTCAACCATCGCGACCCATCTGGAAAACCGCCCGGATAAGTGTCAAACCACTTTGGACTAACCAATCCATCAACCTAAGCTCCTCATCCTCGGATGAATTCACCTCACCAATCAAAAATGAACATTTTCTAAACCTTGCATCTCCATCTCCATCACCCAATGAACCCAATGAGCTCAATCCACCACCAACAAAATCACCCATTGACCCAACTCCATCAAGTGCTCCAACCCAACCATCCAAAACTCCATCATCATCACCATTGCCAAAACTTGAACCTATGGAGTTATTTGGGTCTCCTCCAACATCACCACACCCTTTTGTCCAAGATCTCAATGATCTTCCACCAAGACCAACACAACCACCGCCTTTTGCAAATGAAACACCAAGGTCAATTCTTGACCAAAATGAGCATTTTAACTACAACCAACCACCACAACAAGAATACCACCAACCTAAACCATTGTTGTTTCACCCAATTTACCATGACATTCATGGTCCTCTTTATGGAGAACCAAATTTTGAAAACCATGATCACCCAACTCCACCACATTCTCAACCCAACTCCACCACCTTGCTTGACTCTATACCAAACCCATCCTCCAACCAAGAATAAAAAACCAACCAACCCTCAAACCAAGAAACCAAAACCAACCCATTTCCACCCACTCATCCCCATGTTTGCTCAAATTGTGAGCAAATGGGTGCAAGCATCAAATTGTTGCTTCACCAATTCCAAGATGAAACCCGTTTTGCATTCCAAGATGTCATAGAACGTTTGGATGCTCTTTCCCACCCAAACAAATCCTAGACAACCTTAGGAGGCCTTTTGCCCCATTTAGGAAAGTAGGATTTGATTTTCTTTTATTTTCTTGGTTATTTTTAGTTTTTCTTTTAGAAGTAGAAGAATCTTTCCCATTTCTTGTCTTTGACTTTTAAAAGTCAAATTTTACTTGGAATGATATTTCTTTCTACTTACTTACTTGCATTGTTGGTTGATCATTTTTGTGTTGTCATTGTGGTTGCAATGTGTGTGGTAACTACAAGCTTGACTATATATATCACCAACTAACCAATTTTTTTGTAGGATCAAAATCCATGTTTCCCATCTTGGCATTCCTTTTAGGGGGAGTAACAACCAAGAGGGAGCACGTCCATGATTCTGCTTCGCTACTCTACTTTTTGTTTCGATAAAAAGGGGGAGAAATATATTAAATCTTTAAAACTTAATATTATTTTCATCACTTAAGTAAAACAAGTTTAATATAAATTTTTTTTAAGTCTTAAACACCAAGATTTTGTGAGTTACTTAAAAACAAAGTTTATGTTTTGTCATCAACAAAAAGGGGGATATTGTTAATACAAATATCGCCTAAAAACGTTATTTATATTTTACATCTTTGCTAAGTTTTGTTAACAACAAAATGAAAACTTTAGTTTCTAAGTAAAACATAATCTTAGTTTTAAAGACTTGCATAAACTAGACTTTTGCTACATTTTACATTTCATAAAACACAACACTTTTTATTTTTTAAAATAGAAATGCCACATCACATTTATGGAAAGTTTTGTCAATATACATTTCTGGAAAGAAAGAGTGTTTGACTAACCATATGTTTGCTTGCAAGTTTTGTGTTTGACTAGGTATAATGAGATGTGACATTGTTTGGTTTGCAAGATTTATTGCAAAACCAACTGCATGCCCGGCAGAACCCTGGGGGTACACGGGCGGAACCCATCTGAGGGTTCCGCCATATCTGCCAGGCCTGCAGAAGGTTTTGCTATAAATACTAAGCCACAAGTTTGATTTTTGGCTTATCACTCTACATCATATTTTCACACATTCATTCATTCTTTCATCTAACCCTTTAACATCTCATATGTGAAGTTTCTTTTTGTAGCAAAGAGATTCACGAGTTCATAAAAAGTTACAAGTATTCAACACAACGTTGCAAGACTTGTTAGCTTAGCATTGTGTAGACTTGTGTATTTTACACTTCATTTGATTGTGTATTTTCAGTAGTGATCGGTTAGTATTTTAGTCCTCAAAATACAAAGTGTGACGGGAGTTGTTGTACCCTTGTAAAAGAACTAACAGGAGTGGTTGTACCCTTGTAAAAGAACTCGACATCTAGCTTAGTGTCGGTAAACGTGTATAAGCGACGTGTAAGGTTTTCTCCGCCGGTGAAAGGAGCTTGTTGACTAGTGAAAGAAACTCTCGAGTTGGATACTCGGGGCGTGGACGTAGGGCAAGGAAAAAGAGTCCTTGTAGCCGAACCACGATAAATACTCGTGTTGTGGTTTGATCGTTTCTTTCATTTACTTGCATGTTATATATTGTGTTTGTGTATATATATCTTTGATCAAACGGAATGTTTCAAAGCTAATCAAACAAGTTAAAAAGATTTTAAACGGTAAACTATTCAACCCCCCTTCTAGTTTTCCACAGAAGACATTGATGCTGAGCTTCCTAAGGAAGGCATTTTCTTAAATTCCAATGAAGATCCTGATCTCACAAATTTAGAGGATGATCTTGAAGTTCCACCAAATCCTACATTAAGAATTCATAAAGATCATCCTACAAGTAAAACTATTGGACCTTCTACTTCAGGAGTGCTCACCAGGACAAAAGCTAAAAATCTCTCTAAGCAACATAATGCTTTACTTAGTTTTGTCTATAAACAAAACAGGGTAAATCATAAGGATCAACAATTGTGCCTATTTGCTTGCTTTCTATCTCAAGCAGAACCCATGAAGGTTTCTCAAGCATTGGCTGAAGAAAGTTGGGTTGAAGCAATGCAAGAAGAACTTTTACAATTCAAACTTCAAGAGGTTTGGGTATTAGGTGATTTACCAGATGGAAAAATATTAATTGGTACAAAATGGGTTTTCAGAATCAAGAGAGATGAAAGAGGGAATGTCATCAAGAACAAAGCAAGATTGGTTGCACAAGGATACAGACAAGAAGAAGGAGTGGACTATGATGAAGTATTTGCTCCTGTGACAAGGATAGAAGCTATAAGGTTGTTTCTGTCTTTTGCATCATATATGGGCTTTCCTGTTTGCCAAATGGATGTCAAGAGTGCCTTTCTTTATGGCACAATTCAAGAGGAAGTCTATGTTAAACAACCTCCTGGTTTTGAAGATCCTGCACATCCAAACAAAGTCTATAAAGTTATTAAGGCTCTGTATGGTCTTCATCAAGCTCCTAGAGCTGGGTATGACAGACTCTCCACTTTTCTATTGCAACATGGCTACAGGAAAGGTGCAATTGATAAGACTTTGTTTATCAAAAGAGACAAGAAGGATATTATGCTAGTTCAAGTTTATGTGGATGACATCATTTTTGGAGCCACAAAATAGTCAATGGTGACAGAATTTGAAGAGCTCATGCAACAAGAGTTTCAAATGAGTTCCATGGGTGAATTAACTTTCTTCTTAGGGCTTCAAGTTAAACAATCCAGTAGTGGAATCTTCATAAGTCAAGATAAGTATGTCACTGACATTCTTAAAAGGTTTAACTTCACCACTGTCAAGCCAGCCTCCACACCTATTGATGCCAATAAACCATTAGGAAAGGATGAAGATGGAGATGTTGTGGATGTTAAACTTTACAGATCTATGATTGGTTGTCTTATGTACTTAACTGCATCTAGACCTGACATCACCTATGCTGTATGCTTATGCGCAAGATATCAGGTCTCACCCAAGGTTTCACATATGAATGCAGTCAAGAGGATTTTTAGGTATCTCAGACATCGATCTAAGTTAGGGTTGTGGTATCCTAGGGATTCACCTTTTCACTTGGAAGCTTTTTCATATAGTGATTATGCAGGGGACAATTATGATAGAAGATCAACCACTGGAGAATGTCAATATCTTGGAAGGAGATTAGTCTCATGGCAATGTAAGAAACAAACAATTGCAGCAACATCATCCACTAAAGCAGAATATGTTGCAGCTGCAAGTTGTTGTGGCCAAGTACTTTGGTTGCAGAATCAACTCTTGGATTATGGATTCAATTTCAAGAATACTCCTATCAACATTGACAATGAGAGTACAATTTGTATTGTGAAGAATCCTATTTATCATTCCAAGACCAAGCACATTCAGATTATGCATCATTTTATTCGAGATTGGGCTTATTAATGTGGTTAAAGTCCACACAGATGATAATGTAGCTAATTTACTCACAAAGGGTTTTGACGTTTCAAGATTCAACCATTTAGTGGTGAGTATTGGTATGATTAATTTTAAGCTATATTTGAGGGGAGGCATTAGTACATATTCTTTGTTTGAGGGGAAACATCACTGTTATACTTTTGAAGATGTTTTTGTTTGTGGATGGCAAGTACTAATAAGCAAAGTACTGCTTAATCTTAGTTTCAAAGTACTGCTTAGTATTAGAAGGAAAGTACTACTTGGTACTTAGTGGGAAGTACTGTTTTGTCAGAGTACTATTCCAACAGTCAAAAAGATGGGGGTAACAACTTTGCAAAAGATATGGAGGAGATAAACTCCAAAAATAACGGTAAATTCATTTATTGGGCCGTGATTTCTTAAATATTACCCATTTCTGCGCTAATCCTTTCCATTCAAATTTACTCTTATCACTCCATCCATTCATACCTTCATCAAATCAACCACCAACGCACATATTTCTTCTTTCACAACTACCCAATGGCAAATCGTTCAACTGTCAATAAGCACAACATGATTGCTAATCTTGACAAGACGCAGTTGAATATTGATTTTCACGCTATTATTGATTTCCTAACTGGGTCATCAATTAACTATGATTTATTGGTAAATCCTGATATCATTGGGCCATGGATTCAAGAATTTTGGTCTACTGCTACATCTGGTTTGGACGAAGATGAATCTTTTATTCAAGCTACGGTTGCTGAGAGGCAAATTCGCATTACTGAGGCCACAATAAGGGAGGACTTATTGTTTAATGATGAAGGAGCTACTATTCTTTTTACTCGACAAGTACTTTGGAATGCACTCAGAAACATATGGTATGAAGGTGATCTCACAAAACTTACTTTTCAAAAGCCATTGTTTAGTCCTCATTGGAAATATCTTATTCATGTGTTACTTCATTGCTTAAGCCCAAAGAGTACTGCTTGGGATCAATTTGGTCAAACCATAGCTTCTGCATTAGTAGGATTAGCTACCAATCAACCATTTAATTTCTCAAATATGATTATAGATGGTATGCTTACTCATATTGATAATGGTTCACCATTCTTAATGTACCCTAGATTTTTCAAGTATTTTTGAACAAACAGCTTGAGGATCTTCCTAAACCTCAAAACTTTTTACCTGTTGTTTCACTTCCACCAAAGGTGTTTACATCTTTGACTGCTCATATATTGGAAGTAGCACAAGCTGTTAGGGAAGAAGCTGATGCAGCTAGTGATTCTGAACATTCTGAGTCAGCACATACTCCAACACCACCTCATGCATTACCTCACCATCCTACTTCAAGTGAAAGAACTGTTTCAAGAGAAAGTACTTCTCACAATACTGCTTTCTTACAAGGTGCTGGTTCTACTGAATCTGAGCAAGGTATGCATCCATCACCATCTCCCAATGATTATACTTCCACAGATGGGTCTCAAACATCTGGAGGAGATGAGGGAGAATTGGATAATCATCCTTTGACTAGAGAGTTTAGAAGGCTGAAGAAGGTGGTTAATGCTCAAGCTGATCAGATATTGAAGTTGAAAACCAAGTTAAAAAGGTTGAGAAAATCTGTTTGGCTACTAGTTAAGCATCACAGGTTGTGGGTGAAGCATCAGAGAAAAACTGGTCAGAAGTCTAAGAGAGCATCTAAGTCTAAGAAAAAGAAGCTTAGAATGCATACTTCATTCACATTGGGGAGGAATTTGGCAGATAAGAATCTGAATGAAGATGATGAACCTCATTATGAGGATACATCCCTCTTTAAAGACATTGTTCATCAAGATTATGCTGAAAGAAAAAGTGATGAAACTGAGCAAGTTAATTTTGAATTTGAGAATGTTGCTATTAAGAGTGGAGATACAGAAGAAGTAGACTTGGAAGGCACTAATGCTCAAAGTACGGGTGTGCAAAGTACTTTGAAAGGTACTGCTTTGGATTATGATGAACAAGTTGGCCCTTCAACAAGAACTTTTGATGAAGAAGCTGGTCCTTCAATTCAGCAAGAAGAGGCTAAAGAACATACTGTTAGTGATGATGAGACTATTGCTCAGATTATGCTCAACATTTCAAGACCAAGAGGTATTAGTATTCCTGGTGTTAAATAGGCTCAAGTCTCACAATCTTCTTCTAAATCTACTGAGGAATTGGATCCAAAAGATAAAGGAAAGGGAATCATGAAGGAATCCAAGAAGAAGTAGAAGAAGAAGTTCACTTTAGCACAGTTAAGAGCTTTTGAGATAGCCAAAAATGAATAAGCTGCTAGAAAGTATCAAGCTGATTTGGATGCTAAATATGAGAGAGAATTACAGAACCAATTGTTCAAATAAGAAGGCCACAATCCATTGCTCAAGAAAGAAATGCTATGATAAGTTTTTTGAAGGGTAGAGGATATAAAGGATTACAAAAGTTAAGATATCCAGAAGTGAAAGAATTATATGATACTGTTCAACAGTCCATTCAAAGAGAACTGGATAGTGATTCTGAAAGGGAAAGGAAACTGGAGGAACTTATGAAGGAACAAGCTGATAAAAGAAGATCAAATAGAAAGAGGACAACTCAGGATGATCAATTATCAAAGAAGCTCAAATTGTTACGAACTGACACAGTTGATGAGTTGAGAAACTACTTAAGAGTTGTTGACAGTGAAAATCCTAAGAAGTCAGAAGATGCTGAAAAGTCCATGATCTCTACATTTTCTGTTGTAGAATCATCTGAAGGAGATTATCTCATATTTCATAGAGAGGATGAAAGTTTCAGAGTATTCAACTTGCTGGGTGATCTTACAACCATCTGGGAAACAAATAAAACAAGTAATGATGCTCTCTGGAATAATCAAGAGAATTAGGAGATTACACGATGGAGATTTTTTGAATCATCTAGAGTGCATTCATTGGAGCTAGAAGATGGGACCATGATTCACATGCTAAAAGAAAGGAGATATCCTCTTACAAGAGATCTTATGATTAGGATGCTAGATCATGGTATGGAAGTAGAAGCTGAGAATGAAGTAGCACTTATGGTGATTGAGTTATTTATCAAATGGACTACTTCAGATGATGATGCATGATTACTGGTATGGTTTTTATTGTATAAATCTTTTGAATAATAAGTACTTTATTCAAGGTACTCCCAGACAAACACTACTTTCTCAAAGTACTGCTTGCTGCATAAAACAAGTAAAGTCTTTTTTGTTTTTATTTAAAATAAAAGGGAAAAACTTTTTGAAGGATGAGATGACAGCAACAAAATGTTTTGAGAAGAACACATGGTGTTAGTACTTGTACTACACAACAAATGGTAATCAACTCATCATGTTTAACAAACAAGAAAGAGTTTGACTCATCATGAGGGTACTGCTCTGATGTGATTATCAAATTCGTTTTTAATTGACAATTTACTAAAAATTGTATGGTTTTCAACTCACCATATCTGTAATAGTGAAGAGTTGACTAGCCTACAAAAAAATGGCTTGTGGTAAAGGCCGTGGAAAAACCATTTGTATGGTAATTAGTTCACCATGGTTGTGATTGTACTAAAAGAATTAACTAGTCCAAAAGCAAACGACTCTTGGTAAAGACTAAACAAATCCGTTGATAGCTGATGATTTGCTAAAATCATATGGTTATCAATGTACCATGGTTTTTAATCTAAACCTAAACATTGTCTACTCCAGAGTTAATGGCTTTGGTAAAGAGACATCTAAATCCATTAATTTTCAATGATTCACCTCTCACAGGAGTTAACACACCTGGAAGTGATGAGAATAGTATGAAACTTTAAGATTTGATGTACATTTTGCCATATGTTGCTGAGTTGCTGAAAAGATTAGTTGCTGTGAAGATATCATCTGTTGCTGATAAAAAGTACTTTGATACACAAGTCAGAAAAAAGATAAAGATTCAATCTTTCCTTGAAGATAAAGATGTTGAAGTTAAAGAATCACAAAGAAACTTGAAATCAAGCAAGTAGAATTCAAGTTAGGGGAGGATTGTTGGGATATGAAGATCAAAGTACTTCTGAAGATCAAAGTACTTCTGAAGCTCAAAGTACTGCTTGTGTATTATGGTCAAAGTACTGCTCGTGCATGAAGAAAGTTAAAGTACTTCTATTTATAAAGGACTGTTATGCAAAATCATTAAAGGACTATTATGTAAAGTTATTAGAATATTCTAGAATTAGTTAAGATCAGAATTAGTTTACTTGTCGTTCAAGTATTGTAAACCGACTTAAGGTTTTCCTTGTGCCTATAAAAGGAGCCTTAGGGTGGTATTAGACGTACGAATACTTTAGAATACGATTAAAGAGTTATTAGGGTTGTTAGTGAATCTGTATAGAAAGCAGGTTCAAAGTTTGGTTTTAATATAATCATTGAAGTTCTTCTTAGCTTTGTTTAAGTAGATTCTGCATACTTAATAAAGTTATATCAGTGTTTCAATATTAATAGTTTTGGATTTGTTCAAGATTGTTAAACACTTACAAGATACATAGTTAGTTTGGTCAGAGTACATCGATCCAACAGAAAGGACAACATTCCCAATAGAAGAAAGCAAAGCATTAAGGGTGCATTTGGTATCCCACTATGGGAATGAGACTATAACTATGAAAGTGATTAAAGGTGTTTGTTTAAGATGAGAGGGCCCACTACTATGGTAATGAATGATAGATATAATCCATACTTCATATACATCAAAAGAGCTAGGTATGGATCTTTCATAGGTGAGGGACCCACCACTACTATCAAACTCATACATATTATCATTCATGGCAGCATACCAAACGCACCCTAAATTTAGAGGACTTTTCTCCTCCTCTAGGAAGACATCTAAGAATAGACATTTTTTGAACCGTAAAACCAACATTCTACTGTTTAAGTTAATTTTGTGGTTAATATAGATATTTTGATGGTTTTTTTACACCATATATGGCATATAATTACACCAATTTGGATGTTGAATTACAATATACTCGTATTTGTATTATACTTTTTTCTTTTTTCCTTTTGGGCAAACATATTTCAAACTGTTTATAGACTTTGTTTACTTTTATTCTGGAATTAATATCTCAATTAAACATCATATGAGGCGTTTTATTTTGCAAACTCAAAAAGCCTCACATACCAATGGACCAATCAGAAGCCTCCATTTAAAAAATATATTTAATAATAAAAAACACAGAGGGGCCATTTTTGCCAACTCACCAAACTTACCCCACCAACCCCACCCCCTACCTCTCACTTTCCACACATCAGATATCACAAAAAACCCACTTTCTCTCTCTAACCATCATCAAAAACCACCATAACAAATAAAAAATAACCACTTTTTAACCGTTTAAATCATCAATAAAACACAAAAATGGAAGAATCATCGAGTGCACAAGTAGATCCATGAAAAAACCGGTTCAAAATGAACCTACTGAATCTCGGGATGAAGGTATGATGCTTCTGACTAATTACTTAGTTGTTTTATTGGTTATGTTTTTTAGTGTTTACATTTGGTTGGGTTTCTGAGTAAAAAACTTTGTATACATGGATGCACACCAAGTGTTTGATGAAATATGTGACTGAAAAGTATCATACGTGTGTATCACCAGTGATATTTGAAGTTGAACTGTATATGTGTATTATCACTAGTGATATTTGTATTTGACTTAACCATGCAAATCACATAATGCACACAGAAAATAAAATAATCGACATCTAAAACAACGAATACTTTAGTTTTTACTGTTATAGAATCATTATTAGTGTGTTTTACTAGTTAATTTTTGATAATTTGTGATGTTGTGATGATTTATGTGATAATATGAGAGATTAAAAGTTAGGTTTAACAAAACAAAAGATATGTTGTGATGCTTCTGTTTGATTTGTCGTGGATTTGTATGTTTAATGATTGTGCATGTTTCAAAAGGTTTTACTGCGGTATTTGAAAACAATATTAACCGATAGTGTATCACATGTGATATAAAAGTTAAATTATTGTTGATTGGTAGAATATCTACTGTGATAACAAATAGTTATTTGTTTGACATATGATATTGATAACAAATGAACTATTCGTACACTAACAAAAAATATGAAAATATTTTGATGCAGATTTAAATGAGACCTATGCAAAAAATAGCCTCATCAAACGAAAAGAATCAACAACAAGTGCAATTGTCGTTGAAGAAAGCACAACATCTCCATAACCAAATTGAAGAAGCTCAAACACTTGTGATATCACAAGTTCCTCCATCACCACAATTGATTCAACAAATAGAAGAAAGCTGACACGCATGTGATATCACCAGTGATATCACTTGATATCACCTGTGATATCATCAGTGATATCACCTGTGATATCACTTGATATCATCTGTGATATCATAGGTGGTATCAGCTATGATATTAGATGTGATATGTGATCACATGTGATATCAAAGGTTCCCCCGAAAGCATCTGGGAATAAAATGAAGGTGTTGGTTGATGAACCAATGAAGAGGACGATTATTGAAGAACAAAAGTAAATAAAACAAGTTGATGAAAACAATTGCGTTGTTATGTTTTAATCTATACGGGTATAAATAAATGTGTATAGTTGACAAGTTGGAAGTCAATAGTAGGTATTTAGTTTGACTGAATCATGTTATTTGTCACAAGAGATTCAAACTCATAGAAATGGGCCATAGCGAGCAATTGTTTAATCCATCTTGATTTGTGAATATTTGTTTGATAAAGTTTTGAGTTATTTAGTTTAATATGGTAATGTGAAAAGTGTCATACATGTAGTATGACCAGTGATATTTGAAGTTGATCTGTATATGTGTATTATCACTAGTGATATTTGTATTATCACTTGTGAAAATTTGTATATTTTATAGGTTTTTTTGTTTACTTGTTAACCTTTATTTTACTAGTGCTATTGAGTAAACCTAACAATTCAGAAGAAAAAAAAACATAATAGTATCACAAATGATATACAAGTCTAGAATAAAATTAGCAATGCTATTAAATAAACCTAACAATTCAGTAAAAAAAAATCAATCAATCAACAAACTAATACTTCAATTGCAATGACTGAGAAACCGCCTCCACTTTCAACTACACCGCCACCCCATTGACATTTGAAACTTTTCCCTTGTTTGGACAAGTATGTCTATTATGATCAATTAAACTACATATATTACAACCCTTCTTTTGGTTCTTACTTTTCTCAATAGCTTTCTCACGTCCACCCTTAATACGGTCATTCTTATGTACTTTAGGAGGATTCTTTATACCCATAAAATCTTGAACAATATCACAAACTTTTCGGGGTGGAAGACTTGGCAAATCAGTCTCAACTTTTGACTTTAGCTCTCTCAGGTTGTCTACAAAAGAAGTCCAGTATCATAGACAGCTTATCAGTAATTACAATAATAAGAAACAGATTATCAAACATATCATTGGTGATACTAAACATATATCAAGCATATCACTGGTGATACTACACATATATCAAACATATCGCTGGTGATACTACACATATATCAAGCATATCACTAGTGATACTACACATATATCAAACATATCACTAGTGATACTACACATATAATATCAGCAAAAACATTTATTGTGTTTGTTTATTACAGTGAAAGGCACAAAAACCATCTTGTACATAAAAAGTACGTAATTAATACCTTGGTGTAAAATCCAATAATGATCTTCATTACATACTCAGCATTAAACTCAAAAACAACACGAAAAATGCCAAGAACTTCATAAGCTTTTCTGGTAGCCATGCAAGCATTTAAATAGAGCACCACAGAAAAGACTTCAAAACACTGTAAGCTACACCTTAATTAATAAATAATAAGCAATATTACACTATAATTAATAACTTATCAGTAACTTATATTCACAGCTTATCCCCACAAACTTATATTTTCATCCTCATCAAAATGTCAAAAATATTATATAAGAAAATTAAACATCTTAACATAAACAACTTATAAATAAACAGACTAACAATTATCACTGGTGATATTAAACTGATGAGGCGAAAAATGAACCACTTTTAGGGGGTCATTTAAGCCCGGAATTGAAGTTATTTGATCAAATATTGCCCTAAATCGTTCCTTTTGTGATTTTAGGTACTTTGGGAGAGAAATCTGGAAAAGGAAGCAATTCGGACGTTTTTGGAGCATAAAAGTGAAGAAAACGCCAAAGTCTTAATTTTCCTTGCTGGGAACAGTAGGTGACGGTGTCAAGAAGAAAATCCTGACGGCGTCAAGAGTAATTTTCATGACGACCCAGTACAGAATTGAAGGCGTCACGAGGTAGAGCGTCAAGAGTAAAATACGTGACGGCTTGGAAAATGTTATAACGTGACGGCGTCAAAAGTAGATCAAGGCAGTCCGAGAATTCCTTTGGTGGCGAGATGACGGCGTCATCAATTTGGTCTTGACGCCGTCAGCCTCAATTTCCTATATATAGTTTTCTAATTTTCATTCAAAAAAAGGAGAGAAATTTTGGTGAAACCCTAAGGCCGAACTTAGTACGAATTTTACAGGTTTTCAAGGGTTTTCAGCCCTTGAACCCTGATGAATGTGTAAATACTCATCATTTTTATCGTATCTAAACTGCCAAAACATCCAAAAACACTCAAATACGCATCAAAATACAGAAATTATTCCAAAAGTGTGTTTTATATGTTTCTGATGCAAAATGTTTAAAAACAAATGAAAAACGAATAAAGTTTGCACAATTGGCAGTTTCAGTCCCTCAAGTTTCAAAAATTGACAAAACTAGTCCCTTAAGGTTTTAAATGAAAGAAAAGTCAACCCAAAGTTTTTAAAAGTCAAAAAATTATCAAATTTAGACTTTGGGTGAAAAAGTTTGAGAAAATTACATGTTTGGCCCCTCAAAATCCAAAATTGGCATAAAAGGTCCCTGGAGTTTCAGTAATTGACAGATTTGGTCCCTGGTGGGATATTTTTGGATGAAAAATTATTTTTAGTCCTTGGAAATTTAAAAATGTTCAATATTAGTCCTTGGATAAAAGTTTTTCACAGATTGGCAAAAATGACCCCTAAACTTTCAAAAATTACAATTTTGGTCCCCGGGTGTTTTTATTTTGAAAAATATTAATTTGGCTCCTTTTAATATTCAAACTAGCCAATTAAGGTCCTTATGGATATTTTCAAAAAATTACATGATCAGCCCCTCATGTTTGGGTTTATTACAAAATTGGTCCTTGTGGTGTCTTTGGTAACAAAACAAACGGACCCTTTTTAACTAATACCACCCAACATAAGCCCATCCATCCTTATAACTCCAGCCCACCATCTCCTCAGCCCACCAACAAAAAAACCTTGCCCCCGTTTTAATAATACAACTCCACCCTCAGCCTTTGACCCAGTCAACCCCCTCCTTCCACCTCACACCCCCACTTGAACCCTGCAAAACCTGCCAACCCAGTATCGTCATCACCACCTTCACCATACTCCACCCCCCTCCTACACTCCAAACAAACACAAGCATCCAAAACTTCACTTCTGGCATCAGTACTAACAAAGAAACAGACAAGAGCAATTTGGGCGTCAAAATATTTAAACGATCAAGATTGCCTCAAGTCATCCAATGGCTGTTAGCATTGATGGGAAAGCATAAGTGGGTCCCACTGAAACCCTAATTGATGATATAAAAGTGAGAAGAGGAGCAGGGAGCAGAAGGAGTTAATTTAGTAGTTGTAGTGTAGTTGTAGTATGTCGTTTCTATAAATTTCCCATCTTCAATGTAATTTTAAGCTTCTAAATTGTATTATTAGTACTTTCAGTGTAATAGAAACCCAATTTGATCAGTAATTCAAGCTTTTATGTTAAATTCAGATTTTCACTTCATTTACTCAAAAATTTCATATTAGTTCAATGTTGTTGAAAGTTGTTACTTATTAATCCCTTCAGTTCAATTAAGCTCTCTTATAAGTTTTCAAAAGCTTTTAAAGTATTTCAACTAGTTTTAATTCAATTTGCCAAAAATTCTCAAAATTCATGAAAAATAAATGGAAAATAAAAATTCAGTTCATAAGAGTGATTGAAGCAAGGGGTATGGTGAAATCTGGATTGCTATGGGTTTAGAAGTCTCATGGGAGACATGAGGACAGTTGGATACTTGGTTTTTGGTATTAAACTCACTGGATCAACTTTGTAAGGCACTTTCTTATTTTTTTAAGGTTACTATAGAATTACTTAAACCAGTGCTCTATTGATGTTTCTGTGCTTAATTAGTAGAGTAGTAATAGATTATTGCTTAGTTATTGTCAATTATTCACTGAATCTCAAGTCTGCTGATTTTAGCATATGTACTGTCCTATTTGCATAATATGGTTAGGTGTGAGATTGTTGTTTGATCCTGTGTTCTTATGCATGAATCACCATATCTCAGTTAGTTGTCAGCTTAGTTCAAGGTTTCATGGCCTAAATCACTTATTTGCTTTGAAAAGTCAATTATTAATGCATATAAGATAGTGTTTGGGTCAGGGGTGTGCAAAGAGCCTCACTGTGTTTCAGTGCAAGGTTTTGGTTGAAACATGCTACATTAGGTCTATTTAGGTTGTTCAAGTCTTAATATCTTGGCCTAATAGCTCACAAGTCAAAATCTCACCTCAAATCACATAACAGTCCACTGTTGGACTGTTAGGTGTGTCAAACCTTTGATTTCAATTTGAAATTAGCTTAGATTGCTTTATTTAGCTTCCATTAGGTTAAATAAACTTGTATTAATCACTTAGATGCATCAAAAGTTCAAGAAAGTTAAAATCTTAAGTTTTTCTCAAAAGTCAAATTTACCCATTATCAGATTTTTACAAAAGTTCTAGGATTTTTATTGATTTGTGTATTTGCTTTCATGGACTGGGACTTGTTCCTAGTGATAGCCTCCCACCTCATCTCCATTTTCCTATAATCCTTCCATTTTTGTGATTTTACCCCTGGGCCCCACAGCCCTCAAAAGTGGGCTGCAGGGCTGCAAACTGCTCTGTCTCAGCAGATACATCACCCACCACCACCACTTGGTGGTGGTTTTCTGGCCACCATTGTGGTCCTCAGCCCCTCCATTTTGGTTCTTTTAACCCCCCTCATGGTAGGCTTCCAACATTGACCCTTGTTTTGACCCCAAGACCTGTGGACCCCACCTGAATAAGCCCATCTAATCTGTCCCACTTTTCAGTCCTCAAATAAGTATCCAAGTGCTTTTTGTTGGCTTATTGCTTGTTCTGTGGACCTCAAGTGAATTTTACAGCTTATTCTAGTTCTCATAGCTTATTTGTACCTGAATCATCCATTGTGGGCCCCACTCTTGGTCATTTAAGCTTATTTTCCATTTTGGTCAACTTTGGTCAACTGTCTCAACTTTTAGCTTGTTCTCAGCTTATTTTTAAGTTACAAAAATTTTGTTTTTACAAAAAGTGTTAGTTTTTAGTTATAAAATAGGTTGGTAAAAGAAAAATCAAGAAAAAACAAATTAATATTAAGTGATAGTTTCTATTTAATGTAATTTAATTTTAATTTTCATTTTTAAATTTTTATTAAGTACTTAGCTATTTTATATTTTTCTTAAATTCCTCCCATATTAAAGTATTTTTAGTAATTTTCTCAGATTTTTATGTTATCATTTAGTATTTATTAGAATTAATCTTAGTTTTATTAATTATTAATTAATAATTAGTTTTAAATAGCATAATTAGTTTTTATTAAGTAAAACCTAGTTTTTATATTTTTTCTAGCTTTTATATGTTATAAAATAATTTTAGAAATTTTATTAGAATTTTTACTGTTCATTTTCTATTTTTCTTAATTTAAAATAGTTTAATTAGGTAATTAATAATTAATTAGTAATTAATTAATAGAAAAACCACAAAAAGACAAAAATACTTATTTTTAATTTTTAATTTAGTTTTTAGTTATTTTATAATTTTAGAAATTTTATTTTTACCTTTTTAGTATTTATTTAATATTATATTATATTTAAGTGTTTTAAATATTAATAATTAGGAATAATTAGTATTTAATTAATATTAAATAATTAAATAGTGTAAAAATTTATTTTAATTTTCTAAAAATTTTCTTTTATCTTTTAGTTTGTAAAAAAGTCATTTTCACCCCCTGGGTGTTTTCAGATTTCTGTTTTTACTTTTTATTTCGTACGTGTACGTTTTATTTAAACGTGAACGTACGCGTTTTAAGTTTTAAACGTTTCTGGTTTTTCTGACTTTCCAGTCTTGTTAATATAGTGTATTTAAGCTATTATCTTTCGTATTCCAGTAGTGTAATCATCACAACTCACTTATACCCTTTCCTGTCCAAATTCACCCGATCACAAACCCGTTTTAATACCATCCGCACCTCGTCAGGACTTAACGACCGGGGAAACCCTATACTTCCATGGAGCATTGGCTTGATTAGTTTGACTTTTACGGTTGACCATTCACAAGTGGTTGACTAATAAAAGTTGACTAGTTTAGAGCCAATCAAAATTTGGCGCCGCTGCCGGGGAGGTTGTGCGCGTATTCTACACGGTTTTGCGTATTAGTGAACCTGGATATACATCCATTGTATATTTACCATCCTTGTGTATATTTTCATAAAAACTGTTCCCAAAAACTTTGTAAAATTAGTTTTCAACGAACACAAAAACACAAAAAGATTTTCTTTCTCATTTGTACAAAATGTTTATCAAAAATACCAAAAATATCCATCTTTACCCTCCTACCTTTTTTATTCTTCATCCCTTTACCCTCTATCCTTTTGATTCTACCTTCTTCCACTTATCCCATAATTGATTCTAATGGAATCTCTCGATGACGATTTCTTTAAACAAAGAGCCTTTAAAAGCAAAGTTGAAAAACTTATGGCCTTGTCAAAAATGTCGAGATGTCGTGTTGATTATGATGGACCTTCGATACCTATTCCCTCTCCAGTGAGGGAAAGAGATCATGAAACCGAGGTGACAAAGGACCCTGTACTTTCCTCTAACCATGAAAGTGCTAAATACGTCCAACCTACGGTTATCCAAATACCTAAGCTCACAAATGCTCCTAAACCGTCTATAATTGATCCTAACCTTTCACGGTTTACGGTTAAAAGTTTGTCAAGCAAACATACTGAGCTTAGGGCAGTAACTGAAAAGAACGACTTGCCCAATCTTCACATTTATCAAGAACAAAAACCCGAGACC
This sequence comes from Artemisia argyi, assembly GCA_030686995.1. Taxonomy (NCBI): domain Eukaryota; kingdom Viridiplantae; phylum Streptophyta; class Magnoliopsida; order Asterales; family Asteraceae; genus Artemisia; species Artemisia argyi. The sequence continues at coordinate 157,038,170 of CM060705.1, forward strand.
ATAACGGAAGTGGTGGAAATTGCTAGCTCTAAGAGCACACCACTTGTACCACCTCCGGATTTTATTCCTTGTGTTGGTTGTGGTGAGCCGCTTTTTGGTTTACCATGTCGTTGGTGTACATGTGTACAATGTGGTAATGATATTCAAAACGGGAATTGTTTGTTTTGTGGGTCGAGTAATTCATTTGCTTAGGATCCTAATCAAAACTCATTCAACAACTCCTCAAATTTTTCCAACTACCCATCACATTCATACGAGCAAGAATCATATTATCCAAATCTCAATAATGCTTCGTATCAAAATACACCAAGCCAGAATCAACAGTTTTACTGTTGTGAGTATTGTGGAGGCCCTCACTACAGCTCTGATTGTCAAATTAGGAATCAGTTTGTCTATGAACAGGTTCCTTGTAACAATCATGAATTTGGTTTTAACCAGCCCTCACAATACACAAACCCTCAACCACAGCCTCAGGACGAGTTAGCTAGAGCTGAATTGATTACTAAAATGATTATGAATCAAAATCAAGTCAACAAGACCATTCAAGATAGTATAAACTATCTTCAGGATATGATTCATAGGAAACAAAAGCCTCCTGTTAACTCATTTTATTTTGAGGATGAAAGTGATGAGGATGAATCATTTGAAGAGGTAAACCCTAAGGAAACTTCAGATATCTTGCCAATGGGGGACAAGGAAGTCAAAATCAATCCTCTCGAGGAAATTGATGACCATGTTCCAATCCCAAAGGTATTTGAGAAGCCTCTTGATTCAACTTCAGTTGAAACTGCTTCAGTAGAAATACAGGGAGAAAAGAATATGACTAAATCACTAGCAGTAGAAATCATGGAACTTGTAAAAACCATGACTGCTAGTCCTTCTCAACTCCCTCAGTCTACTGTTATCACACCCGAAGTTCACACTCACTCTCTAAATATGGGGGATGAACATCTTAGCACTGTTCCTCAAAAGGAATCGGACGAATTCATAAAGTCTAGTGTTAAGATCCTTGTCCCAATCCCAGGAGAGTCACAGGGGACTTTTGATCATGTATGTGATTTACCTTCTTACCCTGAAAATCCAAAAGATCATTTTGAGACATTCTCCGATTTTAATGATGATTGTACATCTTATGGAGAAGTTGAGTATGAGGAGGCACGATTGCCTCATTCGGATGTTGACCCTCTTATTGAGGAGTTCACAAATGAACTTACTCACATCAATCCACTTCCATTGGGAAGTGATGATGGTCTCCTTGATTTTGAAGCCGATATGGGAGAAACTGAAAATCTTTTAAACTCTAATCCTAACATCGAGCTTAGTACTTCACATGTTGATTCTTTATCTTCTGAAGACATCGGTCATGTGGAAGAATTACCTTCTGAGCTAATTAGCTTAGAAGAAGAGAATAATGATGAGATTGACACTGAAATCAAGGATGAAGCACTTCGTGCAACATTATTGAAAGTCAATCTCCTCATTTCTAAAATCGAGGCTTTCAAAGAGAAACCTATTTCATCTCCTATCCCCATTAAGGATAGTGACATTTTCTCCGATGATCCTATTCCGGAGTTTGAAGCCTTCACTTTTGATCATATGGGAGAGAAGATTAGTGGCAGTACCACTTCTCATTCTCAAATTTCTCTCCCCGAATATGATTCATTCACCTTTGAGGAGTTCTCCGGTGAACTCACTCATATCATGACTCCTCCGGAGTATGATAGCCCGGGGGGAAATGCACTCAATCATGAGAATTTACAAATTCCCACCCTCCCGCCCGGGATGTTTTCAAACCAAACGAGCTTAACCCTTGAAATCCAAAATCAGGCTAATGAGCCTACTGTCGAGGAAGAAGATCTTATCATGATTTTCATCATGGTTTTCTTCCTTTTCTTCACCTATAAGGTGACTTCTCTTGTTCTTCACTCCTTCGGGAATGAAGACACTATATTTGATCCCGGCATTTTCATGTATCATTATCTTGAGCCGGATACTTATCTCATCGGTGTGGAACTTTCACGTGCTTCAAATGTTTATCAAAACATCTTGAATGAAAGTCCGATTGAGATTGTTTCTTCCACATCATGCTTCCCCAAGGACAAATGAATTCGGGGTCGAGTCAAGCTAGCGACTCGGTAAACAAAAACAGTAGCATGCTTATAGGGTTTTCACCCTAAGTGTGGGGGAGTCCCCCATGCTATGGTTACAAATGAAGTGAAAAACAAAATGGTGTTTTCTACGCTTAGCTTGTAATGTTGCCCTTTTATGTTCAAAGAGTCGGCATAATAGCCGGGACTTTGAATATTGAGGACAATATTCATCCTAAGTGTGGGGGGGTATTTCGCTATTCTAGCGAATTTTATCACATTTTACTATCTTATCTTATACCCCCGTTTTTGACCAAAATTTTTCAAAAATTTTTCACTGGAGCTCAAAATTTTTTGTGGTAATCAGTCCGCCTTGTCTAACCGACAAAAGGGATTGGCTAGTCCAGGAGCAAACGGCTCTTGGTAAAGACATCTCAAATCCGTTGACGGCTTGCAATTTGCCCAAAATTGTATGGTTCCTCAACTCCCCAAAAACAAATGAGTTGGCTAGCCCGCAAGATTATGGCTTGTGGTAAAGGCCGTGGAAAAACCATAATTGGTAATCAGCTCACCAAGATGTTGACTATTCCATCAAGAGCTGGCTAGTCCAGGAGCAAACGGCTCTTGGTAAAGACTAATCAAATCCGTTGACAGCTGGTGGTTTGCTCAAAATCACACGGTTATCAGGTGTACCACAGTTCTCACACCTGGCTACTCCAGAAGTAATGGCTTTTGGTAAAGAGTTTCAAATCCATTAAATTTTCTCAAAAGATTGCTAGGGACTAGCAATAGTTTAGTGTAGGGGATTGATGAGTGTGTAAATACTCATCATTTTTATCGTATCTAAACTGCCAAAACATCCAAAAACACTCAAATACGCATGAAAATATAGAAATTATTCCAAAAGTGTGTTTTATATGTTTCTGATGCAAAATTTTTAAAAACAAATGAAAAACGAACAAAGTTTGCACAATTGGCAGTTTCAGTCCCTCAAGTTTCAAAAATTGACAAAACTAGTCTCTGAAGGTTTTAAATGAAAGAAAGGTCAACCCAAAGTTTTTAAAAGTCAAAAAATTATCAAATTTAGACTTTGGGTGAAAAAGTTTGAGAAAATTACATGTTTGGCCCCTCAAAATCCAAAATTGGCATAAAAGGTCCTTGGAGTTTTAGTAATTGACAGATTTGGTCCCTGGTGGGATATTTTTGGATGAAAAATCATTTTTAGTCCTTGGAAATTTAAAAATGTTCAATATTAGTCCTTGGATAAAAGTTTTTCACAGATTGGCAAAAATGACCCCTACACTTTCAAAAATTACAATTTTAGTCCCCGGGTGTTTTTATTTTGAAAAATATTAATTTGGCTCCTTTTAATATTCAAACTAGCCAATTAAGGTCCTTATGGATATTTTCAAAAAATTACATGATCAGCCCCTCATGTTTGGGTTTATTACAAAATTGGTCCTTGTGGTGTCTTTGGTAACAAAACAAACGGACCCTTTTTAACTAATACCACCCAACATAAGCCCATCCATCCTTATAACTCCAGCCCACCATCTCCTCAGCCCACCATAACCCTCAGCCCACCAACAAAAAAACCTTGCCCCCATTTTTATAATACTACTCCACCCTCAGCCTTTGACCTAGTCAACCCCCTCCTTCCACCTCACACCCCCACTTGAACCCTGCAAAACCTGCCAACCCAGTATCATCATCACCACCTTCACCACACTCCACCCCCCTCCTACACTCCAAACAAACACAAGCATCCAAAACTTCACTTCTGGCATCAGTACTAACAAAGAAACAGACAAGAGCAATTTGGGCGCCAAAATATTTAAACGATCAAGATTGCCTCAAGTCATCCAATGGCTATTAGCATTGATGGGAAAGCATAAGTGGGTCCCACTGAAACCCTAATTGATGATATAAAAGTGAGAAGAGGAGCAGGGAGCAGAAGGAGTTAATTTAGTAGTCGTAGTGTAGTTGTAGTATGTCGTTTCTATAAATTTCCCATCTTCAATGTAATTTTAAGCTTCTAAATTGTATTATTAGTACTTTCAGTGTAATAGAAACCCAATTTGATCAGTAATTCAAGCTTTTATGTTAAATTCAGATTTTCACTTCATTTACTCAAAAATTTCATATTAGTTCAATGTTGTTGAAAGTTGTTACTTATTAATCCCTTCAGTTCAATTAAGCTCTCTTATATGTTTTCAAAAGCTTTTAAAGTAATTCAACTAGTTTTAATTCAGTTTGCCAAAAATTCTCAAAATTCATGAAAAATAAATGGAAAATAAAAATTCAGTTCATAAGAGTGATTGAAGCAAGGGGTATGGTGAAATCTGGATTGCTATGGGTTTAGAAGTCTCATGGGAGACATGAGGACAGTTGGATACTTGGTTTTTGGTATTAAACTCACTGGATCAACTTTGTAAGGCACTTTCTTATTTTTTTAAGGTTACTGTAGAATTACTTAAACCAGTGCTCTATTGATGTTTCTGTGCTTAATTAGTAGAGTAGTAATAGATTATTGCTTAGTTATTGTCAATTATTCACTGAATCTCAAGTCTGCTGATTTTAGCATATGTACTGTCCTATTTGCATAATATGGTTAGGTGTGAGATTGTTGTTTGATCCTGTGTTCTTATTCATGAATCACCATATCTCAGTTAGTTGTCAGCTTAGTTCAAGGTTTCATGGCCTAAATCACTTATTTGCTTTGAAAAGTCAATTATTAATGCATATAAGAGAGTGTTTGGGTCAGGGGTGTGCAAAGAGCCTCACTGTGTTTCAGTGCAAGGTTTTGGTTGAAACATGCTACATTAGGTCTATTTAGGTTGTTCAAGTCTTAATATCTTGGCCTAATAGCTCACAAGTCAAAATCTCACCTCAAATCACATAACAGTCCACTGTTGGACTGTTAGGTGTGTCAAACCTTTGATTTCAATTTGAAATTAGCTTAGATTGCTTTATTTAGCTTCCATTAGGTTAAATAAACTTGTATTAATCACTTAGATGCATCAAAAGTTCAAGAAAGTTAAAATCTTAAGTTTTTCTCAAAAGTCAAATTTACCCATTATCAGATTTTTACAAAAGTTCTAGGATTTTTATTGATTTGTGTATTTGCTTTCATGGACTGGGACTTGTTCCTAGTGATAGCCTCCCACCTCATCTCCATTTTCCTATAATCCTTCCATTTTTGTGATTTTACCCCTGGGCCCCACAGCCCTCAAAAGTGGGCTGCAGGGCTGCAAACTGCTCTGTCTCAGCAGATACATCACCCACCACCACCACTTGGTGGTGGTTTTCTGGCCACCATTGTGGTCCTCAGCCCCTCCATTTTGGTTCTTTTAACCCCCCTCATGGTAGGCTTCCAACATTGACCCTTGTTTTGACCCCAAGACCTGTGGACCCCACCTGAATAAGCCTATCTAATCTGTCCCACTTTTCAGTCCTCAAATAAGTATCCAAGTGCTTTTTGTTGGCTTATTGCTTGTTCTGTGGACCTCAAGTGAATTTTACAGCTTATTCTAGTTCTCATAGCTTATTTGTACCTGAATCATCCATTGTGGGCCCCACTCTTGGTCATTTAAGCTTATTTTCCATTTTGGTCAACTTTGGTCAACTGTCTCAACTTTTAGCTTGTTCTCAGCTTATTTTTAAGTTACAAAAAGTTTGTTTTTACAAAAAGTGTTAGTTTTTAGTTATAAAATAGGTTGGTAAAAGAAAAATCAAGAAAAAACAATTTAATATTAAGTGATAGTTTCTATTTAATGTAATTTAATTTTAATTTTAATTTTCATTTTTAAATTTTTAGTAAGTACTTAGCTATTTTATATTTTTCTTAAATTCCTCTCATATTAAAGTATTTTTAGTAATTTTCTCAGATTTTTATTTTATCATTTAGTATTTATTAGAATTAATCTTAGTTTTATTAATTATTAATTAATAATTAGTTTTAAATAGCATAATTAGTTTTTATTAAGTAAAACCTAGTTTTTATATTTTTCCTAGCTTTTATATGTTATAAAATAATTTTAGAAATTTTATTAGAATTTTTACTGTTCATTTTCTATTTTTCTTAATTTAAAATAGTTTAATTAGGTAATTAATAATTAATTAGTAATTAATTAATAGAAAAACCACAAAAAGACAAAAATACTTATTTTTAATTTTAAAATTAGTTTTTAGTTATTTTATAATTTTAGAAATTTTATTTTCACCTTTTTAGTATTTATTTAATATTATATTATATTTAAGTGTTTTAAATATTAATAATTAGTAATAATTAGTATTTAATTAATATTAAATAATTAAATAGTGTAAAAATTTATTTTAATTTTCTAAAACTTTTCTTTTATCTTTTAGTTTGTAAAAAAGTCATTTTCACTCCCTGGGTGTTTTCAGATTTCAGTTTTTACTTTTTATTTCGTACGTGTACGTTTTATTTAAACGTGAACGTACGCGTTTTAAGTTTTAAACGTTTTTGGTTTTTCTGACTTTCCAGTCTTGTTAATATAGTGTATTTAAGCTATTATCTTTCGTATTCCAGTAGTGTAATCATCACAACTCACTTATACCCTTTCCTGTCCAAATTCACCCGATCACAAACCCGTTTTAATACCATCCACACCTCGTCGGGACATAACGACCCGGGGAAACCCTATACTTCCATGGAGCATTGGCTTGATTAGTTTGACTTTTATGGTTGACCATTCACAAGTGGTTGACTAATAAAAGTTGACTAGTTTAGAGCCAATCAAAATTTGGCGCCGCTGCCGAGGAGGTTGTGCGCGTATTCTACACGGTTTTGCGTATTAGTGAACCTGGATATACATCCATTGTATATTTACCATCCTTGTGTATATTTTCATAAAAACTGTTCCCAAAAACTTTGTAAAATTAGTTTTCAACGAACACAAAAACACAAAAAGATTTTCTTTCTCATTTGTACAAAATGTTTATCAAAAATACCAAAAATATCCATCTTTACCCTCCTACCTTTTTGATTCTTAATTCCTTTACCCTCTATCCTTTTGATTCTACCTTTTTCCACTTATCCCATAATTGATTCTAATGGCATCTCTCGATGACGATTTCTTTAAACAAAGGGCCTTTAAAAGCAAAGTTGTAAAACTTATGGCCTTGTCAAAAATGTCGAGATGTCGTGTTGATTATGATGGACCTTCGATACCTATTCCCTCTCCAGTGAGGGAAAGAGATCATGAAACCGAGGTGACAAAGGACCCTGTACTTTCCTCTAACCATGAAAGTGCTAAATACGTCCAACCTACGGTTATCCAAATACCTAAGCTCACAAATGCTCCTAAACCGTCTATAATTGATCCTAACCTTTCACGGTTTACGGTTAAAAGTTTGTCAAGCAAACATACTGAGCTTAGGGCAGTAACTGAAAAGAACGACTTGCCCAATCTTCACATTTATCAAGAACAAAAACCCGAGACCATAACGGAAGTGGTGGAAATTGCTAGCTCTAAGAGCACACCACTTGTCCCACCTCCGGATTTTATTCCTTGTGTTGGTTGTGGTGAGCCGCTTTTTGGTTTACCATGTCGTTGGTGTACATGTGTACAATGTGGTAATGATATTCAAAACGGGAGTTGTTTGTTTTGTGGGTCGAGTAATTCATTTGCTTATGATCCTAATCAAAACTCATTCAACAACTCCTCAAATTTTTCCAACTACCCATCACATTCATACGAGCAAGAATCATATTATCCAAATCTCAATAATGCTTCGTATCAAAATACACCAAGCCAGAATCAACAGTTTTACTGTTGTGAGTATTGTGGAGGCCCTCACTACAGCTCTGATTGTCAAATTAGGAATCAGTTTGTCTATGAACAGGTTCCTTGTAACAATCATGAATTTGGTTTTAACCAGCCCTCACAATACACAAACCCTCAACCACAGCCTCAGGACGAGTTAGCTAGAGCTGAATTGATTACTAAAATGATTATGAATCAAAATCAAGTCAACAAGACCATTCAAGATAGTATAAACTATCTTCAGGATATGATTCATAGGAAACAAAAGCCTCCTGTTAACTCATTTTATTTTGAGGATGAAAGTGATGAGGATGAATCATTTGAAGAGGTAAACCCTAAGGAAACTTCAGATATCTTGCCAATGGGGGACAAGGAAGTCAAAATCAATCCTCTCGAGGAAATTGATGACCTTGTTCCAATCCCAAAGGTATTTGAGAAACCTCTTGATTCAACTTCAGTTGAAACTGCTGCAGTAGAAATACAGGGAGAAAAGAATATGACTGAATCACTAGCAGTAGAAATCATGGAACTTGTAAAAACCATGACTGCTAGTCCTTCTCAACTCCCTCAGTCTGCTGTTATCACACCCGAAGTTCACACTCACTCTCTAAATATGGGGGATGAACATCTTAGCACTGTTCCTCAAAAGGAATCGGACGAATTCATAAAGTCTAGTGTTGAGATCCTTGTCCCAATCCCAGGAGAGTCACAGGGGACTTTTGATCATGTGTGTGATTTACCTTCTTACCCTGAAAATCCAAAAGATCATTTTGAGACTTTCTCCGATTTTAATGATGATTGTACATCTTATGGAGAAGTTGAGTATGAGGAGGCACGATTGCCTCATTTGGATGTTGACCCTCTTATTGAGGAGTTCACAAATGAACTTACTCACATCAATCCACTTCCATTGGGAAGTGATGATGGTCTCCTTGATTTTGAAGCCGATATGGGAGAAACTGAAAATCTTTTAAACTCTAATCCCAACATCGAGCTTAGTACTTCACATGCTGATTCTTTATCTTCTGAAGACATCGGTCATGTGGAAGAATTACCTTCTGAGATAATTAGCTTAGAAGAAGAGAATAATGATGAGATTGACACTGAAATCAAGGATGAAGCACTTCGTGCAACATTATTGAAAGTCAATCTCCTCATTTATAAAATCGAGGCTTTCAAAGAGAAACCTATTTCATCTCCTATCCCCATTAAGGATAGTGACATTTTCTCCGATGATCCTATTCCGGGAGAGAAGATTAGTGGCAGTACCACTTCTCATTCTCAAATTTCTCTCCCCGAATATGATTCATTCACCTTTGAGGAGTTCTCCGGTGAACTCACTCATATCATGACTCCTCCGGAGTATGATAGCCCGGGGGGAAATGCACTCAATCATGAGAATTTACAAATTCCCACCCTCCCGCCCGGGATGTTTTCAAACCAAACGAGCTTAACCCTTGAAATCCAAAATCAGGCTAATGAGCCTACTGTCGAGGAAGAAGATCTTATCATGATTTTCATCATGGATTTCTTCCTTTTCTTCACCTATAAGGTGACTTCTCTTGTTCTTCACTCCTTCGGGAATGAAGACACTATATTTGATCCCGGCATTTTCATGTATCATTATCTTGAGACAGATACTTATCTCATCGGTGTGGAACTTTCACGTGCTTCAAATGTTTATCAAAACATCTTGAATGAAAGTCCGATTGAGATTGTTTCTTCCACATCATGCTACCCCAAGGACAAATGAATTCGGGGTCGAGTCAAGCTAGCGACTCGGTAAACAAAAACAGTAGCATGCTTATAGGGTTTTCACCCTAAGTGTGGGGGAGTCCCCCATGCTATGGTTACAAATGAAGTGAAAAACAAAATGGTGTTTTCTACGCTTAGCTTGTAATGTTGCCCTTTTACGTTCAAAGAGTCGGCATAATAGCCGGGACTTTGAATATTGAGGACAATATTCATCCTAAGTGTGGGGGGGGGGGGGGGGGGTATTTCGCTATTCTAGCGAATTTTATCACATTTTACTATCTTATCTTATACCCCCGTTTTTTACCAAAATTTTTCACTGGAGCTCAAAATTTTTTGTGGTAATCAGTCCGCCTTGTCTAACCGACAAAAGGGATTGGCTAGTCCAGGAGCAAAAGGCTCTTGGTAAAGACATCTCAAATCCGTTGACGGCTTGCAATTTGCCCAAAATTGTATGGTTCCTCAACTCCCCAAAAACAAATGAGTTGGCTAGCCCGCAAGATTATGGCTTGTGGTAAAGGCCGTGGAAAAACCATAATTGGTAATCAGCTCACCAAGATGTTGACTATTCCATCAAGAGCTGGCTAGTCCAGGAGCAAACGGCTCTTGGTAAAGACTAATCAAATCCGTTGACAGCTGGTGGTTTGCTCAAAATCACACGGTTATCAGGTGTACCACAGTTCTCACACCTAGCAACTCCAGAAGTAATGGCTTTTGGTAAAGAGTTTCAAATCAATTAAATTTTCTCAAAAGATTGCTAGGGACTAGCAATAGTTTAGTGTGGGGGATTGATGAGTGTGTAAATACTCATCATTTTTATCGTATCTAAACTGCCAAAACATCCAAAAACACTCAAATACGCATCAAAATACAGAAATTATTCCAAAAGTGTGTTTTATATGTTTCTGATGCAAAATGTTTAAAAACAAATGAAAAACGAACAAAGTTTGCACAATTGGCAGTTTCAGTCCCTCAAGTTTCAAAAATTGACAAAACTAGTCCCTGAAGGTTTTAAATGAAAGAAAAGTCAACCCAAAGTTTTTAAAAGTCAAAAAATTATCAAATTTAGACTTTGGGTGAAAAAGTTTGAGAAAATTACATGTTTGGCCCCTCAAAATCCAAAATTGGCATAAAAGGTCCTTGGAGTTTCAGTAATTGACAGATTTGGTCCCTGGTGGGATATTTTTGGATGAAAAATCATTTTTAGTCCTTGGAAATTTAAAAATGTTCAATATTAGTCCTTGGATAAAAGTTTTTCACAGATTGGCAAAAATGACCCCTAAACTTTCAAAAATTACAATTTTGGTCCCCGGGTGTTTTTATTTTGAAAAATATTAATTTGGCTCCTTTTAATATTCAAACTAGCCAATTAAGGTCCTTATGGATATTTTCAAAAAATTACATGATCAGCCCCTCATGTTTGGGTTTATTACAAAATTGGTCCTTGTGGTGTCTTTGGTAACAAAACAAGCGGACCCTTTTTAACTAATACCATCCAACATAGGCCCATCCATCCTTATAACTCCAGCCCACCATCTCCTCAGCCCACCATAACCCTCAGCCCACCAACAAAAAAACCTTGCCCCCGTTTTAATAATACTACTCCACCCTCAGCCTTTGACCCAGTCAACCCCCTCCTTCCACCTCACACCCCCACTTGAACCCTGCAAAACCTGCCAACCCAGTATCATCATCACCACCTTCACCACACTCCACCCCCCTCCTACACTCCAAACAAACACAAGCATCCAAAACTTCACTTCTGGCATCAGTACTAACAAAGAAATAGACAAGAGCAATTTGGGCGCCAAAATATTTAAACGATCAAGATTGCCTCAAGTCATCCAATGGCTGTTAGCATTGATGGGAAAGCATAAGTGGGTCCCACTGAAACCCTAATTGATGATATAAAAGTGAGAAGAGGAGCAGGGAGCAGAAGGAGTTAATTTAGTAGTCGTAGTGTAGTTGTAGTATGTCGTTTCTATAAATTTCCCATCTTCAATGTAATTTTAAGCTTCTAAATTGTATTATTAGTACTTTCAGTGTAATAGAAACCCAATTTGATCAGTAATTCAAGCTTTTATGTTAAATTCAGATTTTCACTTCATTTACTCAAAAATTTCATATTAGTTCAATGTTGTTGAAAGTTGTTACTTATTAATCCCTTCAGTTCAATTAAGCTCTCCTATAAGTTTTCAAAAGCTTTTAAAGTATTTCAACTAGTTTTAATTCAGTTTGCCAAAAATTCTCAAAATTCATGAAAAATAAATGGAAAATAAAAATTCAGTTCATAAGAGTGATTGAAGCAAGGGGTATGGTGAAATCTGGATTGCTATGGGTTTAGAAGTCTCATGGGAGACATGAGGACAGTTGGATACTTGGTTTTTGGTATTAAACTCACTGGATCAACTTTGTAAGGCACTTTCTTATTTTTTTAAGGTTACTGTAGAATTGCTTAAACCAGTGCTCTATTGATGTTTCTGTGCTTAATTAGTAGAGTAGTAATAGATTATTGCTTAGTTATTGTCAATTATTCACTGAATCTCAAGTCTGCTGATTTTAGCATATGTACTGTCCTATTTGCATAATATGGTTAGGTGTGAGATTGTTGTTTGATCCTGTGTTCTTATGCATGAATCACCATATCTCAGTTAGTTGTCAGCTTTGTTCAAGGTTTCATGGCCTAAATTACTTATTTGCTTTGAAAAGTCAATTATTAATGCATATAAGAGAGTGTTTGGGTCAGGGGTGTGTAAAGAGCCTCACTGTGTTTCAGTGCAAGGTTTTGGTTGAAACATGCTACATTAGGTCTATTTAGGTTGTTCAAGTCTTAATATCTTGGCCTAATAGCTCACAAGTCAAAATCTCACCTCAAATCACATAACAGTCCACTGTTGGACTGTTAGGTGTGTCAAACCTTTGATTTCAATTTGAAATTAGCTTAGATTGCTTTATTTAGCTTCCATTAGGTTAAATAAACTTGTATTAATCACTTAGATGCATCAAAAGTTCAAGAAAGTCAAAATCTTAAGTTTTTCTCAAAAGTCAAATTTACCCATTATCAGATTTTTACAAAAGTTCTTGGATTTTTATTGATTTGTGTATTTGCTTTCATGGACTGAGACTTGTTCCTAGTGATAGCCTCCCACCTCATCTCCATTTTCCTATAATCCTTCCATTTTTGTGATTTTACCCCTGGGCCCCACAGCCCTCAAAAGTGGGCTGCAGGGCTGCAAACTGCTCTGTCTCAGCAGATACATCACCCACCACCACCACTTGGTGGTGGTTTTCTGGCCACCATTGTGGTCCTCAGCCCCTCCATTTTGGTTCTTTGAACCCCCCTCATGGTAGGCTTCCAACATTGACCCTTGTTTTGACCCCAAGACCTGTGGACCCTACCTGAATAAGCCCATCTAATCTGTCCCACTTTTCAGTCCTCAAATCAGTATCCAAGTGCTTTTTGTTGGCTTATTGCTAGTTCTGTGGACCTCAAGTGAATTTTACAGCTTATTCTAGTTCTCATAGCTTATTTGTTCCTGAATCATCCATTGTGGGCCCCACTCTTGGTCATTTAAGCTTATTTTCCATTTTGGTCAACTTTGGTCAACTGTCTCAACTTTTAGCTTGTTCTCAGCTTATTTTTAAGTTACAAAAAGTTTGTTTTTACAAAAAGTGTTAGTTTTTAGTTATAAAATAGGTTGGTAAAAGAAAAATCAAGAAAAAACAATTTAATATTAAGTGATAGTTTCTATTTAATGTAATTTAATTTTAATTTTCATTTTTAAATTTTTATTAAGTACTTAGCTATTTTATATTTTTCTTAAATTCCTCTCATGTTAAAGTATTTTTAGTAATTTTCTCAGATTTTTATTTTATCATTTAGTATTTATTAGAATTAATCTTAGTTTTATTAATTATTAATTAATAATTAGTTTTAAATAGCATAATTAGTTTTTATTAAGTAAAACCTAGTTTTTATATTTTTCCTAGCTTTTATATGTTATAAAATAATTTTAGAAATTTTATTAGAATTTTTACTGTTCATTTTCTATTTTTCTTAATTTAAAATAGTTTAATTAGGTAATTAATAATTAATTAGTAATTAATTAATAGAGAAACCACAAAAAGACAAAAATACTTATTTTTAATTTTAAAATTAGTTTTTAGTTATTTTATAATTTTAGAAATTTTATTTTCACCTTTTTAGTATTTATTTAATATTATATTATATTTAAGTGTTTTAAATATTAATAATTAGTAATAGTATTTAATTAATATTAAATAATCAATTAGTGTAAAAATTTATTTTAATTTTCTAAAACTTTTCTTTTATCTTTTAGTTTGTAAAAAAGTCATTTTCACTCCCTGGGTGTTTTCAGATTTCAGTTTTTACTTTTTATTTCGTACGTGTACGTTTTATTTAAACGTGAACGTACGCGTTTTAAGTTTTAAACGTTTCTGGTTTTTCTGACTTTCCAGTCTTGTTAATATAATGTATTTAAGCTATTATCTTTCGTATTCCAGTAGTGTAATCATCACAACTCACTTATACCCTTTCCTGTCCAAATTCACCCGATCACAAACCCGTTTTAATACCATCCACACCTCGTCGGGACATAACGACCCGGGGAAACCCTATACTTCCACGGAGCATTGGCTTGATTAGTTTGACTTTTATGGTTGACCATTCACAAGTGGTTGACTAATAAAAGTTGACTAGTTTAGAGCCCATCAAACCCTTTCATGTGTAATTGAGATAAGTATTCTTTTAATTCAATCAATATGTCTATGTGTTGGTTGTCTATATCTTGTTCTTGTCTTAATTCCATCATGCTAGGCTAGATCTATCTTGTGTTTGCTTGGATCTAATGAAACCTAGATGTTAATTATGTGTTGATTACTTGTTTATGGTTGTATTGGATGAATGAATTCGATGTTAGGCTTAAGAAAACTGGCAGATCTCCAATTGGTAACATGCTTGAACGTCTTAGGAAACATGAACTGACGTACACTAGGTTTCATTGATTGTATTTAATGCATGAGTAAATTCTAATGATCCCATGTTAGGAGCTTCTTAGCCGGCTCGACATAGGAGTGAAGTAGGCACTCATAGGATTGGGGAATTAAGTGCGCCACCCCATGAATGGTATTAAGGAATACAATCCGTCATCCACGCAACTATAACAAGTAATTAACGTGTAAAAGATATCTAGGGAGTAGTGAAATCTAAGTAAACACAACTTCTCCACTTATTGCTCACAACCTTAGTTTAATTTAGTTTATTTTCATTTCTAGTATTTTATTTTGATTGCATCTTTAGTATTGGGTTAGTTGACTAGCAACTAATTCCGCCCAAATCCTTCAAACCCGAGATTTTTACTTGCTTTCTAAAAAATACAAAAATAGAAAAAATAATCATCCCTCATCTTTAGAACTAGTATTTAGGTTTTCTAATCCTAGCGAAACTATTCCTAGCTGAACGATCAATCCCCCGGTACTTGTCACTATACTATACTACAACGATCAGGTACACTGCCTGGTGGGGGTTGTAAGCTTCTCGAGATCCCTCGAGAGGTAAAGCCTGGTGCGATTCCCACGTATCAAGTTTTTGGCGCCGCAGCCCGGGGAATAGTTATTGTCTAGGTTAGAATCTCTTTTTATTAGGTCTACTTACTAGATTCTTTTCTAGTAAGATTTTATTTTTATTTTTAGGTTTTCTTTAGTCTATCTTATTTCTTTGTGTTTTTGTTAGTAGCTCTTCACCACCCGACATCATGGACGATGGGAACATCTTTGAACCCGTCATCCCACCACAACAAAACCCACCACTAGAACCTCTTAGGCCCCGAACCTTAGAAGAGTATTCCCGACCTAGCCACCAAGGCTACCGAAACACCATTGAGCTCACCGGAGCCAATGTGACCCCCTTGCGATCCGACACCATCCGGTTGGTGCAAAGCGGATGTGCATTCCATGGACTTCGTTCCGAAGATCCAAACCAACATCTTAAGGACTTCCTTAAAATCATAGACTCCATAGACTTAGATGTTGAAACTAGAGAGACAACCCGATTACGCCTATTCCAATTCTCTCTACGGGATCAAGCTAGTCAATGGCTTGAGCGTTTACCCGCGGGATCCATCACCACATGGGATGATCTCACCACTCGTTTCCTTGCTCAATTTTTCCCACCGGGGAGAACTACTAAGCTTATAAATGACATCTTGATGTTCCAACAACGTCAAAATGAATCTCTCTATGAAGCATGGACTCGTTTCAAGGACTTACTCCAAAAAGTCCCTCATCATGGCATAGATCTTTGGCTCCAAGTCCAAATCTTTTATGACCATATCGATCTCTCCACGAGGCGAGCCATTGACCAATCGGCCGGTGGTAAGCTACATGATCTAAGTGCGGAACAATCATGGGAACTCATAGAAGATCTTGCTCTCTATGAAAACGAAAGTTGGAATGATCCCCGTGATTTGAACAAAACGGTCAAGGCAATATCTTTGCCTTCGAACAATTCTAGCACTCCCGACCGTAGGATCATGGAACTTGAGGACCAAGTCAAGTTTCTCATGAAATCTTACGATGCTCCTAAGCCTTCAAGCCAAGTGAACAAAATCACTTCTTCATGCGAATTATGTAGTGGTCCCCACGACACTCGTGATTGTGTGGAACTCCCCGGAATAGCTTTTGCGGACTACGCATCCACGCGTACCGACGAAGCGGGAGATAAGTGGTACACTTTCAAGCCCGAGACAAACCCTTACGGTGATTCATACAACCCCTCTTGGAAAAATCACCCAAACCTTAGGTGGAAACAAAATCAACCCAATTCTTCCAATCCGCCTAATCGTTATCAACCAAACAGTTCACCCTCCAACCGTACTTTCAACAACAATCCTTCTAACAACTATGGTAGTACCAACAATCTTGAAGGATTGATGTCAAAATTCATGGAATCGCAAGAAGCTCGCATATCTAAGTTTGAAGCCGATTTCAAACAAAAGCAAAGCGAGATGACCACCAAAATTGACACATTGTTGAAAGTTCTCAATGACCGAGAAATGGGAGCACTCCCAAGCGACACGGTCAAGAATCCAAAACTAAACGTTAATTCCATATCTTCAGTTTCGTCACCCACTTCGTGTCCACAATACTACTCGGTTAAATCAACGAGCACGTGTTTCAAACAAAACCAAATTCTTCAAAAGGACCAATCAAGTAAAACACCCGATATAGAACCGGTCAAAAGTGTAGTTGAAACACCTCTTATGCAAGACCTTGACGATGAATTCAAGGAACTTCACCTTGAACGCCCCGTCATTGATGTCTTAGCGCGTGCTCCTTACTATAGTGCCCTCCTAGAAAAATATGAGAAGTTTAAACTAGGTAAAAATGGGACCGCCTTCGTTCAAAACAAGTTGCCTAAAAAGCTTGATGATCCGGGTATATTTGTTTTGCCTTGTAAGATAGGAAGATCCGAAGCTTTCGACACACTAGTCGATTTAGGGTCAAGCCTCAACTTGATTCCCTTATCCTTATTCACCGCTCTTAAGCTAGGAAAGTTAGAGGAAACGGAGGTATTGATAGGGCTAGCGGATGGGAGTATTGCCCACCCGGTTGGAATGATTAAGGATGTAGTTGTTCATGTAGGAAGGTTAACTATATTAGCGGACTTTCACGTCCTAGACATGGTTAGTGACACTACATGCCCATTATTGGTAGGAAGAGGATTTTTAGCAACCGCTAGCGCCATGATAGATTGTAAGAAGTCTAAGATAGCGGTAGGTGAAGGCGATATTTGGTTGGTGTATGATGTAAAGAAGCATAGTTATGATTGTGATGAAGAACCGACACCGCATTGGGTAGAGATGAATAGGAGACCATCTAGATATGGACCTTGGATAGAAAGAAACTTTATAGGACCTCAATGCCCATTTTGTCTAGAAAAAGATTTCATTGAAAAAACACATTCGGTGGAACAACTCATAGCTAGAGATGAAGAGCTAGATCCCTTTGAGGACCCCTTAGTCTTTAGGAAGATGATTGAGTTCTTGAGCGTAATGCCTATTAATATATAGATGAATAAGTGGAAAAGAGAGGGAGACAAGTGTAAATGGAGGTGGGACAAGCCACCTAAAGAAGGTGACAGATCATGGCATATGAGGATGACTTTGTATGATCCGGATGGAGAAAAGTTCGAAAGGTCATACCATACTAAGGAAACCGATAGAAAATTGAAACCTAAGTTTGATCCCAAAGATGTCCTCAATGAGGAACTCACCCGTGTCACGTAGTAACCCATGACCTTGAGTCTAGCTACAAGACTCGTAAATAAAGAAAAGCGCTTCTTGGGAGGCAACCCATGTTTTGTGTGATTTTATTTTGTTTGTTTGTTATTTGCTTCCGTACGCATGCTTTATTTTTATTGTTGGTAGATCATGTTTCTCAATTAAATAGTGGAAATACTTTACTTTGTTGTTTTGGCCTAGTCTTAACTCCACCTAAAAGTATTTTTGCAAAAGATAAGTGTAAGGGGAAACCCCAAATATGTTTTCAAGAAACAAACTGATCATGATTCTTCACAATATTAAGTGAACATGTATATTCGTATTTGTTAGAGTAAAATGCTTGTATTGAGTCATAATGAAGTTTTGCAGGATTTTCCAGGAAGTAGGACCAAGTTTTTCCAGAAATTTTCCAGAAACTTAACATAAGAATTTCTGCAGGTCACTTCTGACGGCGACACAAGTTAACTCTTGATGGCGTCACGTGTAAAAATCTGGAAATTTTACCGGTTTTGTTTTTCTAACGGAGTCTTATGGTTTTTGTGAATTATTAAGTTTTATAATCTCCAGGAAATCTACAAACTTCATTCCACAAGCATTATATCTTATTTTGTTTTCTAGGATTTAGTAACTTATATAGGTTGCCGCCGATTTTATGCGAGGTTGTCTTGTCTATTTTCTCAGGATTTACAGGTTATGTATGACAAGAAGATGATTTATATTCTGGAAGGGAAGCTTTGATTGTTCATTTTCTTGGAGGAAGATTTGACCTGGCCACCTTATTATCCATACCGAGCGAATCAGGGAAGTATTTGATTTCATTCTTTTTACTTATTTCACTTTTACATTCTTTACTTGAACATTGGGGACAATGTTCATCTTAAGTGTAAGGGGAGGGTAAAATGATGATACCTTACATGTACACTTTCGCTTGAGTTTGTTTTGTTTGATAGTAGATGTGTAATAAAACTATGAGAAATACTTGTTAGTGCAATTTTAGCGCCAAATTTAAAATTTTTTACAACATTTAAGAGTGAAACTTTAGCCATAGCAAGCGTCTCATGGATAGGAGATTGTATGACTAGCACATAACCGTATATTCAGAAAAATTTTCCACCCAAATATGTGAGGTTTGCCTTTAGATTTGATAGGAAAAGCATTTACTATTAGTGCTTATGAGTGTACCAGTAGCATTTAGATTCTAGAACTTGCGTTAGTGATGCATCCCGAGACCGCTAGTGAGACTACATTCGTGTAGTAGGATTTACTACATGATAAGAGGCATTAGGATCACCCTTGTGTTAAACCCGTATCATAATTACTTGACCATTTAAGTCATATTACTTGGCTAGTTAAGTCAACTAATTTTTCCCACACCCTTAGCGTTGTACTCATTTTTAGTACACGAAACCCCTAGTACACCCCTCCGAGCTTATCTTTTCGTTTCTAACTTTAAGCATCTTACTTAAAGGAAGAATTTGTTACACCCCACTTAAATGTACACCCAAATTGCCTTAGCCTTCCATGTATGCGCTCATTTTTAGTTCATTATTGTTATTTGTTAAACCCTAAGTTAACTATCTAATTGATTACATGGTTGCTAAGTCGAGTCATATCCTTATACATATTGTTTTGGGACGATTGGGACTCATGGGTAAAGTACTTATTTATGGAGTAATGGGGAAGAACATCATTTTATTACCCCCATATGTGCGTTAATCTTAAAAGTACTCCAAGTGTTTTGATTATCTTAATTCGAGTCGTTAGATTAGTTTATTGTAAAGTATGTAAAAATTCAAGTGTAAGGGAATTTTCATTCCCTATGATGTATTATTTTGGATGGTAGGGTAAGAGTGTATGCAAAAAAAAAAAAAAAAAAAAAAAAAAAAAAAAAAAAAAAATCGAAAAAAAAAATAGAAAGATCAAGAAAAAGAAAATATATATATATATAGAAAGAGGAAAAGAGAAAAAACATACGGACTACCATCCCGTTTCATTCTATGGTTATTTTATGTTTTTGTTATTTTTTATTTATTAGCTTAAGTCGAGTCTAGTCTTGGCTTAGCAACGCCATATTGTACATGTAATTAACCAAGATTGTTAACTCGCCACCAGTAAAAACTTCCTTTATCCAACAAAACCGTGTATTTCATATCCCTACACCTAACGTTACAACCCTTTAAAAGACCTCTTTGATAGTTTATCCTAGGTGCTTACGCCATGTGGTGGAGGTTTGATCCTTTTCCAAGCCTATGGTAATCTATTTTGCTATGACAGGTAGTGAGAGATATCTTCCGTTTCCATATTGTAATTTATACTTTATTACACCCGAGAGATGTGAGTATCTAAACACTATTTGTGAGGTGCTAGTGTATGACATCCGTGCTTGTCTATTGGTCTTTAGTGGAACGATTATTTGTTGTAATTACTTTTATGTTAGTGTTAAATGACCCCTAACTTGTATTTTGAGTAGAATAAAAGCGCATTTGCTTGAGGACAAGCAAATCTCAAGTGTAAGGGTATATGATGAGGCAAAAAATGAACCACTTTTAGGGGGTCATTTAAGCTCGGAATTGAATTTATTTGATCAAATATTGCCCTAAATCGTTCCTTTTGTGATTTTAGGTACTTTGGGAGAGAAATCTGGAAAAGGAAGCAATTCGGACGTTTTTGGAGCATAAAAGTGAAGAAAACGCCAAAGTCTTAATTTTCCTTGCTGGGAACAGTAGGTGACGGCGTCAAGAAGAAAATCCTGACGGCGTCAAGAGTAATTTTCATGACGACCCAGTACAGAATTGAAGGCGTCACGAGGTAGAGCGTCAAGAGTAAAATACGTGACGGCCTAGAAAATGTTATAACGTGACGGCGTCAAAAGTAGATCAAGGCAGTCCGAGAATTCCTTTGGCGGCGAGATGACGGCGTCACCAATTTGGTCTTGACGCCGTCAGCCTCAATTTCCTATATATAGTTTTCTAATTTTCATTCAAAAAAAGGAGAGAAGTTTTGGAGAAACCCTAAGGCCGAACTTAGTACGAATTTTACAGGTTTTCAAGGGTTTTCAGCCCTTGAACCCTTTCATGTGTAATTGAGATAAGTATTCTTTTAATTCAATCAATATGTCTATGTGTTGGTTGTCTATATCTTGTTCTTGTCTTAATTCCATCATGCTAGGCTAGATCTATCTTGTGTTTGCTTGGATCTAATGAAACCTAGATGTTAATTATGTGTTGATTACTTGTTTATGGTTGTATTGGATGAATGATTTCGATGTTAGGCTTAAGAAAACTGGCAGATCTCCAATTGGTAACATGCTTGAACGTCTTAGGAAACATGAACTGACGTGCACTAGGTTTTATTGGTTGTATTTAATACATGAGTAAATTCTAATGATCCCATGTTAGGAGCTTCTTAGCCGGCTCGACATTGGAGTGAAGTAGGCACTCATAGGATTGGGGAATTAAGTACGCCACCCCATGAATGGTATTAAGGAATACAATCTGTCATTCACGCAACTATAACAAGTAATTAACGTGTAAAAGATATCTAGGGAGTAGTGAAATCTAAGTAAACACAACTTCTCCACTTATTGCTCACAACCTTAGTTTAATTTAGTTTATTTTCATTTCTAGTATTTTATTTTGATTGCATCTTTAGTATTGGGTTAGTTGACTAGCAACTAATTCCGCCCAAATCCTTCAAACCCGAGATTTTTACTTGCTTTCTAAAAAATACAAAAAATAATCATCCCTCATCTTTAGAACTAGTATTTAGGTTTTCTAATCCTAGCGACACTATTCCTAGCTGAACGATCAATCCCCCGGTACTTGTCACTATACTATACTACAACGATCAGGTACACTGCCTGGTGGGGGTTGTAAGCTTCTCGAGATCCCTCGAGAGGTAACGCCTGGTGCGATTCCCACGTATTATAAACGTATGCTACAGAGCATATTCAAAACCATAATTAGACACAAAAACAACATTCAAATGCAGTTAAAAACATAAATTCAACTAACAACTTAATTAATAAGCAAAATTACAAAAGCAGATAACAAAATTATCAAATATTTTTTACTTACACATTTCATCAAATACTTGGTGTGCAACTTGATAAGAAGAAATGTTAACAACTTGATTCACATAATTATCAACTGATTCAACAACATTATCAACCGCAACAATATCAATCAAATCTGCTTTTGAAACAAACACTTATTTCAGATCAAAAGAAGCCATAAAAAATGATGATAATGATCAGAACGGTGATGGTGATCGGAGTGGTGCTGGTGATGGTGATCGGAACGGTGATGATGAAAGACAAGGTAACTGTCGATCGGAACAGTGATGGTAATCGGAGTGGTGATCGGAACATTGATGGTGATGATGAGATGATGATCAAAATAGTGATGGTGATCGGAATAGTGATGGTGATGATGATCAGAATGGTGATGATGATCGGAATGGTAATATAACTGATTTATGAATGAAAGGAATGAGAGCAGAGGAAACACACACACGAAGTGTGTGTAAAAAATGAAGCGAATGAAAAAAAAATAAAAAAAAATAAAAGAAAAGGATTTATATAGTTGGAAGTATTAATGTTAAGCATATTAAATCTTAGATTAATGTAGACCATTTGATCAAAAAGGATGGAGGGTTAGAATTTTTCTATTGGTATGAAAAAAAATGGGTATGCATTTGAATTTTTCCCAACATCATATAGTGTATAGTGTGCTATATACATGAGTAAAACAAACTATAACTTTTTATATCTAATTAACTAATAGGAAACAGAAGGAAACAGAATATATGAAGCTACAATTAAATCTAGGAGTAGATTGTAAACCGAATTGAACCTAACACTAGTTTTTTATCTTATCACATACTCCCTCCGTCCCAAATTTATTGTCCACTTTCAATTTTCAAAGTTAAATTAGTTCAAATTTGACCATAAATACATATTTTTTTGTTATATAATACTTGATGAAAAATTATACCATTGAAAGGTACACTTAAAACCCAATCTATTTATATATTTTGCATCAAATATTATATAACACCCACAAAAATATTTAAGGTCAAAGTTGAAGAAGAAAGACTAAAAAAATCAATAGTAGACAATAAATTTGGGACGGAGGTAATACGTTTTATGTGGCATATATAGGAAATTGTTAAATATGAAGGTTTGTCATTTTTAGAAGATTGCCAAGAAGGTTCATGCCTAGCTATGTCCTTTTCATTATGTCCTTTTCAACATACGTTGAATGTTTGATATCGACTAGATTAAAAACATAAAATAAAATAAGTAAGTAGATGGCTTAATTTTTTCTTGCCTCTCAATCTCTCATGCTTATTCAATAGTTACTTGCGTATTACTACACTGTTTTCCATTTTTGTTATTTTTTTTTTTTGATCCCAAGATTAAAATTTGGTCACAGTTAGACATGAGTATAGAACTGTACATGTAAGTTAACTTTTTTCTTCGACTCCTCATATAGACTATAGAGAACGTCTCTTGGCAAGTGGTTGTTGCAAGTCATCTCTCTAGTGATTGTAAAATGAGCTTGACAGTATGAGCGGAGTCAGGATTTGAACTTAAAAGAGATCGAACTTAATATAAAATTAAAAAATATATATATTGCCTCAAGAAAGACTTTATTTTGCTTAACTCATGATTTAACTTAACACCACAATAATTAGAAAATAAGCTAAATTTGAAAAGAATAACTTAACAAATAAATTTATTTGATGTTATATATGATTGTTAAGTTATTCGAATTTTTTTTAAAAAAAATAAGGGGAGTTAAATGAAAATTTTATTAAAAAATTAGCTTATGAGCTAATGTAACTAATGAATTAAATAGGCTAGTTAAGGGTGACTTAGCACCTACTAGTTACTCTATTAGCTCCGTCCCTGTTTGACACCTACTCGTGTCAAGATTTACAGACTATGAGTTTTTATTCTTGACATGCACATAAGTGTCTATTCTTGATTTCTTGTCCATGAGTGTTGCTCATCTCAAACTAGAGTGAGTTAGGCCAAAGGCGACACGCTACGAAGGCGTGTCCTAAACGCTATTTGAGTGATAAGAAGTTTTTTTTTTTTTTTTTTTTTTTTTTTTTTTTTTTTTACCACGTTGGTCGGTTGGCATGAAATCTCAGCAGGATAAACTATTTATATATACTTCCTCCGTCTCAAAATTATTGTCCATATTTTCTATTTAGGATGTCTCAAAATAATTGTCCACTTTCTTTATTAAGTAAAAACTAAAGAATCTAAATTAGAGTGTCTCCACTTTTATTTAACTTTGTATTTTCTATCTAATGATAATAATTTTGAGACGGAGAGAGTATTAATTTATTAGTCTAAATCATGATAATATTCCCGTGGACTTTATGATATCTAGTATTTAATGATATGGGTCATTTTCGAAAGTATTTGCGTCGCTAAACACACAACTCCAAAAGGGTTGACTTAATCAAACTTTGATAAATTGCTATCAAGTCCTTACGCTAGATCTTTGCTAGCCACAAAGGGGTCAAATGTAAACATTTGTCTCAAAAGTCAAGTTCTGTTCAAGTCAATGTTAGTAAATGCTACCATTGTCGTACACTCATTGGTGTCTTCATATTCTAATTCTTCACTGTTTAAGCCTAAGAAAATAATAGCAAATTACCAAACATTATGAAAAATTATATGCTAGTCTTTATTTTGGTTATGAGCTTGATATCGATAGCAAACGGCGAAACAAAGACAGAAATCAAAGTAGGGGTGATTCTTGATAACGAAACATCTATTGGTAAAATGAGCAGAAGTTGCATTTCAATGGCTTTACATGATTTCTATCAAGAACATGACACTTATACCTAATTAACTAACAGGAAACAGAATATATGAAGCTACAATTAAATCTAGGAGTAGATTCTAAACCGAATTGAACCTAACACTACTTTTTTATCTTATCACATACTCCCTCCGTCCCAAATTTATTGTCCACTTTCAATTTTCAAAGTTAAATTAGTTCAAATTTGACAATAAATACATATTTTTTTGTTATATAATACTTGATGAAAAATTATACCATTGAAAGGTACACTTAAAACCCAATTTATTTATATATTTTGCATCAAATATTATATAACACCCACAAAAATATTTAAGGTCAAAGTTGAAGAAGAAAGACTAAAAAAATCAATAGTAGACAATAAATTTAGGACGGAGGTAATACGTTTTATGTGGCATATATAGGAAATTGTTAAATATGAAGGTTTGTCATTTTTAGAAGATTGCCAAGAAGGTTCATGCCTAGCTATGTCCTTTTCATTATGTCCTTTTCAACATACGTTGAATGTTTGATATCGACTAGATTAAAAACATAAAATAAAATAAGTAAGTAGATGGCTTAATTTTTTCTTGCCTCTCAATCTCTCATGCTTATTCAATAGTTACTTGCGTATTACTACACTGTTTTCCATTTTTGTTATTTTTTTTTTTTTTTTGATCCCAAGATTAAAATTTGGTCACAGTTAGACATGAGTATAGAACTGTACATGTAAGTTAACTTTTTTCTTCGACTCCTCATATAGACTATAGAGAACGTCTCTTGGCAAGTGGTTGTTGCAAGTCATCTCTCTAGTGATTGTAAAATGAGCTTGACAGTATGAGCGGAGTCAGGATTTGAACTTAAAAGAGATCGAACTTAATATAAAATTAAAAAAAATATATATTGCCTCAAGAAAGACTTTATTTTGCTTAACTCATGATTTAACTTAACACCACAATAATTAGAAAATAAGCTAAATTTGAAAAGAATAACTTAACAAATAAATTTATTTGATGTTATATATGATTGTTAAGTTATTCGAAATTTTTTTTTAAAAAATAAGGGGAGTTAAATGAAAATTTTATTAAAAAATTAGCTTATGAGCTAATGTAACTAATGAATTAAATAGGCTACTTAAGGGTGACTTAGCACCTACTAGTTACTCTATTAGCTCCGTCCCTGCTTGACACCTACTCGTGTCAAGATTTACAGACTATGAGTTTTTATTCTTGACATGCACATAAGTGTGTATTCTTGATTTCTTGTCCATGAGTGTTGCTCATCTCAAACTAAACGCTATTTGAGTGATAAGAAGTTTTTTTTTTTTTTTTTTTTTTTTTTTACCACGTTGGTCGGTTGGCATGAAACCTCAGCAGGATAAACTATTTATATATACTTCCTCCGTCTCAAAATTATTGTCCATATTTTCTATTTAGGATGTCTCAAAATAATTGTCCACTTTCTTTATTAAGTAAAAACTAAAGAATCTAAATTAGAGTGTCTCCACTTTTATTTAACTTTGTATTTTCTATCTAATGATAATAATTTTGAGACGGAGAGAGTATTAATTTATCAGTCTAAATCATGATAATATTCCCGTGGACTTTATGATATCTAGTATTTAATGATATGGGTCATTTTCGAAAGTATTTGCGTCACTAAACACACAACTCCAAAAGGGTTGACTTAATCAAACTTTGATAAATTGCTATCAAGTCCTTACGCTAGATCTTTGCTAGCCACAAAGGGGTCAAATGTAAACATTTGTCTCAAAAGTCAAGTTCTGTTCAAGTCAATGTTAGTAAATGCTACCATTGTCGTACACTCATTGGTGTCTTCATATTCTAATTCTTCACTGTTTAAGCCTAAGAAAATAATAGCAAATTACCAAACATTATGAAAAATTATATGCTAGTCTTTATTTTGGTTATGAGCTTGATATCGATAGCAAACGGCGAAACAAAGACAGAAATCAAAGTAGGGGTGATTCTTGATAACGAAACATCTATTGGTAAAATGAGCAGAAGT
Source organism: Artemisia argyi (assembly GCA_030686995.1). NCBI lineage: Eukaryota > Viridiplantae > Streptophyta > Magnoliopsida > Asterales > Asteraceae > Artemisia > Artemisia argyi. The sequence goes on from CM060705.1 coordinate 157,064,947, forward strand.
TGCATTTCAATGGCTTTACATGATTTCTATCAAGAACATGACACTTATACCACCAGAATTGTCCCTCACTTTCGCGATTCTAAGCAAGATAATGTTGAAGCGGCTTCTGCAGCAATAGATCTCTTGAAAAATGAGCTAGTCATGGCAATACTAGGACCCATGACATCCTCACAAGCCGATTTCGTGATAGACATTGGTAGCAAATCAAGTGTTCCTATAATCTCTACTGCCACAAGCCCGTCTTTGTCACCAAAAGACACCCCGTATTTCATACGTTCTTCACATGATTCTTCCTCACAACTTAAGCCAATAGCAGAACTGATCAAACACTTTGGTTGGAGGGAAGTTGTGTTTATTTATGAAGATGGCGATTATGGAAGAGGCTTGATTCCTTATATATCTGATGCCATGGTGAATGTTGATGCTAAAGTTATGTATCGCACCGTCATATATCATTCTGCTTCTGATGATTGGATCCTTAAAGAACTCTATAAGATGAAAACGATGCAAACTCGTGTTTTCATAGTACACGCCTTACCAGATTTGGCAACACGTTTTTTCAAGAAAGTAAATGAGGCGGGGATGATGGAAGAAGGGTATGCTTGGATCATAACTGAAGTGCTCACTAGTCGTTTGCATTCTTTGGATCGTTCAGACATAGACTTGATGCAAGGAGTGCTAGGTAAAAATACACAAAAACTCATTTCTTGACCATAATATTAGGCCTATTTGGACCGCAACGATCTGGACCGGTCCTGACCACCCCTAGCAAGGCTTATTTGAGTATATCTTGATTTAGATATTTAGTTAGCAGATGTTTGGTATTCCGTAAGCAAAACAGATTATGAATTTGAAAAATGGCGATTCATCTTTAATAAAAGCAAATAATTACTTTTCTCAAATGATTTGTCAAAACACTATTTTCTGAACATTGTGCTTGCATGATTGTCTATGTTTTTGCAATAGCCGTAAACAAATAATTATCTCAGCCCAAAACGCAATCAAAAACACGTACAGATACACTCTAATAATGTGTATAATGAGTTTCCAATAATAATTTATCGATTACATTCACATTTACATTATAACACAATTATTTTATCTGCTAGGGGTGAAGTCACGTATCCCAAGAACCAACAAGCTAATCGAATTTGAGAAAAGATGGAAAAGGAATCAAAATCCATCAGGCGAAATGACTGAGCTAGACATGTTTGGATATTGGTGGTATGATACAGTTTCCGCGCTAGCAATAGCATTGGAAAAGGTCCCGAGTGACACTATAATCAATACTACTTTCAAACGAAAACAAAGCCCCACAACCGATTTAGAAGCTATTGGAACCTCGGAAATGGGACCAAGGCTCCTTCCATTGATCCGAACTATAAAACATAATGGTCTTAGTGGCGACTTCCATCTCATTGATGGACAGTTACAACCCTCAGTGTACGAAATAGTGAACGTAATAGGAAAAGGCGAAAAACATATCGGGTATTGGACACCTACAAATGGGATCATAAAAAAGTTGCATCAAACCAATGGGACCAAAAATGATCTTGGAACAATCATATGGCCCGGTGACACACCTTTTGGTCCAAAAGGTTGGGAAATGCCAACCAGTAATGAAAGCAAGTTACGAGTCGGGGTTCCAGCAAAAGCAGGCTTTGTGCAGTTTATCGATGCCAACATTGATCCTAAGACCGAACAGGTTATATCTGTCACTGGTTTTTGTGTAGATGTTTTTAACGCAGTTATTGGTGCTTTGCCTTATGCTGTCAAAACCGAATTCATCCCTTTTGTTACTCCGGATGGGACGCGAGCTGCAGGAACCTATAATGATCTTCTTCATAATCTCTCTGCTGGGGTAATCATATAGATGAGTTACATATTTTTTATTAGTTTGTTGTACAAAGTTTGGTTTTAATGTTTAACTTTATTCTTAATAATGTACTAGAAATACGATGCGGTGGCTGGAGACGTTACAATCCTTGCGGACCGTACGGAATATGTTGATTTCACATTGCCATACACAGAAGCTGGTTTTTCAATGATTGTTCCAATTAAAGTTGATGACAGGAAGAGCGCTTGGATCTTCATGAGACCACTAGAGACAAACCTTTGGATAACAATCGGAGCGTTTTTTATATATACAGGACTTGTGGTATGGGTTGTTGAGCATCGTGTAAACAAAGAGTTCCGCGGGCCTCCGCATCAACAAATTGGAATGATCTTCTGGTTTTCCTTCTCCACACTCGTTTACGCGCATAGTAAGTCTGTATATACACATACACATTCAAGGTGCTCTATTTTGCTTACGCGGTAATTGGCATTGCTTACTTCAAAGTGCTTATTTGCTCAATAAGCATGGATGGAACTTAGAAGGGACCGAGGAGGGCTGCATTCCCGCCCGCCCCCCGCCCCCCCCCCCCCCCAAATTTTTTTTTTTTTTTTTTTTTTTTTTTTTTTTTTAACTATATGTACATTTTATACCCTTTTATATATGGTTTTAGCCATTTTTAATACAAAAATTTCAGGTATATTGTACATCGGCCGCCCTAAAATAAATACTTTTCAATTTGGCCCACCCCATCAACTTTGTTCAAGTTCCGTCCCTGTCAATAAGTAGGAACCTACCTGCGTATTTTAGAGTGCTTGTTGACTCTAATATAGGCGGATAATCAGTTTTAACCAAACACTTCTTACTGTTGATTTGCTTATTTTGTTTTTATACAAGTAAGCACTTAAATAAGCAACCCTAGAACCTTTTATCAAAACTAATTATCTGCTTATTTTGTTATCTGATTATATATGTGTGAAATTCATTTATTAAAAATGAGAATATAATCTTGCAGGAGAGAAGTTGATAAGCAACTTATCGAGATTTGTGGTGATCGTGTGGGTGTTTGTGGTTCTGGTTCTGACCTCGAGCTACACAGCAAGCTTAACATCCATTTTAACAGTACAAAAGCTTCAACCTAGGTACACTGATATTAATAAAATCATGATAAATAGTGAATCAGTCGGTTACCAAGATGGTTCCTTTATTTACGATAAGTTGATAGCGATGGGTTTCCACGAAAGCCAGTTAAAGAATTACAGCACCTTCGAGCAGTACGACGCAGCTCTTGCACAAGGAAGTCAAAAGGGGGGCGTTTCAGCAATTATGGATGAAATCCCTTATATCAGAGTGTTTCTAGCTAAATATTGTACCAACTATACCATGGCCGGTCCAATCTACAAAACTGCAGGATTTGGTTTCGTAAGTAACCTAACTAAACTATATTGGTTCTTTATTGAGCTTGTTGTATAAAATACCAACGTGCTTTCTCAATTGTCCTGTTTTTGCACTGGATGTTCTTTTTGGTATATCAGAGTCAAGAAAACTTAGTTTTCTGTTGTTTGGGTTACTTTCAGCCAGATTTCTTATCATTTCTATAAAAAAACTTAACAACATTTATACATAATTTTTAAAAATGCCTGTTTTAACAGGTTGTTTTACCACTTAAACGGGGACACAAAGTCGTCTTATTGACTAAGATGTAAATGACTTAAACGGGACATATGAAAAAGTATGTTCAAATTATAAGCAATAAAAGTATGTTCAAATTACACAAAAACTATATAACTGTGCGTTGTGCATTCAGGCATTTCAAAGAGGGTCTCCACTAGTAGCAGATGTTTCAAGAGCGGTTCTACAAGTTACAGAAGAGCAAATGAGGAACATTTCCAACCAATGGTTTGGAGAACCAACGAGTTGCGATCAGCAAAAGGGAGCTTCAGTTACCTCCGACACACTCACGTTAGAAAGTTTCAAGGGTCTTTTTATCATTGCAGGGTTATCAGCAACTTCTGCTCTACTTATATTTTTGTTCAGATTTTCATATGAAGTTAAAGATATGTTAGCGTCACAAGGTTCACTAGGTGAAAAGCTTTCCTCGATTGCGAAAACTTTTGATGTGTATAAGGACAGCGAATCAAAACCAAGAAGTCCAGCTAGTCCAGACCATGATGACACGGGATTTTTCTCTAGTGATGAAGGGTGTTCTACTACTGAACCCGGGACACCTATTCATGAGACAACACAAGTTGTGGAAAGTAACATAGAGACTAATGTGCATGATAATGTTACAATTAGCACCCCTCGTTAGCATTATTTGTTGATAGCGTTTTTATTCTAGTGTGTCAATATCATTGTAAGCTTATCATATCCTTTCTAAAATTAGAATGTAAATTTAATATTTAGAGATGACTGTCTGGGTACACCCTGGTCGCTCAGCCAAACACTAGCAACTGTGATGCAAGTCATCTGATGTAATGATAAAGTTTTAATTTGGGTCTACGTACTTCGACTTGGTGATAGGTATAAAAAATGTTACTCCGTATTAAGAAATACAATTTCTTCTTAGTTATGTGGGATTGTGAATGTATTTGATGCTAGTATTGAATTATATTTTTCGTCACACTATTTTTGTATAAAAATAAAAACTTGTAAACGGAGGAGAATAATCCCTAATTCCCTATATATTCAGCTTACATGCAATGGGAAGTGAAGCCTTCCGAACGTCTCAAGATTTTCACCCAACTAGTTTGAACTCTTGTCTCTTCTAAGACGACGACTTTGGGGACAACTTACCACTAAACCATGAGATCGTTTCACAGTATGCTGTATTCGGTATATTTAAAATACCTTTTGATGTGCATGCTATAGTGTTATGCGGCTTTATAAGTTGCTTTTTATATTATATAGTCATTGTTATTTTTTATTTTTTTTTCGAAAGGCAACATATATTAAGAACTACAAACGAAACCAAGATACAAAACAAGGCATCCCACCCTAATTAACAAGCTACTTAAAAGGGGGCGGGATCCAAAAATAAACAAAACAAAAACAAACCCGAAACCATCCATAAGCCTCACATGAGACATATACACAAAAAACACTCCAAATGAGACAAACAAACCAAACTGACAAACAATATCCAAATGAAAATTAATATTCCATATGGAGAATTGGCCACCAATGCCAACATGCTGCCAAAAAAAAAACAATCACGAAGAAACCAAATTATTTCTTTTGAGCCCCCTGGGACAATTTGGCTTAAAGGCAGAAAGTAACCATATTGCAGGCACTAACACATTATCCTTAATGTTATATGCAATTAATCTCGTGCGATCTGCAGAGTAGTAAGCATCATTATCCTTAACGTTAAAATTTTAATAACCAAGTGGTATTTTACTCATTAATTAGTTTATACGAAAAACAAACATTATATAGTAGTCAGTCACAATCTAACACACTTGCATACTATTCAATTCCTTAATTAAGAATATTAAGCTTCTAGATTTTTGAAGCTCCATTTCAATTCAAAAATTAAGAAAAATTCGTGTAGCATGCATTGATTAAGTTTATAAGTTATTTTATTTAAATGCAATATTTGATTTTATATATTTTTTTAACTTTGTTCTTTTAATACGTGTTTTAAGATATTTTACAAAAATCCGTAAAATAAAATTAACAAATGGAAACTTCGCTAAATAGTTTATTTTATTTATTTATTTATTTTTCTTTCTTTTTCTTCTCTTTTCTCTATTCTCTCATGCTCAAAATAGAAAGGCCACTCAAATATAATACTATCAATTACTCCTATAATATATTGTGGTAATTATAATCAACACATTATAATAATTTTGATTCTTTACTTATGGTCTAAAAAATAATGGTTTGAATTTAGGTCATTCTCATACCTTTGAAAAGTTATTGCATCATCAAGCTAGAGAATAACTCACAAAAAGGGTTGACAGAATCAACCTTTAATAAACTGCTACCAAGTCCTTACGATAATTTCTTACAAGGGTATCTAAATATGACTAAGGATCAAATGAGAAGAATCATTAAAATAAGAAGGATGAGAAATAACTATAACTGCACATTAGAGATGCATCAATGTAAATTAGATGCATCTCTAATCTTTTAGATGCATCACAATATATTTTCTAGCTAAAAATTAGATGCATATACATATATTAGATGCATTTCATCAAGTTAGATGAATCCTATGTATTTTTCGTCCTCTGCGGGTCAAATTTATTGCTAGTACTACTTTGCATCGTTTTCACTTCAAAATCACTTTCGAAACTAATTGTGATGCATCTAAATGAATAGAGATGCATCTAATTCACGTCGATGCATCTCAAATATGACGTTATAGCTATTTCTCATTCTTCTCATTTTAAGTTTTCTTCTCACTGGATCCTTACCCATCTAAATATACCAAAGTAAAATAAGATTATAAGACCGTGTTAATATTCGTCTAATAAATGTTCATCTTACTATTCTAATTTGTCTTACACAGAAGTGTGAATTCGGGGACGGAACCAGATCGAACCAAACATGACCGGATTAACAAAACTTTTTGAACCTTAATATAAAAAACATTTTGATGGACCGAATGCATTTAAGATACATTTAAGGAAAATTGATGTTTTTTTTTTCAAAAATTAACAATATACGAAGTATTAAGATTTTCTGGACACCCTTAATGGTTGATAACGAGGTAATAGCCGAAAAAAGGGGGCACTATCGAAAAAATACATGGATCTCGGGACCCGCGGGACCCCGTGTTCCGTCCCTGAGTGTGATTTACCTGAGAACATTAGTTAACTACAGTAAAGTAGAACAGGTCTTGCCAACGAAAAACTAAATTTTCTTTCTATAACTGGTACCGATTGGTTTTACTGTTGTTTTCAAAATTTTGGACACTCGTAAGAGGAGGTTCATGTGTAACTTCTTTTTTTTCATTAAAAGTCAAGTTTCATAAAAGTCTAGGCTACGTGTTCAAAAAAAATATATACAAGTCACCAATCTCCATCCATTCGTGTCTCTCTTTCTAATTATAAATAATGAATGAATAATAAGAAAGGAGTTACCCCTTTAATTTAGCATTAACAAAATATCTATACATGGACAATCATATGCTTGTCTTTGTTTTGTTGATGAGCTTGATATGGATAGCGAATGGCAAAACAAAGACAGAAGTCGGAGTTGGTGTGATTCTCGATACAGAAACCTCCTTTGGTAAGATGAGCGGAAGTTGCATTTCAATGGCTTTACATGATTTCTATCAAGAACACGACAACTACACCACCAAGATTGTCCCTTACTTTCGTGACTCCAAACAAAACAACGTTGAAGCTGCTTCTGCAGCCATCGATCTCTTGAAAAATAAGCAAGTCATGGCAATACTAGGACCCATGACATCCTCACAAGCAGAATTCGTGATAGACATTGGTAGCAGATCAAAGGTTCCAATCATCTCTCCAGCAACAAGCCCTTCTTTTTCAACGAATGACAACCCTTACTTCATCCGTACCGCACACGATTCATCCTCACAACTCAAACTGATAGCAGAATTGGTGAAACATTTTGAATGGAGGGAAGTGGTGTTTGTTTATGAAGATGGTGAGTACGGAAGAAGCCTCTATTCGGATGTCATGCTAACTTTTGGTACCAAACTCATGTACCATACAGTCCTATATCCTTCCTCTTCAGATGATTGGATCCTTAAAGAGCTTTACAAGCTAAAGACGATGCAAACTCGTGTCTTCATCGTACATGCTTTACCATTATTAGCTTCACGTTTTTTCAAGAAAGTAAATGAAGCGGGAATGATGGAAGAAGGGTATGTTTGGATCATAACAGAAGTGCTCACTAGTCGTTTACATTCTTTAGATCGCAATGAGATAGATTCAATGCATGGAGTACTTGGCGTGAAGTCATATATCCCAACTACCAACAAGCTTAGCAATTTTGAACGAAGATGGAAACGGGAATTTCAGAGTCAGAATCCCAAGGATGGTGTGACAGAACTAGACATGTTCGGGATATGGTCTTATGATACAGTGTTTGCGCTAGCAATGGCATTAGAAAAGGTCGGGAATGAGATGAATACTAGTTTCCAGCGACAACAGGAGTCCACAACAGATTTTGATGGCATTGGAACCTTGGAAATGGGACCAAGAATCCTTCCATGGGTCCGAAACATAAGATTCAAAGGTCTGAGTGGTGATTTTCATGTCGTTAATGGACAATTACAATCGTCGGTTTACCAAATAGTGAACATTGTTGAAACGCGTGACAGCACTATAGGGTATTGGACTCCTACAAACAGTTTCTTCAAGAAGTTAAACCATGAATTGAAGGGTCTTAGGGCTATCACATGGTCCGGTGACAGTCATGTGGTCCCTAAAGGCTGGGAGAACATGTTAAGAGTTGGAGTTCCAGCAAAAGTGGGGCTTGTTGATGAGTTTGTACATGCCTACACCGATCCTCAAACCGAACAAGTTATTGCAACAGGTTTTTGTGTGGACGTGTTTAACGCAGTTGTTGACGCCTTGCCTTACACTGTCAAATACGAATTCATACCATTCGTTACACTGGATGGAAAGAGATCATCAGGAAGCTATGATGATCTTCTTCAGAATCTCTCCCGTGGGGTAATCTCATCGAATAGATGATTTCATTAATATTAATTCATATGCTTTGATATGCGACATGACACAAAAAGGTTAAAAAAGGTTGCATCCTAATGTTTATGTTTTATAATGTAACAGACATACGATGCAGTGGTAGGAGACGTTACTGTCCTTGCAAATCGTTGGGATCATGTTGATTTCACGCTGCCATTCACTGAAGCGGGTGTAGCAATGATTGTTCCCAATAAGGATGAGAGGAAGAATGCATGGATTTTCATGAAACCCCTAGAGAAAAAGCTATGGATAACAATCGGAGCATTTTTCATATACATAGGACTTGTGGTATGGTTTGTTGAGCATCGTGTAAATAAAGAATTCCGAGGCCCCCCTCATCAACACATCGGAATGATCTTTTGGTTTTCATTCTCCACACTCGTTTTTGCACACAGTAAGTTTGCACACACATGCAGGCATTCAGCTAGCTTTAATTTGCTCAAGGGGTGTTTCGGATTACTTAGAGGGTGTTCAAGATTACATAGGGGAGTTTGGGATTGATTATTTAAAACTAGTTATTAGCTTAGATTAAGCATGTAACAATCTTCTTTTCAAATGCTCTTTAACAAGCAATCAATCCCGAACACCCTCTTACTAAAACTGCTAATCTGAATATCTGATTACTTATTTTTGTCATTATACAGCACATGAGCAGTTTAGGACTGCTTATCGAATTATTTGTGAGTCAAATAAGCATACTCAAAAATTGGAAATGAAAATTTGCAGGGGAGAAGTTGATAAGCAACTTATCAAGATTTGTGGTGATCGTGTGGGTGTTTGTGGTGTTGGTGTTGACCTCAAGCTATACCGCAAGCTTGACATCCATGTTGACAGTACAACAGCTTCGACCTACATACACCAACATCTCTGAGATAAAAGATAAAGGATATTCAATAGGATACCAAGAGGGTTCATTTGTTCTTGATATATTGAAGAAGATGAATTTTGACGACAGCACGTTGAAAAGCTACAGCACCTTTGAGCAGATGGACACTGCCCTCAAAAAAGGAAGTCAAAATGGGGGAGTTTCCGCTATTGTAGACGAGCTCCCTTATATCAGGAGTTTCTTATCTAAGTACTGTACTAATTATACGATAACCGACCCCATCTACAAAACCGCAGGCTTTGGTTTCGTGAGTTTCATTTCATACTGTTTCATTCTATTTCTGCATTTCGTAGCTTTTGACATCTCTATACTGTTCATTCTATTCCTGCATTTTGTAGCTTTTGAGCATGACTCCATCATTTAATACAGGCATAGCCAAAAGGGTCTCCTTTAGTCCCCGATTTTTCTAGAGCAGTCCTGAAAGTAACAGAAGAGAAGATGATGAATATCTCAAAACAATGGTTTGGGGAAGCAGCGAGTTGTAGTCAGCAGAGGGAAGCTACAGTGACATCTGATAGACTCTCGCTCGATAGCTTCATGGGACTTTTTCTCATTGCTGGTTTATCATCAACTTCCGCTCTCATGATTTTCATCTTCAGGTTTTTGTATAAAAACAAAGAATTATTAGTGTCACAAGGTTCAGTAAGCCAAAAACTCGCTGCAATTGCAACAACATTTGATGAGTTTAAGGATAATGAGTCCAAGAAGATGGTCCCAGAGGCAACAGTAATTATATACAGCCCGATGTGCATAATGCTAATGTTACATACAGGGGCGAAGCTTCATAGGGGCCGGGGGGGGGGGGGGGGGGGGGGGCCCGAAATTTTTTTTGCGATGTAGGGGGTATATAGTTTTCGTGTAGAAAAATTTCGGTATATTCGGTTTCGACCCCCCAAAAATTTCGGTATACCTGAAATATAGCCTTAGGAAAAAAAAAATATAGATCCCGACCCCCCACTTACAAAATCCAAGCTTCGCCACTGGTTACATACAACCCCCATTTATATTAATATCCATATTGTTGCATAACAGAAGCTTCTCTAGTTTTATTCTAGTCTGACAATTAACTAGTTCTAAACGCTTTCTACTCTTGACAATTTGTGTGTATTATCACAATTATCTTATTTTAACTCGTAAGTATAATGTAAGATAAAGATCCTAAAGCTACCACACTAAATCTAATCACATTGTATAGATTCACATGGAAATACCAAATTATTTGCATCAACTCAATCACAATAAAGATGCATTTATCCATCTGCGGCAGCAACTCAAAAGATATCAAAATATTTTGCACTCAAAAGGTGGGGTAAAAGAAGACAAATTTACATGCTTACAAAAAATGAAAAGTAAAATTCTATGTTGTTTACAAAAGAAATGTAGCAGATTCCAGATATACAAGAGGGTAATCAATCGCCTTACGAGCTTCCATGAGATCTGATGGATGATATTGATTGCGCTGAAACAGATGCAGTCGGGCTGCTTATATCTCGTTCCCCATTGACAAATCTTGGCTTCCCACTCAGCCTGTCCATTGCTTCTTGACATATATCAGCAAACCACTCATCCTCAGGAAGTACACTGCCATAAAATAAACGGATTTTTTAACATTATTATAACATTAAAAAATGGAGGCAGTTGATCCTGATTTCACACATATTTGATAATTCAAAGCAACTATCACTAACCCATATGGATCCACTCCCGTTGCAGAGAAGGATGCAAGTGCTTTATTTATAATCTCATTCACGACCCGATTCAAATTCCAAGATAAGTAACGCCCTTGGGAAGCAAAGGAGATAACAAACTTCATATCCAAATAGAACTGCACATTTGGAAGTTAAGAAATGATCAGATATAATCTAATGGGCCCAGCAACAAAAAACAATATAAACGATTATTGTTATATTGTCTGCATACCTGTTGAAGACCAAGAGGGCCTAAAGGCTGTGGCCCTTCTTCAATCTCATCCCAAAAAGTTTGGTCTTCTGAAAGCCATAAGATGACCGTTTCTGTAAGCCTCATTAATAACATTGTTGAAAAACGTTCCCTGCCAACAAACATTTCAGATGCTATTGCAGACATCCTGTAAAGTTTGGCATAAAGTTCCTGAACATCAATAACAAAAAAATGTAGGCATTAGTCTATCTGCAATAACCATAATCCAACAGGCAGGTAAATGCTATATATGAATGCATATGTTAGTTTAAATAAGTACCTGAAATATTGGAGAAGTGAGTCATTCTATTTCCTCCATGATTCTATCCATATTTATGTACATGTCTGCATGCCCGGCCCTGGGCATGGGCGAGCTGGGCGACCGCCCAGGGCATCACATACATTGGGGCATCATAAGTTTTGATTTGTATACATGAAAGAAAGAATAAAGAGTAATGCTATTTAGGCCTACAATCGAAGCCTAAATACATGCCTAATGCATAAAATTCTCTTTCGATATTTCTCGATTTTATTAGTGATCTGATTCACGACCCGATTCAGATTTCGAGATAAGTAACGCCCTTGGGAAGCAAAGGAGATAACAAACCTCATATATCTAAATAGAACTGCACATTTGGAAGTTAGGAAATGATCAGATATCATTTACTGGCCCAGCAAGGAAAACAATAGTGTCCACATACCTGTTGAAGACCAAGGGGACCTAAGGGCTGTGGCCCTTCTTCAATATCATCTCAAAAAGTTTGGTCTTCTGAAAGCCATAAAATGACGTACCGTTTCTGTAAGCCTCATTAATAACGTGTATAGTTAAACGTACACATGTTAAGCTTATAGATTGTTAAGCTTCTTTTCATTTTAAAAAATCTATACTATATTATAAAGCGGGACATTCCTAAAATGAAAGAATTAAAAAATTAAAATTTAACAATTGCTTATAAAGGCAAATTTTAATAAGTGCATGTATAATAGCATTAGTTGCAACCCTTTAAAACACTTTTTTTGAAAATGTTTTTTTAAAAAATAATAAAAAAATACAAAGTAATTTAATGTAAGGAAAACAAATGTTCATAACAATAATTAGCTAATAAATGTTATATTTAAAACACCTTTAATATGAAAAATATTTGTTATTATATTTATTGTACAACATAACAAAACACACAAAGCTTCATACAATTTTTATATGTAAAACAAGTTAATGGTACATATGGTTTTAAAATACGGACCGGACCAACAGGTTCAACCGGGAACCAGAGTCACTACCGGTTCAGCTAGCCCATAAAAGTCGTCTGAAAACGATATTATTAAATCAATGGAGTTTCAAAATGCATGCTAATTTACAATGTTCGAAGGAAATATTATGAAATCACAAGAGTGCCTCGATAACTAACATATACACCTTTTAGAATCTTTTTGACAAATCTTACTGTAAAAACTAAAAATTTTGTTTTATAAAAATGGGACGATTTTTTCAAAGCAAAGTATGCAAAATGCTAAATGCTAATTATATATTTTATATTTATTATATATATTTGTATAATAATAATTATACTCTTTAAATTAACCCACATGACTTCTTTGATATTTAGTTTTTTTTTTTTTTTCTCTCTTTATAAGTACTCTTTTACTTGTATCATCCTTCTATGCGGGACAAATATAACAAACATTGTTTTTAGAGAACTAAATTTTCTTAGCATAATGCAAGTGATTTTAAAATTCGCTATGGTGTTATTATTTAATAATAACTTTGGACAGAGGGCTATTGTCAATTACTTTACCCTTATACCTTTACAATATACCAGTTATCAACTCAGTATTGTCACAATACCACGTAGATAATCTTCAGTTTTTATATAAAAAATATTGTTATTGCATAAAATTATTCAAAACTAAAATTGTCGTTATCCGTATATCTATTGTATCGTAAAATATAGAAATAAAATAAATTTTCGCTAAATATTACAATTGCATGGCACCCGCCGCTGCAACGCGCGGGTACCCTGCTTGTTAAGAATAATGCATGTAGCGCATTAATTAAATTTAGAGTAAAGTACACCATTCGTCCTAAACTTGTACCCAAAATACAATGTTCGTCCCAAATTCAAAATAAGTCTCTCAGCAATCCCCATCATCTCCATTTTGCATCACCAATAGTCCCTTAATTATTTGTCGTTAGTCTTCACCTTTGATCCTCTCACATGTACTTCACGTGAGGGCAAAATTTTCATCTCCCATGTGTTTTATACTTTTTTTTTTGTCTCGTCTACCACCTGACACAAACATAAAGAACTTCCTTCCATCGTCAAATTCAAAAATATAAATTTAGTATCATCTTCGGAAACTCACTTGATTCCATCATTGTTCTTTAAATGAAAACCCCAACCCTAATTTGAATATCGTGCTGAAAAGGCGGTTATGATAATACCAAGTCCTCCGGGTATTGTTCAAGTGGCGAAGCTTCGTAAACTAGCAGATATTAAGGAAGGTGGGTAGGAATGTGTAATGCCAACACATGAGTATATTAGGAAAGTTGTAGAGGATGTGGAACAGTAGAGGGGGTGAATATGGTCTTTTTGACTTCTTTAAAGTTTAACAACTTTAAGTCTCGAAGAGCATGTAGATGAATATGCACCACAACAACCAAACACCACAATATAGAGAGAATAGAGAGATGGAGAGAAAGAGATAGACACCACGATATATATTGGCTCGGGATAGAGGGTTTATACCATCCATACGTCTAGTTATGAATCCACGTCACCGATACTGTTCCACTAGTATCCTTATGGTGGATTAGAAATCATCATAACTTCACCCCACAGATATGCACAAAGATTGACGCTCACTATGAAGAGCTGCTTTCAATGGTACTCTACCCTCCGAAACCACCCACAAGAATCTCGCAGTTCAACTTTCCACTAATACGACAAAGAACTTGCCCCACGCAAGTATGAAACCCCAACTAGACCTTTCCCCGATCTGGTTGATCACCAAGATTCAAGACTTTGTACACCCTTTGTTTATCCACAACCCAAATAAGACTTCACAATTAATCAAAAGAGTTTGTTTATTTGAAACAACTTTAACCTGTTGATGACATCAAATAAGTACATGTTGGTCCATGGAATTGAGCAAATCTTGATAAAAATAAATAGCACTTTCATTGATAATAATTAATAAAAGGTTATAAGATTACTCATACCAACTAGACTACATGATAACATCTTCAGCTTCTTGATGGAGATAATTTCGGTATATTATCCCCATTAGAATGACAATGAACTCTCATTGATCCAAGCTAAACTTGAGATTCAATGAGAGGGGAATCCTAACTAATACTAAGTATTACATTTTAGAATTCACTACATATCTCCTGTAACATACAGAATATATATATAGAAAAAGTACAAGTTACATGTGATGGTGGTAGGTAGGATAACATGCATGTGATGGATGAGTTGTCATCCACTTGTAGCGGTCTCCCTTTATCTTCCTTTTTTGGAAAAGCACCAACCATCCTTTTGAAATTGTCATAACTAGATTCTCACTTTAATGGCAATTTCTTATACTTGTTTGACTTCTCTTTTTAGAAGTTCCCACCTATATTTTTCAGTATGTTGTAGAGATAGCTTCAGGGAGTTAGTGAGTTATTGTCATCACTCACTAACTCCATTACCTTCTTCTTTGGCTCAAGGATCATTCACTAAGTACCGCCTCACTGAATGATTGAGTCTTTCTTTTTAGACCCGGTCCGAACATCCTGAAGGTAACTCACTGAGTGACTATGCACTTAGTGACTTGTTTGTGTTAAAGGTTAAATGTCACTCACTGAAATAGCTATTTACTATTTTATTCAGTGAGTGATTTGGCTATTTTATGTTCAAATACTTGTGGGTAATATTTGGGTAAAATATTGACCCAACAGTCTCCCCCTATTTGAACATACAAATAGCCTAAGGCGATTAGGTTTAAATGAGGGACCCGTTCAATTTTGATACATCAGGGTCCACCCATCTTTTTGTGGTACAGTGACTTGAGGTTCAGGGACTTGGGTTTAGTTCCTGAGGTTCAAGGGTTTAGGGACTTGGGTTTAGTTCCTGAGGTTCAGTGACCCACTTCAATGAGAGAGGGGTTCAGGGGATAGGGTTTAGTGACCAGGGGGTTCAGTGACCAAGGGTTAAAGTCACACCCAGTTTAGTGACTGGGTTTCAAGGTCAGGAGGTTCAATGACCAAGTTCAATGGCCTAGTTCAAACACTGAGGTTCACTTTGTACTTTGAAGGAGGGACCTGGTTCATTCATGATGCATCAGCGTCCTTTCCCCTTTTATTACTCCCTGATCAACTCAAGAAACAAATTTAGCAACATATTCAGTGACTACATATCACCACTGAAGTTACAACAATTATGGGCCCACCGCGCTTCCGCTGCGCCATTCTGATACACCATTAGGCTTAGTTTCAGCCTGAACGATGCACTCATCAAGCCCACTTCTTGGGTCAGTCTCAAATTGACTTTTATCCCATCCCCTTGATGTCGTGACATATCCATGCCTGGACTCATACACTCATTCCAACAACCATATTAACGGCAACATCGCACAAGCTGATATCTATCATCAGCTAACTCTAATCCTCATTAATGGTAATTTTGAGGTTTAGGTGGTGAAATGATTTTGGTTTAGGTTGTTGATTTGGTGTCAGGTTTCGATTAAATGCTTTATCTCCCCCTCAAAAACTTACAACACATAGTAGTTTTTTTTAAGTTGGAGCATTTAGGTGTGGTGTGGTTTGATGTGAATGGTTTGGTGTGAGGGTTATATGAGGCAATGAGTGCTTAATCTCCCCCTCAAAATTTGCGACTATTAACGCAACTTTTGAAATCAAGCATTCAAGGTGTGGTGGTTATGGTTCAAGGTTTGCTCAGTCCGAACACCATTTAAACCATGCTCCCTGATCTCAGTGTCCATGATGATTTAACATGTCCATGCGCAATTTTCTTACCTGCGAGAACCCATTAACTCACCCTGAGTTTTACCACAACCTCAATTCAATTTTAACACTCCCTGATGTAGCATAAGCTCACCGCTAACACTACATTAACACCCTGATTCAAGCACCAACATTCAGTCTGAAACCAAGCGACCTGAGCTCTTTTTCACACCCAAGATTCAGGTTTAACACTCCCTGATGTTATAACAACGACACAACCTATCAGTCACTTTAGGTTCAGAGACTCTTGGTGTTTAGAGTCTCATGGTTTCTGGTTACAGTTTGGTTTCACGGTTTGGTTTCAGTGACTGAGAATGACCTGGTTCAGGCTTTGGGTTTGTTGGAATCACTGATCTTCACCATAACTCAGTTTATTGAGTTTTCCATAAGTATTTCAAACCTCAAAAACACACTAAAACAATATTTCAGTGAGGAGTGACAAGGTTAAGAGGTTCAGTAGGTGGAGGTTCATTTGGGGTTCACAGGCTCGTTTAATAACTCTGGGTTGCTTTGGTGTTTAGAGAGTCGAGTTTCACTCACATTTGGTGTCAGGGACTTATTCAAGCTCAGCCCGCAACCAAGCCACCCTGATTATCTCCCTGAGTCACACAATACACACTGAGTTAAACTTCACCCCTGACCCAAATTTTTCACAATCACAGCCTTCCCCTTTCATATTCATTTTCTGAGTCTCACTAACTCTTACACCATCAATAGACCCGTATTCTTCAGAAACCCATCACGCTTTTACTTTAAAGCTAACCAAATCATATTAATCATCATAATCCAAACCACAAATTCTCAAGACCTTTTTGCCATTACAGCCGCCTTACCCTTTTTTCGGATGAACCTGGTGTCAATTCAACTCCCAACCTCCATTTTTAATTGATGATACGATTAGTTCATCAATTTTGAGATTTTTATTTGTGAATTGGATATGGTTCTCGATCTGGGTTTTTGGATAGGATTTTTGATAAGGTAAGGGTGGGTGTGGTTTGATTGATTAATAATCAGTGGTGTGTTTGTTGTGTCATTTTTTTTGTTGGTGATGGTTATGGTGAGGTTAGATCAAGATCTATTTTTTAAAAGATCTTGTGAAAGGGAAGAGTTTTTGATCGGTTATGATTATTTTTTGTTGTGTTTTTGTTGGTAAGAGGATGATGGGTCGATTATAATTTTTTTGTGAGAGGCTTTTGTTTTTGTTTTTGTAGATAGGGGTATGTGTGGGGTTTTGATAAGATTTGTGTGGTAGGGAGTGGGTTTATTTGGGTAGGTGTATTTGCTTTATCATTCTTGTCAAAGTTCAGTGTGTTTTCTCCCCCTCAAAAATTGTTATTACAGTAGCAGTTTTTGAAGATTTCACGCTAAATTTTGACATTGAATGATGTTATCAGCAGTCATGAACGGATCTGGATTAGAGAAAAATCCACCCGCTCTGATACCACTTGTTGGTCGATGGAATTGAGCAAATCTTGATAAAAATAAATAACACTTTCATTGATAATTATCCAATATATTTAAAACTCAGTTTTTCCGTTTTCCAAAAACCGTCTTCTTATTGGTTGGATCTCCGTAGAAGTACTGTTCATCCCGTAAAAGCAGTGTTGCGTGCACTGTAGCTCCGTTATATCGTAGAATCCCGTTTCTCTAGATATTTCTTCGTACTTAAAATATTAACCCTATACTCCTTAAGCTCCTTAAGCTTATTATTATTTTTTTTTTAGCAAACTACTCCCACTCTCATCCACTTTTTCCCCAAATCCTAAAAGACACATACAAACACACACAGATCCACAATCATCCATGTTTTCCACAAATCCCCACAAATCCACAATAATCCGCGTTTTTTACAAAGCGTAAAACACACACAGATCCACAAACATATCCACAAATGATCGGAGGGGCAGATTTTTTGGAAGATTTCATTTTTTGCAGGTTCAATTAGGTGCTGCTATGGTTTAATTTTATTTAAATACATCTTTTTTTTATTTATTAATCTATTTTATTATATATATTTTTTATTTGTTTTTTTTTCTTTTTTTCCAGCTTGAATAATCGATTTCAACCATGGTACACGAGGTATGTTCTTCTTAAGATATTGTTTTCAGCATTCTTTATGAAATAATTATTATTTTTGTTATGGGTTTTTAGGTTGCTCAAATGGATTTTCGAAAAATCAACAGGTATTTTTTTATACCTAATTTTTGTGTATTCGGATTTATACAAAAAAAAAAAAAAAAAAAAAAAAAAAAAAAAAAAAAAAGGCCTCGGCGTTTTGGTTTCTATGTTTTCATTAATTGGAATTGAGTTTAAGTTTGTTTATGTTTTGATTAAATGATATTTATTAATGCCCCGTTGGGATTTGCTTATTTTCAGATTATTTTTATATTGAAATTTCAGTATTAATTAATTAAGTTGGAATTGACAGTTTGATTGTGTCGCCAGGATTGAAACTTACCGGAATATTCTCCACCAAAGGCGGGAGCTTGCTTCTCTTCTCAATTTCTTGAAGATATTCTTTTACAAATTTGTGTATGTTTTGATTAATCTAATGTGACCTCTTTTGGTTGCTGCCGTTATTGGTTCGTGCTATTATGGGTGTATGTTAGTTTTAGGATTTATAAGGTTGTTTTGGCTATATTGAGCTACATTTGGTTGCATTATTTTAATGTTAGTTGTATGTTTAAGATACTAGGCCATTAGTGACCAAAAAAATCGTTTATTCAGATTTGGTTTAGTCAGAGAATTACCTAATATATGTATTGTAACAAAAATATTTTACCAAATCAACTTTGGCAAGTAAATACACGAAGGAGCAGCCCTCTATTTGATGTCGAGACTTAGGATATATTAGTACATAGATATCTTAAATAAGTCCATATATTAGTACCAAAAAAGTGTTATTGTGTATACAGATTCATGTGCAAAGTATCAATCTCAAAGAATATAGCATTAGTATAAGTAAGGACTTAACTAATGGATTCGCTAGAAATATAAGAAATGTTCCATAGTTTAAGACGCTCAATGAGTTTCTCCATGACACCTGCAGATTAGTGAATCTAAACAGATAATTCAATGGTGTTGGAGATCCTGCTTCTTGAGTAACAACGTTGACAGGCGGTGAAGAGGTACTAGAAACTGATTTCAGGTATTTTTCCAATATCTTCAATTAGTCTTCTTTATACTTTCTATGTGTTTTATATAATGCCATTGTGTGAGTTGTTTGTGAAAAGTTATTTCAAGTTGCGCAATATTTACATGTAACCCATAAACTTGGTGCCTATATAAGATTGATCATGGGTAGGTTTAGGGGCTGAAATGGGCGGCCTTGGGGGCACAAATGTGTGTGGGTTTGGGGGCTGAAATGGGTGGGTTTATGGGCGATGCGATTGGGCGCTGAAGTGCGGGTTTGGGTCTGAAGTACGGTGTAAAATGGATGTGTCTGGGGGCTGAAGTGGATGGATTTGGGCTGCTTATAAATCTGTATCATGAATCAGCTTTCTTAGGGTATCCGCTAATTGATGGATTTTGCAGATTTTCACTCTTGAATGAAGCACTGGAATGGAGATTCTAGGACATGTTGGTCGTGCAAAGGTGATTCTTAATGGCTCCTTTGCTGACATAAAGAGGTTTAAGCAAATGTATAAATGGTAATAGCAATTTAGTTAGATTATTTTGTAATCGAAGTGAGACGCATAAGATAGATTAACACCAAGACGATAATAGTTTTCATAACACTACTCCTAAATTTGAGTGTCGAACATTGATCATAAAAGTAAATCTATTGTTTACCTTATATAATCAGTGAACTTGAAGTGGATTTCAAAAATGCTGTCTAATCTGTTAAAATTTTAATGTATTGACAGAGTGCGGAAGCTACAACTGTTGCATCAGTAGAAACAACCCCACAGGTAACCAACAAAGCAACTGAAATGGTGGTCTTTGTGGCTTAGTTATTTTGTTTTCTTTATGCAGAACTATCAGTGTGAACCTAATGATGGAGGTACCCACAAAAATGTTCTACCACATTGATCATAAAAGTAAATCTATTGTTTACCGGAAATCAACAGGTAACACGGCTCCTCATGTTAATTTTTTTTTCGAGCACATAGTTCCCCATGTTTTGATGAGTACTAAAAAAACAGGGTACATTTGCTTTTCTTTATGTTTTGTCATGCATATATACTCTTTTTTGCATATTTTATAGACTTTCTTTCTTTTTTTTACTTGACTTTAGAACATACTATCTTATGCAGGTCCATCTTTGTACACATCTATTGCTGTTTTTCGAAGTTTTTCAGCTCAACTCGGTTTGACAACAAAAAAACTCACTAGCTTCAGGTGGTAGCTAAGGACAAAAGCAATCAGCTTAGCAAGGTATGTACACTCATATTAGTGTTTAAATATAACGCACTATATAAGTTGACTTCCACGGTCTATATAAGTTGATAAAAACGGATTTTGTGGTTTTACATTTAACTATTTAGGGCTTAAGATAGATATGCCCATGTTGTCTTTTAAGAATACAAATACTAATCTTTTTGGCTTACACCTTGTCACATAATCTAATGATGCAACTTATATTGTGGGTTTTACTTCTAAACTGTGATATGGGTATGGATATATGAACTTGCTGTTGTGAAAATTAAATTTTAACAAGAGGATAATAGGTGTTCAGCTCCAATGATAACCCAAACGTTTGATAAAAAAGGAAACTGACGAATTCAGTTTTGACCAACTCTGGTCTTAAACTTAGATTTGCAGGGTTCTTCTTTTTGGAGTTGTGGAAAATTGTAGTTTTTATGGGTTTTTTGGTTACGGGTATTATGGGTTTTGTGTGTATTTTAATGGGTATTCAGCACTACTACAAAAAAAACAGCAGTAAAGGAGTGTTCAGACTGTTTTTCTAAGGGGTTTTGGGTGGTATAATGGGTGTTCAGTGTTGTTGTAAAACTGCACCAGTAAAATGGTGTTTGAGGATGCTGTAAATTGTGATAATAAGGATGCCTTTAACAATATGCTAATGTAACAATTGGTGTATATACATAGGTTACCAATTAAATGTGTCTATTTGTGCCAGGTGCCTGGAGAGTCGTGATGCAGAGTTCGTAAGGAAATCAGATGCGACACTGAGGCCGAATGCAACTAAGAAGAACCACACATAGGTTGTTTGTGGTAATTGTAATAGTTGAGGGAAGCATCACCAAATTACTTTGCAACAACTACTTCACACATTCTTGCACTTCTTCCTAAAGTACTTTGTAGTTCAGTTTAATGCAACAATTCTTCCTACATTGCTTTGAAGTTCGGTTTTGACAAACATCTATTAGGTTTACGTTCAATACTTTAACGGCCTTCAAAAGATGTCTTAATCATAGCACCCCGCAGCAACGCGCGGGTTGCCCCGCTCGTAATTAATAAAATGTTACAAGATTACTCATACCAACTAGACTACATGATAACATCTTCAGCTTCTTGATGGGGATAATTTTGGTATATTATCCCCATTAGAATGACAATGAACTCTCATTGATCCAAGCTAAGCTTGAGATTCAATGAGAGGGGAATCCTAACTAATACTAAGTATTACATTTTAGAATTCACTGCATATCTCCTGTAACATACAGAATATATATATATAGAAAAAGTACAAGTCATATGTGATGGTGGTAGGTAGGATAACATGTATGTGATGGATGAGTTGTCATCCACTTGTAGTGGTCCCCCTTTATCTTCCTCTTTTGAAAAAGCACCAACCATCCTTTTGAAATTGTCATAACTAGATTCTCACTTCAATGGCAATTTCTTGTACTTGTTTGACTTCTCTTTTTAGAAGTTCCCACCTTTATTTATCAGTATGTTGTAGAGATAGCTTCAGGGAGTTAGTGAGTTATTGTCATCACTCACTAACTCCATTACCTTCTTCTTTGGCTCAGGGATCATTCACTGAGTACCGCCTCACTGAATGATTGAGTCTTTCTTTTTAGACCCGGTCCGAACATCCTGAAGGTAACTCACTGAGTGACTATGCACTTAGTGACTTGTTTGTGTTAAAGGTTAAGTGTCACTCACTGAAATAGCAATTTACTATTTTATTCGGTGAGTGATTTGGCTATTTTATGTTCAAATACTTGTGGGTAATATTTGGGTAAAATATTGACCCAACAGTACATTTTATTGGCATCATTTATCCTATGTTATTCGCTTGTTTTATATTATTTTCTATAAAAATTGATACTTAATCACTTACTTTTGTAATTCTCAATTATAAACAATCATTTGGTGAAATTTAGCTATTTTGGACGAAAATTAGAGCAAAATTGATCAAGTTGAAAAAGTCTACTGAAGTGAAGGAAGATACGCTATATCATTCTAGAAAAATACGCCATACATAAAGATTTAGTCGAATATGAAGACCATTGCCTGACTTTGAAGCATGCGCCATACGGAATTATCCCATGCGCTATATACGAAACCTTGGTCAACGAGAAGATCTGACTTGTTTTACTCCAGATACGCCATATTACATTCCACATATGCGGCGTATCAATCTCAAGACTTCACCAAGATAATCCGAGACTCTGAAGAACATGCCCCGTATGAAGACTGAAGGTACGCCGTATCTCTTAACGGTGTATGAATATTCCTGAATATTTTAATCTTGGACCCCACACGAAGTTACCTAGATGCACCGTATCAACTTAGTTGATGCGCCATATCGACCCTGGAGACGGAAAGTATAAATATCCCATTCGATAGCCAAATTAGATATACATCACAAGTGATAAAAGCAGACGATTTGGTAACACAAAACACTACCTAAGGACGAATTTAGAGTAGTAAGAAGGTCCTGCTAGTGTTTTAATTCATAGGAAAACTCATTTATTTGTATTAGCAAAATGTTAATGGTTGAGTAAGGAGCTGTTTCTTTATTTTACTATTTGAAAAAAGAATCCTTTTGTATTAATATGAGGTGTTTGCATTAAAAAGTATATGATAATGTTTCTTTTTATATCCTGAGTGAAAACCTTCATTATTGTAATGACAATTTTACCCTTGAAACTATTTAGAATATAATCTAACCCATATTCTTCAACCTTTATTACCATCACAATTTCCGTGAACACTTTAGACTTCTACAACTTACATTTATCTACAACAAACAACTTACATTTATCTACAACAAGACTATCTCAATATTAACTTTGATGAACACAACCAATTACAGAAAACATAATTAGACTTTAGAATACCATTGTAGGTGACAGGATGGTACAACATTAAAACAGATTGGAGGTGATGGAGACAAAAAAGTCATTGGTGGGTCCTTATATCTGCACGACTTGCGACGGTGGTATACAGAAAATGGCAGTTAGGTTTAGGGGGCTGTCATTGTTGAAGTTGACAACAGTGGAGATCGTGGTGGTGAAGGTGATGGCGGGTTTTAGTGGTGCAGTAGTGATGCAGGTGGTGGCGATTGGTGGTGCGGGAGAGAGAAGGTTTATGCGGACTAGGGAGGTAGAAGAAAATTTGGGATGATGAAAAAGAAATAGAAAAGTAGGTAAATTATTTGGAGGATGGAATGATCATGTATAGTGTCATTTACATCCTAAATGGGAAAGGGTGGATTTTCTATGCTCTTCTACATTAAGATATCATGCTTGTAACAAGTTAAAAAGAAACATGTGAATGTTAGTGTTTCCAACCAAAATTGGCCCTATTAAGATATTAAGCTAAAAAGAAACAGCCCCTTAGTGTCTTTTTCACTATTTGATCGGACTTAATAGTTTCCAGCTGTTATAAAAAGTATTTGATGTTTATTTGGATTCTTTATGCATGTGCTTTGATAACATATTGGGATTTATCGCGCCTTGTCAATGTAGGCTCGTGCAATTGCTTCATTAACATCATCTGCATAGCTAATGTAAGCCTATAAAAGAGATAAATAATACATAAACCTAGTAATCATTAAGTGTTTACATGCCTGTAACTAAGAGTCCACTGAGAGAGTGATACGTGGGAATCGCACTAGGCTTTACCTCTCAAAGGATCTCGAGAAGCTTACAACCCCCACCAGGCAGTGTACCTGATCGCTGTAGTATAGTATAGTGACAAGTACCGGGGGATTGATCGTTCAACTCAGGAATAGTGTCGCTAGGATTAGAAAGCCTAAAAACTAGGTCTAGAGGTGAGGGATGATTCTTTTTGTATTTTTATATTTTTATAAAAGCAATTAAAATCTCGGTTTTGGAAGAGTGGGTAGAATTAGTTGCTAATCAACTAACCTAAATTAACTAAGATGCAATCAAAATAAAATAACAAAAATGAAAATAAAGCTAATTAAACTAGTGTGGTGTAACAATAATGAGGAAAGTTGTGTTTACTGATGCGTGGGAATTGCACCAGGCTTTACCTCTCGAGGGATCTCGAGAAGCTTACAACCCCCACCAAGCAGTGTACCTGATCGTTGTAGTATAGTATAGTGACAAGTACCGGGGGATTGATCGTTCAACTCAGGAATAGTGTCGCTAGGATTATAAAGCCTAAAAACTAGGTCTAGAGGTGAGGGATGATTCTTTTTGTATTTTTATAAAAGCAAGTAAAATCTCGGGTTTTAGAAGAGTGGGCGGAATTAGTTGCTAGCCAACTAACCCAATAACTAAAGATGCAATCAAAATAAAATAACAAAAATGTAAATAAACTAATTAAACTATTGGTGTGAACAATAAATGGGAAAATTGTGTTTACTTAGATTTCATTACTCCCTAGATATCTTTTACAGGTTGATAGTTTGTTACAGTTGCGTGGATGACGGGTTATATTCCTTAACACCAATTGTTGGGTGGCATACGTACTTCCCCAACTCTATAAGCTCCTACTTCACTCCTATGTCGAGCCTGCAAGAAGCTCCTAACATGGGATCATTAGAATTCGCTCATGCATTAAATACAACCATAAAAACCTAGTACGCATTGGTTCATGTTTCTTAAGACGTTCAAGCAAGTTACACTATGGAAGTCTGCCAGTTTTCTTAAGCCTAATATCGAAATCATTCATCCGTAACAACTATAAACAAGCAATCAACCCATAATCAACATCTAGGTTTCACTACATCTAAGCAAACACACAAGAGATCTAGCCTAGCATGTTAAGATCAAGACAAGCGTAAGATATATTCAAACAACACATAGACATATTGAATGAATTGAAAGGATATTTATCTTAATTGAACATGAAAGGTTTCAAGGGGTGAAAACCCTTGAAAATACAGATAAAACCATGCTAGGGTTTCTCCAAGTCGTCTCTAGAATTTGGCCTCTCTAATGAATGAAAAATTACAAAAGTATATATAGATTTTCCAATGTGACGGCGTCAAGAAGAAATTTCTGACGCCGTCAACCCGCCGCCCATAATAAAATCGGATTGCCAAGATCCAGATCTGACGCCGTCAAGAGTAGTTTTCCTCTGGGCCATCATGAGTAATGGGGCCATGACGGCCTATGGTGACGCCGTCATGCCCTAGATTCTGGACCGTCATGGACTCTATCCTCTTCACCTCTTGTTTACCTCTTGACGCCGTCAGTAAGAACTTGGTAACGCCGTCAGGTACTGTTCCCAGCAAGGAAAATTAAGACTTTGCCGTTTTCTTCACTTTTATGCTCCAAAAACGTCCAAAATGCTTCCTTTTCCAGAATTCACTCCAAAAGAACCTAAAATCACAAAAGGAACGATTTAGGGGAATATTTGATCAAATAAATTCAATCACGGGCTTAAATGACCCCCCTAAAAATGGATCATTTTTCGCCTCATCATATACCCTTACACTTGAGATTTGCTTGTCCTTAAGCAAATGCGCTTTTATTCTAATCAAAATACAAGTTAGGGGTCATTTAACACAAATATAAAAGTAATTACAACAAATAATCGTTCCACTAAAGACCAAAGACAAGCACGGAGGTCATGCACTAGCACCTCACAAATAGTGTTTAGATACTCACATCTCTCGGGTGTAATAAAGTATATATCACAATATGGAAATGGAAAACATCTCTCACTACCTGTCATAGCAAAATAGATTACCATAGGCTTGGGAAAGGATCAAACCTCCACCACATGGCGTAAGCGCCTAGGATAAACTATCAAAGAGGTCTTTTAAAGGGTTATAACGTTAGGTGTAGGGATATGGAAAACACGGTTTTGTTGGATATAGGCAATCTTTACTGGTGGCGAGTTAATCATCTTGGTTAATTACATGTACAACATGGCGTTGCAAAGCCAAGACTAGACTCGACTTAAGCTAATAAATCAAAAATAACAAAAACATAAAATAAACATAGAATGAAACGGGATGGTAGTCCGTATGTTTTTTTCTCTTTTCTTTTTCTATTTTTTTTTCTTAATTTTTTTCGTTTTTTTATTATTTTTTTATTTATTTTTTTTTTTTTGCATACACTTTTACCCTACCATCCAAAATAATACATCATAGGGAATGTACATTCCCCTTACACTTGAATTTTTACATACTTTACAATAAACTAATCTAATGACTCGAATTAAGATAACCAAAACACTTGGAGTACTTTTAAGATCAACGCACACATGGGGGTAATAATATGATGTTCTTCCCATTACTCCATAACATAAGTACTTTACCCATAAGTCCCAATCGTCCCAAAACAATATGTACAAGATATTACTCGACTTAGCAACCATGTAATCAATTAGATAATTAACTAAAGGTTTAAACAAATAACAATAATGCACTAAAGATGAGTGCATACACGGAAGGCTAAGGCGATTTGGGTGTACATTTAAGTGGTGTAACAAATTCTTCCTTTAAGTAAGATGCTTAAAGTTAAAAATGAAAAGATAGGCTCGGAGGGGTGTACTAGGGGTTTCGTGTACTAAAAATGAGTATAACGCTAAGGTGTGGGAAAAATTTGTTGACTTTACTAGCCAAGTAATATGACTTAAATGGTCAAGTAATTATGATACGGGTTTAACACAAGGGTGATCCTAATACCTCTTATCATGTAGTAAATTGTACTACATGAATGTAGTCTCACTAGCGGTCTCGGGATACATCACTAACGCAAGTTCTAGAATCTAAATGCTACCGGTACACTCATAAGCACTAATAATGAATGTTTTTCCTATCAAATCTAAAGGCGAACCTCACATATTTGGGTGGAAAATTTTTCTGAATAGTACGGTTTTGTGCTAGTCATACAATCTCCTATCCATGAGACGCTTGCTATGGCTAAAGTTTCACTCCTAAATGTTGTAAAAAAATTTAAATTTTGCGCTAAAATTACACTAACAAGTATTTCTCTTAGTTTTATTACACACCTACCATCAAACAAACAAACTCAAATGCAAGTATATCCTATAAGGTATCATCATTTACCCTCCCCTTACACTTAGGATGAACATTGTCCCCAATGTTCAATTAAAGAATGTAAAAGTGAAATAGGTAAAAGAATAAAATCAAATACTCCCCTGACTCGTTCGGTGTGGATAGTGTGGTAACAAGGTTAGATCTTCCTCCAAGAAAATGAACAATCAAAGCTTCCCTTCCAGAAATATAAATCATCTTCTTGTCATACATAACCTGTTAAACCTGAGAAAACAAACAAGGCAGCTGATGCGTGGGAATCGCAACAGGCTTTACCTCTCGAGGGATCTCGAGAAGCTTACAACCCCCACCAGGCAGTGTACCTGATCGTTGTAGTATAGTATAGTGACAAGTACCGGGGGATTGATCGTTCAGCTTAGGAATAGTGTCGCTAGGATTAGAAAACCTAATTACTAGTTCTAGAGGTGAGGGATGATTATTTTTGTATTTTTGTATTTTTTATAAAAGCAAGTAAAATCTCGGGTTTTGGAGGAATGGGCGGAATTAGTTGCTATTCAACTAACCCAAAACTAATATATAATCAAAATAAAATACTGAAAATGAAATTAAACTAAATTATACTAAGGTTGTGAGCAGTAATTGGAGAAGTTGTGTTTACTTAGACTTCACTACTCCCTAGATATCTTTTACACGTTAATTACTTGTTATACTTGTATGGATGACGGATTGTATTCCTTAATACCATTCGTGGGGTGGCATACATAACTCCCCAACTCTATGAGCTCTTATCTCCTCCTACACCATGACCCAGCACAACTATAGGGATTGTAAACAGTGGCTCATGCATTAAATAAAACCAATAAAGACCTAGTACGCCTCGGTTCATGTTTCTTAAGACGTTCAAGCATGTTACCATTTGGAGATCTGCCAGTTTTCTTAAGCCTAACATATAAAATCATTCATCCAAGACAAGAATAGACAAGTAATCAACACATAATCAACATCTAGGTTTCATTAGATCTAAGCAAACACAAAAGAGATCTAGCCTAGCATAATAGAATTGAGACAAGAACAAGATATAGACAACCAACACATAGACATATTGATTGAATTAGAAGAACACTTATCTCAATTACAATGCAAGGTATCAAGGGTTTGGAACCCTTGAAAAACCTGTAAAAGATACACCAAATTCGTCTTTAGGGTTTCACCAAAACTTCTCTCTTTTTAATGAAAAAACTAGAAAACTATATATAGGAAAACTAGGCTGACGGCGTCAAGACAACCATGTGACGCCGTCACATCGCCGCCAAATACTTCCTCGGACGGCCTTGATCTACTTATGACGGCCTATGTGACGCCGTCACCAACCACGGTATTTTATTCTTTGTACTTTGACGCCGTCAGGATGACTTTTGACGCCGTCATCAACTACGGTGTTTTATTCTTGATGTCTGATGCCGTCAGGGTATAACTCTTGACGCCGTCACCTAGTGTCTTCAGCATGGAGAATTGATACTTTGCCATTTTCTTCACTTTTATGCTCAAAAAACGTCCAAAATGGCTTCTTTTCCAGAATTCACTCTCCAAACACCTAAAATCACAAAAGGAACGATTTAGGGCAATATTTGATCAAATAAAGTCGGATTCGGGCTTAAATGACCCCCTAAAAACGGATCATTTTTCGCCTCATCATATACCCTTACACTTGAGATTTGCTTGTCCTCAAGCAAATGAGCTTTTTTTCTACTCAAAAGACAAGTTAGGGGTCATTTAACACTAATATAAAAGTAATTACAACAAATAATCGTTCCACTAAAGACCAATAGACAAGCACGGAGGTCATACACAAGCACCTCACAAATAGTGTCTAGATACTCACATCTCTCGGGTGTAATAAAGTAATATAACATTATAGAAATGGAAGATATCTCTCACTACCTGTCATAGCAAAATAGATTACCATAGGCTTGGGAAAGGATCAAACCTCCACCACATGGCGTAAGCACCTAGGATAAACTATCAAAGAGGTCTTTTAAAGGGTTGTAACGTTAGGTATAGGGATATGAATTACACGGTTTTGTTGGATAAAGGAAGTTTTACTGGTGGCGAGTTAACAATCTTGGTTAATTACATGTACAAGATGGCGTTGCTAAGCCAAGACTAGACTCGACTTAAGCTAATAAATGAAAAATAACAAAAACATAAAATAAACATAGAATGAAACGGGATGGTAGTCCGTATGTTTTTTTCTCTTTTTCTTTTTCTATTATTTTTTTCTTTTCTTTTTCTTGTTTTTGTCGATTTTTTTTTTTTTTTTTTTTTTTTTTTTTTTTTTTTTTTTTTTTTTGCATACACTCTTACCCTACCATCCAAAATAATACATCATAGGGGTATAAGCATTCCCCTTACACTTGAATCTTTACATACTTTACATTAAACTAATCTAATGACTCGAATTAAGAAAATTAAAACACTTGGAGCACTTTTAAGATTAACGTACATATGGGGGTAATAATATGATGTTCTTCCCCATTACTCTATAAAATAAGTACTTACCCATGAGTCCCAATCGTCCCAAAACAATATGTACAAGGATATGACTCGACTTAGCAACCATGTAATCAATTAGAAAGTTAACTTAGGGTTTAACAAATAACAATAATGCACTAAAAATGAGCGCATACACGGAAGGCTAAGGCGATTTGGGTGTACATTTAAGTGGGGTGTAACAAATTCTTCATTTAAGTAAGATGCTTAAAGTTAGAAATGAAAAGATAGGCTCGGAGGGGTGTACTAGGGGTTTCGTGTACTAAAAATGAGTACAACGCTAAGGGGTGTGGGAAAAATTAGTTGACTTAACTAGCCAAGTAATATGACTTAAATGGTCAAGTAATTATGATACGGGTTTAACACAAGGGTGATCCTAATGCCTCTTATCATGTAGTAAATCCTACCACACGAATGTAATCTCACTAGCGGTCTCGGGATGCATCACTAACGCAAGTTCTAGAATCTAAATGCTACCGGTACACTCATAAGCACTAATAGTAAATGCTTTTCCTATCAAATCTAAAGGCGAACCTCACATTTTTGGGTGGAAAATTTTTCTGAATATACGGTTATGTGCTAGTCATACAACCTCCTATCCATGAGACGCTTGCTATGGCTAAAGTTTCACTCCTAAATGTTGTAAAAAATTTTAAATTTGGCGCTAAAATTACACTAACAAGTATTTCTCATAGTTTTATTACACATCTACTATCAAACAAAACAAACTCAAGCGAAAGTGCATATGTAAGGTATCATCTTTTTACCCTCCCCTTACACTTAAGATGAACATTGTCCCCAATGTTCAAGTAAAGAATGTAAAAGTGAAAAAGTAAAGAGAATGAAATCAAATACTCCCCTGATTCGCTCGGTATGGATTATAGGTTGGCCAGGTTAATTCTTCCTCCAAGAAAATGAACAATCAAAGCTTCCCTTCCAGAATATAAATCATCTTCTTGTCATAAATAACCTGTAAATCCTAACAACACTAGACAAGACAACCTCGCGTAAAATCGGCGGCATCCTATATAAGTTACTAAATCCTAGAAAACAAAGTAAGATATAATGCTTGTGGAATGAAGTTTGCAAATTTCCTGGAGATTATAAAACTTAATAATTCACAAAAACCATAAGACTCCGTTAGAAAAACAAAACCGGTAAAATTTTCAGATTTTTAACTCCTGACGCCGTCAAGAGTAATACTCTGACGCCGTCAGAATGAACCTGCAGAAATTCTTATGTTAAGTTTCCGGAAAATTTCTGGAAAAACTTTGTCCTACTTCCTGGAAAATCCTGCAAAACTTCATTATGACTCAATACAAGCATTTGACTCTAACAAATACGAATATACATGTTCATTTAATATTGTGGAGAATCATGATCAGTTTGTTTCTTAAAAACATATTTGGGGTTTCCCCTTACACTTATCTTTTGCAAAAATACCTTTAGGTTGAAGTTAAGACTAGGCCAAACAACATAGTAAAGTATTTCCACATTTTATTTTAGAAACATGATTAACCAACAATAAAAATAAAACATGCATACGGAAGCAAATAACAATCAAACAAATAAAATCACACAAAACATGGGTTGCCTCCCAAGAAGCGCTTGTTTTTGTTCGAGTCACGAGCCTGACTCAACCCTTATTTCACGGATAAAGGTGAGGCTTTCCCTACACTTAGGATTAAGTGCGGGTGAAAGTAGCGATACACACCCTTAGGGTGTAAATATGCCTCGTGAGGAAAGAGTGGTGGATGAATTGTATGCTCAAAGATGCGGGATCCTATCATCATAGCCTTACCTAATTCAATTGGGTTAGTGGGTGAATTAAGATTTTCTCCTAGAAAGGGATCATTTTCTATCAATTTCGAGAGACTCCTAGTTGGGAATCCATCTTGATCTAATAAACCCGGTTTAAACCCATAATGTGTTTTGTGATCAATCATGAATGGGTGATGTAAGCATGTAAGGTTATGTTCCACTCCTATATTGGCTTCCTCTCTACAAGGCTTAGAGTCCACTACCTTTATCCTAAGACTACCCGGACTATATGGTTTGATGGGTGGATCGGAACCTATCTCAATTCCTAAATTCTCATCCAAGGATGGAAGATTAAGTAACAATTTTGGTTGAGGCTCCGGTTCATCAAAACTAGGAACTTCCCTAGAACTAAAAGTAAGGTTATCATTATAAGCATTCAAACCTATATCCTCTAGTTGTGTTTGGTCCAAGGGTTCTACCTCTATTGGGGTTCCTATAGTCTCTTCTACTTCTTCCGGGTAAGTCACGGGCGGTGTGTGTGCCTCAAATGATGGTAGGATTTGTGGGGTACTTGGTGGGCTTACGTTACTTACCTCATCCTTCATTTTATCTAGATTACCTATGTGTTTGCTTTGTACTATGGCTTTAGGTGACATCCACACAGGTATCCCTAAGTAATCATCCCCAGATAAACTTCCTGTTTGCTCCATCAAACTTGTTTTTGATTGATTTGTGATGTTGTTTGTTGGGTTGTCTACTCTATAATAATATTGGGCACAGTCTTCTAAGGTATCCCATGCTTCTTCAGCACTTAATTCCCTAGGGCCCCCATTGGCAAAAACATCAATGCACATTTGGTCACATCGGCTGACACGATAGTAAAAGGTTTCGGTTAGGGATGCTAAAGAGAAACTATGATGAGGGAATTTTAGAAGTAAAATTTTAAAACGAGTCCATGCATCATATATGGGTTCATCTCGATATTGTTTGAAATTCGAGATGTCAATAGGGTAGAATGGCCTTTGTGGTTGGTGGTATGGTGGATTCGCGTACTCCATAATGGTGAACGGAAGAGTCAATGGAAATTACGAACAAACACACAAAGAAAAAGATAGACTAAAGAAAACCTAGAAAATAAAAATAAAATCTTACTAGAAAGGAATCTAGCAAGTAGACCTAATAAAAAGAAATCCTAACCTAGACAATAACTATTCCCCGGCAGCGGCGCCAAAAACTTGATGCGTGGGAATCGCAACAGGCTTTACCTCTCGAGGGATCTCGAGAAGCTTACAACCCCCACCAGGCAGTGTACCTGATCGTTGTAGTATAGTATAGTGACAAGTACCGGGGGATTGATCGTTTAGCTTAGGAATAGTGTCGCTAGGATTAAAAAACCTAATTACTAGTTCTAGAGGTGAGGGATGATTATTTTTGTGTTTTTGTATTTTTTATAAAAGCAAGTAAAATCTCGGGTTTTGGAGGAAGGGGCGGAATTAGTTGCTATTCAACTAACCCAAAACTAATATATAATCAAAATAAAATACTGAAAATGAAATTAAACTAAATTATACTAAGGTTGTGAGCAGTAATTGGAGAAGTTGTGTTTACTTAGACTTCACTACTCCCTAGATATCTTTTACACGTTAATTACTTGTTATACTTGTATGGATGACGGATTGTATTCCTTAATACCATTCGTGGGGTGGCATACATAACTCCCCAACTCTATGAGCTCTTATCTCCTCCTACACCATGACCCAGCACAACTATAGGGATTGTAAACAGTGGCTCATGCATTAAATACAACCAATAAAGACCTAGTACGCCTCGGTTCATGTTTCTTAAGATGTTCAAGCATGTTACCATTTGGAGATCTGCCAGTTTTCTTAAGCCTAACATATAAAATCATTCATCCAAGACAAGAATAGACAAGTAATCAACACATAATCAACATCTAGGTTTCATTAGATCTAAGCAAACACAAAAGAGATCTAGCCTAGCATAATGGAATTGAGACAAGAACAAGATATAGACAACCAACACATAGACATATTGATTGAATTAGAAGAACACTTATCTCAATTACAATGCAAGGTATCAAGGGTTTGGAACCCTTGAAAAACCTGTAAAAGATACACCAAATTCGTCTTTAGGGTTTCACCAAAACTTCTCTCTTTTTAATGAAAAAACTAGAAAACTATATATAGGAAAACTAGGCTGACGGCGTCAAGACAACCATGTAACGCCATCACCTCGCCGCCAAATACTTCCTCGGACGGCCTTGATCTACTTATGACGGCCTATGTGACGCCGTCACCAACCACGGTATTTTATTCTTTGTACTTTGACGCCGTCAGGATGACTTTTGACGCCGTCATCAACTACGGTGTTTTATTCTTGATGTCTGACGCCGTCAGGGTATAACTCTTGACGCCGTCACCTAGTGTCTTCAGCATGGAAAATTGATACTTTGCCGTTTACTTCACTTTTATGCTCCAAAAATGTCCAAAATGGCTTCTTTTCCAGAATTCACTCTCCAAACACCTAAAATCACAAAAGGAACGATTTAGGGCAATATTTGATCAAATAAAGTCGGATTCGGGCTTAAATGACCCCCTAAAAACGGATCATTTTTCGCCTCATCAGCAACCTCACGTAAAATCGGCGGCAATCTATATATACTAACAAATCCTAGAAAACAATGTAAGATATAATGCTTGTGGAATGAATGTTTGCAAATTTCCTGGAGTTTATAAAACTAAAGAATTAACAAAAACTTGAAGACTCCGTTAGAAAAACAAAACTAGGTTAATTTCCAGAATTTTACACATGACGCCGTCAGGAATTAATTCCTGACACCGTCAGAAGTGATCTGCAGAAATCCTTACATTAAGTTTCCGGAAAATTTCTAGAAAAACTTATGTCCTACTTCCTGGAAAATCCTGCAAAACATCATTATGACTCGATACAAGCATTTGACTCTAACAAATACGAATATACATGTTCATTTAATATTGTGGAGAATCATGATCAATTTTGTTTCTTAAAAACATATTTTGAATTTCCCCTTACACATATTTTTTGCGAAATACCTTTGGATGAAGTTAGGACAAAGTCAAACGACAAAATAAAGTATTTTCACCATTTTAGTTTTGAAACATGATCTACCAACAATAAAAATAAAGCATGCATACGGAAACAAATAACAATCAAACAAATAAAAATCACACAAAGCATGGGTTGCCTCCCAAGAAGCGCTTTTCTTTATTTACGAGTCTTATAGTTAGACTCAAGGTCATGGGCAATTACGTGACCTCATCGTTGGTCTCATCCACCGATTGAAAATGCTTTTTATAGAGACCAACCACCTTCTTCTTAATTGCACCTATGATTCTATTGGCAAATTCCTTATCAACTCTATATTTTGGTCCTAGAATCAAGCAATCCTTATAGAAAAGGCTCTTCTTCTCCCATACATTTTCCATGCCCTTTTTCTTATCCTCTTCATTGATGTCCTCGAAAGCACCAATGTCATCCATGTCAAATCGAGGCACAAAACGAAATTCTTTCATTCTATTAGGCATCCTATGAGTGATCCTACCGGTGTCACTAGCAAATCGGATTGTCCCTTCTATCTCATCATATTCTAACTTGGACTCTTCAACAAATGGTTTACCAAACACAACATGGGATAAGCGACAATCAATAACACTAGCTAGGTCTTCAACAACCATAAAGTCAGTGATATAAGTAAAGTTCCCAACAAAGACATGTAGACCTTTAATTCTCCCGACAAAGTTACAAACTCCACCGGGATATTTGGGATCTCTTCTAGGTCCAAGTCTTGTTTTCACTATATCATTATAGACACTTGAGGACATAATGTTGATTGGAGATTTAAAATCAATGTAAGCATTGTCAATGTGTTTATACCCAATCATACATGGTATCTTAGCATTCTTAGGATTGCCTCTCTTTATCTTAGATTCGATTCTAGTGAAAGGAGGTCGAGGATTATCAACAAAATTATTATAGTATGCAATCTCCTCCTTAGTGGGGTATAGATTAAAATAGTCATCTAGCTTTGGATCAATCTCCCCTTTTCCAAGTTCCTCAACAACATCCTTAAAATCTTTAGTTCCTAGGTCCTTATTTGAATACAAGGCGGTCGCTAGGTCACTAAATACATGGTCGAGTTCAACATTAATAAACCTATTAAGCTCCCTAAGTTCCCTAATCTCACTCTCAATTTGTTCACGTAACAAAGCCACTTCTCTAGGGGAAAGGGGTGGATTCGCGTTTTCCATAATGGTCCACGGAATAGTCAATGAATTTATTTTACTAAAAAAGGCACGAAGAAAAAGATAGACTAAAGAAAACCTAAAAATAAAAATAAAATCTTACTAGAAAGGAATCTAGCAAGTAGACCTAATAAAAAGAAATCCTAACCTAGACAATAACTATTCCCCGGGCTGCGACGCCAAAAACTAGATGCGTGGGAATTGCACCAGGCTTTACCTCTCGAGGGATCTCGAGAAGCTTACAACCCCCACCATGCAGTGTACCTGATCGTTGTAGTATAGTATAGTGACAAGTACCGGGGGATTGATCGTTCAACTCAGGAATAGTGTCGCTAGGATTAGAAAGCCTAAAAACTAGGTCTAGAGGTGAGGGATGATTCTTTTTGTATTTTTATATTTTTATAAAAGCAAGTAAAATCTCGGGTTTTGGAAGAGTGGGCGGAATTAGTTGCTAGCCAACTAACCCAATAACTAAAGATGCAATCAAAATAAAATAACAAAAATATAAATATACTAATTAAACTAGTGGTGTGAACAATAAATGGGAAAATTGTGTTTACTTAGATTTCATTACTCCCTAGATATCTTTTACAGGTTGATAGTTTGTTACAGTTGCGTAGATGACGGGTTATATTCCTTAATACCAATTGTGGGGTGGCGTACGTACTTCCCTAACTCTATAAGCTCCTACTTCACTCCTATGTCGAGCCTGCAAGAAGCTCCTAACATGGGATCATTAGAATTCACTCATGCAATAAATACAACCATAAAAACCTAGTACGCATTGGTTCATGTTTCTTAAGACGTTCAAGCAAGTTACACTATGGAAGTCTGCCAGTTTTCTTAAGCCTAACATCGAAATCATTCATCCGTAACAACTATAAACAAGCAATCAACCCATAATAAACATCTAGGTTTCACTACATATAAGCAAACACACAAGAGATCTAGCCTAGCATGTTAAAATCAAGACAAGCGTAAGATATATTCAAACAACACATAGACATATTGAATTAATTGAAAGGATA
The DNA here is from genome assembly GCA_030686995.1 of Artemisia argyi. Classification (NCBI taxonomy): domain Eukaryota; kingdom Viridiplantae; phylum Streptophyta; class Magnoliopsida; order Asterales; family Asteraceae; genus Artemisia; species Artemisia argyi. Next base: position 157,102,298 of record CM060705.1, read on the forward strand.
CTTATCTTAATTGAACATGAAAGGTTTCAAGGGGTGAAAACCCTTGAAAATACTGATAAAATCGTGCTAGGGTTTCTCCAAGTCGTCCCTAGAATTTTTCCTCTCTAATGAATGAAAATTACAAAAGTATATATAGATTTTCCAATGTGACGGCGTCAAGAAGAAAATTCTGACGCCGTCAACCCGCCGCCCATAATAAAATCGGATTGCCTAGATCCAGATCTGACGCCGTCAAGAGTAGTTTTCCTCTGGGCCGTCATGAGTAATGGGGCCATGACTGCCTATGGTGACGCCGTCATGCCCTAGTGTAAAAACCTTCTGGATCGTCATGGACTCTATCCTCTTCACCTCTTGTTTACCTCTTGACACCGTCAGTAAGAACTTGGTGACGCCGTCAGGTACTGTTCCCAGCAAGGAAAATTAAGACTTTGCCGTTTTCTTCACTTTTATGCTCCAAAAACGTCCAAAATGCTTCTTTTTCCAGAATTCACTCCAAAAGTACCTAAAATCACAAAAGGAACGATTTAGGGCAATATTTGATAAAATAAATTCAATTCCGGGCTTAAATGACCCCCTAAAAACGGATCATTTTTCGCCTCATCATTTACTTAGGTTTCATTACTCCCTAGATATCTTTTACAGGTTGATAATTTGTTACAATTGCATGGATGACGGGTCGTATTTCTTAAAACTAGTCGTAGGGCCGTGTACAATATTCCTTAACTCTATAGGATCCTACTTCACTCCTATGTCGAGCCGTTAGAAGCTCCTAACATGGGATCATTAGAATTCTCCTACGCAATAAATACAACCAAAAATCATAGTACACCTCTGATCATTTTTCTTAAGACGTTCAAGCATGTCACCAATGGAAGTCTGCCAGTTTTCTTAAGCCTAACATCGAATACAATCATCCATAACAACTATAAACAAACAATTAACCCATAATTAACATCTAGGTTTTACTACATCTAAGCAAACACACAAGAGATCTAGCCAAGCATGTTAAATTGAAGACAAGTGTAAGATATATTCAAGCAACACATAGACATATTGATTGAATTGAAAGAGTACTTATCTCAATTGAACATAAGAGGTTTCAAAGGGTAAAAACCCTTGAAAAAGCTGTGAAAATCGGACTAGGATTTCTCTCCAAAGTTACACCCTAAAAGTTACACCCTAATGAATGAAAATTGCAAAACTATATATAGATTTTACAGGGTGATGGCGTCAAGAAGAAAATTCTGACGCCGTCAACTCTCCACCTATAATGAAATCGGATTGCCTAGATCCACTTTTGACGCCGTCATGTGTAATTTTGTTTTGGGCCGTCACTAACATTTGGACAATGACGGCCTATGGTGACGCCGTCATGTCCATAGTACAAAACTCTCTGGACCGTCATGGACTTCATCCACTTCCACCTCTTGTATTATTCTTGACGCCGTCATTAAGAAACTTCTGACGCCGTCAGGTACTGTTCCCAGCAAGGAAAATTAAGACTTTGCCGTTTTCTTCACTTTTATGCTCCAAAAACGTCCAAAATGCTTCCTTTTCCTGAATTCACTCCAAAAGTACCTAAAATGACAAAAGGAACGATTTAGGGAAATATTTGATCAAATAAATTCGAATCCAGGCTAAAATGACCCCCTAAAAATGGTTCATTTTTCGCCTCATCAAATACCCTTACACTTGAGATTTTCTTGTCCTCAAGCAAATGCGCTTTTATTCTAATCAAAATACAAGTTAGGTGTCATTTAACACTAATATAAAAGTAATTACAACAAATAATCGTTCCACTAAAGACCAAAGACAAGCACGGAGGTCATATACTAGCACCTCACAAATAGTGTTTAGATACTCACATCTCTCGGGTGTAATAAAGTATATATCACAATATGGAAATGGAAAACATCTCTCACTACCTGTCATAGCAAAATAGATTACCATAGGCTTGGGAAAGGATCAAACCTCCACCACTTGGCGTAAGCACCTAGGATAAACTATCAAAGAGGTCTTTTAAAAGGTTATAACGTTAGGTGTAGGGATACGGAATACACGGTATTGTTGGATACAGGCAATATTTACTGGTGGCGAGTTAATCATCCTGGTTAATTACATGTACAATATGGCGTTGCTAAGCCAAGACTAGACTCGACTTAAGCTAATAAATGAAAAATAACAAAACATAAAACAAACATAGAATGAAACGGGATGGTAGTCCGTATGTTTTTTCTCCTTTTTTTTTTTTTTTTTTTTTTTTTTTTTTTTTTTTTTGTACACTCTTACCCTACCATCTAAAATAATACATCATAGGGAATGAACATTCCCCTTACAATTGAATTTTTACATACTTTACAATAAACTAATCTAATGACTCGAATCAAGATAATCAAAACACTTAGAGTACTTTTAAGATTAACGCACATATGGGGGTAATATATGATGTTCTTCCCCGTTACTCGATAACATAAGTACTTTACCCATGAGTCCCAATCGTCCCAAAATAATATGTACAAGATATGACTCGACTTAGCAACCATGTAATCAATTAGATAATTAACTAAGGGTTTAAACATATAACAATAATGCACTAAAGATGAGTGCATACACGGAAGGCTAATGCGATTTGGGTGTTCATTTAAGTGGGTTGTAACAAATTCTTCCTTTAGTAAGATGCTTAAAGTTAGAAACGAAAAGATAGGCTCGGAGGGGTGTACTAGGGGTTTCGTGTACTAAAAATGAGTACAACGCTAAGGTGTGGGAAAAATTAGTTGACTTTACTAGCCAAGTAATATGACATAAATGGTCAAGTAATTATGATACGGGTTTAACACAAGGGTGATCCTAATGCCTCTTATCATGTAGTAAATCCTACTACACGAATGTAGTCTCACTAGCGGTCTCGGGATGCATCACTAACGCAAGTTCTAGAATCTAAATGCTACCGATACACTCGTAAGCACTAATAGTAAATGCTTTTCCTATCAAATCTAAAGGCGAACCTCTCATATTTAGGTGGAAAATTTTTCTGAATGGTACGGTTTTGTGCTAGACATACGACTCCTATCCATGAGACGCTTGCTAAGGCTAAAGTTTCACTCCTAAATGTTGTAAAAAATTTTAAATTTGGCACTAAAATTACACTAACAAGTATTTCTCTTAGTTTTATTACACACCTACCATCAAACAAACAAACTCAAGTGCAATTGTATCCTATAAGGTATCATCATTTACCCTCCCCTTACACTTAGGATGAACATTGTCCCCAATGTTCAATTAAAGAATGTAAAAGTAAAACAGGTAAAAGAATCAAAGCAAATACTCCCTTGATTCGTTCGGTGTGGATAGTGTGGTAACAAGGTTAGATCTTCCTCCAAGAAAATGAACATTCAAAGCTTTCCTTCTAGAAAAATAAATCATCTTCTTGTCATACATAACCTGTTAAACCTGAGAAAACAAACAAGGCAACCTCGCATAAAATTGGCGGCAATCTATATATACTAACAAGTCCTAGAAAGCAAATTAAGATATAATGCTTGTGGAATGAATGTTTGCAGATTTCCTAGAGTTTAAAAAACTAAAGAATTAACAAAAACTTTAAGACTCCGTTAGAAAAACAAAACTAGCAAAATTTCCAGAATTTTACACATGACGCGGTCAGGAATTAATTTATGACGCCGTCAGAAATGACCTGCAGAAATCTTTATGTTAAGTTTCCAGAAAATTTCTGGAAAAACTTATGTCCTACTTCCTGGAAAATCCTGCAAAACATCATTATGACTCGATACAAGTATTTGACTCTAACAAATACTAATACACATGCCCATTTAATATTGTGGAGAATCATGATCAATTTCGTTCTTAAAAAAAATTTGGGGTTTCCCCTTACACTTATCTTTTTGCAAAATACCTTTATATGAAGTTAAGACGAAGTTAAACGACAAAATAAAGCATTTTCACAATTTTAGTTTGAAACATGATCTACCTACAATAAAAAGAAAGCATGCATACGGAAACAAATAACAATCAAACAATTAAAAATCACACAAAACATGGGTTGCCTCCCAAGAAGCACTTTTCTTTATTTTAGGAGTCTTGTAGTTAGACTCAAGGTCATGGGCTATCGTGTGTCGCTTATGCTCACATATCAAAGGGTGACCCATCTAATAGTCTCCTCATTTTTCTTATAGTTTTCACTTAGCTCTAAACATCCGCGATAATACCTTTTATTTTTTTCATGAGGATATTTAAGCCCTTTTCTTTTATCATTCTCACTTAGCATTTCTAGGGGTGGATACCTACTACATTTTTCCATGGAAAAACCCTTGAACCTAGGGTGTGCACGGGGCATTTGGTAGACAAAATCATCATCCCCATACGAGAATGTAATTAACCCTTCCATAATTTTTTCATCAAGGTTGGTTAACCTTTTGAAGGGTTTCCAAAACATAACTTGGGTTAACTTACTATCAATAAATTCTCCTAGATTCTCCATAACCATGAACTCAACTAGATAAACAAAGCTTCTAACAAACACATGTAGTGCCATTGCTCTAGCAATAATATTATCACCTTTGTATTCTAACTCATCTACCATAATTTTATTGTATTCACTACGCGAGATTATGATCATTTGTAGAGATGAGTTAAGGTAGGCATCAAAGCTCCTCAATTCAATCTTACAAGGAAATTGCATATTAAATGAGCTATCATTCTCAATCCTTGTTCTAGAGTTGACATACCTAAGAGGGTCCACTTCATCTTCCATCCTATCCTCATTAATTACGTCACCATCATCTAGGTCCTCATCGGAGTCTGAATAGTAAAAAGGACTAGCCCTATGGTCATCATCATGGTCAGACTCCTCCATTTCAGAATTATTGTCAAAGTGATGGTTAGGTGAGAGGTTAGGTGTAGGGCTGTAAACGAACTGAACGTTCAGTGAACATTTCATGAACCGTTCGGTAAAAAGTTCGTTTATGTTCGTTCGTTTATTAAATGAACGAACATGAACAATATTTTACGTTCGTTTAGTTAAATGAACGATCATGAACAAAAGTCTCGTTCGTTAATTTATGTTCGTGAACGTCCGATTAGGCGTTCATAAAAGTTCGTTTATGTTTATCTATCTATTTATGTTCATATATCATATATTTTAATTGTATAATTTTAAAAATTGGTTTGTTCAAACAAAACAACACTTATAAAACAATATATTATGAAGAATTCGATAAAGTTTAAGTTTGTTTGTCTATTTTCATTTATGTTCGATCGTTTATGTTCGTTTAGCGTTCGTTTAGTGTCTTAATGAATGAACATAAACGAACATGAACATTTCATTTTCTTAATAAATGAACATGAACAAGAAAATTTGTCCGTTTAAGCGTCCGTGTTAGTTTATTTGTCCGGTTAAAATTAAATGAACGAACATGAACAGGGTTCCGTTCGTGTTCGTCTAGTCCGTTTACAGCCCTAGTTAGGTGGGTTCTCATTTTCCACTAAAGGGATTGGGGCGGGCATTTGGAAAATCCTATGAAGAAAAACACGAATAACAGGAATTAAATGATCAATGCTATTGTTATCCATCGAGATAGTATACGAACAAAGGAAACAAAGAAATAAGATAGACTAAAGAGAACCTAGAAATCAAAATAAAATCTTACTAGAAAGGAATGTAGCAAGTAGACCTAATAAAAATAAATCCTAACCTAGACAATAACTATTCCCCGGGCTGCGGCGCCAAGAACTTGATACGTGGGAATCGCACCAGGCTTTACCTCTCAAGGGATCTCGAGAAGCTTACAACCCCCACCAGGCAGTATACCTGATCATTGTAGTATAGTATAATGACAAGTACTGGGGGATTGATCATTCAACTCAGGAATAGTGTCGCTAGGATTAGAAAGCCTAAAAACTAGGTCTAGAGGTGAGGGATGATTCTTTTTGTATTTTTATATTTTTATAAAAGCAATTAAAATCTCGGTTTTGGAAGAGTGGGCGGAATTAGTTGCTAATCAACTAACCCAAATTAACTAAGATGCAATCAAAATAAAATAACAAAAAATGAAAATAAAGCTAATTAAACTAGTGTGGTGTAACAATAATGAGGAAAGTTGTGTTTACTTAGGTTTCATTACTCCCTAGATATCTTTTACAGGTTGATAATTTGTTACAATTGCATGGATGACGGGTCGTATTCCTTAATACTAGTCGTAGGACCGTGTACAATATTCCCTAACTCTATAGGATCCTACTTCACTCCTATGTCGAGCCGTTAGAAGCTCCTAACATGGGATCACTAGAATTCTCCTACGCATTAAATACAACCAAAAATCATAGTACACCTCTGATCATGTTTCTTAAGAGGGTCAAGCATGTCACCAATGGAAGTCTGTCAGTTTTCTTAAGCCTAACATCGAATACAATCATCCGTAACAACTATAAACAAACAATCAACCCATAATTAACATCTAGGTTTCACTATATCTAAGCAAACACACAAGAGATCTAGCCAAGCATGTTAAATTGAAGACAAGTGTAAGATATATTCAAGCAACACATAGACATATTGATTGAATTGAAAGAGTACTTATCTTAATTGAACATAAGAGGTTTCAAAGGGTAAAAACCCTTGAAAAAGTTGTTAAAATCGGACTAGGGTTTCTCTCCAAAGTTACACCCTAATGAATGAAAATTGCAAAACTATATATAGATTTTACAGGGTGACGGCGTCAAGAAGAAAATTCTAACGCCGTCAACTCGCCGCCCATAATGAAATCGAATTGCCTAGATCCACTTTTGACGCCGTCATGTGTAATTTTGTTCTGGGCCGTCACTAACATTTGGACCATGACGGTCTATGGTGACGCCATCATGTCCATAGTACAAAACTCTCTGGACCGTCACGGACTTCATCCACTTCCACCTCTTGTATTACTCTTGACACCGTAATTAAGAAACTTCTGACGCCGTCAGGTACTCTTCCCAGCGAGGAAAATTAAGACTTTGCCGTTTTCTTCACTTTTATGCTCCAAAAACGTCCAAAATGCTTTCTTTTCCAGAATTCACTCCAAAAGTACCTAAAATGACAAAAGGAACGATTTAGGACAATATTTGATCAAATAAATTCAAATCCGGGCTAAAATGACCCCCTAAAAATGGTTCATTTTTCGCCTCATCAGAGAGAATAGATTTTAGCACTCATCTTATACATCTAAGCAATTAAACGTGTGTCAAGTTTTCCTACTATCGGTTAGGCCTCTTATCTGCATCTGTCTTCTATCTATGTATGTGTGTGCCATTCGTTCCCTTGTTTTGTTTTATTAATTCTTTTATTTACTATTCACTTAATCTACAAAATCGTGCGTTAAGATTAGGTTATTAGAACTAACTTAGAATTAAAATATTGATAGATATATAGGCGTTCACGTTCCACTCTTAGTGTTCGACACTCTACTTACCAACTAGCTACATTGATCGGGTACACTTGATAAGGATTTATTTGATACATTTTAAGGGGTTATTTAAGCCTAAAATCATGTTTATATGAACAAATATTGCCTCAAATTGTTTCTTTTTGCATTTTAGGTACTTGGGACAAGAAATCTGGAAATTGGAGCTTTTTAGACGTTTTTGGGTAAAAAAGAGAAAAAAATAACAAAGTCGCGAAAAACCTATCAGGAATGAAGACCTGACGGCATCACGTTATACCTTGTGACGCCGTCAGCCTCTAATCTTAGAGCTAGAAGATTTGACACATGATGCTTCAGAAACTTTTGAGGATTTTACACCTGACGGCGTTAGGTGTAGTTAAAAGATGGATGTCACTTGTTAAAGTTATTAGAGACGGCTCAGAAGGCTTAAAGAGTGACGGCGTCAGATATAACCTGACGGCATCAGAAGATAAAGAGTGACAGCGTCAGAAGGTCGACTTGCACAAAAAAAAAAACCTAATTACGGCGGTCTGACGGCGTCATGATCTATAACCTGGCGCCGTCAACTTTGTAAATCTATATATACTTTTTGATTTTTCATTCATTAGTGTGACACTTTGGAGACTCAAACCCTATATGAATTTGACACTTCTTGTAAGGCTTTTACAGCCTCATTTTACTCATGTTTAATTGAAGTTAAGTTTTCTTTTAATCATTCAATATGTCTATGTGTTATTTGATTACTTGTTTATCTTTTCTTCCTTCTAACATGCTAGCTTAATTTACTTAGTGTTTGCTTAGATCTAATGAAACCTAGTTATTGATTATTGTTGCTTTGTCTGTTGTTTAGTTGATTGATTCATGTTAGGCTAAGAAAACTGGATGATTTCCTTTGTGTAACTAGCTTGAACGTCTTAGAAAACGTAACCATATGTGCAATATAGGTTTTTCTCATTGTATTTAATGCATGTGTTGATGTTATTGATCCTATGATTTCGTAATTAACTTACGGTTGTAGGTGAAATTGATATTCATAGAGTTGGGGAATTTAGCACGGCCCCACGACTAGTATTAAGGAATACAGCGCTTCAACTAAAATAACTACACTGTGACATTCACTTTTCTTGTTATTTTAATTTTTGTAAACACGTTTATCTCACCATAAGTAGTTCACCACATTTACTTTTCTTGTTATTTTAATTTTTGTTATTTATAATTAGCTTTTTGGGTTAGTTGATTAGCAACTAATTCCGCCCACTCATCTAAAAACTGAGATTTTTACTTGCTTTTATAAAGTATAAAAATACAAAAAGAATCATCCCCCACCTTTAGGCTTAAATCGTCATACACTTCAACCTAACGAAACTATTCCTCTAGAGAACGATCAATCCCCCGGACATACCTATACTACACTACAACGACCAGGTATACTTCCTGGAGGATTGCAAGCTTCTCAAGATCCATTGAGAAGTAAAACCTTTTGCGTGGCCACAATCCACGCATCAAGTTTTTGGCGCCGCTGCATCGGGGAATAGTTATTGCTTAGGTTTGATTTCTATCTCGTTTAAGTCTACTCACTAGATTCCTATCAAATGAGATTTTTATTTTCTTATATATTTTTCTTTGGTCTATCTTTTTCTTTGTGATTTTGTTCATAAATCTCCTCATTTGCCATCATGGTGAATGATGGAATCTTTTATCCCGCTGTCCAGCCATAACCACCACCACAAGACCCACAAAACCACCAAGACCCACCCGAACAACCTAAAGCCCGCACTTTAGGTAAATACTCTCGACCTAGCTACCAACGCTATCGAAACATCATTGAGCTCCCCTAAAGATCTAATATGTCTCCCTTGTGATCCGACACCATCTGGTTGGTGCAAAGCGGATGTGCATTGCATGGACTTCATTTCGAAGATCCAAACCAACATCTCAAGGATTTCCTTAAAATCGTTGATTTCATAGACTTTGATGTTGAAACTCAAGAGACGACACGCTTGCGTCTCTTTCAATTCTCTCAACGTGACCAAGCTAGTCAATGGCTTGAGCATTTACCCGCGGGATCCATCACCTCTTGGGATGATCTCACTTCTCGTTTCCTCGCTCAATTTTTCTCATTGGGAAGAACCACTAAGCTAAGGAATGACATTTTGATGTTCCAACAACGTCAAGGTGAAACTCTTTATGAAGCATGGACTCGTTTCAAGAACATACTCCAAAAAGTCCCTCATCATGGCATTGATCTTTAGCTTGTTAATGAAAGGATTCTAAGTTGATTATAAGTAGAATAAAAATTGCATGGTACTTTTACCTTTATTCCCTATGTCTTCAACCTCAGCCACTTCATTGTATGCCTTTTTTCTTAAATCTTCAAGAATCTCATCTATCATTTCATCTGTGATGTTCTTATATCCCCATATTTATCATGAATTACATCCATGATTTCATTTTTGATTATCTTTTATCCCATTCCTTTTTATAAGCCACACTTTCATCTATAAATATAGCCAAAATGAAAGAATAATAGACTATTTTATACTAAACAGAGGAGTTGGAATGAACTGCTAAATTTGATCACTTATATAGAATAAAACATGAGACACAGCACATACAACTACTGGTGTAGATCTAAACCTCACAGTAGATAACCAAGGAGTTCATTACATGAAGACATCACCAAGAAACAATGTAAAACTCCAATTTCAATGGGGTTGTTAGACAGTCAGCTACATATTCATCTTACTGTCACTAATGTCTACAAACTTTCTATATCATTCCTTACAAGTCTATAAACGCAATGAATAATAATTTGACATCACTCACAGCAAGGAGTAACCCATGAATACTTCCCACATATGACTACATGTCCCTTTAATCTACCTAAACTTTGAAAACCTATATGCAACTTCATTCTCACACATAAGAAGGAAGGAATGCGACTGTTTCCAAACACCCTTTTTTTAACGACATTTTTTTCACACCTTATACCACCTATCTCATAATATTTCTCACAAATGCCTCTAGTGAGTCTTGAACCAACAACCTCTAGGTTGGTGGGTAACTCACATACCACTAGACCAAAGGCCTTTGTTTTCCAAACACCCTTTTAAGCCATTGAAGGAATGTTATTTTTTTAAGTTTTTCAAACCAAATATCAATACATAGAAGGAAAGCTACTGTTTTATAAAGAGTTTTAATCTCTGATGTGGAAGTTTGATTCCCACTCTTGGTCTCACCTAAGATCTAAGGCCCTCGTTAACTGGGGCAAAATAGAATTGATGGTCAGTACCTCAGGATAGGGGAGATTGTTTTGGTTCGTGCACATTAGAAATAGCCATGAATGGTTGTCTTATCGTGACTTGAAAGATCTTGCCTCAGTGTTGATTCCTTCTCGCTTGCTTGAGTTCAAGTAAGAAAGTAAAAGTTCAGTCCTTACAGTTTTGCTATCCCACTGCCAAAAAGAAGACAACAACAATAAGCTCAAAAGCTAACAAGGAAAACCAACCAATAATTCCTATAACATAAGTTATCTAGATTTAATTAGAAACAATCAATTGAACTATCAAACATATAGATTATAATGTACATTATGATCTAGTCACTGTCCTTTAACCATCTTGAATTAAACTCAAGCAATTATGGTTCTTGGCGAAATGGGGGGAAAATAGCAGATATTAGAGTTAAACACTTAGGTTTTCTATTTTGAAGAGTTTAGTTTGGTGGGTGAAAAGCAAATGGTCGTGGTAGAGATTGACGATTTCTCAGATTGAAGATGTGGATAAGGAAGTCATTTGTGTTTGTGTTTAGTTTGAAGTTCTATATGTTTGATTGAAGATGTGGGTGAGGAAGTCATTTGCGTTTGTGTTTTGTTTGAAGTTCTATATGTTTGTGTCAGGGGGTAGACGAAGACCAAATGGCAAAGGCGAAGACTTTATGCAATTAACTAGGCTATGAAGTACAAAACAAATGGGAAATGACAAATTTTTCCTAACGTGAAGTGCACGTAAGGGGGTCAAAGGTGAAGACTAACGAGCTTTAGTCAAAGGGACTATTGGTGATGAGAAATGGAGATGTTGGTGGATGGTTGGCAGACTTGTTTTGAATTTGGGACGAACAGTGCATTTAGGGTACAAGTTTAGGGACGAACAGTATATTTTACTCTTGAATTTATAAACTATTTATTTAAATGTAATATTTTTATTTTTTTAAAACTTCGCTTTTTTAATATATGTTTAAAGACATTTTACAAAAAATCCGTAAAATAAAATTAACAAATGAAAAATTCGCTACTTAGATTATTATATTTTTGTTCTTCATTCGTTTCTCTATTCTTTCATTTTAACTCAGAATAGTAAGACCATTCAAATTTAACTACGCGAGTAACCGTGCATAGCAACGGAAATTCCTAGCGGCAAACAATTATAGATCACTACAACATTGACCACAATTGGAGGGGACATTTTTAGAAGAAAATTTTGGCGGGATAAAGCAATTGTTAGGACGGAAAACTGGAAAACACTTTTAGCGGGGACATGTCCCAGCCAAAAGGTTGGCACTGTGCACCTAACCTTTTGGCGGGGACGTGTCCCCGCTAAAAGTAATGGCGGGGAAAAAATCCGAGAACAATTAAGAGTTACGGGTTTGGTCAAATTTTGTCAAATATCAAAAATATTTTCGGCAGGGACATGTCCTTGCCGTTTTTTATTTGTTTCTCTATTCTTTCATTCTAACTCGGAATAGTAAGACCATTCAAATTTAACTACGCGAGTAACCGTGCATAGCAATGGAAATTCTTAGCGGCAAACAATTATAGATCACTATAACATTGACCTCAATCGGAGGGGACTTTTTTAGCCGAAATTTTTGGCGGGATAAAGCAATTGTTAGGAGGGAAAACTGGAAAACACTTTTACCGGGGACATGTCCCCGCTAAAAGGTTGGCACTGTACACCTAACCTTTTGGCGGGGACGTGTCCCGCTAAAAGTAGTGGTGGGAAAAAAACCCGGGAACAATCAAAAATACTTTCGGCGGAGACATGTCCCCGCCGAAAGGTTGCGTTGAAAATTTAGTAAACGGTTTGTCATTCAGCGACTTTCGGTGGGGACATGGGCGTCCCCGCCGAAACTGTCCTCGCGCCGTCCTCCTGATTGTTGTAGTGGATATGCAATATTGAGGTAAGTGTTTCGTGTAACATTCAAACATAGAACGTGAAAATATCAAAATATAATTGCAAAAAATTTTAACACGCGATAATTCAACTAAGTATAAACGTGGATGTTGCGATAATAGTTTTTGATATGAGCGTAAGTATTTCGTGTTACGGTGTCCCTTTGGATAGTATTTTATTTAGTTACGGTAGTCGATCAAAATTGGTACAACAGATTTGGCGATTATAGGTTTTGATAAAATTTTATTGGGTAATTTTTTTTATTCGTAAATATCTTGTTTTCAAAATTGTAATCTGATGTCAAAAAAATTTCCACATTTCACAATTTATTGCAATTTTCAGTTACCAAACATTTCAAAAATCTATAATTTCTCAATTTTCAAACATTTCAATTTTTTTTCAGGGTGATATAAAAGATCGGTACACATAAAAATTCCAAATATTAGTTTTTTTTTAAACTTCCGTTGTGTAATTTTCAAAGTACCAAGAAAACCCAAATGCCTATGCATAGCGTTAGAAATGTTAAGGTTGCGTTTAGTTGGAAAACATTTTCTTTCATTTCCTATTTCTTGTTTTGTAAGAAAAGGGAGGAGAGTTTGATTTCCACAAAACAATGGGAAATTTAGAAAACGTGTTTAGTCTGAGAAACATGTGTTTGTGTTTTCCATTTTCCAAAACTACAAAACATGTTTAAGTGTTGTTGTTTTATATCTAAATTCACTATTCACCTTAGTAATATTATAAAAACATCTTCAAAACACAAAAACAAATATTATAAACTAACCAACTAAATTATAAAATAACTAAAAAAATCTAATACGAGAAAATAAAGAAATTAAAAAAGTAAAATATAATATCAAATAACGTTTTCGTCTGTTTTTTTACGTTTTCGTCCGATATTTTACGTTTTTGTCCGTTTTGTTTGTTTTTTTACGTTTTCGTCTGGTTTTTTACGTTTTCGCCTAATTTTTTACGTTTTTGTCAGATTTTTTACATTTTCATCCGTTTTTTACATTTTTGTCAGCTTTTTTACGTTTTCGTCCGTTTTCTTAAGTTTTCGTCCGATTTTTTGGGTTTTCGTTTGTTTTTTTTTTACGTTTTCGTCTGTTTTTTTACGTTTTTGTTAGATTTTTTACAGTTACGTCAGTTTTTTTACATTTTCTTCAGTCTTTTTAAGTTTTCGTCTGTTTTTTTACGTTTTCATCCGAGTTTTTATGTTGTCGTCCGTTTCTTTACGTTTTCGTCAGTTTTTTTACGTTTTCATCCGATTTTTTATGTTTTCGTCTGTTTCTTTACATTTTTGTCAGTTTTTTACGTTTTCGACTGTTTTTTTACGTTTGCGCCAGATTTTTTACGTTTTCGTCCGATTTTTTAAGCATTTATACGTTTTCGTCCATTTTTTTACTTTTTTGTTTGATTTTGTGTGTTTCCATATGTTTATTTACGTTTTTGTCAGATTTTTTTATGCATTTTTCTGTTTTTTAATATTTTCGGTTTTTTTTATTTCTTCCGATTTTTACGTTTTCTTTCGATTTTTCGCGTTTTCTTCTGATTTTTTACGTTTACACCCGTCTTCGTCTGCTTTTTATGTTTTCATCTTTCATTTACGTTTTCATCTTTGATTTATGTTTTTTTAGGTTTCGTCTAACGAAAATGTAAAAAAAATAGACGTAAATGTAAATAAACGTAAGTAAAAGCAAAAAATGGACGTGAACGTAAAAAAATTGGACGTAAATGTAAAAAATCTTAAGTAAATGTAAAAAAACGGACGAAAATGTAAAAAATTGGACAAAAACTTAAAAAATCTTACGAAAACGTAAAAACACGGACGAAAACGAAAAAAATCGGACGAAAACTTAAAACACCTAACGAAAACGTAAAAAAATGGTCGAAAACGTAAAAAACTGATGAAAACGTAAAAAATTTGACGAAAAAGTAAAAAAACGGACGAAAACGTAAAAAATCAGATGAAAATGTAAAGAATCGGACGAAAATGTAAAAAATTTGACGAAAATGTAAAAAATCTGACCAAAACATAAAAAAAGGGACGAAACGTAAAAAATCGGGCGAAAACGTAAAAAATCGGACGCAAACGTAAAAAATCTGACGAAAATGTTAAAAAACGGACGAAAACGTAAAAAATCAGACGAAAACTTAAAAATTCTGACGAAAACGTAAAAAAATGGATGAAAACGAAAAAAATCAGACGAAAACGTAAAAAACCTGACGAAAACGTAAAAATCGGACGAAGACGTAAAAAACAGACGAAAACGTAAAAAATCGGACGAAAACGTAAAAAATCTGACGAAAACGTAAAAAAATGGACGAAAACGTAAAAAATCAGTCGAAAACGTAAAACAACTGACGAAAACGGATTTGGGGTATTTTAATGGAAAATAGGGGAAAACAAAAAAAAAAAGTTTTGTAGTTTTGTGTATTAAAGTTGGAAATAGGAATTTTGTGTTTTGTAGAGAATTTTATTGGAAAACATTAATTTGAACACAATCTCTGTTTTCCTTGTTTTCCACAAAACATTTTGTGAAAAACAAGGGTGTTTTCCCACAACTAAACGCACCCTAAGTTTTCATAAAAATCAGTTTGTGCTATGTTTGCCATCAACTTTTTGTGTTCCATTACCTTTTTCACACGCCTTTACTTTGCTGTGAGCTTTGTTAGTCTAAAATATGTATAGGCTGCTGATATTTAAAACGGACAAAAGTTATTGGCACACTGAAAATTAAAATGAAAAGATAAATTTACCCTTTATAAATATTATACAAGGTCGAAGAATGCAATTTACTCTAATGTTAGAGACAACACTTAATCCACTACGAAGTGATTATGTTTGTTAAACGGCACAAAACAAGCAGGAGAAATGCCATACATGTTCATGTCTATTATTTTATTTATTTATTACTATTTTTTTTAAAGGCGTTCATGTCTATTATTCTATTATAACATTCAACATGAACCTTTTTAACCCATTGCATTCAGTTTTCAAATGAAGCCTTTTTACCCGTTGCCAAAACTCAGTGTGCCATCTTCAGATGTTGCTCAAATTTCCTGTCATTAATTATTCTTTTCTTTATATTGCAATCCTTTTGAGTTAATACTCAAAGAGAAATGTAAGGTTCCGCTTGGTTTAAAGTGGGGAAATGTAAAGGTAAAGGGAAAGGGAAAAGGAATGCAAAGGATTGAGTGAGGTGGATAATCAATACCTTACCCCTCAATTTACTCTATAATGTTGATTACCCACTACGGGGTAATCAATACCTTTGCACACCCCTAACGAAACACCTAATTTGAGTGAGGTGGGCCC
This sequence comes from Artemisia argyi, assembly GCA_030686995.1. Classification (NCBI taxonomy): domain Eukaryota; kingdom Viridiplantae; phylum Streptophyta; class Magnoliopsida; order Asterales; family Asteraceae; genus Artemisia; species Artemisia argyi. The sequence continues at coordinate 157,118,224 of CM060705.1, forward strand.
TTTTGAATTCCTTACCCATTCCCTACCCCCTTAACCCCCTTACAAAGCATCCCCTAAGACATTCCTGTGATTATAGAATTACAGCAAAGAATACAAAATTATGACTTAAGTCTCAAACAGCTTGTACATTTTTTTAACAGAAGGAAAGATTGGGACTTCTTCTCTTGTAGAAACCATATTTCTTTGTTCCAGTTAAATAAAAATGGCAGTAACAGGCAAACTGAAAACATATCTACAACAATCAGCCTGCAATAGACAATTCAAAACACATATAAGAAGCTCACTTTAACAAATAACTGCATAAACAAGTATGAGACATGTAAAGAAATCTATCATTCAGAGTTTTGAACTTGGTTTTGACTCCTAGCCAACCCATTTTAGTTACGCATCCATTTCTAGTCACCTCTATTGTAACTTATTATTTCCGCCCGTCCACCATCTCTTTATAAAAAAACAAACACTTCGCATTCATCCACGTACTATTGAGATCTGATTTGATGAGATGTGGCATTTGTAAATTAAACAAAGAGCATAAACCAAGAACATTATACACCAAGTATAGCCATTCACCGTAAACATCGATCATCACAAAAGCCCCAACCTTTGATCTATAAGGTGCTAGTCATCTGATGATGCCATATAAGTCGATCTTAATTTTTTCTTCAAAATTATTTTAAAACCATCCCAGGAAACGTACATTGCCGCTAGCCTAACATAATCCACCTTCAGCAACCATCATAAAACATAGAAACAAATTAAAACAAAAGCTATCGGTCATAATGCATTAATGCCATAATTACAGTTTTTTACACTTTTAATCTAAATTTAATTGTTTATGTTACACGGACAATTTAAATACTACTATATAGCTTGACCACTAAACTAAAATGATGTGAGAGTTGCAACCCTCGTAAGGAAGTTTTACAATCCTCTAAGCAGTGTACCTAATCGATGTAGTGTAGTATAGGTAAATCCGGAGGATTGATCATTCTCTAGGGGAATAGTGTCGTTAGGTAAAGAAGTATGACTAGATAGGTCTAGAAGTGGGGGATTATTCTTTTTGTATATTTTTATATTTTATGAAAGCAGTAAAAATCTCGTGTTTTGAAAGAGTGGGCGGAATTAGTTGCTAGTCAACTAACCCAAAACAAATTATAAAACTAAAATAATTAAAAAGAAATAAACAGAAAAGTAAATTGGTGACTTCTTATGATAGGGAAAAGCGTTTTCACTTAGATTTAATTACTCCCTAGTTATCTCCTACTGATTTGTCGAATTGTCACGTCCTTGTTTTAACTAAAGCGTTGTATTCCTTAATATTGGTCGTGGGGAGGTGCCGAAGTCCCCAACTCTATGAATCATAATCTCCCCTAAAAACCTTAAAGTCTATTAAGTTTCTTAGGATTTACAAGCCGCAATTCATGCAATAATACAATGAGAAAAACCAATAGTGCACTCTATGGTTGCATTTCTAAGACGTTCAAGCTAGTTATATATAAGAGGTCAGTCATTTTTCTTAGCCTTACACGAAGCAATCAACTAAACAAGAGACGGAAAATCAATTATTAACAGCTAGGTTTCATTAGATCTAAGCAAACTCAGATAAACTTAAGCTGGCATGTTAAAGAGAAGAGGAGATAAACAAGTAATCAAACAACACATAGACATATTGAATGATCAAACGAATAACTTATCTTCAATGAAACATATGTTTTGGGGGTTGAAGAACCCTTACAAAAGCTGCCAAATTTGTCTACAAAACCCTACTCCAAGATATTACATGAATTATTAAAAACATATGAAAGTATATATATGATTACAACTCTGACGGCGTCAGCTTATGGGTTGTGACGCCGTCAGCTCGCCATGATTAGAGTTTCATCTTGTGCAAGTCACCATTATGATGGCGTCACCTTGTAACCTCTGACGCCGTTACTTCATATTTGACGTCGTCCTCTTATTAAGTGTCTGGGCCGTCTCTTGTTACCTTAACACGTGACTCTCAACTTCAAATAACACCTGACGCCGTCAGGTTGTAGGTCTTCAGAATTTGTTTGAGGCGTCTCTTGTTAAACTTGAACAAAAAATCCAGCTTTATCAAAAAGTGACGGCGTCACGTTGTAGCGTGTGATGCCGTCAGAGCTCCATGTCTGACAAATTTTTGCGACTTCGTCATTTTCTTCACTTTTTTGTCCAAATACGTCCAAAACATGTTTATTTTTAGATTTCTCGTCCCAAGTACCTAAAATGCAAAAAGAAATGATATGAGGCAATATTTGATCATATTAATATGATTTTGGCTTAAATGACCTCCCAAAAAGGTACCAAATAAATCTTTATCATAAAACTAATTTGAATGAGTCTCAGATAATACCTTGTAATCAAACGCCAATCTAAACCCATCTAACAAAATTGACCAAGAAAAAGTAGATCAAACCATACACTTATTTTGTAAAGCAACAAATGTATATCGAAGTATATGCACCCAACAAATGTATATAGCATATGACGAAGATCACATTATGCTTACTTGAGAGGGTATTTAAACTTAATAGTTATGATCTATAAAAGCTCATAATTGACCTACTTTTAGGATGAGTGTAACATGTTTATTCTTTAGGCTCGCAGCAACATGTGAACACGACTACTTGTTCATAAGGAATTCCACCAATGTCAGCTGACTGTGTCTTAAACACTCAAAGAAAATAACGATTGAAAAAGAAACTCTTGAGTAAGAATACACCTAATGGTGTCCAAAAAGGAAGCTTCTCATAACAGCTTTAAATATTTTACATTTAACATGCTGATAAAAAAGGTTCATAAGAGAGATAAATAGCACCTCACTAAGGTCTACCAATACACATTCTCTCCATTTGAAAGTTTTGTGCATCTAGATAATATAGCATAATCAAACCAGATTCGAATAAACCATACCTCTACTGAAGTTCAACATCGTCGCCTCCCATTATCTGCTAAGCACACCTCTGTTGTACAAATACCATAACAGATCCACTCAAATCATAATAGATCTGAACATACTCGACCAAAAAAAATAAAAAATAAAAAAAACCCACAATTGTACCCATGTAACAAACAAAAACACCGACACTACCTATCATTTCTCAACATCATCACACACTCATCACCATTATCACAGGCCAAGTGCGGTAGCAACGATGGGATGGCGGCATCGAAGAGAGCGATAGTGTATTTGTTTTTCTTGTGTGTTTAGTAACCAACCTCTCTTGAAACCCAAGCAAAACCTCCCAAAACCGGTTCACTACAAACACCCCCGAATGTGGAGGTGGCAAAGGATTCAAAGTGTGGAACTTTATAGAGAGAGACTAGCTTCATAACCCGCCTGATGGGCGGGTTCACTTCATAATATTGTTCGACAGGAATATATGGACGTAAACTAAATAATAAATAACATAAACTAAATAATATATAACGGAAAATATGCTAAACAAAAATAATTGGAAACTAAAATATAGTGCTCATCTTTAAGACCCGATAGAGTAGCCAATCTAAAATCATAAAAAGAAATGTTAAGTTCTCTAGTTACATGCAAAAACATGTCGCTACTATTATAGACAATTTAATCACAAGTTTTGATTTTAAAATTCACCCGCTGTTCATAGAATCTAATCAAAATCGACCCATAATCAAGTAACAGCTTAAAACTTTTGTGAACACTCCTTTTATGCATAGACAAGTTATAATGAGCCCAAAAAACAGCTAATAGGCAAATAGCCTATAATGTGCAAAACAACAAATTAAAATGGACAAAGACAACTTATAATAAGCAAAAACAGCTTATGATAGGCACACAAAACAACTGCATTGATCATCACTAATAGTACGTGCTCATTCACATGTCATTTTACACATTTCATTGACTAATCTTCAGGAAAAGTGTAATTAGCATGTAAAAATTAGACTTATTTGTAGTCTTGACCACCTTGGACATGCAACATGTCGTAACCATTACTCTGTTCTACTAAAACACGTAATCAAATCTAGTCTCATCTCTGAATATGGTACGGAGATCAGGATATCTACGACTTGTATCTCTATGTGTCCCAATGCAAGAGGAGCTACCATTAGCAACATACTCAAATCTTGACTACCAATTCCCTACAATTTGACCTGCAATAAAGTAAAATAATTTGTTACAAAAACACAAAAAAATAAAACTTAACTATAAGTCAAAATCATAGGTATAAACAATGATGAGTGCAAGAAATGTATGTCTAGCAATTTGTTGCAAAGGCAATGTCTAGCAAGCTGATACAGTAAAATGTATTAATTGTGATTACAAATCAATATTATGACAAAAAAAATAAAATTTTTTATAACAAAACCAATATTGGAGTATGTACGCATTAATATTTTTGAACAAAAACAATTGTAAAATCGGGACAGCCTTCCTCACTTCTCGTCTATGGAATATTTGTTTTTGCTTTTTTCTTTATCGATTATCATGCATTTTCTAAGGTGTTGCCTCGATGACCCTACTTATCTAGTTATATCAAAGAGCCTAAGCAGGCTTTGTTAGAAATCCAGAACACTCACTTTGTTATTGAGATATATTTAGACATACTCACATATGTGTCGAGTTTGTCACTGGTTCATGATCTATGCAGATAAATAATTAAAAGAAGCAAAAGATAAAATTAGAATTGAACTTGATTAACATGTTGCAAAGTAGCATTTAAATGGTAACTCACTTGCTTCTTTGTGCGGCTAAAAGTTATGCGTCCAATATGCATTTCAAACTGCAAATCCAGTTCGGTAGTGTTTGGAAATTCTGCAGAGATAAGTGGGGTACAATATTTTTGATCAAATAAGAAACTTGAATAAGCAAGTTCTGTACTGTTTATCTCATCCTAAAATAACCAAAATTATAAGCACTTTGCTTCTATCCAAGCAGTCAAAACGACTAACTACTATATCACCTTATTGAAAATTGATTAAAAGATGAGGCATCAATTACTGTGGGTCGATTGTTGTCCATGTCATTCGCTCACATATGCTTTGTTCCGTGGCAGAATAAGCCTTGGGAAGATAAAATATGTCCGGAGAATAGGAGGGCATAAACTCGGCATGATAAGTTACTCTATGTGCCATAGATTCAACATCAGATTTCGATTTCCCAATATGGCTTACATCTCCTAATCAATGAAACAAAGAACAGTCAGTTTGATAGTGTTCTTTGCAACTTCATAATTACGCATAGGTTTACTTGGGGGCAAATATGAGAACCAAACTACCATATGGTATTTAGGTCATTCTTTTGAAAAATAACGGGGTTGTTTAGGTTAGTTATCGATAATGCAATTTCTAAGGGTTCTTGATCAATCCCCTTCAATCATTCAAGGTATATAGAGGTGGGCTTCATCAATATAATATAAATGGTTGATTCAGGAAATCTGATATCAATCGAATAACATAGAAACTACTTTATAACGAAACCGGTCAAACAAATCAATTAACTTACATTAATATTTGCCGCATCTTCATTTTGAGTGGATTAATATTTGCCACATCTTCATTTTGAGTGATTACCAGATCAAATTAAAACTCACTGCAGGGTTCATGTGACCTCCTGAGATGTTAGCACCAACTGTTAGAGACACAGATATTGAAAAAACATGTGTTATCGGTGCTGAAATATCCAGCCGGTGCCGCTGCTCCACCATCAACTTGAATCGAGTAATCTTTACCTTCCTTTAGAAAGTATTTTCCATCCATACAGTCAGTTATAATAAAATTAATTAATCATCAGTTAAGAAAAAAAAGGTATATTAATTGATTTTTCTAAAAGATATTCACCTCAAAGAGCAACACAGCATGGCACCATAATAGCTTTTTTCCTCCACATATAAGTTGTTCACTTTTAAAGTCAAAAACTCATAGATAACCTACAATGAAGCAAAAATATATGCTCGTTTAGAAAAATAAGCAGTCAAAATCCACCAAAATTAGTACTAATTATCGTTTTATACCATCTTTTCCAACAATCACGATATAAACCCCTTAGTTTGAAAATGCATTACTGTTTATTGTAGCTTGACATATATGACATTGAGCAATTGGATTCTGCACAATGAGGATAGATTTCGTACACATTTAAACAAAAATCATACAAACGCTTCATGGCAAATTAATAGTTAAAAAGATTAATTTGATGCATTAAGTAACTAAAATCATACAAACGCTTCATGGCAAAAATCATACAAACGCTTCACCTGCATTCATTATGTTTGATTTTACTTCGACATTTGTATGCTTGATACTATTTAATGGCATATATTAAAAAGATTAATTTGATGCATTAAGTAACTAAATGTACTTACAGTTGGAATAGCAGTGGAAATCATAGCTAACACTGTATCTTTAGCTCCTGTAATTACTCCTTCTACACAACCAACAAACAATAATTAATTGAATGTAAGCAACAAAAGTATGCGCATGCAAATTGAAATATAGAATACATCATGTTTTATGCTTAAAGATATTATGATTGTTAATTACCATGTGAGCAACTCTTAACCATGGCTAGCTTTTGGTCAAATGAAGTCAATACATACTGTGGACAACATGTGCATAGGGGAACATGTCATACTGAGTTCTGCAATTCGTCTCTTCACTTTAGCATGATCTTGAGGATTAGTGTACATGAAGGACAAATTCTCAAGCTCGGATAGCAAATAATCATAAAAAAGGTTATACCAAGAAATAGACTCCTTTAATATAATAAATAATTTTACTTTAATTTGGTACATTCCAAGGAGCTTTGCGAGAGGCGCAACGACATGTAGCGTCTCATTTGCAAGCAGGCCTGTACATGGTAAACAAATATGAAAACAATGAGAACGCGAATATCAAAACTGCATAGACATTTGAGCAATTCATAAGCAATTGAAATCATAACGATCTTTAATAATACATGAATATCCTAACTCTTACCTCGTCATTCATGGCTAGAAACATTTGTCGAAGATCATGAGCTTTCATATCTTGTACAGTGCAATTTTCATTTTTATACTTCAGCTTTCCAAGTTTCGACACCTAAATCACGCTAGAATCAAGTTTGACACGCCGTTACTAAAACAACTTGCACATATCATTAAACCCTCAAAATCGCTCAAAACTATAATTAATATCTAAAAGAGTAGTAAAATTACAGGATCTTGTTAATGCGAAATATGGATTATACACCCAATCAAAATTCAAAATTGCTAAAACCCATAATCATAAAATTGAAATCCTATATAGAAAGCCCAAAAATACCTTTCTCTTAGACATTTCATCAAACATGTTCCATTCTGCCTTCAAATCGTATGTCGCGTAAACATGTAATAAAGGAGTCAAAATTATCAAATCTACAAAAAGCATATGTAAAAAAATAAATAATAATTAATACAAAACATACAAAAAAAACTCCGAATTAAACCTAATTCGATTGTGCCCGTCACTTTTTTGCCAATCAAATCAGTTTCTACAACCAAACAGTATCATTACAAAATAAACATAAAATGAATTATACCATAAGCTTAAAAAATTACCCTAGAAATAACTTTTATGAGAGGATGATTATGTTTTGAACACGTTATGTAATCTCTTCCATTGTTATTCTCGTTTGATTATGATTGCGTGAGTGTGTGAGTGTTTTCAAGACTGAAAAAGTGGGTAATTGATATTGATTTTTGAATCTGTGTTGTTATTAGGGGTTTGTGGTGTAGTTAAATGAGGATCCACATTTTTAGCTAAATTCAAAATTGAGCAAATCATACGCGAGTTGCGATCAATTGCAAAGGTGATAAAAAATAAAAAGTTTAAAAAGCCACTCATTATGTGACATGTGTCCCTCCATCTATTTTATTCAAATAATCCACCTAGGGGTATATTGGTCCTTATCCACGTTTTTTATATTTCACCCTTAAAATTTAAACGCATATAACTTTTAAACGACAAACTTTTAGAAAAACCGATTTCACCATAATTTTTAAAATTTAATCCTCTTTAATTTGGTATAAATTTTTTAAATTTTTTCGAAACTTTTTTTTTTACATACGAAGTGGGTGTTAATTTTCTTGATTTTTTGGGCATTTTCGACCTTATTTTGTACCATCATAAATGCCGAATTTTGCAAAACTTAAAACACGAAAGTTGTAGCTTCTTGGCCATTCTTTACCCAGAAATTTGAATCACTCAAATCCAATATGATATGAGTGAGATATCGTATGTTAAATATGACGTTTTACTCATATTTGTTGCACACAACGTGTTTGATGAAATGTTTAGCTTAGATTTTTAGTCTTAAAATCAAGTTAAATGCACTAATTTTTGTACAACAATGCACCTTTAGTCATTTTATTAATGTAAGATTCAAAAAGTTTTGTTTTTTTTTGTTTTTTTATTGTTTTTTTTTAACTGATGAACTATATTATTAACTGATGAACCTTATTAACTGATTTTTAAAAAAGACATTTTGTTCATCAGTTACTTTGGTTGAACCATATTAACTGATGAACCTTATTTACCTTATTAACTGATGAACCTTATTAACTGATGAACCTTATTAACCTTATTAACTGATGAACTTTATTAACTTATGAACCTTATTAACTGATGAACCTTATTAACCTTATTAACTGATGAACCTTATTAACCTTATTAACTGATGAACTTTATTAACTGATGAACCTTATTAACTTATGAACCTTATTAACTGATGAACCTTATTAACCTTATTAACTGATGAACCTTATTAACTGATGAACCATATTAACTGATGAACCTTATTAACCTTATTAACTAACTGATGAACCTTATTAATCTTATTAACTGATGAACCTTATTAATCTTATTAACTGATGAACCTTATTAACCTTATTAACTAATGAACCTTATTAACTGATGAACCTTATTAACTGTGATCAATTTGATGAACCCAAACATTTGATCAAATTTGATGAACCTGAAATTGATGAACCTGAAATTTAATGAACCTGAAAAAATTGATGAACCCAAACATTTGATCAAATTTGATGAACCTGAAATTGATGAATTTGAAAAAATTGATGAACCTAAACACATAACATTTTGTTCATCAGTTATTTTGGTTCATCAATTTTATTCATGAATTTTAAAATTGATGAACCAAAGTAATTGATGAACAAAATGTCTTTTTAAAAAATCAGTTAATAAGGTTCATCAGTTAATATGAACCAAAGTAACTAATGAACGTTATAAAATAATAACTGATGAACCTTATAAAAAATAACTGATGAACGTTATATTTTCGAAAAAAATAATTGATAAACGTTATCAAAAATAACTGATGAACAATATCAAAAATAACTGATGAACGTTATCACAAATAACTGATGAACGTTATAAAAAATAACTGATGAACAATATAAAAAATAACTGATGAACGTTATTTTTTCGAAACTACTGAAACATTAAAAGAAACTTGTGAACGTTATAAAAAATAATTGATTAAGTGGTAGAAAAATACTAAATCTTCAAAGGTAACCAACAATAACTCTTTTTATAAAAGTTGCAAACTACTTATAAAACTAGCAGAATAAAAGTTACAAAGTAAAAATTAGAAACTAAAAAACTCTTTTTAGAAAACTAAAAACTAATTGTCTAAAAAGGTCCCAGCTTTGTTACCAACTAAGCAACCTTACCAACATTTCTATACATTTTCTTCAACCATCTCAACTTCTCACCTAAATGGTTCTCATAAATAAATCTCAATATGTTCTTCATACATCTACTACCTTCATCTTTAACAGATTCCATTACTTCCTTATTACTACTATTTCCATTAACACTTTTATTCTTCTTCAGTGACGACGATCCAATCTTTGTGTTATTATGATTCATCATCGGTCTTCTCGGTCTCAGATTCCACGTCTTCTGCAACAACGACTCATCTTCAAGAGCTTTCGATGCTGACGTGGAAACTACATGATGTGATCGGATTGATGATGATGACGGATCGAAAATTGTTTGCGGTGGTCAACGACGGAGGGATTGAATGGCGGAGTAAACGACGCACTTGCGACGACCCATGATGGCGATGGACCGGATTGATGATGATGACAGATCATAATGATGGATCATTTTTTGATATGAGATTGGGGATCTCGTGAAAATAAAGAAGGGAGAGAAGATGTGAAATAAAGAATGCAGATACTTTATTAGTAAATGACAAAGATGCCCTTAATTAAAAAAACACCAATCTTGTTGTTGATCTGACGGTACTTTTGATCCAACGGTATATAATACTTTTTACGCTTTTTAAACTATCATGACTTTTTAAATGATCCGGTGTCAATCATACGCTCCCGCCATTGAATATGGTGTAAAAGTTAATTTGGAAACGGCGAGTGAGTAGGGATTTTGTTTTGATTAGTCAGATCTTTCTGCCTTATAGCGTGAGATGTTTAAGGGATTATCAATAATGTTTTTCAAATTGTTTCACAAAAACTGAGTTGATCCAGTGGTTGGAGTGTTGTTTGTGTACATGAGAGACCAAGGTTCGAATCCTCCTACTATCAAATTTGTTAAACCCGCCGAATTTTATTAATCTTCTTTGATAAGTTTTTCATAGTCTTATTTCCTTACTCAGTGGCCCAAAATAATTGTCATTTAAAGAATTCCTTAATAAAAACTGAATTTTCAAGATTCCTTGAATAAAATCTGAATTTTAATTTTTTCCACATTTCCATTTGCACTTCTTGACTTACCAAATGTAGTTTTTCGTTGACCATGTTTCAACAATTTCACTTGACCATGAGATACTATCAATTACTCCCTCTATCCCAAAAAGAGAGTCCGCAAACAAAAAAATGTAGAAATTATAATATGTGTAAATAATGCTAGTTTTTATTGATAAAAAATTATTTTTACCCTCATAGTTAGGCTATGTTTGGCGCAAAGCTTTTTGGTGCGATGAGCGGTGAGCAATGAGCATTTTGATTTTTAGTGTTCGTTTGGCAAAAGAGCGGTGGGCTTTACTATTTTTTAGGAAAGCTCATTTTTTCAATGCTTCTTTAAGAAGCTGTGAGCGGTGAGTAGTGAGCTATTGCTACTGCTCAAAGCTACTTTTGCCAAACATAGCAATAAAAAATGAGTAATTAATGCAAGTTTTAATTAGAAGGACAAAGTAGGAAAATCGGTAATAATTATTGTTCATATTATAAAATATGGACACTTATTTTTAAACAAATATAAATACTAAGCTGGACAATTTTTTTTAGGCGGATGGATTAATATACTTTGTAGTGATTAATACATTATTATGATAGGTTTTGATTCTTTACTTGTGGTCCATCAAATAAAGTAATGGTTTGAAGTTCCGTCGTTTTCAATACCTTTGAAAAGTTTTTTCGTCATCACAAGAATAACGAGTCACAAAAAGGGTTGACACAATCAACCTTTAATAAACTTGTACCAAGTCCTTCTCCTAATTTCTCAATAGTAGTTTATGTACTGCCGAATAAGGTTTGAATTTTTTTTAACGGCATTTTTTTCAAACTCTACATTACCTATCTCATGTTACAAATTATTCTTGCGAGGCTTGAACCAACAATCGTTAGGTTTTTGGACAATTCACATATCACTAGATCAAAGGCTTTGGATGCATGTATGCATTTTATTAAACTAGAACGGTACCAGCGCAATGCGGCGGCGGGTAACGTGTGATTATATTTTGCGTTATCTGGTTACACGTTTAGTTGTCTTTATGCTTTATAAGTAAGATATTAGAGATGGTTAAGCCAAATAATCTTAATTTGAACAACTAACCATTTCTTAACAAAGTTGCTTCCTAACAAATTAATTTTAAAATATTTTCATAATAAGTTAGAAAAAAGTCTAAATTTTAAGTATTTTTAATTATAGAATAGTTTCAAATGCATTATAATGTAGTATAGATAAGGTTTCAAAATTGTACATATTTAGCATTAAACTCTAAAATATATAAAGAAACAATTCACTTTTACACTAGTGATAGACATTCTTAGGGTATATATGCACATATCTTTTCATCAAAGTACACTAACATACGGAGGTAATTTTAACAAATAATTGTCCACTATACTATTTTAATTTGTCTCAAACATGCGACTCGATCAAGCTTTCGGCAAACTAAAGTATGACAGTCGTACCCTCGTACCAATTAGTTTATAGTACTTGTTTTCAGAATTTTGGACACTCGTAAGAGGAGGTTCATGTGTAACTTCTTTTTTTTTCTTCTTAAAAGTCAAGTTTCATATAAGTCTAAATTAGCAATCTCCTACATCCATTGGCGGCTCTCTTTTTATTATATAAATAATAGATGAATAAGAAAGGAGTAACCCCTCTAGCATATTACAAAATACCTATACATGAGAATCATATGCTAGTCTTTGTTTCGGTGATGAGCTTAATGTGGATATCGACGGTGAATGGCACAACAAAGACAGAAGTCGGAGTTGGCGTGATTCTCGATATAGAAACCTCCATTGGTAAGATGAGAAGAAGTTGCATTTCAATGGCTTTACGTGATTTCTATCGAGAACACGACAACTACACCACCATGATTGTCCCTCACTTTCGCGACTCCAAAGAAAACGACGTCGAAGCTGCTTCTGCAGCCATTGATCTCTTGAAAAATGATCAGGTCATGGCAATCCTAGGACCCATGACATCCTCACAAGCAGAATTCGTGATAGACATTGGTAACAGATCAAAGGTTCCAATCATGTCTCAAGCAACAAGCCCTTCTTTGTCAACTAATGACAACCCTTACTTCATCCGTATGGCCCACGATTCATCCTCACAACTCGAAACAATAGCAGAATTGGTCAAATATTTTGGATGGAGGGAAGTGGTGTTTGTTTATGAAGATGGTGAGTACGGAAGAAGCCTCTATTCGGATGTCATGCTAACTTTTGGTACCAAACTCATGTACCATACAGTCCTATATCCTTCCTCTTCAGATGATTGTATCCTTAAAGAGCTTTACAAGCTAAAGACGATGCAAACTCGTGTCTTCATAGTACATGCTCTACCGTCATTAGCTTCACGTTTTTTCAAGAAAGTAAATGAAGCGGGAATGATGGAAGAAGGGTATGTTTGGATCATAACAGAAGTGCTCACTAGTCGTTTACATTCTTTAGATCGTAACGACATAGATTCAATGCATGGAGTACTCGGTGTCAAGTCATATATCCCAACCTCCAACAAGCTAACCAATTTTGAACAAAGATGGAAACGGGACTTCCAGATTCAGAATCCCGATGATGACGTGACAGAACTAGACATGTTCAGGAAATGGACGTATGATACAGTGTTTGCACTAGCGATGGCATTGGAAAAGGTCGGGAATGAAATTGGTACTAGTTTCAAACGTAAACATAAATCCACGACAGATTTTGATGCCATTGGAACCTCGGAAATGGGACCAAGAATCCTTCCACGGGTCCGAAACATAAGATTCAAAGGTCTGACTGGTGATTTCCATGTCGTTGATGGACAATTACAATCGTCTGTTTACCAAATAGTGAACATAATTGGGGTAGGCAAGAACACTATCGGGTATTGGACTCCTAACAGCGGCATCTTCAAGAAGTTAAACCAAGAAACAAAGGGTCTCAAGGCTATCACATGGCCAGGTGACAGTCATATAGTCCCTATAGGCTCGGAGATCCCAACCAGCGATGAGAACCTGTTAAGAGTCGGGATTCCAGCAAAAGTGGGGTTTGTTGACGAGTTTATAAATGCCTACACCGATCCTCAAACCCAACAAGTTATTGCAACGGGTTTTTGTGTGGACGTGTTTAAAGCAGTTGTTGACGCCTTGCCTTACGCTGTCAAATACAGATTCATACCTTTTGTTACACTGGATGGAAAGAAATCATTAGGAAGCTATGATGATCTTCTTCAGAATCTCTCCCGTGGGGTAATCTTTAATCGAATAGATTATTTCATTAGTAGTAGTCATATTCTTAGGATTAGTCTTGGCTTTAAAATGGGTTTCAGGACATAATTGGTTGACCTGCCTAAGCCGTTTAATGAACTGGTTGTGTTTGGGTTCGGGTGGGTCAAACCATTTAACTGATAAAACTGAGTTAGATAAATGATTACATGGGTAGTATCCGGGTTATGGTTATGTATATGGGTCAGAGTTCACATGTTTGACCCGATTACTTAAAAGAGTAATGTTCAGGTTGGGTTGTCCCGACCCACAACCCGAACCTTGCTCAAATTGTCAACATTATTTGAGAACTGGTTACAATAAAGGTTGCATGCTAATGTTTATATATGATGATGTAACAGAAATTCGATGCAGTGGTAGGAGATGTTACAATCCTTGCAAAACGTTGGGATCATGTTGATTTCACTCTGCCATTCACCGAGGCAGGTGTTGCAATGATCGTTCCCATAAAGGATGAGAGGAAGAGTTCATGGATCTTCATGAAACCCCTAGAGACAAAGCTATGGATAACAACTGGAGCATTTTTCATATACACGGGACTTGTGGTATGGTTTGTTGAGCATCGTGTAAACATAGAATTCCGAGTCCCCCCTCGTCAACATGTCGGAATGATCTTCTGGTTTTCATTCTCCACACTCGTTTTTGCACACAGTAAGTGTATATTTACACACACACACACACATTCTACTTACTCGGTTTTGCTTACAGGTGTTATGAGATATTTTGGGGTCTGAGATTGCTTATGTAAAAGTAGTTATTTAAGGTTGTAAAATAAGCATGTAACAACTTGCTTGTTAACTGCTCTTTATAAACCAGATAAGCACTCCAAAAACCCTCTTACTGAAACTGCAAATCTGATTACTTGTTTGGTCTTTAGACAAGAAAATAAACAGAATTTAGTGTGTTTGCGATAGCTTATACTGATTATATGTGAGTGAAATAAGCTTATTGGATATGGAAAATGGATATTTGCAGGGGAGAAGTTGAAAAGCAACTTATCGAGATTTGTGGTGATCATGTGGGTGTTTGTGGTGCTGGTATTGACCTCAAGCTACACAGCGAGCTTGACATCCATGTTGACAGTACAACAGCTTCGGCCTACACACACCGATGTCTCTGAGATAAGAAACAAAGGAGAATTAGTAGGATATCGAGATGATTCATTTGTTTTCGGTATGTTGAAGAAGATGAATTTCGACGATAGCAAGTTGAAAAGCTACAGCACCTTTGAGCAGATGGACACTGCCCTCAAAAAAGGAAGTCAAAATGGGGGCGTTTCCGCTATTGTAGACGAGCTCCCTTATATCAGGGGTTTCTTATCTAAATACTGTGCTAAATATACCATAACCAGCCCCGTCTACAAAACCGCAGGCTTTGGTTTCGTGAGTTTCATTTCATTCTGTTTCATTCCATTCCCACATTTTGTAGCTTTTGAGTTTTGACCATGATTCTGCTGTTTTAATACAGGCATTTCCAAAAGGGTCTCCTTTAGTCCCCGATTTTTCTAGAGCAGTCCTGCAAGTGACAGAAGAGAAGATGATGAACATTTCAGAACAATGGTTTGGGGAAGCAGCAAGTTGTATTCAGCAGAGGGAACCTACAGTAACATCTGATAGGCTCTCACTTGATAGCTTCAAGGGTCTTTTTCTCATTGCCGGGTTATCATCAACTTCTGCTCTCATTATTTTCATTTTTAGGTTCTCGTATAATAACAGAGAAATATTAGTGTCACAAGGTTCTGTAAGCCAAAAGCTTGCTGCAATTGCTAAATCATTCGATAGTCATAAGTATGATAAATCCAATACGACGGTCCAGGAGGCAACAGTAGATGAATTAGTTAGTGAGGTCGGTATTAATAATACTCCGGAAAATTTTGTATTCGGGCAAGAAGCAGGAGTATTCTCTCATGATGAAGGGTTTTCTACTACTGAACCTGGAACTCCAGATAATCACACAATAGAAATCGTAGAAACTTTCCATATAGCCCTAGGTGTCGCGATGCTACCCGGCTAATTACATACATCCCGGTGTCCCTAATGCTAATGTTACATACAACCCACGTTTATATTATTTACCATTCGTTGCATAACAGAAGCTTCTCTAGTCCTATTATAGTCATTGTTAATATGACGATTAACTAGTTTTCTAAAAGCTTTGTACTCCGACAATTTGTATAAATGAAAGATAAAGATCCTAGCGCTACCAAACTAAAGCTAACCATATTATGTAGATTCACTTGATAATACCATATCGTTGCATCAAATCAATTACAATGAGGATGCAATTATCCATCTGCAACAGCAAGTAAAAAGATACCCAAAAATTGCACTCAAAAGGTGGAAAAAAAAAACAAAGAAATTTACATGCTAAGATGCTCCCTCTACAGGAGAACACAAAAGAATTCCTAAAGTTGTGAAATGATATCTAACACAATGATAGTAAGGGAAGAAAGGCAAAGCAAGAAAACAATTATTCTAAAATGAAGATAAAATTCTATGTTTACAAAAGAAATGTTGTAGATTCCAGATATACAAGAGGGGGATCAATCGCCTTACGAGCTTCCATGAGATCTGATGGATGATATTGATTGCGCTGAAACAGATGCAGTCGGGCTGCTTATATCTCGTTCCCCGTTGACAAATCTTGGCTTCCCACTCAGCCTGTCCATTGCTTCTTGACATATATCAGCAAACCACTCATCCTCAGGAAGTACACTGCCATAAAATAAACGGATTTTTTAACATTATTATAACATTAAAAAATGGAGGCAGTTGATCCTGATTTCACACATATTTGATAATTCAAAGCAACTATCACTAACCCATATGGATCCACTCCCGTTGCAGAGAAGGATGCAAGTGCTTTATTTATAATCTCATTCACGACCCGATTCAAATTCCGAGATAAGTAACGCCCTTGGGAAGCAAAGGAGATAACAAACTTCATATCCAAATAGAACTGCACATTTGGAAGTTAAGAAATGATCAGATATAATCTAATGGGCCCAGCAACAAAAAACAATATAAACGATTATTGTTATATTGTCTGCATACCTGTTGAAGACCAAGAGGGCCTAAAGGCTGTGGCCCTTCTTCAATCTCATCCCAAAAAGTTTGGTCTTCTGAAAGCCATAAGATGACCGTTTCTGTAAGCCTCATTAATAACATTGTTGAAAAACGTTCCCTGCCAACAAACATTTCAGATGCTATTGCAGACATCCTGTAAAGTTTGGCATAAAGTTCCTGAACATCAATAACAAAAAAATGTAGGCATTAGTCTATCTGCAATAACCATAATCCAACAGGCAGGTAAATGCTATATATGAATGCATATGTTAGTTTAAATAAGTACCTGAAATATTGGAGAAGTGAGTCATTCTATTTCCTCCATGATTCTATCCATATTTATGTACATGTCTGCATGCCCGGCCCTGGGCATGGGCGAGCTGGGCGACCGCCCAGGGCATCACATACATTGGGGCATCATAAGTTTTGATTTGTATACATGAAAGAAAGAATAAAGAGTAATGCTATTTAGGCCTACAATCGAAGCCTAAATACATGCCTAATGCATAAAATTCTCTTTCGATATTTCTCGATTTTATTTTATTTCAAGAAAACTAAACTACTTGCAACTTAAACCCTTCGTGTATCTATCTACTTCATTATAATAAATTTGGACTATTCTATAATTAGAAAGGCTTGTAATTCAGATTTTTTATTTTTTTTTATTATGGAAAAATTTCAAAATTAATTTGTTACGAAGCAAGTTGGTTAGGAAGTTTGTTAAGAAGCGGTTGGTTGTTCAAACTAAAATTATTTGGCTTAACCATCTCTAATATTTCTACTTATAAAGCATGAAGACAACTAAACGTGTAACCAAATAACACAAAATATAATCACACGGTACCTACCGCCGCATTGCACGGGTACCGTTCTAGTCCTGTATAAACAAAACACCCCGTTCCCACCTAAACACCATATACGAATTTCTACATCAGTTATTAAGAAATTAATTATTAGCCCTTTTAGTTCATATATATACGTTTCATTTAGTATCTCCATCTAATATCATTGTAAGCTTATCATATTCTTTCTAAAATTAGAATGTTAATTTAATATTTAGAGACGACTGTCTGGGTCGCCTAGTCTCGCTCAGCCAAATTAAACGCTAGCAACTGTGATGCAACCCCCTGAAATATATAAGATGGTCATCTGATGTAATGATAAGGTTTTAGTTTGGTCTACTTCGAATGCGTGATAGGAAAAAAATGTTTTTAATTAAGAAATACAATTTCTTCTTAGTTATGTGGAATTATGAATGTATTTTATGGTAGTGTTAATTTGTCACACTATTTTGTATAAAAACTTGTAAACGGAGGAGAATAATCCCTATATATCAGTTTACATGCAATGAGAAGTCTAGCCTTTTTGGCTAACCAATATATATATTCACGTGGCTGTTTATAGACGTACACTTTCCTACCGTTTCAAGATTTTCACCCAAAGAGTTAGCACTTAGAAACTCTTGTCTCTTCTAAGACGACTTTGGGACAACTTACTACTAAACCATGAGATCGTCTCACAGTAAGTTGTATATATTCAGTATATTTAAAATACGTACCTTTTGATGTGTAGGTGTTATGCGGTTGTATAAGATGCTTTTTATGCAGTCATTGTTATTAAGGTTTCAGGTGAAATAATGAGGTGAAATAATGAGTTTTAAGCACGGTGAATTAGTTGAAAAAACCCTCTCCTTTGGAGACGATTAGGGGCGGACCTAGGCTTTAGCTTTGGGGGGCGGTGCCCTCCACGACTCGCCAAAAAAGTTTAGATTTTAGTGTAAAAAAATTTTTTTAGGACCTTTTTATTAAAGTGCACCCCTCCAAAAAATCAAATTGCCCCCCACCTTGAAGCCAAAAATGTAAAAACCTTAGTTTTCAGTGTTAAATATATATATATATGACCTTTTTATTAAAGTTTATCACGAATTTTATCAAAAAAAAAATTTTTTGCCCCCCGCCTTGAAAAATCCTGGGTCCGCCACTGGAGACGATAGATGCGATGGTTCGATCCTCACTCTTTAAAAATGGGTCAGAGGTGTTAAATTAATTAAACATATACAGGATCAATCTCATGTAATCATATATCAAGAAGATGAAAGTAAACTTACTTGATGATAGAACCGACTGAGAATTACGATTAGATGATGAAGCCATAGCGTTAGGGTTAGTCGATTCCGGTAGTAATGTCACCAATCCGATGGAGGGATTAATCTCACAAGTTATGGTGTTTTTATTGAGAGAGTTTTTGTTATGTGACAAGATACAGGAAAATGACCACTTCCCAGGGATTTATTGTTATGACAGTTATTTCCATCAAATAACTGTCAATTGTTAGTTAGGGTAGATAATGTCATTAAGGCATAGTTAAGGGTCTAAATGGTCTAAGGCCATATTAAAAGGATTAATTCTAACATTCTCCCACTTGGCCATAAGACCATTTATTCATATGTACATAAACCTGAAAAATTATATTGGCCAATTACAAGTTTATGTGAATTTCCATAATTTCATAATAGCACCAAAGCAAAAAGATACAGCCACACGTGTCGCGTTTGACACGGGACCCCCATCGATTACACTAATAGCACTAATCTGAAATATATGATTTCATTAAGCCAAAATGACAAAGTAATGTGGTACACATAAGTTTGTCTATAATGAAACATAAGTGTACACAATTAAAAATAAATAGAGACAAACTAGACATTATAGTGAAGGATATTATCTTAAAGCGCTTGTTTTGAAGTTAAACATAATCATGAAATAGTTCATTAACTACAACACATTATGTAAGGTCTTGACGTAAACCCATTCTAGCAACATGGCCTTGAAATACTTTGGGTGGTAGACCTTTAGTTAGCGGATCCGCAAGCATTTCATGAGTTCTAATGTGCTCGATACATATACGTTGTTCCTCCACTCTTTCCCGTACAAATAGGTACTTTGTATCGAGGTATAAACCAGCTCCAGTTGAACTATTACTGTTCGAGAAGCTCACGGCTACGTTATTATCGCAATAAATCTTTAATGGCCTTGAGATAGAGTTAACAATTTTGAGTCCAGTGATCAAATTTCTCAACAACATTGCATGGCATGTCGCATTATAAACTGAAACATACTCAGCCATCATTGTTGAGGTCGTCGTTAGCACTTGTTTTTTACTCTTCCAAGAAATAGGCCCACCTGACAGCATGAAAATATATCCCAAAGTTGACCTACTAGAGTCTTCGCATTTCGCAAAGTCTGAATCCGAGTATCCAATAACTTCAAGATTGTCGGATCTAGTGTAAGTCAATTTGTACTCCTTTGTTCCTTGTAGATATCGCAATACTTTCTTAGCAGCTTTCCAGTGATGTAGGCCAGGATTAGATTGAAACCTGCCTAACATGCCACATATAAAAGCGATATCTGGTCGAGTACAAACTTGAGCATACGTTAAGCTTCCTACTACGGAAGCATAAGGAATTCGCTTCATTTCCTCATGTTCAACCTCAGTTTTTGGACATTGATGAGACCCGAAAACATCACCCTTAATTACGGGAGCGACCGTAGGAGAGCAATGTTGCATATTGAACCTATTGAGTACGCGTTCAATATATGCCTTTTGGGACAATCCTAATATCCCATTGGCTCGATCTCGGTGAATTTCAATTCCAATTACATACGAAGCTTCACCAAGATCTTTCATGTCAAAGTTTCTAGAGAGAAAACGTTTTGACTCATGCAACAAGTCAATATTATTACTTGCTAATAGGATATCATCAACATAAAGCACAAGTATAATAAAGTTGCTCCCACTCATCTTGAGGTATACGCACTGATCTACCAAATTCTTGATGAAGTTGTGTTTCTTCATCACTTCATCAAATTTTAAATACCATTGACGGGATGCTTGCTTAAGCCCATAAATAGATTTCTTGAGTTTACAAACTAAATGTTCTTGGACTTTAGATTTAAAACCTTGTGGTTGGGCCATGAACACATCTTCATGTAAATCTCCATTAAGAAATGCCGTTTTGACGTCCATTTGATGTAACTCCAAGTCAAAATGAGCTACAAGGGCCATTACAAAGGGAATCTTTTCTCGATACTGGAGAAAATGTTTCTTTATAATCAATGCCCTCTTTTTGAGTATACCCTTTTGCAACCAAACGAGCTTTGTATCGCTCAACATTTCCATTTGGGTCAAGTTTGGTCTTAAAGACCCACTTGCATCCAACGGGTTTTGCACCCTTTGGTAATTCAGCAAGTTCCCAAACATTGTTTTTGCTCATTGAGTTTAGCTCATCATTCATTGCTTCCCTCCAATGAGCTGATTGGTCACAATTAATGGCATCCTCATATGATTCAGGGTCATTGCATTTCCCTAAGTCAAAATCAGCCTCATTCAAATAGGTATAGTAATCGTCAAAGTTTGTGGGCTGCCTATGTCGTTGTGACCTACGCAACGGTTGTTGAGTTTCTTGTGGTTCAACATTAATTTCGTGGTTAGGTTCATTTTCCTCGACATTATTTGGTTGATCTTGAGCAATTAAGTGATCATTCGAGGTTTCAAGTGGCGTGTTAATCGAGATGGGCACATGAATTATTGGTGTCTCATCTCGAGCCTCTTGAAGTTCAATTCTTCTAAATGAACCGCTCCCACTGTTGTTAGCATTTTCAAGAAACTCTGCGTGGCGTGTCTCAACAATTCTGGTACTATGAGAGGGGCAATAAAATCGGTAACCCTTTGATCGTTCTGGGTACCCAATGAAGAAGCAACTAATGGTTTTCAAGTCCAGTTTTCGTGATTGAGGATTGTATAACTTAGCTTCGGCTGGACATCCCCAAACCCGTAAGTATCGTAAGCTGGGTTTTCTTCCCGTCCAAATTTCATATGGTGTTTTTGGAACATATTTTGAGGGAACTCTGTTAAGGATGTGGACAGCCGTTTTCAATGCCTCAGTCCAAAGAAATTCAGGAAGATTTGAATTTGCCAACATACTACGAACCATGTCCATAAGGGTGTGATTTCTCCTCTCAGCTACACCATTTTGCTGAGGGGTACCCGGCATGGTATATTGGTTAATAATCCCATGATCTTTGCAAAAGTCAAAGAAAGATCCAGGAGCTTGACCAACATCTGTATGTCTGCCATAATATTCACCTCCCCTATCCGATCTCACCACTTTAATTTTTCGGTCAAGTTGATTTTCAACTTCCGCTTTAAATGTTTTAAACATTTCAAGTGATTCGGATTTTTCATTAATTAAGAACAGGTACATGTAACGTGAGTAATCGTCAATGAAGGTAATGAATGATTTATGACCACCAATGCCCGAAGGAAAAGGTCCACATATATCAGTATGGATTAGTTCTAATAATCCGGTACTTCGTGTGGAACCTTTCTTATTTCCTTTGGTCATTTTTCCCTTTATGCATTCTACACATTTTTCAAAATCAGAGAAATCAAGATGGGGTAAAACTTCATCTTTCACAAGTCTAGTCATTCTGTCTCGTGAAATATGGCCTAAACGTTGGTGCCATAACATTGATGAAGTTTCTTGATCTTGTTTTCTCTTATTTTGATTCACATTTTCATTAACGTTAAATGATAATAAAGATTCCGAAAATTGATTATCTAAACATATCTTGAAGAGGTTTCCCTCTAGACAACCATATCCAACAACACGGGAATTTAAACTAATATATACTTTATTGTATCCAAACGTAAATATAAAATCATCAATAATTAGTTTAGATACAGATATTAAGTTTCGAGTCATGCTCGGTACATAAAGAGTGCCATAAAGATTTAAACAAAAGCCACCCTCCAATATTAATGAAAGGGTCCCAACAGCTTCTACGTTCAAATCAACTCCATTCCCGACTTTAACCGTTCGTTGGTTTCTTTCCAATCTCCGGATTGTACGGAATCCCTGTAAAGAATTAGCAATGTGTACCATGGATCCAGAGTCAATCCACCATGAATTAATAGGGACGTTTATATTAAAGGATTCATTAATCATAAAAGATTCAAATATACCTTTGTTTGCTAACCATTCCTTGAATTTTGGACAATCCTTTTGAGTATGCCCTTTCTTATGGCAAAATTTACATTTTGGATCGCCATGGAATGAGCTAGTACTTGCACCTGTTTTCTGGACTTTATTTGGAGTAGAATTATCTCCACTTGAACCTTTGCCCTTCCATGAGCCCTTTCTCTTATTGGTGTTAGTGGTAGCAACATGAACGACATCAGGCTTTTCAACTTTGAGGCGTTCTTCCTCTTGCACACACATGGCAATCAGTTCGCTCATTTTCCATTTCTCCTTTTGCGTATTATAATTGATCTTGAAAGGACCAAATTGCATAGGGAGAGATGTCATAATGAAATGAACTAAAAAACCTTCACTGATTTCCATATCCATGCCTTTCAGTTTGTTTGCCATATCGCTCATCATCATTATATGCTCTCGTACACCACTAACTCCGTCATACTTGGTAGTCAACATTTTGAGGATCAAAGTGCTTGCATGGGCTTTTGAAGTCCCTTTAAATTGTTCCTCTACGGAGCTTAAGTACTCCTTTGCATTTTCAGAGTCAGGAATGGCTCCTCGAATAGCAACGGATATGGAATTCTTAATGATCATGAGAGACATACGGTTAGATCGCTCCCACTGTTCATAAGCACGTTTTTGATCTGCTGTACTTTCAGCAGTAAGTGCAGCGGGAGGATCAGTACGAAGCGCATGATCGAGGTCCATTACTCCGAGAGTAAGTTTCACTTGATCTCTCCATGTTGAGAAGTTAGTACCAGTTAAGGGTTCAATTCCGGACAAGTAACCCGTATTGGAAGTTAAGGTAGATGCTGACATAGAATGAAAATTAAATGTATGCTCAGATTAAAACTAAAGGAATTAATGGGATATATATGTAAAGCATATCAGAAAAACATAAACCTATCATGAACACCAAAATAATAGGTATAAAGATGTTGTGCCTAATTATTAACTTCACGTTGGTTTAGTTAACAATTAAACAATTAATCATCTTTAACTAGACAAAACATGCACATATATCACATATCACCGTTGGGCAAAAACGTAACATATATGTTAATTATGCTAATATATATTTCATTGTTCAAGTTATCATACAAATAGCCGTTGGGTTCATTGAGTGGCAACATGAACAATTATATAACATGGCATGAATAATCTCATATGTTAATTTAAATAACCAATCGTTGGAGTGATTATCTATATTAACATAAAAGTTACCATTTAACATTAACAAATTCAAAGAGTTATGAATTTGGGTACGATGATAGTTTCGTTAACGACTGATCATATACACAAATTATTATGTAATATATAAGTAGTGGAATTATACGAACAATTGATCACATAATATCATATCACTATGAATGTATCATGATATATATAGCATAGCATGCATATGTTTCATGTATCTAGAAACTCTTGGAATGATTTTGTTTCTTATTCAACAGTTAGTATAATAATAGATTCGTGATATTCAAAGAGTAAAACAATAACATGGGCTTAAATATTATCACTTATTTATTCATGTGCACAGAAACCTTAATTTGCAGTAGCACATGGCAATACACTCATTGACTCATATATATCAATATCTCGAATGAATTTATTGAACAACATAATCAAGAGAATTGCGATACTTAATTATTAAATTACGCTATTCATTCAATTGACTAACAGAATGAATTAATTCATACGCATCAACAGGCATCGTTATTATGCAATTCTCTTAGTTCACAGAACGCATCCAACTTATCAAAACAATATTATTCCATGAGATTTAAACCGCTCTATGATACCACGTGTTAAATTAATTAAACATATACAGGATCAATCTCATGTAATCATATATCAAGAAGATGAAAGTAAACTTACTTGATGATAGAACCGACTGAGAATTACGATTAGATGATGAAGCCATAGCGTTAGGGTTAGTCGATTCCGGTAGTAATGTCACCAATCCGATGGAGGGATTAATCTCACAAGTTATGGTGTTTTTATTGAGA
Source organism: Artemisia argyi (assembly GCA_030686995.1). NCBI lineage: Eukaryota > Viridiplantae > Streptophyta > Magnoliopsida > Asterales > Asteraceae > Artemisia > Artemisia argyi. Next base: position 157,143,337 of record CM060705.1, read on the forward strand.
GAGTTTTTGTTATGTGACAAGATACAGGAAAATGACCACTTCCCAGGGATTTATTGTTATGACAGTTATTTCCATCAAATAACTGTCAATTGTTAGTTAGGGTAGATAATGTCATTAAGGCATAGTTAAGGGTCTAAATGGTCTAAGGCCATATTAAAAGGATTAATTCTAACAAGAGGTCCTTTGGAAGCGCCTCTCTACCTTTAGGTAGGAGTAAGCCTATTTACATACATCTCACCTCATCCAGAGGCGAAGCTTCATAGGGGCCGGGGGGGGGCGCCCGACCCCCTGAAATTTTTTTTGCGATGTAGGGGGTATATAGTTTTCGTGTAGAAAAATTTCGGTATATTCGGTTTCGACCCCCCAAAAATTTTGGTATACCTGAAATATAGCCTTAGGAAAAAAAAAAAATTAGATCCCGACCCCCCACTTACAAAATCCAAGCTTCGCCACTGACCTCATCCACATGTACACCTTCTCGTGGAAAACGAGATTGGGTGCCGTTGATTTTTTTAGGTGAAATAATGAGTTTTGTAAACACCATAAGTTAGCTACACATGTACCTACGTTTATACTTTATACAATGTTGCATGCAATCTCGTGCAACCTGCAGATCGCGATAAAACAACTATAACTTTTTTTTTTTTTTTTAGACAATGAAAACATAAAAAGCAACACAAATCTTCAAACGGCAAACCAACACTCTTGTCACTTTTCATTATCGAGAGACATACACATGTTCTGAGTGCTTTTGGTAGCATTTATTGCATGGGATTTTATATTGCGAATGGATTGCACACATCAAATGCTTTCTTGGAACATAGAAATTAATACCATAAAGGTTTTTGATATCAATTAAACATGAAACTGAGCTTTTGGTGACTGGAAAGTGACGGCTTGGATTTGTAGTGATAAGTGACGGAGGGTTTGACGGAGTGGGCTAGGGGAGGCGGCTCAACATAGCCACCTAGGTCTGAGGATCAGACCTGCTCCGATACCATGTTAGATCACATAATTCCTCGTAGGCTATAATGTTTATTCATCAGGTATTTATAAGCAATATACCTGGAAACCCTAATGGACACAACCCACAAGTCGGGCTTGGGCCAACTAACTTATTCATCTAATAAAAGCATCATTATCCTTACCGTTTAAATTTGTAGATTTTAATAACCAAGTGGTATTTTACTCATATTAGTTTATACCAAAAACAAACATTATAGTATGTCTACTTGTAGATTTAAGATGTTCTTAAAATTTAATGTAGGGTACATTGCAGACATGGTCCAACTTGAACTGAATGTTCATCTTGTCATATACGTTCTGGTTAAAAAAGACGCGGTCCAACAACCCATAAATAATGTCATTCTTTGAAAGTTGACAATATATAGTAGTCAGTCACAATGTTAGTCACAGTTGCATACTATTCAATTCCTTAATTAATACTTTAATGTATACCGTGGTAACTGATTAAAACATAAAGTAAGGCTTATAGATTATGAACGTGTATAGTTAAATGTGCACATGTTAATAGATTATTAACGTCTATATTAGAGTTAAGGATTATTTTTTATTTTTTATTTTTTTTAACGTGTATGGTTAAACGTAATGCATTGATTAAATATTTATAAATTATTTTATATAAATAATATCTGATTTTATTTTTTTAAACTTTGATTTTTTTTTTTTTTTTTTTTTTTTTTTTTTTTAATATGTGTTTAAAGACATTTTACAAACAAAAATAAAATTAACAAATGGAAAATTCGCTATTTAGTTTATTATTTGTTTATTTTTATTTTCTCTAGCTATTCTCTCATTCTAACTCGAAATAATAAGACCATTCAAATTTAATACTATCAATTAGAATACTTTGTAGCGATTGACACATTATAATAGTTTTTGATTCTTTACTTGTTGGTCTATAGAATAATGGTTTGAAGTTCGGTCGTTTTCAATACCTTTGAAAATTAAGTTATTTAGTCATCATAAGAATTAAGAATAACGACTCACAAAAAGGTTGACATAATCAAGTAATCAACCTTTAATAAACTTGTACCAAGTCCTTCTCCTAATTTCTCAATAATAGTTATGTACTACGGAATTTTAGAAGGTATGCATTTTTTCAGTTTTTTTGTCAACTTTAAAATACCCTAAGAACGTGTATAGTACCAAAATGTATCATAGTTGTCATGAATTTCTTTTATATGTATCGAACAATTTTTATTTTATTTATTTATTTATATGTATATTTTTTGCTATTCTTGTGGGTTTTTTTTGTGTACTTTATAACCATTTTGTCATTCATTTTATTAACAAAAGAGGGCAAAATAGTTATAAGTACAAAAAAAAAAAAAAAAAAAAAAAAAAAAAAAAAAAAAAAAAACTCACAAAATCAAATTTAGTACATATAATAACAAAAAAAAATATCGATATATAGAATGAACAAGTGACAACTATTATAAATTTTGGTGCCAATAGCCTTTTTTTTCAATAAAGTTTCAAAATTGTACATATTTAGTATGAAAATCTATGAGTAAATTGCAAAAATCGTCCTTGTGGTTTGGTCAAATTGCACATTTCGTCCTTATGGTTCATTAAGTGCAAAGATCGTCCTTATTTTGCATTATTACGTGCAGTTTTGGTCCTCCATCATTGCAAAAATCGTCCTTGTGGTTTGCCAAATTTCACTATTGAAGGACCAAAAGTGCACGTAACAGTGCAAAATAAGGACGATATTTGCACTTAATGAACCACAAGGACGAAACGTGCAATTTGGCCAAACCACAAGGACGATTTATGCAATTTACTCAAAATCTAAGGTATGTAAAGGAGGATTTTACTTTCATAGAGTATGCATATACATATCTCAAACATGCGACTCTCAAGCTTTCAGCAAACTAAAGTACGTAGAACAGGTCGTACCCTCGTAAGAGGAGATTCATGTGTAATTTTTTTTTTTTTTTTTTTTTTCAAGGTTAATAGACAAAGATGTAACTAAACTTTCGAAAAAGATATGCCTAAGTTACTGAACTTTCATTTTGTTCACTTGGTTACGGATTTTTCTTTTCTTTTTTCCTTTTTTTTTTTTTTTGAATTATATAAAAGAGCTACCCTAACAAGGAGCTAGGAAAAAGCAAAAAACAAGATTACATAAGAGCATTACAAGGATTAATGAACCAATCTATCCATCTAAGAGTTATTTATTTATTTATTTATTTATTTATTTGCTCAAGATTGAATCCAAGTGGAGGAGTTGAGCTTGATGTCATTGAAAATCATGTCTTTTCTCGATCTTTTTTATGCGAAGACCGTTTCATTTCTATATCTCCAAAGAACCCATAGAGTCGTTTGAACCACGACATCAAAGAATTTGATTTGGGTTACGGAACTTATAGGAAGCATACTCTTCTATAATTTCAGGGTTAATCGGAGTAACTTTAATGTATATTTTTGTAAGTTGAGTGACCTCAAAATGTCATGTTTCATGTGTTCAGTAACGTAGGTGAACAAAATGAAAATTCGGTACCTTAAGCGAATTTTTTTAAAAGGTTTAGTAACATTTATATATTAACCATTTTTCTTCTTAAAAGTCAAGTTTCATATAAGTCTAAATTAGCAATCTCCTATATATATCCATTGGCATCTCTCTTTTTAATTATATAAATAATAGATGAATAAGAAAGGAGTAACCCCTCTAGCATGTTACAAAATACCTATACATGGAGAATCATATGCTAGTCTTTGTTTTGGTGATGAGCTTAATATCGATATCGACAGGGAATGGCAAAACAAAGACAGAAGTCGGAGTTGGTGTGATTCTCGATACAGAAACCTCCTTTGGTAAGATGAGCAGAAGTTGCATTTCAATGGCTTTACGTGATTTCTATCGAGAACACGACAACTACACCACCATGATTGTCCCTCACTTTCGTGACTCCAAAGAAAACAACGTCGAAGCTGCTTCTGCAGCCATTGATCTCTTGAAAAATGATCAGGTCATGGCAATCCTAGGACCCATATGTCCTCACAAGCAGGATTGGTGATAGACATTGGTAACAGATCAAAGGTTCCAATCATGTCTCAAGCAACAAGCCCTTCATTATCAACGAATGACGACCCTTACTTCATCCGTGTGGCCCACAATTCATCCTCACAACTCGAAACAATAGCAGAATTGGTCAAACATTTTGGATGGAGGGAAGTGGTGTTTGTTTATGATGATGGTGAGTATGGAAGAAGCCTCTATTCGGATGTCATGCTAACTTTTGGTACCAAACTCATGTACCATACAGTCCTATATCCTTCCTCTTCAGATGATTGGATCCTTAAAGAGCTTTACAAGCTAAAGACAATGCAAACTTGTGTCTTCATAGTACATGCTTTACCATCATTAGATTCACGTTTTTTCAAGAAAGTAAATGAAGCGGGAATGATGGACGAAGGGTAAGTTTGGATCATAACGGAAGTGCTTACTAGTCGTTTACATTCTTTAAATCGTAATGACATAGATTCAATGCATGGAGTACTCGGCGTCAAGTCATATATCCCAACCTCCGACAAGCTAACCAATTTTGAACGAAGATGGAAACGGGACTTCCAGAATCAGAATCCCGATGATGATATCACAGAAGTAGACATGTTCGGGAAATGGACCTATGATACAGTGTTTGCGCTAGCGATGGCAATGGAAAAGGTCAGGAATGAAATTGGTACTAATTTCCAAAGTAAAAATAAATCCAAGACAGATTTTGCTGCCATTGGAACCTCGGAAATTGGACCAAGAATCCTTCCATGGGTCCGAAACATAAGGTTCACAGGTCTGAGTGGTGATTTCCATGTTGTTAATGGACAATTACAATCGTTAGTTTACCAAATAGTGAACATAATTGGGATAGTCAAGAACACTATCGGGTATTGGACTCCTAAAAGCGACATCTTCAAGACGTTAAACCAAGAAACGAAGGGTCTCAAGGCTATCACATGGCCAGGTGACAGTCATATAGTCCCTATAGGCTCGGAGATCCCGACCAGCGATGAGAACCTGTTAAGAGTCGGGATTCCCGCAAAAGTGGGGTTTGTTGATGAGTTTATAAATGCCTACACCGATCCTCAAACCCAACAAGTTATTGCAACGGGTTTTTGTGTTGACGTGTTTAAAGCAGTTGTTGACGCCTTGCCTTACGCTGTCAAATACATATTCATACCTTTCGTTACACCAGATGGGAAGAAATAATCAGGAAGCTATGATGATCTTCTTCAGAATCTATCCCATGGGGTAATCTTTAATAGAATAGATAATTTCATTAGTAGTATTCATATGCTTAGGATTAGTCTTGGCTTTAAAATGGGTTTCAGGACATAATTGGTTGACCCGCCTAACCCGTTTAATGAACCGGTTGTGTTTGGGTTCGGGTGGGTCAACCCATTTAACTCATAAAACTGATTCATATAAATGATTACATAGATAGTATCTAGGCTATGGTTATGTATATGGGTCAGACTAGTTCACATGTTATTTGAGATCAGGTGGAGTTGTCCCGACCCACAACCCGAACCATGCTCAAATTGCCACCGTTATTTGAGATCTCGTTACAATAAAGGTTGCATGCTAATGTTTATCTTTGATGATGTAACAGAAATTCGATGCAGTGGTAGGAGATGTTACAATCCTTCCAAAACGTTGGGATCATGTTGATTTCACTCTGCCATTCACCGAGGCAGGTGTTGCAATGATCGTTCCCATAAAGGATGAGAGGAAGAGTTCATGGATCTTCATGAAACCCCTAGAGACAAAGCTATGGATAACAACCGGAGCATTTTTCATATACACGGGACTTGTGGTGTGGGTTATTGAGCATCGTGTAAACAAAGAATTCCGAGGCCCCCCTCATCAACATATCGGAATGATCTTCTGGTTTTCATTCTCCACACTCGTTTTTGCACACAGTAAGTGTATATTTACACACACACACACACATTCTGCTTGCTCGGTTTTGCTTACAGGTGTTAGAGATATTTGGGGGTCTGAGATTGCTTATGTAAAAGTAGTTATTAGGTTGTAAAATAAGCATGTAACAACTTGCTTGTTTTCAACTGCTCTTTTGTAAGCAGATAAGCACTCCAAAAACCCTCTTAGTGAATTACTTGTTTGGTCTTTACACAAGAAAATAAGCTGAATTTAGTGTGTTTGTGATTGCTTATACTGATTACATGTAAGCAAAATAAGCTTAATGGATATGGAAAACGGATATTTGCAGGGGAGAAGTTGATAAGCAACTTATCGAGATTTGTGGTCATCATGTGGGTGTTTGTGGTGCTGGTATTGACCTCAAGCTACACAGCGAGCTTGACATCCATGTTGACAGTAGAACAGCTTCGACCTACACACACCGATGTCTCTGAGATAAGAAACAAAGGAGAATCAGTAGGATATCGAGATGGTTCATTTGTTTACAGTAAGTTGAAGAAGATGAATTTCGACGATAGCAAGTTGAAAAGCTACAACACCTTTGAGCAGTTTGACACCGCCCTCAAAAAAGGAAGTCAAAATGGGGGCGTTTCCGCTATTGTAGACGAGCTCCCTTATATCAGGGGTTTCTTATCTAAATACTGTGCTAAATATACCATAACCAGCCCCGTCTACAAAACCGCAGGCTTTGGTTTCGTGAGTTTCATTTTATTCTGTTTCATTCCATTCCCACATTTCGTAGCTTTTGACCATGATTCTACTGTTTAATACAGGCATTTCCAAAAGGGGCTCCTTTAGTCCCCGATTTTTCTAGAGCAGTCCTGCAAGTGACAGAAGAGCAGATGATGAACATTTCAAAACAATGGTTTGAGGAACCAGCAAGTTGTATTCAGCAGAGGGAACCTACAGTAACATCTGATAGACTATCGCTTGATAGTTTTAAAGGCCTTTTTCTCATTGCCGGGTTATCATCAACTTCTGCTCTCTTGATTTTCATTTTTAAGTTCTTGTATAGTAACAGGGAAATATTAATGTCACAAGGTTCTGTAAGCCAAAAGCTTGCTGCAATTGCTAAAACATTCGATAAATATAAGAATGATAAATCCAATAAGACGGTCCAGGAGGCAACAGTAGATGAATTAGTCAGTGAGATCGATATTAATAATACTCCGGAAAATTTTGTATTCGGGCAAGAAGCAGGAGTATTCTCTCATGATGAAGGGTTTTCTACTACTGAACCTGGAACTCCAGATAATCACACAATAGAAATCGTAGAAATTTCCATATAGCACTAGGTGTCGCGATGCTACCCGGCTAATTACAAACATCCCAGTGTCCCTGATGCTAATGTTACATACAACCCACGTCGATATTCTTTACCATTCGTTGCATAACAGAAGCTTCTCTAGTCCTATTCTAGTCATTGTTAATATGACAATTATCTAGTTTTCTAAAAGCTTTGTACTCCGACAATTTGTATAAATGAAAGATAAATATCCTAACGCTACCAAACTAAAGCTAATCATATTATGTAGATTCACTTGATAATACCATATCGTTGCAAGTCAAAAGATAATCAAAAAATTTCACTCAAAAGGTGGGAAAAAAACAAAGAAATTTACATGCTAAGATGCTCCCTCTACAGGAGAACACAAAAGAATTCCTAAAGTTGTGAAATGATATCTGTTGGATTAACCGGTTTCTAGAGCGGAACCACGAATCAAGAAACTACTCCAACAAGACCTCGGCAAAGGGTTGTGATCCCTTAATGCCGAGTGGCACCAACACACACAAGATATTTTACACTCAAACGTTTATTAAACGTGAGCAAGAAAAGAAGGTACAAATAAAACATTACCCCTCATCCCTATTTATAGAGTATGAGGGGGGAGAAACCTAATCCTTGGTGAACAAGATTCTACAATTGAGGAGGTTAGGAACTTTCCTAATACATGACTAACCTCCTTAAGTTTGAGCTAAAATACAATTAACCCCCTAAACTTATATCCTAACTATTACACACTAATATTCTAACAATTTCCACCTTAGTGGTAATAGTTAGCCTTCTCCGATACGCAGCAGCTTCAACCAGTGCTGGAACCTCGGACCGGGGACCGCCTTCGTCAAGGCACCAGTAGCAATACCCGCTACTAACCTTAGCTCAAATCCTAACTCTGTAGAGAGTCCCTTTAGCCATGTATTCTCCTTCAATTCCCCAGCAAGTGTCATATACTCCGCTTCAGTTGTTAACAAAGTCAGAATGTGTGGCAACATAGCTTCCCAGCTCACAGCACATTCCTGTATCATAAACCCGTACATTGTGATTGATCTACCCATGGCGTAGTCATAATCCACAAAAGACTGTACGTCCGTCTGTAATCCACGATCAAACCTATCCAACATTCCCACATCCGCAGATGTTATGTCAGGTCTCGTGCAGACCACTTGATACTCATGACTTCCCAATTGCATATATACATGACCCCTTACTCTTCTTCTCTTCATCACGATTCCTTGATAGACCATCCTCTAACGACAGCGTAGAGTGTCCCCCCAACAATATCCGAACCGACATCCCGTTGGAAAACCTGAATCGTGACACCCTCAGAGTATTACCACTCTGAGTCCTGAAGATCTCCATACCAAATATAATTTCCTTTGCTTCATCCAGCAAACCCTTGGTAACCCAGATCTTAGCCTTGCTTTCGCAAGTAAACCCCGTATAAATATAGAGGAATAGATATATGAACATACCTTGTGCATAGTTCCAGTAATATATGTTACTGTCATCACTGCTTTGCCTGAAACCATTGCTAAGCATACACATACGAGACCGAGTATCCATATCTCCTATCATTACAGCCATCCACTTGAAAATTACCTCACAAGCAACTGCATTCCTGAAAGTCAATGACTCATGTGCATATTCTTTAATCACCGCAGCAACTCCTAAAGCAGCCATATTACTGTCACCTCTATACCTTTCAGCAGCATTACCCTCTGCACCATCTTGACCAGGTGCTCCGGTTTTCATAATGTCTGCCCCAACCTTTGCACCAAGATGTACCTGCTTATTTACCAAGCAATCCGTGTTTGTCTTTCCTTCAAGTTGTTTAACCTCTAACTTTCTTTGAGCCACTGCTGCATGATCGTTACTCTCCTGAATTACCTCAGCTTCACGATTTTCCTGAGCTCCCTGCAGTTCCACCTCAAACCAAACACGCTTTTGAACATGTACTCCATGGACCCTTGTTTTAACACCAAGACCAAGTTTGCTTGAACCCAACTTGTTTTTGACCAAGTGTTTTGAATCCAACTTGTTTTGAACCTCCATGTTTTTGTACAATATTCCCATCGAGCTTATCGATGTTTAACCTAGTAATCATACTAGCCATTCTTTTTTTTTAACCTTGCTACAAACCTTGTCAAGTTGCTTTTTAACCAACTTTATCAACAAGCTTGTCTCACAAGCCGTGTGTTAAACTGCTTTCTTGTAATTATCGATCTACTAACCTTTAGAAAAACCCTAAAGCTTCGATCTTTTCACCTCAAGTCTACAACCTTGATATACCTTGTACTCCAAGTAATCACTTTTGTTGAATCCCAAGACAAAGCTAAACCTTACTTGTCTTCCAAGAACCACCAAGACTTGAATTCCAAGAAACCGAAAACTTGAAGTTGAAACTTCTTGCAAAACCTTGTCACCTTTGAAGCTCAAAACCGAAACTCCAAGAACCTTGTGACAAAAGAAAACGATTTCCTATAACCCTAGGAGAATCGATCTACCTCCTTGAAAGACAACTTCAAGAACCTTGTTGCCCAAGTAATCTTGACTCGCAAACCTAGAAACCTTGGACCTTGTAATCTACACAACGATAGCCAAACAATAAACGAAAACGACAAACAAGACACCAACCAGATCAGTAAATTCGACAAGCTATATCTCCTTCCTGTAAGCTCCGATGCAAGATCCCTCCAGTGAGATCCTAGATCTGTATGTCTTAAACCTACGGTTCGAATTTCGTAGAAATCCAACGGTTAACGAATCCGCAGCGCCAATTCTCCCACGGCTGCGCAGTAACCGACGAACCAAGCCCGGTTCACTCGTTTATCTTGTTTTGGCTCTGTCCACGTTGTGTGATTCGTTCTTCTCGAACCAGGATCTGATACCAATTATTGGAAGAAATCCAACAAACGGGTTTCTAGAGCAGAACCACGAATCAAGAAACTACTCCAACAAGACCTCGGGAAAGGGTTATGATCCCTTAATGCCGAGTGGCACCAACACACACAAGATATTTTACACTCAAACGTTTATTAAACATGAGCAAGAAAAGAAGGTACAAATAAAACATCATCCCCTCATCCCTATTTATAGAGAATGAGGGGGGAGAAACCTAATCCTTGGTGAACAAGGATTCTACAATTGAGGAGGTTAGGAACTTCCCTAATACATGACTAACCTCCTTAAGTTTGAGCTAAAATACAATTAACCCCTAAACTTATATCCTAACTATTACACACTAATAATCTAACAATATCTAACACAACGATAGTAAGAGAAGAAAGGCAAAGCAAGAAAACAATTATTTTAAAATAAAGATAAAATTCTATGTTTACAAAAGAAATGTTGTAGATTCCAGATATACAAGAGGGGGATCAATCGCCCTACGCGCTTCCATGAGATCTGATGGATGATATTGATTGCGCTGAAACAGATGCAGTCGGACTGCTTATATCTCGTCCCCCGTTGACAAATCTTGGCTTCCCACTCAGCCTGTCCATTGCTTCTTGACATATATCAGCAAGCCACTCATTCTCAGGAAGTACACTGCCACAAAATAAACGGATTTTTTAACATTATTATAACATTAAAAAATGGAGGCAGTTGATCCTGATTTCACACATATTTGATAACTCAAAGAAAACTAGCACTAACCCATATGGATCCACTCCTGTTGCAGAGGATGCAAGTGCTTTATTAATGATCTCATTCACGACCCGATTCAGATTTCGAGATAAGTAACGCCCATAGGAAGCAAAGGAGATAACAAACTTCATATCTAAATAGAACTGTACATTTGGAAGTTAGGAAATGATCAGATATCATTTATTGGCCCAGCAAGAAGAACAATAGAAACTATTGTTATATTGTGTTAAATATTAGTAGTAAACTTAAACATTAGGGACTTAAGTGTACTTTGTAATTAGATTAGGTGGTAGACTAGAACTAGGATTAGATAGCTTGGAGTGCAAGGCAAGCTAGGTTTCTATCCCCTTATCTCTATAAATAGAGATGAGGGGGATGCTAGTCATTCATTCTTCTTCATCAATTGTAAAAGCTTTATTAGATTATTTAATAAAGGGTTCGTTGAGGGTATATCGTGTGCATATTCTAATCGGTTCTTTGTACTCTCTTGTGTTTGCTACTTGTGCTCGATACAACTCGCGATCTAGCGTTCCGCGATCGTACTTCGGGTTTGTTGTCGAGGTATTGTCCAACAAGTGGTATCAGAGCCGCGGTTATTGTGGTCATCAAAGTTCGAGTGCTAGATCGAGGTTTCGAGTTCATTCAAAGTATCGAGGTTCGGTTTCGGTTCCGTCGGTTGTAGCAGTATCGACAAGACGAGAGGTATAGTATTAGAAGACGAAGTGCATGTACGGCGTACGTGATTGTTTGTTTTTCAAAAACAAAGAATATTAATATACTGAAAGGTCTTGTCTGATATATATATATATATATATATATATATATATATATATATATATATATATATATATATATATATATATATATATATATATATATATATATATATATTGATCACGTGGTTAAAAAATTAAGACTACTACTAAACTTGACAAAGTAATTTCATCCTTTATACTATTTAATAGTTAAAGGTGAAATTGTTTTTTTTTTTTTTTTTTTTTTTTGGTAACATAAAACGACTTCAAACAGGTTCGATGTTTGCTATCGATTAAAATTTGAAGGTTCTTGTTGAGGTATTTTCTTGTGGTCCAAGTTTGATCGTGGTTAGCTTGGGTTTCAAGTTTACGGTCGGGTTTGCTTGTTCGAAATCGAGGGTTTAGAGTTATTCTAATTAATTCGATTTGCAAGAAGGGTTTATAGCAACAAGGGAAATATTGCACACGGCTTGTGAGGCTTGTCGGTAAAGTTGGTTAAGAAACAACTTGACAAGGTTTTTAGCAAGTTATTCTAATTAATTCATTAACATATTAGAACCAATAGGAAACCACTTCCCGACAAAAATTCAATTTAAACAAAACTCACCCAGGGAACCCTTCTACATAAAGGAAGGAACCCTTTATTTGGTTCCTTGCCATCCGTGGGTCCCTAACCACAAATGTTTTGTAATCATTACCTACGGTTACTACATTCTTTCATCCTTAACTCATCCTTCATACATTAGTTTCACTTATTTAGTGACTTGACAACTTCCTAACTAATCCGGATTCGTTACTTACAAAGATTACATATAATATGAAAATCACAAGTCTAACTTGTGACTATAGATATTGTCTTGTATCTATATATGTTACTTCACTTGGTTAACATGAAAGTAATGTGTCATCTTTCAAGACGATAAGGATTTACATCAAGTCATAACTTACACTTAAGTTATAGATGTATTATCAAGTTTTACTATCCTTTAGTACTATCCAATCTCAACAAAGTAGGATTGACAAATTAAGTATTTCGTCTGAAATATTCAAGTAAATCTGACTTACGATTGTAGTCATTAAAACTCATATCCAAAAAAATCTACACTCAAGTATTTTAACAACATATGTTAAAACACTTATCTTAACATGCTCTCAATCAATAGGGATAAAACAAATGACAATAGGTCTTCATCATTGAACATTGAGTACTTAAGTTCAATTGTTCGTTCACCATCATCTCATTCACTTCTATGATATATCTCATCCCCTAAGCTTCACAAACATAACCAAAACCTCAAGAACTTCACTCACTAGTTATGGACCACAAGGCTTAGTATCCATCCGTTTTACTTTCAACATCTATGAAACTTAAGTACTTCCATAGCACAACAAACCTCTACATCACCACATCTTTATTAAGACACACTAGAAGACCTACCACCGGGATCAACCAATCCACATTCTTACCATCGTTTGAATTCATCGAGTGCATTGCTCAAAAAGTCCTTTGTCCAAACACTCAACCATACCTTACCACCTATAGGATTAGAACCTTTACCATCAAATGAGCGTGAAGCTCACATTCAGTTACACTAGGTTTAAGTAATACCACTTTTACAAGTTATCAAAGTATTGGTAATACTTTTAACTTTTGCATAAGTTTCATTAAACCTTAAATCAACATCTTAACAACATATGTTAAAATGCAATTTCAAAGCCAACCTCATGTACCCCGAGCAACAATGACTCTTGAGGAGTATAGATAAGAAACTCGAGTTAATTCATCTTGTCATCATCTAGTATAATCTTGAGACCAAGTATATTTAGAATAGCACTATCCGATTCAAACACTTTGGCTTCATACCTTCATTTAGAAAAACATGATGTTTTGAAAAAACATTATGCACAAGTAATCATGAGTTTTTCATCTTGTTAAAAGGATAATGTATATCCTATGCATCACTCTGTCCTTGCGACATGAACGGTTGTGTTACAAGAGATTTCATTTTACCTCATCGGGTAAATGATCTTAAATAAACATCTGCAAGTTCTATGAACTAGAGCTTTCTCATCATCTTGTCATTTTTGTCTTCATAAGCATGATGAATTTATTCCACGTAATAATTCTACTTATTGAAAGACACTATATGTGTCTATTTCCTTTCAAGCGTTCATCATAACCAAACCTTGCTCATAACCTAGTTCAAACCCTATCTCTAGAGCATACACAATATCTATTGAATTTGGTAACTTCACTTAGATTCCTGTGCCAAAGAGCTTTCTTGAGAACGTTCTTATCATATTCCATTATCACACACAAACTCATCTTTTGGTCTTGGATGACAAAATCACTTGCGTAACACATGCTTAAAGATGTCACCTTTTAGATCATTCAACCGTAGATTCCAAACATAAAGATTAAAATCTCTTGCATTACACATACATGTGTCTATTACATATTATTTGTTTGATATGATTGAACATCTTAACATAACCATGATAACTACATGAGTGATTCATGTAAACCTTGGTTATTTCTTTATGATGCATGCATGCTTATATGTTTTATGTTACTATATATTAACATGATTTACATTATATTTTCATTCCTTATGTATATGATGTTTTGCATGATTAACATGTTACTTGTTAACTCATGGTATGTCATTTTGATACATGATGTCTTTATATGATATTTATATATTTGAATACTTGTGTCTTTTTCGGTCATTCATTAGATCCATGCTTAGGATGGTCTATATAATACATGCTCTAAAATGTTATCATTTAAACATGGGTTGCATAAATTTTTCGTCTTGTTTCTTGTCACACTATTTGTTCACTACATGTACACTTATAATTTGTCAAAGTACTTTTGGTATGATAAACATTTAGAATTCGTTTTATCATACAAATTAATGACATTGCTTGTTATATGCTTAAGTGTCTAAGCTTAACAACAAAACAATTTTATAAGAAAAATATTTTGTACTAGCTTATAGACCCGTGAAACTCACGGGATTTTAGAGGGTTTTTGAATAAGAAAACGTAAGTACGTGAATAAAGTAATAAAGAATAAAGAATGTAAACGATGTGAAATTTTCTTTTAACGTAACAATAAAGTTATAAGTGACTGAAAACATAAAATACAATGGTTATAAAATATGTGTAATAAACGTTGATTGCCTCTTGATCTACAATTGTCTTGAGAAGCAAAATGGATGTAAGAGTGATTGACACACCACTGCCAAATCAAACACTAAGATTAGAACATCTCCATCACAAATAAACAGAGATTGGACACTCTAAAGCTGCTTATTTTGGTTTCTTAAAGTTACTAATTTTCGATTGTCCTAACTCATGATCTCAATTCTTATATATTTTGTTCATCCATTGGTTTCCCAGAAATCTGATTGGTTTCCAAGGCGTCTCATATTTCATAGAATTTGCATCAAGTTGTATAAGTAAACCACAATAATAGAATTTACATCAAGCCATATAAGTAAACCATAATAATAGATCATAGTCGAAAGATTACGGTGTTTACAGCCTTATTCACGCTATAACACTTCAAAAATGAGAGAAAATGATTTAATTCCATAAGATACTATGAGTGCTAATAGAAATGGCTAATGTTTTAATTCCAAAAGTTATTATGAGTGTTAATAGAAATATGATGTATCATGTTTTTTGGTTATAAAAAGTGGTACAATTTCTGAGTTCTGGAACTAATTTGACCATCCAAAAGTCAAAATAGAACGTCCCTTAATGTTCATAAAAGCACTATTACAAATTATAATTATACGATACCTTTTTGAGAGAAATAAGATAACTCACAGGGTGTCGTTTACTAACTTGAATGCTTATTCTTCTGGTGATAATGTTTTTACACCATGGATGTAGTGTTCTCAATAATGAAGCTGGCCCAATATGGTAGCACCTTCACTTGTGGATGTCTCAACAAACTTCAAAACCTTCTGAGACTCAAATATATAAAAGTTTAAAATTAATCACATGGATATTTTTTTTATAAGAACTGGGATGGAAAGAAACGATAAATATTTGTTCCATACCTGTCCACTACTAACCACAGTCTAAGCCTACAACCTTCCTCCAGTGGGTCTCAAATCTTCATATTTGGCCATTTGGGTGTTCCGAAGTGGATATCTGCATCTTATTATTATAGTTTCTAATAACATGATCAAACTTTTTCACACTTTTTAAGCACCACGTCCCTTTGCAATAGGGCTCCTTTCAACGAATTAACATCATCTAGGACAATCGACTTTTCTTGCACTTCAATCAAACATTTACCTAACTCATTTTTTTTTCTCAACAATCACTTGCTTCAGCGAGTCAAGTTGCTGAACCGATGACTTACCTTTGGTCACAACCAAGTTAAGCTTTTCTTTGATATTAGCAGCCTGTGTCTTCTGTAATTCAACTTCCCGATTGAGCCTTCCGATCTCTGAATTCAACACTCAATTGTTTCTTTGCTTCAAGTTGTTCCATCAGCTTACCGTATTCAACTTCCAAATAGCTACTTTTATGGGCCAACTCATATTCTTTCCTTTTCAGTGAAACAAATTCCTCTCGTAATAAAGAAAACTTTTCCCAAGTTAGCTTCAATTTGGTAATCTGACTTAACCTCGGTTAAACAATGGTTAGCATTTGAGCTTCTAAAAGGAAACGATTGTAATACTATGGGAATTCTTCATCACTGAAAATAGTTGAACAAATATGTCTAATCCTATCTACAATGGTCTCAACAGAGGAAAATTCGACGACCTTCATATTAAGGTAGATTCTTGGTCCTATGAGAGATCCACTAAAGTCATAAATAAATAATGATTTATATTTATTAAAAAATATATTTAAATAAATGATTTATATTTGATCTTGTGCTAGCATGCTTACATAGGCAGGATTTCATCACTCACCTTTCTCTAAGTTTTCATATCCTAACAGTGCTCAAGCCTCCTTTGAAATATGACAAATGTAAAATTAGTTAATTAATTTCTCAAAAAGAAATACTCCATTTACCCCGTAAAAACTCAAACCTCACTCAAAATATGAAACATTTCTTTTTCTATTAGATTACCTGTATGACGCGACAACTATATGGATGGGTCTAAAGGGTCGCAACTTGATTAAAGAAAGTTGTAATAATGAACTGAATATGCTCTTCAGGGATGCATTCAATACACCTCTGAATAACATGGTTCAAGCGCGGCCTATGACCAACACCAGAAGCGTAATCAAAGAGCTGTAAATACGTGAAGAGTCATGTCATTGTATGATATTTTTTTTTAAGTAGAAAGTGGTACGTTTTTTGGGTCTTCGTATTTTTTTAAGGCCTCGTATATAAATAAAGAGGTTTTTCAACCGTCCAAAAAATTAACACATTTCGACCCATTTCCCAGCCCGCCCATTGGTTTAAGAGATTAATCTTCATCTCCCAATAAATCCAATCTATTAACAATGTTAACCCCTGTGAGTTATATTGTATTCTATCAAAATACACAATGTCTGTACATCTTACCAATGGGACATCTGGGCAAACTGGTACACCTAATTCCATTTTAAGAGCAATCTTGCATTCAATCTGCAAATCACAAACAAACCCATAGAATGAGCATAACCAGACATGTTCTTGAATATTTCTTAGAGATAGCCATTTCGACCCATTTACTTATCACTTATTATATCTTTAGGATAAAAGCTGAAGACATGTTGATCATGTGTAGTCGCTGCACAATAAGGCCAAACAATTCAATCTTTCATTCTCATAAGCTGAATATATGTGTTTACATTGTAGAACCTATGTTTGTCACATGATATTTTACAGTCAATATGTATATAGGTATATTACAAAGCTATAGCCTAAACAACCTACAACTTTTGAACCAACCTGCACGTGCTTTTGCATTTACAGATCCTGTAGGAGTGCGTGCTTGTGTAGGCGCCATTCGTGCTGGCGCCGTTGGTTGCGCACCACTTGTTGTTGGAGGCTAAGTTTGCGATTCTGATATGCCTGTACTGACATTGAGCTTTGTAAGGTATCATTACCAACATGCCCATCAGCAATGATTAATAGCACGTGATATTGGCCCCCAATTTTTCAACAATTGCCATAGCTTGTTCAATGACCAGGACGAAAGTTGTTGGTCCTGAAGGATGAGGTAAACATTAATTCAACAATGAACAGGTATGACATTTTTTCAGTTCAAAATAGACATTTAAGAAGTAAATTCAAAACCTGCAAGTGATGAACAATTTCTCTGTATCTAACCATGACATCCTCAAATCTATTATCTGATCTATCTTTAGGATAAAAGTTGAAGACATGTTGATCATGTGTAGTCGCTGCACAATAAGGCCAAACAATTCAATCTTTCATTCTCATAAGGTAAGGCCAAACAATTCAACCACAGAAAGAAGAAATATATCTTGATATGCATTAAAAAAATTACCGTATATCCTGAAACATGAGCCTGGAAGACACGTTTTACCTAACCTTCTACAAAATGGAATCACGATCCAGGATAGTAACAAAACAAACCGGGAAAAAATGACTCGTGCTCATAGATCACTATTGCATAGTTTAGGCATGAGATAATTCCATAATACTAATTATCTAGATAAAATGGTTTAAAAGGTTGGTGCATAGAAAGTAAACTTTAAAATCTCTTCGCAACATTTTGTATAGCTAACTATTATATTTCATTCGTCGAAACTATTAGACAATTTTCAATGCATGCATTATCAATAAGCCTATTCCTATGGCTCCATGTGGTTAGTTGATGTTGTTGTGATGTTGGCTTTCTTATTAACAACCTTTTGGACCGATTTCCTAGCAATTTGATAACTTTCAAAACCCTTAGCAATTGCCTTTTTTGGTTGTTTCCTTCTGACTAATTCATCTTTATTATTTGCCATGTTCATTATAAGATATAATAAATATAAAGTTTCAAAAGACCTCAAGAAAGAAAATGTAATCGTTTTTAAATACGGACGAACATCTCCAACAAAGCCGTGTTCTGCACACCAAGGCCAAAAATATCCAATTCCTAAAAAAGGGTACATTGCTAGTGAGTTTAGGTACCATCATTTACATTTGTTATTACCACTAATAAATCTCATACTAATTACTTAACGGGTCAAATAAGTGAAACGGGTCAAGTATGACTTATTATACATTGGATACTAAGCTCGAATTCGTAGTCTATAATGCGTGTCTAACATTAAAAGGAGATAGTATATAATACTATCCATTACATCCTTAGTATTATAACCAATTAAAACAAAGATTTAGCCATGTATGACAGATTTGCTTGGTATGTATACTATGTATACTATATTAACAATCATAATATAGTAAAAGCTAAATTTAACATGTTTAGCATGTGAGACAGACCTTGAGTCCATCTTTAAGGAGCACCAACAGGAATGATCAACAAAGCCACCATCGTTAACAAATCACCAAACCACCTACACAAAACACACAAACCAAACTCATTCAGACATTATCACAAACACATGGTGTGCATCATATAATCGAAGCCAATCTTCATTCAAATGAATTAAATTAAACAAACACATATGCTAACAATCAAGATTTTACCTTTATTTTGTCCATGAAAATCATTCATCATTATGTATGAACCCGTTAAAACCTAAAACGCGAAAATCACAATTAAAGAACACATAATTAAAATGAAATCAAATAACATCGTTATGCATAAAAACAAACATACAATCGAAACCCAAACAATTATCTGAATGGTTCATTCAATCACCATATGGCTGTAAATTGTATAACAATTACATAAACTATCACGGATCATTATCATTAATCAATTTAACCTAAATGAAATCAATATAAAATTAATCAATTAAAATTAATCAAAGCAAAATCTATTATATATGAATAGAAGCAAAATAAAATTGAATATTAAAAAAAACATCATAATAGTTGGACTATGTGATTTAGTCATAACCCTAAAAATAAAAATTGAATAGATGTGAAACTTACCAATTCTCTTGTGTGGACAGCATAGAAATCACCCGCATAGATCATTTTTTCGGGTATGTTGAAACTGTTTGAATCAATTTGAGTTGTTAGGGTAGCTGTTAATGGGTGAATTGAAGGTGATAGGGTTGATGATAATGACGGAATCAAAGTTATAAAGAAAAAATCGAAACTTATTTTAGGATGATTGTTTGAATGCGATAGCATTAATGGGTGAATGATTAATTGATTGATTTCTTGTAACTGATTGATTTCAAATGAAAAATCGTATAGAAGAAGCTTTTATGAAAAAGGTGTGGACAAAGGATGGCAATGTGGTGTTGTACACAATAAATGTACAGCCAATGGGAAGAGAGACACATCAGCGTATTAATTGCAAAGTGTGCTTTAGAGGGCTTGTACAGTTTTCCCATTTATTAGATAAAATAGATTATGTCATGCTCTTGCTTAATATGATTGTCCTTATTATTGCTACCGGTCTGTCCTATTTTCAAGGGGAGACCTGGCGCCTTCTAGACCATTAGATCTTGCAAATTTTAATCCTGACCCCTCTAATTGAACTTTTGATTTCAGCCATAGATTTGATCTCATGTATTCTCAACCGTTAGATTTATAGAAACTGAAAATAACCGTCAAACTTATAATAAGCGCCAAACTTATGCTGACTGCTCTCAATGTAACTCTGCTCTCATACCTGTATCATCTTTCTCTCTCTCACACTTCATTCTCATTTTTTTTTTATTTCACACGAAAAACACACACACACACACATCTCTAAATCTCTCACATAATCAAATATCAAAAAACACAATCTTCTACTATCTTCGTATCTTCTTTTTCCTGGATTGGATCATTAGAACATCTTCTTAATCCAAAAATAAAATTATATGGGTGTAATTGATTTTTAATGAGATTAGTTTGCAGTTCGTTGGTGTAAGAATCTGCATCCACAAAAAGAGTGTATTCACCAAAGTTATCTCTCTTTGACAACCATTAACCGCCACCACCATTAGTCACTGCCGCCACCACCTTCTGCCGTTCTGATCGGTTTTAGAATTTGGTGCTTTTGGCGGTGTTTTTTTGAATGTTTGGATATGAGTGGTTTTGAGTTTTAGTGGTTTTGGACGCGGTATGGTTGTTTTGGTTTAATTTTGTTGAATTTTTATGGTCAGCCATTGGTTTCCCATGACTTTAAGTTTGAATCTTTGACTTAATTTTGTTGTGTTTGTAATAAAAGTTTGATTTTTGTGCAGGGGAATCTTTGTTGGATTTGGAAAAGAGCAAAACGAACATTGGTGGTTGCAGTTCGAGTGTTTTGAATTGGAATAAGAAACTGCATGCGAAAACGAATAGGGGAGTTGTTGGTAAGTTAAAGTTGCTTTCACAATGTTTTAAGGTAGAAGTTTTAACTGAACAAATATTACTTTGTAGAGGTATGTTTGTATTTATATTGTGTAATTTCAGTTAAGGCATAAAAGTTATAGTTCAGAACGTGCAAAATTTTCATATGGGGTGTTTAATCTTTTGTTAGAGGTGGTAATGAGTGGGTTAGGTGGTTGGATAATTGGTTATAATCACTACTACTGTGGCAAAACAATATAAAACGTAAAGTAGAAAATGCTTGCATATTCTTTTATTATGGTTTTCTAGATGATGCTTAAAATATATGAAGTTTTTTTGGTGACGCTTGACCTGTTTCTCCATTTGTAAATTGATGAGTTGGTCTTTGTATCATGTGAATGGGTAACAATTTAATCGGGTCAAAAGTAAACACTTTCTGTCCTTTCATCGTCTTAATGAAAAGATAGCATACATATTAAATCATTATGTCTCCTTACTATTGTTCATTTTTTGAAAAAAAAAATGGTACTGGTAATTGACTAATTGCATATGAACTTTTTGATTTTGGGTTTGTGGATTAGATTTGCACTTTAATGAATCATGTAGAATCATGGGTCGAACGAGTTGTGCGAGTAAAAATTTTGTTAATGAACACATTTATCGTCATTTACTAGTGTATAGCCGTTAACAGTGCATTATCATTGTGTTCGGGTTATGCAAAATGACTAATTTAAGATTCCATATCTCTCGGTTGAGGGGTATTTGCTCATAGGGTTATGTCATGATTACATTTTTTTATTATTATATGCAATGTCCTGTTATATTCATCTGACATTGATGTTTTTAGGTTCTGGGATTGCCCGTTCCAATCGAGAACATGATTCTCCGGTACGTCAAGTCAAAAGCTGATTGGTGGAGTGGACAAATGTTGCTCACTATAATCATAAATGTTACGTAGGGGGTGCCACAGTTACTTGTGTGAGTGCATAAAACAGGTCCTTATTTCAGTATATAAAAGGTTGTTGACTTAGTATTAGGAATCTAATATTAAAATTTTTGTTATCAACTTTAGGAGCAAGCTCAAATGACGTTACTAGATTGAATGGCAGGTGCAAACATTCCATCTTTGGCTTCTATGGAGCAGACTCGTATGCTAGCACACACTTTAGCTTAGTACATCAATCCTAAATTTCAGGTATTATCAGTATAAGATCCTTGTGCTTTTTAATGTTGTTACTTCTGTGACTTACATGTTCATGATATTTCTTCAGTTTGTATGGCAATACTGTGTTGATGTGTGTATATTTTAAGTGGAGTATGTCTGTAAAGATAGGCTTATCTGATCTTATCTTATGTCTTCAGGTTTGGGCTGGTCCTCTGTCTATTGTTCTGTGGAACAGATGATGTTCTATTGTTCTGTGAAACATATGATGTTCAGAAGCTGGAATGTATAAGCTGGAACAAATGATGTTCAGAAGCTGTTAACTATACTTGAACAGAGTACAAGAGTGATATATTTGGGGAATGAGGTGAGCCTTCACGCTGAACGAACATACTGAACAGAAATTGATGACAAGGGTTGTTGAACAAACACACAACACACGCTGAACGAACACACGGTGAACAAAACAAACACATGCTGAACGAAACAAACACATGCTGAACGGACTTGGTTCAGCGGCAACTTGCTTTAACATCAACTTGGTTCAGCATACCGATAATGGGTCGGTTCAGCATGTGTCGGTTTAGCGGGGTCGGTTCAAAGGGGTCTGTTTAGCGGGGGTCTTATAAGTGGTTGTTTGTGATGTAGGGTTTCAGATGGCGGGTATATGCTCATGGTTATTGATATGGTGTTACATATGTTGGTTTATGATAAGGGGTCCTGATGATGGGTTTCTAGTCTCGGGTTCCGGTGAGTCCTATTTTTATACATGTGAAAATGGTTTTAAGATGTTGGAATTAAACTTATCAGTTCAGTGCGTTGGTATGGCTTCATTTTTTCATAAAAAAATCATCAAGTTTTGATTTTTATGAATTATTTTATCAGATCATTTAAATTGGTATATTATTTTGTAAAAAAAAATCATTTTTTTGTTAAAAAAATAGATTTTTTGATAAAAAAAAATAACAACTTTTGATTTTTGTTACATATTTAATCAATTTATTCAATTGGGATTTTTTTATATATATAAATAATTATAATTGTTTGACTAATGTTTATCATGTTTTGAAATTTTCAGAAAGATCCAAGTGTGTCTCCAGTATCCACAAAGATTGTTTCAGTTTAGCGGTTGGTTCAGTGGGGGTTGCTTCAGCGTGGGTTGGTTCAATGCGGTTTGTTCAGCGCGGGTTGGTTCAGCGTGGGTTTGGTTCAATTTGGGCTTGATTTAGTGTGGGTTTAGTTCAGTAGGGGTTGGTTCAGCGCAAGTTAGGACAACGCGGGTTTGGTTCAGTGAGATGCAACAAACACTAAAGATGTCATCAGGAAGCTTGGCTTAGTGGCACGCAGAAGGGTTCAATGACCTCTGCACATGTTGAACGAGGGCACGCTGAACGAGGGCATGCTGAACGGCTCAATGACCTGTGCACATGCTGAACGAGGGCATGCTGAACGAGGGCATGCTGAACGAGGGCACGTTGAACGAGGGTACGCTGAACGAGCACACGTTGAACCAGCAACTTTGACCAAACAAATCTGGATCATCCATTTCCTAAACTTATAAATCTGGACAGTAATAATTAGGTAACCATTAGATTAAATCAATAACTGCAAAGTAACTACCTCACTTCTCCACTCTATCATCAGAAACCCTTCTCCCAATCTTCTTCATTAAACTATCATCTAAAACCGCCATTCCTTTTTGTTTTCCTTATTTCTATTGCTCCATTTCTTTCTTCGTGTTACTGTGAAGCCATCATCCGAGTTGTGAAAGAATGTCAAATGGATTGGAGCAAGATGCGATTTTTGGGAAGCATGGTGTTGATATTTATTATGTATATTTTTAAATTTTAGTTCGTCAATATATCAAGTATTCATACTTGTGACTTGTGAGGGTGGGTTATTGGTAGACTCAGTTATTGGATATTGTGTTTTGTAACCTCAAAACATTTGTCAAATGATAAATGACATCTGCTACAAAATGAACTTTATGTTTGCTTATAAGGGGCTGTTTGGGATTACTTATAAGGGGCAGTTTGGGATTGCTTATAAGGGGCTGTTTATAATGCTTATAATGACAGGTTTTACATGTTTGCCTGTTTGACCCATTTGGATATTACTAATTTTAATTAGGTACACTGGTATTTTGTATGTATGTAAGGTATAAGAAGAGAAGTTTGACATGCGACTGAAGGGTGCATAGCCGTTTCCCTATTTTCTTATGATCAATATTGTGAGGTTATTCGTTGGAGGTGACAGTTTGACCCGTTTACATTTAAATGGGCCAATTTGGGTTACACTGTATCTTTCATGGACCAAATGAGCTAAACTAAAGGGTTTTACTATAATAGAAATCGGCCAAATAGGTTCCACATACCGAAATGTGTTGAATTTCCTCAAAACTGTCTAATGGGATTTTATTTATAAAGTTACAGCAGTTATGTAATAGTATTGTTTTATATCGATATTTCACACATTAATAATCTGAATAATAAAAAAATTGATAAAAAGCGTTGGTAGAACCTGTTAAAACCATCAATTAACAGATGAAACTAATACTTATTTTTTACACGTTCAGGAACAATGACAAGTCTGACTAACGAGTGCACCAGCAGGAAATCAGTGAAGTTTGCGTTCCCACTGCTTGCAGACATGTATGTGACATTTCTTAGTAGACGTAGTGCACGCCATGGTCAATTGGACGCCAAGGGACAACTGACGCTTCTATCTTTATGATGTACATATGGTTGAAAGTTAATATAAGTTCACCTTTTGCACCCAAAAAAAAAATAGTGGCGAGAGAATCATCCAGGTACCGAATCTAACCAGTTTCAGCCGGTATCAAAATATGTGATACATCATATACCTGTGCAATTTAAAAAAACAGATAATGACTGCTGAGATTCAACGAGACCCATTTTTTTCCCTGTAAAAAAGTATTCTTTTTTACCCGTTACATGAGCTTTACAGTTACTTACAGCTATCTCTACCATTGGAATTAAAGAATCTTGATTATGGCTCCGCTACGATCATTTATACTTTTGTTCGACTACTAATTAAAGTCATTTGTGTATTTCAAGATGCTGCAGAACATGTCGTGCATTGTGTTATTTCAGCTGGAGTTAGGGAGTGAAGTTGAGGGTGCGAGATGGTGTGCGACAGATTTTAAGGAATAGTCAATGTATTATTATATTATTTCTTATGGATAGCAACCTACTCTGTTGATGGATACTTCTCCAGAATTTAGGTATGTTGGGCGTGTTTTCTTCCTAATAGTTTTAGTCAAGGGCGTGTATAATTTAGTCTATGGAAACCAAGGTTTTTGTTGTATTCATGTGTTACGCTCTTTTCTTGGCCTGTTTTGCTTTGTTTGGCCCACGTTCTTCTTTCTTTTTTGGGATTTCGCATATTTTGTTGTTTAATAACTTAAGTTTCTTTCATTACACTTCTTTTGTTTATCGTGGTTACTTTTTAATTTAATCCTTTTAATAAAGTAGATTGTGCTCAGGTTCCCGAATGATTGGCTTCCACTTTACCGTATAACATGGTGACAGATGTTTAGGGGGAGCATTGGGCGGTTTGGGGCGGTTTTTGACTAAAACCAAACCCCAAACCGAAACTTTGGTTTTTAAATTTTGTTACCATCTGTACTGCAATTAGGTTGTTAATGATAAGGGAATCGTTTGAATCTTGCGGCTGACACTGAATCTTGCTACTGCTATGCTACTGATGGTGGCACAGGTGTAATGTCGGGAGGTACGTACTTCTAAACCAGTTTATAGAGAAAGTTTGTAATGATATTTATTTTTGATAGTTGCGTGTATATAACATGTTTCATGGCTGATATGCTGAAAAAGTTGACTGAAATTGTCTACTCAACAATTTAAGTGATATAAAGGCAAAGTTCTTAGCAGAAATTACAACATGATTATTCAGATTCTATGGTAGTATAAGTGTTAAAACTTTGCTTCAGGTAGATGGTGTAACAAACCGCAATTTTCCACGTCTACATTATTTCCAAACTTCGACAAGTTACTATTCACCGATCACTATTCATCATTTCACTATTCATCATTTTTGGAGTCGGTTTGAGATTTCGAGAAGCGTTCAAAAATTTTACTATTCACAAAACATTATTCATGATTATCGTTCACCCGTATATTAGTTCATGCACGAATATGCATTATTTTAATTTACGTATGTTCAAATATTTAATAAACGTTATCACTCAGTTTTTACTACTAACGTATACCCAATACTCCCGACTATGATCCTAACACATTTTTGTACTCATTATAATGATATAAAAATTATATTATTAATTTACACGATGTTTTCAAGTCAACTGCTACATTTTACGTTAGGAGCTTATTACTCCGTCGGTTTGCGTTATTTCAACCCGATAATTATTTTAACACCTGATTCTCATCAGGAATGTAATTTCATAATTTTTACAACTTCGTCATATTTTATTTCAACTCGACACGATTTATTTTAAGTTAACACGGTACCCGATAACATACAAGACTTCTACACAAGAAAAATGCATTTTTTCTTCTCAAAATACATGTGCAAGAGTTTTACTTCTACTTGACCCCTTATTTACCATAATACCCTAAACTAGATATTTGTAGCAAATAAACTTCATTTTTAACATAAATATTCATTTTACAAATCATAAAACTAGGTTTTCTATCATCTCTTCCTCTCTTCTCCTGATCGGCCAAGAACAAGATCCAAGAAGAAACCATTGATTTTTCAAGAACCAAGTATTTATCAAATCCTAGTAGTGATCTAGTTTGGGTTTTGAAATAAAAACCACAAAGATTAAATGGGTTTTCATCACCATCTTTCAATAATCATCACAAGTAAGTTACTAATAATTTTCCTACTCTTTTAAACATTTACTTGATGTATTTTCATGATCTAGTAACAAAAACATGCAAATATACTATGATCCATACCACTTTTAATTTGTTTTACTACATATAATGAGTTTTTGATTATCCCATGATTATTCCCATGAAACCCACCATGGTTAGTGATGTTTAGGACCCCATGACACCCTAAGAAGGTGTATGGTAGGATTTAGTACTTGTGGAGTTGATTTGAAGTAGTTTGGTTAAGTTTTGTACAAGTTATTAACTAAGAAAACCAGGTTTTGACAATATAAATAGTTGCTGTCCCATTTTGTAAAACGTGGGAAACTCAGGGGCTAGGGTGTAATTTTGGACCAAAGTTTTAGAAAATACTTTCAAAAACGAAGCTATGGGCGAAAGAACGGATTAAAACGAGCTTTTAACGAAGGAGAAATGATTTTTACAAGTTTAACGACAAAAACTATTTTCTGAAAATACAACTTGCTGTTGGACGATTTTCAACGGACAAAACGAGGCGTTAGACGTATTCTATAGGAGTCGAATTACTAAAAATATATTAGTATATGTTAATACGAAACCGGGGATATAAAGAACGTAGAAAACAAGCTTATAACGACCGAGATACAAGCTTTTAAAACTCGACGTACACTATACTTTTTCTTCAGCACTAAACTAATAGAAATTTCTAAGTGTTGACCCTTTCGCCAAGTGACCATGTTCAACCCCACTTTTCTCATTGATAAACCGATTTCTGGAAAATTTATATCATTGACAAAAAGTTAGCACACCCAGCCTAGTTTTCAAAACATCCAACCGTTTGTCAAAAGGATTAATATCGAATAACTTATGGCCTTCTATACTTTCCTGAAAACTTACCAGAATCTGCCAAAACAGCCCAAACACCTTACTTCACGGCTATTTTCTTTATGATTGAGACCTGTATGGACAAAATTTCAGTGTTACAACTTTTATATAATGTGAAAAGCTTCCTAAAAATACTGAGCTTCTTTCCTAACTCTTAATATTAAATATTTCACGACTAGTTTCGCGAGGCCACTTGGTCATATTTTCAAAGTATGAAAAATGTTATTTTTCGACGATAAACATTATTTTCAAATTTCACGAGTGGTATCGATAACATACGTATTTGCATGTATAGCATTGTATCATTGCTTACCTTAGATCATATCATTCATATTAGGTTGCGGCTAGAGTACGCGCCTTATTTCAGTTCATACATTTTGTCATCATATCGCTTGTAACAGGTGAGTATTCACGAACCTCTTTTTCTAACTATTTTAATCGTTTTGGGGTGGATGCATGAATTATACTTGAACTAAATTGATTGTTATTTATTGAACTCTTTTGACCTAAACTTTTGAATATATAAAACGTATGTACTCACCAACTATTTTCATAGTTGACCCATTTTCTCTCATGCATTTCAGGTGATCGTCAGTAAGCTTTTCTTCAAAGTCTTTGCATAATGAAGTTTTCACATGTCACTACTGATCATTATGTACTAAAATGCTATCTTTTGGGAACCAAACTTTATATTTTAAGTTGCCAATGCCGGCTATAACAATGTTGTAATGTTATAATTTTCCTTTAATGTAAATTATGGTATTGTTCTATTTCTCTTTGGCAATGTATATTGATTTCGTTGCACCTCGTGTTTCTGCCTTCGGCGGGGTGTGACAGATGGTCTTGCAGCGATACGAGGGCAAGAGGGAGAATGGGCTGTTAAGGGTTACAATTGTGGCTACATTAAGCGAGGTATGCACTACCCCCTGCCACGCACAATAAAACTTTTAATGTTAAAGTGGTAAAGATTACACTATATTTGTGTTTCTAGGTATTATCACAACATTGTATTCATTTCCTGTTAAAGTTGCAGTCGTGCCTACATTAAGTCGGATTGTAGCAATTGTAAAGTGAGATTGCCCCTTCTTTTAATTACTCCGGTAGTTAAGTTAAAGAATTGAAGTGTGGAAGATTGGACATCTCACAGACTTATTGGAGATATCATGTTGTGTTTCATAACACAAGTAGTCCGACTTTAGTACACTGTACTCAACGTTTGTAATATGAACCGATTCAATTTATTTATGTATTTCTAATGTATAGTACAACGTAATGGACTGATACAACACAATGGACATTTGTTCCAGGTCATATGAGTTAATATATTTTGTTTATATATGTTAGAATGTTTCTAATTAGCTTAATTAGCTCTGCTGATAACATACCCTTTTCATGGTTCCTCTTATACGATCTATCTTGGATATCAAATTGCCTCCACACTCTATTCAACCGGAACCCGGTTCGTCGATTGCTTTCTGCTAAGTATACATGTTTTATTTGAGGTAATATTAATTTGTTAACGTAGGAATGGTATTCGCTTATAAAACAGTCCCCGATCAGCATCATATCAAAAATACTTCTCAATGTGTTTTTAGTCAAATTACAGGGTGAAATTATGTAATATTACATTATATATTTATATATGTTTTTGAAATCTGTTATTCATTTCAGCGTATCAGATTGGTTAGCTAAGTTTCGTGCACAACCTTTTTTTCAGTTTCTGATGCTTGCTATTTTATGGATTGCAACTGTTATGCTATTTGGTCAGCATGGGCTAAGGCCCCACATTTAGATAAGGGTTTCGAAAAATGTTCCCTGTAAAATATTTTTGTATACATGATTTTTTTTGTAGATCAACATTTATATGTATTCTAAAAAATATTTGTTTGAATGTTTTGTTGACTTTTTTCAATTATTGTGAAAGATCATTATTTATGCATTTTTTTGGTATTTTAAAGTGATAATGTTTTATTTTTTGGTTTTGTTTAATGTTTTAACGATGTTTTAAAGTTTTTCGACAATCAAGTTTTTAGTTTATTCGTTTGCTATGTAAATGATAAATTATGTGATATAAAACTTCCCCGATGCAACGCACGGGTATTATGCTATTGTTTTTGTTGATGTTATCTAGCCATGTGTTAACTTTATGTCTAGTAGTCGAATGTGTTGTCTGAATAAGATAATATCTTTAGATTTTTATCTTGTTGACATCTTTTCTCACTAACAAATTTGTTTTAGTGGATTGAGAACTAATCATTTGCCATCTCACTTCGTTCTAGCTTTTATATGCTCATCTCGCATAACTGTAATCCCTTCACTTGCATATAGTTTTAAGAGTTAATTGCATTTTTGGTCCCTGTGGTTTGGCCAAATTGCAGATTTGGTTCTCAACTTTTTGAAAGTGCACCAGACGTCCTCATTTTCAAGTTTTTGTTGCATTTTTGGTCCCTGGGCCCACATGCCATCAGTGCTGCTCCGTTAGTCACCCCATGTGCGTTGCACACGATGGTTTTTTTGTCTTTTCACTTACTAAAAGACACTAACCACTAATTGTCATTTTTTCTTTACTTCTTCCTCAACCGTCACCACTCACTAGAATCTTAAACAATCTTCATCCTCTTCCTTTAACTTCATCTTCATTACCACACCCACCATTATTGTATTTCTAAAAACACCATTAAATCAAAACACCCCAATTCAATACCATAATAAACCACAAATAACTTAAAATGAAACTCCCCCCAAATCATAATCTACACAATCTCCTGCTTCCTTATTTAAAATCAAAACCCCTTTTGTTTCTAAAAACCCATTTCTTCATCATAATATCAAAAATATTTTTTGTTACTGTAAGAATGCCCTCTTTCATTTTATCAATCCAACACTTAAAAAAATACATGAACTTCATTGTATTAAACTCTCCATCTTCTTCATTTATACATTTTTATCCCCAATCATTACCATCCATCACTATCTTTAAAAAATAAAAACTCAAATCAACAGGAACTAAAAATCCATTATCATCATCAGGAACAAAAAATCACTTCTTTATCATAGTCATTATCATCATCAAGAACAAAAAAATAATACACACTCGATTCACCATCAAGAACAAAAAATCTTTTAAAAACCCAGTTCAGTGTCAAGAACAACAAAATCAAATGCAAACCCATTTGAGCTACCAAATCAATCCCAAATTGCAGGGGTTTTTTTTTGTTTTTTTGTCTTTAAAAACCCAGTTCAGTGACTCAGTCTTCACCTTTTTCTTCTTCACAAAAATGAGGTATGGGGTGATAGGGCAAAAGAGGTGACGCGTTGTGGTGGTAATGAGAGTTGGTGAGGAGTTTGAGGGCGCGTGTTGTTGTAGATCGTGAAGAGAAGGGTGTGTGGAGTGGATTGGTGGTGGCGGTGAGGTGACAAGGGTGGCGGTGGAGGGTTGCAGGTAGATGTATAGGGGCGGCTAGGGTTTTAGGTGAGGAAGAGAGAGTGTTGGTGTTGATGATGATGAATAGTGAGGACAAACAGTGGGGATAAGAGTTGTGGTTTGCTCTCATCTCCATCATCTTCTTGGTGGGAGAGAGAGAGAGAGAGAGAGAGAGAGAGAGAGAGAGAGAGGATTTGCAGGTGTGAGTGATGATGATGATGAAAGTGGGGTGGATTTTATATAAAAAAGAAAGAAAAGTGGGTGAAATGACAAAAAAACCCTCGTGTGCAACGCACATGGGGTGAGTAACGGAGCAGTGTTAACGGCGTGTGGGCCCAAGGACCAAAAATGCAACGAAAACTTGAAAATGAGGACGTCTGGTGCACTTTCAAAAAGTTGGGGACCAAATCTGCAATTTGGCCAAACCACAGGGACCAAAAATGCAATTAACTCTAGTTTTAATGCTAATAGGATTGAGTCTTAGAGATTTGAAATTTGTGTTTGGGTATCTTTCAATCGACCTCTTTCCAAATTGCATTATTGCTTCCGCTTTCCAAAAATCACTTCCATCACTATTTAGCTATAACAATACTCTAATCCTTTCCACCTCCTCTGAGAAAACCACATGCCTCGTCATGCGATCATCTCGCATTGATAGAGAAGAGCTACGAGACATCGTGGATGAAGTTCTTTGTATGCTAACCAACATCTGCAAAAACATTACTAAGCTCATCGCTTTCATTAACCTTCAACCTCCCAAACACTTTATCGTCATTCTTATACGATGCATTACACAATATGTTGGATGTCCACCAATTAAGGAGGAGAGAAATTCATTCATATATTTGTATTTTGTCAAAATGTATTTAAAGAACACCTACTCATGTTTCTTGCACCCTAAAATACCAAAACATAGGTACACACCATTTAGTTAAAATCGGTTCACAAAACCGCAAGTGTTTCAAGCCTTTTTTAACCCAACATCACTAGTTTGTACCAATATCTCATCAAGTGAAAAACACATCATATGTTTGACAAAGTTCTTCATCTCCATAACCAACAACTAATGGAGTCTAGGATCTCTCTTAAACTAGGACTTCACAACCTCATTTTCTAGAACACCATCATAGGATCTCATCATTTCGTACTCAACACATATCATGCACGTCATTGTCAGTGCAAATGATATAATAATCAAAACTGTCATTCCCAACACTTTCTCAACACATCGGTTTAACCAACACTCTCCCATCACATAATGTCATTCTCATCCTCATATAGGTTCTTAATATTCTTTATTCCTTTCTTATGAAATGTTTGTTCCTAGGTGCTTATTGTCTTCACTTCTATTTGAATCCATTCAAGCATACATTATGGCATGATACATCATCTTTGGTAAATGATAATGTCGTTAAAGGTCATGTAGGTTTAAACCATGTTAGTATTCTTTCATCCATTGTCTTTCGATATAGGTCATTCTTTCTAAACGTATTCCGTTTTCATTAGTGCCAATAATAATCAATCACATCATAACCCGTAGCCATCATTGAATATCAATGTCCATTCACATTTTCTCTTTCTCTTAACATTACGTAAGTCATATTCCTTTATCCCTTGAGTTGTGAATTTTAGATTGCATAAGTCCATATGTTCAATCTTTATATTTGTTATAGCAGTTTCTATACACACGAGTTTCTAATTCTTTAAATAGTTGTCTACGTTATCACCACCACCTTCCATCATCACATTCACTAATCACCACCATGGATTAGTGTAAAACCGACTTCTATCAATCTTGTGATGTTGTCAAATTTTCAATAATTTTACTAAGTATAATGAAAATCGTTATCCCTCGTTCAAACTCTATCGATACGCGTGTTTTTACTTGCAACTTTGTCATTTCCCAATCAGATTTAATATAGTGCTTCTGTTTTATAAAAATTTATGGAATTAGAAAATTGTGTCGACCTTCGAAAAGCTGGTCTGTTAAGAATTTGAGTCTGGCGGAAATGGCGGAACTAAATTTTGGGATCCGCAAGTGTAATATCTGGGTATTCCCAGTTTTGGCCCAGCGGACCAGGCGGAACCAAAAACAGGGTTCCGCCCGTGTAGCCGTTTGGTGCTGCCAGTAACCTGCAGATTTTTCTTTATTTTTCTCAATTTTTCATTCTCTCAAACACCAACACGTGCACCAGTCACCTTAACTCTTAATATTTCAATTTCACTTCATTTCTTCCTTCTAGGCACTACTTTGAGGAATTTTATCATATTATATTCGCATTTTTATTGTATTTTCTATTAGAAGAATACACCTTATTTTCTCTTATTTTTCTTTAAGATGAAATATATTGCACTAATCTTTTCATTGTAGGTTCACCATCATATACACTCGATTGTATATTATCTACTCATCTAAGGATGAAGCTTGCATTAATTATTTTCTTATTTTAGGAGCTTCTATTATACTAACCTTTATTTTGTAGGATTCTTCATCCTTGCATCATATACGTAGGTACCCTAGCAACGGGGAGTATTGATCAAAGGAGAATCGATCATGCACTAACCTTTGTTTTTCTAGCTTTCTTATTTCTTGCATCACATACGTTGGTACCCTAGCAACGGGGAGTATTGATCAAGGGGAGCTACATTCAAGGGAGAGCATGCATGCATTCATTTTTATTCTCATTCTTCGACACACTTCTGTGTTTCGACAAAAAGAATGAGATAAATCAACATAGTCCAACATGCATTTCATTCATCATGCAATTTTTATATAATTTTTATGTTACACAACACTAACCTTGATGTAGGTCTAAGATCTTGATTTGATCCATGGATCCGCTAACAATCTAAGGGACACAACAACCATAGGAAATTGGAGTGGAAAACTGAACTTCACAAGGGATGATGCAAGCTCGCCATTTCGGGGAGAAATGAAGTTAACTCCAAGGACACACCCTTTTTGTTTCGACAAAAGGGGGGAGAAGAGTGTAAACGGAGAAGGAAATGTAGAAGGTGTTACGGATACAAGTAAGTAATACGAACACAAGTAACTTTTTACATTTTACTATCTATCACGTTTACATATTTTGTAATCATCAAAAAGGGGAGATTGTTAGTGCAAATATTACGATATTTAATCTATACAGTCTCGTTTGTTTTGATTGATGACAAACATATAACTTGATACATAACGTAAAATGTACAAGTTACTTGTAGTCTTATTTTGTCTCAACATACATTCAACACCTCTCAACGTCTCGAGTCCTCGTATGCTACAACACAGGTTCGTACATGTTTGTTATGTGGCATTATGTTCAAACCCCTTGACTAACCATTTAGAATGACTAAAATACTTTTAGAGTCCTTAAGTATTTTAGGTGTCAAAGTACACTTTAGGTGTTAAATAAAATAAGTGCCACATTAGGTTTCTAGATAATATTAGTAAGTTTACAATCTATAAAAATGCGTCTTATAACAACATAAGTACATAAAACATTTTTAGTAACTTACTAAATATCATATAGCTAGCTAATATACTTTTTATATACAAGTAACTTACCTTTTTAAATTAGTATATACATTTGTCTAAAAGTATTTTTCATAAAATGGAAAACACACTTTTATTACCTCATGAATAGTGTCATCTAAATTTGGAAAGATTATTGTAAGATATGTCATAGATTTTGTTTAGACTTACTGTAACACCCCCATTTTTAAGTTTGTCGCAGCGGAAAAGTAATTTAGGTGTTACGGTGAGGATCGAAGTTTTAACCACATAAAACGGTTTAAAAGAAACGTTTTGAAAGTTCTTTGTCATTTAAATAATAATTTTGATAAAAGATGAACCATTTAATTTAAAATCTTATGAAAAGATATAAAGACTTGTAAAAATGACAAATTTGATTTTTACACCATTTTAATTTATCAGAGTAATAAATGCCCACTCCGTGTCTTGTCCTGCTCCGTTAAATTACCTGAGATACACATGCTTAAAAGTGTCAACACAAAGGTTGGTGAGTTCATAGAGTTTTAGGAAAAACCCTTTATTTTGTTAAATTTCAAGAATATTTGGTATTGATAAAATACAAACAGTAATGAAACAAGTATTGAGTATAATCACAATTAAATCACATAAATATTCAATCACATTCAATAAAGAATCAATAATCTTAACATGAGCTGGAAACTCATGATACTAAATAAATCAGATATACAATTCACGTATGGTCAAACCTATACAGTTGTATCTAAATATATGTTGAATACATATATATTTCCTTTATAGATATTGCACCAAGCCTCATGACACGCAAGACGTTAACAGAAGGGGTGTTTTATCAAATCAATGACAGATTTTGCCCTCGTGTAATAGGTGATTTGCCAATTCCTATTTTTACTCAAATATAGTGTATCACGACTAATGCGGCTAACCAATTGCAATTGGCATTCCGTCAAGCATTAGTGGGATCGGAGGTCAATCCAAAACAGGTTTCGAAGCTGTCCACTATATTCGCGCTCACTTTTCAGTGATTAATGGCTCATGATAGAGGGACTATATGGCGATAAGCTAACTTAGGCAATATCAAGGACTAATGGGTTCATTTAGCACACATCATGAAATCAAGTATCGTATCACAGAAATCCATTTGAAAACAGTATCGTTTGAGTATCAGAAATTCAGTTTGAAAATATCATCATTTGAGTATCATAAATTCAGTTTGAAAATATTATCATTTGAGTATCAGAAATTCAGTTTTGAAAATATCATCATTTGAGTATCATAAATTCAATTTGAAAATATTATCATTTGAGTATCAGAAATTCAGTTTGAAAATATCATCCTTTGAGTATCAGAAATTCAATTTGAAAATAGTATCGTTTGAGTATCACAAATTCAGTTTGAAAATAGTATCGTTTGAGTATCACAAATTCAATTTGAATATTTCGACAGTAACACATTTATATCACATACCACAATAATCGAATTGAGAACATTTTCATATGAATAACAATATTTCAGTCAAATAATTCATCAATAAAAGTATATATGATCGAATAAAAATAAACATGATGCATGACAAGTGTGCTACGTGACTCCTAGGCCTTCCAAGATAGAGGCTAGTCACGCTCGTGTTTCTATATAACAATATTTATACGTAAACTATATATAAAAGTATATATGATCGAATAAAAATAAACATGATGCATGACAATAATTTAACGTGTAACATGGATTGAAGAAGGATGTAGACGACTTACAAACACCTTAGAGGTGATAAAGAGGTCGAGTGAAATAGAATGGAACACAAGAATTTATCACGTTCGAAATATAACCCAAACGTTATATATATAAATCAAACCCGATAATCCCTTTCTTGTTTCCAATCAATCTAGCAATTGACTTCTGTGTTGTAGGAATAATTTTTAGGAAGAATGGAATATGTGAAAGAGAGTTTGAGAATGGTGAAGGACAAGTGCATGCATGAGACGTTTATATATATCAATTGAAATGAATCGTAAGGTGTGAAAACACTTCAAAGAAACACATAAACTATGCATTGTCAGTGATATTAGCTTCCTAGGACGATTTTTATTATTTTAATAGGAGATGGGAGTGCACAATTTGAGGAGGATGTCTTTGAGATTATTTATATGTCGACATCAAATATGTATACATACACGATTTGCTTAAACCTTGTACTACTCGATTTTAGCTGATCATGGATGATATTTGAACATGAAATCAACTTAGAAATATTATTAGGATCATTTAGAAACAAACGGGGATTAAAACGGTTAAGTTTTGAATAATATATAAATCGATTGAGTTGATTTTGGTTCAATCACTTTGCCACTTAAAAATGTATCAAACGTCGTCCAATGAACTTGGAATTTGACACACTAATATTTGGCTAGGTGGTGAACGAGACGGTGCAAAAATATATAGGTGTCGTGTGTACGAATTGAGAATAAACGAGGCGTTTTGGAGCTTATTTGGTCGACTTGTATGAATTATTATTAATAAAAATGGGTTTTTGTGTTTGGGCCGGTTGGGCTTATGAAAGAACAAGGCCCATTTTGTTTTGTGATTAATATTATTAATTAGGATTAGTGAAATTAATATTTTGTTAATTGTGTTGATAACTTGTTTTGTCGTTTGGCGAATTTTGCAATATCGTAATTGTGACCATTTTAATATACTAAGAAAATTTTAAATTTCCCCGTAAAAATGGCAATTACAATAATGACGAAGATTAATATATAATTAGACGTATTTAATTATATGGATTTTTGTGAGGTTTTACAGTACCCACATGTCATTCTGAATTTCGTCCCGAAATTCAAATTTAACGTGATTACTTGAGTGGAGAATTTTTTTGAACAGAGGGTTGTCGAGAGATTTTTATCCGAAATTCAAGGAAACGGGATTTTAGTTAGATTTACCTGTATTTAAACAAGACAAAATAACTGATGTATTTAAGGGTTGTGAATATTGAAAAATAATGGTCAGGAATAGTGGAAAAAAAACGACTAGTGAATAGTGAATACTAACGGTCGTGAATAGTAACTTAACGTCTATATTTGGTCCCAACGGTTAAAATTTTGAGCCTATAAATACTCCATTTAATTTCCTATTCTTTCATCATCCATTTTCCTATCATTTCACATTTCCTATTCTTAATCCTTTTCTCTCGTTAAATACTTCCGAAAATGCCGAGCCTAATTACTATTATCGCAATGGTATATATCGTTTTGGCCATCACCTATTTGACTTTTGTTCCAGATGAAGATTATGTAATTTTGGTCGGGATTGTGGGGTTCGTAATACCACTCACGGTTCTATCATATGGTGTTGATAAGATATGGAGGCACTAGTCTCAAGCTAGGTTTATTTAAAATGTATCCTTGTTATGTTTTTATGTAATCTTCAATAAATATGGAATAAAACTTATTTGTCTTTATCTTTAAGAACTAGGCTTGCTATTGTTTCTAATGGTGTACTTATACTTATCTTTTAGAATAATCAGAGTAATTCATCCTATGGTGGTTCTTGCTATGGTACTGTTGATGGGAATCCTTATTGTTATGCCGGGTCAGCTTATTGAAGATTCTACGCTTTTTATTGTAATCATTGTAATAATAGCACTTCCTATGCTAATTATAGGCCTATGTATTAATTTCTGTGGTTTCTAATAAAATTTTCGCTATTGATGTTTTCCATAAGCCTTTGTGAACTCTTAGGTTTCTAATGTTTTTACTTTTCTCGACTTACTGTAATAAAAGTGATGGGTATTAAGTGTAAATATCTATTGGAGTTTGTCAAAAATAAGGTTTATAAATAGTTTATTTAATCTCAAGATTTTGCTTTTACATGAAGATTGTTATTTAGAAAATTTGAAAACATAACTGTTCCATTTATGACATAATTCTTTCTAAATTATACATAGGTAGCTAGGCTATGTATAATTGAGGACCAAATGATGTAATGCTTGGCTCAGTAACAATGGTATTTATTTTTCTTTAAATTGTTTTAGATGGTTCAGTCTCAATGATTGAATGACATCTAATTATTTTCAAAAGAATTTAGTAAATTTTTTTTTTTGTTCATAAATATGGTAATGAGTCAGGAATTTCTAAGGTGATACTAGGATATCCTTGGTATAAACTTAAAGTTCATGAGATAATTCTTACAGGGTGGTAATAATCTATCGTTCAGTCACTCTTATTGTTCTCTTAAGGTGAGTTGGTCTAAAATCCATAAAACTTTCATAGATATGCTTATAAGGTATGGCCTTCTTATTTTCTTTTCTTACTATATCGTTGCTAATTGGAGGAACTATGGTTACTTCAAGTATTACTGCAATGATACTGATTACTAACCTCTGGATATTCTTAGTACTTTGTTAGGTCCTTTAGAATATGGAGCTAATTATTTCATTGATGATAGACTGAATTGAATCCCTACTGTAATCTAATTTCAAGATATGTCTGGGTAGTATCTTAGATAACTTATCAACTCTTGATATAGGATTGCTAAGGAACAAACGGAGTTATTTACTAAAGCTAATGTTCAATAATCTTCTCTCTATTCTTCAAGTTATCTTCCAAAAATTTGTCTTATAAAATTCTATGGTTATAGCCTAATCATGGTAGGTATAAAGTATCATAATAATCATAGGTATTCTTAAGGTAAATTCGAATATATTCACTATAATCAACATTATATTAATAACTTGATTGATTGTTTTTGCAAACAAACAATACAAGATCTTTTATTAATACTCTATTGATATGAGGGGAGTCATTTGTCTATGAAAGAGAATAACAAATGGTGAGATTTTTCATGAAGGTATGGGAAATCATTACATGCATGCATAGCATCATGATGGAAAGAATTTATTAACAACAGAGGGTTAAAACGAAAGGAGATTTTTTTATTAAAGGTGGGTTACAAGTTTTTGAGAGTTTCGGAATTATTAGGAAATCTGTCATCACTAACCAAAAACTTTTTGGTTTAGTGGGTACAACTTTCTGTTCAGGGGAATTGAGTGAAGATACATCGTTTGAGATGTATTGTATCGAGAAATTTGGAATGTCAGGAAATAGAGAATTTGGAAAGATTTGGTATTGAGAAATATGAAGTATAAGGTGACGGAGAATTTGGCTCAATGTTCTTCTACGGCATCTCTTGACTTGAACTTCGTCCAACTTCGAATGCTGCTTGACCACCAATCAAATCTTCATATGATTCGGTAGCTCTCCTGATTCTTTGACGTAAAGGTGAACGAATAGGTGACGACGGAGGTGATTTCGGATTGAGTTCTATATTAGGTTGGGATTTTATTATTTGTACGTAAGGATCTTCATTATTCAGAGAATTTTTATTTATAGATGAGGTATTAGTATTATGGATATTTGTTTTGACATTCACGGGCGTTCCTGAAGACATGCTACAGTAGTAACCGAGAATAATATTTTATGAGTATTTTGTATGTTTAAAGATATAACAGTACAGATGAAATAACAATTGTATATGAGTAACTATTAAGCATGTAAGATAATCTCAATAAATAAAGTATGGAGCACGGCAGTCTGCAGACACGGAGGGTATAAAATATTATGGTGTAAAATCATTATTTTGAAAATGTAGTTATAGTTTTAATGTTTGAAAACATTTAATTCTCTATAACTGTATCTCTGATGCCAATCTGTAACACCCCAATTTTTAAGTTTGTCGCAGCGGAAAAGTAATTTAGGTGTTACGGTGAGGATCGAAGTTTTAACCACATAAAACGGTTTAAAAGAAACGTTTTGAAAGTTCTTTGTCATTTAAATAATAATTTTGATAAAAGATGAACCATTTAATTTAAAATCTTATAAAAAGATATAAAGACTTGTAAAAATGACAAATTTGATTTTTACACTATTTTAATTTATCAGAGTAATAAATGCCCACTCCGTGTCTTGTCCTGCTCCGTTAAATTACCTGAGATACACATGCTTAAAAGTATCAACACAAAGGTTGGTGAGTTCATAGAGTTTTAGGAAAAACCCTTTATTTTGTTAAATTTCAAGAATATTTGGTATTGATAAAATACAAACAGTAATGAAACAAGTATTGAGTATAATCACAATTAAATCACATAAATATTCAATCACATTCAATAAAGAATCAATAATCTTAACATGAGCTGGAAACTCATGATACTAAATAAATCAGATATACAATTCACGTATGGTCAAACCTATACAGCTGTATCTAAATATATGTTGAATACATATATATTTCCTTTATAGATATTGCACCAAGCCTCATGACACGCAAGACGTTAACAGAAGGGGTGTTTTATCAAATAAATGACAGATTTTGCCCTCGTGTAATAGGTGATTTGCCAATTCCTATTTTTACTCAAATATAGTGTATCACGACTAATGCGGCTAACCAATTGCAATTGGCATTCCGTCAAGCATTAGTGGGATCGGAGGTCAATCCAAAACAGGTTTCGAAGCTGTCCACTATATTCGCGCTCACTTTTCAGTGATTAATGGCTCATGATAGAGGGACTATATGGCGATAAGCTAACTTAGGCAATATCAAGGACCAATGGGCTCATTTAGCACACATCATGAAATCAAGTATCGTATCACAGAAATCCATTTGAAAACAGTATCGTTTGAGTATCAGAAATTCAGTTTGAAAATATCATCATTTGAGTATCATAAATTCAGTTTGAAAATATTATCATTTGAGTATCAGAAATTCAGTTTTGAAAATATCATCATTTGAGTATCATAAATTCAATTTGAAAATATTATCATTTGAGTATCAGAAATTCAGTTTGAAAATATCATCCTTTGAGTATCAGAAATTCAATTTGAAAATAGTATCGTTTGAGTATCACAAATTCAGTTTGAAAATAGTATCGTTTGAGTATCACAAATTCAATTTGAATATTTCGCCAGTAACACATTTATATCACATACCACAATAATCGAATTGAGAACATTTTCATATGAATAACAATATTTCAGTCAAATAATTCATCAATAAATATATATTTCTCATACCACAATAATCACATTGGAAGCATTGATTTATTATAAATCACAAATTATATTATTTTAATATCAATTAGGAAATTGATTTGAATCATGTAATTTATTTTATTTCATAAACTTATCAAGTTATCAAAGTATATGTAAGCATGTATCTCCCCCAATGAGTTAAAAACAATTATTTGAAATGGGGCTATGACTCACCTGGATTGATTTGGAAATGATGAAAAGTAAAGTAGGATGAGATTTATGGAAACGATTAAGGAAACGTATTTGATACGGAACCTGATAAATAAATTTATCAGAGAATATAACTAAATACTATTTGGTAAATACGAACGAATAACGAATAAGATTTATTCGTTATGACGAATAGATGATGTGCAGTGAAATTATTATGTCATGCATGATATGTTAAAATACTTTATTTAAAATATCCATCTTAGTTTTACCTTTCTAATCGTAAGTAAAAATATTAACTTTTTAAATATCGTTATATATATTATTAACGTAAAAATAAATAATATATATATAAAACATAATAAAAATGCATATGACGTGAGGGTTGCCGTAAAATAGAAAATAAAATAAGAATGTCAAATAGATTATGTGTAGTCCTTGTCCTTTTCCAATTTTACACTTTTTATTCTAACGGCGTTAGCGTCACACCGTTAGTCCTTTTTATATATATTTTACAATTATAGTCCACTTCATGTCCAATATTACAATCTAAACTTGGAAATTAATAATAAATCATTTTCTACCTTAATAATTCTGTTTTTACATTTTTAGTCCTTAGTTTTCACAGTTTTCAATATTAGTCCTTCTAGGTGTTGTCGCGTTACATTTTTAGTCCAAACGTTCAAAAATTATAGGAAAAATTATCTTAAAATTTCTGGAGCTTATTGAAGTTTATTAAAACTTATTTCAACTGCTTATTTACAAAAATAGCTTATTTTTCAATAAATGGGCTTTAACGAGCTAAATTAAAGGCCCGTTAACGTTTTAAAATCCTTGAGCGTTGAGACAAGTTGGGCTTATTCCTAGACTCATTTTTAATGTTATAAAATCATATCAAAATAGATTTTTGGTCCAGCTTATATGGAGAGCTTATTTTCAGCTTATTGGGCTTTTCAGTCCATTAAGCTTTATAAATAGTTTTTGAAAAATAAGTTTTTGTGGTTTACTTTGGCCAATTTAAAGGGTCTAAACGAGTTTATTATTACAAAGTATAAACACGAAACTTGTAGCTTGTAGCAAGGAGAAATAGGTTGTGTAAAAATATTGGGTGGTTATTAAGTCGGATTGAGTTTTAAAGGGTCATTTTAGACACGATCTGGACCAATTTTCTGAGTAAAAAGACTTAGAAAAATTCTAAGTGTTTTTGGTATATACGAGTTTTGCAATTTACTTTGGTCGATTTAGAGTGTCAAGATGATAGAATGCTCTTTTTGTAGTGGTGTATAGTTTTGTTTCCGAAGAAATACTCGTGAAAGTATGTTCCCCGGGTCGTTCTCCCAACGAGGGTTGAATTGATCTTGTCGACATGGTTTGTGAATCTTGTGAAATGAAATAGGATAGAAGAGATATTTTGGTTTTTGATTATACTACAAATGAGAATAAAATGCAATTAAAGCAAAGAGAACAAGCAAATAATGCAAAACAAATGAGCAAATAAAACAAACATTCTCAAAAATGAAATAGAAATAAAAACGTAAAGAAAACTTAACACGACTAGTTTAAAAAGAAAAATAAAAGCGATACTAGTCCTACGATTGCAAATTGAGTTTTTCTAAATAATAAGATATAAAAGAAAAATAACGTAAAAGGAAAATTATATTTTTGGCTTTTTAATTTTTATGAATGAAAAGGATATAAAGACTAATTAAAAAGGAAACACGTAAAAGAAATAAAAACTATTATTTAATAAACTAAAAATGTTTACTAGATAACGTGACTGAATAAAAGATACTAACTTGTTATGAAATAAATCCTAACTTGATAAAATTTTAGAAAAATTCGGCAGAGTTTCATTTAGATATTAAGAAAAGAAAACCTCACTCGATAAACGATGAGGCAACGATTATCTAACTCGATAATCTTGGCTAACTCGCCAAAAGAAATGAAACTTGATAAAATAATAAAACTTAACTCGAAAATAATAAAAGCCTCTAACTCGATAGACCCTATTTGCACCTAACTCGATAAACCTATTAAAAACCTAACTCGAAAGTCAACACAAAACTGAAACTCGAAAGTTTCTTAAAACCAAACTCGAAAGAATTTGGTATTTGCAAAGTGGTCCTAGAACTCGATAATAAAATATTCCAAACTCGATAGAACGAAAATAGTCAAACTCGATATACCCTAACTGCTAACTCGAAAGTATACTTTGCAAAATAGTCCCCAAAATGAAAATTTGAAACTCGATAAGATATATTATTTATTTTTTTACAGCTAACTCGATAGTAACTTTATTTTTTTCTAACTCGATATTAAAAAAAAAATAATTCTAACTTGATAGAAACATAACAAAACACCATTTTGATCCAAAATAAAGCTTAAAAATTAATGTTTTTCACCAAATCTTTCACTAATCAAACTAGTTTAACCATAAACTTTAAATCCCACCAATAAAAACAAGAT
Source organism: Artemisia argyi (assembly GCA_030686995.1). NCBI lineage: Eukaryota > Viridiplantae > Streptophyta > Magnoliopsida > Asterales > Asteraceae > Artemisia > Artemisia argyi. The sequence goes on from CM060705.1 coordinate 157,187,896, forward strand.
TTTAACAACTAAAAATTAAAGACTTTTAGAAAGATAAAGCTTTTTAGAGAGAGAAAGTAAAATAAGACTTGACAAAAATTAAACCAAAATAATGCAAAGAAGTTAACATAAAACTAAAAACTTACAATAAAACTAGCCTACCTAAAAAATGAGGCATACAACTCTATTTATAGGCTAGGGGCTAGGGCTTCACTAATCTTTTACATTGTTGCATATTTAGCCCCTAGACCTTTACAAATCATGAAATACAAGCTTAAACATTATAAAATGTAACTAATACACTTAATATTAAACGTAATGACCTTGTAACTTGGAGGATTAGAGTTGACTTTTCTTCCTAAGTTCTTCAAAGGATCAAAATTGACAACTTGTGAATACTTGGAGTATTTTTCATGTCAATAACTTCACGCTTCCACTAAGGGTCTCTTTTGTCATTCTTTGAATCTTTAAGAATTTGAATTGTCGTTTTGGGCTTTTCTAGGATAAATTTCTTCCTCGGCTTCGGCTTTTTACCTTTTTCCAATCTCGTGCTCTTTTTTGTCGGTTTTGCTTTGTTTTTGTTCATTTTTCACATATCCGTACCTGTACATACACAAATACAAAAACATACATTCTCTTGGCATATTTGGTTAGTATTTGACGTACTTGGTCTGATTTTAGGTCTAAAAAGGATGTGTGAATAAGCACTCATCAAAATCCCCCAGACTAAGGTATTGTCGTGCCCTCACGCAATGTCATCACCTCACGCTTAAGAGATAAATAATTTCAAAACCTCTCTTTACTGACATTGTAAAGTAGCAATGACTTTCAAAAGAGATAGTAAAATCATTTATTCTCAAAAACGCTCCGTTTTCCGATTTTCATAAATAACAACTACTGCTACTCTTTTTGTATTTTTCATTTATGTATGTGACGGTTTGCTTTGACTTTCATTATCAATTCATATCTGTTGATAATTTTCAGGGTCAACGAGTAGAAACACTTCAAGGAGAAGAGACCATATGGATAAAAATCGTCATCCTTGATTTTTCACAAGCTCCCAAACTAAGCGCAAAATCGAAATCATTGTTTAACTAGAAGTTAGATGCTAACACTGCCCACAAAAGTTACTTGTGTATTACCTCTTGTTCCCAGGTCCTAAGTTTTGTATCTCAAGATTTTAATTTGTTGAGAAATGAATCGCTTCATATTTTCTCGTTTCAATATTTTTAGTCCGATAGTGACACCTAAGTTAAAACGATAAATAGTTACTCATTTTCTCTTAAGAACCACTGCAATAGAAATTCGGTCCACATCAAGGAATTTGGGGTACATACAATATCAGAAATATAAGTTGCGGAGTACGATCACGTGCACCTCATGTGACTGATTACTAATCACTTATCACATGCACCTCACGCGCCAACAACTTATTGATACATATATATATATAGCTCTTATTCGATACAACTTCAACTTTCATACTTTTTTCATTTTTCACTTTTTTCATACTTTTGATACTTTTTTTTTTTCTTTCTTGACTTTTTTCTCAACATCAATGGAAGCTTATTGGGTAGCTCCAAAACCACATAGATAATCAACTTTTGACTTTTGATTTTTTCACTTTGCTCTTATTTTTGATGTTCCTTGATGTGTACCCAACTTCTAAAGCAAAAATTCTCTTAAGAAAACAAAGAACTAAATATTATTCAAACCTAAATACCACTAATTATCCTAGAACATCTATTATATATAGGTGACGTATCTGATGGGAACAAGGAGGCCACAAGTACCTCTCGTGGGTTTTTTAAATCCCAAGGTTGAGATCCGTGTATAGCACGAAACTTCTAAATAAACTCTATCATTCCTCGATCTCCGCAAATTTAAAATCCCAAGTAATGAGATCCGCGGATGCTTAGCCATAATCATTTGATTATTTTGGTTAAGGGAGACGAGCTAGGGCTCAACACGCCCGGTCAAGTCGAAACATTTATTTCTACTCTCGCCGGTAGGAAAGTCAAAACAAGGTGTCAAATCTTATTATTCATATCATATATTTTTTTCATTTTTTCATCATTTTTTTTTTTTTTTTTTTTTTTTTTTTTTTTTTTTTTTTTTTTTGCATAATAAAGCGGTGACAAAAATTAAAATTTTTGGTGGAAAACGGAGTTGCGTAAGTTAACAGCTCAGACGATGGTACAGGTCAAATCGAATCGAAGATTCGCCCCCCCCCCCCCCCCCAGACTAAAGTGAAACATTGTCCTCAATGTTTTAAAGAGTACGGGTAATCCTACGTAAAATCTAAGGCCATTTATTAAGTATGCCAAGAGATAAACGTTAGTCGATAAGATTTAGGATATGGTGAATTTCCGATAGAGCAGCGAAGGATGAGACTCGAGTGGAGAGAACGACAAACCACGAGCACGAGAGTCCTCAAACTTCGGGGAAATTCCTGAACATTCACAAACAACCACGAAAACACGAGATATAGAAAAGGTTGCCCTCCTCAAGTTACGTTATTAAAGAAAGTAGAAAATAAAGAAAATGAAATGGATAAGCATGGGGTGCCTCCCACGAAGAGCTTGTTTTTTATATCCGAGTCACATGAGCTTGACTCGATCCCCGAATTAATTCGTCCTTGGGGAGAGCAAATGGAAAAATAATCTCCATCGGGCTTTCATTCAAAATATTTTGAAAAACATAAGACTTAATTGAAAGTTCCATCCCGAAGAAATAACCACTAGTATTTTAATGTTGAAAACGTTTAGAAACGATACCGGGATCAAATACAACATCCTCACTCCCCACGGAGTGAAGGATAAGAGAAACCACATCAAACATTACAAATGGCAAGAAAGTCATGATAACAATCTTGTAAAACTCATCCTCATCAAAAGAGAACTTCATAATTGTGAAATTATGACTTTTATTATTTAAGCTCCTTTTAAAATCCTTTCCGGGTGGGAGGGTTGGGAAAAACTTTTCATTAAAACTTTCATTCTTAAGAACACCACCCGGGTCATGATCAACTTCAAGATTAAAACTGAAACTTTCATATTCAGAAAACTTTTCAATTTTACATTCAGATTCATCAAAACGAAATGACTCAAACTCCGAAAGAGAGATAAAAGCATGAGAAGTGGTATTGACACGACTCGTTTCTTCCGAGTGATTGAAGTGGAAAGTTTCATACGTCGTATTAGAAAAATCAGAACGATAAGTGGGATTGCCACTCATTTCCTCAGTCGTATCGAAGGAGAAACTCTCAAAGTTTGGTAAAAATTCCTCGAGCTCGGGCTCCAGAGAATCGTCAATTATAAGCTCAATCTTCGTCTCAACTTTATCCGGAGGGATTGATGGTTCATCGTTTAACAAATTGTTAAGAAAAATAGTATCTCCCTCCGAATCAAAGTAAGAATCGTTAATCTCAAAAAACGGTATCGTATCAATAGCAAGAAATTCATCGACCTCTTCCCAAAAAGAATCATGTTCCTTAGTCGGAGGAAATGATGGGGAAGAGTCGGAGACGAACGTTTTCACAAAATCATCAAAGGAATAATCACAAACATCAATGCTTTTTACGGAAAACTTCTTTGATTTCGGAGCATCGGCTTTAAAAATCATTATGTCATCATCATGTCGTAAAGTTAGAGTGTCCTCAAAATGATCTACTAGGGCTTTTGCGGTTCGTAAAAACGGTCGCCCTAGTATAAGAGGAACTCTCGGATCGGGTTCAAAATTAACAACGACAAAGTCGGCCGGAAAAGTACACGAGTTCACTTGAACAAAAACATCTTCCGCAATTCCAACCGGATGAGTAATCGAACGATTAGCAAGCTCTAAAGTCATTCGGGCCGGTTTAAGTTCTCCCATTCCAAGTTGTTTATAGATTGACAAAGGCATAAGGTTAATGCTTGCACCTGAATCGGCCAGGGCTTTGCAAACCTCTTGATCTTTCAACGAACAAGGAATGAGAAACTTTCCCGAATCTCCAAGCTTCTCGGGAAGCTTCTTGAGAAGAATAGCGGAGCATTGAACATTTATCGGTGTTTCGGTTAATTCGAGCAATTTCTCTTTATTACTTATGAGATTTTTAAACGTTGAGGCAAATTTTGGCATGTAAACAAGAGCATCCATGAAACTGATATCAAAGTGCAATTTTTGAAAAATATCGAGAAACTTTTCCATTTGTTTTTTAGATTTTGCACGGAGCTCTTCATCATTAAATCTTGATGGATATGGCAATTTTGACTTGTATTTCACATTGTTTTCAAAAACGGCTTTTCCTTTATCTTTTGAAACTTGAACAACCGGAGGTTGGACATTTTCAGCACCTCCGTTATTAGTAGGAGGTACCGGGTCCTTTGTCACCTCGGTCTCACGGTCCACTACCTTTGGTGGAAAAGAAGAAGAGGTAGTCGGAACCGTGGGTTCATATAAAGCACCACTGCGAGTCGTGATCGCCTTAATCTCGCCCCTCGGGTTTGGAATAGTATTGCTTGGAAGAGTGCCAGACGTCGACGCTTGATTCATCTGCATAAAACTGCTCATCATTTGCTTAAGCTCATTCGTTTGTCGAGTCATGGTTGTGTCGATCTCCTTTCTAAGTTCAATCCTCATGTTGTTGATTTGATTTTGCATTGCTCGAATGCTAACATCATTTGTTTTCATATAATTAGCAAGCTCAGGAGAAGGTTGTACTTGTTGTGGTGGTTGATAAACTTGTTGGGGTGGAGGGACTTGATAATTTTGATGATTTTGAACTTGGTTGAAATTGGTTCCACGGTTTTGATTGTAACCTTGGTTTTGATAACCTTGGTTATTTTGAGGATAACGGTTTTGGTTGGTTTGCACGGGTGGAAACCCAGGTGGACTTGTTTGGTTGGCACGAAAATCTTGGTTTTGATTGTAGTTTACGGCTGCTACGTTAGCATTATAAACTTGGCCATCGGTGGCTTGACAATCATAATACGGATGGGGTCCACCACAAATCACACATTTTTCATTAACTGCTTTAACGGGCTCGGGTTTTTGGTTCTGCGACTTAAACTCTTTTATCATACAATAGATAGCATCGGTAAGTCCGGCCAATTCCGATGATTGGACCGACGAAGAAGAAGGAGTAAAAGAAGTCACTTTCGAAACATTCGGTTTGTTACGAGAAGTAGGAACCTTAGATTTGTTCTCGATGATCGTTAAAATATCCATTGGCGTACGATTCAAGATATTGCCACCGGCGGCTGCGTTTAAAGAATCTTGATCGTTTTGAGTCAAAGCGTTATAAAACGTGTCGATTTGGTGCAATTCGGAGAAACCATGGTGAGGACATTTTCGAAGAAGATCCTTAAAACGTTCCCATGCCTCACCAAAGTTCTCATCAAAACGTTGTTGAAAATTAGTTATATCATTCTTCAGATTAGTCGTTTTGGACGGTGGAAAGAAATGATTAACAAATTTTGAGACGAGTTCTTCCCATGTGTGAATTGAACGAGGAGGTTCTTTTTCAAGCCAAATCCGGGCTGAACCCTCGAGTGAAAATGGGAACAACATCAATTTGATAGCATCGTGAGGGACATCCTTAAATTTCATGGTCGAAGTTAACTTATTGAACCATCGGATATGTGCGTGAGGATCGTCCCTTTCAAATCCTTGAAATTGTTTTGATGTGACAAGTTGAATTAATCCAGTTTTAAGTTCAAAATTATCAGAAAGAATAGGTGGTAAAACAATTGCGTCCCCATATCCCTCGGTGGGACACTGGAGCCGAAGAAATGCTCGTGAAAGTATGTTCCCCGGGTCGTTCTCCCAACGAGGGTTGAATTGATCTTGTCGACACGGTTTGTGAATCTTGTGAAATGAAATAGGATAGAAGAGATATTTTGGTTTTTGATTATACTACAAATGAGAATAAAATGCAATTAAAGCAAAGAGAACAAGCAAATAATGCAAAACAAATGAGCAAATAAAACAAACATTCTCAAAAATGAAATAGAAATAAAAACGTAAAGAAAACTTAACACGACTAGTTTAAAAAGAAAAATAAAAGCGATACTAGTCCTACGATTGCAAATTGAGTTTTTCTAAATAATAAGATATAAAAGAAAAATAACGTAAAAGGAAAATTATATTTTTGGCTTTTTAATTTTTATGAATGAAAAGGATATAAAGACTAATTAAAAAGGAAACACGTAAAAGAAATAAAAACTATTATTTAATAAACTAAAAATGTTTACTAGATAACGTGACTGAATAAAAGATACTAACTTGTTATGAAATAAATCCTAACTTGATAAAATTTTAGAAAAATTCGGCAGAGTTTCATTTAGATATTAAGAAAAGAAAACCTCACTCGATAAACGATGAGGCAACGATTATCTAACTCGATAATCTTGGCTAACTCGCCAAAAGAAATGAAACTTGATAAAATAATAAAACTTAACTCGAAAATAATAAAAGCCTCTAACTCGATAGACCCTATTTGCACCTAACTCGATAAACCTATTAAAAACCTAACTCGAAAGTCAACACAAAACTGAAACTCGAAAGTTTCTTAAAACCAAACTCGAAAGAATTTGGTATTTGCAAAGTGGTCCTAGAACTCGATAATAAAATATTCCAAACTCGATAGAACGAAAATAGTCAAACTCGATATACCCTAACTGCTAACTCGAAAGTATACTTTGCAAAATAGTCCCCAAAATGAAAATTTGAAACTCGATAAGATATATTATTTATTTTTTTACAGCTAACTCGATAGTAACTTTATTTTTTTCTAACTCGATATTAAAAAAAAAATAATTCTAACTTGATAGAAACATAACAAAACACCATTTTGATCCAAAATAAAGCTTAAAAATTAATGTTTTTCACCAAATCTTTCACTAATCAAACTAGTTTAACCATAAACTTTAAATCCCACCAATAAAAACAAGATTTTAACAACTAAAAATTAAAGACTTTTAGAAAGATAAAGCTTTTTAGAGAGAGAAAGTAAAATAAGACTTGACAAAAATTAAACCAAAATAATGCAAAGAAGTTAACATAAAACTAAAAACTTACAATAAAACTAGCCTACCTAAAAAATGAGGCATACAACTCTATTTATAGGCTAGGGGCTAGGGCTTCACTAATCTTTTACATTGTTGCATATTTAGCCCCTAGACCTTTACAAATCATGAAATACAAGCTTAAACATTATAAAATGTAACTAATACACTTAATATTAAACGTAATGACCTTGTAACTTGGAGGATTAGAGTTGACTTTTCTTCCTAAGTTCTTCAAAGGATCAAAATTGACAACTTGTGAATACTTGGAGTATTTTTCATGTCAATAACTTCACGCTTCCACTAAGGGTCTCTTTTGTCATTCTTTGAATCTTTAAGAATTTGAATTGTCGTTTTGGGCTTTTCTAGGATAAATTTCTTCCTCGGCTTCGGCTTTTTACCTTTTTCCAATCTCGTGCTCTTTTTTGTCGGTTTTGCTTTGTTTTTGTTCATTTTTCACATATCCGTACCTGTACATACACAAATACAAAAACATACATTCTCTTGGTATATTTGGTTAGTATTTGACGTATTTGGTCTGATTTTAGGTCTAAAAAGGATGTGTGAGTAAGCACTCATCACAAGACGTGGTTATTTTTACATGTTATTTATACGAAAGTTGTAGCTAGCCATGGTGTCTATTAGATGGTGTAAAAATATGACATACTTGTTACGCTAAATTGTGAGATAAAAGACGGTTTTATAAGTGACTTGGGACGTATTTTTATTATTAAAAGACTTAGTATTATTTCTATGTTTTGTAACATTTTTATACATTTGATATATGTTTCAAAATGAGTTCGTGTGATGCGTGTAACGTAAAAATAAACGTGAAACAAGTGTGCTACGTGACTCCTAGGCCTTCCAAGATAGAGGCTAGTCACGCTCGTGTTTCTATATAACAATATTTATACGTAAACTATATATAAAAGTATATATGATCGAATAAAAATAAACATGATGCATGACAATAATTTAACGTGTAACATGGATTGAAGAAGGATGTAGACGACTTACAAACACCTTAGAGGTGATAAAGAGGTCGAGTGAAATAGAATGGAACACAAGAATTTATCACGTTCGAAATATAACCCAAACGTTATATATATAAATCAAACCCGATATTCCCTTTCTTGTTTCCAATCAATCTAGCAATCGACTTCTGTGTTGTAGGAATAATTTTTAGGAAGAATGGAATATGTGAAAGAGAGTTTGAGAATGGTGAAGGACAAGTGCATGCATGAGACGTTTATATATATCAATTGAAATGAATCGTATGGTGTGAAAACACTTCAAAGAAACACATAAACTATGCATTGTCAGTGATATTAGCTTCCTAGGACGATTTTTATTATTTTAATAGGAGATGAGAGTGCACAATTTGAGGAGGATGTCTTTGAGATTATTTATATGTCGACATCAAATATATATACATACACGATTTGCTTAAACCTTGTACTACTCGATTTTAGCTGATCATGGATGATATTTGAACATGAAATCAACTTAGAAATATTATTAGGATCATTTAGAAACAAACGGGGATTAAAACGGTTAAGTTTTGAATAATATATAAATCGATTGAGTTGATTTTGGTTCAATCACTTTGCCACTTAAAAATGTATCAAACGTCGTCCAATGAACTTGGAATTTGACACACTAATATTTGGCTAGGTGGTGAACGAGACGGTGCAAAAATATATAGGTGTCGTGTGTACGAATTGAGAATAAACGAGGCGTTTTGGAGCTTATTTGGTTGACTTGTATGAATTATTATTAATAAAAATGGGTTTTTGTGTTTGGGCCGGTTGGGCTTATGAAAGAACAAGGCCCATTTTGTTTTGTGATTAATATTATTAATTAGGATTAGTGAAATTAATATTTTGTTAATTGTGTTGATAACTTGTTTTGTCGTTTGGTGAATTTTGCAATATCATAATTGTGACCATTTTAATATACTAAGAAAATTTTAAATTTCCCCGTAAAAATGGTAATTACAATAATGACGAAGATTAATATATAATTAGACGTATTTAATTATATGGATTTTTGCGAGGTTTTACACTTACACACTACAATCTTGTAGTTGACTTAGAAGATCTTGATTAGACTAGAAATAGATATGGAAAGATATTTGAAAGATGTCTTTGTTAGTTTTGAAAAGTAGCTCATGGTTTATGCACATGGTTTTATATCTTTGGTTGTTTACCTACATATAGTAGTCCATAGTTTTCTTATAACTTGATGAAAAACCACACACATATAGATTAGTAGAAAACTATGTAGAAACATCAATGAATCACCCTTTTCATAATGATCATAATGTTACTAATTCTCATTATGTTTTAAGCATACTTCATGATCCACTAAGAAGGTTAGAAGATCTTGAAGTCATCATTCATGTAAGCATACTTCATGATCCACCAAGAAGGTTAGAAGATCTTGAAGTCATCATTCATTCAAGCATACCAACATATGAAGATTCAAGGGCACTTGACATCCTCAATGATTGAAAACTTCTTATTCGAAATGTTCATGTAAATTAGTCATTCATATCCATTAGACTTTTATGTCTTGTATCATCATAATCTATTCACCAAACTAGATTAGACGGTTTATGTGTTTGTGCCATAAAACAGAAGGTTTTTATGTTGGGCCACAAAACATAGCGGGAGTGGTTGTACCCTTGTAAAAGAACTCGACATCTAGCTTAGTGTTGGAAATATTGTATAGGCGACGTTAGGAGTTGTTATACCTTTGTAAAAGAACCCGATATTTAGCTTTGTACCGGATAAAGTATAAGCGACGATTGTAAGGTTTTCTCTGCCGAGAAGGGAGCTTGTTGATCTAGTGAAGTAACTCTCGAGTTGGGTACTCGAGGAGTGGAGTAGGGCGGAGAGGAGATCCGTGACCGAACCACTATAAATCCTCGTGTTCGGTTTGCGCTTTCTTTTACTTATTGCTTTACTTTAATGTTTACATTATGTGATTGCTTGTGTTGTGACTTGTTGATTGTACTTGGGCGACAACATGTTTTAAGTTATGCTAGTCACTAACTACACATAACATCTTTCATATTAGAACAAGCTAAAAATGGATATTTGATACAATAAGTTTAAAGTTTTTAAACGGTAACGTATTCACCCCCTCTACATTTTCACACAAACTATAACTTTTTATACTCCGTACCTAATTAACTACTACGTAATAGGCAAATACAGATTATGAAGCTACAATTAAATCTAGGAGCAGATTCTAAACCGAATTGAACCTAACACTAAGGGTCTGTTTGGTTTGTATGTGGGTTTAGAATTGAATTTGAATTTGAAAATAGTTTGTAATAAAAGTAGGAGAGAAAAAAAAATATAGTATAAAATGTTGTTCGTTTTATAATATGAAATTGATAAAGTATTTAAATTGTAGTATTATTTAATTATTTATTAAAGGTTATATAAATATTATGCCTTATATTTCTAGGAAATAAACAAAGCAAAAAAATATAAAATATAGATAACTGACAAAGTGGCCCACTCTTTTGCACAAAACCAACCAGTGACTCATGGTATCCTTCAAACCCTCAAATAAGTATATCAAATACTGTTTATAAACCGGTCCCCGTAAACCAAACAAATAAGGTGCCGTTTGGTTCCCTACTTTACATTGGGTTTAAATATGATGGTACATTTAAAATTTGTTTGGTTGAATTCAAAGGATTTAAAAATGGGATTAAACCCCAAATAGTAGAAGAGAGAGAAATTTCATGTGAGAGCCTAGATTTCATTTTCTTTCACATGGTCCTATTACTTTATACTAATTTTTTATTTTCTTCTTCTCACAATCTTTTTTTATATTCTTAAACTTAATAAAAAAAAATAACATATTTATTTAATAATGTATTTTCTTTTTCTTACATCAAATTAAAATCAAAATCCAAATTCAAATACTAACCTCATCTACAAACCAAACGGGCTCTAATTATTTCTTTCACTCAATTCTTTGAATCTATACCTTAAAACCAAACGGGCCCTAAGTGTTTTTTTTTTTTTTTTTTTTAATACGTTTATGTGGCATATATAGAAAATTGTCAAATAGGAAGGTTTGTCATTTTTTGAAGATTACCAAGAAGGTTCATGCATAGCTATGTCCTTTTCGCTATGTCCTTTTCAGCATACGTTAAATGTTTGATATCGACTAGATTAAAAACATAAAATAAAATAAGTAACTAGATGGCTTAATTTAGTTGCTTTTTATTTTTTCTTGCCTCTCAATCTCTCATGCTATCGAATGCTTAGAGCACTTACATCAATAACTTGAGTTAAAGTTTAACACAGTGTCACGTCAGCGCCACATCAGCTTTAACACTTTCACCTTAACTCACAAAAAGACACCCTCATTCATAACTCAGCTTTAACTCAACAACAATTTACGAAAACACTCCTTCATTTAGGGGGGAAAGTGATTTTTTTTTATTATTATTTTTTTTTCAAGTCACTCTTAACGCCGGGTTAAGGGCTTAACCTGGCTCATTAACGCACCCTTAACACGAGATGGTGCAAAGGCTAACGTGCCTTTAACGCACGTTAAATGTTCCTTAACGCAACTCGTGCATTGTTACTAATGTAACTGCTCTTACTTGCGTATTACTACATTGTTTTCCATTTTTTTGTTTTTTATTTCTTATTTTATCCCAAGATTAAAATTTGGTCAAAGTTAGTACATGAGCTTAGAACTGTACATGTAAGTTAACTTTTTCTTTGACTCCTCGTATAGACTATAGAGAACGTATCTGTAATAAAATACTCCTTCCGTCCCATATTAAGTGTCCACAATGGAATCTTTGGATGTCCCAAATTAAGTGTCCATTTGTACTTTCAACCAATAAGATGAGAGTTTAGTGGGTAAAATTAATATTTGATTGGTGGAGAGTTTAGTTAGTGGAATCTCCTAAAACTTTGTGCATTATGAAAGTGGACATTTAATATGGGACGGAGGTAGTAGAAGATTCACAAACTACAAAGACTCATACTTTTGAGCCTAATGAGTCTGTAATAAAATGATTTTCGAAAGTGTAAATCTTATATTGATTTCATGTCCGTCGTCCTTTCTCATCTCCAAAAAAAGTGAGCTCGGCCAAAGGCGGCACGCTGCGAAGGCGTGTCCTAAACGCTGTGTTTGAGGGATAAGAAGTTTATTTTTAGCCACGTTGGTTGGTTTGCATGAAACCTCAGCCATATATATATACATATAAACTATTACGGAGTATTAATTAATTGGTCTAATCATAGGAATATTCCCGTCGACCTTATGAAATCTAGTATTAGAATTTGATATATGGGTCATTTTCATAGCTTGAAAGTAGTTGCGTCATAAATTGCTATTAAGTCCTTACGTTAAATCTTTGCTAGCCACAAAGGGGTCATATGTAACATTTGTCTCAAAAGTCAAGTTTTGTTCAAGTCAATGTTAGTATGCTACCAATGTCCTACAACTTCATATTCTAATTCTTCACTGTTTAAGCATAAGAAAATAACTAAACTTCTTTCGTTAGCAAATTACCAAATATTATGGAAAATTATATGCTGGTCTCTATTTTGGTTTTGAGCTTGATATTGATAGCAAACGGCGAAACAAATATAAATATCAAAGTAGGGGTGATTCTTGATAATGAAACATCTATTGGCAAAATGAGCAGAAGTTGCATTTCAATGGCATTACATGATTTCTATCAAGAACATGATAATTATACCACCAGAATTGTCCCTCGGTTTCGCGACTCTAAGCAAGATAACGTTGAAGCGGCTTTTGCAGCAATAGATCTCTTGAAAAATGAGCAAGTCATGGCAATACTAGGACCCATGACATCCTCACAAGCCGATTTCGTGATTGACATTGGTAGCAAATCAAGTGTTCCTATAATCTCTCCTGCCACAAGCCCGTCTTTGTCACCAAATGATACCCCGTATTTCATACGTTCTTCACATGATTCTTCCTCACAACTTAAGCCAATAGCAGAACTGATCAAACACTTTGGTTGGAGGGAAGTTGTGTTTATTTATGAAGATGGCGATTATGGAAGAGGCTTGATTCCTTATATATCTGATGCCATGGTGAACGTTGATGCTAAAGTTATGTATCGCACCGTCATATATCATTCTGCTTCTGATAATAGGATCCTTAAAGAACTCTATAAGATGAAAACGATGCAAACTCGTGTTTTCATAGTACACGCCTTACCAGATTTGGCAACACGTTTTTTCAAGAAAGTAAATGAAGCGGGGATGATGGAAGAAGGGTATGCTTGGATCATTACTGAAGTGCTCACTAGTCGTTTGCATTCTTTGGATCCTTCAGACATAGACTCAATGCAAGGAGTGCTAGGTAAAGATACAAAAAAAACTCATTTCTTGACCATAATATTAGGCCTATTTGGACCCCAACGGTCTGGACCGGTCCTGACCACCCCTAGCAAGGCTTATTTGAGTATATCTTGTTTTAGACATTTAGCAGATGTTTGGTATTGCGTATGCAAAACAGATTATGAATTTGAAAAATGGGATTTGATCATCTTTAAAAAACGCAAATAATTACTTTTCTCAAATAATTTGTCAAAGCCTATTTTCTGAATATGGTTGCATGAGTGTTTATGTTTTTGCAATAGCACACATCAATTTGTGGATGTTTTGTGAAAATTTTCTTTGTGGCTATAGCATTATAATGGGTTTCTAATAATATGCATAATAATGGGTTTCTAAACGTAATTTATAAAGTACATTTACATTTATATTACTACGTATAACACAATTATTTTATCTACTAGGGGTGAAGTCACGTATCCCAAGAACCAACAAGCTAATCAAATTCGAGAAAAGATGGAAAAGGAATCAAAAACCATCAGGCGAAATGACTGAGCTAGACATGTTTGGATATTGGTGGTATGATACAGTTTCCGCTCTAGCAATAGCATTGGAAAAGGTCCCGAGTGACACTATAATCAATACTACTTTCAAACGAAAACAAAGCTCCACAACCGATTTAGAAGCTATTGGAACCTCGGAAATGGGACCAAGGCTCCTTCCATTGATCCGAACTATAAAACATAACGGTCTTAGTGGCGACTTCCATCTCATTGATGGACAGTTACAACCCTCAGTGTACGAAATAGTGAACATAATAGGAAAAGGTGAAAAACATATCGGGTATTGGACACCTACAAATGGGATCATAAAAAATTTGCATCAAACCAATGGGTCCAAAAATGATCTTGGAACAATCATATGGCCCGGTGACACACCTTTTGGTCCAAAAGGTTGGGAAATGCCAACCAGTAATGAAAGCAAGTTACGAGTCGGAGTTCCAGCAAAAGCAGGCTTTGTTCAGTTTATCGATGCAAACATTGATCCTCAGACCAAGCAGGTTATATCTGTAACTGGTTTTTGTGTAGATGTTTTTAACGCAGTTATTGGTGCTTTGCCTTACGCTGTCAAAACTGAATTCATCCCTTTCGTTACTCCGGATGGGACACGGGCCGCAGGAACCTATAATGATCTTCTTCATAACCTTTCCAAGGGGGTAATCATACAGATAAGTTACATATGTTTTAAAAGTTTGTTGTACAAAGTTTGGTTATTAATGTTTAACTTTATTCTTAATAATGTACTAGACATACGATGCGGTGGCTGGAGACATCACAATCCTTGCAAACCGGGAATATGTTGATTTCACATTGCCATACACAGAAGCTGGTTTTTCAATGATTGTTCCAATTAAAGTTGATGACAGGAAGAGCGCGTGGATCTTCATGAGACCACTAGAGACAAACCTTTGGATAACAATTGGAGCGTTTTTTATATACACAGGACTTGTGGTATGGGTTGTTGAGCATCGTCTAAACAAAGAGTTCCGCGGGCCTCCACATCAACAAGTTGGAATGATCTTCTGGTTTTCCTTCTCCACACTCGTTTACGCACATAGTAAGTCTGTATATACACATACACGTTCAACTTGCTCTATTTTTCTTACGCGATAATTGGCATTGCTAACTTCAAAGTGCTTATCTGCTCAATAAGTAGGTACCTACCTACTTATTTTTGAGTGCTTGTTGACTCTAATATAGGGGAATAATCAGTTTTAACCAAACTCTTCTTACTGTTGAATTGCTTATTACATAAGCAAATACGAGTAAGCACTTAAATAAGCAACCTAGAATCTTTTATCAAAACTAATTACTACGTATCTTATTTTGTTTTTATACAATGATTAGCAGTAGTTTTTAGGGTGCCTTGATTGCTTATCCAAAATGTTTACCTGATTATATATGTGTGAAATTCGCTTATTAAAATGGGAATATAATCTTGCAGGAGAGAAGTTGATAAGCAACTTATCGAGATTTGTGGTGATTGTGTGGGTGTTTGTGGTTCTGGTTCTGACCTCGAGCTACACAGCAAGCTTAACATCCATTTTAACAGTACAAAAGCTTCAACCTGCATACACTGATATTAATAAAATCATGATAAATGGTGAATCAGTTGGTTACCAAGATGGTTCCTTTATTCACGATAAGTTGATAACGATGGGTTTCCAAGAAAGCCAGTTAAAGAATTACGGCACATTCGAGCAGTACGACAAAGCTCTTGCACAAGGAAGTCAAAATGGGGGGGTTTCAGCAATTATGGATGAAATCCCTTATATCAGAGTGTTTCTAGCTAAATATTGTACTAAATATACCATGGCCGGTCCCATCAACAAAACTGCAGGATTCGGTTTCGTAAGTAACCTAACTAAACTATATATATTGGTTCTTTATTGAGCTTGTTGTATAAAATACCAACGTGCTTTCTCAAATGTCCCGTTTTTGCACTGGACGTTCTTTTTGGTATATTAGAGTCAATAAAACTTAGTTTTCTGTTGTTTGGGTTACTTTCAGCCAGATTTCTTATCATTTCTATAAGAAAAACTTAACAACATTTTTATACATATAATTTTTAAAAATGCCTATTTTAACAGGTTGTTTTACCACTTAAAAGGGACACAAAGTCGTCTTATTGACTAAGATGTAAATGACTTATACGGGGTATATGAAAAAGTATGTTCAAATGATTAGCAATAAACCAATCTTTATATACCACTTGTACACTAAAACTATATAATTGTGCGTTGTGCATGCAGGCATTTCGAAAAGGGTCTCCACTAGTAGCAGATGTTTCAAGAGCGGTTCTACAAGTTACAAAAGAGCAAATGAGGAACATTTCCAACCAATGGTTTGGAGAACCAACAAGTTGCGATCAGCAAAAGGGAGCTTCAGTTACCTCCGACACACTCACGTTAGAAAGTTTCAAGGGTCTTTTTATCATTGCTGGCTTATCATCAACTTCTGCTTTACTTCTATTTTTGTTCAGATTTTCATATGAAGTTAAAGATATGCTAGCGTCACAAGATTCACTAGGTGAAAAGCTTTCTTCGATTGCGAAAACATTTGATGTGTACAAGGACAGCGAATCAAAACCAAGAAGTCCAGCTAGTCCAGACCATGATGACACGGGATTTTTCTCTAGTGATGAAGGGTGTTCTACTACTGAACCCGGGACACCTATTCATGAGACAATACAAATTGTGGAAAGTAACATAGAGACTAATGTGCATGATAATGTTACTATTAGCACCCCTCGTTAGCATTATTTGTTGATAGTGTTTTTATTCTAGTGTGTCAATATCGTTGTAAGCTTATCACATCCTTTCTAAAACTATTCATGAGACAATACAAGTTGTGGAAAGTAACATACAGGCTAATGTGCATGATAATGTTACAATTAGCACCCCTCGTTAGCATTATTTGTTGATAGTGTTTTTATTCTAGTGTGTCAATATCATTGTAAGCTTATCACATCCTTTCTAAAATTAGAATGTTAATTTAATATTTAGAGGTGACTGTCTGGGTACACCCTGGTCGCTCAGCTAAACACTAGCAACTATGATGCAAGTCATCTGATGTAACGATAAAGTTTTAATTTGGGTCTACGTACTTCGACTTGGTGATAGGTATAAAAAATGTTATTAAGAAATACAATTTCTTCTGAGTTATGTGGGATTGTGAATGTATTTGATGCTAGTATTGAATTATATTTTTCGTCACACTATTTTTGTATAAAAATAAAAATTTGTAAACGGAGGAGAATAATCCCTATATATTCAGCTTACATGCAATGGGGAAGTGAAGCCTTCCGAACGTCTCAAGATTTTCACCCAACTAGTTTGAACTCTTGTCTCTTCTAAGACGACGACTTTGGGGACAACTTACCACTAAACCATGAGATCGTTTCACAGTATGCTGTATTCGGTATATTTAAAATACCTTTTGATGTGCATGCTATAGTGTTATGCGGCTTTATAAGTTGCTTTTTATATAATTATATAGTCATTGTTATTAATGTTGCATGCAATTAATCGTGCGATCTGCAGAGTAGTAAGCATCATTATCCTTAACGTTAAAATTTTAATAACCAAGTGGTATTTTACTCATTAATTAGTTTATACGAAAAACAAACATTATATAGTAGTCAGTCACAATCTAACACACTTGCATACTATTCAATTCCTTAATTAAGAATATTAAGCTTCTAGATTTTTGAAGCTCCATTTCAATTCAAAAATTAAGAAAAATTCGTGTAGCATGCATTGATTAAGTTTATAAGTTATTTTATTTAAATGCAATATTTGGTTTTATATATTTTTTTAACTTTGTTCTTTTAATACGTGTTTAAAGATATTTTTCAAAAATCCGTAAAATAAAATTAACAAATGGAAACTTCGCTAAATAGTTTATTTTATTTATTTATTTATTTTTCTTTCTTTTTCTTCTCTTTTCTCTATTCTCTCATGCTCAAAATAGGAAGGCCACTCAAATATAATACTATCAATTACTCCTATAATATATTGTGGTGATTATAATCAACACATTATAATAATTTTGATTCTTTACTTATGGTCTAAAAAATAAGGGTTTAAAGTTGGGTCGTTCTCATACCTTTGAAAAGTTATTGCATCATCAACAGAATAACTCACAAAAAGGGTTGACAGAATCAACCTTTAATAAACTGCTACCAAAGTACCAAGTCCTTACGCTAATTTCTTACAAGGGTATCTAATAATACCAAACTAAAATAAGACCGTGCTAATATTCGTCTAATAAGTACTATTCATCTTACTATTCTACTTTGTCTTACACATAAGTGTGAATTTAGGGACGGAACCAGATCGAACCAAATATGACCGGATTTACAAAACTTTTTGAACCGCAATATAAAACACATTTTGATAGACCGAATACATTTAAGATACATTTAGGGAAAATTGATGGTCTTTTTCAAAAATTAACAATATATTAAGATTTTCTAGACACCCTTGATGGTTGATAACGAGGTAATATAGCCTAAAAAAGGGGGCACTATCGAAAAAATCCATGAGTGTCGGGACCCGCGGGAACCCCGTGTTCCGTCCTTGAGTGTGATTTACCTGAGAACATTAGTTAACTACAGTAAAGTAGAACATGTCTTGCCCTCATACGAAAAACTAAATTTTCTTTCTATAACTAGTACCGATTGGTTTTACTGTTGTTTTCAAAATTTTGGACAATCGTAAGAGGAGGTTCATGTGTAACTTCTTCTTTTTTTTTTTCATTAAAAGTCAAAAGTTTCATAAAAGTCTAGGCTACGTGTGCAAAAAAAATATATACAAGTCACCAATCTCCATCCATTCGTGTCTCTCTTTCTAATTATAAATAATGAATGAATAATAAGAAAGGAGTAACCCCTTTAATTTAGCATTAACAAAATCTATACATGGACAATCATATGCTAGTCTTTGTTTTGTTGATGAGCTTGATATGGCCAGCGAATGGCAAAACAAAGACAAAAGTCGGAGTTGGTGTGATTCTCGATACAGAAACCTCCATTGGTAAGATGAGCAGAAGTTGCATTTCAATGGCTTTACATGATTTCTATCAAGAACACGACAACTACACCACCATGATTGTCCCTTACTTTCGTGACTCCAAAGAAAACAACGTTAAAGCTGCTTCTGCAGCCATCGATCTCTTGAAAAATAAGCAAGTCATGGCAATACTAGGACCCATGACATCCTCACAAGCAGAATTCGTGATAGACATTGGTAACAGATCAAAGGTTCCAATCATGTCTCAAGCAACAAGCCCTTCTTTGTCAACGAATGACAACCCTTACTTCATCCGTATGGTCCATGATGTTGGAATTATTATATCATGACAATCATATTAATAAACCAAGAACATCAAAGTGAGAATTAGCGGAAGCAATTATAATAGATCGAATAACATGTAATTAATTAATCTTTAATTTAAATAGTAAACATACCGTAGTGATTCTAGCCCGAACAAGAATCAATGCAATCTTCCGGAACCAATGAACCCTAATTAGGGTTTATAAGGATTATATGAATTACTCCTTACCTTTTTGTAATTCAATCCAAGAATCAAACAATAGTGTGTTTGATTCACGTTCTTGTACACACGTACTAATTCAAGGAAAAGATTATGCAAGTAAATTCCACAAAACAATTTTGGAGGCAAGAAAATCGAAACCCTAAAGGGTGTTCGGTTTTGGTTCGACCAAAGAAGAGAGAAGGAGAGAAAAACCCAAGTTGTGTGTGTACAAGTTATGAGAAAACTCTTCACCTTGGGTTTGCTTATATACTAGAGTTTACTTGGAGCTCAAGGCACAAAGGAGGTGGGTTTTTCCTCCTTGGCCGATCGGTTGGAAGCCCACAAAGGGTGTTCCGGAACCTTCTTTTGTTTCCAAGTATTGTCTAGCAATTAGTTTCCTAATCTTCGTTTAATAATTAATTAGTCATTAATCAATAATACTAATTATTATTTAATTGTTTTGTATTTAATAATTAATTATAACATTTTATAAATAATTATTACATTTCCTCTTCATACGTATTGTGTGCAATCCCGTGATCTCAAGTTCGATCCTAACACACGACTATTATTATTTTGTCTATAAAACCAACAGCTCCCACTTAGACATATCATAATAGTGTGATCACATCGATTAGCGTCTTGCAACACGTCGATGCCTCTAGTACAACTTGAGTAAGGCTCCTGGAAAACCTTTTAATGATTTCTCATTATTATTATCCCTTTGTTTCTAATACCACGTTAATAAGGATATGGATCTAGGTCATTCCTTAATTAACCATTCTGTTTCTCGTTTTTAGAAATTGACAAGATTACCAAATCTTTTGAACCTTTCATAAAAGACCTTGGGCGTGGCCACGCAAACACCTTGACAACCCTACGAGGGGCCCAGCAGTATTAAACTTCAAAAATTAATTTGAAGGAACAAATTCTTTATTGACTACAAGCAAAACACACAAACTTTGTAACACTTCCGAAAACAACCCTTATGACTACCAGTTACGTATAGCGTTAAGTTGTTCCACAAAAATGTACTACATTCATGACCGTTATCTTGCATCTCAAGTCTAAGGATAACTTCTTATGATTTACTTAATGACAAGATCCATAAAGTAACATCATATAGTTGGGATAAGTCCTATATTCAGTATCATCGAATATCATCTGAAATGACATGACTACGCATCAATATACTTAAGTATATTATATCAACTTCAGATTTGTCTTAATTTAATAATATTCCCATATTATTAACTGACAACGGACAATTTAGAATAACTCTTATTCATGGATTTAAACATGCAAAAATAGGACAACAATAATTAACAAATAGAAATAAACATACCAACATACTTTATTTCATTAAAATAATAATTGTTTACAATATCCTTTATCCAAATACTAATCACAGTTATGCATGAAACTACTAGCTAATTTAAGTCCAATTCCATTGGCTAATTCATTAAGCTTCTCTTTCGCCAAAGCCTTAGTGAACGGATCAGCTAAGTTATCATCTGTGTGAACCTTCAACAGATTTATTTCACCTTCGTCAACCTTTTCACGAACAAAGTGATACTTCCGTAGAAAATGTCTGGTGCCTCTCATGACTCCAGGTTCATTGGCAAATATGATTGCAGCAGAATTGTCACAATACATATTAATAGGTAATTCAATTGAAGGCATAACACCAAGCCCAGAAACGAATTTCCTAATCCAAACAGCCTCCATAGCAGCTTCCGAAGCAGCAATGTATTCAGCTTCTGTTGCAGACATCGCAATTGTACTCTGCTTCTTGCTCCTCCAATCTACAGCTCCTCCATTGATAACAAAGACATAACCCGTCTGAGACTTCGAATCATCTTTATTACTTTGAAAGGATGCATCACAGAAACCTGTAACACAAAGTTCTGTAGATGGATTTCCACCATATACCAAAAACATATCTTTTGTATTCCTCAAATACTTAAGAATATGTTTAACAGCAATCCAATGTTTTTCACCTGGATTCTGTTGAAATTGACTGGTAATATTTTGAGCAAACGCCACATCTGGCCTTGTGCACTTAACCGCATACATAATAGATCCTACAGCCGAAGCATACGGAACTTTACTCATGCGAGTCACCTCATCAGGTGTTGAAGCACAATACTCATTACATAAGCCATGTTTTACTTCCATCGGCAAATATCCTTTCTTGGAATTTTTCATATTGAATCTTTTCAATATTTTGTCAATGTAAGCACTTTGACTTAATCCAATTAACCGCCTTGATCTATCTCTATAGATTTTGATTCCCAGAATGTATGCAGCTTCTCCTAAATCTTTCATAGAAAAGCACTTTCCAAGATATGCCTTTACTGCTTGCAAACTTGGAATGTCTTTTCCCATGATCAATATGTCATCAACATATAGAATTAGGAAAATTACATTATCACTCCCACTAGCTTTGTGATACACACATGGCTCATCAAGATTTTGAGTGAATCCAAACTTTTTAATTTCAGCATCAAACCTCTTGTTCCATTGTCGTGATGCTTGCTTTAATCCATAAATGGATCTCTTAAGCTTGCAAACACGATTTGGGAAATCTGGATTTTCAAACCCTTCTGGTTGTGCCATATAGATGTCTTCATCTAGATGACCATTTAAGAAAGCGGTTTTTACATCCATTTGCCAAATCTCATAGTCATAGTACGCTGCTATAGCTATGAGAATTCTTATAGCTCTTATGTCTGCTACAGGAGAAAATGTCTCCTCGTAATCAATTCCAAAAGTTTGAGTAAAACCTTTAGCAACTAGACGAGCCTTATAAATGTGTGCACATCCATCCATGTCAGTCTTGATTTTGTAAAGCCACTTACTCCCAACTACCTTGGCACCAGGAGGTAAGTCAACTTCTTCCCAGACTTCATTGTCATGCATGGATTGTATTTCCCCATCCATAGCAGCTTTCCATTTAGCTTTTTGAGGGCTATTAATGGCAGCTCTATAACT
This sequence comes from Artemisia argyi, assembly GCA_030686995.1. Taxonomy (NCBI): domain Eukaryota; kingdom Viridiplantae; phylum Streptophyta; class Magnoliopsida; order Asterales; family Asteraceae; genus Artemisia; species Artemisia argyi. The sequence goes on from CM060705.1 coordinate 157,210,366, forward strand.
AGTAGGTTCATTAAGATCCCCTAGTGTATGCTGATCGACCTCTACATTAAGACATAGACGGTCAGGAGCTTTCACAGATCTCAAAGATCTGCGAATGGGAATTACTTCAACTTCCGGTGGAGGACCCAGACTTTCCGGTTCTATAGGAAGTGTGCTAGTGTTTTCTGAAGGCAATGCATTATTTAGATCATCTTCTAGATCATATACCCTCCCACTGATTTCTTGAACCACAAATTCACTTTCAAGAAAATCACCATATCTTGCAACAAACACTTTGTTCTCAGGTGGGTAGTAAAAGTAATAACCCATAGTTTCCTTAGGGTATCCTACAAAAATGCATTTTACAGATCTTTGTTGGAGTTTATCTTGTGAGTCACGTTTAACATACGCCTCACAACCCCAGACCTTTAAATAAGACAAGTTCGGAGCTTTTCCAGTCCATATCTCATATGGTGTCTTATCAACCTTCTTGGTGGGAACCATATTCAAAATACGAACAGCTGTTTCAAGAGCATAATCCCAAAAAGACAAAGGAAGGTTAGTAAGATTATACATTGATCGAACCATGTCCAACAATGTACGATTCCTTCTCTCAGATACACCATTTTTTTGTGAAGTATATGGAGATGTGAGATTCTGGACAATTCCATTCTCAGTTAAGAAATCTTTAAAATCTTGACTAAGGTATTCACCACCTCGATCAGAACGAAGAGCTTTAATCTTCTTTCCCAATTGCAATTCTACTTCTGCTTTGAAAACTTTAAATGTTTCAAACACCTCATGTTTATGCTTAAGTAAATAAACATAACCATAACGGCTGAAATCATCCGTAAAAGTTAAGAAGTAGACAACACCTCTCCTTGACACATGTCTAAGTGGTCCACACACATCCGTGTGTATTAAACCAAGTAGATCTGAAGCTCTTTCCATATTATTATGAAAAGGTTTCTTCGTCATCTTCCCAGAAATACAAGATTCGCATTTATCAAATGACTCATCATTGATATTATTCAAAAGCCCTTCACGTTGCAGCTTTTGCATGCGAGTCTTGCCTATATGGGCAAGTCTACAGTGCCAAAGGTAAGACGAATTCAAGTCATACTTCATTCTCTTACTTATGCTGTACATCGAATTATTATTATTGTTGGAAGTCACACAATTATTCATATTAATTTCAAACACACCATTCACAGCAATAGCATTAAAATAAAATACACCATTTAAAGAAACAGAAATTTTATTGCCATCAATAGTATGAGAAAAACCAAGATCCAACAAACATGAAAAGGAAACAACACCTCTAATTATATAAGGTGCATAATGACAATTGTTTAAACAAAGTACTAAACCCGAAGGTAAAACTAAATCAAACATTCCTATGGCTTCAACCGCTGCTTGTGCTCCATTTCCCACATGCAGAAATTGCTCTCCATAAGCTAGTCTCCTTTCCTCTCTAAACCCCTGCAGTGTATTACAAATATTAATACCACATCCAGTATCATATACCCAGGAATTTATTTTACGAGATAAAGTAAATAATTCAATGACAAATAAGTTACCTGAAGTGCTGGCGCCCATGTGCCCAGTCTTCTTAACCTTATTGTTTCGCAAGTCATCGAGATAAAGAGGACAATTCCTCTTCCAGTGGCCCATCACCTTGCAGTAATGGCATCCTTGATCCTTCTTTGGATTATTCTTGATAGGAGGGTTCTTCTTTGGTTGAGGTGGTTGATAAGCCATAACCTGCTTATTCTTATCAGCCTTCTTCTTTCCTTTACCCTTCTTCTTGTTCGCATTTGGCTTGTTAATTCTACCCCCTTGTATTGCTAGTACTTGGGGCGTAGGAGCCTTTTGTGGTGTACCTTTCTCATAATCAATGAGCAGTGCGTGCAATTCACTTACAGTCTTCCCCACGCAAGGCATATTGAAGTTCCTCACAAAACCACTAAATTCCTTATCAAGGGATCTATTGATTAAGTGCACAGCCATATCATTGTCATAGGGTTTCCCAAGTGTTTGTAGTTGATCCATGTAACTTTTCATTTTCAACACATGAGCACTCACAGGTTCACCAGGACCTTGCTTACAACCATGTAGAGCTTCCATCAAATCGTAAATCTCTACATTTGATGGTTTCTCATAAAGTTTCTTGAGTTCATCAATCATGTCCTTGGGAAAATACTCCTCAAACTGTCTTTGAAGAGCTGTGGACATTCCCCCTAACATCATCGCGGCCACATCAATATGTTCCTTGGTATCAAGATTCCATTTGGATTTAGCAGCTTCAGTAGCTGCCGCGCCTTCAGGTTCAGCAGGGCAAGGCGTTTTCAAGATTTCGAGTTGACCAGTCACTCGCAGGACAATCCTTAGTGAACGGTACCAATCGTTGAAATTTTCCGAGCCAGTCAATTTTTCTCGTTCAAAATAAGTTTTGAACACAGAACGTAAGTTGGTGTTATCAGTTTGAGCCATTTCTACAGATAAAGAAAGTTCAAAACATTAGTATTTTTGATAATACAATTTTTCAAGAAAATTAAAATACCCAAGGAAAATAAATCCATAGAATAATCTTGAAAACTAGGATCCTCCATAAACATAGTTTCATCACATTCAGTTGATCTGCTAGTAATGAAAGTATAATATGAGGTAACTTGTCGTACAAGTAATTGGCATAACATTTGTCCAATTCCTAGATATATGGGATTTACAATCACAAAACATTTGTATTGTAAGCATGTTTAGTCCCCATCTTAATGCCTTGAGTCCAAGTCTCACTTCCTACTCAATTTAAGTCGTCTAACTTAAAAACTGTAAATTCACAAATCCATCACATCAGTTGATCTGCTAGCAATGAATTTATGAAATTTACCTTTCCATTGCAATCTCGCCAAGTCTCACTATGACGTAAATTACAACTTCAAGTGTTCTTAATTAGATGGCATTCAACTTAATTTATAAGGGTATTAATTTTTGATGTGATCAAAATAATGTATGAAGAAGCATGCATACAACTTCATAACATTGGTTTTACAAAACATTTTTATTACCAATTAGCTAAGAGTAAAATAGCAAAGTTTTGATTGAGGTATCGGGTTCACCAATTAAAGAATAACCATCAATTATCGTCCACTATATCGTACTTTTGCATACGCCCGAAGGCATAGTGTTTCAGATAATCATTGTGGAATTGTGGATTATTCACCCTTAAGATGACAATGTACATGTAATGGTTGTTCGGTAAGTCTAATTTACACACAAACGAGCGTTAAGACATGAATGTTGTCTATCTAAGGCCACAATTTAATGCGATGCCATCCTTATACCCATCTTATAGTGTGTAAACTTCGGTCGAGCCTATTTAACCATTACGTACAAAAACATCAATCAACCAATCCTTTGAAATTTTAACTCTTAAAAACCAAAACAATTTCGCCATTATTTAGTCCGTATTATTTTTCTATTCAAAAAATTACCCTTTTCGTTTATATAAACATGTCTAACACAATAAATAAACAAAACAAGTAATTTGCAATAAAAAATAAAAAAAACTAAATAATCACATATACATAATCATAACAATTAAATATGTATAAAACATGTAGCCACATGCAAATCTTATTAAAAAAGTCCTATTAATAATCAAATCTAGGCGTAAACGTATTAATTCAATTAGGGCTTTCTTTTCCTTAGAAAAAGAGCCACATACATCGATAAATCGATTGCGTAAGCCAAAATTAAATAAATACCACATAGCACATAATTGATTACTTAATATTGGAGTCTTCCCCAATTCGACATCTATTAAAATTTACATGTTTTAATATATAACTTAACCATTAATATATATAAGCAATTTAAACCATTTAAATAACACAATAAAAAATCCATGCAAACATGCACTTTTCATGGATTTAGCTTAACAATTAACATATTGCTCCAAGATCGTTTACTAAAACGCATAAACAATTACATGACATCTTAGGGTTTCTAGTCAATTTTTAAAAAAAAAATAAAATCAAAACCCTAAAACCCCTTGAAGGTCAATCGACCCAAATTAGGGTTAGGGATAAAAAAAAACACAAACCCTAAAAAAAACATGTAACTATACGAATCAAATCCAATTTTTATGCGTTGCGATAATTAATTACATATTATAACGGCTCTAGATGCCACTGTTGGAATTATTATATCATGACAATCATATTAATAAACCAAGAACATCAAAGTGAGCATTAGCGGAAGCAATTATAATAGATCGAATAACATGTAATTAATTAATCTTTAATTTAAATAGTAAACATACCGTAGTGATTCTAGCCCGAACAAGAATCAATGCAATCTTCCGGAACCAATGAACCCTAATTAGGGTTTATAAGGATTATATGAATTACTCCTTACCTTTTTGTAATTCAATCCAAGAATCAAACAATAGTGTGTTTGATTCACGTTCTTGTACACACGTACTAATTCAAGGAAAAGATTATGCAAGTAAATTCCACAAAACAATTTTGGAGGCAAGAAAATCGAAACCCTAAAGGGTGTTCAGTTTTGGTTCGACCAAAGAAGAGAGAAGGAGAGAAAAACCCAAGTTGTGTGTGTACAAGTTATGAGAAAACTCTTCACCTTGGGTTTGCTTATATACTAGAGTTTACTTGGAGCTCAAGGCACAAAGGAGGTGGGTTTTTCCTCCTTGGCCGATCGGTTGGAAGCCCACAAAGGGTGTTCCGGAACCTTCTTTTGTTTCCAAGTATTGTCTAGCAATTAGTTTCCTAATCTTCGTTTAATAATTAATTAGTCATTAATCAATAATACTAATTATTATTTAATTGTTTTGTATTTAATAATTAATTATAACATTTTATAAATAATTATTACATTTCCTCTTCATACGTATTGTGTGCAATCCCGTGATCTCAAGTTCGATCCTAACACACGACTATTATTATTTTGTCTATAAAACCAACAGCTCCCACTTAGACATATCATAATAGTGTGATCACATCGATTAGCGTCTTGCAACACGTCGATGCCTCTAGTACAACTTGAGTAAGGCTCCTGGAAAACCTTTTAATGATTTCTCATTATTATTATCCCTTTGTTTCTAATACCACGTTAATAAGGATATGGATCTAGGTCATTCCTTAATTAACCATTCTGTTTCTCGTTTTTAGAAATTGACAAGATTACCAAATCTTTTGAACCTTTCATAAAAGACCTTGGGCGTGGCCACGCAAACACCTTGACAACCCTACGAGGGGCCCAGCAGTATTAAACTTCAAAAATTAATTTGAAGGAACAAATTCTTTATTGACTACAAGCAAAACACACAAACTTTGTAACACTTCCGAAAACAACCCTTATGACTACCAGTTACGTATAGCGTTAAGTTGTTCCACAAAAATGTACTACATTCATGACCGTTATCTTGCATCACAAGTCTAAGGATAACTTCTTATGATTTACTTAATGACAAGATCCATAAAGTAACATCATATAGTTGGGATAAGTCCTATATTCAGTATCATCGAATATCATCTGAAATGACATGACTACGCATCAATATACTTAAGTATATTATATCAACTTCAGATTTGTCTTAATTTAATAATATTCCCATATTATTAACTGACAACGGACAATTTAGAATAACTCTTATTCATGGATTTAAACATGCAAAAATAGGACAACAATAATTAACAAATAGAAATAAACATACCAACATACTTTATTTCATTAAAATAATAATTGTTTACAATATCCTTTATCCAAATACTAATCACAGTTATGCATGAAACTACTAGCTAATTTAAGTCCAATTCCATTGGCTAATTCATTAAGCTTCTCTTTCGCCAAAGCCTTAGTGAACGGATCAGCTAAGTTATCATCTGTGTGAACCTTCAACAGATTTATTTCACCTTCGTCAACCTTTTCACGAACAAAGTGATACTTCCGTAGAAAATGTCTGGTGCCTCTCATGACTCCAGGTTCATTGGCAAATATGATTGCAGCAGAATTGTCACAATACATATTAATAGGTAATTCAATTGAAGGCATAACACCAAGCCCAGAAACGAATTTCCTAATCCAAACAGCCTCCATAGCAGCTTCCGAAGCAGCAATGTATTCAGCTTCTGTTGCAGACATCGCAATTGTACTCTGCTTCTTGCTCCTCCAATCTACAGCTCCTCCATTGATAACAAAGACATAACCCGTCTGAGACTTCGAATCATCTTTATTACTTTGAAAGGATGCATCACAGAAACCTGTAACACAAAGTTCTGTAGATGGATTTCCACCATATACCAAAAACATATCTTTTGTATTCCTCAAATACTTAAGAATATGTTTAACAGCAATCCAATGTTTTTCACCTGGATTCTGTTGAAATTGACTGGTAATATTTTGAGCAAACGCCACATCTGGCCTTGTGCACTTAACCGCATACATAATAGATCCTACAGCCGAAGCATACGGAACTTTACTCATGCGAGTCACCTCATCAGGTGTTGAAGCACAATACTCATTACATAAGCCATGTTTTACTTCCATCGGCAAATATCCTTTCTTGGAATTTTTCATATTGAATCTTTTCAATATTTTGTCAATGTAAGCACTTTGACTTAATCCAATTAACCGCCTTGATCTATCTCTATAGATTTTGATTCCCAGAATGTATGCAGCTTCTCCTAAATCTTTCATAGAAAAGCACTTTCCAAGATATGCCTTTACTGCTTGCAAACTTGGAATGTCTTTTCCCATGATCAATATGTCATCAACATATAGAATTAGGAAAATTACATTATCACTCCCACTAGCTTTGTGATACACACATGGCTCATCAAGATTTTGAGTGAATCCAAACTTTTTAATTTCAGCATCAAACCTCTTGTTCCATTGTCGTGATGCTTGCTTTAATCCATAAATGGATCTCTTAAGCTTGCAAACACGATTTGGGAAATCTGGATTTTCAAACCCTTCTGGTTGTGCCATATAGATGTCTTCATCTAGATGACCATTTAAGAAAGCGGTTTTTACATCCATTTGCCAAATCTCATAGTCATAGTACGCTGCTATAGCTATGAGAATTCTTATAGCTCTTATGTCTGCTACAGGAGAAAATGTCTCCTCGTAATCAATTCCAAAAGTTTGAGTAAAACCTTTAGCAACTAGACGAGCCTTATAAATGTGTGCATATCCATCCATGTCAGTCTTGATTTTGTAAAGCCACTTACTCCCAACTACCTTGGCACCAGGAGGTAAGTCAACTTCTTCCCAGACTTCATTGTCATGCATGGATTGTATTTCCCCATCCATAGCAGCTTTCCATTTAGCTTTTTGAGGGCTATTAATGGCAGCTCTATAACTAGTAGGTTCATTAAGATCCCCTAGTGTATGCTGATCGACCTCTACATTAAGACATAGACGGTCAGGAGCTTTCACAGATCTCAAAGATCTGCGAATGGGAATTACTTCAACTTCCGGTGGAGGACCCAGACTTTCCGGTTCTATAGGAAGTGTGCTAGTGTTTTCTGAAGGCAATGCATTATTTAGATCATCTTCTAGATCATATACCCTCCCACTGATTTCTTGAACCACAAATTCACTTTCAAGAAAATCACCATATCTTGCAACAAACACTTTGTTCTCAGGTGGGTAGTAAAAGTAGTAACCCATAGTTTCCTTAGGGTATCCTACAAAAATGCATTTTACAGATCTTTGTTGGAGTTTATCTTGTGAGTCACGTTTAACATACGCCTCACAACCCCAGACCTTTAAATAAGACAAGTTCGGAGCTTTTCCAGTCCATATCTCATATGGTGTCTTATCAACCTTCTTGGTGGGAACCATATTCAAAATACGAACAGCTGTTTCAAGAGCATAATCCCAAAAAGACAAAGGAAGGTTAGTAAGATTATACATTGATCGAACCATGTCCAACAATGTACGATTCCTTCTCTCAGATACACCATTTTGTTGTGAAGTATATGGAGATGTGAGATTCTGGACAATTCCATTCTCAGTTAAGAAATCTTTAAAATCTTGACTAAGGTATTCACCACCTCGATCAGAACGAAGAGCTTTAATCTTCTTTCCCAATTGCAATTCTACTTCTGCTTTGAAAACTTTAAATGTTTCAAACACCTCATGTTTATGCTTAAGTAAATAAACATAACCATAACGGCTGAAATCATCCGTAAAAGTTAAGAAGTAGACAACACCTCTCCTTGACACATGTCTAAGTGGTCCACACACATCCGTGTGTATTAAACCAAGTAGATCTGAAGCTCTTTCCATATTATTATGAAAAGGTTTCTTCGTCATCTTCCCAGAAATACAAGATTCGCATTTATCAAATGACTCATCATTGATATTATTCAAAAGCCCTTCACGTTGCAGCTTTTGCATGCGAGTCTTGCCTATATGGGCAAGTCTACAGTGCCAAAGGTAAGACGAATTCAAGTCATACTTCATTCTCTTACTTATGCTGTACATCGAATTATTATTATTGTTGGAAGTCACACAATTATTCATATTAATTTCAAACACACCATTCACAGCAATAGCATTAAAATAAAATACACCATTTAAAGAAACAGAAATTTTATTGCCATCAATAGTATGAGAAAAACCAAGATCCAACAAACATGAAAAGGAAACAACACCTCTAATTATATAAGGTGCATAATGACAATTGTTTAAACAAAGTACTAAACCCGAAGGTAAAACTAAATCAAACATTCCTATGGCTTCAACCGCTGCTTGTGCTCCATTTCCCACATGCAGAAATTGCTCTCCATAAGCTAGTCTCCTTTCCTCTCTAAACCCCTGCAGTGTATTACAAATATTAATACCACATCCAGTATCATATACCCAGGAATTTATTTTACGAGATAAAGTAAATAATTCAATGACAAATAAGTTACCTGAAGTGCTGGCGCCCATGTGCCCAGTCTTCTTAACCTTATTGTTTCGCAAGTCATCGAGATAAAGAGGACAATTCCTCTTCCAGTGGCCCATCACCTTGCAGTAATGGCATCCTTGATCCTTCTTTGGATTATTCTTGATAGGAGGGTTCTTCTTTGGTTGAGGTGGTTGATAAGCCATAACCTGCTTATTCTTATCAGCCTTCTTCTTTCCTTTACCCTTCTTCTTGTTCGCATTTGGCTTGTTAATTCTACCCCCTTGTATTGCTAGTACTTGGGGCGTAGGAGCCTTTTGTGGTGTACCTTTCTCATAATCAATGAGCAGTGCGTGCAATTCACTTACAGTCTTCCCCACGCAAGGCATATTGAAGTTCCTCACAAAACCACTAAATTCCTTATCAAGGGATCTATTGATTAAGTGCACAGCCATATCATTGTCATAGGGTTTCCCAAGTGTTTGTAGTTGATCCATGTAACTTTTCATTTTCAACACATGAGCACTCACAGGTTCACCAGGACCTTGCTTACAACCATGTAGAGCTTCCATCAAATCGTAAATCTCTACATTTGATGGTTTCTCATAAAGTTTCTTGAGTTCATCAATCATGTCCTTGGGAAAATACTCCTCAAACTGTCTTTGAAGAGCTGTGGACATTCCCCCTAACATCATCGCGGCCACATCAATATGTTCCTTGGTATCAAGATTCCATTTGGATTTAGCAGCTTCAGTAGCTGCCGCGCCTTCAGGTTCAGCAGGGCAAGGCGTTTTCAAGATTTCGAGTTGACCAGTCACTCGCAGGACAATCCTTAGTGAACGGTACCAATCGTTGAAATTTTCCGAGCCAGTCAATTTTTCTCGTTCAAAATAAGTTTTGAACACAGAACGTAAGTTGGTGTTATCAGTTTGAGCCATTTCTACAGATAAAGAAAGTTCAAAACATTAGTATTTTTGATAATACAATTTTTCAAGAAAATTAAAATACCCAAGGAAAATAAATCCATAGAATAATCTTGAAAACTAGGATCCTCCATAAACATAGTTTCATCACATTCAGTTGATCTGCTAGTAATGAAAGTATAATATGAGGTAACTTGTCGTACAAGTAATTGGCATAACATTTGTCCAATTCCTAGATATATGGGATTTACAATCACAAAACATTTGTATTGTAAGCATGTTTAGTCCCCATCTTAATGCCTTGAGTCCAAGTCTCACTTCCTACTCAATTTAAGTCGTCTAACTTAAAAACTGTAAATTCACAAATCCATCACATCAGTTGATCTGCTAGCAATGAATTTATGAAATTTACCTTTCCATTGCAATCTCGCCAAGTCTCACTATGACGTAAATTACAACTTCAAGTGTTCTTAATTAGATGGCATTCAACTTAATTTATAAGGGTATTAATTTTTGATGTGATCAAAATAATGTATGAAGAAGCATGCATACAACTTCATAACATTGGTTTTACAAAACATTTTTATTACCAATTAGCTAAGAGTAAAATAGCAAAGTTTTGATTGAGGTATCGGGTTCACCAATTAAAGAATAACCATCAATTATCGTCCACTATATCGTACTTTTGCATACGCCCGAAGGCATAGTGTTTCAGATAATCATTGTGGAATTGTGGATTATTCACCCTTAAGATGACAATGTACATGTAATGGTTGTTCGGTAAGTCTAATTTACACACAAACGAGCGTTAAGACATGAATGTTGTCTATCTAAGGCCACAATTTAATGCGATGCCATCCTTATACCCATCTTATAGTGTGTAAACTTCGGTCGAGCCTATTTAACCATTACGTACAAAAACATCAATCAACCAATCCTTTGAAATTTTAACTCTTAAAAACCAAAACAATTTCGCCATTATTTAGTCCATATTATTTTTCTATTCAAAAAATTACCCTTTTCGTTTATATAAACATGTCTAACACAATAAATAAACAAAACAAGTAATTTGCAATAAAAAATAAAAAAAACTAAATAATCACATATACATAATCATAACAATTAAATATGTATAAAACATGTAGCCACATGCAAATCTTATTAAAAAAGTCCTATTAATAATCAAATCTAGGCGTAAACGTATTAATTCAATTAGGGCTTTCTTTTCCTTAGAAAAAGAGCCACATACATCGATAAATCGATTGCGTAAGCCAAAATTAAATAAATACCACATAGCACATAATTGATTACTTAATATTGGAGTCTTCCCCAATTCGACATCTATTAAAATTTACATGTTTTAATATATAACTTAACCATTAATATATATAAGCAATTTAAACCATTTAAATAACACAATAAAAAATCCATGCAAACATGCACTTTTCATGGATTTAGCTTAACAATTAACATATTGCTCCAAGATCGTTTACTAAAACGCATAAACAATTACATGACATCTTAGGGTTTCTAGTCAATTTTTAAAAAAAAAATAAAATCAAAACCCTAAAACCCCTTGAAGGTCAATCGACCCAAATTAGGGTTAGGGATAAAAAAAACACAAACCCTAAAAAAAACATGTAACTATACGAATCAAATCCAATTTTTATGCGTTGCGATAATTAATTACATATTATAACGGCTCTAGATGCCACTGTTGGAATTATTATATCATGACAATCATATTAATAAACCAAGAACATCAAAGTGAGCATTAGCGGAAGCAATTATAATAGATCGAATAACATGTAATTAATTAATCTTTAATTTAAATAGTAAACATACCGTAGTGATTCTAGCCCGAACAAGAATCAATGCAATCTTCCGGAACCAATGAACCCTAATTAGGGTTTATAAGGATTATATGAATTACTCCTTACCTTTTTGTAATTCAATCCAAGAATCAAACAATAGTGTGTTTGATTCACGTTCTTGTACACACGTACTAATTCAAGGAAAAGATTATGCAAGTAAATTCCACAAAACAATTTTGGAGGCAAGAAAATCGAAACCCTAAAGGGTGTTCGGTTTTGGTTCGACCAAAGAAGAGAGAAGGAGAGAAAAACCCAAGTTGTGTGTGTACAAGTTATGAGAAAACTCTTCACCTTGGGTTTGCTTATATACTAGAGTTTACTTGGAGCTCAAGGCACAAAGGAGGTGGGTTTTTCCTCCTTGGCCGATCGGTTGGAAGCCCACAAAGGGTGTTCCGGAACCTTCTTTTGTTTCCAAGTATTGTCTAGCAATTAGTTTCCTAATCTTCGTTTAATAATTAATTAGTCATTAATCAATAATACTAATTATTATTTAATTGTTTTGTATTTAATAATTAATTATAACATTTTATAAATAATTATTACATTTCCTCTTCATACGTATTGTGTGCAATCCCGTGATCTCAAGTTCGATCCTAACACACGACTATTATTATTTTGTCTATAAAACCAACACATGATTCATCCTCACAACTCGAAACAATATCAGAATTGGTCAAACATTTTGGATGGAGGGAAGTGGTGTTTGTTTATGAAGATGGTGAGTACGGAAGAAGCCTCTATTCGGATGTCATGCTAACTTTTGGTACCAAACTCATGTACCATACAGTCCTATATCCTTCCTCTTCAGATGATTGGATCCTTAAAGAGCTTTACAAGTTAAAGACGATGCAAACTCGTGTCTTCATAGTACATGCTTTACCATCATTAGCTTCACGTTTTTTCAAGAAAGTAAATGAAGCTGGAATGATGGAAGAAGGGTATGTTTGGATCATAACAGAAGTGCTCACTAGTCGCTTACATTCTTTAGATCGTGCTGACATAGATTCAATGCATGGAGTACTCGGCGTCAAGTCATATATCCCAACCTCCAACAAGCTAAGCAATTTTGAACGAAGATGGAAACGGGAATTTCAGAGTCAGAATCCCAAGGATGACGTGACAGAACTAGACATGTTTGGGATATGGTCTTATGATACAGTGTTTGTGCTAGCAATGGCATTAGAAAAGGTCGGGAATGAGATGAATACTAGTTTCAAACGACAACAGGAGTCCACAACAGATTTTGATGCCATTGGAATATCAGAAATGGGACCAAGAATCCTTCCATGGGTCCGAAACATAAGTTTCAAAGGTCTGAGTGGTGATTTTCATGTTGTTAATGGACAATTACTATCGTCGGTTTACCAAATAGTGAACATAATTGAAACGCGTGACAATACTATAGGGTATTGGACTTCTGGAAACGATTTCTTCAAGAAGTTAAACCATGAAGCGAAGGGTCTTAGGGCTATCACATGGCCCGGTGACAGTCATGTCGTCCCTAAAGGCTGGGATACCCCAACCAGTGATGAGAACCTGCTAAGAGTCGGGGTTCCAGAAAAAGTGGGGCTTGTTGATGAGTTTATACACGCCTACACCGATTCTCAAACCCAACAAGTTATTGCAACAGGTTTTTTTGTGGACGTGTTTAATGCAGTTGTTGACGCCTTGCCTTACGCTGTCAAATACAAATTCATACCATCCGTTACGCTGGATGGAAAGAGATCATCAGGACGCTATGATGATCTTCTTCAGAGTCTCTCCCGTGGGGTAATCTCATCGAATAGATGATTTCATTAATATTAATTCATATGCGACAAGACACGAAAAGATTAAATAAAGGTTGCATCCTAATGTTTATGTTTTATAATGTCACAGAAATACGATGCAGTGGTAGGAGACATTACTCTCCTTGCAAATCGTTGGGATCATGTTGATTTCACGCCACCATTCACTGAAACGGGTGTCGCAATGATTGTTCAGATCAAGGAGGAGAGGAAGAGTGCATGGATTTTCATGAAACCCCTAGAGAAAAAGCTATGGATAACAACCGGAGCATTTTTCATATACACAGGACTTGTGGTATGGTTTGTTGAGCATCGTGTGAACAAAGAATTCCGAGGCCCCCCTCATCAACACATCGGAATGATCTTCTGGTTTTCATTCTCCACACTCGTTTTTGCACACAGTAAGTTTGCACACACACGCACACATTCAACTTGCTTTGATTTACTCAAGGGGTGTTTCAGATTACTTAGGGAGTGTTCAAGATTACTTCGGGGAGTTTGGGATTGATTTTTAAAACTAGTTATTAGCTTATATTAAGCATGGAACAATCTTGTTTTCAAATGCTTTTTAGTAAGCAGATACGCACTTCAACAAGCAATCCCAAACACCTTCTTAATAAAACTGCTAATCTGATTACTTACTTTTGTCATTATACAACACATGAGCAGTTTAGGACTGCTTAACGAATTATTTGTGAGTCAAATAAGCTTACTCAAAATTTGGAAATGAAAATTTGCAGGGGAGAAGTTGATAAGCAACTTATCAAGATTTGTGGTGATCGTGTGGGTGTTTGTCGTGTTGGTGTTGACCTCAAGCTATACCGCAAGCTTGACATCCATGTTGACAGTACAACAGCTTCGACCTATATACACCAACATCTCTGAGATAAAAGATAAAGGATATTCAATAGGATACCAAGAGGGTTCATTTGTTCTTGATATATTGAAGAAGATGAATTTTGACGACAGCACGTTGAAAAGCTACAGCACCTTTGAGCAGATGGACACCGCCCTCAAAAAAGGAAGTCAAAATGGGGGAGTTTCCGCTATTGTAGACGAGCTCCCTTATATCAGGGGTTTCTTATCTAAGTACTGTACTAGTTATACGATAACCGTCCCCATCTACAAAACCGCAGGCTTTGGTTTCGTGAGTTTCATTTCATACTGTTTCATTCTATTCCTGCATTTCGTAGCTTTTGACATCTCTATACTGTTCATTCTATTCCTGCATTTCGTAGCTTTTGAGCATGACTCCATCGTTTAATACAGGCATTTCCAAAAGGGTCTCCTTTAGTCCCCGATTTTTCTAGAGCAGTCCTGAAAGTAACAGAAGAGAAGATGATGAATATCTCAAAACAATGGTTTGGGGAAGCAGCAAGTTGTAGTCAGCAGAGGGAAGCTACAGTGACATCTGATAGACTCTCGCTCGATAGCTTCATGGGCCTTTTTCTCATTGCTGGTTTATCATCAACTTCCACTCTCATGATTTTCATCTTCAGGTTTTTGTATAAAAACAAAGAATTATTAGTGTCACAAGGTTCAGTAAGCCAAAAACTCGCTGCAATTGCAACAACATTTGATGAGTTTAAGGATAATAAGTCCAAGAAGATGGTCCCAGAGGCAACAGTAGATGAATTAGTCAGAGAGGTCGAAGTTAACAATACTCCAGAAAGTTCTGTATTCCGACAAGAAGCAGAAGTTTTCACTCATGATGTAGAATTTTCTACTACTGAACCCAGGACTCCAGTTCATCACACAATATATTAGCCGTAGAAACTACCATATAGACCTAGGGTGTACTGATGGTACCCCACTAATTATATACATCCCGATGTGCATAATGCTAATGTTACATACAACCCCCATTTATATTAATATCCATATGTTGCACAACAGAAGCTTCTCTAGTTTTATTCTAGTCAGTGTTATTATGGCAATTAACTAGTTCTAAAGGCTTTCTACTCTGAGAATTTGTGTGTATTATTACAATTATCTTATTTTAACTCAGCAAGTATAATGTAAGATAAAGATCCTAAAGCTACCACACTAAACCTAATCACATTGTATAGATTCACTTGGAAATACCAAATTATTTGCATCAACTCAATCACAATAAAGATGCATTTATCCATCTGCGCGCGGCAGCAACTCAAAAGATATCAATATATTTGCACTCAAAAGGTGGGGTAAAAAAAGACAACTTTACATGCTAAGATGCGCTCCTCTATAGGAGAACGCAAAAGAATTCCTAAAGTTGTGAATCGATATCTAGCACAATGATAGTAAGAGAAGAAAGGCAAAACAAGAAATCAATTATTCTTACTTGAAAAGTAAAATTATACATTTACAAAAGAAATGTAGCAGAGTCCAGATATACAAGAGGGTAATCAATCGCCTTACGAGCTTCCATGAGATCTGATGGATGATACTGATTGCGCTGAAACAGATGCAGTTGGGCTGCTTATATCTTGTTCCCCGTTGACAAATCTTGGCTTTCCACTCAGCCCATCCATTGCTTCTTGACATATATCAGCAAACCACTCATCCTCAGGAAGTACACTACCACAAAATAAACAGATTTTTAAACATTATTATAACATTAAAAAATGGAGGCAGTTGATCCTGATTTCACACATAGTTGATAACTCAAAGAAAACAAGCAATAACCCATATGAATCCACTCCCGTTGCAGAGAAGGACACAAGTGCTTTATTAATGAAGATTTCGAGATAAGTAACGCCCTTGGGAAGCAAAGGAGAGATAACAAACTTCATATCTAAATAGAACTGCACATTTGGAAGTTAGGAAATGATCAGATATCATTTAGTGGCCCAGCAAGGAAAACAATAGTGTCCACATACCTGTTGAAGACCAAGGGGACCTAAGGGCTGTGGCCCTTCTTCAATATCATCTCAAAAAGTTTGGTCTTCTGAAAGCCATAAAATGACGTACCGTTTCTGTAAGCCTCATTAATAACGTGTATAGTTAAACGTACACATGTTAAGCTTATAGATTGTTAAGCTTCTTTTCATTTTCAAAAATCTATTCTAGATTATAAAGCAGGACATTCCTAAAATGAAAGAATTAAAAAATTAAAATTTAACAATTGCTTATAAAGGCAAATTTTAATAAGTGCATGTATAATAGCATTAGTTGCAACCCTTTAAAACACTTTTTTTAGAAATGTTTTTTTAAAAAATAGTAAAAAAATACAAAGTAATTTAATGTAAGGAAAAATACGGACCGGACCAACAGGTTCAACATAACAAAACACACAAAGCTTCATACAATTTTTATATGTAAAACAAGTTAATGGTACATATGGTTTTAAAATACGGACCGGACCAACAGGTTCAACCGGGAATGATACGACCCGGTTAGGGGTTGTATCGGGATAAGGCACCACTTCAAGCGTGTGCGGGCTCCGTCAGAAAATAGAAGAGAAGAACTATTGAATCATTGATCTTAAAACTTGATTGATTCATTCATAATAATGATTCGGTATATATAACCGAATAACCCTAGCTTGTAAAACAAGCCAAACTTAAAGATATATCTAAACAATAACACTTTCCTAATACGACTCAAAAACATATCCTAAATAAATATAAAATGACATAAAGCCCGGGGCGTATCATTCCCCACTCCTTCGAAATCACCTTATCCTCAAGGTGTGGTCTTGAAAAAAAATTTCTTGATTCCGGGATCCCATATCCTAATCCCAATCTTAGTCCTATCTTCCACTCCCGTAATTCTCATGCCTTCCGCTACCACAACCAACACCTTTTTCCTCTTCCGCCTTCCACTACCTTGGACATAACACAACACGATTCTTCTGTCTTCCGCTACCCATGCCATAACACTCTCCACTCCTTCAAAAAATCATCTTGCCCTCAAGGTGATATAAAAAATATGAAGATTGAGAGTCCGCTAATTCCTCGCTTAAATTCAAATTTATTTCATCCAAACGACTATCAGATTCACCACCTCCATCCTTAAGTGTCGATATCACTCTATTCAACTCATCCTCACCAATCTTAAGCGCTTCGCCACCACCCACAACCTCTTCAACTCCCATATACTCATCAGCATTGAATGACCCTTCAGCCTTAGGTGAAGCAAATTCACCCTCTAATGGTAGAATAACATCTATTTTCTTTTCCTTTGCAATTGTCTCAAAACGAACCTCGGTGATACGAGCTTTGAAGAAGTCTTCTCCCAAAGTTAAAGGATTGGACCTCAAAAATTCCCAAATATCTAGGTTTGCGAAGCGTGTTTCCGCCGCACGGGTCAATGAAAAAGCTTCTTCTAAAGTTTTGGGATTTGACCGTAAGAGTAAACATTGTAGATCAAGTTTAAGTCCGGAGATATAAAACGAAATAAGTAAAGATTCAGAGATCCTTGTTACTCGATTTGCAAGTACCACAAACTCACTCTCATATTCAGCCACCGTACCCATTTGCAAGAGCTTAGAGAGTGCGTATTCCACGTTCCGATCGCTGCCGCCGGATGCCATGAATAATACTCAAGTGATTAATAAGTCAAAAAAAAAAAAAAAAAAAAAAAAAAAAAAAAAAAAAAAAAAAAAAAATTCTTGATGAATAGTACAACATAACAAAACAATATTTGTTATTATATTTGTTACTCGATTTGCAAGTACCACAAACTCACTCTCATATTAAGTCCGGAGATATGAAAAATATTTGTTATTATATTTATTGTACAACATAACAAAACACACAAAGCTTCATACAATTTTTATATGTAAAACAAGTTAATGGTACATATGGTTTTAAAATACGGACCGGACCAACAGGTTCAACCGGGAATGATACGACCCGGTTAGGGGTTGTATCGGGATAAGGCACCACTTCAAGCGTGTGCGGGCTCCGTCAGAAAATAGAAGAGAAGAACTATTGAATCATTGATCTTAAAACTTGATTGATTCATTCATAATAATGATTCGGTATATATAACCGAATAACCCTAGCTTGTAAAACAAGCCAAACTTAAAGATATATCTAAACAATAACACTTTCCTAATACGACTCAAAAACATATCCTAAATAAATATAAAATGACATAAAGCCCGGGGCGTATCATTCCCCACTCCTTCGAAATCACCTTGTCCTCAAGGTGTGGTCTTGAAAAAAAATTTCTTGATTCCGGGATCCCATATCCTAATCCCAATCTTAGTCCTATCTTCCACTCCAGTAGTTCTCATGCCTTCCGCTACCACAACCAACACCTTTTTCCTCTTCCGCCTTCCACTACCTTGGACATAACACAACACCATTCTTCTGTCTTCCGCTACCCATGCCATAACACTCTCCACTCCTTCAAAAATCATCTTGCCCTCAAGGTGATACAAAAAATATGAAGATTGAGAGTCCGCTAATTCCTCGCTTAAATTCAAATTTATTTCATCCAAACGACTATCAGATTCACCACCTCCATCCTTAAGTGTCGATATCACTCTATTCAACTCATCCTCACCAATCTTAAGCGCTTCGCCACCACCCACAACCTCTTCAACTCCCATATACTCATCAGCATTGAATGACCCTTCAGCCTTAGGTGAAGCAAATTCACCCTCTAATGGTAGAATAACATCTATTTTCTTTTCCTTTGCAATTGTCTCAAAACGAACCTCGGTGATACGAGCTTTGAAGAAGTCTTCTCCCAAAGTTAAAGGATTGGACCTCAAAAATTCCCAAATATCTAGGTTTGCGAAGCGTGTTTCCGCCGCACGGGTCAATGAAAAAGCTTCTTCTAAAGTTTTGGGATTTGACCGTAAGAGTAAACATTGTAGATCAAGTTTAAGTCCGGAGATATAAAACGATATAAGTAAAGATTCAGAGATCCTTGTTACTCGATTTGCAAGTACCACAAACTCACTCTCATATTCAGCCACCGTACCCATTTGCAAGAGCTTAGAGAGTGCGTATTCCACGTTCCGATCGCTGCCGCCGGATGCCATGAATAATACTTAAGCGATTAATAAGTCAAAAAAAAAAAAAAAAAAAAAAAAAAAAAAAAAAAAAAAATTCTTGATGAATAGTACAACATAACAAAACAATATTTGTTATTATATTTGTTACTCGATTTGCAAGTACCACAAACTCACTCTCATATTAAGTCCGGAGATATGAAAAATATTTGTTATTATATTTATTGTACAACATAACAAAACACACAAAGCTTCATACAATTTTTATATGTAAAACAAGTTAATGGTACATATGGTTTTAAAATACGGACCGGACCAACAGGTTCAACCGGGAATGATACGACCCGGTTAGGGGTTGTATCGGGATAAGGCACCACTTCAAGCGTGTGAGGGCTCCGTCAAAAAATAGAAGAGAAGAACTATTGAATCATTGATCTTAAAACTTGATTGATTCATTCATAATAATGATTCGGTATATATAACCGAATAACCCTAGCTTGTAAAACAAGCCAAACTTAAAGATATATCTAAACAATAACACTTTCCTAATACGACTCAAAAACATATCCTAAATAAATATAAAATGACATAAAGCCCGGGGCGTATCATTCCCCACTCCTTCGAAATCACCTTGTCCTCAAGGTGTGGTCTTGAAAAAAAATTTCTTGATTCCGGGATCCCATATCCTAATCCCAATCTTAGTCCTATCTTCCACTCCCGTAGTTCTCATGCCTTCCGCTACCACAACCAACACCTTTTTCCTCTTCCGCCTTCCACTACCTTGGACATAACACAACACCATTCTTCTGTCTTCCGCTACCCATGCCATAACACTCTCCACTCCTTCAAAAATCATCTTGCCCTCAAGGTGATACAAAAAATATGAAGATTGAGAGTCCGCTAATTCCTCGCTTAAATTCAAATTTATTTCATCCAAACGACTATCAGATTCACCACCTCCATCCTTAAGTGTCGATATCACTCTATTCAACTCATCCTCACCAATCTTAAGCGCTTCGCCACCACCCACAACCTCTTCAACTCCCATATACTCATCAGCATTGAATGACCCTTCAGCCTTAGGTGAAGCAAATTCACCCTCTAATGGTAGAATAACATCTATTTTCTTTTCCTTTGCAATTGTCTCAAAACGAACCTCGGTGATACGAGCTTTGAAGAAGTCTTCTCCCAAAGTTAAAGGATTGGACCTCAAAAATTCCCAAATATCTAGGTTTGCGAAGCGTGTTTCCGCCGCACGGGTCAATGAAAAAGCTTCTTCTAAAGTTTTGGGATTAGACCGTAAGAGTAAACATTGTAGATCAAGTTTAAGTCCGGAGATATAAAACGATATAAGTAAAGATTCAGAGATCCTTGTTACTCGATTTGCAAGTACCACAAACTCACTCTCATATTCAGCCACCGTACCCATTTGCAAGAGCTTAGAGAGTGCATATTCCACGTTCCGATCGCTGCCGCCGGATGCCATGAATAATACTCAAGCGATTAATAAGTCAAAAAAAAAAAAAAAAAAAATTCTTGATGAATAGTACCACGATGAACAGTACCAATGAACGGTACCAGATGAACAGTACCCTCGATGAACAGTGTTCCGGTGAACAATTTTTTTTTTTTTTTTTTTTAATTGGAACCCTAATCAAAAACCCTCTCAACGAGAGCTCTCAATGAAAGCACTAATTGATACGACCCGGTTAGGGGTTGTATCGGGATAAGGCACCACTTCAAGCGTGTGCGGGCTCCGTCAGAAAATAGAAGAGAAGAACTATTGAATCATTGATCTTAAAACTTGATTGATTCATTCATAATAATGATTCGGTATATATAACCGAATAACCCTAGCTTGTAAAACAAGCCAAACTTAAAGATATATCTAAACAATAACACTTTCCTAATACGACTCAAAAACATATCCTAAATAAATATAAAATGACATAAAGCCCGGGGCGTATCATTCCCCACTCCTTCGAAATCACCTTGTCCTCAAGGTGTGGTCTTGAAAAAAAATTTCTTGATTCCGGGATCCCATATCCTAATCCCAATCTTAGTCCTATCTTCCACTCCAGTAGTTCTCATGCCTTCCGCTACCACAACCAACACCTTTTTCCTCTTCCGCCTTCCACTACCTTGGACATAACACAACACCATTCTTCTGTCTTCCGCTACCCATGCCATAACACTCTCCACTCCTTCAAAAATCATCTTGCCCTCAAGGTGATACAAAAAATATGAAGATTGAGAGTCCGCTAATTCCTCGCTTAAATTCAAATTTATTTCATCCAAACGACTATCAGATTCACCACCTCCATCCTTAAGTGTCGATATCACTCTATTCAACTCATCCTCACCAATCTTAAGCGCTTCGCCACCACCCACAACCTCTTCAACTCCCATATACTCATCAGCATTGAATGACCCTTCAGCCTTAGGTGAAGCAAATTCACCCTCTAATGGTAGAATAACATCTATTTTCTTTTCCTTTGCAATTGTCTCAAAACGAACCTCGGTGATACGAGCTTTGAAGAAGTCTTCTCCCAAAGTTAAAGGATTGGACCTCAAAAATTCCCAAATATCTAGGTTTGCGAAGCGTGTTTCCGCCGCACGGGTCAATGAAAAAGCTTCTTCTAAAGTTTTGGGATTTGACCGTAAGAGTAAACATTGTAGATCAAGTTTAAGTCCGGAGATATAAAACGATATAAGTAAAGATTCAGAGATCCTTGTTACTCGATTTGCAAGTACCACAAACTCACTCTCATATTCAGCCACCGTACCCATTTGCAAGAGCTTAGAGAGTGCGTATTCCACGTTCCGATCGCTGCCGCCGGATGCCATGAATAATACTTAAGCGATTAATAAGTCAAAAAAAAAAAAAAAAAAAAAAAAAAAAAAAAAAAAAAAAAAAAATTCTTGATGAATAGTACAACATAACAAAACAATATTTGTTATTATATTTGTTACTCGATTTGCAAGTACCACAAACTCACTCTCATATTAAGTCCGGAGATATGAAAAATATTTGTTATTATATTTATTGTACAACATAACAAAACACACAAAGCTTCATACAATTTTTATATGTAAAACAAGTTAATGGTACATATGGTTTTAAAATACGGACCGGACCAACAGGTTCAACCGGGAATGATACGACCCGGTTAGGGGTTGTATCGGGATAAGGCACCACTTCAAGCGTGTGAGGGCTCCGTCAAAAAATAGAAGAGAAGAACTATTGAATCATTGATCTTAAAACTTGATTGATTCATTCATAATAATGATTCGGTATATATAACCGAATAACCCTAGCTTGTAAAACAAGCCAAACTTAAAGATATATCTAAACAATAACACTTTCCTAATACGACTCAAAAACATATCCTAAATAAATATAAAATGACATAAAGCCCGGGGCGTATCATTCCCCACTCCTTCGAAATCACCTTGTCCTCAAGGTGTGGTCTTGAAAAAAAATTTCTTGATTCCGGGATCCCATATCCTAATCCCAATCTTAGTCCTATCTTCCACTCCCGTAGTTCTCATGCCTTCCGCTACCACAACCAACACCTTTTTCCTCTTCCGCCTTCCACTACCTTGGACATAACACAACACCATTCTTCTGTCTTCCGCTACCCATGCCATAACACTCTCCACTCCTTCAAAAATCATCTTGCCCTCAAGGTGATACAAAAAATATGAAGATTGAGAGTCCGCTAATTCCTCGCTTAAATTCAAATTTATTTCATCCAAACGACTATCAGATTCACCACCTCCATCCTTAAGTGTCGATATCACTCTATTCAACTCATCCTCACCAATCTTAAGCGCTTCGCCACCACCCACAACCTCTTCAACTCCCATATACTCATCAGCATTGAATGACCCTTCAGCCTTAGGTGAAGCAAATTCACCCTCTAATGGTAGAATAACATCTATTTTCTTTTCCTTTGCAATTGTCTCAAAACGAACCTCGGTGATACGAGCTTTGAAGAAGTCTTCTCCCAAAGTTAAAGGATTGGACCTCAAAAATTCCCAAATATCTAGGTTTGCGAAGCGTGTTTCCGCCGCACGGGTCAATGAAAAAGCTTCTTCTAAAGTTTTGGGATTTGACCGTAAGAGTAAACATTGTAGATCAAGTTTAAGTCCGGAGATATAAAACGATATAAGTAAAGATTCAGAGATCCTTGTTACTCGATTTGCAAGTACCACAAACTCACTCTCATATTCAGCCACCGTACCCATTTGCAAGAGCTTAGAGAGTGCGTATTCCACGTTCCGATCGCTGCCGCCGGATGCCATGAATAATACTTAAGCGATTAATAAGTCAAAAAAAAAAAAAAAAAAAAAAAAAAAAAAAAAAAAAAAAAAATTCTTGATGAATAGTACAACATAACAAAACAATATTTGTTATTATATTTGTTACTCGATTTGCAAGTACCACAAACTCACTCTCATATTAAGTCCGGAGATATGAAAAATATTTGTTATTATATTTATTGTACAACATAACAAAACACACAAAGCTTCATACAATTTTTATATGTAAAACAAGTTAATGGTACATATGGTTTTAAAATACGGACCGGACCAACAGGTTCAACCGGGAATGATACGACCCGGTTAGGGGTTGTATCGGGATAAGGCACCACTTCAAGCGTGTGAGGGCTCCGTCAAAAAATAGAAGAGAAGAACTATTGAATCATTGATCTTAAAACTTGATTGATTCATTCATAATAATGATTCGGTATATATAACCGAATAACCCTAGCTTGTAAAACAAGCCAAACTTAAAGATATATCTAAACAATAACACTTTCCTAATACGACTCAAAAACATATCCTAAATAAATATAAAATGACATAAAGCCCGGGGCGTATCATTCCCCACTCCTTCGAAATCACCTTGTCCTCAAGGTGTGGTCTTGAAAAAAAATTTCTTGATTCCGGGATCCCATATCCTAATCCCAATCTTAGTCCTATCTTCCACTCCCGTAGTTCTCATGCCTTCCGCTACCACAACCAACACCTTTTTCCTCTTCCGCCTTCCACTACCTTGGACATAACACAACACCATTCTTC
Source organism: Artemisia argyi (assembly GCA_030686995.1). Classification (NCBI taxonomy): domain Eukaryota; kingdom Viridiplantae; phylum Streptophyta; class Magnoliopsida; order Asterales; family Asteraceae; genus Artemisia; species Artemisia argyi. Next base: position 157,234,887 of record CM060705.1, read on the forward strand.
TGTCTTCCGCTACCCATGCCATAACACTCTCCACTCCTTCAAAAATCATCTTGCCCTCAAGGTGATACAAAAAATATGAAGATTGAGAGTCCGCTAATTCCTCGCTTAAATTCAAATTTATTTCATCCAAACGACTATCAGATTCACCACCTCCATCCTTAAGTGTCGATATCACTCTATTCAACTCATCCTCACCAATCTTAAGCGCTTCGCCACCACCCACAACCTCTTCAACTCCCATATACTCATCAGCATTGAATGACCCTTCAGCCTTAGGTGAAGCAAATTCACCCTCTAATGGTAGAATAACATCTATTTTCTTTTCCTTTGCAATTGTCTCAAAACGAACCTCGGTGATACGAGCTTTGAAGAAGTCTTCTCCCAAAGTTAAAGGATTGGACCTCAAAAATTCCCAAATATCTAGGTTTGCGAAGCGTGTTTCCGCCGCACGGGTCAATGAAAAAGCTTCTTCTAAAGTTTTGGGATTAGACCGTAAGAGTAAACATTGTAGATCAAGTTTAAGTCCGGAGATATAAAACGATATAAGTAAAGATTCAGAGATCCTTGTTACTCGATTTGCAAGTACCACAAACTCACTCTCATATTCAGCCACCGTACCCATTTGCAAGAGCTTAGAGAGTGCATATTCCACGTTCCGATCGCTGCCGCCGGATGCCATGAATAATACTCAAGCGATTAATAAGTCAAAAAAAAAAAAAAAAAAAAATTCTTGATGAATAGTACCACGATGAACAGTACCAATGAACGGTACCAGATGAACAGTACCCTCGATGAACAGTGTTCCGGTGAACAATTTTTTTTTTTTTTTTTTTTAATTGGAACCCTAATCAAAAACCCTCTCAACGAGAGCTCTCAATGAAAGCACTAATTGATACGACCCGGTTAGGGGTTGTATCGGGATAAGGCACCACTTCAAGCGTGTGCGGGCTCCGTCAGAAAATAGAAGAGAAGAACTATTGAATCATTGATCTTAAAACTTGATTGATTCATTCATAATAATGATTCGGTATATATAACCGAATAACCCTAGCTTGTAAAACAAGCCAAACTTAAAGATATATCTAAACAATAACACTTTCCTAATACGACTCAAAAACATATCCTAAATAAATATAAAATGACATAAAGCCCGGGGCGTATCAGGGAACCAGAGTCACTGCCAGTTCAGCTAGCCCATAAAAGTCGTCCGAAAACGATATTATTAAATCAATGGAGTTTCAAAATGCATGCTAATTTACAATGTTCGAAGAAAATATTATGAAATCACAAGATTGCCTCGATAACTAACATATACACCTTTTAGAATCTTTTTGACAAATCTTACTGTAAAAACTAAAAATTTTGTTTTATAAAAATGGGACGATTTTTTCAAAGCAAAGTATGCAAAATGCTAAATGCTAATTATATATTTTATATTTATTATATATATTTGTATAATAATAATTATACTCTTTAAATTAACCCATATGACTTCTTTAATATTTAGTTTTTTTTTTCTCTTTATAAGTACTCTTTTACTTGTATCATCCTTCTATATGGGACAAATATAACAAACATTGTTTTTAGAGAACTAAATTTTCATAGCATAATGCAAGTGATTTTAAAATTCGCTATGGTGTTATTATTTAATAATAACTTGGGACAGCGGGCTATTGTCAATTACTTTACCCTTATACCTTTACAATATACCAGTTATCAACTCAGTATTGTCACAATATCACGTGGATAATCTTCAGTTTTTATATAAAAAATATTGTTATTGCATAAAATTATTCAAAACTAAAATTGTCGTCATCCGTATATCTATTGTATCGTAAAATATAGAAATAAAATAAATTTTTGCTAAATATTACAATTGCATGGCACCCGCCGCTGCAACGCGCGGGTACCCTGCTTGTTAAGAATAATGCATGTAGCGCATTAATTAAATTCAGAGTAAAGTACACCATTCGTCCTAAACTTGTACCCAAAATACAATGTTCGTCCCAAATTCAAAATAAGTCTCTCAACAGTCCCCATCATCTCCATTTTGCATCACCAATAGTCCCTTAATTAATTGTCGTTAGTCTTCACCTTTGATCCTCTCACATGTACTTCACGTGAGGGCAAAATTTTCATCTCCCATGTGTTTTATACCTTTTTTTTTTTTTTTTGGTCTCGTCTACCACCTGACACAAACATAAAGAACTTCCTTCCATCGTCAAATTCAAAAATATAAATTTAGTATCATCTTCGGAAACTCACTTGATTCCATCATTGTTCTTTAAATGAAAACCCCAACCCTAATTTGAATATCGTGCTGAAAAGGCGGTTATGATAATACCAAGTCCTCCGGGTATTGTTCAAGTGGCGAAGCTTCGTAAACTAGCAGATATTAAGGAAGGTGGGTAGGAATGTGTAATGCCAACACATGAGTATATTAGGAAAGTTGTAGAGGATGTGGAACAGTAGAGGGGGTGAATATGGTCTTTTTGACTTCTTTAAAGTTTAACAACTTTAAGTCTCGAAGAGCATGTAGATGAATATGCACCACAACAACCAAACGCCATAATATAGAGAGAATAGAGAGATGGAGAGAAAGAGATAGACACCACGATATATATTGGCTCGGGATGGAGGGTTTATACCATCCATACGTCTAGTTATGAATCCACGTCACTGATACTGTTCCACTAGTATCCTTATGGTGGATTACAAATCATCATAACTTCACCCCACAGATATGCACAAAGATTGACGCTCACTATGAAGAGCTGCTTTCAATGGTACTCTACCCTCCGAAACCACCCACAAGAATCTCGCAGTTCAACTTTCCACTAATACGACAAAGAACTTGCCCCACGCAAGTATGAAACCCCAACTAGACCTTTCCCCGATCTGGTTGATCACCAAGATTCAAGACTTTGTACACCCTTTGTTTATCCACAACCCAAATAAGACTTCACAATTAATCAAAAGAGTTTTTTTATTTGAAACAACTTTAACCTATTGATGACATCAAATAAGTACATGTTGGTCCATGGAATTGAGCAAATCTTGATAAAAATAAATAACACTTTCATTGATAATAATTAATAAAAGGTTACAAGATTACTCATACCAACTAGACTACATGATAACATCTTCAGCTTCTTGATGCAGATAATTTCGGTATATTATCCCCATTAGAATGACAATGAACTCTCATTGATCCAAGCTAAACTTGAGATTCAATGAGAGAGGAATCCTAACTAATACTAAGTATTACATTTTAGAATTCACTACATATCTCCTTTAACATACAGAATATATATATAGAAAAAGTACAAGTTACATGTGATGGTGGTAGGTAGGATAACATGCATGTCATGGATGAGTTGTCATCCACTTGTAGTGGTCCCCCTTTATCTTCTTTTTTTGGAAAAGCACCAACCATCCTTTTGAAATTGTCATAACTAGATTCTCACTTTAATGGCAATTTCTTATACTTGTTTGACTTCTTTTTTTAGAAGTTCCCACCTATATTTATCAGTATGTTGTAGATATAGCTTCAGGGAGTTAGTGAGTCATTGTCATCACTCACTAACTCCATTACCTTCTTCTTTGGCTCAGGGATCATTCACTAAGTACCGCCTCACAGAATGATTGAGTCTTTCTTTTTAGACCCGGTCCGAACATCCTGAAGGTAACTCACTGAGTGACTATGCACTTAGTGACTTGTTTGTGTTAAAGGTTAAATGTCACTCACTGAAATAGCAATTTACTATTTTATTCAGTGAGTGATTTGGCTATTTTATGTTCAAATACTTGTGGGTAATATTTGGGTAAAATATTGACCCAACAGTCTCCCCCTATTTGAACATACAAATAGCCTAAGGTGATTAGGTTTAAATGAGGGACCCGTTCAATTTTGATACATCAGGGTCCACCCATCTTTTTGTGGTACAGTGACTTGGGGTTCAGGGACTTGGGTTTAGTTCCTGAGGTTCAAGGGTTCAGGGACTTGGGTTTAGTTCCTGAGGTTCAGTGACCCACTTCAATGAGAGAGGGGTTCAGGGGATAGGGTTCTGTGACCAGGGGTTAAAGTCACACCCAGTTTAGTGACTGGGTTTCAAGGTCAGGGGGTTCAATGACCAAGTTCAATGGCCTAGTTCAAACACTGAGGTTCACTTTGTACTTTGAAGGAGGGACCTGGTTCATTCATGATGCATCAGTGTCCTTTCCCTTTTTATTACTCCCTGATCAACTCAAGAAACAAATTTAGCAACATATTCAGTGACTACATATCACCACTGAAGTTACAACAATTATGGGCCCACCGCGCTTCCGCTGCGTCATTCTGATACACCATTAGGCTTAGTTTCAGCCTGAACGATGCACTCATCGAGCCCACTTCTTGGGTCAGTCTCAAATTGACTTTTATCCCATCCCCTTGATGTCGCGACATATCCACACCTGGACTCATACACTCATTCCAACAACCATAACGGCAACATCGCACAAGCTGATATCTATCATCAGCTAACTCTAATCATCATTAATGGTAATTTTGAGGTTTAGGTGGTGAAATGATTTTGGTTTAGGTTGTTGATTTGGTGTCAGGTTTCGATTAAATGCTTTATCTCCCCCTAAAAAACTTACAATACATAGTAGTTTTTTTTAAGTTGAAGCATTTAGGTGTGGTGTGGTTTGATGTGAATGGTTTGGTGTGAGGGTTATGAGGCAATGAGTGCTTAATCTCCCCGTCAAAATTTGCGACTATTAACGCAACTTTTGAAATCAAGCATTCAAGGTTTGGTGGTTATGGTTCAAGGTTTGCTCAGTCCGAACACCATTTAAACCATGCTCCCTGATCTCAGTGTCCCTGATGATTTAACACGTCCAGGCGCAATTTTCTTACCTGAGAGAACCCATTAACTCACCCTGAGTTTTACCACAACCTCAATTCAATTTTAACACTCCCTGATGTAGCATAAGCTCACCCCTAACACTACATTAACACCCTGATTCAAGCACCAACATTCAATCTGAAACCAAGCGACCTGAGCTCTTTTTCACACCCAAGATTCAGGTTTAACACTCCCTGATGTTGTAACAACGACACAACCTATCAGTCACTTTAGGTTCAGAGACTCTTGGTGTTTAGAGTCTCATGGTTTCTGGTTACAGTTTGGTTTCACGGTTTGGTTTCAGTGACTGAGAATGACCTGGTTCAGGCTTTGGGTTTGTTGGAATCACTGATATTCGCCATAACTCAGTTTGTTGAGTTTTCCATAAGTATTTCAAACCTCAAAAACACACTGAAACAATATTTCAGTGAGGAGTGACAAGGTTAAGAGGTTCAGTAGGTGGAGGTTCATTTGGGGTTCACAGGCTCGTTTAATAACTCTGGGTTGCTTTGGTGTTTAGAGAGTCGAGTTTCACTCACATTCGGTGTCAGGGACTTATTCAAGCTCAACCCGCAACCAAGCCACCCTGATTATCTCCCTGAGTCACACAATACACACTGAGTTAAACTTCACCCCTGACCCAAATTTTTCACAATCACAGCCTTCCCCTTTCATATTCACTTTCTGAGTCTCACTAACTCTTACCCCATCAACAGACCCGTATTCTTCAGAAACCCATTACGCTTTTACTTTAAAGCTAACCAAATCATATTAATCATCATAATCCAAACCACAAATTCTCAAGACCTTTTTGCCATTACAGCCGCCTTACCCTTTTTTCGAATGAACCTGGTGTCAATTCAACTCCCAACCTCCATTTTTAATTGATGATACGATTAGTTCATCAATTTTGAGATTTGTATTTGTGAATTGGATATGGTTCTTGATCTGGGTTTTTGGATAGGATTTTTGATAAGGTAAGGGTGGGTGTGGTTTGATTGATTAATAATCAGTGGTGTGTTTGTTGTGTCATTTTTTTTGTTGGTGATGGTTATGGTGAGGTTAGATCAAGATCTATTTTTTAAAAGATCTTTTGAAAGGGAAGAGTTTTTTATCGGTTATGATTATTTTTTGTTGTGTTTTTGTTGGTAAGAGGATGATGGGTCGATTATATTTTTTTTGTGAGAGGTTTTTGTTTTTGTTTTTGTAGATAGGGGTATGTGTAGGGTTTTGATAAGATTTGTGTGGTAGGGAGTGGGTTTATTTGGGTAGGTGTATTTGCTTTGTCATTCTTGTCAAAGTTCAGTGTGCTTTCTCCCCCTCAAAAATTGCTATTACAGTAGCAGTTTTTGAAGATTTCACACTAAATTTTGACATTGAATGATGTTATCAGCAGTCATGAACGGATCTGGATTAGAGAAAAATCCACCAGCTCTGAAACCACTTGTTGGTCCATGGAATTGAGCAAATCTTGATAAAAATAAATAACACTTTCTTTGATAATAATTAATAAAAGGTTACAAGATTACTCATACCAACTAGACTACATGATAACATCTTCAGCTTCTTGATGGGGATAATTTCGGTATATTATCCTCATTAGAATGATAATAAACTCTCATTGATCCAAGCTAAGCTTGAGATTCAATGAGAGGGGAATCCTAACTAATACTAAGTATTACATTTTAAAATTCACTACATATCCCCTGTAACATACAGAATATATATATAGAAAAAGTACAAGTCACATGTGATGGTGGTAGGTAGGATAACATGCATGTGATGGATGAGTTGTCATCCACTTGTAGTGGTCCCCCTTTATCTTCCTCTTTTGGAAAAGCACCAACCATCCTTTTGAAATTGTCATAACTAGATTCTCACTTCAATGGCAATTTATTGTACTTGTTTGACTTCTCTTTTTAGAAGTTCCCACCTATATTTATCAGTATGTTGTAGAGATAGCTTCAGGGAGTTAGTGAGTTATTGTCATCATTCACTAACTCCATTACCTTCTTCTTTGGCTCAGGGATCATTCACTGAGTACCTCCTCACTGAATGATTGAGTCTTTCTTTTTAGACCCGGTCCGAACATCCTGAAGGTAACTCACTGAGTGACTATGCACTTAGTGACTTGTTTGTGTTAAAGGTTAAGTGTCACTCACTGAAATAGCAATTTACTATTTTATTCATTGAGTGATTTGGCTATTTTATGTTCAAATACTTGTGGGTAATATTTGGGTAAAATATTGACCCAACAGTACATTTTATTGGCATCATTTATTGATGAGGCGAAAAATGATCCGTTTTTAGGGGGTCATTTAAGCCCGAATCCGAATTTATTTGATCAAATATTGCCCTAAATCATTCCTTTTGTGATTTTAGGTGTTTGGAGAGTGAATTCTGGAAAAGAAGCCATTTTGGACGTTTTTGGAGCATAAAAGTGAAGAAAACGGCTAAGTACCAAATTTCCATGCTGAAGATACAAGGTGACGGCGTCAAGACTACCATCTTGACGGCGTCAGACATGAAGAATTAAATACCGTAGGTGGTGACGGCGTCAGAAGGCATCATGACGGCGTCAAAGTAGCAAGAATTAAATACCGTGGTCGATGACAGCGTCACATAGGCCGTCATAAGTGGATCAAGGCCGTCCGAGGAAGTATATGGCGGCGAGGTGACGGCGTCACAAGTAACTCTTGACGCCGTCAGCCTACTTTTCCTATATATAGTTTTCTAGTTTTTTCATTAAAAAGAGAGAAGTTTTGGTGAAACCCTAAAGACGATTTTGGTGCCTCTTTTACAGGTTTTTCAAGGGTTCCAAACCCTTGAGACCTTGCATTGTAATTGAGATAAGTGTTCTTCCAATTCAATCAATATGTCTATGTGTTGGTTGTTTATCTCTTGTTCTTGTCTCAATTCTACTATGCTAGGCTAGATCTCTCTTGTGTTTGCTTAGATCTAATGAAACCTAGATGTTGATTATGTGTTGATTACTTGTCTATTCTTGTTTTGGATGAATGATATTGTATGTTAGGCTTAAGAAAACTGGCAGATCTCCAAATGGTAACATGCTTGAACGTCTTAAGAAACATGAACCGAGGCGTACTAGGTCTTTATTGGTTGTATTTAATGCATGAGCCACTGTTTACAATCCCTATAGTTGTGTTGGGTCATGGTGTAGGAGGAGATAAGAGCTCATAGAGTTGGGGAGTTATGTATGCCACCCCACGAATGGTATTAAGGAATACAATCCGTCATCCATACAAGTGTAACAAGTAATTAATGTGTAAAAGATATCTAGGGAGTAGTGAAGTCTAAGTAAACACAATTTCTCCAATTACTGCTCACAACCTTAGTATAATTAGTTTATTTTCATTTTTATTATTTTATTTTGATTGCATCTTAGCTTTGGGTTAGTTGAATAGCAACTAATTCCGCCCACTCTTCCAAAACCCGAGATTTTACTTGCTTTTATAAAAATATAAAAAATACAAAAATAATCATCTCTCACCTTTAGAACTATTAATTAGGTTTTCTAATCCTAGCGACACTATTCCTAAGCTGAACGATCAATCCCCCGGTACTTGTCACTATACTATACTACAACGATCAGGTACACTGCCTGGTGGGGGTTGTAAGCTTCTCGAGATCCCTCGAGAGGTAAAGCAAGGTGCGATTCCCACGCATCAAGTTTTTGGCGCCGCTGCCGGGGAATAGTTATTGTCTAGGTTAGGATTTCTTTTTATTAGGTCTACTTGCTAGATTCCTTTCTAGTAAGATTTTTTATTTTTATTTTTAGGTCTTGTTTAGTCTATCTTATTTCTTCGTGCCTTTGTTCGTAACTCTTTGCCATACGACATCATGGAAGGTGGTAACATCTTTGAACCCATCATCCCACCACAACAAAACCCACCATTAGAACCCCTTAGGACCCGAACCTTAGGAGAGTATTCCCGACCTAGCCACCAAGGCTACCGAAACACCATTGAGCTCACCGGAGACAATGTGACCCCCTTGCGATCCGACACCATCCGGTTGGTGCAAAGCGGATGTGCATTCCATGGACTTCGTTCCGAAGATCCAAACCAACACCTTAAGGACTTCCTCAAAATTGTAGATTCCATAGACCTAGGTGTTGAAACTAGAGAGACTACCCGTTTACGCCTATTCCAATTCTCTCTACGGGATCAAGCTAGTCAATGGCTTGAGCGTTTACCCGCGGGATCCATCACCACATGGGATGATCTCACCACTCGTTTCCTTGCTCAATTTTTCCCACCGGGGAGAACTACTAAGCTTAGGAATGACATCTTGATGTTCCAACAACGTCAAAATGAATCTCTTTATGAAGCATGGACTCGTTTCAAGGACTTACTCCAAAAAGTCCCTCATCATGGCATAGATCTTTGGCTCCAAGTCCAAATCTTCTATGACCATATCGACATCTCCACGAGGCGAACCATTGACCAATCGCCCGGTGGTAAGCTACGTGATCTTAGTGCAGAACAATCATGGGAACTCATAGAAGATCTTGCTCTCTATGACAATGAAAGTTGGAATGATCCCCGTGATTTGAACAAAACGGTCAAGGCAATATCTTTGCCTTCGAACAATTCTAGCACTCCCAACCGTAGGATCATGGAACTTGAAGGTCGAGTCAAGTCTCTTATGAAATCTTACGAAGCTCAAAAACCTTCATGCCAATTAAGCATAATCGCTTCTACATGCAAACTATGCAATGGCCCTCATGAGACTCATAACTGCATGGAACTTCCAAGGCGTGCTTATAACAAATTCACATCATCGCACATAGGTCAGGGTCCTCGAACTTCTGCTGAAGCCTATGAGGCATGGAAGGATAAACCTGATTTTAGAAGGTACCAAACGCGAAGCGTATCCTTCAATGACTCTTCACCACTCACTTGGTCAGAGCATTTTCCATCACAAGGGATTCCTAGGCATAGCTGTGAAGATACTTTAAAGAAATTCATTCTCTCTCAAGAACTACAGCTCGCTACGCTCGAGGCCAAATTTAAACAACAGCAGGATGATGTAAACAACAAGATTTGTAATCTGTTGACTGCTATCAAAGAGCATATTGATAATAAGCCCATTCCCGTTAATGAGGCTAAATCTGCTACCATCATGAGTCCACCAACCTCCTCGGTAAAAATAAAAAGTCCTAGTAAGTTATTCAAACATCTGTCTCCTAACGGAAAAGAACCTGTCAACCCCCCTGGACCAATCCACTTTGTAAACACCATCACCACAATATCTGCTTCAGCACCCGACCCAACCCAACAACAAACCAACAAATTCAGTCAGACAGCGAAAGACGAGACCTCAAGGGTTGACCATAATTTGGCGAGAAAACCTACCGACTCACCCGAGCAATACACCGCGCTAGAATACGACAAACCAGATGAAAGGAAAAAGAAATCGGAAGAGCATGAGAAAGATCCAACCATTTTGGGTAAATCTATTATAGAAGAACCCGAGAGAAAAATGGAGGATGTTATTAGTATGGGTAACAATCAGACTAAGGAAAGTGACCATAAGGTTTTTAAGATCCCCTGTACCATTGAGGAAAAGCTCTTAACCGATAGTCATGTAGATCCTAGCTCCCCAGTTAACATAATCCCCCTCTCCCTATACCACAAAACCTTCCCTGAGCACATTGCGTGCAAGAAAGTAATAGAGAATTTATCAATCAGGATTGGAGAGCTTGATTACAATACTGACCTCACCGTGGTTGATGACGTGAACCCTTTCACCAATCAAACGTTAACCCACCTTGTCCTCGGGATACCATTTATAAATGAATCAGGAGCAATCCTTGATGAGAAAGATGGTAGCGTTGTACTCACCAATGGCGTTAGGAAAGTAATCTTTCATAGGGATAGTGAGGAGGTGTACGAGTATCGTCCCTCCCTTGAGGGGAATCTATATGGGTCAAAGGATGGAGAGCTGAGGAAGATACGACGGCGTGATCCGAATAACCTAAAAATCCCTTGTATGATCGGTCATAAGTACTTCGAAAACGTATACATTAATGTATTCTTGCCAAAGAATTTTATGTCATTGTTTCATTATAACAATATCTGCAGATGGGGGATGATTTACAAGGGAGAGAAAGTGGTTGGTAAGGATCATGAAATCCAAGTGTTCGTAGGAAATATGGCATTTCCTATGGAGTTCACAATTGTGGACAACATAGAGGACTATGTTGACCCTAGGCTATCGCAAGTCGTCTTTGGAGCACCCTTTTGTGAAATCACTAAGTTGATAGTGGATGACTTGAACGGAATCATGACCTTCACTGACGGGATTAGGAGGATTTCATACCAAACGCCATACAAAAGAAGAGATCTTAGGGGAATAGATTGCGACGGGCTTGATGTGATGAGCTCCCAACTTGTCTTATGTGATGATGATATTAGGAGAGGGTGTAGGAATATTTCTGATTTATCATGTGGATTCTTTAAGAATGTTAGTAAGCTTGGTTCTAAGTATCGACAAGATGTTTTCGAATTCGAAGATCTGAAGTACTTACACTATGAAAGCGATACTGGTTTAGAAGACGACCTAGAGAATGGAACCAATGATGAGATCACGTAGTAACCCATGACCTTGAGTCTAGCTACAAGACTCGTAAATAAAGAAAAGCGCTTCTTGGGAGGCAACCCATGTTTTGTGTGATTTTAATTGTTTGTTTGTTATTTGCTTCCGTATGCATGTTTTATTTTTATTGTTGGTTGATCATGTTTCTAAATTAATAAGTGGAAATACTTTATTATATTGTTTGGCCTAGTCTTAACTTCAACCTAAAGGTATTTTTGCAAAAGATAAGTGTAAGGGGAAACCCCAAATATGTTTTTAAGAAACAAACCGATCATGATTCTCCACAATATTTAATGAACATGTATATTCGTATTTGTTAGAGTCAAATGCTTGTATTGAGTCATAATGAAGTTTTGCAAGATTTTCCAGGAAGTAGGACAAAGTTTTTCCAGAAATTTTCCGGAAACTTAACATAAGAATTTCTGCAGGTCCATTCTGACGGCGTCAGAGTATTGCTCTTGACGGCGTCAGGAGTTAAAATCTGGAAATTTTACCGGTTTCGTTTTTCTAACGGAGTCTTATGGTTTTTGTGAATTATTAAGTTTTATAATCTCCAGGAAATCTGCAAACTTCATTCCACAAGCATTATATCTTATTTTGCTTTCTAGGATTTAGTAACTTATATAGGATGCCGCCGATTTTACGCGAGGTTGCCTTGTCTATTGTTGTCAGAATTTACAGGTTATTTATGACAAGAAGATGATTTATATTCTGGAAGGGAAGCTTTGACTGTTCGTTTTCTTGGAGGAAGCTTTGACTTCTCTTTTTAGAAGTTCCCACCTATATTTATCAGTATGTTGTAGAGATAGCTTCAGGGAGTTAGTGAGTTATTGTCATCATTCACTAACTCCATTACCTTCTTCTTTGGCTCAGGGATCATTCACTGAGTACCTCCTCACTGAATGATTGAGTCTTTCTTTTTAGACCCGGTCCGAACATCCTGAAGGTAACTCACTGAGTGACTATGCACTTAGTGATTTGTTTGTGTTAAAGGTTAAGTGTCACTCACTGAAATAGCAATTTACTATTTTATTCAGTGAGTGATTTGGCTATTTTATGTTCAAATACTTGTGGGTAATATTTGGGTAAAATATTGACCCAACAGTACATTTTATTGGCATCATTTATTGATGAGGCGAAAAATGATCCGTTTTTAGGGGGTCATTTAAGCCCGAATCCGAATTTATTTGATCAAATATTGCCCTAAATCGTTCCTTTTGTGATTTTAGGTGTTTGGAGAGTGAATTCTGGAAAAGAAGCCATTTTGGACGTTTTTGGAGCATAAAAGTGAAGAAAACGGCTAAGTACCAAATTTCCATGCTGAAGATACAAGGTGACGGCGTCAAGACTACCATCTTGACGGCGTCAGACATGAAGAATTAAATACCGTAGGTGGTGACGGCGTCAGAAGGCATCATGACGGCATCAAAGTAGCAAGAATTAAATACCGTGGTCGATGACAGCGTCACATAGGCCGTCATAAGTGGATCAAGGCCGTCCGAGGAAGTATATGGCGGCGAGGTGACGGCGTCACAAGTAACTCTTGACGCCGTCAGCCTACTTTTCCTATATATAGTTTTCTAGTTTTTTCATTAAAAAGAGAGAAGTTTTGGTGAAACCCTAAAGACGATTTTGGTGCTTCTTTTACAGGTTTTTCAAGGGTTCCAAACCCTTGAGACCTTGCATTGTAATTGAGATAAGTGTTCTTCCAATTCAATCAATATGTCTATGTGTTGGTTGTTTATCTCTTGTTCTTGTCTCAATTCTACTATGCTAGGCTAGATCTCTCTTGTGCTTGCTTAGATCTAATGAAACCTAGATGTTGATTATGTGTTGATTACTTGTCTATTCTTGTTTTGGATGAATGATATTATATGTTAGGCTTAAGAAAACTGGCAGATCTCCAAATGGTAACATGCTTGAACGTCTTAAGAAACATGAACCGAGGCGTACTAGGTCTTTATTGGTTGTATTTAATGCATGAGCCACTGTTTACAATCCCTATAGTTGTGCTGGGTCATGGTGTAGGAGGAGATAAGAGCTCATAGAGTTGGGGAGTTATGTATGCCACCCCACGAATGGTATTAAGGAATACAATCCGTCATCCATACAAGTGTAACAAGTAATTAACGTGTAAAAGATATCTAGGGAGTAGTGAAGTCTAAGTAAACACAATTTCTCCAATTACTGCTCACAACCTTAGTATAATTAGTTTATTTTCATTTTTATTATTTTATTTTGATTGCATCTTAGCTTTGGGTTAGTTGAATAGCAACTAATTCCGCCCACTCTTCCAAAACCCGAGATTTTACTTGCTTTTATAAAAATATAAAAAATACAAAAATAATCATCTCTCACCTTTAGAACTATTAATTAGGTTTTCTAATCCTAGCGACACTATTCCTAAGCTGAACGATCAATCCCCCGGTACTTGTCACTATACTATACTACAACGATCAGGTACACTGCCTGGTGGGGGTTGTAAGCTTCTCGAGCTCCCTCGAGAGGTAAAGCAAGGTGCGATTCCCACGCATCAAGTTTTTGGCGCCGCTGCCGGGGAATAGTTATTGTCTAGGTTAGGATTTCTTTTTATTAGGTCTACTTGCTAGATTCCTTTCTAGTAAGATTTTTTATTTTTATTTTTAGGTCTTCTTTAGTCTATCTTATTTCTTCGTGCCTTTGTTCGTAACTCTTTGCCATCCGACATCATGGAAGGTGGTAACATCTTTGAACCCATCATCCCACCACAACAAAACCCACCATTAGAACCCCTTAGGCCCCGAACCTTAGGAGAGTATTCCCGACCTAGCCACCAAGGCTACCGAAACACCATTGAGCTCACCGGAGACAATGTGACCCCCTTGCGATCCGACACCATCCGGTTGGTGCAAAGCGGATGTGCATTCCATGGACTTCGTTCTGAAGATCCAAACCAACACCTTAAGGACTTCCTCAAAATTGTAGATTCCATAGACCTAGGTGTTGAAACTAGAGAGACTACCCGTTTACGCCTATTCCAATTCTCTCTACGGGATCAAGCTAGTCAATGGCTTGAGCGTTTACCCGCGGGATCCATCACCACATGGGATGATCTCACCACTCGTTTCCTTGCTCAATTTTTCCCACCGGGGAGAACTACTAAGCTTAGGAATGACATCTTGATGTTCCAACAACGTCAAAATGAATCTCTTTATGAAGCATGGACTCGTTTCAAGGACTTACTCCAAAAAGTCCCTCATCATGGCATAGATCTTTGGCTCCAAGTCCAAATCTTCTATGACCATATCGACATCTCCACGAGGCGAACCATTGACCAATCGCCCGGTGGTAAGCTACGTGATCTTAGTGCGGAACAATCATGGGAACTCATAGAAGATCTTGCTCTCTATGACAATGAAAGTTGGAATGATCCCCGTGATTTGAACAAAACGGTCAAGGCAATATCTTTGCCTTCGAACAATTCTAGCACTCCCGACCGTAGGATCATGGAACTTGAAGGTCAAGTCAAGTCTCTTATGAAATCTTACGAAGCTCAAAAACCTTCATGCCGATTAAGCAGAATCGCTTCTACATGCAAACTATGCAATGGCCCTCATGAGACTCATAACTGCATGGAACTTCCAAGGCGTGCTTATAACAAATTCACATCATCGCACATAGGTCAGGGTCCTCGAACTTCTGCTGAAGCCTATGAGGCATGGAAGGATAAACCTGATTTTAGAAGGTACCAAACGCGAAGCGTATCCTTCAATGACTCTTCACCACTCACTTGGTCCGAGCATTTTCCATCACAAGGCATTCCTAGGCATAGCTGTGAAGATACTTTAAAGAAATTCATTCTCTCACAAGAACTACAGCTCGCTACGCTCGAGGCCAAATTTAAACAACAGCAGGATGATGTAAACAACAAGATTTGTAATCTGTTGACTGCTATCAAAGAGCATATTGATAATAAGCCCATTCCCGTTAATGAGGCTAAATCTGCTACCATCATGAGTCCACCAACCTCCTCGGTAAAAATAAAAAGTCCTAGTAAGTTATTCAAACATCTGTCTCCTAACGGAAAAGAACCTGTCAACCCCCCTGGACCAATCCACTTTGTAAACACCATCACCACAATATCTGCTTCAGCACCCGACCCAACCCAACAACAAACCAACAAATTCAGTCAGACAGCGAAAGACGAGACCTCAAGGGTTGACCATAATTTGGCGAGAAAACCTACCGACTCACCCGAGCAATACACCGTGCTAGAATACGACAAACCAGATGAAAGGAAAAAGAAATCGGAAGAGCATGAGAAAGATCCAACCATTTTGGGTAAATCTATTATAGAAGAACCCGAGAGAAAAATGGAGGATGTTATTAGTATGGGTAACAATCAGACTAAGGAAAGTGACCATAAGGTTTTTAAGATCCCCTGTACCATTGAGGAAAAGCTCTTAACCGATAGTCATGTAGATCCTAGCTCCCCAGTTAACATAATCCCCCTCTCCCTATACCACAAAACCTTCCCTGAGCACATTGCGTGCAAGAAAGTAATAGAGAATTTATCAATCAGGATTGGAGAGCTTGATTACAATACTGACCTCACCGTGGTTGATGACGTGAACCCTTTCACCAATCAAACGTTAACCCACCTTGTCCTCGGGATACCATTTATAAATGAATCAGGAGCAATCCTTGATGAGAAAGATGGTAGCGTTGTACTCACCAATGGCGTTAGGAAAGTAATCTTTCATAGGGATAGTGAGGAGGTGTACGAGTATCGTCCCTCCCTTGAGGGGAATCTATATGGGTCAAAGGATGGAGAGCTGAGGAAGATACGACGGCGTGATCCGAATAACCTAAAAATCCCTTGTATGATCGGTCATAAGTACTTCGAAAACGTATACATTAATGTATTCTTGCCAAAGAATTTTATGTCATTGTTTCATTATAACAATATCTGCAGATGGGGGATGATTTACAAGGGAGAGAAAGTGGTTGGTAAGGATCATGAAATCCAAGTGTTCGTAGGAAATATGGCATTTCCTATGGAGTTCACAATTGTGGACAACATAGAGGACTATGTTGACCCTAGGCTATCGCAAGTCGTCTTTGGAGCACCCTTTTGTGAAATCACTAAGTTGATAGTGGATGACTTGAACGGAATCATGACCTTCACTGACGGGATTAGGAGGATTTCATACCAAACGCCATACAAAAGAAGAGATCTTAGGGGAATAGATTGCGACGGGCTTGATGTGATGAGCTCCCAACTTGTCTTATGTGATGATGATATTAGGAGAGGGTGTAGGAATATTTCTGATTTATCATGTGGATTCTTTAAGAATGTTAGTAAGCTTGGTTCTAAGTATCGACAAGATGTTTTCGAATTCGAAGATCCGAAGTACTTACACTATGAAAGCGATACTGGTTTAGAAGACAACCTAGAGAATGGAACCAATGATGAGATCACGTAGTAACCCATGACCTTGAGTCTAGCTACAAGACTCGTAAATAAAGAAAAGCGCTTCTTGGGAGGCAACCCATGTTTTGTGTGATTTTAATTGTTTGTTTGTTATTTGCTTCCGTATGCATGTTTTATTTTTATTGTTGGTTGATCATGTTTCTAAATTAATAAGTGGAAATACTTTATTATGTTGTTTGGCCTAGTCTTAACTTCAACCTAAAGGTATTTTTGCAAAAGATAAGTGTAAGGGGAAACCCCAAATATGTTTTTAAGAAACAAACCGATCATGATTCTCCACAATATTTAATGAACATGTATATTCGTATTTGTTAGAGTCAAATGCTTGTATTGAGTCATAATGAAGTTTTGCAAGATTTTCCAGGAAGTAGGACAAAGTTTTTCTAGAAAATTTCCGGAAACTTAACATAAGAATTTCTGCAGGTCCATTCTGACGGCGTCAGAGTATTGCTCTTGACGGCGTCAGGAGTTAAAATCTGGAAATTTTACCGGTTTTGTTTTTCTAACGGAGTCTTATGGTTTTTGTGAATTATTAAGTTTTATAATCTCCAGGAAATCTGCAAACTTCATTCCACAAGCATTATATCTTACTTTGCTTTCTAGGATTTAGTAACTTATATAGGATGCCGCCGATTTTACGCGAGGTTACCTTGTCTATTGTTGTCAGGATTTACAGGTTATTTATGACAAGAAGATGATTTATATTCTGGAAGGGAAGCTTTGACTGTTCGTTTTCTTGGAAGAAGCTTTGACTTCTCTTTTTAGAAGTTCCCACCTATATTTATCAGTATGTTGTAGAGATAGCTTCAGGGAGTTAGTGAGTTATTGTCATCATTCACTAACTCCATTACCTTCTTCTTTGGCTCAGGGATCATTCACTGAGTACCTCCTCACTGAATGATTGAGTCTTTCTTTTTAGACCCGGTCCGAACATCCTGAAGGTAACTCACTGAGTGACTATGCACTTAGTGACTTGTTTGTGTTAAAGGTTAAGTGTCACTCACTGAAATAGCAATTTACTATTTTATTCAGTGAGTGATTTGGTTATTTTATGTTCAAATACTTGTGGGTAATATTTGGGTAAAATATTGACCCAACAGTACATTTTATTGGCATCATTTATTGATGAGGCGAAAAATGATCCGTTTTTAGGGGGTCATTTAAGCCCGAATCCGAATTTATTTGATCAAATATTGCCCTAAATCGTTCCTTTTGTGATTTTAGGTGTTTGGAGAGTAAATTCTGGAAAAGAAGTCATTTTGGACGTTTTTGGAGCATAAAAGTGAAGAAAACGGCTAAGTACCAAATTTCCATGCTGAAGATACAAGGTGACGGCGTCAAGACTACCATCTTGACTGCTTCAGACATGAAGAATTAAATACCGTAGGTGGTGACGGCGTCAGAAGGCATCATGACGGCGTCAAAGTAGCAAGAATTAAATACCGTGGTCGATGACGGCGTCACATAGGCCGTCATAAGTGGATCAAGGCCGTCCGAGGAAGTATATGGCGGCGAGGTGACGGCGTCACAAGTAACTCTTGACGCCGTCAGCCTACTTTTCCTATATATAGTTTTCTAGTTTTTTCATTAAAAAGAGAGAAGTTTTGGTGAAACCCTAAAGACGATTTTGGTGCCTCTTTTACAGGTTTTTCAAGGGTTCCAAACCCTTGAGACCTTGCATTGTAATTGAGATAAGTGTTCTTCCAATTCAATCAATATGTCTATGTGTTGGTTGTTTATCTCTTGTTCTTGTCTCAATTCTACTATGCTAGGCTAGATCTCTCTTGTGTTTGCTTAGATCTAATGAAACCTAGATGTTGATTATGTATTAATTACTTGTCTATTCTTGTTTTGGATGAATGATATTATATGTTAGGCTTAAGAAAACTGGCAGATCTCCAAATGGTAACATGCTTGAACGTCTTAAGAAACATGAACCGAGGCGTACTAGGTCTTTATTGGTTGTATTTAATGCATGAGCCACTGTTTACAATCCCTATAGTTGTGCTGGGTCATGGTGTAGGAGGAGATAAGAGCTCATAGAGTTGGGGAGTTATGTATGCCACCCCACGAATGGTATTAAGGAATACAATCCGTCATCCATACAAGTGTAACAAGTAATTAACGTGTAAAAGATATCTAGGGAGTAGTGAAGTCTAAGTAAACACAATTTCTCCAATTACTGCTCACAACCTTAGTATAATTAGTTTATTTTCATTTTTATTATTTTATTTTGATTGCATCTTAGCTTTGGGTTAGTTGAATAGCAACTAATTCCGCCCACTCTTCCAAAACCCGACATTTTACTTGCTTTTATAAAAATATAAAAAATACAAAAATAATCATCTCTCACCTTTAGAACTATTAATTAGGTTTTCTAATCCTAGCGACACTATTCCTAAGCTGAACGATCAATCCCCCGGTACTTGTCACTATACTATACTACAACGATCAGGTACACTGCCTGGTGGGGGTTGTAAGCTTCTCGAGATCCCTCGAGAGGTAAAGCAAGGTGCGATTCCCACGCATCATTTATCCTATGTTATTTGCTTGTTTTATATTATTTTCTATAAAAATTGATACTTAATCACTTACTTTTGTAATTCTCAATTATAAACAATCATTTGGTGAAATTTAGCTATTTTGGACGAAAATTAGAGCAAAATTGATCAAGTTGAAAAAGTCTACTGAAGTGAAGGAAGATACGCCGTATCATTCTAGACAAATACGCCATACATAAAGATTTAGTCGAATATGAAGACCATTGCCTGACTTTGAAGCATGCGCCATACGGAATTATCCCATGCGCTATATATGAAACCTTGGTCAACGAGAAGATCTGACTTGTTTTACTCCAGATACGCCATATTACATTCCACATATGCGGCATATCAATCTCAAGACTTTACCAAGATAATCCGAGACTCTGAAGAACATGCCCCGTATGAAGACTGAAGGTACGCCGTATCTCTTAATGGTGTACGAATATTCCTGAATATTATAATCTTGGACCCCACACGAAGTTACCTAGATGCGCCGTATCAACTTAGTTGATGCGCCATATCGACCCTGGAGACAGAAAGTATAAATATCCCATTCGATAGCCAAATTAGATATACATCACAAATGAGAAAAGCAGACGATTTGGTAACACAAAACACTACCTAAGGACGAATTTAGAGCAGTAAGAAGGTCCTACTAGTGTTTTAATTCATAGGAAAACTCATTTATTTGTATTAGCAAAATGTTAATGGTTGAGTAAGGAGCTGTTTCTTTATTTTACTATTTGAAAAAAGAATCCTTTTGTATTAATATGAGGTGTTTGCATTAAGAAGTATATGATAATGTGTCTTTTTATATCCTGAGTGAAAACCTTCATTATTGTAATGACAATTTTACCCTTGAAACTATTTAGAATATAATCTAACCCATATTCTTCAACCTTTATTACCATCACAATTTCCGTGAACACTTTAGACTTCTACAACTTATATTTATCTACAACAAACAACTTACATTTATCTACAACAAGACTATCTCAATATTAACTTTGATGAACACAACCAACTACAGAAAACATAATTAGACTTTAGAATACCATTGCAGGTGACAGGATGGTACAACATTAAAACAGATTGGAGGTGATGGAGACAAAAAAAGTCATTGGTGGGTCCTTATATCTGCACGACTTGCGACGGTGGTATACTGAAAATGGCAGTTAGGTTTAGGGGGTTGTCATAGTTGAAGTTGACAATAGTGGAGATCGTGGTGGTGAAGGTGATTGCGGGTTTTAGTGGTGCAGTGGTGATGCAGGTGGTGGCGATTGGTGGTGCGGGAGCGAGAAGGTTTATGTGGACTAGGGAGGTAGAAGAAAATTTGGGATGATGAAAAAGAAATAGAAAAGTAGGTAATTATTTGGAGGATGGAATGATCATGTATAGTGTCATTTACATCCTAAATGGGAAAGGGTGGGTTTTCTATGCTCTTCTACATTAAGATATCATGCTTGTAACAAGTTAAAAAGAAACATGTGAATGTTAGTGTTTCCAACCAAAATTGGCCCTATTAAGATATTAAGCTAAAAAGAAACAGCCCCTTAGTGTCTTTTTCACTATTTGATCGGACTTAATAGTTTCCAGCTGTTATAAAAAGTATTTGATGTTTATTTGGATTCTTTATGCATGTGCTTTGATTACATATTGGGATTTATCGCGCCTTGTCAATGTAGGCTCGTGCAATTGCTTCATTAACATCATCTGCATAGTTAATGTAAGCCTATAAAAGGGATAAATAATACATAAACCTAGTAATCACTAAGTGTTTACATGCCTGTAACTAAGAGTCCACTGAGAGAGTGATACGTGGGAATCGCACCAGGCTTTACCTCTCAAAGGATCTCGAGAAGCTTACAACCCCCACCAGGCAGTGTACCTGATCGTTGTAGTATAGTATAGTGACAAATACCGAGGGATTGATCGTTCAACTCAGGAATAGTGTCGCTAGGATTAGAAAGCCTAAAAACTAGGTCTAGAGGTGAAGGATGATTCTTTTTGTATTTTTATATTTTTATAAAAGCAATTAAAATCTCGGTTTTGGAAGAGTGAGCGGAATTAGTTGCTAATCAACTAACCTAAATTAACTAAGATGCAATCAAAATAAAATAACAAAAATGAAAATAAAACTAATTAAACTAGTGTGGTGTAACAATAATGAGGAAAGTTGTGTTTACTGATGCGTAGGAATTGCACCAGGCTTTACCTCTCGAGGGATCTCGAGAAGCTTACAACCCCCACCAGGCAGTGTACCTGATCGTTGTAGTATAGTATAGTGACAAGTACCGGGGGATTGATCGTTCAACTCAGGAATAGTGTCGCTAGGATTAGAAAGCCTAAAAACTAGGTCTAGAGGTGAGGGATGATTCTTTTTGTATTTTTATATTTTTATAAAAGCAAGTAAAATCTCGGGTTTTGGAAGAGTGGGCAGAATTAGTTGCTAGCCAACTAACCCAATAACTAAAGATGCAATCAAAATAAAATAACAAAAATGTAAATAAAGTAATTAAACTATTGGTGTGAACAATAAATGGGAAAATTGTGTTTACTTAGATTTCATTACTCCCTAGATATCTTTTACAGGTTGATAGTTTGTTACAGTTGCGTGGATGACGGGTTATATTCCTTAACACCAATTGTGGGGTGGTGTACGTACCTCCCCAACTCTATAAGCTCCTACTTCACTCCTATGTCGAGCCTGCAAGAAGCTCCTAACATGGGATCATTAGAATTCGCTCATGCATTAAATACAACCATAAAAACCTAGTACGCATTGGTTCATGTTTCTTAAGATGTTCAAGCAAGTTACACTATGGAAGTCTGCCAGTTTTCTTAAGCCTAACATCGAAATCATTCATCCGTAACAACTATAAACAAGCAATCAACCCATAATCAACATCTAGGTTTCACTACATCTAAGCAAACACACAAGAGATCTAGCCTAGCATGTTAAAATCAAGACAAGCGCAAGATATATTCAAACAACATATAGACATATTGAATGAATTGAAAGGATATTTTTCTTAATTGAACATGAAAGGTTTCAAGGGGTGAAAACCCTTGAAAATACAGATAAAACCGTGCTAGGGTTTCTCCAAGTCGTCTCTAGAATTTGTCCTCTCTAATGAATGAAAATTACAAAAGTATATATAGATTTTCCAATGTGACGGCGTCAAGAAGAAAATTCGGACGCCGTCAACCCGCCGCCCATAATAAAATCGGATTGTGAAGATCCAGATCTGACGCCGTCAAGAGTAGTATTCCTCTGGGCCGTCATAAGTAATGGGGCCATGACGGCCTATGGTGACGCCGTCATGCCCTAGTGTAAAAACCTTCTGGACCGTCATGGACTCTATCCTCTTCACCTCTTGTTTACCTCTTGACGCCGTCAGTAAGAACTTGGTGACGCCGTCAGGTACTGTTCCCAGCAAGGAAAATTAAGACTTTGCCGTTTTCTTCACTTTTATGCTCCAAAAACGTCCAAAATGCTTCCTTTTCCAGAATTCACTCCAAAAGTACCTAAAATCACAAAAGGAACGATTTAGGGGAATATTTGATCATATAAATTCAATCCCGGGCTTAAATGACCCGCTAAAAACGGATCATTTTTCGCCTCATCATATACCCTTACACTTGAGATTTGCTTGTCCTTAAGAAAATGCGCTTTTATTCTAATCAAAATACAAGTTAGGGGTCATTTAACACTAATATAAAAGTAATTACAACAAATAATCGTTCCACTAAAGACCAATGACAAGCACGGAGGTCATGCACTAACACCTCACAAATAGTGTTTAGATACTCACATGTCTCGGGTGTAATAAAGTATATATTACAATATGGAAATGGAAAACATCTCTCACTACCTGTCATAGCAAAATAGATTACCATAGGCTTGGGAAAGGATCAAACCTCTACCACATGGCGTAAGCACCTAGGATAAACTATCAAAGAGGTCTTTTAAAGGGTTATAACGTTAGGTGTAGGGATATGAAAAACACGGTTTTGTTGGATATAGGCAATCTTTACTGGTGGCGAGTTAATCATCTTGGTTAATTACATGTACAACATGGCGTTGCAAAGCCAATACTAGACTCGACTTAAGCTAATACATGAAAAATAACAAAAACATAAAATAAACATAGAATGAAACGGGATGGTAGTCCGTATGTTTTTTTTCTCTTTTCTTTTTCTATTTTTTTTTTCTTAATTTTTTTTGTTTTTTTATTTTATTTTTTTTATGCATACACTTTTACCCTACCATCCAAAATAATACATCATAGGGAATGTACATTCCCCTTACCCTTGAATTTTTACATACTTTACAATAAACTAATCTAATGACTCGAATTAAGATAATCAAAACACTTGGAGTACTTTTAAGATCAACGCACACATGGGGGTAATAATATGATGTTCTTCCCCATTACTCCATAACACAAGTACTTTACCCATAAGTCCCAATCGTCCCAAAACAATATGTACAAGATATGACTCGACTTAGCAACCATGTAATCAATTAGATAATTAACTAAGGGTTTAAACAAATAACAATAATGCACTAAAGATGAGTGCATACACGGAAGGCTAAGGCGATTTGGGTGTACATTTAAGTGGGTTGTAACAAATTCTTCCTTTAAGTAAGATGCTTAAAGTTAAAAACGAAAAGATAGGCTCGGAGGGGTGTACTAGGGGTTTCGTGTACTAAAAATGAGTATAACACTAAGGTGTGGGAAAAATTTGTTGACTTTACTAGCCAAGTAATATGCCTTAAATGGTCAAGTAATTATGATACGGGTTTAACACAAGGGTGATCCTAATACCTCTTATCATGTAGTAAATCCTACTACACGAATGTAGTCTCACTAGCGGTCTCGGGATGCATCACTAACGCAAGTTCTAGAATCTAAATGCTACCGGTACACTCATAAGCACTAATAATGAATGCTTTTCCAATCAAATCTAAAGGCGAACCTCACATATTTGGGTGGAAAATGTAACAATTCGCAATTTCAGGTTAATTACCATTCCCGGAAAATTTCACTATTCACTTTTACTATTCATTTTTCCCGAAACTTTCCCGAAAGTTGATTTTTATTTGATATTCTCGAGTGATAAATCATTTCCATGGCAAATTAAATGTTTGACATTCGTCAGATCATTTTCGTGAAAGTTATTAAGGAATTACACGTTTTAGGGTAAAACGTCATTCAGAAATTCTACGTACAACGAAACTCGACCGCGTTAAGTGACCTCGCATCAGAAAAATGTTGGACACACTCATGATTCATTTGAGAATTAATCGTGACTGAGAAAAACATGACCAAAGACTTCCCAGCAGGTCACCCATGTCGGTACTAATCTCACATGAGCACGCTTAACCGAATGGGCGATTAACCGTTAGACCACAAAACGAGTTTCTAAGACATTTTGAGTTTTCAAAATTATTAGAAAAAGTCAACATAATTTTCCCTCCTCCATTGACCAAAAATCATCCCTTGATGTTATAAGTCATTTAGTGATTTTTAGGCTTACGGTTTGATGTCTAAAAGACATTTAATACCAACCGACACTAGACTGAGCCCAGTCTAGACATCATAAGTCATTTTAAATCATTTTTATCACATTAGAAAAGTAACATTTTACTTTTCTCAATTTTACGCAATATTCGTACGTTTTACGTATTACGCGTTTTAGACCCGTGTTTCCAGTTTTTAGCAGGGTTTACCACCCAAATGGAACCTACCACTCATTTTATATTTTATTATGGTACATATGGACATGTCTAACAATACTTTCAAATTCCATAATTTTACGACACCCGGTTTTACGTTTTGAGGCTTAATCATTTACGATTGGCATTTCCCGGAGTCAAAACACACTAGATATCTTGGATAATATCATCCAAAGTCCAACCCTTGTTCTCCAAGGTCTTCAAACCGCCATAGGGGGGGGGGATTCACACTAGGTGGAAAGATCTCATGCATTGTACTCTTGGATGCTTACATGTGTTGAACTTGGCCTCCAAGGGTTGACAAGTCAACACAAGTAACCTCCTTAAGTCCCTATAAAAGCCCCCATCCCTCCCTTGTTGCCGTCCACTTCCATACACACCAACACCATTCCATTTGCTAATTCTCTTCCAAGTTTCATGCATGATTCAAGTGCTAGTTCAAGGTAGAAACCCTAGATAGGTTATCATTCATCAAACACTTCCATAACCTTATATACTTGGTGATTTCTCTTGAGTTTAAATCCACTCAAGTCACCTAAACCTTCATCATCCATCTTTCAAGAATACCAAGGGTAGAAAGATTGCATGAAGTGAAAAAGGGTTGAAGCAAGTCTATCAAAGTCCTATCCTTACATGTTAACTTCCTTTCATCTTTGAAAGCCAAAAGTTGTGAGCCAAACCCTAACTTGATTCTTGTTAAATAATCATGTTCATGTTATTTACATATTATTCTTGCTATATTATGTCTTGTAGTTATGTCCATGATGTATAAAAGTGAGCAAAACAAGTTATTGTTATTGATTGTTACAACAAGTTACTAAAACAAGCAAACTAGTGACTTTCTTGGTAAGACCTGATCAAAATGGTAAAAATATGATATTGGATCATTACATATTGTATTAGAGGACTTAACAAGGAAACCATAGCAATTTGAACCACCCAAAACGAGTATACGAGTCAAAAGTTATGGCGATTTGAAATTACCAAAGATTTCCGGCAAAACTGCCAAATAGCTTCCTGATCAAATTTGGGTTTTGAAAGTCATACTTCTGGTCCGATTCATCAAAAAGTTAAAACACGAAAGTTGTCCGGAACGCCGTTTTCGTTCAGGAACAAAGAAGCTCGAGACCTAAAAATGCTTTCCGAGTGATAAAATTCTTCAAAATTCTAAACAGCCCATTTTTAGACAAAGTCATTACATATAGGTTATGGTTTATGAAGACCAAAGGGGTCTTATGACCTATAATCAAGACCACCAACATGGATAGAGCCAAGGTTGTGTCTCATGACCTTGAAACAAGGACTAAAGGTCATGGCTAGGCCATGACGAAGTGACCATAACAACTTACATAGGCGTAAACATGAAACAATGAATTAGGCGATAACATGAACAAGCAATTTGGATCTACTTCACTTAAAAGGGAACCATGAGATTTTACCAAGAGAGAATGGTCATTCAAGACTTATGAAACTACCCCTAATAACAATCTTCATGTACTAATAAACTTTCTTAAGTTTATTCAAATATCGGACATGTAACTTTTCGGATCAAAACTTATATGTATATATTTCATAAACTACTACAATAGTAGGGAGCCTCATGTGAGGAGTTCATTATGTAAGCCGTCGAGTTGAGTTGTGGATTTATGAATTAAAGTGTCCTGGCTCCTCGAACGCTTACTAACATGACTTCTGAATTATGTCGGCCCGAACGGTAGTAAACGATATACAAAACATACATGTTTCATGAATCTTTCTTTCAAAGACTTATACTATACATCATACCACATCATGGACTAAGTGCAAGATATATATTGGCGTGTTTATGTCTCCTTAGACATTACTCCGATCCTAAGTCGCAACATTCGATTATAGGTTGCTCGTAGAAACCTTCATGATTCAACCGTTACATTCATTACTTGCTATCTTACTTAAGGTGAGTTCATAGCCCCACTTTACATTACTTCAATGTTTTACAAACCCTTGGGGGGGATACATGCTATTATTTTTCTACTCGAACACAATGCTTTCTACTGTATGCTATTCGACTATGTTTTATTATCACTAAGTAACATCCTTGCCAAACCAAAATCCCTTATTATGAACCATTTAATCACTTGCGAGGGTTACTTGCAAGTGAGCGCGAATATTGTGAATAGGCCTATTGGGATTGACGAATCCCATTTGTTTTGATTAGTTCAAACAAATGCATTAATATTTGAGACATTAGGTATGACGGCAAAGTACCTACCGGGATAAATCTGCCAATCGATATTGGTACACGTTAACGTTTTGGTTTCATAAGCTTAGTGTATAATACATTTTATGGGCGTATAATAACGTAGCCTACCTGTTTTGTTTTCCAAACATTGGTGTGAGTCTACAGCTCACACTACGATTATTGTGTTCAAACGATTTACCTACAAACACTACGATTATGGTGTTCAAACGATTTAACTACCAACATATTGTGTTCAAACGATTTAACAAACTCTATGAATATCACTCAACCTTTGTGTTGACCTCTCAAGCATGTATTTCAGGTTCATGACGATCAAGGATGGCACGGAAGGACACGGATACTCAAGAGGGCTATAAATTTACTTATCATTCAAAAACTCATTTATTATACATTGTAAACATGGAACCAATTGGGACCTCATTTTGTAATCTCTGATATTTATACAATTTGAATGATAAATCTTTTAAAACGACTCAATTGGAGTTCGTTTTCTATTATTGTAACACCCAGTTCGAATTCCGCTGCATCCATGAATTGGGGGTGTTACAGAAAATTTTTCTGAATAGTACGGTTTTGTGCTAGTCATACAATCTCCTATCCATGAGACGCTTGCTATGGCTAAAGTTCACTCCTAAATGTTGTAAAAAAATTTAAATTTTGCGCTAAAATTACACTAACAAGTATTTCTCTTAGTTTTATTACACACCTACCATCAAACAAACAAACTCAAATGCAAGTGTATCCTATAAGGTATCATCATTTACCCTCCCCTTACACTTAGGATGAACATTGTCCCCAATGTTCAATTAAAGAATGTAAAAGTGAAATAGGTAAAAGAATGAAATCAAATACTTCTCTGATTCGTTCGGTGTGGATAGTGTGGTAACAAGGTTAGATCTTCCTCCAAGAAAATGAACAATCAAAGCTTCCCTTCCAGAAATATAAATCATCTTCTTGTCATACATAACCTGTTAAACCTGAGAAAACAAACAAGGCAACCTCGCGTAAAATCGGCGGCAATCTATATATACTAATAAATCCTAGAAAACAATGTAAGATATAATGCTTGTGGAATGAATGTTTGCAGATTTACTGGAGTTTATAAAACTAAAGAATTAACAAAAACTTTAAGACTCCGTTAGAAAAACAAAACTAGGTTAATTTCCAGAATTTTACACATGACGCCGTCAGGAATTAATTCCTGACGCCGTCAGAAGTGATCTGCAGAAATCCTTACGTTAAGTTTCCGGAAAATTTCTGGAAAAACTTATGTCCTACTTCCTGGAAAATCCTGCAAAACATCATTATGACTCGATACAAGCATTTGACTCTAACAAATACAAATATACATGTTCATTTAATATTGTGGACAATCATGATCAATTTTGTTTCTTAAAAACATATTTTGGGTTTCCCCTTACACATATTTTTTGCGAAATACCTTTGGATGAAGTTAGGACGAAGTCAAACGACAAAATAAAGTATTTTCACCATTTTAGTTTTGAAACATGATCTACCAACAATAAAAATAAAGCATGCATACGGAAACAAATAATAATCAAACAAATAAAAATCACACAAAGCATGGGTTGCCTCCCAAGAAGCGCTTTTCTTTACTTACGAGTCTTATAGTTAGACTCAAGGTCATGGGCAATTACGTGACCTCTTCGTTGGTCTCATCCACCGATTGAAAATGCTCTTTATAGAGACCAACCACCTTCTTCTTAATTGCTCCTATGATTCTATTGGCAAATTCCTTATCAACTCTATATTTTGGTCCTAGAGTCAAGCAATCCTTATAGAAAAGGCTCTTCTTCTCCCATACATTTTCCATGCCCTTTTTCTTATCCTCTTCATTTATGTCCTCGAAAGCACCAATGTTATCCATGTCAAATCGAGGCACAAAACGAAATTCTTTCATTCTATTAGGCATCCTATGAGTGATCCTATCAGTGTCACTAGCAAATCGGATTGTCCCTTCTATCTCATCATATTCTAACTTGGACTCTTCAACAAATGGTTTACCAAACACAACATGGGATAAGCGACAATCAATAACACTAGCTAGGTCTTTAACAACCATAAAGTCAGTGATATAAGTAAAGTTCCCAACAAAGACATGTAGACCTTTAATTCTCCCGACAAAGTTACAAACTCCACCGGGATATTTGGGATCTCTTCTAGGTCCAAGTCTTGTTTTCACTATATCATTATAGACACTTGAGGACATAATGTTGATTGGAGATTTAAAATCAATGTAAGCATTGTCAATGTGTTTATACCCAATCATACATGGTATCTTAGCATTCTT
This sequence comes from Artemisia argyi, assembly GCA_030686995.1. Classification (NCBI taxonomy): domain Eukaryota; kingdom Viridiplantae; phylum Streptophyta; class Magnoliopsida; order Asterales; family Asteraceae; genus Artemisia; species Artemisia argyi. The sequence continues at coordinate 157,264,709 of CM060705.1, forward strand.
AGGATCGCCTCTCTTTATCTTAGGTTCGATTCTAGTGAAAGGAGGTCGAGGATTATCAACAAGATTATTATAGTACGCAATCTCCTCCTTAGTGGGGTATAGATTAAAATAGTCATCTAGCTTTGGATCAATCTCCCCTTTTCCAAGTTCCTCAACAACATCCTTAAAATCTTTAGTTCCTAGGTCCTTATTTGAATACAAGACGGTCGCTAGGTCACTAAATGCATGGTCGAGTTCAACATTAATCAACCTATTAAGCTCCCTAAGTTCCCTAATCTCACTCTCAATTTGTTCACGTAACAAAGCCACTTCTCTAGGGGAAAGGGGTGGATTCGCGTTTTCCATAATGGTCCACGGAATAGTCAATGAATTTATTTTACTAAAAAAGGCACGAAGAAAAAGATAGACTAAAGAAAACCTAAAAATAAAAATAAAATCTTGCTAGAAAGGAATCTAGCAAGTAGACCTAATAAAAAGAAATCCTAACCTAGACAATAACTATTCCCCGGGCTGCGGCGCCAAAAACTAGATGCGTGGGAATTGCACCAGGCTTTACCTCTCGAGGGATCTCGAGAAGCTTACAACTCCCACCAGGCAGTGTACCTGATCGTTGTAGTATAGTATAGTGACAAGTACCGGGGGATTGATCGTTCAACTCAGGAATAGTGTCGCTAGGATTAGAAAGCCTAAAAACTAGGTCTAGAGGTGAGGGATGATTCTTTTTGTATTTTTATATTTTTATAAAAGCAAGTAAAATCTCGGGTTTTGGAAGAGTGGGCGGAATTAGTTGCTAGCCAACTAACCCAATAACTAAAGATGCAATCAAAATAAAATAACAAAAATGTAAATAAACTAATTAAACTAGTGGTGTGAATAATAAATGGGAAAATTGTGTTTACTTAGATTTCATTACTCCCTAGATATCTTTTACAGGTTGATAGTTTGTTACAGTTGCGTGGATGATGGGTTATATTCCTTAATACCAATTGTGGGGTGGCGTACGTACTTCCCTAACTCTATAAGCTCCTACTTCACTCCTATGTCGAGCCTGCAAGAAGCTCCTAACATGGGATCATTAGAATTCGCTCATGCATTAAATACAACCATAAAAACCTAGTACGCATTGGTTCATGTTTCTTAAGACGTTCAAGCAAGTTACACTATGGAAGTCTGCCAGTTTTCTTAAGCCTAACATCGAAATTATTCATCCGTAACAACTATAAACAAGCAATCAACCCATAATCAACATCTAGGTTTCACTACATCTAAGCAAACACACAAGAGATCTAGCCTAGCATGTTAAAATCAAGACAAGCGTAAGATATATTCAAAAAACACATAGACATATTGAATAAATTGAAATGATACTTATCGTAATTGAACATGAAAGGTTTCAAGGGGTGAAAACCCTTGAAAATACTGATAAAATCGTGCTAGGGTTTCTCCAAGTCGTCCCTAGAATTTTTCCTCTCTAATGAATGAAAATTACAAAAGTATATATAGATTTTCCAATGTGACAGCGTCAAGAGGAAAATTCTGACGCCGTTAACCCGCCGCCCATAATAAAATCGGATTGCCTAGATCCAGATCTGACGCCGTCAAGAGTAGTTTTCCTCTGGGCCGTAATGAGTAATGGGGCCATGACGGCCTATGGTGACGCCGTCATGCCCTAGTGTAAAAACCTTATGGACCGTCATGGACTCTATCCTCTTCAACTCTTGTTTACCTCTTGACGCCATCAGTAAGAACTCGGTGACACCGTCAGGTACTGTTCCTAGCAAGGAAAATTTAGACTTTGCTGTTTTCTTCACTTTTATGCTCCAAAAACGTCCAAAATACTTCCTTTTCCAGAATTCACTCCAAAAGTACCTAAAATCACAAAAGGAACGATTTAGGGCAATATTTGATCAAATAAATTCAATTCCAGGCTTAAATGACCCCCTAAAAATGGATCATTTTTTGCCTCATCATTTACTTAGGTTTCATTACTCCCTAGATATCTTTTACAGGTTGATAATTTGTTACAATTGCATGGATGACGGGTCGTATATCTTAATTCTAGTCGTAGGGCCGTGTACAATATTCCCTAACTCTATAGGATCCTACTTCACTCCTATGTCGAGCCGTTAGAAGCTCCTAACATGGGATCATTAGAATTCTCCTACGCAATAAATACAACCAAAAATCATAGTACACCTCTGATCATTTTTCTTAATACGTTCAAGCATGTCACCAATGGAAGTCTGTCAGTTTTCTTAAGCCTAACATCAAATACAATCATCGTAACAACTATAAACAAACAATCAACCCATAATTAACATCTAGGTTTCGCTACATCTAAGCAAACACACAAGAGATCTAGCCAAGCATGTTAAATTGAAGACAAGTGTAAGATATATTCAAGCAACACATAGACATATTGATTGAATTGAAAGAGTACTTATCTCAATTGAACATAAGAGGTTTCAAAGGGTAAAAACCCTTGAAAAAGCTGTGAAAATCGGACTAGGGTTTCTCTCCAAAGTTACACCCTAAAAGTTACACCCTAATGAATGAAAATTGCAAAACTATATATAGATTTTACAGGGTGACGGCGTCAAGAAGAAAATTCTGACGCCGTCAACTCGCCACCCATAATGAAATCGGATTGCATAGATCCACTTTTGACGCCGTCATGTGTAATTTTGTTTTGGGCCGTCACTAACATTTGGACAATGACGGCCTATGGTGACGCCGTCATGTCCATAGTACAAAACTCTCTGGACCGTCATGGACTTCATCCACTTCCACCTCTTGTATTACTCTTGACGCCGTCATTAAGAAACTTCTGACGCCGTCATTAAGCAAATTAAGATATAATGCTTGTGGAATGAATGTTTGCAGATTTCCTAGAGTTTAAAATACTAAAGAATTAACAAAAACTTTAAGACTCCGTTAGAAAAACAAAACTAGCAAAATTTCCAGAATTTTACACATGACGCGGTCAGGAATTAATTTCTGACGCCGTCAGAAATGACCTGCAGAAATCTTTATGTTAAGTTTCCGGAAAATTTCTGGAAAAACTTATGTCCTACTTCCTGGAAAATCCTGCAAAACATCATTATGACTCGATACAAGCATTTGACTCTAACAAATACTAATACACATGCCCATTTAATATTGTGGAGAATCATGATCAATTTCGTTCTTAAAAACAAATTTGGGGTTTCCCCTTACACTTATCTTTTTGCAAAATACCTTTATATGAAGTTAAGACGAAGTTAAACGACAAAATAAAGCATTTTCACAATTTTAGTTTGAAACATGATCTACCAACAATAAAAAGAAAGCATGCATACGGAAACAAATAACAATCAAACAATTAAAAATCACACAAAACATTGGTTGCCTCCCAAGAAGTGCTTTTCTTTATTTTACGAGTCTTGTAGCTAGACTCAAGGTCATGGGCTATCGTGTGTCGCTTATGCTCACATATCAAAGGGTGAGCCATCTAATAGTCTCCTCATTTTTCTTATAGTTTTCACTTAGCTCTAAACATCCGCGATAATACCTTTTATTTTTTTCATGAGGATATTTAAGCCCTTTTCTTTTATCATTCTCACTTAGCATTTCTAGGGGTGGATACCTACTACATTTTTCCATGGAAAAACCCTTGAACCTAGGGTGTGCACGGGGCATTTGGTAGACAAAATCATCATCCCCATCCGAAAATGTAATTAACCCTTCCATAATTTTTTCATCAAGGTTGGTTAACCTTTTGAAGGGTTTCTCAAACATAACTTGGGTTAACTTACTATCAATAAATTCTCCTAGATTCTCCATAACCATGAACTCAACTAGATAAACAAAGCTTCCAACAAACACATGCAGTGCCATTGCTCTAGCAATAATATTATCACCTTTGTATTCTAACTCATCTACCATAATTTTATTGTATTCACTACGCGAGATTATGATCATTTGTAGAGATGAGTTAAGGTAGGCATCAAAGCTCCTAAATCCAATCTTACAAGGAAATTGCATATTAAATGAGCTATCATTCTCAATCCTTGTTCTAGAGTTGACATACCTAAGAGGGTCCACTTCATCTTCCATCCTATCCTCATTAATTACGTCACCATCATCTAGGTCCTCATCGGAGTCCGAATAGTAAAAAGGACTAGCCCTATGGTCATCATCATGGTCAGACTCCTCCATTTCAGAATTATTGTCAAAGTGATGGTTAGGTGAGAGGTTTGGTGGGTTCTCTTTTTCCACTAAAGGGATTGGGGCGGGCATTTGGAAAATCCTATTAAGAAAAACACGAATAACAAGAATCAAACGATCAATGCTATTATTATCCATCGAGATAGTATACGAACAAAGGAAACAAAGAAATAAGATAGACTAAAGAAAACCTAGAAATCAAAATAAAATCTTACTAGAAAGGAATCTAGCAAGTAGACCTAATAAAAATAAATCCTAACCTAGACAATAACTATTCCCCGAGCTGCGGCGCCAAGAACATGATACGTGGGAATCGCACCAGGCTTTACCTCTCAAGGGATCTCGAGAAGCTTACAACCCCCACCAGGCAGTGTACCTGATCGTTGTAGTATAGTATAATGACAAGTACCGGGGGATTGATCGTTCAACTCAGGAATAGTGTCGCTAGGATTAGAAAGCCTAAAAACTAGGTCTAGAGGTGAGGGATGATTCTTTTTGTATTTTTATATTTTTATAAAAGCAATTAAAATCTCAGTTTTGGAAGAGTGATCGGAATTAGTTGCTAATCAACTAACCCAAATTAACTAAGATGCAATCAAAATAAAATAACAAAAAATGAAAATAAAGCTAATTAAACTAGTGTGGTGTAACAATAATGAGGAAAGTTGTGTTTACTTAGGTTTCATTACTCCCTAGATATCTTTTACAGGTTGATAATTTGTTACAATTGCATGGATGATGGGTCGTATTCCTTAATACTAGTCGTAGGGCCGTGTACAATATTCCCTAACTCTATAGGATCCTACTTCACTCCTATGTCGAGCCGTTAGAAGCTCCTAACATAGGATCATTATAATTCTCCTACGCATTAAATACAACCAAAAATCATAGTACACCTCTGATCATGTTTCTTAAGAGGGTCAAGCATGTCACCAATGGAAGTCTGTCAGTTTTCTTAAGCCTAACATCGAATACAATCATCCGTAACAACTATAAACAAACAATCAACCCATAATTAACATCTAGGTTTCACTATATCTAAGCAAACACACAAGAGATCTAGCCAAGCATGTTAAATTGAAGACAAGTGTAAGATATATTCAAGCAACACATAGACATATTGATTGAATTGAAAGAGTACTTATCTTAATTGAACATAAGAGGTTTCAAAGGGTAAAAACCCTTGAAAAAGTTGTTAAAATCGGACTAGGGTTTCTCTCCAAAGTTAAACCCTAATGAATGAAAATTGCAAAACTATATATAAATTTTATAGGGTGACGGCGTCAAGAAGAAAATTCTGACGCCGTCAACTCGCCGCCCATAATGAAATCGGATTGCCTAGATCCACTTTTGACGCCGTCATGTGTAATTTTGTTCTGGGCCGTCACTAACATTTGGACCATGACGGTCTATGGTGACGCCATCATGTCCATAGTACAAAACTCTCTGGACCGTCACGGACTTCATCCACTTTCACCTCTTGTATTACTCATGACAGCGTCATTAAGAAACTTCTGACGCCGTCAGGTACTGTTCCCAGCAAGGAAAATTAAGACTTTGCCGTTTTCTTCACTTTTATGCTCCAAAAACGTCCAAAATGCTTCCTTTTCCAGAATTCACTCCAAAAGTACCTAAAATGACAAAAGGAACAATTTAGGACAATATTTGATCAAATAAATTCGAATCCGGGGCTAAAATGACCCCTTAAAAACTGTTCATTTTTCGCCTCATCAGAGAGAATAGATTTTAGCACTCATCTTATACATCTAAGCAATTAAACTTGTGACAAGTTTTCCTACTATCGGTCAGGCCTCTTATCTGCATCTGTCTTCTATCTATGTATGTGTGTGCCATTCGTTCCCTTATTTTGTTTTATTAATTATTTTATTTACTATTCACTTAATCTACAAAATCGTGCGTTAAGATTAGGTTATTAGAACTAACTTAGAATTAAAATACTGATAGATATATAGGCGTTCACGTTCCACTCTTAGTGTTCGACACTCTACTTACCAACTAGCTACATTGATCGGGTACACTTGATAAGAATTTATTTGATACATTTTAAGGGGTTATTTAAGCCTAAAATCATGTTTATATGAACAAATATTGCCTCAAATTGTTTCTTTTTGCATTTTAGGTACTTGGGGCAAGAAATCTGGAAATTGGAGCTTTTTAGACGTTTTTAGGTAAAAAAGAGAATAAAAAATAACAAAGTCGCGAAAAACCTATCAGGAATGAAGACCTGACGGCATCACGTTATACCTTGTGACGCCGTCAGCCTCTAATCTTAGAGCTAGAAGATTTTACACATGATGCTTCAGAAACTTTTGAGGATTTTACACCTGACGGCGTTAGGTGTAATTAAAAGATGGATGTCACTTGTTAAAGTTATTAGAGACGGCTTAGAAGGCTTAAAGAGTGACGGCATCAGAAGATAAAGAGTGACAGCGTCAGAAGGTCGACTTGCACAAAAAAAAAAACCTAATTACGGTGGTCTGACGGCGTCATGATCTATAACCTGGCGCCGTCAACTTTGTAAATCTATATATACTTTTTGATTTTTCATTCATTAGTGTGACACTTTGGAGACTCAAACCCTATATGAATTTGACACTTCTTGTAAGGCCTTTACAGCCTTTTTTCACTCATGTTTAATTGAAGTTAAGTTTTCTTTTAATCATTCAATATGTCTATGTGTTATTTGATTACTTGTTTATCTTTTCTTCCTTCTAACATGCTAGCTTAATTTACTTAGTATTTGCTTAGATCTAATGAAACCTAGTTATTGATTATTGTTGCTTTGTCTATTGTTTAGTTGATTGATTCATGTTAGGCTAAGAAAACTGGATGATTTCCTTTGTGTAACTAGCTTGAACGTCTTAGAAAACGTAACCATATGTGCAATATAGGTTTATCTCGTTGTATTTAATGCATGTGTTGATGTTATTGATCCTATGATTTCGTAATTGACTTACGGTTGTAGGTGAAATTGATATTCATAGAGTTGGGGAATTTAGCACGGCCCCACGACTAGTAGTAAGGAATACAGCGCTTCAACTAAAATAACTACACTGTGACATTCAGCAATTCAATAAAATATAACTAGGGAAAAATTAAATCTAAGTAAACACGTTTATCTCACCATAAGTAGTTCACCACATTTACTTTTCTTGTTATTTTAATTTTTGTTATTTATAATTAGCTTTTTGGGTTAGTTGATTAGCAACTAATTCCGCCCACTCATCTAAAAACCGAGATTTTTACTTGCTTTTATAAAGTATAAAAATACAAAAAGAATCATCCCCCACCTTTAGGCTTAAATCGTCATACACTTCAACCTAACGAAACTATTCCTCTAGAGAACGATCAATCCCCCGGACATACCTATACTACACTACAACGACCAGGTATACTTCCTGGAGGATTGCAAGCTTCTCAAGATCCATTGAGAAGTAAAACCTTTTGCGTGGCCGCAATCCCCGCGTCAAGTTTTTGGCGCCGTTGCATCGGGGAATAGTTATTGCTTAGGTTTGATTTCTATCTCGTTTAAGTCTACTCACTAGATTCCTATCAAATGAGATTTTTATTTTCTTATATACTTTTCTTTGGTCTATCTTTTTCTTTGTGATTTTGTTTGTAAATCTCCTCATTTGCCATCATGGTGAATGATGGAATCTTTTATCCCGCTGTCCAGCCACAACCACCACCACAAGACCCACAAAATCACCAAGACCCACCCGAACAACCTAAAGCCCGCACTTTAGGTAAATACTCTCGACCTAGCTACCAACGCTATCGAAACATCATTGAGCTCCCCCAAAGATCTAATGTGTCTCCCTTGCGATCCGACACCATCTGGTTGGTGCAAAGTGGATGTGCATTGCATGGACTTCATTTCGAAGATCCAAACCAACATCTCAAGGATTTCCTTAAAATCGTTGATTTCATAGACTTTGATGTTGAAACTCAAGAGACGACATGCTTGAGTCTCTTTCAATTCTCTCTACGTGACCAAGCTAGTCAATGGCTTGAGCATTTACCCGCAGGATCCATCACCTCTTGGGATGATCTCACTTCTCGTTTCCTCGCTCAATTTTTCTCATTGGGAAGAACCACTAAGCTAAGGAATGACATTTTGATGTTCCAACAACGTCAAGGTGAAACTCTTTATGAAGCATGGACTCGTTTCAAGAACATACTCCAAAAAGTCCCTCATCATGGCATTGATCTTTAGCTTGTTTATGAAAGGATTCTAAGTTGATTATAAGTAGAATAAAAATTGCATGGTACTTTTACCTTTATTCCCTATGTCTTCAACCACAACCACTTCATTGTATGCCTTTTTTCTTAAATCTTCAAGAATCTCATCTATCATTTCATCTGTGATGTTCTTATATCCCCATATTTATCATGAATTACATCCATGATTTCATTTTTGATTATCTTTTATCCCATTCCTTTTTATAAGCCACACTTTTATCTATAAATATAGCCAAAATGAAAGAATAATAGACTATTTTATACTAAACAGAGGAGTTGGAATGAACTGCTAAATTTGATCACTTATATAGAATAAAACATGAGACACAACACATACAACTACTGGTGTAGATCTAAACCTCACACTAGATAACCGAGGAGTTCATTACATGAAGACATCACCAAGAAACAATGTAAAACTCCAATTTCAGTGGGGTTGTTAGACAGTCAGCTACATATTCATCTTACTGTCACTAATGTCTACAAACTTTCTATATCATTCTTTACAAGTCTATAAACGCAATGAATAATAATTTGACATCACTCACAACAAGGAGTAACCCATGAATACTTCCCACCTATGACTACATGTCCCTTTAATCTACCTAAACTTTGAAAACCTATATGCAACTTCATCCTCACACATAAGAAGGAAGGAATGCGACTGTTTCCAAACACCCTTTTTTTAACGACATTTTTTTCACACCTTATACCACCTATCTCATAATATTTCTCACAAATGCCTCTAGTGAGTCTTGAACCAACAACCTCTAGGTTGGTGGGTAACTGACATACCACTAGACCAAAGGCCTTTGTTTTCCAAACACCCTTTTAAGCCATTGAAGGAATGTTATTTTTTTAAGTTTTTCAAACCAAATATCAATACATAGAAGGAAAGCTACTATTTTTTAAAGATTTTTAATCTCTGATGTGGAAGTTTGATTCCCACTCTTGGTCTCACCTAAGATCTGAGGCCCTCGTTAACTGGGGCAAAATAGAACTGATGGTCAGTACCTCGGGATAGGGGAGATTGTTTTGGTTCGTGCACATTAGAAATAGCCATGAATGGTTGTCTTATCGTGACTTGAAAGATCTTGCCTCAGTGTTGATTCCTTCTCGCTTGCTTGAGTTCAAGTAAGAAAGTAAAAGTTCAGTCCTTACAGTTTTGCTATCCCACTGCCAAAAAGAAGACAACAACAATAAGCTCAAAAGCTAACAAGGAAAACCAACCAATAATTCCTATAACATAAGTTATCTAGATTTAATTAGAAACAATCAATTGAACTATCAAACATATAGATTATAATGTACATTATGATCTAGTCACTGTCCTTTAACCATCTCGAATTAAACTCAAGCAATTATGGTTCTTGGCGAAATGGGGGGAAAATAGTAGATATTAGAGTTAAACAATTAGGTTTTCTATTTTGAAGAGTTTAGTTTGGTGGGTGAAAAGCAAATGGTCGTGGTAGAGATTGACGATTTCTCAGATTGAAGATGTGGATAAGGAAGTCATTTGTGTTTGTGTTTAGTTTGAAGTTCTATATGTTTGATTAAAGATGTGGGTGAGGAAGTCATTTGTGTTTGTGTTTTGTTTGAAGTTCTATATGTTTGTGTCAGGGGGTAGACGAAGACCAAATGGCGAAGGCGAAGACTTTATGCAATTAACTGGGCTACGAAGTACAAAACAAACGGGAAATGACAAATTTTTCCTAACGTGAAGTGCACGTAAGGGGGTCAAAGGCAAAGACTAACGAGCTTTAGTCAAAGGGACTATTGGTGATGAGAAATGGAGATGTTGGTGGATGGTTGGCAGACTTGTTTTGAATTTGGGACGAACAGTGTATTTAGGGTACAAGTTTAGGGACGAACAGTATATTTTATTCTTGAATTTATAAACTATTTATTTAAATGCAATATTTTTATTTTTTTTAAACTTCGCTTTTTTAATATATGTTTAAAGACATTTTACAAAAATCCGTAAAATAAAATTAACAAATGAAAAATTCGCTACTTAGATTATTATATTTTTGTTCTTCATTTGTTTCTCTATTCTTTCATTTTAACTCGGAATAGTAAGACCATTCAAATTTAACTACGCGAGTAACCGTGCATAGCAACGGAAATTCCTAGCGGCAAACAATTATAGATCACTACAACATTGACCACAATTGGAGGGGACATTTTTAGAAGAAAATTTTGGCGGGATAAAGCAATTGTTAGGACGGAAAACTGGAAAACACTTTTAGCGAGGACATGTCCCAGCCAAAAGGTTGGCACTGTGCACCTAACCTTTTGGCTGGGACGTGTCCCCGCTAAAACTAATGGCGGGGAAAAAAATCCGAGAACAATTAAGAGTTACGGGTTTGGTCAAATTTTGTCAAATATCAAAAATATTTTCGGCAGGGACATGTCCCCGCCGTTTTTTATTTGTTTCTCTATTCTTTCATTCTAACTCGGAATAGTAAGACCATTCAAATTTAACTACGCGAGTAACCGTGCATAGCAATGGAAATTCTTAGCGGCAAACAATTATAGATCACTATAACATTGACCTCAATCGGAGGGGACTTTTTTAGCCGAAATTTTTGGCGGGATAAAGCAATTGTTAGGAGGGAAAACTGGAAAACACTTTTACCGGGGACATGTCCCCGCTAAAAGGTTGGCACTGTACACCTAACCTTTTGGCGGGGACGTGTCCCGCTAAAAGTAATGGTGGGAAAAAACCCGGGAACAATCAAAAATACTTTCGGCGGAGACATGTCCCCGCCGAAAGGTTGCGTTGAAAATTTAGTAAACGGTCAGCAGGTTTGTGTGTCAGCTCAGCATATTTTTTTGTCATTCAGCGACTTTCGGCGGGGACATGGGCGTCAGCTCAGCATATTTTTTTGTCATTCAGCGACTTTCGGCGGGGACATGGGCGTCCCCGCCGAAACTGTCCTCGCGTCGTCCTCCTGATTGTTGTAGTGGATATGCAATATTGAGGTAAGTGTTTCGTGTAACATTCAAACATAGAACGTGCAAATATCAAAATATAATTGCAAAAAATTTTAACACGCGATAATTCAACTAAGTATAAACGTGGATGTTGCGATTATAGTTTTTGATATGAGGGTAAGTATTTTGTGTTACGGTGTCCCTTTGGATAGTATTTTGTTTAGTTACGGTAGTCGATCAAAATTGGTATAACAGATTTGGCGATTATAGGTTTTGATAAAATTTTATTGGGTAATTTTTTTTATTCGTAAATATCTTGTTTTCAAAATTGTAATCTGATGTCAAAAAAATTTCCACATTTCACAATTTATTGCAATTTTCAGTTACCAAACATTTCAAAAATCTATAATTTCTCAATTTTCAAACATTTCAATTTTTTTTCAGGGTGATATAAAAGATCGGTACACATAAAAATTCCAAATATTAGTTTTTTTTAAACTTCCGTTGTGTAATTTTCAAAGTACTAAGAAAACCCAAATGCCTATGCATAGCGTTAGAAATGTTAAGGTTGCGTTTAGTTGGAAAACATTTTCTTTCATTTCCTATTTCTTGTTTTGTAAGAAAAGGGAGAGGAGTTTGATTTCCACAAAACAATGGGAAATTTAGAAAATGCGTTTAGTCTGAGAAACATGTGTTTGTGTTTTCCATTTTCCAAAACTAGAAAACATGTTTAAGTGTTGTTGTTTTATATCTAAATTCACTATTCACCTTAGTAATATTATAAAAACATCTTCAAAACACAAAAACAAATATTATAAACTAATCAACTAAATTATAAAATAACTAAAAAAATCTAATACGAGAAAATAAAGAAATTAAAAAAGTAAAATATAATATCAAATAACGTTTTCGTCTGTTTTTTTACGTTTTCGTCTGATATTTTACGTTTTTTTCTGTTTTGTTTGTTTTTTTATGTTTTCGTCTCGTTTTTTACGTTTTCGCCTAATTTTTTACGTTTTCGTCAGATTTTTTACATTTTCATCCGTTTTTTACATTTTTGTCAGCTTTTTTACGTTTTCGTCCGTTTTTTTAAGTTTTCGTCCGATTTTTTGGGTTTTCGTTTGTTTTTTTTACGTTTTCGTCTGTTTTTCTACGTTTTTGTTAATTTTTTACAGTTACTTCAGTTTTTTTTACATTTTCTTCAGTCTTTTTAAGTTTTCGTCTGTTTTTTTACGTTTTCATCCGATTTTTTATGTTGTCGTCCGTTTCTTTACGTTTTCGTCAGTTTTTTTATGTTTTCATCCGATTTTTTATATTTTCGTCCGTTTCTCTACATTTTTGTCAGTTTTTTACGTTTTGGTCTGTTTTTTTACGTTTGCGCCAATTTTTTTACGTTTTCGGCCGATTTTTTATGCTTTTATACGTTTTCATCTATTTTTTTACTTTTTTGTTTGATTTTGTATGTTTCCATATGTTTATTTACGTTTTTGTCAGATTTTTTTATGCATTTTTCCATTTTTTAATATTTTCGGTTTTATTGATTTCTTCCGATTTTTACGTTTTCTTTCGATTTTTCGCGTTTTCTTCTGATTTTTTACATTTACACCCGTCTTCGTCTGCTTTTTATGTTTTCATCTTTCATTTACGTTTTCATCTTTGATTTATGTTTTTTTAGGTTTCGTCTAACGAAAACGTAAAAAAATAGACGTAAATGTAAATAAACGTAAGTAAAAGCAAAAAGTGGACGAGAACGTAAAAAAATTGGACGTAAATGTAAAAAATCTTAAGTAAATGTAAAAAACGGACGAAAATGTAAAAAATTGGACGAAAACTTAAAAAATCTTACGAAAACGTAAAAGCACGGACGAAAACGAAAAAAATCGGACGAAAACTTAAAACACCTAACGAAAACGTAAAAAAATGGTCGAAAACGTAAAAAACGGATGAAAACGAAAAAAAATTGACGAAAAAGTAAAAAAAGGACGAAAACGTAAAAAAATCAGATGAAAATGTAAAGAATCGGACGAAAATGTAAAAAATTTGACAAAAATGTAAAAAATCTGACCAAAACATAAAAAAAGGGATGAAATGTAAAAAATCGGGCAAAAACGTAAAAAATCGGACGCAAACGTAAAAAATCTGACGAAAATGTTAAAAAACGGACGAAAACGTAAAAAATCGGACGAAAACTTAAAAATTCTGAAGAAAACGTAAAAAAATGGACGAAAACGAAAAAAAACAGACGAAAACGTAAAAAACCTGACGAAAACGTAAAAATCGGACGAAGACGTAAAAAACAGACAAAAACGTAAAAAATCGGACGAAAACGTAAAAAATCTGACGAAAACGTAAAAAAATGGACGAAAACGTAAAAAATCAGTCGAAAACGTAAAACAACTGACGAAAACGGATTTGGGGTATTTTAATGGAAAATAGAGGAAAACAAAAAAAAAATGTTTTGTAGTTTTGTGTATTAAAGTTGGAAATAGGAATTTTGTGTTTTGTAGAGAATTTTAGTGGAAAACATTAATTTGAACACAATCTCTGTTTTCCTTGTTTTTCACAAAACATTTTGTGAAAAACAAGGGTGTTTTCCCACAACTAAACGCACCCTAAGTTTTCATAAAAATCAGTTTGTGCTATGTTTGCCATCAACTTTTTGTGTTCCGTTACCTTTTTCACACGCCTTTACTTCGCTGTGAGCTTTGTTAGTCTAAAATATGTATAGGCTGCTGATATTTAAAACGGACAAAAGTTATTGGCACACTGAAAATTAAAATGTAAAGATAAATTTACCCTTTATAAATATTATGCAAGGTCGAAAAATGCAATTTACTCTAATGTTAGAGACAACACTTAATCCACTACGGAGTGATTATGTTTGTTAAACGGCACAAAACAAGCAGGAGAAATGCCATACATGTTCATGTCTATTATTTTATTTATTTATTTTTTTTTTTTTTTGAAAGGCGTTCATGTCTATTATTCTATTATAACATTCAACATGAACCTTTTTAACCCATTGCATTCAGTTTTCAAATGAAGCCTTTTTACCCGTTGCCAAAACTCATTGTGCCATCTTCAGATGTTGCTCAGATTTCCTGTCATTAATTATTCTTTTCTTTATATTGCAATCCTTTTGAGTTAATACTCAAAGAGAAATGTAAGGGTCCGCTTGGTTTAAAGTGGGGAAATGTAAAGGTAAAGGGAGAGGGAAAAGGAATGCAAAGGATTGAGTGAGGTGGGTAATCAATACATTACCCCTCAATTTACTCTATAATGTTGATTACCCACTACGGGGTAATCAATACCTTTGCATACCCCTAACCAAGCACCTAATTTGAGTGAGGTGGGCCCTTTTGAATTCCTTACCCATTCCCTACCCCTCTTAACCCCCTTACCAAGCACCTTCTAAGATATTCCTGTGATTATAGATTTACAGCAAAGAATACAAAATTATGACTTAAGTCTCAAACAGCTTGTACATTTTTTTAACAGAAGGAAAGATTGGGATTTCTTCTCTTGTAGAAACCATATTTCTTTGTTCCAGTTAAATAAAAATGGCAGTAACAGGCAAACTGAAAACATATCTACACCAATCAGCCTGCAATAGACAATTCAAAACACATATAAGAAGCTCACTTTAACAAATAACTGCATAAACAAGTATGAGACATGTAAGTCTAAGAAATCTATCATTCAGAGTTTTGAACTTGGTTTTGACTCCTAGCCAACCCATTTTAGTTACGCATCCATTTCTAGTCACCTCTATTGTAACTTATTATTTACGCCCGTCCACCATCTCTTTACAAAAAAATAAACACTTCGCATTTATCCACGTACTATTGAGATCTGATTTGATGAGATGTGGCATTTGTAAATTGAACAAAGAGCATAAACCAAGAACATTATACACCAAGTATAGCCATTCACCGTAAACATCGATCATCACAAAAGCCCCAACCTTTGATCTATAAGGTGCTAGTCATCTGATGATGTCATATAAGTCGATCTTAATTTTTTCTTCAAAATTATTTTAAAACCATCCCAGGAAACGTACATTGCCGCTAGCCTAACATAATCCACCTTCAGCAACCATCATAAAACATGGAAACAAATTAAAACAAAAGCTATCGGTCATAATGCATTAATGCCATAATTACAGTTTTTTACACTTTTAATCTAAATTTAATTGTTTATGTTACACGGACAATTTAAATACTACTATATAGCTTGACCTCTAAACTAAAATGATGTGAGAATTGCAACCCTCGTAAGGAAGTTTTACAATCCTCTAGGCAGTGTACCTAATCGATGTAGTGTAGTATAGGTAAATCCGGGGGATTGATCATTCTTTAGGGGAATAATGTCGTTAGGTAAAGATGTATGACTAGATAGGTCTAGAAGTGGGGGATAATTCTTTTTGTATATTTTTATATTTTATGAAAGCAGTAAAAATCTCGTGTTTTGAAAGAGTGGGCGGAATTAGTTGCTAGTCAACTAACCCAAAACAAATTATAAAACTAAAATAATTAAAAAGAAATAAACAGAAAAGTAAATTGGTGCCTTCTTATGATAGGGAAAAGCGTTTTCACTTAGATTTAATTACTCCCTAGTTATCTCCTACTGATTTGTCGAATTGTCACGTCCTTGTTTTAACTAAAGCGTTGTATTCCTTAATATTGGTCGTGGGGAGGTGCCGAAGTCCCCAACTCTATGAATCATAGTCTCCCCTAAAAACCTTAAAGTCTATTAAGTTTCTTAGGATTTACAAGCCGCAATTCATGCAATAATACAATGAGAAAAACCAATAGTGCACTCTATGGTTGCATTTCTAAGACGTTCAAGCTAGTTATATATAAGAGGTCAGTCATTTTTCTTAGCCTTACACGAAGCAATCAACTAAACAAGAGACGGAAAATCAATTATTAACAGCTAGGTTTCATTAGATCTAAGCAAACTCAGATAAACTTAAGCTGTCATGTTAAAGAGAAGAGGAGATAAACAAGTAATCAAACAACACATAGACATATTGAATGATCAAACGAATAACTTATCTTCAATGAAACATATGTTTTGGGGGTTGAAGAACCCTTACAAAAGCTGCCAAATTCGTCTACAAAACCCTACTCCAAGATATTACATGAATTATGAAAAACATATGAAAGTATATATAGGATTACAACTCTGACGGCGTCAGCTTATGGGTTGTGACGCCGTCAGCTCGCCATGATTAGAGTTTCATCTTGTGCAAGTCACCATTATGATGGCGTTACCTTGTAACCTCTGACGCCGTTACTTCATATCTGACGTCGTCCTCTTATTAAGTGTCTGGGCCGTCTCTTGTTACCTTAACACGTGACTCTCAACTTCAAATAACACCTGACGCCGTCAGGTTGTAGGTCTTCAGAATTTGTTTGAGGCGTCTCTTGTTAAACTTGAACAAAAAATCCAGTTTATCAAAAAGTGATGGCGTCACGTTGTAGCGTGTGACGCCGTCAGAGCTCCATGTCTGACAAATTTTTGCGACTTCGTCATTTTCTTCACTTTTTTGTCCAAATACGTCCAAAACATGTTGATTTCCAGATTTCTCGTCCCAAGTACCTAAAATGCAAAAAGAAATGATATGAGGCAAATATTTGATCATATTAATATGATTTTGGCTTAAATGACCTCCCAAAAATGTACCAAATAAATCTTTATCATAAAACTAATTTGAGTGAGTCTCAGATAATACCTTGTAATCAAACGCCAATCTAAACCCATCTAACAAAATTGACCAAGAAAAAGTAGATCAAACCATACACTTATTTTGTAAAGCAACAAATGTATATCGAAGTATATGCACCCAACAAATGTATATAGCATATGACGAAGATCACATTATGCTTACTTAGGGTATTTAAACTTAATAGTTATGATCTATAAAAGCTCATAATTGACCTACTTTTAGGATGAGTGTAACATGTTTATTCTTTAGGCTCGCAGCAACATGGGAACACGACTACTTGTTCATAAGGAATTCCACCAATGTCAGCTGACTGTGTCTTAAACACTCAAAGAAAATAACGATTGAAAAAGAAACTCTTGAGTAAGAATACACCTAATGGTGTCCAAAATGGAAGCTTCTCATAACAACTTTAAATATTTTACATTTAACATGCTGATAAAAAAGGTTCATAAGAGAGATAAATAGCACCTCACTAAGGTCTACCTATACACATTCTCTCCATTTGAAAGTTTTATGCATCTAGATAATATAGCATAATCAAACCAGATTCGAATAAAGCATACCTCTATCGAAGTTCAACATCGTCGCCTCCCATTATCTGCTAAGCACACCTCTGTTGTACAAATACCATAACAGATCCACTCAAATCATAATAGATCTGAACATACTCGACCAAAAAAAAAAAAAAAAAAAAACCCACAATTGTACCCATGTAACAAACAAAAACACCGACACTACCTATCATTTCTCAACACCGACACTACCTATCATTTATCTGCTAAGCATACCTCTGTTGTACAAATACCATAACAGATCCACTCAAATCATAATAGATCTGAACATACTCGACCAAAAAAAATAAAAAAAAAAAAATAAAAAAAAAAAAATAAAAAAACCCACAATTGTACCCATGTAACAAACAAAAACACCGACACTACCTATCATTTCGCAACATCATCACACACTCATCACCATTATCACAGGCCAAGTGCGGCAGCAACGATGGGATGGCGGCATCAAAGAGAGCGATAGTGTATTTGTTTTTCTTGTGTGTTTAGTAACCAACCTCTCTTGAAACCCAAGCGAAACCTCCCTAAACCGGTTCACTACAAACACCCCCGAATGTGGAGGTGGCAAAGGATTCAAAGTGTGGAACTTTATAGAGAGAGACTAGCTTCATAACCCGCCCGATGGGTGGGTTCACTTCATAATATTGTTCGACAGGAATATATGGACGTAAACTAAATAATAAATAACATAAACTAAATAATATATAATGGAAAATATGCTAAACAAAAATAATTGGAAACTAAAATATAGTGCTCATCTTTAAGACCCGATAGAGTAGCCAATCTAAAATCATAAAAAGAAATGTTAAGTTCTCTAGTTACATGCAAAAACATGTCGCTACTATTATAGACAATTTAATCACAAGTTTTGATTTTAAAATTCACCCGCTGTTCATAGAATCTAATCAAAATCGACCCATAATCAAGTAACAGCTTAAAACTTTTGTGAACACTCCTTTTATGCATAGACAAGTTATAATGAGCCCAAAAAACAGCTAATAGGCAAATAGCCTATAATGTGCAAAACAACAAATTAAAATGGACAAAGACAACTTATAATAAGCAAAAACAGCTTATGATAGGCACACAAAACAACTACATTGATCATCACTAATAGTACGTGCTCATTCACATGTCATTTTACACATTTCATTGACTAATGTTCAGGAAAAGTGTAATTAGCATGTAAAAATTAGACTTATTTGTAGTCTTGACCACCTTGGACATGCAACATGTCGTAACCATTACTCTGTTCTACTAAAACACGTAATCAAATCTAGTCTCATCTCTGAATATGGTACGGAGATCAGGATATCTACGACTTGTATCTCTATGTGTCCCAATGCAAGAGGAGCTACCATTAGCAACATACTCAAATCTTGACTACCAATTCCCTACAATTTGACCTGCAATAAAGTAAAATAATTTGTTACAAAAACACAAAAAAATAAAACTTAACTATAAGTCAAAATCATAGGTATAAACAATGATGAGTGCAAGAAATGTATGTCTAGCAATTTGTTGCAAAGGCAATGTCTAGCAAGCTGATACAGTAAAATGTATTAATTGTGATTACAAATCAATATTATGACAAAAAAAATAAAATTTTTTATAACAAAACCAATATTGGAGTATGTACGCATTAATATTTTTGAACAAAAACAATTGTAAAATCGGGACAGCCTTCCTCACTTCTCGTCTATGGAATATTTGTTTTTGCTTTTTTCTTTATCGATTATCATGCATTTTCTAAGGTGTTGCCTCGATGACCCTACTTATCTAGTTATATCAAAGAGCATAAGCAGGTTTTGTAAGAAATCCAGAACACTCACTTTGTTATTGAGATATATTTAGACATACTCACATATGTGTCGAGTTTGTCACTGGTTTATGATCTATGCAGATAAATAATTAAAAGAAGCAAAAGATAAAATTAGAATTGAACTTGATTAACATGTTGCAAAGTAACATTTAAATGGTAACTCACTTGCTTCTTTGTGCGGCTAAAAGTTATGCGTCCAATATGCATTTCAGACTGCAAATCCAGTTCGGTAGTGTTTGGAAATTCTGCAGAGATAAGTGGGGTACAATATTTTTGATCAAATAAGAAACTTGAATAAGCAAGTTCTGTACTGTTTATCTCATCCTAAAATAACCAAAATTATAAGCACTTTGCTTCTATCCAAGCAGTCAAAACGACTCACTACTATATCACCTTATTGAAAATTGATTAAAAGATGAGGCATCAATTACTGCGGGGCGATTGTTGCCCATGTCATTCGCTCACATATGCTTTGCTCCGTGGCACAATAAGCCTTGGGAAGATAAAATATGTCCGGAGAATAGGAGGGCATAAACTCGGCATGATAAGTTACTCTATGTGCCATAGATTCAACATCAGATTTCGATTTCCCAATATGGCTTACATCTCCTAATCAATGAAACAAAGAACAGTCAGTTTGATAGTGTTCTTTGCAACTTCATAATTACGCACAGGTTTACTTGGGGGCAAATATGAGAACCAAACTACCATATGGTATTTAGGTCATTCTTTAGAAAAATAACGGGGTTGTTTGGGTTAGTTATCGATAATGCAATTTCTAAGGGTTCTTGATCAATCCCCTTCAATCATTCAAGGTATATAGAGGTGGGCTTCATCATTATAATATAAATGGTTGATTCAGGAAATCTGATATCAATCGAATAACATAGAAACTACTTCATAACGAAACCGGTCAAACAAATCAATTAACTTACATTAATATTTGCCGCATCTTCATTTTGAGTGGATTAATATTTGCCACATCTTCATTTTGAGTGATTACCATATCAAATTAAAACTCACTGCAGGGTTCATGTGACCTCCTGAGATGTTAGCACCAACTGTTAGAGCCACAAATATTGAAAAAACATGTGTTATCGGTGCTGAAATATCCAGCCGGTGCCGCTGCTCCACCATCAACTTGAATCGAGTAATCTTTACCTTCCTTTAGAAAGTATTTTCCATCCATACAGTCAGTTATAACAAAATTAATTAATCATCAGTTAAGAAAAAAAGGGTATATTAATTGATTTTTCTAAAAGATATTCACCTCAAAGAGCAACACAGTATGGCACCATAATAGCTTTTTTCCTCCACATATAAGTTGTTCACTTTTAAAGTCAAAAACTCATAGATAACCTACAATGAAGCAAAAATATATGCTCGTTTAGAAAAATAAGCAGTCAAAATCCACCAAAATTAGTACTAATTATCGTTTTATACCATCTTTTCCAACAATCACGATATAAACCCCTTAGTTTGAAAATGCATTACTGTTTATTGTAGCTTGACATATATGACATTGAGCAATTGGATTCTGCACAATGAGGATAGATTTCGTACACATTTAAACAAAAATCATACAAACGCTTCATGGCAAATTAATAGTTAAAAAGATTAATTTGATGCATTAAGTAACTAAAATCATACAAACGCTTCATGGCAAAAATCATACAAACGCTTCACCTGCATTCATTATGTTTGATTTTACTTCGACATTTGTATGCTTGATACTATTTAATGGCATATATTAAAAAGATTAATTTAATGCATTAAGTAACTAAATGTACTTACAGTTGGAATAGCAGTGGAAATCATAGCTAACACTGTATCTTTAGCTCCTGTAATTACTCCTTCTACACAACCAACAAACAATAATTAATTGAATGTAAGCAACAAAAGTATGCGCATGCAAATTGAAATATAGAATACATCATGTTTTATGCTTAAAGATATTATGATTGTTAATTACCATGTGAGCAACTCTTAACCATGGCTAGCTTTTGGTCAAATGAAGTCAATACATACTGTGGACAACATGTGCATAGGGGAACATGTCATACTGAGTTCTGCAATTCGTCTCTTCACTTTAGCATGATCTTGAGGATTAGTGTACATGAAGGACAAATTCTCAAGCTCGGATAGCAAATAATCATAAAAAAGGTTATACCAAGAAATAGACTCCTTTAATATAATAAATAATTTTACCTTAATTTGGTACTCCCTCCGTCCCATATTAAGTGTCCACAATGGAATCTTTGGATGTCCCAAATTAAGTGTCCACTTGTACTTTCAACCAATAAGATGAGAGTTTAGTGGGTAAAATTAATATTTGATTGGTGGAGAGTTTAATTAGTGGAATCTCCTAAAATTTTGTGCATTATGAAAGTGGACACTTAATATGGGACGGAGGTAGTACATTCCAAGGAGCTTTGCGAGAGGCGCAACGACATGTAGCGTCTCATTTGCATGCAGGCCTGTACATGGTAAACAAATATGAAAACAATGAGAACGCGAATATCAAAACTGCATAAACATTTGAGTAATTCATAAGCAATTGACATCATAACGATCTTTAATAATACATGAATATCCTAACTCTTACCTCGTCATTCATGGCTAGAAACATTTGTCGAAGATCATGAGCTTTCAAATCTTGTACAGTGCAATTTTCATTTTTATACTTCAGCTTTCCCAGTTTCGACACCTAAATCACGCTAGAATCAACTTCGACACGCCGTTACTAAAACAACTTGCACATATCATTAAACCCTCAAAATCGCTCAAAACTATAATTAATATCTAAAAGAGTAGTAAAATTACAGGATTTTGTTAATGCGAAATATGGATTATACACCCAATCAAAATTCAAAATTGCTAAAACCCATAATCATAAAATTGAAATCCTATATAGAAAGCCCTAAAATACCTTTCTCTTAGACATTTCATCAAACATGTTCCATTCTGCCTTCAAATCATATGCCGCGTAAACATGTAATAAAGGAGTCAAAATTATCAAATCTACAAAAAGCATATGTAAAAAAATAAATAATAATTAATACAAAACATACAAAAAAAACTCCGAATTAAACCTAATTCGATTGTGCCTGTCACTTTTTTGCCAATCAAATCAGTTTCTACAACCAAATAGTATCATTACAAAATAAACATAAAATGAATTATACCATAAGCTTAAAAAATTACCCTAGAAATAACTTTTATGAGAGGATGATTATGTTTTGAACACATTATGTAATCTCTTCCATTGTTATTCTCGTTTGATTATGATTGCGTGAGTGTGTGAGTGTTTTCAAGACTGAAAAAGTGGATAATTGATATTGATTTTTGAATCTGTGTTGTTATTAGGGGTTTGTGGTGTAGTTAAATGAGGATCCACATTTTTAGCTAAATTCAAAATTGAGCAAATCATACGCTCCCGCCATTGAATATGGTGTAAAAGTTAATTTGGAAATGGCGAGTGAGTAGGGATTTTGTTTTGATTAGTCAGATCTTTCTGCCTTATAGCGTGAGATGTTTAAGGGATTATCAATAATGTTTTTCAAATTGTTTCACAAAAACTGAGTTGCTCCAGTGGTTGGAGTGTTGTTTGTGTACATGAGAGACCAAGGTTCGAATCCTCCTACTGCCAAATTTGTTAAACCCGCCGAATTTTATTAATCTTCTTTGATAAGTTTTTCATAGTCTTATTTCCTTACTCAGTGGCCCAAAATAATTGTCATTTAAAGAATTCCTTAATAAAAACTGAATTTTCAAGATTCCTTGAATAAAATCTGAATTTTAATTTTTTCCACATTTCCATTTGCACTTCTTGACTTACCAAATGTAGTTTTTCGTTGACCATGTTTCAACAATTTCACTTGACCATGAGATACTATCAATTACTCCCTCTATCCCAAAAAGAGAGTCCGCAAACAAAAAAATGTAGAAATTATAATATGTGTAAATAATGCTAGTTTTTATTGATAAAAAATTATTTTTACCCTCATAGTTAGGCTATGTTTGGCGCAAAGTTTTTTGGTGCGATGAGCGGTGAGCAATGAGCATTTTGATTTTTAGTGTTCGTTTGGCAAAAGAGTGGCTGGCTTTACTATTTTTTAGGAAAGCTCATTTTTTCAATGTTTCTTTAAGAAGCTGTGAGCGGTGAGTAGTGAGCTATTGCTACTGCTCACAGCTACTTTTGCCAAACATAGCAATAAAAAATGAGTAATTAATGCAAGTTTTAATTAGAAAGACAAAGTAGGAAAATCGGTAATAATTATTGTTCATATTATAAAATATGGACACTTATTTTTAAACAAATATAAATACTAAGCTGGACAATTTTTTTTAGGCGGATGGATTAATATACTTTGTAGTGATTAATACATTATTATGATAGGTTTTGATTCTTTACTTGTGGTCCATCAAATAAAGTAATGGTTTGAAGTTCCGTCGTTTTCAATACCTTTGAAAAGTTTTTTCGTCATCACAAGAATAACGAGTCACAAAAAGGGTTGACACAATCAACCTTTAATAAACTTGTACCAAGTCCTTCTCCTAATTTCTCAATAGTAGTTTATGTACTGCCGAATAAGGTTTGAATTTTTTTTTAACGGCATTTTTTTCAAACTCTACATTACCTATCTCATGTTACAAATTATTCTTGCGAGGCTTGAACCAACAATCGTTAGGTTTTTGGACAATTCACATATCACTAGATCAAAGGCTTTGGATGCATGTATGCATTTTATTAAACTAGAACGGTACCAGCGCAATGCGGTAGCGGGTAACGTGTGATTATATTTTGCGTTATCTGGTTACACGTTTAGTTATCTTTATGCTTTATAAGTAAGATATTAGAGATGGTTAAGCCAAATAATCTTAATTTGAACAACTAACCGTTTCTTAACAAAGTTGTTTCCTAACAAATTAATTTTAAAATATTTTCATAATAAGCTAGAAAAAAGTCTAAATTATAAGTATTTTTAATTATAGAATAGTTCCAAATGCATTATAATGTAGTATAGATAAGGTTTCAAAATTGTACATATTTAGCATTAAACTCTAAAATATATAAAGAAACAATTCACTTTTACACTAGTGATAGACATTCTTAGGGTATATATGCACATATCTTTTCATCAAAGTACACTAACATACGGAGGTAATTTCAACAAATAATTGTCCACTATACTATTTTAATTTGTCTCAAACAAGCGACTCGATCAAGCTTTCGGCAAACTAAAGTATAACAGTCGTACCCTCGTACCAATTAGTTTATAGTACTTGTTTTCAGAATTTTGGACACTCGTAAGAGGAGGTTCATGTGTAACTTCTTTTTTTTCTTCTTAAAAGTCAAGTTTCATATAAGTCTAAATTAGCAATCTCCTACATCCATTGGCGGCTCTCTTTTTAATTATATAAATAATAGATGAATAAGAAAGGAGTAACCCCTCTAGCATATTACAAAATACCTATACATGGAGAATCATATGCTATTCTTTGTTTTGGTGATGAGCTTAATGTGGATATCGACGGTGAATGGCACAGCAAAGACAGAAGTCGGAGTTGGTGTGATTCTCGATATAGAAACCTCCATTGGTAAGATGAGAAGAAGTTGCATTTCAATGGCTTTACGTGATTTCTATCGAGAACACGACAACTACACCACCATGATTGTCCCTCACTTTCGCGACTCCAAAGAAAATGACGTCGAAGCTGCTTCTGCAGCCATTGATCTCTTGAAAAATGATCAGGTCATGGCAGTCCTAGGACCCATGACATCCTCACAAGCAGAATTCGTGATAGACATTGGTAACAGATCAAAGGTTCCAATCATGTCTCAAGCAACAAGCCCTTCTTTGTCAACGAATGACAACCCTTACTTCATCCGTATGGCCCACGATTCATCCTCACAACTCGAAACAATAGCAGAATTGGTCAAATATTTTGGATGGAGGGAAGTGGTGTTTGTTTATGAAGATGGTGAGTACGGAAGAAGCCTCTATTCGGATGTCATGCTAACTTTTGGTACCAAACTCATGTACCATACAGTCCTATATCCTTCCTCTTCAGATGATTGGATCCTTAAAGAGCTTTACAAGCTAAAGACGATGCAAACTCGTGTCTTCATAGTACATGCTCTACCGTCATTAGCTTCACGTTTTTTCAAGAAAGTAAATGAAGCAGGAATGATGGAAGAAGGGTATGTTTGGATCATAACAGAAGTGCTCACTAGTCATTTATATTCTTTAGATCGTAACGACATAGATTCAATGCATGGAGTACTCGGTGTCGAGTCATATATCCCAACCTCCAACAAGCTAACCAATTTTGAACGAAGATGGAAACGGGACTTCCAGATTCAGAATCCCGATGATGATGTGACAGAACTAGACATGTTCGGGAAATGGACGTATGATACAGTGTTTGCGCTAGCGATGGCATTGGAAAAGGTCGGGAATGAAATTGGTACTAGTTTCAAACGTAAACATAAATCCACGACAGATTTTGATGCCATTGGAACCTCGGAAATGGGACCAAGAATCCTTCCACGGGTCCGAAACATAAGATTCAAAGGTCTGACTGGTGATTTCCATGTCGTTGATGGACAATTACAATCGTCTGTTTACCAAATAGTGAACATAATTGGGGTAGGCAAGAACACTATCGGGTATTGGACTCCTAACAGCGGCATCTTCAAGAAGTTAAACCAAGAAACAAAGGGTCTCAAGGCTATCACATGGCCAGGTGACAGTCATATAGTCCCTATAGGCTCGGAGATCCCAACCAGCGATGAGAACCTGTTAAGAGTCGGGATTCCAGCAAAAGTGGGGTTTGTTGACGAGTTTATAAATGCCTACACCGATCCTAAAACCCAACAAGTTATTGCAACGGGTTTTTGTGTGGACGTGTATAAAGCGGTTGTTGACGCCTTGCCTTACGCTGTCAAATACAGATTCATACCTTTCGTTACACTGGATGGAAAGAAATCATTAGGAAGCTATGATGATCATCTTCAGAATCTCTCCCATGGGGTAATCTTTAATTGAATAGATAATTTCATTAGTAATATTCATATGCTTAGGATTAGTCTTGGCTTTAAAATGGGTTTCAGGACATAATTGGTTGACCCGCCTAACCCGTTTAATGAACAAGTTGTGTTTGGGTTCGGGTGGGTCAAACCATTTAACTGATAAAACTGAGTTAGATAAATGATTACATGGATAGTATCCGGGTTATGGTTATGTATATGGGTCAGAGTTCAGGTTGGGTTGTCCCGACCCACACACACACAGCCCGAACCTTGCTCAAATTGTCAACATTATTTGAGAACTGGTTAGAATAAAAGGTGCATGCTAATGTTTATTTATGATGATGTAACAGAAATTCGATGCAGTGGTAGGAGATGTTACAATCCTTGCAAAACGTTGGGATCATGTTGATTTCACTCTGCCATTCACCGAGGCAGGTGTTGCAATGATCGTTCCCATAAAGGATGAGAGGAAGAGTTCATGGATCTTCATGAAACCCCTAGAGACAAAGCTATGGATAACAACCGGAGCATTTTTCATATACACGGGACTTGTGGTATGGTTTGTTGAGCATCGTGTAAACAAAGAATTCCGAGGCCCCCCTCGTCAACATGTCGGAATGATCTTCTGGTTTTCATTCTCCACACTCGTTTTTGCACACAGTAAGTGTATATTTACACACACACACACACATTCTAATTGCTCGGTTTTGCTTACAGGTGTTATGAGATATTTTGGGGTCTGAGATTGCTTATGTAAAATAAGCATGTAACAACTTGCTTGTTTTCAACTGCTCTTTATAAAGCAGATAAGCACTCCAAAAACCCTCTTACTGAAACTGCAAATCTGATTACTTGTCTGGTCTTTAGACAAGAAAATAAACAGAATTTAGTGTGTTTGCGATTGCTTATACTGATTATATGTGAGTGAAATAAACTTATTGGATATGGAAAATGGATATTTGCAGGGGAGAAGTTGAAAAGCAACTTATCGAGATTTGTGGTGATCATGTGGGTGTTTGTGGTGCTGGTATTGACCTCAAGCTACACAGCGAGCTTGACATCCATGTTGACAGTACAACAACTTCGGCCTACACACACTGATGTCTCTGAGATAAGAAACAAAGGAGAATTAGTAGGATATCGAGATGATTCATTTGTTTTCGGTATGTTGAAGAAGATGAATTTCGAAGATTGCAAGTTGAAAAGCTACAGCACCTTTGAGCAGATGGACACTGCCCTCAAAAAAGGAAGTCAAAATGGGGGCGTTTCCGCTATTGTGGACGAGCTCCCTTATATCAGGGGTTTTTTATCTAAATACTGTGCTAAATATACCATAACCAGCCCCGTCTACAAAACCGCAGGCTTTGGTTTCGTGAGTTTCATTTCATTTTGTTTCATTCCATTCCCACATTTTGTAGCTTTTGAGTTTTGACCATGATTCTGCTGTTTTAATACAGGCATTTCCAAAAGGGTCTCCTTTAGTCCCCGATTTTTCTAGAGCAGTCCTGCAAGTGACAGAAGAGAGGATGATGAACATTTCAGAACAATGGTTTGGGGAAGCAGCAAGTTGTATTCAGCAGAGGGAACCTACAGTAACATCTGATAGACTCTCACTTGATAGCTTCAAGGGCCTTTTTCTCATTGCCGGGTTATCATCAACTTCTGCTCTCATTATTTTCATTTTTAGGTTCTCGTATAATAACAGAGAAATATTAGTGTCACAAGGTTCTGTAAGCCAAAAGCTTGCTGCAATTGCTAAATCATTTGATAGTCATAAGTATGATAAATCCAATAAGACGGTCCAGGAGGCAACAGTAGATGAATTAGTCAGTGAGGTCGGTATTAATAATACTCCGGAAAATTTTGTATTTGGGCAAGAAGCAGGAGTATTCTCTCATGATGAAGGGTTTTCTACTACTGAACCTGGAACTCCAGATAATCACACAATAGAAATCGTAGAAACTTTCCATATAGCCCTAGGTGTCGCGATGCTACCCGGCTAATTACATACATCCCGGTGTCCCTAATGCTAATGTTACATACAACCCACGTTTATGTTATTTACCATTCGTTGCATAACAGAAGCTTCTCTAGTCCTATTCTAGTCATTGTTAATATGACGATTAACTAGTTTTCTAAAAGCTTTGTACTTTGACAATTTGTATAAATGAAAGATAAAGATCCTAACGCTACCAAACTAAAGCTAACCATATTATGTAGATTCACTTGATAATACCATATCATTGCATCAAATCAATTACAATGAGGATGCAATTATCCATCTGCAATAGCAAGTAAAAAGATACCCAAAAATTGCACTCAAAAGGTGGAAAAAAAACAAAGAAATTTACATGCTAAGATGCTCCCACTACAGGAGAACACAAAAGAATTCCTAAAGTTGTGAAATGATATCTAACACAATGATAGTAAGGGAAGAAAGGCAAAGCAAGAAAACAACTATTCTAAAATGAAGATAAAATTCTATGTTTACAAAAGAAATGTTGTAGATTCCAGATATACAAGAGGGGGATCAATCGCCTTACGAGCTTCCATGAGATCTGATGGATGATATTGATTGCGCTGAAACAGATGCAGTCGGGCTGCTTATATCTCGTTCCCCGTTGACAAATCTTGGCTTCCCACTCAGCCTGTCCATTGCTTCTTGACATATATCAGCAAACCACTCATCCTGATCAGGAAGTACACTGTTACAAAATAAACGGATTTTTTAACATAATTATAACATTAAAAAATGGAGGCAGTTGATCCTGATTTCACACATATTTGATAATTCAAAGCAACTATCACTAACCCATATGGATCCACTCCCGTTGCAGAGAAGGATGCAAGTGTAGGAAATCGTTATATTGAATTATGAGTTCGGTACATAATAGACTATATATAATGTTACAATATGGGTCAAATACCACGGGCCTAATCACAGCCTAAACCCATTGTCTAACACTCCCCCGTAGTTTGAGCGGGAGGAGACCGAACACTCAAGCTGTCACGAAACTCAGCAAACAAGGCAGACGATAATCCTTTGGTAAAAATATCAGCATACTGAAACCGAGAAGGAACATGTAGAACTCGAACCTGACCAGTAGCAACCAAATCACGAACAAAATGAATATCAATCTCAATGTGCTTCGTCCGCTGATGCTGAACAGGATTAGAGGACAAGTACACGGCACTCACATTATCACAATAAACAATAGTAGCAGAGGACAAAGGTGTATGAAGCTCACGAAGTAAATTCCGAGGCCAACATGTCTCAGCAACAACATTGGCAACTCCACGATACTCCGCCTCAGCACTGGAACGAGAAAGCGTAGGTTGACGCTTAGAGGACCATGAGAGCAAGTTGTTACCAAGAAAAACACAATAACCTGATGTAGACCGTCGTGTAGTAGGGCAACCCGCCCAATCAGCATCCGAATAAGCAACCAAAGACTCGGTAGTAGAAGAAAATAATTGTAAACCATAAGCCAGAGTCCTCTGAACATACCGTAAAATCCGCTTGAGAGCATTGAAATGAGGCTCTCGAGGATCATGCATATATAGACAAACCTGCTGCACAGCATATGTAATATCAGGTCTAGTGAAGGTGAGATACTGAAGAGAACTAGCAAGACTCCGATATAACTTAGGATCAGAAACCGGAGCACCATCATCACCCAATTTAGACTCAGTGTCAACAGGAGTCCGAGAAGGGTTACAACCAACCATATGTGCACGCTCCAAAATCTCCATAGCATACTTACGCTGTGACAAAAACATCCCAGAAGAGTCACGCGTAACCGACACAGCCAAAAAGTAGTTAAGAGCACCCAAATCAGTCATAGAGAACTCCTTATGCAAAGAAGCAATAATCTGCTGTAATAAACTATCAGAGGAAGCAGTGACCACAATATCATCCACATATAGTAACAGAAAAGCAGTATCATCACCTTGTCTGTAAATAAATAATGAAGAATCACACCGACTTGGAGTAAACCCAACAGTAGTAATGTATGTAGCAAACCGCTGAAACCATGCCCGAGGTGCCTGCTTAAGACCATAAAGAGACCGCTGTAATAAACAAACATAATCCGGATGCTCTGGATCTCGAAAACCGGGAGGTTGATGCATATAAACAGTTTCGGCTAAATCTCCATGTAAAAACGCATTCTTGACATCAAGCTGGTGAACAGGCCAATGTCGAGAAATAGCTAAGCTAAGAACAGTCTGAATGGTACCCGGTTTAACAACCGGACTAAAAGTCTCATCAACATCAACTCCCTCAATCTGCGTGCTACCATTGGCAACAAGACGTGCCTTGTAC
Source organism: Artemisia argyi (assembly GCA_030686995.1). Lineage (NCBI taxonomy): Eukaryota > Viridiplantae > Streptophyta > Magnoliopsida > Asterales > Asteraceae > Artemisia > Artemisia argyi. The sequence goes on from CM060705.1 coordinate 157,295,597, forward strand.
CGACTAAGAGTGCCATCAGCCAAATACTTTTGACGAAACAACCACATACAATTAACAACATTGACACCCTCAGGTCGAGGTACACGTTTCCAAGTTTTATTCTTAACAAGTGCATTATACTCATCATACATAGCATTGCGCCAATTTGGATTATTAAAAGCATCCTTATAGGACCTAGGGGAAGGAGAAACAGTAGACACATGACCAGCATACTTAGGATTAGGACGAATAGTCCCGACACGAGAACGTGTGACCATGGGATGAGTAGATATAACAGGTGGAGGTGCAGGAACATGAACATGTGGTGGAGAGGGTGGAGGCGTTGGTACAGAAACAGGATCATTTGCTGGAGTAGGTGGAGGCGTTGGTGGTGCAGGTGATGCAGGTATATTGACAGGTGTAGTAGGAGTTGGGTTGGAAGGTGAACCAATCGGTGTAGTGTTGATAATAGTGGAAATGAGATTGGAAGAATCGTCCAAAAAATCATATGAGGGTGTGGGCTTGGAAGGATGGGACTGAAACGGAAAAACCATTTCATCAAAGGTAACATGTCGAGAGATGATAATTTTGTTGGTGTTGAGATCAAGACAACGATAGCCAAAATGATTGGCGGCGTGTCCCAAAAATATTGCAGGTGTGGCACGGGGTCCCAGTTTATGATTGGTATCGATGTGTGGGTAACAAAGGCATCCAAAGACACGTAGAACACTATAATCAGGTGTAGCACCAAAAAGTCGGGTAAAGGGTATTTCATTATTAATGGCACGGGAAGGTAAAATATTCAATAAATAAACGGCCATATTAAGTGCCTCAGTCCAATAGTTTGGTGGTAAGTGTGGTTGAAACAATAAAGTACGAATAAGATTATTAATGGTACGAATCATGCGTTCATATTTTCCATTTTGTTGAGAGGTGCGAGGGCAAGAAAATCTAAACTAGATGTCATGGGTTGAAAATAGTTTATGAAAGGCAGTATTATCAAATTCACCACCATGATCACACTGAAACGATTTAATTTCACATTTAAACTGAGTACGAACATAACTACGAAACAACTCAAATTTAGGCAAAACATCAGATATATGCATTAACGGATAAACCTAAACATACTGAGAATAATGATCCAGAAACAAAACATAATACTTGAAACCAGAAAGACTTGGAATTGGGGATGTCCACAAATCCGAGTGAACAATATCAAAACAAGAAGTAACAGAACTAGACGAACTAACGAACGGAAGCTTCACATGTTTACCAAGCTGACAAGCATGGCAAAGAACGGGAAGCTTCTCTTTATTACAAGAAATGGAATCACTAGACACTAGACGCCGCAACACTTCACTCCCTGGATGTCCAAGTCGTTGGTGCCACGTATACTGACTTGTAAGATACGCTTGAGGAATGGGAGAAGGCTTCGTAACAGGGTAGAGATCACCCGTGCTATCACAACGGAGGAGTACCCGTCGAGTTAGGAAGTCCTTCACAGAAAAACCAAAAGGATCAAATTCAACAGTGCAATAATTATCACGAACAAATTGACGCACAGAAATAAGATTTTTTACAATATGTGGAGTAATTAAGACATTATTTAAACGAAGAGGACGAAAAGGGGTAGACAAAATACTATGACCAGAGTTAGTGACGGGAATGAAATGCCCATCACCAACCGCAACAGACGGATAAATGCACTCATTAAGAATATAACTAAGACTATGTATAGAATCATTAAGGTGAGAGCTCGCACCTGTATCCATATTCCAGTTGCCAGCAGCCGGTTCCTGAAGAGTGGTGGTATTAAAAGCATTTGGTAAAATAGTCTCTTGACTCGAACCCTATAAACCTGATGCTAGTAGTGGACCTGGGTGAAAACCGACTGATGATGGCCCTTGCTGAACCATACCTGGACCGAACTGAACCCCAGGTTGTGAACCTGTAAACTGAACCCCCTATGAGAGACCTTGAACCCCTTGCAACGGCTGAGAACCTGCAGCAAATGGAACCCCCTGCGCAACATGAACCCCCTGTGGAAACAAACCTGTCACCCCAATCTGAACCCCCTGTGGTAAACCGTGAACCCCTTGAGCAACATTATGACCTGCCCTATGTGGTAAACCCTGAACCCCCTGTGGAAACACTTGGGCCGAATAAAGAGGCTGGGATTGGTATTGCAGTTGAGCCGGTCCATAAGTATGATTATTCATAGTATAGGCAACTGGAGATGTATTGGTAGTATAGGCAACAGGAGGAGTTGGTTGGCTAGGCGTAGAAGTAAACCCCAACTTAGCCAACAATTGTCGCAAGGTATCCATATCCGACATAGGAGATGATGAACCGGAAGTACGAGCGAGTAAAGTAGACTTACCATGAACTCCATTGTGAAGATACCGACATGCCTCACCAAAACGACAATGACCTTTAGCAAAAAGAAAACAAGGTTTGTTCACTTTTTCCAAAGGATTAGACGAATGCCGAGCATTATTATTTGTCAATAGAACCATAGGAGAAGCAGATGTAGCAGTCACAAGCGGATCTTGAACCTTTGATTTCATACGCATCTCTTGCGTGGTTAATAAAGAACGAACCGTCTTGAGATCGGGAAAGGGTTCCCTACTAGTAATAACTGTAGAAATCACATCATACGTGGTTGGCAAGCCTTCAAGTGCAAACGTAACAATATCACCATTGCTAAGAGGAGAACCAAGACCATTTAACACGGAAGCAATTGACTCAATTTTCTGAAAGTATGCATCAATTGTTAAGTCCCCAAGTTTCAAATTCCGTAGCTCCGCCTTCAAAGCCATAGCTCTTGGGCGTTTATTGTCTTGAAAAATCGTTGCAAGAGACACCCACGCCTCTTTGGCGGTTTGGGGATTAAGAACAACCAACCGCTTTTGAAGATTCACTGCAAGTGTGGAAAAGATCCAAGACCGAATAATGAAATCAACCTTTAGCCATTCCGGATCCCTAGTTGGTGGTGAAGAAGGTGGAGCAGAGGAGGATTCGGGTGGATCAACAAGATGGTCCAAGATACCATAGCCATGACAAAGGTGAGAAAAATAATACACCCATTGGGAGTAATTCATCTCATCAACATCAAGTTTGATGGGAACAAAAGTGGTTAAGTGATTCATAGCCATAAGTTTATCCGATAAGGTGAGAACCGGTGCGGGGGGAGTTGTATCCGTAGTCATGTTTAAAATCGTATGAGATGGTTAGGGTTTAAGGTTGTAGGTAGGTAATGAAACAGTAACGTGAACAAGAACAGAAAACACAAATAAATAGCGAATCCACTACTACTTGTAAATCACTTTTTAACCAATTGTAAATCACTAGTAAAGCACTTGAAATCTAAAACAAACTGGTATAGGATTATCCACTTGTAAACCACTTGTAAACAATATTCACTTGTCGACAAACAAGAAACACAAACAATAATTATCCACTTGTAAACCACTTGTAACTCAAAAACAAACTGTAAATCTTTAAACGTGAAACAGCTGGAAACAAACACCTTAATCGAACAGTACCTGTAAATCTTGAAACACCTTAGGTCGACAACACACAATGGTCGACAAACAATATATGAAAAACACCCGTCGACAACACAGAAGGTCGACAAACTAAGTAACAGAAACTGAAAACTGAATAGAAGTTAAAAAAAAAATCGACTGGTAGGTTGAAGGTTAAGGATCGATAGGTATGGCTGATACCATGTAGGAATGTGATAATCGTTATATTGAATTATGAGTTCGGTACATAATAGACTATATATAATGTTACAATATGGGCCAAATACCACGGGCCTAATCACAGCCTAAACCCATCGTCTAACAGCAAGTGCTTTATTTATAATCTCATTCACGACCCGATTCAAATTCCGAGATAAGTAACGCCCTTGGGAAGCAAAGGAGATAACAAACTTCATATCCAAATAGAACTGCACATTTGGAAGTAAAGAAATGATCAGATATAATCTACTGGCCCAGCAACAAAAACCAATATAAACGATTATTGTTATATTGTCTGCATACCTGTTGAAGACCAAGAGGGCCTAAAGGCTGTGGCCCTTCTTCAATCTCATCCCAAAAAGTTTGGTCTTCTGAAAGCCATAAGATGACCGCTTCTGTAAGCCTCATTAATAACATTGTTGAAAAACGTTCCCTGCCAACAAACATTTCTGATGCTATAGCAGACATCCTGTAAAGTTTGGCATAAAGTTCCTGAACATCAATAACAAAAAAATGTAGGCATTAGTCTATCTGCAATAACCATAATCCAACAGGTAAATGCTATATATGAATGCATATGTTAGTTTAAATAAGTACCTAAAATATTGGAGAAGGGAGTCATTCTATTTCCTCCATGATTCTATCCATATTTATGTACATGTCTGCATGCCCGTCCCTGGGCATGGGCGAGCTGGGCGACCGCCCAGGGCATCACATACATGGGGGCATCATAAGTTTTGATTTGTATACATGAAAGAAAGAATAAAGAGTAATGCTATTTAGGCCTACAATCGAAGCCTAAACACATGCCTAATGCATAAAATTCTCTTTCGATATTTCTCGATTTTATTTTAATTCAAGAAAACTAAACTACTTGCAACTTAAACCCTTCGTCTATCTATCTACTACATTATAATAAATTTGGACTATTCTATAATTAGAAAGGCTTGTAATTCAGATTTTTTTTTTTTATTATTATGGAAAAATTTCAAAATTAATTTGTTACGAAGCAAGTTGGTTAGGAAGTTTGTTAAGAAGCGGTTGGTTGTTCAAACTAAAATTATTTGGCTTAACCATCTCTAATATTTCTACTTATAAAGCATGAAGACAACTAAACGTGTAGTAACCAAATAACACAAAATATAATCACACGGTACCCACCGCCGCATTGCACGGGTACCGTTCTAATCCTGTATAAACAAAACACCCCGTTCCCACCTAAACACCATATACGAATTTCTACATCAGTTATTAAGAAATTAATTATTAGCCCTTTTGGTTCATATATATACGTTTCATTTAGTATCTCCATCTAATATCATTGTAAGCTTATCATATTCTTTCTAAAATTAGAATGTTAATTTAATATTTAGAGACGACTGTCTGGGTCGCCTAGTCTCGCTCAGCCAAACGCTAGCAACTGTGATGCAACCTCCTGAAGTATATAAGATGGTCATCTGATGTAATGATACGGTTTTAGTTTGGTCTACTTCGAATGCGTGATATGAAAAAAAATGTTTTTAATTAAGAAATACAATTTCTTCTTAGTTATGTGGAATTATGAATGTATTTTATGGTAGTGTTAATTTGTCACACTATTTTGTATAAAAACTTGTAAACGGAGGAGAATAATCCCTATATATCAGTTTACATGCAATGAGAAGTCGAGCCTTTTTGGCTAACCAATATATATTCACGTGGCTGTTTATAGACGTACACTTTCCTACCGTTTCAAGATTTTCACCCAAAGAGTTAGCACTTAGAGGAGGAGGTGTGGCCTGGTTGTAAGGCCTCGTCGTGCCTACGTGGCCTCGCCGTGGCTCGCCACCACACCGAGGGAGCCTCGCCGTGGCTCACCGTTGCTCAGCTCGTCACGCAGACGGCGAGCTTTAAAACCTAACAACCATTAATGCAATGTATAATTTAGTATTTGTTTTGTATAATTTAGTATTTGTTTTTTGAATGTAACGGTAATATTACCGTTTTAATACCGTTTGTATTTTTTTTTCTCCCTTGCTACACCTTATAAATAGAACATGTACACACACAATTTTATTACAATTTTACACAACAATATAAACACTTACACATATTAAAAACAAGAAATATGAGTCAATCATCATACTCAAGTGTTAGTGATTTTGGAGAGATAACTGAGCTAGAGCAGATGCTGGCAGAATTTGAGCGCGAGCAGTCATTGCAAAACGAAGAAGCCGGACCTTCAAAACAGCGTCGATACATTCCTTGTGAACGTGAAGCTGCTGAAGCACGTTTATTGGCCAACTATTTTGGTGAACAACCAAAATATACTGAAGAAAATTTTAGACGTCGTTTTCGTATGAGCCGTAAACTATTCTTAGAAATAGTCCAAGGTATTGAATTGTTTATTGAAACTAATCATCCTCTTCCCGTGCATTTTGATTTCTTTAGACAGCGACCTGATTGTCGGGGTGTAATGAGTTTTAGTGTGATAATGAAATGCACATGTGCATTACGCCAATTGGCTTTCAGGATTCATGCTGATGCGTTAGATGAGTATTTACAAATAGGTGAACACTGTGCGCATGATTGTCTAGATTTTTTTACGATGTGCATAATCCAGTTGTATGGTAAGGAGTTTTTAAGAAAACCATCCGAGACTGACATTCACAAGTTATACGACGCACATAGCCTGGTCCATAAGATACCGGGAATGTTGGGAAGCATCGATTGTATGCATTGGGAATGGAAGAATTGTCCGAAAGAATGGCAAGGGCAGTTTCACAAAGGTGATAAAAAGTACCCAACCATAATGCTTGAAGCTGTCGCGTCGTATGATTTGTGGATTTGGCATGCATTTTTTGGTGTTGCAGGTGCGAATAACGATCTAACCGTTTTGTATAATTCGCCGTTATTCGATGACATGATTGACGACGTCGCCGACGTGGTTCCGTTTGAAGTATACGGAAGACAATTTAAGCATGGGTATTATCTAGCTGATGGAATTTATCCAGAATGGGTAGCGTTCGTCAAATCATTCACGGTTGCAACTAACCCAAAAAATAGGGATAATTAATTTCGTATCATTTTTTTTTTCTTTTCGTATCGTTTTTTTTCTTCGTATTGTATCTTTTTTAGTTTGATGAAATAAATTTAGATTGGTGTGGTATTTTTTATTTTTGTGAAATGAATTTAATTTATTTAGTGAAATGAATAAAAAAATAAAGTTGTAAGTGGTGAGCCCCGAATGAGTAAGTTGAGGTTAGTTATGAGTGAGGAGGGGTTAGTTGAGGTTAGTTGTGAAGAGGTGTTGGGGTGATGTGGCACCCGTAGGCCCCAAATGAGGAGGTAATACCTCCTCACCACTCTTGTCTCTTCTAAGACGACTTTGGGACAACTTACTACTAAACCATGAGATCGTCTCACAGTAAGTTGTATATATTCAGTATATTTAAAATACGTGCCTTTTGATGTGTAGGTGTTATGCGGTTGTATAAGATGCTTTTTATGCATTCATTGTTATTAAGGTTTCAGGTGAAATAATGAGTTTTAAGTCTGGTGAATCAGTTGAAAAAACCCTCTCCTTTGGAGACGATAGATGCGATGGTTCGATCCTCACTCTTTAAAAAGAGGCCAGAGGTCCTTTGGAAGCGCCTCTCTACCTTTAGGTAGGAGTAGGCCTGTTTACATACATCTCACCTCCTCCACATGTACACCTTCTCGTGGAAAACGGGATTGGGTGCCGTTGATTTTTGTAGGTGAAATAATGAGTTTTGTAAACACCATAAGTTAGCTACACATGTACCTACGTTTATACTTTATACAATGTTGCATGCAATCTCGTGCAACCTGCAGATCGCGCGAGCGGTAAAGCATCATTATCCTTACCGTTTAAATTTGTAGATTTTAATAACCAAGTGGTATTTTACTCATATTAGTTTATACCAAAAACAAACATTATAGTATGTCTACTTGTAGATTTAAGATGTTCTTAAAATTTAATGTAGGGTACATTGCAGACATGGTCCAACTTGAACTGAATGTTCATCTTGTCATATACGTTCTGGTTAAAAAAGACACGGTCCAACATGAATAAATATTAAATAATGTCATTCTTTGAAAGTTGACAATATATAGTAGTCAGTCACAATGTTGGTCACAGTTGCATACTATTCAATTCCTTAATTAATACTTTAATAGTAGTAAGGTATACCATTATGTGGAACTGATTAAAACATAAAGTAAGGCTTATAGATTTTGAACGTGTATAGTTAAATGTGCACATGTTAATAGATTATTAACGTCTGTATTAGAGTTAAGGATTATTTTTATTTTTTTTGAACGTGTATGGTTAAACGTACACATTAAGCTTATAGATTATTAAGCTCCATTTCAATTTTTTAGAAAAAAAAAATGCATGTTCATGCATTGATTAAATTTTTATAAATTATTTTATATAAATGCAATATCTAATTTTATCTTTTTTAAACTTTGAAACTTTTTTTTTTTTTTTTTAATATGTGTTTAAAGACATTTTACAAACAAAAATCCGTAAAATAAAATTAACAAATGGAAAATTCGCTATTTAGTTTATTATTTGTTTATTTTTTATTTTATTTTTTTCTCTAGCTATTCTCTCATTCTAACTCGAAATAATAAGACCATTCAAATTTAATACTATCAATTAGAATACCTAGTAGCGATTGAAACATTATAATAGTTTTTGATTCTTCACTTGTGGTCCATAAAATAATGGTTTGAAGTTCGGTCGTTTTCAATACCTTTGAAAAGTTATATTCGTAGAATTAAGAATAACGACTCACAAAAAGGTTGACATAATCAACCTTTAATAAACTTGTACCAAGTCCTTCTCCTAATTTCTCAATAATAGTTATGTACTACGGAATTTAAGAAGGTATGCATTTTTTTTTTCCAACTTTAAAATACCCTATGAACGTGTATTGCACCAAAATATATCATAGTTGTCATGATTTTCTTTTATATGTATCGAACTTTTTTTTTTCTATTCTATGTACTAAATTTAATTTTGTAGGTCTTTTTGGTACTTTATGACCATTTTGCCACACATTTTATTAACAAGGAAGGGGCAAAATAGTTATAAAGTGCAAAAAAAAATCCACAAAATCGAGTTTAGTACACATAATAGCAAAAAAATAATAATAATAAAAAAAATGTTTGATATATATATAGAAGGAACAAGTGACAACTATGATACATTTTGTGCCATTAATTGTTTTTTTTTTTTTTTTTTTAAATAAAGTTTCAAAATTGTACATATTAGTAGGAAACTCTAAAGTATGTATAGGAGGATTTTACTTTCATAGGGTATACGTATACATATCTCAAACATGCGACTCTCAAGCTTTCGGCAAACTAAAGTACATAGAACAGGTCGTACCCTCGTACCAGTTAGTTTTAGTACTATTGTTTTCATAATTATATTTTGGACACTCGTAAGAGTGTAACTTTTTTTTTTCTTCGGGTTAATAGACAAAGATGTAACTAAACTTTCTAAAAGAATACGCCTAAGTTACTGAACTTTCATTTAGTGCACTTGGGTTACTGATTTTTTTTTATTTTATTTTTTTTTTGGAATTATATAAAAGAGCTATCCTAGCAAGGAGCCAGGAAAAAGCCAAAACAATATTACATAAGAGCATTACAAGGATTAGTGAACCAATCTATCCATCTAAGAGAGAGTTTTTTTTCTTTTTTTTTTTTTTTTTCCCTCACTCTCTCTCTCTCTCTAGAATGAATCCAAGTGTATGAGTTGAGCTTGATGTCATTGAATATCATGTCTTTTCTCGGTCTTTTTTATGCGAAGACCATTTCATTTCTATATCTCCAAAGAACTCATAGAGTCGTTTGAACCACGACATCAAAGAATTTGATTTGGGTTACGGAACTTATAGGAAGCATACTCTTCCATAATTTCAGGGTTAATCGGAGTAACTTTAATGTATATTTTTGTAAGTTCAGTGACCTCAAAATGTCATGTTTCATGTGTTCAGTAACGTAGGTGAAAAAATGAAAGTTCGGTACCGCGAATTTTTTTAAAAGGTTTAGTAACATTTATATATTAACCATTTTTCTTCTTAAAAGTCAAGTTTCATATAAGTCTAAATTAGCAATCTCCTATATATATCCATTGGCATCTCTCTTTTTAATTATATAAATAATAGATGAATAAGAAAGGAGTAACCCCTCTCGCATATTACAAAATACCTATATATGGAGAATCATATGCTAGTCTTTGTTTTGGTGATGAGCTTAATATCGATATCGACAGGGAATGGCAAAACAAAGACAGAAGTCGGAGTTGGTGTGATTCTCGATACAGAAACCTCCTTTGGTAAGATGAGCAGAAGTTGCATTTCAATGGCTTTACGTGATTTCTATCGAGAACACGACAACTACACCACCATGATTGTCCCTCACTTTCGTGACTCCAAAGAAAACAACGTCGAAGCTGCTTCTGCAGCCATTGATCTCTTGAAAAATGATCAGGTCATGGCAATCCTAGGACCCATGATGTCCTCACAAGCAGGATTGGTGATAGACATTGGTAACAGATCAAAGGTTCCAATCATGTCTCAAGCAACAAGCCCTTCATTGTCAACGAATGACAACCCTTACTTCATCCGTGTGGCCCACAATTCATCCTCACAACTCGAAACAATAGCAGAATTGGTCAAACATTTTGGATGGAGGGAAGTGGTGTTTGTTTATGAAGATGGTGAGTATGGAAGAAGCCTCTATTCGGATGTCATGCTAACTTTTGGTACCAAACTCATGTACCATACAGTCCTATATCCTTCCTCTTCAGATGATAGGATCCTTAAAGAGCTTTACAAGCTAAAGACGATGCAAACTCGTGTCTTCATAGTACATGCTCTACCGTCATTAGCTTCACGTTTTTTCAAGAAAGTAAATGAAGCGGGAATGATGGAAGAAGGGTATGTTTGGATAATAACAGAAGTGCTCACTAGTCGTTTACATTCTTTAGATCATAACGACATAGATTCAATGCATGGAGTACTCGGTGTCGAGTCATATATCCCAACCTCCAACAAGCTAACCAATTTTGAACGAAGATGGAAACGGGACTTCCAGATTCAGAATCCCGATGATGATGTGACAGAACTAGACATGTTCGGGAAATGGACGTATGATACAGTGTTTGCACTAGCGATGGCATTGGAAAAGGTCGGGAATGAAATTGGTACTAGTTTCAAATGTAAACATAAATCCACGACAGATTTTGATGCCATTGGAACCTCGGAAATGGGACCAAGAATCCTTCCACGGGTCCGAAACATAAGATTCAAAGGTCTGAGTGGTGATTTCCATGTCGTTAATGGACAATTACAATCGTCAGTTTACCAAATAGTGAACATAATTGGGGTAGGCAAGAACACTATCGGGTATTGGACTCCTAACAGCGGTATCTTCAAGAAGTTAAACCAAGAAACAAAGGGTCTCAAGGCAATCACATGGCCAGGTGACAGTCATATAGTCCCTATAGGCTCGGAGATCCCAACCAGCGATGAGAACCTGTTAAGAGTCGGGATTCCAGCAAAAGTGGGGTTTGTTGATGAGTTTATAAATGCCTACACTGATCCTCAAACCCAACAAGTTATTGCAACGGGTTTTTGTGTTGACGTGTTTAAAGCAGTTGTTGACGCCTTGCCTTACGCTGTCAAATACAGATTCATACCTTTCGTTACACCGGATGGGAAGAAATCATCAGGAAGCTATGATGATCTTCTTCAGAATCTATCCCATGGGGTAATCTTTAATAGAATAGATAATTTCATTAGTAGTATTCATATGCTTAGGATTAGTCTTGGCTTTAAAATGGATTTCAGGACATAATTGGTTGACCCGCCTAACCCGTTTAATGAACCGGTTGTGTTTGGGTTCGGGTGGGTCAACCCATTTAACTCATAAAACTGAGTCATATAAATGATTACATAGATAGTATCCAGGCTATGGTTATGTATATGGGTCAGAGTTCACATGTTTGATCCGATTACTTAGAAGAGTAATATTCAGGTGGGGTTGTCCCGACCCACACAACCTGATCCATGCTCAAATTGCCACCCTTATTTGAGAACTCGTTGCAATAAAGGTTGCATACTAATGTTTATCTTTGATGATGTAACAGAAATTCGATGCAGTGGTAGGAGATGTTACAATCCTTGCAAAACGTTGGGATCATGTTGATTTCACTCTGCCATTCACCGAGGCAGGTGTTGCAATGATCGTTCCCATAAAGGATGAGAGGAAGAGTTCATGGATCTTCATGAAACCCCTAGAGACAAAGCTATGGATAACAACCGGAGCGTTTTTCATATACACGGGACTTGTGGTGTGGGTTATTGAGCATCGTGTAAACAAAGAATTCCGAGGCCCCCCTCATCAACATGTTGGAATGATCTTCTGGTTTTCATTCTCCACACTCGTTTTTGCGCACAGTAAGTGTATATTTACACACACACACATTCTGCTTGCTTGGTTTTGCTTACGGGTGTTAGATATCTGGGGGTCTGAGATTGCTTATGTAAAAGTAGTTATTAGGTTGTAAAATAAGCATGTAACAACTTGCTTGTTTTCAACTGCTCTTTAGTAAGCAGATAAGCACTCCAAAAACCCTCTCTTACTGAATTACTTGTTTGGTCTTTACACAAGAAAATAAGCAGAACTTAGTGTGTTTGTGATTGCTTATACTGATTATATGTGAGCGAAATAAGCTTAATGGATATGAAAAATGGATATTTGCAGGGGAGAAGTTGATAAGCAACTTATCGAGATTTGTGGTGATCATGTGGGTGTTTGTGGTGCTGGTATTGACCTCAAGCTACACAGCGAGCTTGACATCCATGTTGACAGTAGAACAGCTTCGACCTACACACACCGATGTCTCTGAGATAAGAAACAAAGGAGAATCAGTAGGATATCGAGATGGTTCATTTGTTTACGGTATGTTGAAGAAGATGAATTTCGACGATAGCAAGTTGAAAAGCTACAGCACCTTTGAGCAGTTTGACACCGCCCTCAAAAAAGGAAGTCAAAATGGGGGCGTTTCCGCTATTGTAGACGAGCTCCCTTATATCAGGGGTTTCTTATCTAAATACTGTGCTAAATATACCATAACCAGCCCCGTCTACAAAACCGCAGGCTTTGGTTTCGTGAGTTTCATTTCATTCTGTTTCATTCCATTCCCACATTTCGTAGCTTTTGACCATGATTCTACTGTTTAATACAGGCATTTCCAAAAGGGTCTCCTTTAGTCCCCGATTTTTCTAGAGCAGTCCTGCAAGTGACAGAAGAGCAGATGATGAACATTTCAAAACAATGGTTTGAGGAACCAGCAAGTTGTATTCAGCAAAGGGAACCTACAGTAACATCTGATAGACTCTCGCTTGATAGCTTTAAGGGCCTTTTTCTCATTGCCGGGTTATCATCAACTTCTGCTCTCATGATTTTCATTTTTAAGTTCTTGTATAATAACAGAGAAATATTAATGTCACAAGGTTCTGTAAGCCAAAAGCTTGCTGCAATTGCTAAAACATTCGATAGATATAAGAATGATAAATCCAATAAGACGGTCCAGGAGGCAACAGTAGATGAATTCGTTAGTGAGGTCGATATTAATAATACTCCGGAAAATTTTGTATTCGGGCAAGAAGCAGGAGTATTCTCTCATGATGAAGGGTTTTCTACTACTGAACCTGGAACTCCAGATAATCACACAATAGAAATCGTAGAAACTTTCCATATAGCGCTAGGTGTCGCGATGCTACCCGGCTAATTACATACATCCCAGTGTCCCTAATGCTAATGTTACATACAACCCACGTTTATATTCTTTACCATTCGTTGCATAACAGAAGCTTCTCTAGTCCTATTCTAGTCATTGTTAATATGACGATTAACTAGTTTTCTAAAAGCTTTGTACATTGACAATTTGTATAAATGAAAGATAAAGATCCTAACGTTACCAAACTAAAGCTAACCATATTATGTAGATTCACTTGATAATACCATATCATTGCATCAAATCAATTACAATGAGGATGCAATTATCCATCTGCAATAGCAAGTAAAAAGATACCCAAAAATTGCACTCAAAAGGTGGAAAAAAAACAAAGAAATTTACATGCTAAGATGCTCCCACTACAGGAGAACACAAAAGAATTCCTAAAGTTGTGAAATGATATCTAACACAATGATAGTAAGGGAAGAAAGGCAAAGCAAGAAAACAATTATTCTAAAATGAAGATAAAATTCTATGTTTACAAAAGAAATGTTGTAGATTTCAGATATACAAGAGGGGGATCAATCGCCTTACGAGCTTCCATGAGATCTGATGGATGATATTGATTGCGCTGAAACAGATGCAGTCGGGCTGCTTATATCTCGTTCCCCGTTGACAAATCTTGGCTTCCCACTCAGCCTGTCCATTGCTTCTTGACATATATCAGCAAACCACTCATCCTCAGGAAGTACACTGCCACAAAATAAACGGATTTTTTAACATTATTATAACATTAAAAAATGGAGGCAGTTGATCCTGATTTCACACATATTTGATAATTCAAAGCAACTATCACTAACCCATATGGATCCACTCCCGTTGCAGAGAAGGATGCAAGTGCTTTATTTATAATCTCATTCACGACCCGATTCAAATTCCGAGATAAGTAACGCCCTTGGGAAGCAAAGGAGATAACAAACTTCATATCCAAATAGAACTGCACATTTGGAAGTTAAGAAATGATCAGATAAAATCTACTGGCCCAGCAACAAAAAACAATATAAACGATTATTGTTATATTGTCTGCATACCTGTTGAAGACCAAGAGGGCCTAAAGGCTGTGGCCCTTCTTCAATCTCATCCCAAAAAGTTTGGTCTTCTGAAAGCCATAAGATGACCGTTTCTGTAAGCCTCATTAATAACATTGTTGAAAAACGTTCCCTGCCAACAAACATTTCTGATGCTATGGCAGACATCCTGTAAAGTTTGGCATAAAGTTCCTGAACATCAAAAATGTAGGCATTAGTCTATCTGCAATAACCATAATCCAACAGGGAAATGCTATATATGAATGCATATGTTAGTTTAAACTAGAACGGTAACCGCGAAATGCGGCAGCGGGTACTGTGTGATTATATTTTGCGTTATTTGGTTACACATTTTGTTGCCTTCATGCTTTATAAGTAGAGATATTAGAGATGGTTAGACTAAGGATCAAATGAGAAGAATCCTTAAAATAAGAAGGATAAGAAATAATCATAACTACACATTAGAGAAGCATCAATTTGAATTAGATGCATCCCTAATTTTTTAGATGCATCATAATATATTTTCTAGCTAAAAATTAGATAAATATACATATATTAGATGCATTTCATCAAGTTAGACGAATCCTATGTATTTTTCGTCCTCTGCAAGTCAAATTTGTTGCTAGTACTACTTTGCATCGTTTTCACTTCAAAATTACTTTCAAAACTAATTGTGATGCATCTAAATGACTAGATATGCATCTAATTCAAGTCGATGCATCTCAAATATGTGGTTATACTTATTTCTCATTCTTCTCATCTTAACTTTTCTTCTCACTGGATCCTCACCCGAGATGGTTAAGCCAAATAATTTTAGTTTGAACAACCAATCGCTTCCTAACAAACTTCCTAACCAACTTGCTTCCTAACAAATTAATTTTGAAATCTTTACATAATAAGCAAGAAAAGAGTGAATTTTAAGCCTTTCTAATTATAGAATAGTCCCAAATGCATTATAATGTAGTATATAGATATAGATAAGTACCTGAAATATTGGAGAAGGGAGCCATTCTATTTCCTCCATGATTCCATCCATATTTATGTACATGTCTGCAGTTAGATGGCTATCACCATCTTCAGTAAAAATGAGATCCAGAGCATGTTGTCTGCAGAAACTATCCTTCAATCTATCAACTATGCTTGCAAGACGCCTCTTCCATTCCCTTTGTTCGGGATTTCTATTTTGCCTATCTGCAGGTCTTCTACGAGGGTCATCCTTGTAAATAGATTGAGCTACAGGGGTAAGTTTCATGGCTGCACGTGGTAAAAGCTCATCAGCTAACAGGGATGCATTTGCAAGCAATGCCATTTGCTGAGCTTCAGTCTCAGCCATCCGAACTAATTTACTCCCTGATCCTTCATAGTTTGCTTCTTCTTCCATGGATCCCGGAAGTGCTCTTATGAGCATGCTAACGTAAGAATTGAATACATGGAATAATCCCTCCAGCATTTTACCACCCAACTGCATGCTCAAAAGTGGCCCTACGTCCTCGAAGAAATCCTATACAGCGAATATATGCAACATGAATGACGTGGCAGATTACTCAAATGTTGACACATTTATATATAATAACTAAAAAATGTATTAGATCAAGGTACAACCACAATTTACCATAACATGCTTGTATTGAAAGATAGTTAGACCAAAATGCATAATTAAACATCAACGTTTCTTTAAAAATATCTGTCAGAAGCAAACTATGTTTAGATGTGGGTTAGTTGGTGAAACAGTAGGAAGACAGGATAGTAAAGAAACAGGTTTCTAGTGTGGGTGGCAAAATGATTGGACATGAATATCAGGTAACTCATTCAAGTTAAAAAGTTTGAAACGGATCATATGGGATTGACCCAAAAAAACTTTTTATCCAAACATTTTCATTGTTTCATAACCAATCAGTGTGTCAAAATTTGAGACAGAAACTATAATATATCAATAATATTAGAATTTTCTGAATAATATGGTTTAGGAAGTTTAATGCTATAAAAAATACACTATAACCAACATTTACCCCATTTGACCACTTTCCTTTAGAGCTAATCTCCTTGAAACTACCTTACTGATCCGTTAGAGAATCGAGCCATTAATAAGTAAATGGTTCACAATTGCCACCTATACGTTCTAGCATGCATGATAAAGGACAGATCATTTAGAACCAAGTCCATATAAAATTCTAGTATATCCTTTACTAGTCAAGTGCAGGGTGAAGGTCAAGGGGACTGCTTGAAAAGGCTTCCAGACTCTTTAAAAGGCATCCCACAGGTAATTGATAGTGTAAATATGCAAGGTAGCAAACAAGACATACAGAGGATCAGAATTAAATATTCACCTGGACCATCACATTGAACCGTTGAGCGCTACTTGAGAGCTTATACTGAGAAGATGTTATAGTACTAAGAGATGTCGTTGAAGGTCTTCCTGATAAACGTGTAACAGTTGGTGAAGAAGAAAGATCCCAATCATCAGCTGCAGCCAGTGCTGCAGTACTCTCTTCAATTCGCTTTAAGTTGGCATCAAGCGCTTGCTCAACACTAGGTCTAAAAAGCTTTAATAGCACAGGACAAAGAGCTAAACCACGAGCTTCCAACAAAGAACAATGTCCTAAAGCTATTTGAACACATTCAGCAGCAGCCCTTAACCCTCCAGCAGCAGCAGATGAAGCTAACGCATGTCTTTTAACAAGAAGTGCAAAGTCTTCAGTTTGTTTTGTAGCCCACATCACAAGCTCAGAGCTATAAGATGGTTCCGTACCAAAAATAGCATTGGAATCAGTTGCTGTTTGAGCAATAACTGAAAATACCAGTTGTGAGATAGCTGCGGTATATGCTCCACCATACGAGGTGCTCGACGGTCGAAGATTTTGCATGTTACTTTGAAGTCTCTGGTAATGGGCTTGAAGCAGTAAACTGTGGGCCCGTGGGCCATCTCCAAGTTTTTTAAGAGCACTAATAGCTGCACGAAGCTCATTGCCACGCGTTGTAGGTTGAGAAGCAGCATCAGCTAGCTGATTAGCTAATCTCTGCCGACATTCTGTTATAGCAGTCTGCAGTGAAGCTAAAACGTCAGGACTAAGTGAATTTTTTTGTTTTGCTTCAGATGCTATACGTTCCCCTTCATCAAGGGTAGCCAGAGCTTCCTCTACCCTCCTTTCGGCTAGCAAAACATCAAGGATGTCAGGGAACTCAACTAACCAATTCTCTAGTTCTGAAGGATCTCTGTCCAGATCAGCAGATAAACCATTTAAATACGAACCACCCGGAACAGCAACAGACAAAGACTCCACATTAACCCCCTCAGCTAGACCATGAATTAAGGTGGCCTGAGTAGATAGCAAGTTTCTTATGGACAATAGCTCGCCTTCTAAATCTGATATCTCTTTTGATGTGCTGAAATATTGTAGCAATTAAACTATCAGCAGTGAGATAAACAGAAATGACACAAGCACAAAGCAGGCAACATGAAATAATTTAAGCAATGGCATGTATTTTGAGGAAAGGACCTACCGTATGAACGCAGTATAATTAGCATACACACTTCTTCGCATTTCCTCTGCAGAAGCTTTCTTCAGATCCAAAAGATATGAGCATAAATGCCTTATCTCCTGGTATGCAGATAACGTATGTCAGTAAATTCAAAATAATTGCCAAATGCCAACAATTAAAAGATGGATTGGACAGTTGATAATATACTTGTGACAAACAAAGTATATAATGGGTGAAAGTCTCTGATTACTTGTGTGTAACCAACGGCCAAAACTCTAGTTTCCCAGAGCCGTCAACAACCTATATAACTGAGTTAGAGTATATGCACTGGGTGAGAGATGCAAGTGCAGCTGAATAATCATCTGGTGCATACCATTTATGAAAACTCACATGGTTATGGGCTAGCAAAGCTGGTTGCAGCCTGCTTTGGCTGGCTGCAGATTGACTAGCTTTTTTAAGGGTTTGACTTTTTTGTAATTCTCAGTTAGTGTTAGAATCTCAATAATAAATGGTAATTGCTTCTTCCACTCCTCTCGTCATTATATTTCCATTTATGTGTAGCCATTTCCTCTGCTTGCTTGTAAAGTATGTTTTGTTTGCCTTCTGTTCTGTTCAGTTTTTCTTAATATTTAGAGGCTTGTATGTCTGAAGAGCCTGAGAAGTACATTGATGGATCCTTATGGTTTGGGAAATTTTAATGGTTGATCAACTTATTTCTCTTATCTTACTATATCCCTGTACGTTCATTGTATTTCGAACTGCCTAACCCAATGCAACACCCTACACAAACTTTGGTTGTCATCCTTCCTACCAACTCATTATTGCATTTATAAGCATATTCACAGTTGCCTGCAATTTATCCCATCTTTTATCATCTAGCATGTAAGCGCACATAAATAAGAAAGATCCAACAATGCAAAATAGGCATATTTACGCATTGCTGCCAGCAATACTATAGTTATTGATAACTATAATACCAACTTTAAGCCAACTCCGTCCTTGTGAATATACTTACCAATAACCCTAATTATAGAATGAAAAAAGATATCCCGTTGTTTCATTGTTCTCTTACAGCCTACTAGTACCACAGGTATATCATTATCCTTCAACCATTTATTCTTTGTTAGTCATATATCCAATCTCTCTCTAACAATCTCAAACGCTAATTGCCTTTATTTGAGAAGTCACGGTATCTTACAAGCTGAACTATTTGCTCAACCTCCTGAGCAAAAGCTGTTAAATACAAGTAAGTGGAGGGCTGGGACCACATATGTTCTTTATGAGCATTGTAAAGCTGTCACTGAACATAGTTTTCCCTAGAAAGTTTTTAATTCACCTTCTCCATTGTTGAGTTAATTTATGTCACCATACTAAAAAAAATTACGCATTTCTTCCGCAGTTGAAAGTGAAAGAAGAAAAAGCTATTTTAGCACACGTAAGTTTTATTGTAATTACTAACTAGATAAAGCATAATTATTCTTGACAAGCATTTACATTCGAACTGGATAGACAAGATAGTTTTTAGTCAGCAAGATGTTATGTTACTACTAACTTAGAAGAAACATGTAACCTTATATGCTTCACATTTACAGAAATAATAAATATCCGATGTTTGAAAAATACTTATCGAAATTCATTTTTATACTTATGTCGATACACGAGATAACAATTTAAACTAATTATATTAGAGAGCAAGGCTGCAAGGATCCAAGTACAATGTAGACCTCGCAATCTAGTGTCAGTCGAGTCGATTCCACAGTGCAACGTGAACCTAATATCAACATATTTAACGGTGCAACGAACTAGTAAACTGTCCATTCTAATAATCCAAACCAATCAATTCTCACACAGCCATTGTCACATCGTGTTCGAAAAATAGCACAACAACTGCTAGGTGCCTAGGTAAGTATAAACGAACCATTACAATTCCAAAATGCATCATAATAACAATGTAGACCTAGTATCAGTCAATTTTATAGTGCAACACTGCAACATTTCATTTTCATCCTATAACAATTCAACAAGCAAACTACAACGCTAACCTAATATCCGCATATCTACATATCTAACGCCGAAACAAACTAATAAACTATTCATCCTATAATTATTATCTAAACAAATCAATCTCCTTACCCAGCCACGGCCGTATGAACAAATCGTTGTATAAGCTATATATCTACCTAAACATTCAGGCCACATTACTACACCTACAATTTGAAACCGCATCATAACCAAATACAATGTAGACCTAGCATCATTCGATTTAAATGTGCAACATTTCATCCTATAACAAGTCAACAACCAAACAACACCGTGAACCCAATATCAGCATATCTAAAAAAAAAATAATAATAAAAAAATAAAAATAAATAAATAAAAAAATAATTAAAAAACAAACGGTCAGCTCTTCTTACGCAGCCACAGCCGTATAACCGTTACAAGAGCAATATATCTAGCTAAATCATTCAGGCCACATTAATACACTTACAATCCGAAACTGCATCATAATCGGATACAATGTGGACCTAGTATCAGTCCATTTAACATTCCAACCTATAACACTCCACGGCTGAACTACAACGTGAACCTAAGTTCAGCATATCTAATAAAGTAACAAACACCTAAACCAATCAATTCTCGTTACGCAGCTACAGCCGTATAAACGTTACATACACTAAATTAATCTACCTAAATCATACAATCCACATCATAACAGCTACAATACCTAATAAATTTATCCTGATAGCATAAAAAACATACATTATTCTATAATACGAATCATTATACAATATAACGAAACTAATAGTTACATAAAATGTATATCTACCTAAATAATTTACTCCACGTTACTACACATACAACTCGAAACCGCATAATAACCGATACAATCATACAATATGTAACAAAATGAACCTAAATACATAATCAAATAGTTATAAAACAACGCGAATCACTACGAGCTAACGAAACGAATAGTTACAAACGCCATATGTCTACCTAAATGAATCAGGCACATTACTACACCTACAACTCGAAACCGCATAATAACCGAGATACAATACGTAACAAAATTAACCTAAATACATAATCAATATAACTATACAACAACGCGAATCACTACAAATGCTATATATCTACATAAATGATTTAGGCACATTATTACACCTACAATTCGAAACCGCATAATAACCGATACAATACATAATCAAAATAGTTATAAAACAACGCGAATCACTAAGAGCTAACGAAACGAATAGTTACAACTGCTATACACCTACAATTCGAAACCGAATAATAACCGCTACATTACATAATCATGAATATACATTAGAAAAACAAGACGAACCTTCTCATTGAGTGAATTACACTTAGAATTAACAAATCCATTAGCATCAAACTTATCAGACTTAAAAATAGTCAAATTCTCCTCAAGCTTAGGACCTGATTCCTTTGAACTGGTTTTAACAGGTGCACCACTTCTTGACGACCTAGATGATACTTTCGATGACATGATGATTAGATCGAAATGATAGTAGATCTGATGTGGTGGTTTGTTTGTTACGGTGACCGGAGATTGGGAGAGAGAAAATAAGGGGGGGTTGGGACTTGGGTTGGGTTGTTATGAGTTGGTTTGAAAGGGGTATAGACGATTGTTGTATCTGTAAAGTGTAATTATTGTATTTGGGAGTTTTTTATTTTTTAGGGGGGATTTGTAAATATCTTTTAGAAAAATAAAAGGTTGTGATTGAATTTAAGTTTTTTTGACCATGCTTAACTTTGAGGTTAAGAAAAATGAGTTTTATTTGGAAAGAAGTTAGAAATTTCTTTATCTGGTGAAACAAAATACAGCATTTATTATGTAAAAATATTGTACTCCGTAATTATTTTCTGATTGCGTCTGTGTTAAGGGGAAAAAAATGAAAGAGAATATTACATTATTATATGTAAAAAGATTATAAAAATACATTTATAAAGTGCAGTAGTGCACATTGCAATATTACATTAAGCAGTTATGTTGAAGAGCATTGATAATTAGGCCTACTAAATAGACCTACAAATAGGCCTACTCTATTCACATTTTGACAAGTATTAAAAACACTTTTTCTCTCTCCTCATATTCATCAATCAATTTTGAATTACACAAATCATAGTTGTAGGTCTATTCTAAGGTTCATTACTTAGGCCTACAAATTATTTTTCTTATTTAATAAAAACAAACAAATTTTATTAAACACAAATTAGTTACAATACATAAATTAAAATTAAAATTAAAATATATAAAATAAAATTACAATACAAAATTTTGAAAAAAAAAATACATTGATAAAATTACAATACGGGATTACATATCTTGTTGTTGTTGTTGGTGTAGGTATCGTTGCCAAAGATTATACATGTAAAAAGATTATAAAAATACATTATGAAATTTCGAAAAAAAAAATACATTGATAAAATTACAATACGGGATTACATATCTTGTTGTTGCTGGTGTAGGTATCGTTGCCAAAGATGCTCCACAAGATCATGTCGAAGGTTGTTATGCACATCCTTGTCACGTATTTCCTTTCGTTTCTTTGCATGTCGATCGCATCTTTCGATCCATGTTTCATGTATATTTGCGACCGGACTAACAAATATTTCGTTGTATTCACTTATTTGAAATTCTTGGTCTTGTAGTATCATGTTATGCAATATGATGCAATAATACATAATACTACGTATTCTGCTCACCTGGTAAGATCATGCAGGTTGTGCTATAATCCCCCAACGTCCCTGCAGGATACCAAAAGCGCTTTCAATATCTTTCCTTGCACTTTTTTGAGCCCTCTTAAAATTCATATCAAGCGCGTTTCGGGCGATTTTATATGATTTGATAAAAGTAGCCCACGTGGTATAAATACCATCTACTAGGTAATATCCTTTGGTGTATGTGTGACCATTCACCGTGGGGCTCGGAAGCGCGCTCGTCAGCAAGGTCGTCAAACAAATTCGACCGATATAGAACATTTCGATCGTTATTTGCACCCGATATACCAAAAAATGCATGCCAAATTCACAAATCATGAGATGCAACTGCTTCAAGCATTATGGTCGGATGCTTGTGATCCCCCCGTTGGAGTTGCGCTTTGAAACCGTTCGGACAATGTGTCCATTCACAATGCATACAATCTATACTAACAAACATGTTAAAGTTTCGGTGTGTGTGGGTGGTAATAATCCTGATATGTTCTCTGAATCGTGTTGAGATCACTATCAGATTGAAGTATTTCGACCCTATATGCCTCGGGTATCACGAAATTCTCAATTGGATAAGACAGAGAACAACACTTTGTTTCTAAGGCATGAGAAATCAAAGCAAATACAAAGAAAGTTGTTATATTTGTTCTGTTATGGAAGAGATCAATATATTATGAAAATACATAACCGAAAGTTAGTTAAAATCGGTTAAAGCTGGTTGGCGGGAAGGGTCACGACTTTTGGTGGGAAAAACCGTTTGGAAATAAAAACGGTGATACTATAATCCCAAAAATCGTTTAGGTTTTGGGGCGCTGCCCCAAACCTCGCCAGGGCGTCCCCTCCCGACCACCGCCCGCTCGATCCTTGACCCCACAAGGGGGTACGGCCCCTTGACCCCCGCTATTTGTTCGTGGCGGCATCAAGCTAGCTAGAATGAGTGTGCACTCCGCACCTCCTAACTAGACTGTAAACTAAACTTGATTGAGCCCTTGATCTCAAGTAAATCACAAGTACATAAAATATAAGTGATGACACCAAAATCACTAACAAAGCATACCCGGGAACCCATGATACTCTGCGCGTTTTTTATATAGCCGCGTAATATCATCTCGGGTGGATTTTCTTAAATACTCCTTTGAGTATAAATCCCATATACATTTGGTAAAATTATCTAAACTATCACGACAACAATGTTTCCCAATTTGCAAATATTAATCGAAAGCATCGGGTGCTGACCCGTACGCCAATTGGTGTATAGCTGCCGTGCATTTTATTATAGGATGGATACTCATTCTACCACAAGCATCTGGTCGTGATCTAAAAAATAGAAAGTGATGGGGAATAGGATGAACGTTATAGTTAATTATACCTTTGACTATTTTTAAAAATAGTCGTCGACTCATCCGGTAACGCGCCTGAAATTTCTTTCGGGATATTTTGGATTATCCCCAAAATAATCACTAAGAAGACGTTCTTCAGCAACTGCATATTCTCAGGGTATGTTAGTCCGGCTTTCTGAACTTGATGCATCGTCGTCAAACGTTAGAAACTATTCATGTAATTCGTATAAATGTAACAATTCGTCGGCTCGAGTTTCAGCGTTAAAAGGATATATGGAAGTTAAATTTTTTTGAAATATAGAAGAATAGATTAAAATGTAATTGAAAGTGTATAAATATTGTGATTGGTTGGATTGTTTGTAAATTTTATGTGTGTTAATTGAGTATGTATTTGAAAGCGGGTGCTTTTTTTTTTTTTTTTTTTTTTTTTTTTTTTTTTGTTTGCCGTTGCTATAGATCCATTAGATAATGTTTAAAAAATAAAAATAAAATAACATTTAACCAATAACGTGAGCCACTGAAACAACTCAAACACGAATGGCGTGTGAATGGCGCTTTGCTCGGTACCACGAATGGCGTGTCATTGGTTTTTTTTTTTTTTGCATGTGGCGTGTTATCTAGCATGATACCGAATGCTCTAATAGTCTAGATAGCTTGTTTGCATGGTGTTTGACTTTAACAAAAGTTTAAGGGTGTGTACATTTGGGGTGGCTACCAAGGTAACTTAGGTGTTGTTTCTTTTGGAGATCTCAGGTTCGAGGCTTGTCACTTGGGTTTTTCTCTAAGGCAAAGCGGAAAAAAAAAAAAAAAAAAAAAAAAAAAAAAAAAAAAATGAGTGAGGTTTATTCCCAAAGACGAAGGTTCAAAGATGACTAATATGGTAACATGTATCGAGGGGACATCTACAAGCGCTAGTGACACCAACCCCGGGTGAAGTAAATTAGATGACCTTGTGAAGATGTGAATACTAGGAACTTTAAATGAGTCTCTTCAAGAGCAAGTTGCCACCACATTAGGGAATGCAAAAGATTAATGATACCACATCATGAAACGCCTAATTTATTTATTTTAAAAAATACAATTAAAAATAAAAAATTAACCCTGCGGTTACCATTTTCCTTCACTTAACCAAAAAATATCTACAATATGCCGAAACACTTTTTAACGCACGGAAGCATTGCTATACAAAATGTGGGGGGCTAACCCAAACGCTCCATTTGACCCATAACTATTTTTTTCTTTTGTTTATAACATATACAAGATAGACATTTGAAAGCCATTAAAACCAAAAGATCTTAGTTCAACTACTATTTTGATTATCAATAGGTGTGGACAGAGGCGGAGCTAAGGGGGGGGGGGGGGTCACGGGGGGCAAGTGACCCCTCCAAACTTTCAGACGTAGTGTAACTTTTTCATAGATTCTTGAGTTTTTCGTCATTTTGCCCCCCCTTACAAGTAAGTGAAAGAAAGTCAAGAAAGGGAACATTAATGAAAGAATCGTAAGAGCAGAAAAATAGAAAAGAAAATTTGATCTTGCCGGAAAAAATGTCGTTTGACAATAAGAAGATAAGCAAAGAAGATGATAAAATGTTCTCTCTCTTCACATGCGACTAGTCACGTGAATGAAAAAAGAATTGATGTACTTATTTCTTTTACTCCCTAGTCCCTACCCTATGCTTTTATCGTTCTTTAATTATTTTCCAAGATTTTTTATAAAATGTTTGATATAATTTATTTGAAATGATGGTTATATATTTATGTTTTGTTTATTTGATATTTTTGTTTGTGTGTTAAATCGCTCAAAGACAGTGTTTTTTGTTTATAATATCAAGTCGGGGTATTATTTTATCGTCTCGTAATGTAAGATTCTTGTTTTGATTTGGTTTAATTTGAGTTATTTAGTTTACTTATTGGTTTTGAAAAAAGTTTTCTTTGCGACACTCATGCACAAATTTGTTTCTTTTATGGCTCGCCGCAAAAAATATTTTTTGCCCCCTCTCCGAAAATATCCTGGCTCCGCCCCTGGGTGTGGATGAGATGCTCGTCACTTAAACACAAGCAATACAAAATCATATTGCATTGTAATCTTTTTCTTATTTCTTACCTTTCACATTTATTTGCCAAGTCATTGTAATTTCATGAATTTTTTGTTAATTTAAGATTGTTTTTACAATTTCATGAATTTTTTGTGAATTCAAGATTGTTTTTACTCGTTAGCAAATGAGTATGTATGTTAAGGTCATATATACCCAATCTAAATATTATATTTGTCATATTTATCCATTTCATTACATAACCCATTAAAAGTAATTTTACATTATTAAATTCCTATTATACCCTCTATCATATGAAAATCTGAATTTTCTTTTCTAAATACAAAGAAAGCACACGATCCAACAAATCCAACGAAACCTTAGCAATGAATCTGAAACAAACTTTTAAAACAACAACAGCAAAACAAACCATAACCTTCAAATCTCAAATCCTAAACAAAGTGCCAAAGAATCATAGTTCATGTTACATATGGGATAAAAAAAATCTGTTTGTTCTTCTTTAAAAAAAAAAAAAAAAAAAAAAAAAAAAAAAAAAAAAAAAAAATCACATTACAAAAGGGGATGTAGTAATTTTACACCATCACTTTCTGTACCTACATGGCTACATATACCGAATATCAAGCAAACTCTAAAACTTTCAAAATTTCCAAAGACTACTACGTGCTTTCTTAAGATGTGTGATCATGCACTCGTACTGTTAGTCAACATATTTTGTGTAAATCTAAATGAGGCAAAAAGGAGTGTGAGTTTTCATAAGGGTATAATTGTCAATAGTTTTGCAATTGATAATTATTAAGAGTTTAAATTTATTTTTTATAAATAAAACTAATGAAATGGGTAAATATGACAAATATGATATTTATATTGGGTATATATTGTTGTAAAATATTATAATGAGGTTATGTATATTCACCATTATCTCAACCCGGCCCGTTAGGGTTTACATGTATTTATCTTCCTTATAAATATTTGATACTTGTAACCTATTGAGATCACCACTTAATAAGAATTCTCTCTTCCTCTCTTGTTCTTGTTCATTATTTTGTAACACGTTATCAGCACGAATGACTCTAAACAGAAAAGATAGACCACAAGTGAAAAGGAAGAAAAATCTTATTCGCATTTCATCAAAGGTCACGAATTACCTTCTCTTTTTTCCATTCCAAAAGGTCAGGATATTATTCTTAAATTATATGTACCAATATCTGTTTTAAATATGATACGGAGTATTATATAGTCATAAACATATGACCAAATTCAAAAACATGATTCAATGCCAGTATACATGTATGTAGTTTATATGTGGTATTGTATATGTGCTTTTGAACCCATATAAACATTAATTATTACAACATGTTTTCTTAAATATTGTATTTGGCAAAATAACTAGTCTTAAACAATAAAAGTAAGATCTTTTATGGTATTTGCCATGTACAATTTTCTAGTTGTAATATTGTGTGAAACAGTCGATGTTTTTTTTATTATACTAACTTACATGAGTTCTGCTTAATGTGCTATCAAGAATTCAACATCATATATGTAACATACGGAGTATAAGGAATACTATTAAATAAACCCATTCAATAAAATCGCTATGACTAACTAAAATCGATTTGTTTTAGATTGAGAATGAATCTGAATATATGTTTCGTAAAGAATTGTATGTTGTAATGACTTTTACATTAGTTGTCGATACTCGATACATGTGCCTTCTGTTTTAATTAATTGTTTTTTTTTCAAATAACATAAAGGGTAGTATATTTTTTACGTTTTTGCTAAAAGTTCCTAAACCATCAGTAACTTTGTGAGGCAATTATCTTCAGCTCTTATAATGTAACACCATGATGATGATGATGGGTTCTTTGATTGAATTTCGTTAGTACTAAATTATCTCTGTTGTTATTGTTACATACTTACATGTATCATCCAAATATTTTATGTGTATTATTACACTCTTGCACGCTATGATCTCATAAAAAAAAGAATCAAAACAACATAGCCGGCATGTTATGGTTGAAAAAAAATTATTAGAACTTAAAGTTCTAATATGATTCTTTCATGAATCAATATCATAACCTCGTGTTATGATTATATTTATTCATAATAAAACCTCAAGTTTTATTACAATGAATAAATTAAAAATACAATAACCTCAAGTTATTGTATCTCTTTTAATGAACCTCAAGTTCATTTATTATTCTCTCAAGAGATATCATAACATCACGTTATGTTTAAGAAAAAAAAGTATGAACCTCAAGTTCTACTACGATGAACATAATCAAAATCACATAACCTCAAGTTATGTGAGAGATAATACATTAGAACCTCAAGTTCTAATATGGTTTGATCAATTGGATCAATAACATAACCTCATGTTATGTTTGAAAAAAAAATAAAAAATAAGAAGAACTTCTTCTTCATGAGGACCTTAAAAGGGTATACTTAGCTTAACGATGAAAGATTCGTTAAATTATGGTAAGATCTCAAGGATACATTACCACACAAAAGCAAGTAATATTCTCAAAAATCTCGCTATGATTGTATGCACCTCAAGCTACATTAAAAAAAAAAAAAAAAAAAAAAAAAAAAAAAAAAAAAAAAAGCGAGTTTGGTCTCAAAATTTCAGTGTTAGATCTGAATTAAAAGGGAAATATATAACGGTGAAAGCTCCGTTAAATGTATGTCAAAATCTAAAAGAAAGATTTGACCATCATAAGCAAGAGATTCTTGCAAATGCGAACACATTTTTCTCAATATTAAGTAGTACATCTGAATGATGAAAATAAAAAATGCGATGAGATGGTTAATGCCTCGAATATGTTCATATATCGAGAACGATGCTTTGATATAAGTTTTTTTTTTTCTCAACAAAGCAATGGGTATTTGAACAAACATGATAAACTCGTTCACTAAATTTTCTGCATTCACTCAACTGAATGTTATTGAATAACGATGATCATGTAGATATCGTGATTATGGACGTGGTGAATAGAAATTATTGTCCTGTTAATTCAAAGAAACTAGTATGCAACCTCAAGTTGCAAGATAAAACGAGGAAATGATCAACATAAAGATCTCAATTCCTTCAAGTGAATGTGATAAAATGACATAAGTTCATTCCCTCAAATGAATGAGATAAAATGATCAATATGAGATCCGCATTCCCTCATGTGAATGTGATAATGTAACGATAAATGGTTAAAGATCATTTATCATGGTAAATGCTATGGTCGAGGTAGTAAGACAATGACAAACCACTACTAGTGGCGAAAATACAATAAGAAAGGAGCAAACAAAAATGCAATGTGATGTATATGATATACAAGTGTGTCAAAGATATTACACACTATATTCATAGATTTAAGAATCTATGCTAGCACATTTTGCTCCCTAAAAGAAATATAAAATTGTCATGAGGAACGAAGTTAAATATTAAGGATGCATTATATTTTTTTGTATCTTTCTCGACATGCATTATATAAAGATTAGTAATAGCTAATCATAGCCATAACATAAGTTTATGAGCTATAACAATAATTTTTGGCATGACCAGTTACACCATCCTGAGTCATTAATGATGCGAAAGCTATAAAAGAATAAGATTCTTCAATTTAATGTTATTATCTCTCAAAAAAAGTTGATTATTAATCTATCAACTAGAATGGGGACTCAATTCCTCAATTTTCTGAAAAGAAAACAAATGGATATATGTAAGCATACAAATCCATTGTATGAACCATTTAGAGTTTTAAAATCGATGCATCGTCTAAATGGTCATTATATCGCAACCTCAAGTTTGCATGATTAATAGCTCAATGCGAGCCTAACATTCCAGAGTAAGTATTTCATCATGAAAATGCGATGAATTACTTCTAAATTATCAAATGAAACTGAGAGAAAAACTTGTGTTGTTGTATGGGGTCATATTATAATATGCACAATAACAAAATTAGCATCATGCCAATATGTTATTATAAATCCTACCTTTTATAATTGGTTTTGGTTATAAACCAAACATATCCCATTTTGTTTTTTTATGTGCAAATTACTCCACCTAAATGCACATATATAGGATATAGAAGATGGATAATTCCTTCAGGAGGAGAGAAGTAGCTGCAAATTAGAATGAATTATCATATTCTATTGATCCTCGAAAGAAATTTTTATGAATTGATTATTAAAATGGATAATCTAATAGCCATAAATAAACATTGGCTAAAAACAAAATTTCAGCTACTCATGCTCTAATTAGAAGTTGTCCTCAAGGACACTATTTTATTATGACATGCCTCAAGCATGGTAGAAAAATCGATTCCAAATAAAATCCTCGACGAAAAAAATGGAGCATGAAAACAAGATGGTTGTTCGAGGTATACAAGACCCCATGATAGTCTCATACAGAGACACTAGACATGAAGGTTCCAAAGAACCTCAAATAGCTAATGAGATCTCAATAAATTATATGATGTCTAAAATCATATGGAATCGAAACAAAAACGACGTTGATAAATTTGTTTACATACAATATAGTGCTTGCTATTATGAAATAATGAGGATCATAAATCAATTGTTATTCAAAAGTGCACTCATTGAAACGATTGGCCAACGTGAAAAGACGTAATCTCGTGAAAATACGAGAAGTATTGGGACAAGAAGTCCATACATATGAATGTGTAAACTCTATTAGATACACATCAGTCTTTGTGCGAATGCAATATAAGAGCTCTAAAGTTATGTCATTTAAGACATGAATTGTGAATAAATAAATTCACAAAAGCACGAAGTTGATTATTAAAAGACATATTGTCTCGAGGTGGATGTAAATATCTTATTGATATTTTACGAGACAATCAATATTGAAGTATTTAATTAGCTCTAAATGAGTTTTATTAGAGCTCTCATATACCATGAATGATTTGTAATGTCTCAAGCATGGCTTACAACTTCAACTTCTAGATACGATTAATAAAGTTCTCAATAACTTTATTTGATAAAGTTGAATGAATCCGTATATGGATCAAAATGATTTTGGACGCATATTATATAAATTGCTTTTGCACATGTCTTAAAGAAATAATTGGTCCTCAAGTACCATACATAAATACAATTGAGGTTTGGATGCCAATTTTGTAATTAATATGTATCACAAGAGTGTATTTTTCTCTTTTAATATTTGTACATGCATTGTATACTTTACAACAAATTGATTTGATATTGGGTTGGAAGCTACACATATATTTGTCATTTTTGCAGGACTTATTCGTAACATCATCAATTTGATGGACTTCATTGTAAAGTTGTTGCCAACAAAAGTATACGAGAAACTCGTTTAGAAGATTAGCATGCGATGCTTGAAATATATACATTAAATTGAGGAGGAGGAGCATTATACGTACTGCACTCTTTTCCTTCATCAAGTTTTTGTATCCCATTGGGTTTTTCTTGATAAGGTTTTTAATGAGGCAGTTTATAGCGTATGATAAACGGTGAATATCCAAGGAGGAGTGTTGTAAAATATTATAATGAGGTTATGTATATTCACCATTATCTCAACCCGGCCCGTTAGGGTTTACATGTATTTATCTTCCTTATAAATACTTGATACTTGTAACCCATTGAGATCACCACTTAATAAGAATTCTCTCTTCCTCTCTTGTCCTTGTTCATTATTTTGTAACATATATGACCTTATTGTACTTAGTTGGGTAAATATGTCATTTGAAGGTTTAAATTGGGTATATATGGAATTAACCCTTAATTTTATTGGTCAAAGTGGTTGGCGTCCCAAATTCAACAAATTATTTGGTGCTAGTGAATTGTTAAATAATGGAGTACATAGGAATACTGGATCATTGCCAATCAAAGACAACCACACAACATTATCATCATAATCTCAATAATGATTATACCAATTCATTAACAAAAAGACTACATCATAATCCCACTCAACACGGTTCAGATCCGATTAATCAGTATAAACTTTATTATTGCAACATTGTTCAAACAGCAAGTGCTTCAACACTAGAGATCAAGTGAAAATAAGGTCTTGAAATTCAGATATCAACTTCAATAACACAATGCAAAATGTGATATCATCCAGCCTCAGCCTCATTCAGGTGTATCGGACCGGATAGCTGTTCAAGAGAAAGATTAAAGGAAAGAAGTTAGCAACTCAGTCACACAATAAAAATCTCATTCATACACAAGCTCTCTTCTAAACATTAACATATGAATAATCATAGCCACGCGCCCACGCCGTGAAACATCAAAGGTAGACAAATCATTACAATAAGTAAATGAATCAAAAAATAAATCTATAGAAGAGCCAAGTTGGCTCAACCAACATTCACAAGGCAGCAATCTGATGAATTCTATCCATATAATTCAAAGCCTTCCTACCTCTCAATATGTCTAAATCACACAAAGTGTGACTTTAGACACGTTCAAACTGTTCCCTTCAAAACTGACTCATTCCTTTTCCCCAGTTTGACCCGTTATAAGAGAAAATTATACCTAAATTGGCCCATTCACAAGTAGATGAATCAAAATTCCCCCTTCTAATTCTTTTTAAACTTTAAAAGAGCTGAAAAACATTAAAGTTGACCAGATTTAGTTAGCGCGAAAAACTACCAATGTCAGTCCAAGTTTCAGTATCCTTAACTTTCAAATCCCACCCCAAACTCATTAAAAAATATATGAAAAGTGAAACTAAACATGGAAAATTTTTAGGAGAAACTGTGTTTCATGAACTAATATTTCACTCAAATGGCCCTTTAGCGCCTACGTAGTACAGAATAATACTAGCATGGCTTTGCAAACTCTTTTCCCAGACACGAAGTACAAGAAACAACAAATTCATATTATATCAAAGAGAAAATAAATTCAATTAAGCATTTATTAACTCTACAGTAAATCAGGCTGATCGAAACTTCTGAATTGCTAAGTAGTAGCTACTGCAGACAAGAAAAAAATTGCAAGTAGAGAGCCTGTGCGCGGGAGCTGGGAAGGTGCACCTCCTGGATATCTATAGTTCAGTCTCAATTTTCCAAATACTATAATCATTAACTACAACATGTGTCTGAACTACATATAATGATATCTTATATTTGCACATTTAGCCAAGCAAAAAAGTATCTTTATACCCTCTAACGCAGAATAAGAGCTATATGAAATGCTTTTGCAGGAAATCACTATCTTAGTCTAGGATGCTCGGACTCGGGTACGGGTGTCGGACTCGGGTACGTGTCCAAGGGTCGGACCTTTCAAGATATGATTTTAAGGATTCGTGGACTCGTTTTGAAAGAGCCCAAATTTTGAATATGGACTCGGGGACACGGAGTATTATAATTAGTAAATAATTAAAATTGCATTAAAAATGAGTAATTCCAAGAAAGTTTATAAAAATTTACACACGGTCCTCAAACCCAACCCTTTTAGTTAAAACTTACACATCACAGGGACCCAATTGCAAATTCTTAAAATACACTAGACGGATAATAACTTAACCCTAAACCTCACTCCATATTTCATCTTCATCTCACTATCTCCCTTTCTTTCTCTCTCTGCCGCCGCCACCTGCAAACCACCACCACCATCACACCACCGATCACTACACTACACCGCCACCACCCACGTGACCCTCATCCATCCCTCTACCACTTACGGTACAACACGCACCACCAAAACACCACCATCACCTCGATCTTTCATCACCGCCGCCACCACAACTTTACCACCACCATATTCATGCTCTAAACTTGTAGATCGATTGAAGATACGGTAAGAAAACGTGTTTTACGCATAGGTTGACTCACCACCGAGTCAACTCGTGAGGTTTCTTGATATTTTGGTGGGATAACATTTTTAATAAATTAAAATGCATCTCTTCATCTTCATATTCGGGGAACAGCCGCGTCCACTTTCTCCTCCCCGCGTCCCGTCCGGATTCTGCACCGGTACCCGCGTCGCACCGGGTCGACACCGGTACGCCGGGGATGTTAGCCGAGTCCGAGCTTCCCAGATCTTAGTTATGTTGGTTTATCAAAACTCAAAAAACTTCGCTAGACTTTTACTGATAGTAATTTCTTTAAAAAGACTACAATTTATTAGGTACATGTCGAGTTGTTGAATCTGGTAGAATGGGCGAAAGCATATAAAATGCTAAAAAAATGGGTAGACTAAAAAGTCACCTACAGTATTTTTAAAATATTTAGTACACAAAATCTCAAATCACTTTATTTAAAGAAATAATTATTAGTGTGCCAATATATTTGTTGGACAGTTTTGAAATAAACATAAATATGTATCGACACTTGCAATATAATTTCATGTTTTCAGAAGTTACACAACCATTTTGCTAACTTTAAGCATCTATTATCCAACATTGTGCTATGTACTGTCAGGGCAAAGATTTTGGGACAACACATCACATGGCAACTAATATAACACTATTGCCAAATTGCAGTTATATTGATAAACATGTATAGACATGTTAATGATTCCAACTCAGAGAACAACACACAAAAACCCTTATGCTCCAGCAAACGTAAGGGCCATTTCAAAAACAAAATACGTCTGTTCAAACAGCAAGTGAATGCAAACTAGCCAGTACATTAGCATATTGTAAAGTTGAAATAAGATATGAATGATGAATAACAATGGTCATTTAACCGCTTATTCATTTTATATCAAAGAGAAAGTGAATTCAATTATGCATTTATTAATTCTACAGTAAACCAGACTGATCATCCAGAATTTTGAATTGCTTTGTAGTAGCTACTGCAGACAAGAAAAAGATTGTAGGTAGAAAGCATGTGTGCTGGAAGGTGTCAAACATATTGGCACATTAATATCAAAAAGATAAATATTAATGTGCCAATATGTTTGTCACAAAGTTTTCAAATAAACAGATATATGTATTGACACATACAAGATAATTTCATGTTTTCAGAAGTTACTCCCAAATTGTGTTATGTGCCAGCCATAGAAAGTGTTTGTGACAGCAAATCACATGAAAGCTAATGTAACATTGTTGCTCTATTTGCAGTTGCCTTGGTAGATATGTATAAGACATGTTAACGGTTCAAACTTCTAACTCATAGGACACCACAAAAATGCCTTATGCTCCCGCATACATAAGAGCAATTTGAAAAAACAATATCTGTCCACTCAAATAGTAAGTAAAAAACTAGCCGGTAGATGCAAAAACATAACAAAACTTCCAATTTCTGCAATTGACAGGCATAACTAAACCTATAGCGAATAAGAGAAAACTGTCATGCAAAAGCAAAAACAAAAAAATCTCCTAAACTCTATATTAGGGGCCATCGGGCTAAGACCGGACCGGCCAAACCCGAACCGGACCGAAGACAGAGAACATTAATTTATGAGGAACGAGACCGGACCGATGGCCACTCGGGTAGGCTCGGTCTTTCCTCTGGTCAATCGGTCGGTCCTCGGTTTTGGACATGATGGACCGTAATTTTGACAAGGCCTAATTACAATATGATAACTTACAATATGGTTCTGTATATATTTTATTTTATTTCTTTCCTGAGAAAGATTCAAATTGGTGTATAAACTATAAAGAATGAAACAGTATATGCAACATTTACTAAGACCAAAAATGAACAATTCATTTTCATATATGACATAGATTTGTGAACTGTTTACAACTTTCAAGTAAAAAACAAAATACTACATTTCATATTAGAGTTACAGTAGCTCTAAATAACAGGTTCCAAGTTGAGTCACAGTAGCAACTAAGAACATCTAGTATATAGGATATTTTAATAAGCATAGATGGTCACTCTTTCTCTTTACTCGATGCTAAAATCTTAAAATAGTGTTGTTGACATAAAGAAAATAAACGTCATAAAGTGGTACTTCTTCCATCCAGTATTTCTGGAACCGGTAACTTTGATATGTACGTCACAGAGAAAAAGTGTTCCAACTGTTGATTAGTTAACAGTATTTCTGGAAACATATCGTAGAGTTACTAATGCTTCTTGTCACAGCACCAACAGTTCCAAGTTGCCCCTAAATTAACATTTATAATGTTCTTTTTTTTAGATGTTGGGTAGTTACTAGTTACATGCAAAATAACAAGTGAAAAAAAGGACATTATAAATGACGCCTGGTAGGGTTTTTTAGATGGTTTGGTCGGTCCAGGTTTAATTCGGTTTTCCCGGTTTTGGACCGAACCAACCCGAGACCGAAATAAGGAAAAACTTGGGACCGAGACCGGACCACTGGTCCTTTGGTTAGGTCGGGTTTGTGCCGGTCCGGTTGGGTTTAGGGTCTGCCATGCTCAGCCCTACTCTAGATTAAATAAGTGCAATTTAGAAATACTAATCTAGCCATTCAGAAACTTATTATTTCATTCTAAAAATAAACAAACCTCTATGCCAATGACTTATATAGACATTTTTATGAATACAATGACTTTTCTAAACATATATAAAATACAGTGACCAAATTAGATACTTTGAGAAAGTATAGTGATCTCTCAGTTCAATAACCCGTAAATAACATGACAACTAATGCAACACTGTTGCTAAATTTGCAGTTGGATTGGCAAACATGCATAGACATGTTAGCGGTTCCAAGTTCCAACTCATAGACATAAGAGCAATTTAAAAAAACACAAATATGTCCATTCAAAAGTAAATGAATGCATACTAGCCGGTCGATGCGAAAACATAACAACAAAACTTCCAATTTAACAGGCAAAACCAAACCTAAAACAGAGAAGAGCAAAGTGTCATGCCAAAACAAAAGAGACTGACAGAAAGAATGGTAAACAAGTTACCCAACAAATAACCGATACATTAGCCTACTGTATATAACACGAAAGTTGAATCACAGACATCATTTATTATCCAATGACTAAAAATGTTTTCGGAGTTGATTATCATCCTAACGACTAAAACTTATTATTTCATTCTAAATATAAAAAACAATCTTACTCAAATTACTTCCATCCAAACACCCCATACTATCTCCAATTTTAAATTGCAATACAATTCAACGCCCCATCCCAAACACCCAAGCAACAAAATCAATCACATAAAAAAAACACATGAACAATCAAACATAGAAACATACTAAACAGATCATTGATCTAACCAATCAAATAAAATAAAAAATGATGACGTCAGTCAATAAAATGACGTAAGCACAATCAACAAACAAACCCTAGATCTAAACTAAAACTGAAACGATTAAATAAAAAAACTTACTGGGCTTTTCAGGCTTGCCATCGGTCCATTTAGAAACGGAGAAATGAACCTTTTCACGGTTAATAGCTTCAGATTTGTAAGGCTCTTTAAGACATTTACGGACAAGGTTGGCACAGATGTTGGAGTAGGTTATGTATGTCATCCCTGCTGATCTCCAGAACGGTACGGCTGCTGTTGACATTTTGTGTATGTTTTCCGGTGATGGGTCACAGATTTGGGATGGGGTGGGTGATTATAATGCGACTATTGTTTTTAGGGTAAGTAGGATATAACGAGATGGACCCTTGAGTTTTTTGGAGTGTCAAGTTTTGACCCTTTATTTATGATCCATGGAACACATATAAGCCAATAAGCCGTATATAAGCTTAAACAAACCGCCCCTCAGTAAAATCTTGAAATGAGTCAACCTTAAATGAGCACGAGTAAGATCTTGAGCCTTGTTTGGGGCTCGTATAATAAACTAGCTAGCTTGAGTTAGAGCTTCGCATCCAAAACTCCATTAGACTTCCGAGTCTAAACAAGCAAAGATATACGTGTCTATGTATGTAATCGTACCTCGTGTAATCGTGTACGTATAGGTGTATTTGTACTTATACATAAAACAAACTTAGATTTAAATAATCGAGTTCAAGTTTAGTGTATTTAACAAGCGGAGCTTGAGTCGAGCTTTATATCGCTTAAGCTTGTCATAAGAACGAGTCAAGCCTAAGTTTGTAAAATATATCACAACGAGTATGGCGATGGTCGGCCGCGTTGCGGCCTCGCGGGTTTTTATCGCGGGTTTTTTTTGGTATTTTCTTAGCAAATTTCTGGGTAACAATCATACTTCTTAAATGGCCATTAATCTCGAGGTATCAAGAGACTGGGAACCAAAAATAATAACTTTCTATAAAAATTTAATGAGTAGAACAAATACATAGTTAAACAGAGAAGGTGAAAAACATGAAAAAGGCTCTCTAATTCATTATTCCTTCTTGAGGATCTCTCTGTGAAGATCCATGCATGATATATTGCAGTATTTATAGTTATACCTATGAAGCGGATATATCGACACCTTACAAAACGTACATATGGTGTCTGATGAGGCTGCAGTATTTGGTTGTGAAGTTGAGGAGTGGAGGGCTGCTATTCTCCTCCCGGCGGCAACTGCTCTCTTCTCCCTCTCTTCATCATGTGTTTGTTTAATTTTCTCCTGCAATTACAAAACTTATATTCAATTTTTTCAAAACATTTATAGAGAATGGCAATCCTGGCTCATTCACATGTGCCCACTAAAAGACTGCATTTTTAAAAACTCACTCATTACTGGTTTTCAAAACATTTATACTCTATTAAAAAGTCACTCACAATGTCTTTGGCATTGTGAGTGAGTTTTTATCCTCCGCTAATGACATTGTAACCTGTACCAATAATAATTAAAAACATATATATACATGGTTGAACACCGGCTGTCATATGTTGAGGAGACATTTTGAGGGACAAATGGCCGATGTTCCGGCATTGATGAACAGCTACCGCTTGATGCCTGAAATGTTTGCGATAAGGATCTGCACAATGGCAGAGCAGCAACCTGTCTACGGGGTCGCTGCGAAGGTCTTTACCCAAAGATAATGAAAAATCAGATAAGCGAACAACCAATAGTAAAGGGTTTTGAAAAAAAAGCGCGACGATATATCTAATTATAGAGCTAAACCTTCAGGCATTTGCGTGCATCTCCTTTACGAAGAACCACACGCAATCATAGCATCAGCTGTAATTTACATAAACATTTGATCATAAAAGGTTGCACTAATACATAACAAACACGAAAGACATTTAGCGGGAATGAAATGACCTGCTGTACATAACTCATCAGTTCCTTGTTCACCAACACCATCCACTTGACATTCAACTACATCATGGCCAACAGTTGCCTCATACCGGATGAAGCCTGCTGCAAAATCCAATAGCACTGATCCATGACCCTTATGCCTGTAACCTGGGATCAAAAGCAACATTTTTTAAAGGTATAACACTCACATTAGTTAACAATTTTTAGTGTTTGGGTTTAATACATAAGAACGAAAACTGAGTTTGATCCCATATGGTTTGAGCCAAAAAGTACACGTGGCTGAGAATATATTAAGCAAGTAGAATATATATATATATATATATATATATATATATATATATAACTGGAGGCGTTTGACTATTTTTTGCCATATATTCATGGTCAATGCCCAGTCGTTTCCACGTCATTGCCCAGTCATCAAGTTTTGAGCGCCATGTCATCAGTTTTCCTGCCATGTCATAAGTTTATATTTTTCGGATTTACATGTCATAATTTTTTTTATTTTTTTTAAATTCGTATTTTAAGTAAATTTTCGGATTTATTTTAAAAAAACAATGACACTTGCAGGATTCGAACCTAGGTCTTGGCATCCACACACAAACATGATTACCACTATACCAACAAATTTTTTTTATTATAACTTTCAAAACCAAATCTATAAACCTACTCAACCAATTAATGACAAGTTTGATTATATAGCATCTATCCATTTTTTATAATTATAAACGTACGCCTCTCTTTTCTAAAAACCTACGCCATTTTTTTTTTGTATAAACCCTAATTATCGAATTCTTTTTTTTTTTTTTTTCCCTAACGCTCATCTACTGACTTTTTTAGGTGTTCATGTATTAGGGTTATAGAAAGGTTAATAAAGTTGCCAACTACTGCTCATACACCAAAGGTAAGATCTTTTTATGGTTTTATGGTTTTATGGTTTATATGGTGTCATTAGTTATAGTATTTTTTTTAACATGAATGATGCAATTGTTATTGTTATTGTTCTTGGTAATGTTGTGTTTTGTGAAGATGTCATGTTGAATCCACAAACATCAGGAATAGTCAAGTAAGTTACGTGTTTTAGGGTTTATGATTGACATATGTTGTTTATCACCTGCCGTCAATGTGATGACCAAAATCCGTCAAAGTGTACATCAAACTAGGTATGTCACACTGTACATTGAGTAATTTGGCTTGAAATCCTTATGATCAGTTCATCAACAACATGTCATTATCTGGCCTCTTGATGCATTGACTCTTTGGATTGTGCAGGAGTAGATACAAATGAGAAATATAGATGTCAAGATGTGGTGCTGTAAACAACCAATTAGCATTAATACAGAATATGCTAACATGTAATACATAGATCACGTGGTGCTAATTTTATTTCAAGTACTAATTGCAGGTATACTTATAATATGTTATGTTGATGGACGAAATTCTAACACAAAGTATCAAATGAAGTAAATTACTTGATTGCATATGATGCTAAATAGTTTTTTTTTTTTTTTTTTTTTTTTTTTTTAATATATGATTTTGTTTTTGTAGCCTATTACTTATCTTTCGTGAGCACTTTTAATTAAGTTATACTAAATGGGAAATGATCAAGTTTGTAGTTTGTGCCAAGGGCTGAAATTGAACATAAAGAGAAAATTATACAAAAGGAGAGAGTGGTTTGCCTTACAAAACAATGGCTGAAGTTGAAACAAAAAAATAAGGTAGTAGATCATCCTACTGGTCATCTAAGTTTTTCAATATTTCTTTGTTTCATTATGTAATTTTGGACACATGTAACTCTAAACTACTAATGCTTGCAGGATTGCGGACAGAAAGTGGATACAGTTTCAAGTATGATATTAACAATATCATCTTGTGTATATAGGCCAGCGTCCATATCCTTTTCTTAACAAACAAAAGCAGTAGCAGTGACATTTTGAAGTGTTCAAATGCAAGTAATGGGCCAACATGTGTCGGGTAAGTTGCTAAGCATACAATAACTACATGGTTACTCTTTCATTGTTATTTTTTTTTACTGCATGTATTAGTTGATTGAATAATATAGTGATAACCCAAGCCAAAATTGTATATGTTTGTTGGAGTATATGATTTCAACTATATCGATGATGTTGATGAATTTATTTTAATTGTTTTGTATAGTTTTTGTTTAATATGAGTCATTATATGTTCACACGATATTCCAGTCTCATCAACAGATCATCATGTCGCCATCTTTGTCGCCAATAAGATCCGTAGCCACCATAATAAGATCTACAACAATCCTTTAATGTTTTGTATTTTTTTATTCCCATATGACTTTTTCATGTTGATATATTATGTTACTCATTGGTTGATTGAATGATACAGATGTTTGATGTTTGCGTACTTATGGCAGGCTGTACATACATGCATGTCTACTGAGAAGTTTGCTAAGGAACTAGGATTCTCAATTCATGTCGATCATCATTTTGTTTATGTTGTGCATGATTTTGCTACTGATGCTTTAAATGTGGTTGTCCATATGGTATTCCCGGCCACTTGCTTCATAAACATTTAATTAGAGATTTGTATTATTTATTGTTTTACTCATAAAAAGTGAATGGCAACTTCCATCTGAACCCACATCCCCAAACTTGCACAAAAAACAATTTCTACAGCCACCCGATATCAGAGATGTGGTCAAGGACTCAATGACTAGAGAGATCTGCGTGAAAAAAGATGAACGAGTTAGCCCTGTAATGAAGCATGTTGACTCTCCAAGGCCTTTCATACACCAAAATTTTGTTCAATATGATAGTAAAGGCACGAAATTTGCAAAGATTATAAAAACTTCAACAGGAGTCCAAGAAGTCAAGGAGGCATCAAGATTGTCTTGTGATGAAAGGGAATCACAATATTCACTGAAGTCAACTTTCAAACTCAAAGAGCTTCCAAGGTTATCACTAGATAATAAACAAAATTCTAACAGGAATTCCATGAATGAGTCAAGAAGAAGCATACTGATTAAAACAAGTTCAAGGGGGTGCAGAGACCGAGATCTCCCACGAGCCAGAAAGTGACAAGCCCAATTGATGGGACTGGAGAATTTAACCGACTCCAGTAGTGAAGTTGAGACCTCGAAGATTACGCTACCTCTCAATGCCCATCCAAGTTCAAGATGGTCAAGAAGTGGTGTGGAATATAAGCAAAACCATGGTTCCGTTTCTCCAAGGGTGTACCTGAAGATTAAACCAGCTTCACAGCAGCAAGAAAACAGTGACAAAGTCCTTAAAAAACCTTCTGTTTATGGTGAGATGGAGAATAGATTGAGTGCACTTGAGTTTAAAACATTAGGGAAGGATCTCATAGCACTTAAGCAGATACTTGAAACAATGCAAACCACAAGAAGAGTGCTGGAAAACAAAGAGCATTCTCTGGATAGCCAGACGACTGACCAGTCGGGTTCACCGGCGGTCAAGAGGACCATCTCTCCCAAGAGACGTGAACCCATGAACCAGGCCACAAGGCCAACCAAGATGGCTACAGAAACTATGATGACGGCAGGTACTCACAATGCTAACCATATGGCTAAAAAGCAGGTAAAAGATCAGTCGCCAAGGATTAAGAAAAGTGCTGACAGAAAATCAAGATCAGCTGCACCTTCAAACTCGCTAGAGTACCTAACTGGAGAGAAGCCCGTATCGAGCCCAAGAGTTCAAAGGTCAAAGAAAATCAGTGCCTCGACATTAGTCATTTAAATGCGCATTCAAAACTACTACTGGTGTGGTGTTTCTTGAGAGTGTGATTGAAGCATTTTAGTTACTACACAACATGAACATCCTAAACATAAGTCAAGTCAGCTGATGCTTGACTGTTTGAGAGTGTGTTTCTTGAGAGTGTGCTGCTTACCCATTGCGTTTTGAAGCTGGTAACTTTAATTAATGAATAAGTTATCTTCATATCAGTTTACCCGTTTATCAGATATGGCTAAATTAACTAAAGTTAATAGTATAAGTGTATGGATGTGGTTTAACAATAGCTAAGTTAAAATTTGTAACCATAGCCTAAAATTCTGACTCATCGTCAGTTTACCTTCAAGACTAATCCCCGACAAGGAGGATTGACATTATTGTTCCGTTTATACTGAGTATTGAATGAAATGATGCCATGTCAATTATCTAGATAGTATTAATTCTGATTAGTTTTATGAAGTTTTTAGGTTTATGCTCGAAAGATCAGGTGGT
Source organism: Artemisia argyi (assembly GCA_030686995.1). NCBI lineage: Eukaryota > Viridiplantae > Streptophyta > Magnoliopsida > Asterales > Asteraceae > Artemisia > Artemisia argyi. The sequence continues at coordinate 157,339,072 of CM060705.1, forward strand.
ACAAAAAGGTATTGCTACTTACCAGTAAACATGTTGCCTATACTCATAGATAATGATGTTGCACTCAAGTACTGTTACCACTAAAATACATTTCAGTTGTATGCAAATTTCCCTTATAATAATTATGGCTATGACTTCAGTTTTCTGTGTGACTATCTCGAAAAGTCTGTATAACACATGGGTGACTAAGTCGAAGTTATGGATCTGTCATGTCCAAACGAGTAGAAATACATTGAATCTTAACTTGAAGTTGCTAACATGTCAGGTCTTTCTGTTTATTTACTAATATCAGCAATTCAGCACCCATTTTGAAAGCAGATTACATTAGGTGCGTTGAGAGAGTTGATGAGGAAAGGACAACAGGTGATCCCATTACACCTCATCTATCATCTTTTACCTTTATCCCTGAAAATTAAGTGCAAAGACTGGAACTTATGGTTAATTTTTTGTATTTAGGGAATTGTTGGTGTGGCATTAGCTGGACTTCTAAGCCGCTCATATTTGTTTGTTGTGACATTTTCTTTAATGTGTGCTCAGGTCTGGTTGTTTGGAAGTCCAAGTGGAAATCAGTTTTCCTGATGAGAATGGTCATCTACAAATTATTCAGATTTATACAAATAAGATGAAAGATAATTCTTTTCTAGCACCAGATATCAACTTGCAAGAGCTTGGTATGTTGTAATTCATACTTAAGATTTTAGAAAAATTGCATTAGATGCAATTGTAAGCTAGCTGCTCTGATCTCTTAACTTTTAACTATGTTTTTTAGAAAAATTGCAGCATCAAAGGCCAAAAGAACTATTTTTTTAACTAACTTTTAAGTTAACTGCTCTGACCTCTTAGCTATTTTCATAATCCGACAACCCATTGGTAAGTAGACGGGTCACAGTTTCCATACGTCGTATCATTCAATTACATGCATTCTTAATCCTTGGGTGTAATACTGTAATTAGTCTCCTACTTATTTAAGCAATTTCTTTCGATAGGTAATGTGTTGCCACGTATGCAACTGTAGCTCATTTGTTAGAACCAGTGAAGTTCAAGGTGTTTTTGTATCTAACTCGATGTATATAGCCTGTTATTATTCCCCACTTCCGCACGACATGTAAGTAATGTATATCTTAAATGATTTTTAAACTTTTGTATTGATCATAGATAAATTAAAATAGCTAGATTATCTATTTTTGAAGTAACCTTTTTAATTATTATATTGTATGGAGATGTGTTGCATCTTATATCATGAAAGTTACTCAAAAGATTGACTTCTTAAGATACTTATTAGTTTCATACACGGAAAATTGTTTCTTTGCCTATGCATAAAATAAATAATGAAGCAAAAGTAGAGCTGCAAGTGCAAATCTGAACCCATATCTGCAATAACTTACTGTATCGAAAAAATTTAAGCATTACTTGATTATTCTGATAATGTACAGAAATAAATGGGGAACTGCTACGTGCCACATCAAAATGGATGTAATGATTCTAAGGGATGTCAAAGTGAGGTAATGAGGTATGTATACAGTGTAACTGGTATATATGGAGGTGTTTGGGATTATATCTGTTTATTGTGTCATAAAATTAGTTGTTTCAGATAACAACCAAGCACTTAGAACTCCTTATTAGCTTATAAAGCGTAGGATAATAAAGTGTGTCGTATTGGTGCATATAGCAGTGAGTAGGAATTGGTGTAAGTTGCAGGTGGGTTTTGAAATGTTTAATTTGTGAGTATGCGTATGATAATAAGGTGTCTACTGTGACTTTAGTGAAAGGTGCTTAAGACAAGTTTAAGGGACGCATCCTTATCGAAATGGATCAGTTGACATTTTTGAAACCATATTATAGTAGACAGGTTTTGCATATAGTTTTAGACATTCACAGATCAAATTGGGTTACGGGTCAGATTGCATATACTGTAATTAAGATGGCAATTACAATCCCGTCCAGTCAGACTTAATTTAATAAAATGGGTCAAACTCCACTAAGACTCTAAGACTAACAGATTGCATATTGACAAGTCAACATGTCAAATGGTTCAGTTGAGTTAAACTTGATATTGGCTAAAATGCATGCAGTATAGCTAGACTAAAATTAAGATGTCATAGGGATTAAAATGGTTCAGACTGCATTAAACGGGTCAGATTGCTTTTGATTAATAGTAAAAACTACATTCAATTCTAAAGGATCATATTTCAGATTTAATGAAACAGATCTATTGTTGTAAACCTATCAACGCAAGACAACTCAAGAATACCTATACTATTGCGTATGATAACACGAGCATTATAAACTTATGGGCTAAAATGCATGCAGTATCACCAAAGCACATAATGGCAACATAACGTAGACCTTTCGCCTCTTAAAGTACTGGAACGCCTTATAGCATTTGATAAAAAAGACCGCCGTTCAGCTGAAGAGGTATGTTACCAAAATTTCAACCCTTTAAGATATGAACGGTGTGGTTTGCCTTATGTTTTATTCCTAATGGAGCCAATGGAGATAAAGAACTAACCTCAAGGTGTTCATGAGGGTTAGTTTTTCTTAGGCACAATAAGGTGCAATAATACCTATTTAAGGGGAAGTAATAGGTTTGTGCCTCATGAGAAGCCCCTTTTAAAAATCACGCCTGGCCGAAGTATTTTTTTGGTTCAACTAAGGTCCTCTGATTTGTATAATGATGCTTTTAAAATAATGTTTCGTATGACTATTGAAGTGTTGTTTTTATGATTTTCAGTTGCTAAAGTTGATTTCAAGTATTGGAGATAATAGTGGAACTGCAGCAACAGATCCTACAGTTATTATGTCTTGAGTTTAACAACCTTCGAATGCTATTGACGTGATGTTTTTATGATTTTCAGTTGCTAAAGTCGATTCCAAGTATTGGAGATAATAGTGGAACTGCAGCTACAGATCCTACAACCTAATGTGATTTTAAGCCAAATAATTAGTAACGAGTGAAGATAATATAGAGCTGTTGTATGTCTTACATGGTCAAGAAGGTGTAGTTACACAAGAAAGCGGGGCACCTACGAGTAAAAATCGTCGTCTAATGTTGATTAAAAAACTACTTACACCATTCTTCTTCACTTTGTTAACAGGTTCAATTCTACAAAAATAGGGTCAGGAATAATTACTGTTACATTTATGCACATTGTAATGTGATTGTTTAGCTATTTGATTATCTGAATACGATTAGTTTAGATGATGTAATGGGACGGTGATAGTTTATATTTTGTGGTTTCGATGTGGTCGTAGAAGATTATAGGCCAAAGAGAATAAGTAAGGAAAATACCCCAAAACCCAATAATGGTTCCTCGACCGGAAAGAAGAAATATGTCAGAAAAAAGCCGATTGAAAAATCGAGTGAAACACCAACTGGGGAGGCAGTGAGAGTTGCGATAGATCTGACCACATATGAACAAACTAAGAAATTGTGCAATAGAATCATTAAATTTGACGAGGTTAAGAAAGGGACCTAAGTAATAATGGAAAGTAAAAACTAGGTGAAACTGAGATGCCAAACCCTAGAGAAGCTCTAGGGATTCAAACAGATTTATGCAGACATCTGATCATTTGCAGAATGCCAAAAAAGAAAAAGAAAACTGATACTACTTCCACGCTGGCGAATGGCCTGATTTCATTTGCTGGAATGACAGATGGTGGAAATAAACAACATAGATACACCACATCCCATACCCTAAGATAACAGCTACTGTATGTAAGCTCACTTTTTAATTACGTAAGTCTAACTATAAACAATCATTGACTCATGATTCTATCAAGGCTTAAGGATTGCACATTTGCACAGCTAAAAGTCCCATTCATAAAAATAAAAACAACAATACAACATCTTATAATTTTTTCAAATCCAAAGATAGATACGATGTACCACGTAATATTTAAAAAGCAATAAGTGATTGTCGGGTCTTATCGGGTTGACCCGATAACACGATAGCATTATTTAGTTAACCCTAAATTTTTTATCAACAATATTTATAAGTCTCAAATTAAAAATAACAAAAAAAGATCTTATTTAAAAAAAAAAAAAAAAAAAAAAAAAAAAAAAAAAAAAAAAAAAGTGTACGTCAACATCCCATTTTCTTAAATTTTTTAAACGTAAACAAATACTATAACAAAATTAAATAAAATTGACATCCTTAAAAATAATTTTTCGTTAACTGACACAATATAAATTATATATTAAAACACAACTTCAATCATCTTAAAATATAGATGCTGAGTACTTCAGGTTGCAAGTTAAATTTACCTTATAATTACACTGCAATAGTAATCATTCATCCATTCAAATCTTAACGAAACAAAGGTCTCATTTGCTTTCCTTTAGTTAAACCTTTGACCTTCAATATTATGAGCAACTCTGTAAAAATGTTGAATTAGGAAGTCTGTGTGAAGTAAACTTCATTATTGAGAAACTATTTATATAATGATCTGAACCGTAAGCATGTTAGTAATGAGTTTAGAATAAAACACATGAATCTCTACAAATAAGATGAACTTTAAATAAAAACCAATAAAAATAGTAAAAGATAAAAGAAGCCACACTCTCATATTCGATAAACCTATATTTCTTTTTTGTTCTAAATCCATTCAATATATAATTAAATTAAAATATAAAATTACAAGTCATGCCCGCCCATCGGGCGGGCTTCGATATACTATGCTCATTGTACTATGCATTAGACTTATTTTCAATCGATATACTTGTTGTGTGTAGTATATCAGCATTGTGGTTTAAAAATCACTTTCACAAGCAAAGGCCTATGGAGTTAAATGAAATTCAGGTAACTCTTTGAATAACTTCACAGGACTCAAGGCAATCCATCCGTACACAAGCAGGAACAAGTTCTAATTGATCGTGTACAAATAACAAACACGACCAGTCAACAACACAAGTTTATTTAGTTATTATTTTGAATATTTTGCTTACTAAGTGTTAATAGAGACTTTGAAATCAACAATTATGGAGCCTTTTCTTGAAGGGTTTAGAATAACAATACTTGAAGAAGGGTTGGATGAAGCTACACAATAACATTCATCAAGTATAGTTAACATTCATCAATTAACATTCATCACGTATACTTAACATTCATCAAGTATAGTTAATATTCATTAATTAACATTCATCAAGTTAACATTCGTATGTGCCCTCTCAACAATATTAACATTCATCCATTCATCAATTAACATTTAAATGTTTGCTCTCAACAATATGAATGAAATGAAAGTAATTGCTACGAGTAGTATGCTTTCATAATGAGAGGAAGGTTGCTATGGGTACATGGATCATGGTTCATGGTTCATGGTTAACATTCATCAGGCCTATGTAACATTCATCAAGTAAACATAAAAATAAGTCAATGATAACCAACATCATTAAACATAATTTCACGATAATTAAAACCATACGAATTATCATTATAAGTCATGCCCGCCCCTTGGGCGCGCTTTGAAGTCTAGTATATATATATATATATATATATATATATATATATATATATATATATATATATATATATATATATATATATATATATATATATATATATATATATATATATATTGATGAGGCGAAAAATGATCCGTTTTTAGGGGGTCATTTAAGCCCGAATCCGACTTTATTTGATCAAATATTGCCCTAAATCGTTCCTTTTGTGATTTTAGGTACTTGGAGAGTGAATTCTGGAAAAGAAGCCATTTTGGACGTTTTTGGAGCATAAAAGTGAAGAAAACGGCAAAGTACCAATTTTCCATGCTGAAGACACTAGGTGACGGCGTCAAGAGTTACACCTGACGGCGTCAGATAGCAAGAATAAAATACCATAGGTGGTGACGGCGTCAAAAGCCATCCTGACGGCGTCAAAAGTCCCAAGAATAAAATACCGTAGGTGGTGACGGCGTCACACAGGCCGTCACAAGGAGTTCAAGGCCGTCCGAGGAAGAATTTGGCGGCGAGGTGACGGCGTCACAAGCTTGTCTTGACGCCGTCAGACCAGTTTTCCTATATATAGTTTTCTAGTTTTTTCATTAAAAAGAGAGAAGTTTTGGAGAAACCCTAAAGACGAATTTGGGTGAACTTTTACAGGTTTTTCAAGGGTTCCAAACCCTTGATACCTTGCATTGTAATTGAGATAAGTATTCTTCTAATTCAATCAATATGTCTATGTGTTGGTTGTCTATATCTTGTTCTTGTCTCAATTCAATTATGCTAGGCTAGATCTCTCTTGTGTTTGCTTAGATCTAATGAAACCTAGATATTGATTATGTGTTGATTACTTGTTTATTCTTGTTGTGGATGAATGATTTTATATGTTAGGCTTAAGAAAACTGGCAGATCTCCAAATGGTAACATGCTTGAACGTCTTAAGAAACATGAACCGAGGCGTACTAGGTCTTTATTAGTTGTATTTAATGCATGAGCCACTGTTTACAATCCCTATAGTTGTGCTGGGTCATGGTGTAGGAGGAGATAAGAACTCATAGAATTGGGGAGTTATGTATGCCACCCCATGAATGGTATTAAGGAATACAATCCGTCATCCATGCAATTATAACAAGTAATTAACACGTAAAAGATATCTAGGGAGTAATGAAGTCTAAGTAAACACATTTTCTCCAATTACTGCTCACAACCTTAGTATAATTAGTTTATTTTCATTTTTAGTATTTTATTTTGATTGCATCTTAGCTTTGGGTTAGTTGATTAGCAACTAATTCCGCCCACTCCTTCAAAACCCGAGATTTTACTTGCTTTCATAAAAACATAAAAATACAAAAATAATCATCCCTCACCTTTAGAACTAGTAAATTAGGCTTTCTAATCCTAGCGACACTATTCCTAAGCTGAACGATCAATCCCCCGGTACTTGTCACTATACTATACTACAACGATCAGGTACACTGCCTGGTGGGGGTTGTAAGCTTCTCGAGATCCCTCGAGAGGTAAAGCAAGGTGCGATTCCCACGCATCATATATATATATATATATATATATATATATATATATATATATATATATATATATATATATATATATATATATATATATATATATATAAACACTTACAAACTTGGTTCAGAAACATTTTTGCAAGTAAATATTCGACACGTAAAGCTATTGTACATTCTTGAGAAACTATTGTGATACAAAAAAACAAATAGAGTGATATATCAATGGCATAACAAAGTAAAGACACTCACAATTGCTTGTCTAGTTAATGAAATAAGGAAATAAGGACTTAAATAAGCTACCCAAGCACCATCAAACATAACTGCTATAGGCATTTGTTTCATTTCTCTATGGCGTTCCATGGTGTTGAAAAGCTTCAACAAATTTGCTATCATTTAGACAAACTGTAGGTGGTTCACAGTGAAAAATGTTAAGACAATAGCTCATCTAATCAAACAGGCTCACTTCATTTCATCTACCTTCTTTGTGGAATTGTCATCTTGCATAAAGAAAAACATTCGCACTCAGCTTTGAATGGCCAAAACTAACCTAAACAATTAAATGATGCAACCACATATCTCATTTTCTGTTGCTGTTGGAAATTTCATAGTATCCGCGAGTAATGTTCCCGAGTAAGGCTAATATCGAGTAACATTCCTGCTACTACATTAGCAATCGCGATTCCTACAAAAAATTAGATATTACACGTGAGTTTAAAATCGTTATATGCATTATACTAATATCACTAAATATGCCTTAAATTACACCCTTTTAAATAATAGTATTATGCATACCTGGGTCGCTGCTATTCATAGCTTTATAATGGTGATTGGCAAACAGCAACTATAAGGTCCATTCTAATTTACTTAACCTGTTTGCACTGCAAGTTGCGTAGTCCGAATCCACCATATAACAAAACCTATAAATATTGATTGTTTGTATGTAAACACATAGTACTTACAATCTTTGACATCTCCTCTACTTTTTCATTTGCGGCATAACAATACTGCTTGGTTGATGAATTGAGGAGTTTACTGTCCTACCATCTCTAGATAGACCTCTTAAAGTTTGAGTAACAAAAAAAGCTGAAGCACTGCCAAAAACAAATAACCAAAGCATAGTTAATCGCTTAATAATTTATTATCCAGTGATTCTTAACAAAAACAGGTGGCAAGTCTAATCTGGTTATGGTGTGTGCTGTTGTATCTGTTTGATAACGGGTAAAATATTAACAGTAGCCAGTAGGTAAAAACGGAACAAGACTAAAGGTTATACTCGCAAAAGATTTCTTTTTAAATGCTTAGAGCTTTCTAAATCTTGTATCTTCAAATGATTAAATTATCGTACTTGCAATAATATACTACTAATCATTTTAAATTACATGTTATGCATTAAAACTTTTTTGGTTCTTATTTGAAAGGTTAAGTATTGGTGTACCTGTCAAGACCGCTTGTTGGTTCGTCGAGAAAAAGCAATCTCGGTCTCATCAAGATTTCAAGGGCAATACTAACTCTCATTTTTTGCCACCACTAATACCACGCAAGTGCCATATCCCAATAACTGTATCGGCACAATCTTGCAGACCCATTTCTACAATAGTACTGTCGACCAATGCTCGTTTATCAGACCATGGCATCTTATCAGGGAGGGTTAGTATTGTTGAGTATGAGATTGTTTCACGGACAGTGAGTGTCCCAATTAGATTATCGCCTTGTGTCACATAAGCCTGAAAATCCAATGGCATCCTTTGACAATGATACAAATTAACTTACACTGAATAACACTTATTTAATGACATAATAACTTCATCGAAACTTTACTTAACAAAACAACCTAATTCAAAACCCTAAATCAAACAAATCAAATAAAAGTAAACCATACCTACATAAGCTACTTCCATATATCTAATTTCAACAGCCTACAACGAAAACCTCGATGCCGATCATCCCTGGATCTTGTTTGTGAATTAGGTATGATTTTGTGTTTGTTGAGATTGTTCCAGAGGGGTCTTGTTCTAGCGTCTTCCTCGAGGGTTCATCATTTATTAACGTTTGTTAAATGGGCCGAACATAAGAATGGATCACTGCTAAGAAACAGGCAACGAAAATGGGCCGCGGATACTGTTCATAGAACGGCGTCGTTTAGAATGCTATTTAATATATATAGTAATTTGAGCACAAGCTTGTATAATACGTCACAAGTCAAGTTCGAGCCAAAGACATAGGTACGGAACAAGTTGACATGGCTTTTTCGCATTACAAAAAAAATAAAAATAAAATAAAAATAATAACTTGAGAATATAATTGAGCAGAAACTATTATCATAGAAAAGAGTTCTTTAGTCACCTTGTTTTTTTAGGTAATAACACTTAACACATTCGATTAAGGAAAATGAGCTACAAAATTACGGTAAGAAATGCAAATTTTTTGCCATTATGTAAACTAAGGGTTCGTTTGTTTTAATGATAGGTTCGGATTGGGTTTATGATTATTAAAAAGAATATAATCCTGCATGCAAACTACAAATATATATATATATATATATATATATATATATATATATATATATATATATATATATATATATATATATATATATATATATATATATATATATATATATATATATGAAAACAATTACGGATGAGTCATATTTACACGTTTTTTTATTATAATTGTGTACAATGTCGGGAAAGTCACCTACTCATAAGAATTTTGTAGAAACGTTTGTGTAAGTAAGGAGATGATTTGCACATGTATTATTTTCATTGATACACACTATTGTAGAAGTTGTAGTAGCAGAATAAAAATATGATACAACTGTAGAATGCATGACTTGATGTGTCCCAATAAAAAAAACAGTGATTAAATACTTTTTGGAACCCATTTCCTCACTTCAAACTATTGTTATTTCAACAATTGTATGTCTCAAATTAAAGAGGCTTCAAACAAACACACTTTAAGTCTATTTTTACATGTTTTGTTGTAAATTAATCCATAGCTTGTGATAGATATAACTGACTTGTTGCATGGAAATGACCACATAGTAAAGGTGAGACATAGACGATCATATTATGCAATCTCTTTAACAAGTCATTGGAAAAATGGAACACCTAACATTCTTCAAATTAAGAACCAACAACTGATGTTAGCACAGAACTATAATGATGTAAATGTACATCACATATAGGCCTAATCAGATTGGCCTTAGTGTTGGCCAGGTAGGCGACAACCTAAGGCAGCAAATAGGGAGGGGGCATCACTTTGTAAGTCCATATTACACTAGACTAGGTTCATTTTTACAAGCCCATGTAACTTTGTTTACTTTCAAGCCAAAAAGACTACGATGGACCTTATACTTTTATCAACTGCAAATCAAAAAATCATGGGATATGGGATTATGAGAATTTCCAGTTACCTCACAATTTGACAAAATCACGATCATATCAACAGTAAAAATAAAAATAAAAAATAAAAAAATAAAAATAAATAAAATGTACATAATATGCGATCGAGGCAAATAACAGTAGATCAATGAATCATTATTCTCTTGAATCTTTTCATCTATATGTGAACTAATCAGGTGATATTAACCCATAGTTCATCCTTATATATTTTGTTGTTGTTGGTATCTTGCTATTATATTAGATAATTTACGCTAGAAACTGTCATGTTGCATCGTTCACAACCGTCGGGTATTGGACTCGTAAGCTAACACTTGTCTATGATGAATCACTTGAGGTAATTTACTTATTGCAGTCGGTTATATTGCATATGTATATGTATATGTATATGTATATGTATATTTGTCATCAACTATTTTTTTAGATATATGTATCTGCTTTGTTTAGAGTGTTGGGCTTATGCAACGACATAGTGATGAGGCGAAAAATGATCCATTTTTAAGGGGTCATTTTAAGCCCGGAATTGAATTTATTTGATCAAATATTGCCCTAAATCGTTTCTTTTGTGATTTTAGGTACTTTTGGAGTGAATTCTGGAAAAGGAAGCATTTTGGACATTTTTGGAGCATAAAAGTGAAGAAAACGGCAAAGTCTTAATTTTCCTTGCTGGGAACAGTACCTGACGGCGTCACAAGCTTCTTAATGACGGCGTCAAGAGGAAAAACAAGAGGTGAAAAGGATGGAGTCCATGACGGTCCAGAATGTTTTTGCACTAGGGCATGACGGCGTCACCATAGGCCGTCATGGCCCCTTAACACGTGACAACCCAGAGGAGAAATGGTATTGACGGCGTCAGATCTGGATCTAGGCAATCCGATTTTATTATGGGCGGCGGGTTGACGGCGTCAGAATTTTCTTCTTAATGCCGTCACCTTGGAAAATCTATATATAGTTTTGTAATTTTCATTCATTAAGAGAGGAAAATTTTAGGAACGACTTGGAGAAACCCTAGCACGATTTTTACAGTATTTTCAAGGGTTTTCACCCCTTGAATCCTTTCATGTTCAATTAAGATAAGTATCATTTCAATTCATTCAATATGTCTATGTGTTGTTTGAATATATCTTACGCTTGTCTTGATTTTAACATGCTAGGCTAGATCTCTTGTGTGTTTGCTTAGATGTAGTGAAACCTAGATGTTGATTATGGGTTGATTGCTTGTTTATAGTTGTTACGGATGAATGATTTCGATGTTAGACTTAAGAAAACTGGCAGACTTCTATTGTGTAACTTGCTTGAACGTCTTAAGAAACATGAACCAATGCGTACTAGGTTTTTATGGTTGTATTTAATGCATGAGCGAATTCTAATGATCCCATGTTAGGAGCTTCTTGCAGGCTCGACATAGGAGTGAAGTAGGAGCTTATAGAGATGGGGAAGTACGTACGCCACCCCACGATTGGTATTAAGGAATATAACCCGTCATCCACGCAACTGTAACAAACTATCAACCTGTAAAAGATATCTAGGGAGTAATGAAATCTAAGTAAACACAATTTTCCCATTCATTGTTCACACCACTAGTTTAATTAGTTTAATTTACATTTTTACTATTTTATTTTGATTGCATCTTAGTTATTGGGTTAGTTGACTAGCAACTAATTCCGCCCAATCTTCCAAAACCCAATATTTTACTTGCTTTTATAAAAATATAAAAATACAAAAAGAATCATCCCTCACCTCTAGACCTAGTTTTTAGGCTTTCTAATCCTAGCGACACTATTCCTGAGTTGAACGATCAATCCCCCGGTACTTGTCACTATACTATACTACAACGATCAGGTACACTGCCTGGTGGGGGTTGTAAGCTTCTCGAGAGGTAAAGCCTGGTGCAATTCCCACGCATCACATAGTGATCCTTTGTACCAGCTGGAAGCTTTAGAATTTGCTCGAAGAATAGCAATTGAAAAGGAAATTGAAAGCATAGAAGATATACCACAACCAAACGCTATTTTTTATTAAAGCTCTAAATTCATTATTTATCCAACCCTCCTTGGTATAAAAGTAAGAGATTCCTCTTTCCATTCCTGTAACGTTCATTGAAATATTTCGTTTTGTCAAGTTAAAAAGAGTTAATGTATTGTTTTTCTTCTCATTTTCATTATGGTAGATCGTAAATCTGCACACGAATTAAGTTGCAAGAATTATAGGAAAGGTGGAAAACAACAAAAGATTTTTAAGCATTGCCTTGTTGCAAGAATCCTTCGCAGAGCCTACTTTATTATGTTGTGCTTTCAAAGAGCACCGTATTTTTATGTACAAGTATATCAGTTGGTTGTTTTTTCTCACTCTACGTGTTTATTATATTTTGAAATCAAATTTAGTAGTTACCTTTTGTGAGTTTGCTCACGTGAATTGCATATGTATGTTGTAGTCGAAAAAGGAACCTGATGATACAACCAAGGGTTGTCTATAGTGAGAAGCCTACACTTGATGCACTTGTGGCCGTGTCAGATATATGAAAGTCTGTGACAACATCACTTCTGGAGAATGTTTGCTATTAGACGTCCTGTTGTTGGGTTGGCTTATGTTGTTGGTGTTAATATTCTACTTAAGATAGATATGTTTCAAGTATTGATCGCTTTAGATAGTTTCTACATTTAAGAGGAAATTTCTGACTGCAGATAGATATATAATGGTTTCGAGCTTAAATATTACATTATTTGATATTTCTTGCAGGTGCATTGCAGGTAAGTACAACAACATGTCACGTAAGACCATCTTTACAATGCCACTTTGCTATCCTAAACAGGCAAAAAGTAGTCCACTTCTTAGCAACTTTACAACGCCACTCTATTGTCCCAAACATACACAATGCAGTCCACTTCTCAACAACTTTACAACTCCACTCTGCTATTGTGACAACTGGCAAATTAGGGAGCCATTTTGAAAACCCGCATTACGTAAAAGTTCGTTTATAAATTTATATTTGAAATTTTATTCGTAACGAACTTGTAAAACCTATATTATGGTTGATTATATTTTAAAATCTTTATGAGATTTGAAGATTTATTTCAATGATTTGATATGGAAATACATGTGGTGATTTATTTTGAAATTCTCATTTGGCACTACGTTGACTCCGACACTAGGATAACCTAACTAAAATTTTATGTCTTGAGTTTACGGATTCGAATATATATATATATTTATTTATGGAACGTCTCGTGAGATATTAAATGTTTTGAAACGAGTTACGGGTTTTGGTCCGTGTATTTTACACCTAGCCACCTTAACCTTAAAGGTTAATAATACCTTTATTATTATCAAAGTATTACTATTATTATTATTGTTGGAGTAAAAGAAAGAAAGAAAACAAAAAAAATAAAAATGAAAAGAGTAAAACTACAAATCGTCCTTGTGGTTACTGTCACCTCACACCACACAAACACAAACCAAAAGTATTACTCCATCCTCTCTCATCTTCCTCTCTTACTAACCCTAGCCGCCACCCTCATCTCACCGCCACCATCACACCGCCGATCCCACAACAAAACCGCCACCACCATATTGTTTATCATCTTTTTCTCATTCTTTTGACATATAACACGCGCCATAAAACCCATCCTAACACCACGAATCTTTTCAAATCCGATTCTATTATTATTGTTTTCACTAGATCCGCGAGCTCCAAGGTTCAAGAAGGTGAGAATACGCGTTTTACGCGTGGGTTTGACTAAGCCGAGTCAAACTCGGATTAACTTGTAATGGGGTTTAAAGCTACATGATTCTTTTAAAGATTTTGATAAGAAAAATAAATCGGTATCCATTTTGGTGTGGTTTTGACTCGGATTTGTATAAATCCTTGTTAGGGTCTTGCTTGGATTGATTATATGGTTGAGTTTGGTTGTTTTTGGGTTCATGTCGCGAACCTAGGAGCCATTTGGCTCGGTTTTGGTTCGAGGGAAATCAAGCCGAGACCCCTTTGGGCTCGTGCCTTATGTTTTCTTTTGGATCTGAGGTTTGCCGTGACCCACTTGGGTCCGACAATGGTTAAGTTTGTTTCCAGTTACTAACATTCTTCATTTTTCTTTTGATATGGTTATCTACTTGTTGTAATATTTTCTTTTTGGTCAAAGTATTTTGTTGACTGTAGATGATATTTATCATTGTTGATGTTGTGGTATATTGATATTGGTATTGTTGTGATCCTTTGTTTTGGCCGAATACTTTGGAATGGTCGAGACCATTGTGGTCTCGACAATGGATATATTGTGATTATTGAGGAGTTGTTGACGAATGGTAAATGTGGGGACCGATTGTGAGACGGTCACTTAGAATGACGGAGATAGGTTAGTCGGGTGTCGTAGTCGGACCCTATTGTTGTAGCACGTGTTTTGGGAATTGTTGGACGGATATTGATTACTTGGTTTGACTTGATTATTATTCTTATTTTGGACTTGGACTATGAGCCGAGAGTGATGACTCGGACATGTGACCATTTCGTATGACTCGATAAATATTTATAATCAAACGCAAATAATAAAACTCGTAATAATATTATTGGTAATATAAACGTTTATATAAATATATAGACGTGAATAACGTATATATAAATATATAAATGCGTATATTAAAAATAAAATGATCACGAGTAATATTATAACAATAACGTGACAATAAATATTATACTATGAAAGTAGTGTAATAATATCGGAAGCGTTATTATAATTAAACACTATAAACAATGACAAAATCTTTAACGTTGAATAATTATATTTAATAAAATAATCTATTTTAAATAAACGAGAAAAACTATCGAGTTATACGGAGTCGTGGTCACTTGAGTCCAAGTGGATTATATTATTTGTGACGTTCGTGTTGTCACGGATATATGACGATTAATACATTCACTTTCGATAACTACGTAACTTATTTAATCGACGGGTTAAATAAGAGCTATTTAGTTATTTAAATTGAGTATATTAATGGGCATCGTATCCTACGACGCCCATAGGTTGTGGTATGTGTACGAGATTAATGAATTACTAAGTATCTCGTGAGGTTACCAAATTGATGAATTTGGTAAGCTTGACGGCATAATTTAGAAATTTATTAAACTTTGATATATACCATATAGTACTTTATGTGCAATATGACTTAGGATTTGGGTATAATCTTGGAGTGATATATTAAGTAAATAAATATGAGAGATTACCAAATCGACGGATTTGATAAACTTGGATGATTTATTTAAATAATATATTGGGCTAATATTAGACCTATAGATTGTTTTATTATCCTTTTTGTTGTGACTTCTTGGTTTGAGTTGTGTCGACCCACCACCCGTATGGATACCAAACGTCAAACTCCAAACTAATATGAAATAATACGAGAAATGGATTTTCGGAAGTAAAATGGAATACGTTCGGGTTTGGGAATATTTAATTTTGAGGAAATGATTTCTGAAGGAGTTGATATTGTTAGGTAGTGCCGAGTCCGTAGTTGTCGTCTTTTGAGTTACTATACATCTTACTTCTACCGATTTCTTCTTGCTGATTTCTGGACTTGAGGTGAGTCATAGCCCCACTTTTTACTCTTGAACTATGTTTTCAATACTTGGGGTGAGAAACGTGCAAATTATTTTATGTGGACTATTATCGCTTTTATATTCTTTTTAAAACTTGCTATGCGTATGGACTAGGATGAATTGTCAACTTTAGTCACATAGTTCGTGTGTACTATTCAAGGTTGGCTTATTTAGATACTATAGTGTGCACTTATAGGTTATTAATACTTCGGAGGTTATCCGAGTATTTATGATATTACGGGGGGTACCCGTGTATCTAGCTTGTAGCGGAGGGTATCCGCAGGCTTATTACGGAAGGTATCCGTGTGTTTATGATGGAGCGGAGGGTATCCGCAGGTTTTTAGTGAATCCCTAGTCTAGCTAGCAAGCGTTTTGCGTATGTGTCCACTATATTGAGTTATGAATTTTAACCTATGATCTCACCAGCGAAAGCTGACTTTTAGCACGTTTTCTCAGGTAATTAAGTGATGATTTGGATGCTTGGATTGGAAGGCTTGGCAATGGCACCTGGTTTATGGATCTATTTTTCTAAAACTCTGATATTTAATTGTGGACCTACGTTTATTTCTTTTGGGCCTGACTCTGAATGAATGTTGGGATAAATGTAAACTTTAAAACCCCGTTTTGGTTGTGTTTTCTTATGTTTACTTTATCTCGTTCTTTTACGTCTTGTGTTGGATACCAATCCCCGTAGCACCCCGAAAGCTTGTTGAGTCTTCCGTTGTACCAAATTTTGGGGGTGTTACAGCTATCCCAAACAGGCAGTTGCACCCAGATCATAGACACCTTAAAACATCAATTTTCATTCCCTGCTGCACACTACACCTCACAAACCAACAACATCTGAGCAGCCATGAAACCCAAACGCCTACTGACAATCTTGATAGCACATTGATATAAATTCAACCATCTGCACCAATATTACGTACAAAACATGTAGATATTCAACCAAAAACAAAGCTTGTGCATCTTACGGGTTCGTAAAACCTCGTTATATTAAACTTTTGGTAGAAACACATTCTAAACACATATACCACCTCTTTATTAAATGTTACAAAAGTCTTAAAATTAAGACATGCAATATATTAAGCTTTTGGTACAAATAAATTAAACACACATCTCAAAATCTTAAAATCAAGATTACAACATTAAACACACTAATTAATGTTATTTTTAAAACACCCCTATAATGAAAAATACATGTTATTATATACATTGTAAAAAAAAAAAAGAAGCTTTATATAGTTTATATGCTAACAAGTTGATGGTACATATGATTTTGTAAACCGGAATCCGGAGACGCTATTGGTTCGGCTAGCCAATAAAAGCCGTTCAAAACGAAACGGGAGAGGAATAGTCGGAACTAATAAAAATGGGTGAACTGGGTCGGACTGAGATCAATTTTCTTTTCCTCCGGATAATTAATTCGTCAGTGTTATTTTGTTGACTCCTAAATCACATGACCGCTGCAATGCACGGGTACTTTTAGGTTGGAACGAAGCAACCGTGATTTTTTACAAATAAAACTCAAATCGAATTGTGGGAAACTTGTTTTTCCTTCTTTTATTATTACTTTTTTTGTGGTTTTAGTTAAGCGAAAAAGATATTAAATACTTTAAAGATTTTATTTTTTTATTATTATTATTTTTAACAAGGCTTACTTTAAGGTTGAAAAGAAGGAAATAAGCAAGACACAAACATTTCTTACAACAAAGACCACCTTCACACTAGTGTCACTCACTCATCTGCCGCCACCGCCACGTGTACATCGCTGCTTTCATCTGTGAGTTTCAGATCCTTCATTTTGGTTGTTTTTCGAAATTATATGATTTATGATGTTGTTAAGTTGTTAGGGCTTTGTTGTTATTGTTTGTGTGTCCTAATCTGCGCAGTGACGTAGTTAAGATTTAGTTTATGGGTGGGCCGAAGAAATTATACATGTCAATGAGTGTTATAAGAAACCGTTAAAACAAAATTAAGTGTAAAAAAAATGCTTAAAACAATATGTATCGTCTATTTCATATCAAAATTGAATAGCATATGTTGATATGAATTGCTTATGATAATTAGAATTTGAATTTATTTGATCAAATATTGCCCTAAATCGTTCCTTTTGTGATTTTAGGTACTTTGGGAGTGAAATCTGGAAAAGGAAGCAATTCGGACGTTTTTGGAGCATAAAAGTGAAGAAAACGCCAAAGTCTTAATTTTCCTTGCTGGGAACAGTAGGTGACGGCGTCAAGAGTAAATTCCATGACGACCCAGTACAGAATGGACGGCGTCACGAAGTAGGGCGTCAAGAGTAAATATCATGACGGCCTGGAAATGCCTAATACATGACGGCGTCAAAAGTAGATCAAGGCAGTCCGAGAAATATTTTGGCGGCGAGGTGACGGCGTCACAAGCTTTGTCTTGACGCCGTCAGACCCTATTTCCTATATATAGTTTTCTAATTTTCACATTAAAAAGAGAGAAGTTTTGGAGAAACCCTAAGTACGAACTTGGTGCGAATTTTATAGGATTTTCAAGGGTTCTAAGCCCTTGATACCTTTCATGTGTAATTAAGATAAGTATTCTTTTAATTCAATCAATATGTCTATGTGTTGGTTGTCTATATCTTGTTCTTGTCTTAATTCCATCATGCTAGGCTAGATCTATCTTGTGTTTGCTTGGATCTAATGAAACCTAGATGTTAATTATGTGTTGATTACTTGTTTATATTTGTATTGGATGAATGAATTCGATGTTAGGCTTAAGAAAACTGGCAGACTTCCAATTGGTGACATGCTTGAACGTCTTAGGAAACATGAACTGATGTGCACTAGGTTTTATTGGTTGTATTTAATGCATGAGCCACTGTTTATAATCCCTATGGTTGTGCTGCGCATGGTATAGGAGGAGATAAGAGCTCATAGGATTGGGGAGTTAAGTGCGCCACCCCATGAATGGTATTAAGGAATACAATCCGTCATCCACGCAACTATAACAAGTAATTAACGTGTAAAAGATGTCTAGGGAGTAGTGAAATCTAAGTAAACACATTTTCTCCACTTATTGCTCACAACCTTAGTATAATTTAGATTATTTTCATTTATAGTATTTTATTTTGATTGCATCTTTAGTATTGGGTTAGTTGACTAGCAACTAATTCCGCCCAAATCCTTCAAACCCGAGATTTTTACTTGCTTTCTAAAAAATATAAAAATACAAAAAGAATCATCCCTCACCTTTAGAACTAGTATTTAGGTTTTCTAATCCTAGCGACACTATTCCTAGCTGAACGATCAATCCCCCGGTACTTGTCACTATACTATACTACAACGATCAGGTACACTGTCTGGTGGGGTTTGTAAGCTTCTCAAGATCCCTTGAGAGGTAAAGCCTGGTGCGATTCCCACGTATCAAGTTTTTGGCGCCGCAGCCCGGGAAATAGTTATTGTCTAGGTTAGAATCTCTTTTTATTAGGTCTACTTGCTAGATTCCTTTCTAGTAAGATTTTATTTTTTATTTTTAGGTCTTCTTTAGTCTATCTTTTTCTTTGTGTCCTTTGTTCGTAAACTATTTCGATGGATAATAATAACATTGATCGTTTGATTCCTGTTATTCGTGTTTTTCATCGTAGGATTTTCCAAATGCCCGCCCCACTCCCTTTAGTGGAGAATGAGAACCCACCTAACCTCTCGCCCAACCACCACTTTGACAATAATTCTGAGTTAGAGGAGTCTGATCATGATGATGACCGTAGGGCTAGCCCCTTTTACTATTCAGACTCCGACGATGATCTTGATGATGGTGATGTGATTAATGAGGATAGAATGGAAGAGGAAATAAACCCTCTTAGGTATGTCGACCCTAGAACTAGGATTGAGTGTGATAGTTCATTTAACATGCAATTTCCTTGTAAGATCGGATTTAAGAACTTTAACGCCTATCTTAACTCATCTCTTCCAATGAACGTAATATCGCATAATGAATACAATAAAATCATGGTAGAAGAGTTAGAATACAAAAGAGAAAACATTATTGCTAGGGCAATACCATTGCATGTGTTTGTAGGAAGCTTAGTTTATCTTGTTGAGTTCATGGTTATGGAGAATCTAGGAGAGTTTATTGATGATAAGTTGACCCAAGTTGTGTTTGGAAAACCTTTCAAACGGTTGACCAACCTCGATGAAAAACTCATAGAAGGGTTAATTACATTCTCGGATGGGGATGAAGATTTTGTCTATCAAATGCCCCGCACACACCCTAGGTTCAAAGATTTTTCCATGGAAAAGTGTAGTAGGTATCCGCCCATGGAAATGTTAAGTGAGAATGATAAGAGAAAAGGACTTAAGTATACCCATGAAAAGAATAAAAGATACTATCGCGGATGCTTAGAGTTAGGAGATGATTATAAGAACGATGAGGCGACTATTAGATGGCTCACACTTGGTTATGTGACCATAAGTGATACACGTTAACCCATGACCTTGAGTCTAGCTACAAGACTCGTAAATAAAGAAAAGCGCTTCTTGGGAGGCAACCCATGCTTTGTGTGATTTTATTTTTGTTTGTTTGTTATTTGCTTCCGTATGCATGCTTTATTTTTATTGTTGGTAGATCATGTTTCTCAATTAAATAGTGGAAATACTTTACTTTGTTGTTTTGGCTTAGTCTTAACTCCACCTAAAGGTATTTTTACAAAAGATAAGTGTAAGGGGAAACCCCAAATATGTTTTTAAGAAACAAACCGATCATGATTCTTCACAATATTAAATGAACATGTGTATTCGTATTTGTTAAGAGTCAAATGCTTGTATCGAGTCATAATGAAGTTTTGCAGGATTTTCCAGGAAGTAGGACCAAGTTTTTTCAGAAATTTTCCGGAAACTTAACATAAGAATTTCTGCAGGTCACTTCTGAGTTCTGACGGCGTCAAGAGTTAACTCTTGACGGCGTCACGTGTAAAAATCTGGAAATTTTACCGGTTTTGTTTTTCTAACGGAGTCTTATGGTTTTTGTGAATTATTAAGTTTTATAATCTCCAGGAAATCTGCAAACTTCATTCCACAAGCATTATATCTTATTTTGTTTTCTAGGATTTAGTAACTTATATAAGATGCCGCCGATTTTACGCGAGGTTGTTTTGTCTATTTTTCTCAGGATTTACAGGTTATGTATGACAAGAAGATGATTTATATTCTGGAAGGGAAGCTTTGATTGTTCATTTTCTTGGAGGAAGATTTAACCTGGCCACCTTATTATCCATACCGAGCGAATCAGGGGAGTATTTGATTTCATTCTTTTTACTTTTTCACTTTTACATTCTTTACTTGAACATTGGGGACAATGTTCATCCTAAGTGTAAGGGGAGGGTAAAAAGATGACACCTTACATACGCACTTTCGCTTGAGTTTGTTTTGTTTGATAGTAGATGTGTAATAAAACTATGAGAAATACTTGTTAGTGCAATTTTAGCGCCAAATTTAAATTTTTTTACAGCATTTAGGAGTGAAACTTTAGCCATAGCAAGCGTCTCATGGATAGGAGATTGTATGACTAGCACATAACCGTACTTTCAGAAAAATTTTCCACCCAAATATGTGAGGTTCGCCTTTAGATTTGATAGGAAAAACATTTATTATTAGTGCTTATGAGTGTACCGGTAGCATTTAGATTCTAGAACTTGCGTTAGTGATGCATCCCGAGACCGCTAGTTAGACTACATTCGTGTAGTAGGATTTACTACATGATAAGAGGCATTAGGATCACCCTTGTGTTAAACCCGTATTATAATTACTTGACCATTTAAGTCATATTACTTGGCTAGTTAAGTCAACTAATTTTTCCCACACCCTTAGCGTTGTACTCATTTTTAGTACACGAAACCCCTAGTACACCCCTCCGAGCCTATCTTTTCGTTCCTAACTTTAAGCATTTTACTTAAAGGAAGAATTTGTTACACCCCACTTAAATGTACACCCAAATCGCCTTAACCTTCCGTGTATGCGCTCATCTTTAGTGCATTATTGTTATTTGTTAAACCCTAAGTTAACTATCTAATTGATTACATGGTTGCTAAGTCGAGTCATATCCTTGTACATATTGTTTTGGGACGATTGGGACTCATGGGTAAAGTACTTATTTTATGGAGTAATGTGGAAGAACATCATATATTACCCCCGTATGAACGTTAATCTTAAAAGTACTCCAAGTGTTTTGATTTTTATAATTCGAGTCATTAGATTAGTTTATTGTAAAGTATGTAAAAATTCAAGTGTAAGGGGAATGTTCATTCCCTATGATGTATTATTTTGGATGGTAGGGTAAGAGTGTATGCAGAAAAAAAAAAAAAAAAAAAAAAAAAAAAAAAAAAAAAAAAAAATCAATAAAAAAGAAAAGAAAAAAATAGAAAAAGGAAAAGAGAAAAAACATATGGACTACCATCCCTTTTTATTCTATGTTCATTTTATGTTTTTGTTATTTTTCATTTATTAGCTTAAGTCGAGTCTAGTCTTGGCTTAGCAACGCCATATTGTACATGTAATTAACCAAGATTGTTAACTCGCCACCAGTAAAACTTCCTTTATCCAACAAAACCGTGTATTTCATATCCCTACACCTAACGTTACAACACTTTAAAAGACCTCTTTGATAGTTTGTCCTAGGTGCTTACGCCGTGTGGTGGAGGTTTGATCCTTCCCAAGCCTATGGTAATCTATTTTGCTATGACAGGTAGTGAGAGATGTTTTCCATTTCCATATTGTGATATTACTTTATTACACCCGAGAGATGTGAGTATCTAAACACTATTTGTGAGGTGCTAGTGTATGACCTCCGTGCTTGTCTATTGGTCTTTAGTGGAACAATTATTTGTTGTAATTACTTTTATATTAGTGTTAAATGACCCCTAACTTGTATTTTGACTAGAATAAAAGCACATTTGCTTGAGTACAAGCAAATCTCAAGTGTAAGGGTATATGATGAGGCGAAAAATGAACCACTTTTAGGGGGTCATTTAAGCCCGGAATTGAATTTATTTGATCAAATATTGCCCTATATCGTTCCTTTTGTGATTTTAGGTACTTTGGGAGTGAAATCTGGAAAAGGAAGCAATTCGGACGTTTTTGGAGCATAAAAGTGAAGAAAACGCCAAAGTCTTAATTTTCCTTGCTGGGAACAGTAGGTGACGGCGTCAAGAGTAACACCCTGACGGCGTCAAGAGTAAATTCCATGACGACCCAGTACAGAATGGACGGCGTCACGAAGTAGGGCGTCAAGAGTAAATATCATGACGGCCTGGAAATGCCTAATACATGACGGCGTCAAAAGTAGATCAAGGCAGTCCGAGAAATATTTTGGCGGCGAGGTGACGGCGTCACAAGCTTTGTCTTGACGCCGTCAGACCCTATTTCATATATATAGTTTTCTAATTTTCACATTAAAAAGAGAGAAGTTTTGGAGAAACCCTAAGTACGAACTTGGTGCGAATTTTATAGGTTTTTCAAGGGTTCTAAGCCCTTGATACCTTTCATGTGTAATTAAGATAAGTATTCTTTTAATTCAATCAATATGTCTATGTGTTGGTTGTCTATATGTTGTTCTTGTCTTAATTCTATCATGCTAGGCTAGATCTATCTTGTGTTTGCTTGGATCTAATGAAACCTAGATGTTAATTATGTGTTGATTACTTGTTTATATTTGTATTGGATGAATGAATTCGATGTTAGGCTTAAGAAAACTGGCAGACTTCCAATTGGTGACATGCTTGAACGTCTTAGGAAACATGAACTGATGTGCACTAGGTTTTATTGGTTGTATTTAATGCATGAGCCACTGTTTATAATCCCTATGGTTGTGCTGGGCATGGTATAGGAGGAGATAAGAGCTCATAGGATTGGGGAGTTAAGTGCGCCACCCCATGAATGGTATTAAGGAATACAATCCGTCATCCACGCAACTATAACCAGTAATTAACGTGTAAAAGATGTCTAGGGAGTAGTGAAATCTAAGTAAACACATTTTCTCCACTTATTGCTCACAACCTTAGTATAATTTAGTTTATTTTCATTTCTAGTATTTTATTTTGATTGCATCTTTAGTATTGGGTTAGTTGACTAGCAACTAATTTCGCCCAAATCCTTCAAACCCGAGATTTTTACTTGCTTTCTAAAAAATATAAAAATACAAAAATAATCATCCCTCACTTTTAGAACTAGTATTTAGGTTTTCTAATCCTAGCGACACTATTCCTAGCTGAACGATCAATCCCCCGGTACTTGTCACTATACTATACTACAACGATCAGGTACACTGCCTGGTGGGGGTTGTAAGCTTCTTAAGATCCCTTGAGAGGTAAAGCCTGGTGCGATTCCCACGTATCAAAACCGTTAAAACAAAATTAAGTGTAAAAATGCTTAAAACAATATGTATTGTCTATTTCATATCAAAATTGCCTAGCATCTGTTGATATAAATTTTTCTTATGATAATTAGAAGTTGCTATCTGTAAGTGCCATAAATGCATTGTAATAAGTTGCTAGTAACACTAATTTGTGTGAAGTTGTTAGCATTTTGTTGTTATTGCTTTTCCATCTGCTAATAATGTGTTGTTTGTTTACACTTGATTTCATATATTATTGATTTCAGACTCTTAGCAACATATTACATATCTATATTGCCTTTATTTTTGTATCGTGTGTTTTAACTATCTAATTCAACTATTTGCGCAAAATGAGCTGCTGACCTGCTGTTATATGTGCACTTTAACTTTAATGCTCTTAGATGCTCTCCATTTTTTTTTCTTTTATCATCATCATATGACATGTGGCGCCTTACTTATTTTTGCGAGTTTTGATGCTATCCTTCGTTTGGGACTCTTAATAGTAACATATTATTACATCCATATTTGTCTTTATTTGTTAATTATGTTTTTTCAAGTGTCTAATTCAGTTGTTGTTTGCTGATCAAGCAAAATGAGCTGTTATATGTGCACTTTAACTTTAATATCATAATTTCGTGCTCTTTCCAATCCCGTGCTCGTCTTTGTCCATTTTTCTTTCTTTTTGTCCACTTTTCAAAATATCCGTACCTACACAATCACAAACACAAAACACATATATTTGGCATTTATTTATTGGTTTTTGGTCATTTTGGTCCGTTATATAGGTAAAAAGGTATGTGTAAATTTACACGTACCAGTATCAAATAAATCTTTATCAATTAACATTCGCCTTATAAGACAACAACGCGTTTTGTGGTCTAACGGTTAATCGCTAATACGGTTAAGCGTGCTCATATGAGAGTAGTACTGGCTTGGGTGACCTGTCGGCAAGTCTTCACATTAGGGCCATAAAAACAAAGTCGTGAGCCTATAGGTAAAGCGGACAATATTGTCATCTAGAAGGCGGGGTGTTACAGGTGGGGTATCAGAGCCACTCCAAGCCGTTCGGGATGTGAGGCAAACCTCATCATCGTTCGAGGACGATAAGTCCGTTTAGACAGGGTTGTTACCCAACTTGAATCTCGGGACGGGATTCCTCTAAGGGAAGGGTGGTAAATGTAACACCCTAGGCAAATCCCACATTTGCCGTGACTTGGAGTGATATTGGGACATATGTTAACATTCGCCATATATGACAACAACGCGTTTTGTGGTCTAACGGTTAATTGCTCATACGGTTAAACATGCTCGTGTGAGAGTAGTACTAACTTGGGTAACCTGCCGGGAAGTCTTCACATGAGGGCAACAAAAACAAATTGAGTGTTGAGAAGAAACTATAAATTATATGATTAGCCGGTTTTTGGACAGTGCTCAGCCCTGCGTTGAGGTTGTGACGGCATCGGTTAATGGTTTTGGCCTCGTCACACAGGGCGAGACGTCATTAAATTCTTCAGAATTGCACTTTCTGGGCACATTCGGTCACAAGCCTAAATTTGTCTATTTAATCCATTCTTTATAAAAGAAACGCGTACATATCGAGCATGTAGTAAAACTCGAAAACAAAGCATTTAAAAAGTGTACAAAGTGAAAATAAAAGGTTTAGAATGAAAAATTGAAAGAAAAAACAACTTAAATGTAAAATAATAATTGAAAAAGACTAGTAAAAAAAAGTCACAAGACAAAGACATGAGGGGTAAAAAATGAAAATGCACACAACCAAATTAAAACCCTTCCTTTTTGGCCTGATCCAAGTTAGAAAAACAACAAGTTAGGCTGCTTGCTTGAAGAAAATGGTACATCAGGCTAAGGTGTTTTTCTGCCCCTAACCCGGGTGCGAAAGTCTTCGTCTCAAATCACACACCGCTTTGTTGGACCATAACGCTAAAACACACAGCATATGATATCTATTCTTTATTGTTTATTTGTTATAATTTATTTAATGTTTTGCTTATTTGTGGTGTAGCTTAAATAAATGAAATGAAACGTACGGATAATGTTTGTTGTTGTTGTTGTTGTTACTACTAAGGGCCCGTTTGGTATGTGGTTTCTTTTGAGTTTGGAATTTAATAAATGCAAAAACTATGTTTGTTTTGTAACTAGGTGGTAAACCCGCGCGTTGCCGCGGGGTGTTTTCCTAAAGAAGTATTTTACTTTACATTTGAGCCACCAAACACACCCATTGCGGCCTCCATTTGAGCCACCAATCTGACATCCCAACATCCATTACAGCCCCATAACTGACCCATTTTTGCTGTAGCTCCAGGCTTAAAACAACCAAACGTACTCATGTCAGCCCTCCAAATGCACCGATTTTATTCCCCACTTCAGCCCCCAATCGCACACCCATTTTAGCTCTTCAGTCCCGCAATCCAACACTCATTTCAGCTAAAAAATTCTCACTTCAGCCCACAAAGCCACCAATGTCAGCCCCCAACTTTTGTGAGAAGCAAAATTCTGGTTCATGTGGTTATCTTAAGAACTTTTATTTCTTTTGTTCATAAAGTGGTTAATAAACCTACAAAATTGAGTTACGCTAATTAGAATGGTAAATATTGATCTGGTAACTAATTAATTCATTCTAATTGGAGGTCTTCACGCCTTAGGAACTCTAGTTGCTATAGGCAAAAAAATTGAGTCTCACCTTATGATCTTTCCATGTTATATCCCGTGAGCATACAGTTATGACCCAGATTCGCAGCCATAAACATACCCATAATAATAGCAGCCGTTTCATCTGCAACACCATTGTTTGTATAATCTTTTTCACATCACCTGCAACAAATAGAACTAATGAGCATATATCACTTCCTTAAACCTTTTCTTCATTTAATCATTACAACTACACACAACATAAAAGCATTGAAACGTTCTCTTTCGCAACCCATTTAGAAACAACTTACTATCAAACTTTTTTGAATATCACAAAACTGGTTTCTTTAAAAAAAATAAAAAATAAAAAATAAAAAAAGACCATTAAAACTTTAAGAAGTGTTGTCGCCTAACTTTTAAAATGTATTTGAAGATAAGTAACCAACTGATATGATGTGCTTTCAAAGAGCACCATATTTTTATGTTCAGGTATATCAGTTGGTTACTTTTACTTACTTTGCGTGTTTATTATATTTTGAAATCAAGTTTAGTAGTTACCTTTTATTAGTTTGCTCATGTGAATTGCATATGTATGTTGTAGTCAAAAAGGGAACTAATGACACAGTCACACAACCAAGGGTTGTCTATAGTGAGAAGCCTACACTTGATGCACTTGTGGCCGTGTTAGATATAGGAGTATGTGACAACATCACTCCTGAAGAATGTTTGTTATTATAAGTCCTATTGTTGTGTTAGCTTATGCTGTTGGTGTTAATATTTGACTTGAGATAGATATGTTTCAAGTATTGATCGCTTTAGATAGTTTTTTCTACATTTAAGAGGAAATTTATGACTGCAGATAGATACGTAATGGTTTCGAGCTTAAATAGTACATTATTTGATACTTCTTGCAGGTGCATTGTAGGTAAGTACCACAACATATCAATATCGCGATCACTAAATACGACTAAACCTGCTATAGACCTCACATTTCGTTATATGTACAGTAAGTCTCCATTAATCGTAGTAAAACTCATTATTGGTACGCTAGAAGGCAGACATTTTCATTTTATAAACACAAATTAACTAACAAAGTGAGAAAGGTTTATAAGTTAATACCTAAGAAGACCCGACAATTAATCATCTAAGAATGTGATTTCGCATCTACATCCTATATAAAGGAAGCTATTGTGAGAAAAAACCTCCCCTAATAAATCCAGATACTACATGTGGCACATGAAAAAACAAGAACCGTCGGATCAATTCTCAACAATTGTGCCTCACTAAGCAATGTAACAAAATTTCTACTCATCGAAAACACTAGGCCTAACAGCTAAAAACATTTCACTTGTTTGTGTATGCAGCGGTTACATCTAATCTATCTATGACAAGATTTTTTGATCCAATGCACGTACATCAAGGATAAAATTAGTGCAGATAACTAACTATTACTCTACCATCCTATTCTCTCTTTGTTCATCAACAAAGGCATTCTCCATAGACGTACATGCACGTTTTGCTCCAATCTATACCTCAAACGACCGTAAATACATCTCATCTTCTTCTTGTGGACAACTATCACTACCTTTAACCCCCTTCATCGATGATTCACCATTGTTTATATGTGCTTGGTTACACATTAAATCATACATCATACTAACGATAAAGGTATACATAATTTCTAGATGATCTAATTTACGTCTCATCTTTGCATTTTCTTTTTTAAATTGCTTTAAATCTTCCACAAGATCCGTTTTTGTGACAACAAGTGGTGATGAGTTTGATGACACCCTAAGTTCTTCACTTGAATTTCCAGCACATGATGTTGACATCAGTACAGCTGCTAATGGGCTAACTGAGGTTGTCATGGGTAGGGGTGTTATCGGGTCGGGTTATTGGGTTTATCGGGTTTGTCGGATCGAGTTGACTCGGGTTTTGAATTTTTAAAAAGTGACCCACAAGCCGACCCGATTAAGAATCGGGTTATCGGGTTCGGGTGGGATTCGGGTCGGGTTATGTCAGGTCGGGTTATGTTAGGTCGGGTGATTCGGGTTATCGGGTGACCCGATTAAGTAACAGTAAGTAAAAAACATCACTTATATGATATACCAACTTTCTTAGTTTCACAATAATAAAACCTTCATGAAAGTTTCACAATAATAAAACTAATCAAGTAGGCCATTTAGAAAAAGAGATTGAGAAAAGTAGGCATTAAAAGATCACTATAATTGCCACCACTGGTAAATATGTTTAAAACTCATGAGTTTTAATATGGTCATGTTAAATTGATAACAAGTACTCAAATTCAACTAAAATAAAGTCAAAGGTTATTTGAAGACTGACTACCAAGCGAAAAATTTCCTGCAACTACAACATTATAGAGTTGAAACGGTAAGCATGCCGAGAAAATAACAGTAAAGCACCAAGTTGAAACAATTATTGCAAAGAAAAAATACAGTAGCAGTAGTACAACAAACCAATATTTCCATGCAAACTTTATGCTTATTGGCTCTAAAAACTTTATTGAAAACATATTATATCACCTTTTCGGGTCTTATCTCGGGTTGACCCGATAACCTGATAAGGTAAATAATTCCACCCGAACCCGACCCGATAACAATGTCGGGTTATCGGGTTCATGTCAAACCAACCTGATAAGTTTTTTTGACCCGATTAGACCCGACCCTATAAGCCTTATCGGGTTCGGGTTGACCCGACCCTATTGACACCTCTAGTTACGGGTGTAGCAGGTGGTGTAGTAGGAGCGATTGGCATTTTCTGAAGTTTGATCTCTTGAAGGTGAGATTTTTCACCTTTACAAAAGTAATCATCAGCAAATTCCCAACGATCGGCTGCAATCTTCCTAAATCCCTACATTCAAACACAATTGCTAATTTTAGACATTCATGTAGAAAACACGATTCAAAATGTTCAAAAATATTTGGCCAAACTAGTTATGTAATTTCTTGTTACTGAAATGCAATCGGTAAAATCATAATCATCATTTTTGGACTTCATAGTCCTAGATGCTTATCAGCTTATACAACTAAAAAGTAAAATAAGCTCTTTTAATCAACAGTTTGAAACACCTTGTTTTCACCTTATTGAAAACAACTTAATAAAAGCTTATACAACTAAAAAGTAAAATAAGTTGTTTTACCTTTTTCTTAATTAAAATCTTATAAAAAAAAAAACAAGTGATTTTCATGTAATTAGAATAAGTTGTTGTTACTAAGCAATTTGAAAATGCTTATTGATGAAAATCAATTCCATCCGAACATTTAAGAAGTGAAGTTAATAAAAACAACTTACATAAAGATTAAGTTGACGAATAAAGCTGGAGAAATTATTATGCTTAAAAACCTTAGGCAACAAATCTCTTGCAAATTCAAAAGGTTTCCAAACAACAAAAGCGTTTCCAAGATTGTTCCAAGAAATCATGCCATCTGTTAATGGATCATCAACTAACGAATACGTTTTACTCAAAAACAGAACCGTTCTTTCCATCACCATCTAATCAAAACTTAAGGATTATTGAAAGGATAGTTGTGCTTGTTTATAATCTTGGGTTCCAAAAGGATGAATGATATTTATAAAGATATAAATTGGTTCCAACATCAGAAAATGTGTTACAAAAAATCTAGATTATTAATAAAAACTTGGAAGGCATTGGGTTATAACACCCCGCTTTATAGATCACAATATTGTCCGCTTTGCCCGTAGGCTCACGGCTTTGCTTTTGTGACACTCATGTGAAGACTTCCCGGCAGGTCACCTAAGTCAGTACTACTCTCACACGAGCACGCTTAACCGTATGGATGATTAACCGTGAGACCGCAAAATGCGTTGTTGTTATATAAGGTGAATGTTAACATATGTCTCAACATCACTCAAAGTCACGGCCGATGTGGGATTTGCCTAGGGTGTTACATTCACCCCCTAGGGGAATCCCGTCCCGGGATTCAGTTGCGCAAGTTTGACCGGTACATTCGGTCTTGTTGCCCCACATCTCGAACGGCTTGGAGTGGCTCTGATACCACCTATAACACCCGCCTTATAGACCACAATATTGTCCGTTTTTCCCGTAGGTTTGTGGCCCTTATGTGAAGACTTCCCGGCAGGTCACCCAAGCCAGTACTACTCTGATACGAGCACGCTTAACCATATGGATGATTAACCGTGAGACCACAAAACGTGTTGTTATTGTATAAGGCGAATGTTAACATATGTCCCAGCATCACTCCAAGTCACGGCCGATGTGGGATTTGCCTAGGGTGTTACATGGGTGCCGCCTAATAAACAGGCTCAATATGAGTCCAAGAACATATAATCTAGCTAATTAAAGCTTCGGTTCAGCGCTGTTCATGTGATAAGCCAAAAATGGTTCGAACCCAAAACACTTGTTTTTAAAGACAAATGGACATAAACAAAGTAGTCATAGACATGTCATACAAAATTTATGATAATTTGGAGGTGTCATACCAGACTTATAATAAGTTAGCCCAAAATATCGATCATTTTTCTAGTTTGTCCTTTTGTCTATACACAATTACTTTTATGTTACTTAAAAATAAATAATTGTTTGTCTTATTTGTATAAAAGTAAGAATAACAAAAAATAATCACTTGGTATAAAGTTTCAACCAAATTTGTGTTGAAAATGGTTTGAAGTAGTATATGTTTATAAAAAGTAGTTTTACTTAAGTAAAAATAAACCTTTTAAAATAACTATATCTGCTTATTTACCTTGAAAGCAAAAGAAGATAACTAAAATAAACAAACAATCCCAAAGGCCCTTGTAATTAGGGGTGGTAATTCGAGTCGAGTTCGGGTTGACAGGTTGGCGGGTTAGAAAAGCCCAACTTGAACGTGACCCATTTACATTATCATGTCAGCTATGTCAACCCTAACCTATTTACACATAACCCGGACCTGACCCATTTAACCCGTATATATACTTGGGTTGACGGGTTAAATAGATTACACGGGTTGAATAGGTCAAACGAGTTTCGGGTTGACCCATTTAACCCGTTTTATATACAAAAGTTGGCACACTACACGAGTTAAACAGATTAAACGGGTTTGCACATCGACCCGTTTAACCCATTAAACCCGTATAATAAAATATAAATAATTTTTAATATAAGAAAAAAAATCTTAAATGGGTTGGCGGGTCGACCTGCTGAATTTATTCCTAACCCGAATCTGACATATTTAATAAACGGGGTAGATGGGTCGACCCAAACCCGACCCGAAATCTATTTAGGCTCAACCTAAACCTGTTAATTTTCGTGTCGGTTTCAGGTTATGTTTCGTGTTGGGTTAGATTTGCCACTCCTACTTATAATTACTTGTGGTTAGGGAGTAGGGGTGGAAATGAGCCGAGCCGAGCCCGAGCCTGCCAAAGCTCGAGCTCGGCTCATATATAATGTGTTGAATGAAATAAGCTCGAAAGCTCTAGCTCTAGCTCATTTCGAGCCTCATATTTTGAGCTCGAGCTCGACTCATGAAAATTTTCAAAAGCTCGAGCTCGACTCATTTCCACCCCTATTAGAGAGTAACATATGAACCAGACTCATCAGATTATAACTTAAAAGAATTAGCAAAATTTCTAGTTTTTGACCTTTTGTGCTAAAATAGCCCAGAAATACCGCAATCAATATACGCGAACAAACTTTATCAACTTGTGCGCAACAAACTGTTAATACTTTGTTTTTGTACTCGAATAATCTATTAGACGATAAACTTTTTCTTGTAGACAAGCAAAAAATTTCTAAACTTAGCCCAAAAGGCCAATAGACTGACCCGGCCCAATACAACTGAGTTCAGTTCAGTTCAGTTGAGTTGAGTTCAGAAACTCAAAAAATGAGCCTCTCCTACTACCCTCCTTCTTCTTCTTCACTACACTCAAACCATGAATTCAACTCCAAACTTAAACCTGTAAATTACCTTAAACCATGTGGGGTCCATCTCTATACGAAACGGAAAAAACTGTATGAACCCAGTTCAGTTAACAGGCTTAAGGTCCGTGCAACGCACGTGTCAGCATGGGATGATAAACCCTACCAGGTGCTTCCTGGTGGTGAAATATCCTACTACGATGAAAGGGATGTCGTGTCGTTTCTTGACCCTCCTAAGGAACTTGTTCCCTTGGACCCCGGTTCTTATAACCCTGCTGCTTATCTTTGGTATTTACTTTTTTCTTTGTTTGGTTTTGTATGCTTTTGTTTATACTTATGTTATTTGAATGTTTTTATGATGTTGGGTTTATTGCACTTAAATTGCATGTATGACTGTATGGGGATGTTTGGGTAAGGGTTGTTCAGGTTACCCGGGCGAGTCTTTGACTTAAGGTATCCCACACCCTTTCTCTGGCCACCCCCAAAATGTGTACCTAGTGAGGTTTGAACCATAGACCGAGGTCAGGTGCCTTACCACTAGACAATATTTGGTGGTTAGGCTTATATGCTCGTTTTTTCATGGATTAGTGTCCTCTAATGTTCATATGAACATGACCCATCTAGGCAAAATTGTGAGAGTGTACAAGCATTTGGGCCCTGATTTTTCTTCAAAATTGTACTCTTTAGTTATTTATCTTTTCAATCATTAGTCAACATGACCTATCATGTTCATATGAACGTTAGAGGATCTCAATCTCTTTTTTTTCATAGATTAATGGTTTTGAGTGTTTGGATAAATTGACTATTTTAAAGTTAGCAATACCCAACACGCCTAAGAAAAAATTATTTGTTCTTCATTTTGTGTAACCTACATTCAAAATGTTACCAGTAGGTATGAATAGCCTTTTGTAACAGCTAAAAGTGGCACAACAACAAACAAAACTATTTTACGTGATAGATAGATAAAAGGTGAAAGTAAGTTACGTTTTGGTGTAACAAACTTCTACATTTCAACTATCCTTGATGTATTCGGGTTTGAGTATTGAGATTGTAGTTGTCAGCGTGAGAAAATCCTCACGGTTCTTAGATTATTTGACATATATGATTTTAATGATGGTTAAAAGTTATAGTGATTTTAGATTTGAAGATGTGGAGAAACTAGGGTATGACAGTTTTCGTGATCTTTTGGTGATGTCTATGTGGTATCAGGGTGTTTAGGATTTTTTATTGCAACTGCTTAAAATGAACCAAAACAGCAATTGAAATACGCAACTCCCAAACTAAGTATAACCTGTTTATCACACTCTTGCTTATAGTCATATACTCACTCATATAGAGATAAGCAGTTTGTAAAAGTGATCCCCAACACTGTTTAATGGAAACACAATAATCAGATATTATTCTTATAAGCTATCCCAAACACCCTCTAATTGAAGTATTCTAGAATCAGCAAATTTGAAACAATTACAAGTTCCTCCACTAATATGTAATGCATTGCCAATATCCATTAGGAAGCTATGCAAAACCAACAATATTCAAGGTCTACATGTAGACCGTGGCCTAACACTGCTTAACTTATTCTTCTTTAGTTGAATGCGTTTATACTTTATAGTTCAGTTGCACTTTTATTGAATTCACTAGTGTATCAACATTGAGATAATAGTCTTAGTTTGCTGTTTATTTTCTTTTAATAGGAAAAAGATAGATGACATCCCAGAAGAAAGGAGACATCGTTTGTTGGCCTTGCTCAATCCCAGGTCTTTTTCAACTATACCTTTTTCAACATTGCTTGGTATGAGGTCCTTTAATTTGTTGAAAATACTTTCTGTTTATTGATTTTTGGCTGGGAATATTTCAGACTTATTTCGAGAGCTTGGGAGGTAGCGGGCACAAGGTATGATAATCCAAAGTTGGCAAAGCAAAGCGCGTCTAGCTTGTTATCTGATAAAGCTGATTCAAAGTTGCTTGAATTTTGGCACTGCAGAACAAATGGAGGTAAATTGACCAGACTTAAACACAATAACATTGGAGTTTTTGTGTAAGGAAGGGACAGTGCTGTTATTTTAGTTAGCTTCCGGATGCATTTGATTATGTTGATATCGTTATAGTGTTTCACATATTTGGCAGTAATTTAGGCCTAAATTAGGGGTGATATTTTCCAAGAGCCAAGAGGTTTACGGTAAGAAATAAGTAACTATTGTCATGCGGAAATATATCTAGTGAGATCACTTTGGTAGGAAGCTTTTTGGTGTCTTTACTTAGGATTTATTGTGATAGCTAATCACTTATTCACATAGCTAACAACGAAGTCTTTCAGAAGAGAACAAAACATATTAAGGTTGGCTATCAGTCTATCACCTTGTCGTGAATCTTGTTGTTGGGATTCCAACCGATCTTTCATCCTTTGAGTTGATTCTGATCCAAAAAGAACATTATTAGCTGATGTTTGATAGGTTTTAGATAAATACAAGAATAGTACTAAATATCCAGTTAATGAATGAATGTTAGTATTCGGCACAAGAGTTTCTAGGAAGGACCAAGATGTGTCCATGGATAGACCTTAGTTTCTACTTATTTTTTTAGGCAATATTGTAATTTTAATACGAACAAAAGTATTTTTTTTTTTATACGGGCACACCTAAACAAACCAGCTTATGTAGTCTTCGTTTGTGACATCTCTCGTATGCAACACGATATACTATATCACACATTCATTATCATCACATAAATGTTTGGTAAATGAATAACAATGATGTGTTGGTATATGATTCTGCTTATTCTGGTAATGTAGTTGGTATCTTCTCAAAAAATCTTGACAAGGGATAGTGAATCTAAATATGCTAAATCTGGTAATGAAGTTAGATACGCTTTTCATGAATTTCAAGTTCTCACGGTTTCTGCACATTAGTAAAAGTACCCATGAGAACTGAGTTTACTTGCAGAATTTTTTATTTGGGATCTATAAAAGCACATGTTTGTGTCATATAATATTACTAAAATAAGTAGGTGGTTTCCATAATCCTTGAGTTGACTTTATTTTATATTAATAGTAGAATACCAGCTAAACAAAATAGTGGACCCTAAAAAGTTTTTGTAAGATCATTGATAATTTTAAAAAAACGGGGCATTCCGAGAATCGAACTCGGGACCTCTCGCACCCAAAGCGAGAATCATACCACTAGACCAAATGCCCACTTGTTACTTGTCTCTATTTGTTTTTTCTTATCACCATGGCTGAAACACGAATACAAAAGTTCGTTGGTATCTTCATGAAGTGCACAACTGTTTAAACTTTAAAGCCTGTTACATCAGGGGATCAATGTGCTTCTGCCTATAGCTAATCCAGTTTTCTGTTTATTCTTCTGGTGCAATATCACTGCTTTAAACTTACTGCAGATTGAGGCTACTAAGTGTGAAAAAATAAAGTGTTTAGTGTCTGTTGTGTAAAGTGTGCTTATGATATTTACAAAGCTCGTAGACATACAATATACATGTTTCATCCATTATACTGAAATATTGCAAAACCTGTTCAGATATCTTTACTTATAATGACATGAGTGCCCTCTGCTGAGTACCATGGTTGAATATGATATATTATTTTGAACAGAGCGAACTGCTTGTCTACTTGGTTCAGTTTCATGACTCAGAAACTCTTTCAGTTGTGCATATGTGATTAAGTGAAATGTAAGCCTACCGCCTTTCCCATAAGCCAAATGTCTTTGAATGCCACTTTGAACAACCTTGGGAACATCAGGATATGGGTAACATAGGAGTATAGAACACAATGCTTAAGATAAAAAACTTTGGTTCAGATGAATGATCTTTGGAAGTGAATCACCTTATGTCTGTAATAAGGACAAATGCTATATATTTATTTCTTTTATTAGTTTTGAGATTGAATTTGAAACTTTTGAAAATACTTAAGAGAAGATACTCTGAAAAACAACACATATAGAGAATTACTATATGGACCACATGTTTGTGTATGAATGTATACGTAAAGATATGTATCGTAGTTTCAATGATCGTGTGTAACTTGTTAGCTGAACATAGCGCATTCTTAATTTCTTAGCGATATCATACTATCTTCTGCTGTTGATCTGATCTGTAGGTTTGGTAGTGTGTTGATCTATTTTAATCAGTTATTGGGGTAATGCAGCCATGCGGGTTTCATCTTTTCACCATCTTTTGTTATTCTGGTAATTAAGCCGTGTCGTCTTATAAAAATTCTGCATATTAGGAGAAGCGCCCATTAGTTGAATTTATTGACATGATATTTTTTGCTCTGCATCACATGCTTGGGGTACATTATACCATCACTTTAGGTAGTAGATCTGTTTCCAAAGTCTGGAGTTGACTTGGTAGAATATCCAATTAAAGAAATAGCGGCACATTAAAAAATACATAAAATTATTAATTTTTTAGACAAAAAAGGGGCATTCCGAGAATCGAACTCGGGACCTCTCGCACCCAAAGCGAGAATCATACCACTAGACCAAATGCCCACTTGCTTCATATGTCTTCTTATTTCCTATCATTCTGGTTGAATCATGACTTGACAGCTTCAGTTATTAACTTCATGAAGTGCCCAATTGTTTAAAACCGTGGAATTCAGGGAATTCAATTTGCTTCTGCCTACTTTTTTCCATTTTTCTGTTTATTCTTCTAGTGTGATATCACTGCTTTCAACTCACTGGAATTTGAGGCTACTACGTGTGAACAAAAAAGTGTTATAGTGCCTCCTGTCTGAATTTGATTATGTGATCTTTGCAAAGTCTTTCTTTAAGCTTATTCTTGAGCTTAAATGAGCTTATGAAGTATAAGCCGAGTCAAATTAGCTCATAAGCCCATATATAAGCTTAAATAAACACAATATTGCATACCCTGTGCAGATACTTCTACTTATATTGACGCGAGTTCCCAGTGCCATGCTTAAATATGACACGTAATAGTGAAAGGGCTGAACTACTTGGTTCAATTTCATGACCCAAACTCAATTTTTCGGATGTACAAACGTGGTTCACATCAAATGGCAGCCTATCACCTCTTCCAAAAGCCAAAGTCTTTAATTGCTTAATTCGAACAACTTAGGAACATCGGGACATGCATAGCTTAGAATAGAAAGCACTAAAAGCACATCAACTGATAAGATATATAGGTCTCCCAAGCTTTAACAATGGGAAGTTGCATCTGTGTGTGATAAGGACACATAGTTAATACTCTCTTCTTTTAGTTATGAAAATTTGAAACAATTGAGAGTACTTAATAGAAGATAGTGATGAGTCAACACATACATAGAATTATTATACTGACCACATTTTTATGCATCAATGTATATGTATACGTGTGTTTAGTAGATTTAATGATAGTGTATAATTTGTGGTCTGATATATCACATTCTCAGTACTTATCATACTAAGAATCTTGGCAACAATCAACTTCACGTGCTGGTTTTTATGATTAAAGCTCATATACATTCATATCTAATTTATCATACTGAAATATTGCATACCCTATGCAGACACTTCTACTGATTTTTGACATGAATGCCCAGCACCATGGTTAGATGTGTATATTATTTTGAAAAGATTGAACTACTTGGTTCATTTCCATGACTGAAATGCCTAGCATCTCTCCCATATGCCCAAAAGTCTTTAAATGCTTGAACAACCTTGGGAATATCAGTATACGGGTGTAGCATAGAATGCTGTAAATTACACTTTGGTTGAGATAAAAAATTCCTGGAAGTAAATCACCTTAGCTCTCCCTGACTTTAAAATGTATGTCCCTATTTAGTTTTAAGATTGAACCTGAAACTTCTGAAAACACTTTAAGAAAATAGTGAGACATGTAACTTGTGATGTGAAGGGCATTTCAGCAACAATCATACTATCATCTGTTCTTGATCTGATCTGTAGGTTTGGTAATATAATCTATGGTAATGCAGCCATATCATCTTGGTTCCTAAGAGTAGAAGCTACTTTTGTTATTCCAGTAATGGAGCTGCACTGTCTTATGATTTCTACTCATTAATAGAAGCACACATTAGTTTAATTTACCGGCAAATCTCTAGATCCGCAAGCACATGGTTTGGGTTTATAATATCACTATAGTAGTAGATCTGTTTCCAAAGTCTGGAGTTGACTTGCTAGAATATCAAATTAAACAAAATAGTGGCGCTTAATAAAAATATATAAAATAATGAGTAAATTACATGGTTGGTCCCTGTGGTTTGTCCAAAATAACAACTTTCGTCCTTTGAAGTTTAAAGTTGCATTGGTAGTCCCTAAGTATGTAAACAAATAACACACATGGTCCCTATAGGTGAAATTTTCGCCTCCAAAGAATAACATGAATGGTCCCTATAGGGACCAAGTGTGTTATTTGTTTACATACTTAGGGACTACCAATGCAACTTTAAACTTCAAAGGACGAAAGTTGTTATTTTGGACAAACCACAGGGACCAACCATGTAATTTACTCTAAAATAATTCATTTTTTATAAATGAAAAATGGGGCATTCCGAGAATCGAACTCGGGACCTCTCGCACCCAAAGCGAGAATCATACCACTAGACCAAATGCCCTTTTTTGTTTATGTTAATTGCTTACAACAAGGTAACTCTTAAAATTTTATATCCTTTGCTTAAGAGATCCCTTGAAATTACCAAAACTGTAATAAGAAAATAAGTAAATGAAGAGAGATCTATGTTCATGCTACTCTAGAAAATCCAGGTACTTTTTATCCGAAGTACTTAAGTTAACAGATATTTTTGTGGCCCTTCCTATACCATCCCAAGATGTTTATCTAGCGAAGTGATCTAAAACCCAAATATGAAGTGGGAGCTCAAATTCATTGATACAATAGCAATGTATTTTGTTTGATGTTTTCAGCCGGTATGTAAAAGTATATTTTTTTTGTTTCGCTTTGAATGTTGATGTTGCCGGAGGTCTTCTTGGAATAGAAAAACTACCACACTTACATTATACAAATTGGGCATTTTTGGGAGAGAGGTTTATGTAAAAGTAGCAAGTTAATTTACTTTTTTGTTGACAGATTTGTAATGAAACCCCTATGGAAATGTCAGGTCAACTATATATGTGCAACTAAGCAAGTTTAGCATGATCAATACTCATGCTCCAACTTGGTGAGTATTAATCTGATAGCCTCCAGTAGGGTTTCATTGTGTAATTAGATTAGATCATAGATATATTTGGCAGTGATTTAGGCCTTGATTAAAGGTGATATAAATTTACTTTGTTTGCTTTCATTTTGCCGAACGTAGGTTTTCACTTCTCAGTGAATAACATACAATCCTATCTGTTACCCAAATTAACACCATTAAAGGGTTGGTTGGCCTATGTGTATTATGTATTCGAGAACCGAGTTTAACCTATCACGTGTTTCGTAGACTGGCAATAACAAAGACAGAAAATACCTTTAGAAAATTTGAAACCGAAATTTAACCTAGATATAAAGGTCAGTTTCTGTGTGACCTGCCACTGTGTTATCTTATGTCTGTAAAATAAGTAAAGGCAGTAAGATACCCTTGGGATATAATGATAATTCTAGTTACATGTGATTATGTGATTGGTCGGTTGGTCCTTGTTGTCATCAAAGGGGATTCTGAATTTCTGATCATGTGGAAGAGTAAGAAACAATAAACTATTTTACTAAGGTGTAATTCTGAGAAACAGTCGCTGATACACATAGCTCAAGTCTTTCACTAGAGGGCATAACATATTAAGCTGACCGTCACCTTATCTGGAATTGTGTTGTTGATATTCAATCAAAAATTTCAACTGTTGAACTCCTTCCGATCCGAATTGGACATCGTAAACTGATGTTTGTTAATTCTTTGGTAAATAAAAAAACTATATTAGTATATATTACTCCTGAAGATATGGTATTTGGAATTTTGATAGTAACATTTTATAACGGGATTCGGATGGAATACCTTGTTTTATAGCTAATCTCTGAAATTAGATTAATATGATTCTGTAATAGGGATTAAGTACAAAGTACATAACGTGTGTTTGTGCTTAACTTTATTCAAAAAAATACCAAATTTAGTCGGCTGAGCGACTTATATCATATCATAGTATCACGGCTTGATTCTGTCAATGTTCTAATGAATCCCTATGGAAAAGTCGGCTCAACTTTATTTGTATTAAGTTTTGCATGATCAATAATTATGCTCCAACTTGAATATTTATAGAAAGCCTCCACTAGAGGTTCTTTGTGTATACATGATTATATTACAGATGAACTTGGCAGTAATCAGGCCTTAATTACGGGTGATATGTTTTTACTTTGTTTCCTTCTCTTTTGGCATGATGCACACTATCTAATCTAGGTGTAGACCTCTAAGTGAATAACTCATACAATCGTCTTTGTTACCATATAAACACCAACACATGCATGGTCAGCTTATATGTTTTTTATATTCAAAATTTAATCCAGTTTTGTATGTTAAAGTGAACAACTAATAATTCTGGATATCTATGATTTCATATTATCCACTATAAAAACATATTTACTACTTTTTCTTGCGCAACTTTTATGCCGTTGACTCATTGAGCTTGTTTAAACAGGGCCTTTGGCTGTACCCTGGATTAACTACTTCAAAACGGTTAGTTCTTTGTTCCATTAGCAGTTTCAGTTGCATATCTGATGAATTTTTTGCAGGGCTTGTTTCTTTCTTTGTTTTTCATTTTTTTAAATAATATTATTAATATCTTTATCGTTCTTTTGTTGGGGATCGGTGATGGTTGTATGCCAGGCTTTATTCTGTTGCAAGGATGGTCAAACTTTTGGAAGAATTATTGGTAATTTCTCTATTATTGTACTCATGTGCATAATTGTACTTGTAACTTTTTGCAACATTGAAAGTCACATCAAATTTTAATAAATTTCATAAAACGGTAAGGTACACTAGTTTGATTGCTATTTACCATTTGGGGTCACAAACTTTGTCTATTCCCAAAAAGGTTAACATAAGTTCAAAATTTGATCCAATGTACCCAACTTTAAAGAGCTCTGATATAGTATTATTATTTGACCCAGTTACTCTATAAAGTGGATGACGTGACAGTTTTTTTAATTAACTTATTAGCATCTTTTCTAATTTGAGACAGAGATGTCATTAAAAGCGGTTAACTTGCAAGATCTCCATTAATAGAACTTTTGAAAGATCTATAGCCCTATGAAAGATGGTCATCCCAAATTGTAATCAGACTAAAGTACATTACCATGTTATTACATTGACAGGCACTGCATTAATGTTCAAAATTACCGTTTTTTATTCGCTTCTATTATTTTTTGTCTTTGAATAACGTGATACCTATAACATGATTACTAGGACTTTGTTGCGTACTCCATACCTTAGATATAATTAACACATAAAACAGTCTTATTCTTATAAGTCGATAGCCGTCATGTTATACCTATGCATGAGCTGTAATATCTTTGTTTCACCTAAAAAATTGTTCAATCGTATCTATGATTTTGCTTTTGGGTGGGAAATTGTTGTTGGGTGGTGAGCCAGATTAGTCAATGGGCTATACATTGTTCTTACCATCTGAAATGTATATGCCTCTTGCAAACAATTTTGGGCGGGCCATGGCCTACCCCACATACATACTAGCTACAGCCTGGCTTGCATATTCTATACTTCTATATCAGCCGAGCCTGAGACCTTATACCTATGCATGAGCTGTAATATCTTTGTTTCACCTAAAAAATTGTTCAATCGTATCTATGATTTTGCTTTTGGGTGGGAAATTGTTGTTGGGTGGTGAGCCAGATTAGTCAATGGGCTATACATTGTTCTTACCATCTGAAATGTATATGCCTCTTGCAAACAATTTTGGGCGGGCCATGGCCTACCCCACATACATACTAGCTACAGCCTGGCTTGCATATTCTATACTTCTATATCAGCCGAGCCTGAGACCTTATTGAACGCCAAACATCTTTTGAAACTGTATTTTTTGTTGTCAAATGTTGTGGTGTTGACCATCTTATGTTATATCAACTTATTATTGATCTGATTCAATGAAAGTTACCGATTTCAGATGCATCAGTTCTGGGTGGATTAACGCGGTCATTTGCTCCATTGTACTTCAAAGTGAAAGAAGTGAATGAAGTTATGTCAACAGAGCAGCCTTGTGATGTAGCGTACGAATTTGGAACCGGACTTTTGGATCTCCAAGAGTACCCTAAAGGATTTCCAAAACCAGGTAAAACTTTTATCCATAACATGCATATAAAATAGATATCGTTTTTTTGTCATGGTTAATTGTTGTGCATTTCCAGGGAAACATCCGTCACCGTTTGATGATGAGGTTGTAATATATGTACGGCATGTAGGCCCTGGTGTTGTGGTAGGACAAGCATGGCAAGAGGGAGTAGACCTAAAGCAAGTACCTAAGAAGCTCTGTAGTGAAATATTGATGGTTAAAGATTACTCCCATTTAGATACAAGTTGGTGAGCAGATTCCAGTTTTGTTTAGGTAGAATGTTGGTTTTCATCTTTAATCATTATTGTGCGAATATTATCTTGTTGCTTGCTTGTAAATCCCGTTTTAAAAGTGATTATACGATAATTGTGTTTTCATGTCTATTTAGGTGTAGTTGCATCAGAGCTGATTTTGAGTATCACATTTTCTGATTAACACTTACATATCTTTTTATCACTCGGAAACAACTTCAAACAAAAGAAGCACACTAGACACAATCTTTTGTTATCTGTTTGCTGTTGCTGATTATATCTTTATTTTTCCGTATCAGAAAATTACTTTCAAGCCGCATGTCTTAACATTTTTTAATAGATGGTTTGGGGACTGCTAGCCGCAAAAAACACGTTCCTCTCGACAACCCTACCTAACATGCAGATGCTTCTTCATTTCGACAAAACAAGGTTCAATGTTAGATTTTGTCAATGGATTGATCCTTGATTTTGGTCATGTCTCTTGTCTGTATGTGGAACAATAGATGGAAGTGACTACAACGTTGTTTTCTTGTTGATGTTCTTCATATTTTATATAATTTTTAAAGTAGAAAACAATGGAAATGAGT
Organism: Artemisia argyi; assembly: GCA_030686995.1. NCBI lineage: Eukaryota > Viridiplantae > Streptophyta > Magnoliopsida > Asterales > Asteraceae > Artemisia > Artemisia argyi. The sequence continues at coordinate 157,383,020 of CM060705.1, forward strand.
TGAAAATTATACACAAAATAGTTTTAGGAGTTGAGTGATGCTCAAAGTTGCTTGATTTGCGGCATGCTTTCCGTTTTATAAAAGGTGTTTAGTCGAATAAGATTTCTCTTTATTTTCTATAAAGATGTTTGAGTGGACGAAAAAATTTATAAGAATAAAAAAATGGATTTTTAATGACTTGGGTTTTTTCTTAAAATTTCAGAAAACCTGCCAATTTGTTTTTACATGGAGAAGTTGGAATTTAACAATTAATTTATCTTAAAAGTTGACTAAGCTAGTATATAAATTGACAATAGTTTATCTTATTCAAAGGCGTGCTTTGTGTCTAGTAGAAGAAGAAATGAAGACAAAATACTAGTAGCATGACAATGTAATCGGTTTCACTTTTCCATAAATAATGTGAAAACTAAAACTTATATATAGATAAATGATTCATTTAATACCATTAAGTCGTTGCTTTAATAGTATCACTAATTTATCGTAAATGTTCAGTTGACCACTCGATAAATAAGAGTTTTAAAAAAATAGGTCTTCGGTTCAATCCTGACTCATGGCTAAGAGTTACTGAAACATGTGTTCATTATCTAAGATTAGGTCTTTAAAGAAAGGTCACTCGACACTTAAAAAAGGTACACACAGTCATAGTTTCCAACCAATTTAAAATTTTTAAATAGATGATTTAGCATTTAACAATAAAAATTTGACGCCAATAGCTTGTTAATCTAGTGCGCATATCAAAGCGACTTTGTTCTGCAGCAGCCATCGATCATATAAGTAAATCTAAAAAATAAAGATAATTAGAACTTGGTTATATATAATGAAAATTGGTGTAAATTGTTTTATATTTAAAAGCAAATTTTATACTCCGTAATATATCTATTCATTATAAGATGTAACAAAATATGGTTTAAATTAGAGAATAAGATCAAGGTTATCTAATTATTTATAGCAATTAACCTTTGTAAAAGTAATGGTTATCCTAATTAGAGGGACATTATTACATAATCAAAGGGTGACAAAAAGATGTGAGACAAGTGGGGCCCACTAGTTTCCGATCGTTACGCCTTCTAGCTGCCTTGATTTCATAAATCACCCCACCACATATGCCAAAAATGCAACTATACAATACAATACTAGTAAATAATACGGAGTAATCAATTATGAAAGCATATTCTAAAGTTAAAACTAAAGTTAATAAAAATATTACTATTGAAAGATATTAGTCTCATTATTATTTATTTATTATTATGTGTAGTAGAGTGAAGTAGATACTTTAGTTGTAGTAGTTGTATGGATGTGAAGAGTGTCGGTGACCTAACAAAATTTTCTTTAACCTTTGCTTATATCACAATTCACAAAAGATCCCCTTCAACTCAATAATAATTCAACTATCATTCTCATACATCTCATGCTTTCATTTTCCACTTAAATCCAACCAAGCATTTAACACACTTTCACAATTATATACACAACTCATGAAATGACTAACTCTCTAGGAAAACCTAGTCCACCGACATAGGGTGTAAGGTTTTATGACATGTTTATAAATGTTTATATTATTGGAAAAATTGATTTATGCTTATATGACGATCTGATTTTATTTTTAGAACGGCAATTAACAATCTAAATATATACAAACCACAAACTATTTCACATATTTTAAGCAGGACTTGAACCCACAACTATACCATTGGTACACAAGACTTTTGGTTATGACGATCTTATTATTCTATAATCTTATATGAGATATAAAAATATGCATTTACTATATCTGATTTCATGATTTGCATGGATTCATTATGTTTTGAAGTTTAATCATTGTATTTTTTTATGCGTTTGACATTATTAGTTTTTGGGTATCTTGCATTATACGATTTATTGAATTTGCCATTTATGTTGTTTGTTCGACGCGTGTTCAATATTTGAGTCACTAAAAAGGTTTATGTTGTTGTGTTTATGTGTTACTTTTAAATTGCATTCCAAGAATATTAATAATAGTTAGTTAAACAAGTTTTCCTTTTATGATCAAACTTATTGCTAATAAATTGTAACATTTTGTACAGAAACTTATTAAATATTAAATGTGTCAAATCTGATAACTACAATACTACATAACACAATAAATTGATTAAATACAATGTCAATTTAATTTTAAGAGAAACAAGCTGTTTGGCATTTTCAAATTAATTTAAGAGAACCAAACTATTAAATGAGTGTGTTGAAATTAAGACATTGCTGAAAATATACTCATAATTTTAATTAAAAGATAGCACTATGAAATTAGCTTAATACCAATGTACATTTATTTCTAACAACGTTGGCAACAAACTATTATTTTCTCAATATGAAAAGCTTCCCCCCCCCCCCCCCCCCCCCCCCCCCCCCCCTCTACATTCGCTAGCAAGACACAATAATATAATTCATTTGCATACTAATGTAGCAAATAAAATTTCAATATGATTTTTCACTAGGTGCTAATATTGGCAATAGACAACAATATCGTTATAGATAATCTTTATAATTGGTTACCATAATCGACGAGACATAAAAATTTAATACACCCTCATGCTTTGCACCCAATCTTTAGATAAAACAAATAATCATTTGACCTTATATTAAAATGTTAAAAATCTTGATAATCTCGTAACTTAGAAGTATGTTTGGCGAAGATAGCGATAGCAAAAAACAGTAGCTATTTATTTTAATAAAGTGTTTAGTAACATAGTTGTATAGTCATAATTAAGTAAAAACGTTAGTTGCTCGTAAATTTTGCTCGAAGTAACGTTTTAATTTGGAGCATTTAAAAAAATTAAGAACGCTAGTTGCTTGTTTTTAAACAAGCATTTTGTGCAAAACGCTAACTTCTAGTTGCTAGTTGCTACTAATTGCTAATTGCTTCAAAACATTTTAAATACTTGTTACCAAATACAACCTTAATGATCAATGAACCAATACATTATCACAAATAAAAATTCGCATATAGTAAAATCATAAACCTATAAACATACTATTACAATTTACACATATATAAGATAACATAACATATATAATAAATACGTAGTACAATTTAGAACCATAAATGTCACAACATTAAAGTTTATGGTAGGAGATATCTTTCTTGACAATAATATAAAGGGTGTATCATGTGCATTTGCCATTGACCCATGTGAACTTCTGCCATCTCATCATACATACATAAAACACAAACCATAACACACATTACTTAAACTCATACATAGATCTTGATTTATATCCAACACAACACATTCAACCTTTGCATATCACCACTCTCATTCTTTCTTTCTTTCTTTCTTTCTTGGTTGTTTGCATAACCAAAAAAAAAAAAACATTAATGTTGTATCATAACTAGTGGTATTAGTACTTTTTTGTTAGAACCAACCAAAAAGATTGCATTTTTATCATATATAGATAGACATTTGGTGGGTTGGATCTGAACAAAATGGGTATTGATCCAAGACAAATTGTTGCTGGTATTCTTACTGTTACTATGTTTCTAATGCTTGGAAACATGATTAAAAGACAGCATTTTGATGCTCCAATTTCACACCATGTAAGTGTTTCATGTTTGGTTTTTTTAGTACTTAATGTTTCAAGATTTTGTGTTTTGTATAATGGTTGACTTTGGTTGGTTATGTTTTGATTGTATTTTTATCCTCATTTGTAAAGATTGTGTTTTTTTACTTTGTTTGTTGTGTTAGTTAGTTTTAGATTGCTTTTTGAAGTGGATTTATGTGTTTGGAAATTTTGAATTGCTTATTTATGATGGCTATTTGTTTATTGCATTTTGATATAGAAGATGGTGTTTGGAAGTGCTTATCCAAATTCCAAATTGGTTATCTGATTGAAATCTACTAATTTCAAAAAAAAAAAAAAAAAAAAAAAAAAAAAAAAAAAAAAAAAAAGAAGCAAATAAGTAATTTTATCATGCAATCCAAACATCCCCTTTAACTGGTTATATTAAATCTGATACCTTAACATAATCAGATAATCTGAATCAGATGGTCTTTGCCTAAATATTGTCTAAACACTCAAAATTGAGTATTTGAAATAATCACGAAATCATTTTGCAAACTCGATCCAAAGTACCGCTAATTGATCACACAATTTACTATTTATATAGGTGAACCGTGCCGGATCCCAAAATTTTGATGATAACAAAGATTCAGGTGCCGCATTCGATAGCGACAGCTCTTGGAAGGAGGATGGCGCTACTGATCTCAAGCAGTGCTGGTCTAAGTCAAGTTTGGGTCAGTAGTACAAACTAGTACTAGTTCATTAAGTTATTGCATGTCATATATCTATCTAACTTCATTTTCAATATGTTCGGTTAACAGAAGAGCCAGAAGAAACGAAGGGGTATGTCACTTTCTCATTAACCAACGGACCTGAATACCATGTTTCCCAGGTATACATTTCATTATGTTTATCATGTCAAAATTACGTATTGTTGTGTTTTTGTCTGAATTTGACCATGGTGATTGTCAAACATCAGATTGCGGATGCAGTAGTAGTAGCAAGATACCTAAAGGCGACACTTGTGATTCCAGACATAAGGGGAAGTCAACCTGGTGATTGGAGGTTAGTTGCGGCATTTAAACCATTTATACCCTTATGGTTCATTTATCATATGCGTGCGTTGCTTTTTTTGTTGGAAATATAAGTCTATTTTAGCAGTATATTTTTCATATACAATAACGTCAAATAGTTGTTATTTCATATGCTTTTTGGTGCTTATGTGTTCTTTGGATTGCATTACCTGAGGACGCACATCTATTTTTAGTTAAAATAAGAAAGCTAATCATGAAAAGGGACATGCATGTTATATAAAAGGAAAATAACGTATAATATGTCATGCAATTATGCAATAAGGCTCCAACATTTACCATTACGTGTATTGTTGTTGCGTTAACAAGCAGTACATAGTTTCGTGTTTTTTAAAGGGCGTTCAGACTTTTATTGTGGATTTTACGTGTTTGATGTTTCTTGACGAACATAGTAAGTTTTATATATTTAATATCAACTAACATGTAATTAACATTTTGCTTGTCACATGGTCCAGGAACTTTGGAGATATTTATGACATCGAGAAGTTTGTAAGTAGTTTAGATGGAGTGGTGAAAGTAGTAAAAACTCAACCCGCCGAAATATCTACAAAAAATCTTGCGGTTTTAAGAATTCCTAATAGAGTAACCGAAGACTACATTGCCGAAAATATACTCCCCGTTTTTAAAACTAAAGGAAACATAAGACTAGCAACTTACTTCCCTTCTGTGAACATGAAAAAGGGTGCAACCGAACAAGAGGAAAAAGTTACAGTGGGATGTTTAGCCATGTTTGGAACTCTTGAGTTACAACCAGAGATCCGGGAAGTCGTTGACTCAATGGTTGACCGGCTGAAAACCTTGAGCCAGAAATCAGATGGTAAGTTTGTAGCCGTTGACTTAAGGCTCGATATGTTGGAACAAAAGGGTTGTCAAGGTTCAAAAAAATGTTATGGTCCACAAGAGATTGCATTGTTTTTGAGAAAGATCGGGTTTAACAAGAATAGCGCTATATATTTGACACAATCACGATGGGATAGCAGCCTTGATTCAGTTAAAGACCTCTTCCCCAAAACTTACACAAAGGTATGAAATATATTATTCACTCAGCTTGATAACAAACAACACTGCATTGAATGGCTAGTGTTTTTTTTTTCTTCATAAAATACCAATAACCTGTTTTTTCATCTAAAACAGGAAGGGATAATGCCGATGGAAAAGAAGCAAAAGTTCTTAGGGTCAGACACTTCAGAGTACGAGAAGGTGATAGACTTTTATGTAAGCGCAGAGAGTGATGTGTTTGTACCAGCGATATCAGGCTTGTTTTATGCAAATGTTGCGGGTAAAAGAATAGGTTCAGGAAAGACGCAAATACTGGTTCCTGACGATTCAGCTTCTACTTCCGCGGGAAATTATCTTTCTCGTTATGTATCAAAGAAGAACCATATGGCGTATTCATGTTTCTGCTAGATTCTGGGTCAAGCAGTATGGAATAAGTGTTTGTTACCATATTGTTTGATCAGACTGTTTTTTTAGATTGAATTTTGATATATTTATGAAATAGAGCAAGGAACAATGAATTGTGTGACGTAAAACGTTGTGTTCAAAAATTTATAGTTATATGGTCTTTATTTTTTGGTACACTGGTGAACTTGTTATATTATCTTCTTGTCATGATGGAATCCAACGAAACGTATGAAAGTTGAACTTCTACTTACTAAAATGGAAACAAGATAAATCAGCAAGGGAAACTATTTGTGATGAGGTACAAGTTCTCTCATATCATTGGATCTCTAATAGAGCAAAGGAAACTATTTCATCGTGGATTGAGTGGTGTTCGGACCCGATCAAGGCTTGCAAATTCTAGTTTTTATAAAATGTTTTCCCATGGTTGTCATTTGGTGTTTGGCACACTGGATGGGTTGCCTACTGATATGCAGGTTATGGAGTGGTCCTACTGGTTTGGCTCCTAGGAGTAGTTTTTGTGTCTTGTATATGACTGTTGTACCTTTAGCTTGTAATGTTTTGGTATCTTGGGTCCCTTCTCTTTAAGTGGCTTATGTAAAGAGAGGGATGCCCCCTTTTTTTTTTTTTTTTTTTTTTTTTTTTTTTTTTTTTTTTTTGTAATTGCGTTTTGAGTGTAATATATGTTTTTGCCTTTCAAAAAAAAAAAAAAAAAAAAAAGAAGAAGATAAATCAGCAAGGATTGTACTAAAGGTAACACACCAAATTTGAATTAGATACACCGTTATTAAGATCACGGGATGATGAGATATCAAGCCTACTACTGATAAATCGTTGAAAGAAAGGAGATTGCGAGTACAACACTCGTGCATACATGTCAAAGACAACTTTCAACTTGATGTGTTGATATTTTCTTTTGATATTTTTGCATTGCATCTCTAAGGCTTTTTGGGTGTCTTTTAACCTTGTATGCCGACACACTGAAGTGGAATGTTGCCGACTTGCTGGGGGAAATACAGCAAGAAAGTAACAGTTATTTACATAAAGTATCACAACACTTTTTTATTTGTCTCGTTTTAGTTCTTGGAAAGAATTTTAGATGTGAACCATTAATAGTGTTTTTTTGACTCATTTAGGTCATTTTATAAGCAGAGAAAAACTAAGACTGCAATGTGAGTTCTGGGTGCGAACCATCATAATATCAGGTTGCATGGGAAGGAGGATCGTGCTCGAGTATTCGACAATCTTGGATCTATGGCAAACCTGGTCACATCTGTGTACACAAAGATCTATGTACACAAGATGGTCTAGAACAATATTTACCATCTGTACTGAATCTAATTCACGGTTAAAATCCTTCTTAGATCTGGTTCATGGTTTGGTACTCGACAATAAATATTGAATACGGTTTCAGATTTTCTTTTAAATTTTGATCCGGTTCCAGATTTTCCAAACTTGAAACGACTCTATTTTAGATGTCAAGACAAGGGAGGAACCCTTTTTTCTTACAAACTAGGTTGCGAATAGACTATATATCATTCTTATAATTTCAACCGGAGGCAATCAACTTTTCGTAACAAGCAAACGTATTACCATCGAATGGAACAACTCTTCTTACCCCGTCATTTTCTATTTCTCTTGTGAAACTACCTATCAACATCTACCCAGTAATGATAACAAAAAACCATACTAAATAAAGTTTGTGGTGACAAAAAATGAAATTTGTCATCGTTCACATGGGAGGGATGATTGGATTATGGGCCTCGATATCAACATGTCTAATTTCAGGAACAATTTCTTGTATTTCCTTTTCAAGCCTATCAACTTCACATGGGAGGGATGATTGGATTATGGGCCTCGATATCAACATGTCTAATTCCAGGAACAATTTCTTGTATTTCCTTTTCAAGCCTATCAACTTCACTCCCTAAAGCCGTAACTACCTCTTCACCTATCAAAATCATATATGGATTAAATTTCAGATTCCTATTACGAAATGGAAACATGCTACTAGTACTATATAATTGCACAAATGCATACATACCATAGAATGACATGATCTTGAGCATTTCGGCATCATCTTTCTCCTCTGCAGCATTCCGGAACTGTACACATAATAATTTGCAACCTTTTATTCCTAATCATATATTCATATCAGGGTTAAAAGCGTTTGAAATTTGCTTTAGTTTATTCTTCTTATTTGCTATTTAGCAGAAAGCAGTTTAAAGCCTTTGGATAAAACAACAGCTTCTGCTAATTTAAGAGTAAGATAAGCAGATTTTTATTAAGTGCTTATTTGAGATGAAACTAAAATTACTGTTTTATCCTGCATCTAACCTAATTGAAGAAGATAGAATCGATTGACTGTAAAACAAGGGTTACCACTACAAGGGCAATGACCGTTTAATCACAGATTGCTCACTACAAGGTCAACAATTCGATCAAACTCGGTCAAAACTCAGTCAATATTGGTGTAAACTTGGACAAAACTCGGTTTGAAGTATTTGAAGTTTTGAACAACTGTGTTAATGTTTCTAAACATATTTCTATGGTCGTATGAAGAAAACTATGGAACTATCAACATGTAATCCATATAATTTCAAAACTTACTATATATAAACTCAATCCGGTTAACCCCTGATTACCCCCGTGCCTAGGCCGATTACAAGCTACAAAGTAGTCGACCGCCCGACTGGCGCCTAGCGTTTTTTACAACCATAACCAATTGCTCTGCGTCTAACAGCATTTTTAGTTCAGTATAAGCAAATCTAAACCCTATTTTTCTGAACTGCTTATCTTTAAGTTGTGTAACAAGAAAAAGCAATCCAAACACCCTCTAAGAGACACAATAAGCCTCTTACCTTCTTAGCCCAATCTTCAGGCCCAGTTCTACTGAGATAGTTCTGCACCAATATCACCCCATTGAAATCTGCACCACAAAAGTAAAATGTTTCAATAGATAAAGATATTGCGATTTGAAGCATAAAAAATCATCTCTCTAAAAATACAAGTGAGGTTACCTATTTCTGCTTTGAATCTGAAAAACCCGGGCCCAATCACCTCGCTTTTGCAATCATATACAGAATCTACAACCTACAGCAGGAACATAGTAGGTAAGTTATAAGTGTAACATTGTCACAATAGTTTTTTTTTTTTTTTTTTTTTTTTTTTTTTTTTAATTAATTAATTAATTTATTATTATTATTATTATTATTATTATTATTATTTTTAATATGAAATATCTACCGGGTCATTCTTCAAAAACTCAAGAACCCTTTTCATATCATTATCATCAATTGCTCTACCAATCAATGCATGTCGATTTCGTTGAATCAGAAATATAGCTACCTGCAAAATAAATACATATAATGATGTCTCAAGCGTATTAATAAAAGATTAAACGAAAAAGAAGGGAAGTGCCATGAGCGGTCTCATTATTAAAGAACATCTCTAAAATGAAGAGACTTTAACATAAATGATTTAATGAGATGTGTAACAGGTTGCACGAATTTCAGTTATTGCAAATGACGTACCACTCCGAGAAGGTTTCCAACAATGATTGAACCGATGGGATCATAGATAGGATTCCCTGTCAATTTAACAGCAACCAATGATGCAGCGGCAATTGCAAGGCCAGTAACTGCAGCACCATCCTGCACGTTCACTTACTTTAGAGGCATGCCACAAGACAATATAAGCTTTGATGAAGATCATTTATTAAATTCACTAGATACATGTCTCAATATACAGTAGTTATAATCAAGTTTACTTCGAGCAGCAGTCGGATGATCAATCTCGTTTTGAGCATGTTATAATCATTATAAGCGGCTAGATTGATGATATTAAAAGTAACAAGCATTGACCTCTGTCATGACAGCAACAGCTGTCGGATCATGTCCACGCCAGACATAGTCTCTAATTGTCATGCCTTCTGCAGCTGCACCTTTTCGGACAGCATCTACCGCCACAGCAAGAGAAGCACCTACAGCAAAATACTTGTTTAGTATGCAAACATTTGCATCAAGTAGTTAAAATTGTATCTGTAGATTCAGTATCACCTTCGATAATGAAGGAGCCACCAATCACCAAAGCCGCATAGAATATGTTTCCGGGTGGCTGAAAAGGGCACATGTTGGATAAGAGACAAATAGTGCTCAATATCAACAAATAACAAATGCCACAAACCAATCAAATAGTAAGCTACCTGAGTAGTCCACAAATTCTGAACTCCATGCACAATTGTCGCACCAGAACCAAGACAAAAAATTCCAACCGCAGATATTAAAGACCAAACAAATCTTTCTTTGGAATAACCATACCTAATAACACAAGTGAAATCAATCAGCACATATAAAGATCAAACCAACAGATATAACTATTATGTTCAATGACCAAAACATGACAAATATTAACTAGAACAACTTTGCACTGATAATAACTAGCACTAATAAACATGATGAATATGTGAATGATAACCGAAATACTCACGGATGAAGAGCATCTGGAGCACGCTTTGAGCTGTTTAAACCGTATAAAAGAAGCGCCTACAATATCAAAATTCATTAGTATCTTTATAGCTACTAAAGCAAACAGAAATATCAACTAAAAAAAGTAGACTGCAATACTGCATAATAGCCATTTCACCTGATTTGCAAAATCAGCAACTGAATGCACGACTTCAGCCAGCATGACATGACTTGAGGTAGCAATCCATACCCCAAATTTAAGTGAAAACACAAGAAAGTTGCACCATAGGGCCGTCGTAACCGCTCGCTGGCTATCACAAATGCAAAACAGGATATAGCAACCAACAAATGAATGATAGGAAACAATGCAATTGGTCAAATCAGATAAAAACTTCTACAAAACGTACCAAACTTGCAACTAATTGTCAATGTATGTAATGAACTATTTTTCTTTACCTTTTAATGTAACAAACTTTTATTCCGTTAACCAATGTACGTACATAGATTAGGTAACAATATAAAACTTTTGTTACATCAGAAGGTAAAAAAAATAGATCATTACAAACAATTGACAATTTGGCGAAAGTTTGTTACATTTTTGTGCAATAAACCATTATGAATACCTACCATATTCCACAAATGAACTATTATTATTTTCAACGTTTGATGTAGCAAACTTTTATTCCATTACTAATGTATGTAAGCAACCTTCTATCATATATATATATCAGATAAAACGGCGACGTGGCATGCCATGTCACCATTTTTACCTAAAATCTATACTCATAGAAGGTTGCTTACATACATTAGGTTACGAAATGAAAGTTTGTTACATCAAGAGGTGAAAAAAAATAATAGTTCATCACAAACAATGACATTCGGTGAAAATTTTGTTACTCAATTTTTGTGCAATAAACCATTACGAATACCTACGATAGCCAACTAATGAAGTATTATTTTTTTCACCTTTTGATGTAACAAATATTTATTCGCTACCTAATGTACGTAAGCGACCTTCTACCATACATATCAGATAAAAACCGTGACGTGGCGTGCCACGTCACCATTTTCACCTACAATCTATACCTATAGAAGGTCACTTACATACATTAGGTAACGAAATAAAAGATTGTTACATCAAAAGGTGAAAAAAATAATACTTCATTAGTTGGCTACTATAGGTATTCGTTACCGTTCATTGCACAGAAACTTAACAAACTTTGCACCAAATTAACGTCATGTGTAATGAAGTATTATTTTTTCAACTTTCGATATAACAAATTTCTATTCCGTTACCTAATGTAAGTAAGGTACCTATCATACATATTAGATAAAAACCACATTTTTACCTACAATCTATACCTACGATAGCCAACTAATGAAGTATTATTTTTTCACCTTTAGATGTAACAATCTTTTATTTCGCTACCTAATGTATGTAAGCGACCTTCTACCATACATATCAGATAAAAACCGTGACGTGGCGTGCCACGTCACCATTTTCACCTAAAATCTATACCTATAGAAGGTGAGTTACATACATTAGGTAACGGAATAAAATTTTGTTACATCAAAAGGCGAAAAAATAACAGTTCATTCCACACAACAACAACTCAACAAAAGCGAGTCACATTACGCAACCGTCAACAATAAACAAACATACCTATGATCATCCACCTCTATCTTCTTAATCTTCTTAGGCCTAGTAATAAAACCTACAAAAACCACAAAAAAACACATTAGTTTATCAATTTTCATCTTATTTACAGTAAAAAAAAACTAAACTTACTGCGGTGAATGGTGTAGCGGTACTTGACGTCATCAGGAATGAGGGGAACAGGTGGGGGATCAGTTTGACGTAATGAGAAAGGAGTAAGGGTGTGAATTAGGGGGTGTTTGGATGAGTGGAAATGACGGTTGTGGTTGTGGTTGTGGTTGGGGGGTGTTTGGGAATGGGGTTGGGAGTTGAGGAGTGTGGTGAGGAAAGGGGTGACGTGGCGCAAGTGGTGACGGTGGAGGTGTGAGATGAGGGAACGGTGGTGGGGGTAGATTGGCATTATTATTTTTAGGGTTTTGTTGTTTGTGTTATATGTTCATCGTCTTCTACCTGACATGATGACCACCATTAAAGGTGTTTGTGTTTTTTTCTTCGTTTTTGAAAGGTGAGAGTGAGTTATTTGGACTTTTTTTTCTTTTCTTTACAAAGAGTAAAGGGAAAGGGTATATCGACATCGTAAGTGACTAGTAACCATCATCAAGAGATAAATAGTATAGCGATAGGATTTGATTTGATAGGGAGAAATAATTTTACTTGCGATATTTTTGGTTAAAAGTTTTGTGTTATGTAATCGAAATTTAATTAATAAATATTGTAATATACGATAATTCAACTAAAAGAACAACTTTTAAAATTTATCAAAGAACGTATAAAGCATTTAGTAATATTGAAAGCAACTTCTTTTAATCGTGCATGGTTATAGTAATATAATGCAATATTTATTAACGTAACTCAATCATTTTTGGTAAGACGTTAAACAAAAAATTTGAAACTATGACTATGTTTGACGCGGAGCTTTTTGAAGTTAGTAATGAGCTTTTTGATTTTTATTGTATATTTGGCAAAACTAGCTGTAAGTTGTATCTGTAAGCTGTAAACTGCAAAGCTGTTAACATGAGCTACAATAAGGGCCTGTTTGGTGATAAAACAGTTTGGGTTAATAAGATGGGTAATGAAGCTGAGTTTAGTGTGAAAGAAGTGTCGAATGCTTTTAGTATTGATTATCCTAAGGTTATATGGAGTAACCATGTGTGGTTCAATCAGTGTGTGCCAAGACATAGCTTTATTCTTTGGTTAGCTGTTAAGGGTAGATTGAAAACTAAAGATAGGCTTACCAAGTGGTTTAATTTGCCTAATCAGACTTGTCACTTATGTAAGAATATGAATGAATCCCACAGTCATTTATTCTTTGCATGTTCTTATTCTAGAAGGCTGTGGGAAAGATTAAAAATTCTTGCCAAATTGGATGGGATTAGTAATGAATGGCCATATATAATTTCTGGGATTGTTAACTGTCCTGCCAGTAATAAAGTGTGGAGCGCGATTCAAAGGCTTGTTCTAGGAGCTGCTATATACTATATTTGGCAAGAAAGCAATGTGAGAAGGATGCAATTTATTGAGAGAAGTTGTGATAGTTTGTTTAAGATTGTGGTAGAAACTTTTAGATTGAGACTTATGGGCCTTTCTTTAAAGATGACTACTGATGTTATTAATGCAGCTAGAATTTGGAATTTACCTTTAGATAAGACTGCTTATTACAGCAGTTTGACTGGGGAGATGATTGATGATATTTAGTTGTTATGGTGCTTTATGATTTTAGTTTAAGGTGGGTTAGAAGGATGTTGGAGAATACTGGATTTTGGAGTTGTAATGCTACTTTTGACATTGATGATAAGGGGAATTTGGAGAAAGAAAACATGGTATGTTTAACTACTCATCCTTGTGTTTTATGAATTGTACTTGTTAAGTCTTTTACAGGTGGATTTAGTGGGTTGTTTGGTTAAAGATTCTTTATCCTGTTCTAAAGTTTGGTGTTTGAAGATTCAAGTGATCATCTGGTTGGTGTTTGATTCAGTAGCTTTTGTCATTTGAAGATGCATTGGTCAAGTGATTGATTCAGGTTTATATTGTTGGATGTTGGCTTCTGGATATTTATGTTTGGGATGTTTGAGAGAGTGTTGCACTCTTTTTGTCCTTCTCTATGGTTTTGCCCTTGGGGTTTTACATAGGAAGGTTTTTAAGGAGACAAACTCTCTTAAATTGCTACTCTGGCTCTTCCCTGGTTTTATGTGATCATGTTGTTGTTTCATCAGTTGGAGGCTCAGATTGTTGTTTCATCAGTTGGAGGCTTGTTGATTTGTTTCATCTGTTTCTTCATGTTGTTGTGTTATCAGTTTGTTGGATGGGTTGTTTTTGTTATTGGTTGGCATAGTGACATTTATATTCTATATTTCTGATATATTAGTTTTGGCATTCTAGCTTTCTATTTGTTATCAATATATGGTGATGTTTGGAGGTGCATTGGTTGATTCCTTTGCATTGGCCCATGTATTCAGAGTATATTGATGATAATATGTTAAGCAATCTTTAATGCTAGGCTGATTTGTTGGATTTATTTGTTATTGGTTATGTATTTGTTCTGTATTGTTATTGTACGGTTGTATTGAGCTAGGGATATGTCCTATGCCTTTTTGTGTTACAGAGTGTGTGATTAACACTTTGCTTCTTTTTGTTCTTGTACTGCCTTTTGGCTTCTTTTACTTAATATATTTACCTTAAAAAAAAAAACAAAAAAAAAAAAAACATGGACTTAGGTTCCTTATTAATTTTAGTTTAATCCCCACCATTAGATCAAATTAGATGAATGGTAGAGATTTGTCCTTAGAATGCAACAAAAACTAAGTCCGTAAATGAACTTTTCTCATTAATAGTAATATCACAAATTTGAGGCAGAAATTGAAATGTCAATTCTATTACATACACTTTTATCATTTATCAAAGCACTACTATAGAATTCGCGTAAAGTGGCAGCGACAAGCAGTTCTTTTCATTTTTGGCGGGGCCTTGGGCAGTGAGCGAAGAAGATGATGTAAAGATGGGGAATAGGAGTAGATAGTGAAGAGAGTAATGTATCATATTTGGTGGAAGAAAAAAGCAAAGATGTTTGAATAATTTGAATGTTAAGAGATTTCGAAATATATATGTTTTATCATAGTCTATAGATAATTGACCTTTGAAATAAAGTAATCATGGCTTACATGAGCTGACTAAAAGGTTAAAGTCCAACCCATATAGAGTGAAGTTGCATCAGCTATATTCAACAATCATCTCATATGAATTTATATTAAGCAGCAGCGAAAGGGTCAAAGCATTATGGTTATGATACAAAAATAGTAACCACCATAAACACACAAAGCATTATGGTTATGATACAAAAATAGTCAACTCAAATCACAGATAAATGCTAGTACACAACAAAATCCTTTCAATTCATTTACTAGTATGTATAAGATAAAATTAGACAAAAAGGAATACAGGTAAAATAACTAAAATTGTATCCCTCTCTAAACACGCTCACTACGCTATCTGGTATATAATTATGAAAACAAGTACAATGGTATTCTCCACCAAGTTTAGCTTATTTCACATGGCCAATATATGAGAGCCGAATTAATCCTTCTACACTTGTTGGGCTCTGCCAAAATACACGATCCTAGACACCTCCAAAACGGCCTTCTTTCCTAGCACGTACTCTAAAATTAGGTTTCTGTTGTCCTGGAGCATAACGAGGAACAATTTTTAGAGGATGGGCTTCCGTATTGAATACCCACTCGTCCAATGATATAACTGATGGTGGCGAGAATAAAAGATACAGATATTTCAGTGTTTCTGCTAGAAAGAAGCTTTGCATCATATTGTCTTTCACACCTGTATTAACCTGTAAATAACATGAAAGAAACAAATTATTATTTGAAAACATCCCCATAAGGGGGGCATTCGGCATTGCGTATTAAAAGTAACTAGAACAGTACCCGCGCAATGCGGCGGCGGGTACCTGTGACTATATTTTGCGTTATTCTTCGGTTACACATTTAGTTGTTTTTATTCTTTATAAATAGAGATGGTTAAGCCAAATAATTTTAGTTTGAACAACCAACCTGCTTTCTAACCAATTAATTTTAAAATCCTTCTATAATAAACAAGTAAAAGCTTGAATTTTAAGCATTTCTAATTATAAAAGTCTCAAATTCATTATATAGTAGTATAGATTAACACAGTAAGTGTGGAACCAAATCAGTACTTACATCCTTCAGTCCAACATATCCCCCCTCCACACGTGAGTTCTCTTCAAATGCTTGAAATATGTTCCATCCCCATTCTTGATACGTCTTATTACCGGTCAAACGCCACAAATAAAAGAGCGACTCAACAGTCTCTGGCCTCAAAATATTCCATGATGTACCGACAGTCATGTCCTACAGTATTCGTAGCACTAGCATATAAGAAAACCAGGAAATCCTAAAAGTTATTAATAATGTACTCCGTATAAGATAACTAACCTGCCCTGAATGAAAAAAGTAATTCTCTCCAGCCAACTTCGTTGGTGTGGACTGATAGAAGTTATAGCAAGTCCAAGCAAGCTACATTTAAAACCCAAAGTTTTCAGTCAAAGTCCCGAGGAAGTCACAATTAGCACAACTCAATTAAGTGTGTTTTATCTTTAGCCAAAGTAATATAGTCTGTCCCTCCCATTGGCCATTATAACCATAAAATCTTATACTAGAATCAGTGTAACATTGTATAACTAACAACTAAAGTCGCTAATGTGAATAATAATTTACTCAAAAGGACAACATTGCCATTGATTTTTGGAGAACCCAGAAAAGATCGCTGTCTGTATTTTGGATTTAATATTAGCACGATACCTCTTCTGCCAGATTTAAGAATTTTGCGGATTCAGCAGGACCATAACCAGATGACCCTAATGCTATCATTCCTGGTGCAAAGCATGCTAGCTCATCCATCTGCACACATCAGAAACAATTATAATCCCTATATTTATCATACATGAAATTTTCAATGGTGTTCTTTACTAAAAACTTGGTACGTTGATATTACCTTGTCAATCAAAGAATTTCCTATCTTCTCGGAAATATATGTAAAAGATGAGGGTGCAGTCTTGCGGACCAAGCTCAATAGACCTTTCATTGATGTCTCCCACATTTCTCTGTAAGTTCCATAAAAAAATTAAAACCATTAAGCCAGAAGGCTATAGCATGAAACATGCTTAATATTCATAAAACCACCTTAAATAATTCTAATAGAAGAATCTCTCACCTATAATGCTTCACCTCTGCAGTTTTGTTTCCTTGTATCCAAACTTTAAGTAAATACTCATAGAAACTGCATCCAGAATTTAAATTATTGATTGGAAACGAACCATCGGTTAGGAAAAGTAAGATAGTTTAAAGGAACAACTAGTACCTGTCACCCATGGCTCCAAAAGTAATGGTAGAATGAGATGTTGTTCCTCTGTGGGGATTTAGATAAATAGGGAGTAATCCATCAGCAGGAAAAGTCTTATTTAGCTCTAGAATAACATTCTCTACCTGAAACATCAATTTACAATATTATATTCTGTTACAGGTTATGCTTATGCATCCAACTTGTGGCAATATTGACACTATGGGGCATTACCTTTTGTTGATACTTTGGATTTCCAGTCCTTTGGGAAAGTGCGATGAACTCCAATTGTTCTGTCCCAGAATCTGCCAGGATACTATCACCCTGGAAAAACAGAGGAGGATATATGATTAGCTGAGAAATAGAAAATTGCTTTTAAAGCTTCAAAGCTGCAAGCTACAAGCTAGAAAGATTGGAACGTAAATAATCATTGATAAAGTTTAGAACTTACCCCAGTCCAACCAGGATTGTGTGCATTACCATGAGCCAAGTTAATAATGTTGTACGGTATACCAGAAGGAGTATCCCATGCAGGCAGCAACCTATCCGCTATATCTTTTGCCTTTTCAAGGAAGACATTCTCCCCAGATAGATCATAGGCACTGAGAAGCCCACCCACAACTCTGTTGGAAAAAAATAAAGTGAACAATTCAAAGGATTAGGTGTCTCATCATATGATAATATTTACTACAGAAGATCAACATACACAGAGGAAAAATAAACTAATACATTAAACCTTCAAAGCAACCTTATGGTCGTCTCAAACACGCTGGCATCATAATTTTTATTGAAGTCCAAAGAGTTTGTGACCCACCTGTCAGGCATAGCTTGTTAAGATGCAAACAAGAAAAATAGGTGCACGCGTATATTAAAAGTTTCAACCCCATAAAGATGAACTCTATGGAGTATAAGAAGTCAATATATGATAATAGATATTGGATCATACTCTTTAGCCCTTTGAAACTCCTCGTCCAGGCCCATTATATACAGTGTATCAAGAGAGTCAACTAAAGTTGCACCAAGACCACCAAAGCTATCCACGCCATTCTTTGATTGGGGCTAACAAAAGAAACATTTAAAAGACACTTAGGAACTTTGGGGAAAATTAATAGATGGAGCAAACTCAAACACACTAAATAAATTTATGGAAAAGGATGTTCATATAAATTTGACTAAAATCAAGTTTCGGTGTATACATATATAGAGATAACTAGTAACGCAGTAAATAAGGCTACAAAACTAGCATGGCCATGCACAACTAATTTAGAGATTGCTACAGGCATGCTGATACCATAAAATGTATACGTATGTTTTCTACAACATTGAACAATGATACTAATTTATCAAAAACAATCATATACCTGAAGCTCATCATGGCCCCACGCATACTTTTCATACGATGACCATGCATGAATCATGGCATCTTTTACTTTTTCTCTTCGCTCAGCCTCAACAGGATCAACAGCGACACCACCCTTCTTAGTTACATCAAGTCTTTTGGTTGACATATTCACAGTTTTAACTGAAACACCATCTCCCTGCTTTAACTCTCCTAGCTGCAAGGAGGCAACAAGTTTGCCGTCAGCCAATGAATAAACAAAATTGAAAGACAATTTACTAAGCACTACTTGGGTTCTAAAAAACAGAAATATCAATCATCATTTTATGCAGGTTGTTTGGATCTCAAGTTATATGAAGATGCCATACCTCAATCTGCAAGCGTTCCAGTTCTTCTTTCAGCGTCGAGAGCTCTTCCTGTCAATCAATAGAAGTTTATAAATATAGGAAACAAAGCAACCAGGTTTGTTTTCTAACTCTTTCATGCAGGTCTCAAGCCCTAAATTTTCAGAAAGTATTATACTCGGGTATTGCATAATAAATGTGGTGATAGTTCTTATATACCAAGTCACTTAACTTCAACTCCTCAACTGATCTTAACAACAATACAACAAATAAAAGGAACTTTTGAGCAATTTCACCATCATCGCCTATTTCAACAATAAGGGTCTGAATATATTTAAATATGGATAAAAAGTAGGGAAATTAGAGCAATTTCACCACTACCAGAACCTTACCATATACCATTTAACTGAATCTGATAATCTGTTATTATCTCAACGACTATCCTAACTATGTATCCTGATATACTTAAATAACAAGCATGAATAATACTTTCACATTTCAACATAACTAAATGCATTAAAATTGCTATACCAATTCACTCTTCACCTACTCACTGATCTGACCAATGATACAATAAAAAAATCATACTGATTTCACCATCATTTCCAGTATTAGATGACCATGTCCTCCTATTCCAACAATACTAACCAGAAAATCGGATAAAGGGCAACACGAATAACCAAACCAGTAACCAAGTAGTACTAACATACAGGATCCATAACATGTAATGTACTCAACAAATTACACTTGCTACACCAATTCAACTAATGTCAACAACTAGTCAATCTCACGTGATCACTCAAAAGTAGTCATGTAACATATGAAATCTAATCAGCAGCTAACTATTACTAGCACTTAGGTAATAGGATCCTAAAATAAGAATTCAACTGTCCTAACTACCCCCCTCTATCTATCCCCTATAACTTAACTAATGCATTACAATTTGCTATAACAATTCACCTAATTTCAACAACTCAGCTGATCTCACCAATATTAACTAAAAATAGAAACTTTATATTAATTTCACCGTCATTCACAATCTATAATCAGCAATGCCTAAACCAAAATTGAATGCTCTTAAGTCTTAACACAACTAACCTAATCAATAACTAACTATTGCTAACGTACAGGATCTAAAACATGTAATAGAAAACCAACACATTACAATTGCTAGACTAATTCAACTAATTTCAACAACTCAATTCATCTCACCAATAATACAATTGAAAGTAAACAACTTTATACTAACACTACATTAACAAATCAGATACTTAATACAAGAATCTTAAATCTAGTCATGTAACATCTGTCCTCAGTAATATAACTAATGCATTTTTGCTATAGCAATTCACATAATGTCAACAACTCAACTGATCTCACCGATAATACAAAAAAAGTGATAAACTTGATACTAATTTCACCATAATTTCCAATCTATAATCCGTTGATCACCATATCCTAATTCAACAATACTAAACCAAAAAAATCAAATAATCATACTATTGCTAATGCTGACATACAGGATCTAAAACACGTAACGAAATACAACACATTACAATTGCTATACCAATTCAACTAATATCACGATAAAAAGTAGGAACTTTGGACTACTACTAAACTAGCAGAACCCTAATACGCGTAACAACATTCTCAAATCTACTCAAAATAACAGACCAAAACCAGTCAATAACTAACTCTAACCAACACTTTAAGATCTAACAAAATGTAATCGAATTCAATAAATCACAACATACATACATACACACACAATACCTCATGTCAAACAAGAATACACTGTTTTTGGTTTCGTATATCATCAGTAACTAACTAAACAACAATACAAAACCAAAAACAGTAACTATATACCAATTTAACCATCATTCGTAAAACATATTGAACGCTAAACAAACAACTGAAATCTAATCAGTAACTAACTATAACTAACATTACAGGATCTAAAACATATAACAAAATTCAAAAACAACGAAAATTATCATAATATATAAATATACCTCATGTTCGCGGATAATCGTATGGCGATCGTAAACGAAAAACGAGACGAAAACGAAAACAAAAAAAAGTAAAGCAAGCTGTTTAGGCCTTTTTAAATAATAAGCCGGATTCAAGTATCTCCACCGGATCGACGGTGCTGATCTACTTCTCACCATCACTATCTATTCCTTTTTTAATTATAAATATAAATTTTATACAATACAGTTGATTTAATTAGGGTTACACATGTGATAATAGCAGTTAAGAGGATGAATCTGAGATGTGGTTGGATCTGGTGTAATGGTGATCGGTTAAGACTCCACGTTGCCGGAATGTATGGTGGTCCGGTGAACGGGAGTTGACGACGGAGAGAGAGGTTGACGATGACTGAGATAATGTGACGGAGATTTTTTGTTGTTTAGATATTTGTTGCACTTTGCTTGTTTGTTTTTATTGCGTTTTATCCTTTTATTGGCCCTTGTACTTGAGGGGATTTGCATATTGTACCTTCTTTAATGTCCTTGCCGGACTCGAACTCGAGTTAGCCAAACTTTTTTAACCCGATGATTGACTTTATTTAGTATTCGGGTTACTCATGTTGACTTGAATAACCTAAATAAAATTATTGGTCAAGTAACCCGAGTCGAATAGAGCTAATTGGATTCGAATCTGGGTCCAAGTCGAGTCCTGTTGTCCGACACTCCTACTTTTTTTTTGAACGGCGGAATAATATAAAAGAAAACACTACCAAGACGCTAGATATATTGTTGGTTTAAACTAAATTTAGGCTAATAAGTTCCGTGTTATTAGAAATGTCAAAGTTAGATCAAGATCGAAAGATCTTACACAATAACACAATAATTACAATATTTTGTATGTGTAGTTATTCGATTATCCATATAAAAGACTAAAAAAAAAAAAAAAAAAAAAATACTACTTATTTTTTGTCGGCCTAATAATGTGCTTGCAATTCTTTCAGTGATGCCAAAAGTCATTTTGATATATTATTTAGTCATAGAATCACTTACTGAAAAAGTAAAAGGATTGCCTATTAGTCAATTGTGACAAAACGGACCCTATCAAATATTTCACATGAGCGTACTGGCTATTGAGCAAAATAATTGAGAAGTAAAGATTGTAAATAGCAGTACCGTATGGGTATTTATTTATGGCATTTACTCTTATGTGAATTGATTTTGTAAACATTTAGTTTATGAAGGACAAAAATAAAATTGAGTCGAACTGGTTGAATTGTGTGTAACATCCTAAGCAATAATTATTATGAAAGACCGGATGTTTTTGTTTAGCATTGTAAAAATATTATCTTAACAACTACAGTATGTTATTCGACGTATAAAACTATTATGTAGTTTGTTTAAATTGATTTTTTGTCCTTAATAGAGGACATTAGTTTGTACTTTGTAACAATCAAATTCAAGTGGAGCATATATCAAAATAAGAGAGGATATTACTTCAAAAGAAATTTAGTACTCTGATGTTCTTTTTGTTTAAATAACTATATAAATATTTAGTTTGGTGGTTTCTTGCTTTCAAAGGTTAGTATATGCAATTGATGGTACTAGTTAGTTAAGTAAGGTTACCGTTAGACAAAGTTATGGTTTATTGTCCTACAAAATTAGATTTTTAACCTTTAAGGTTTAAGAACGTTTATGTAATAAGATTGATTTTGCTTTTGATTGATTTTTATTTGTTATGTGTAACTTAGATCCACATAAATAAATTTTCCTATTTTGCAAGAGATAAATAAATAATAACAAGCAACTGAAATTTTAATACAAGGTATGATGATAAGATAAAAGGTCAAAAGAAAAAGAGCAAGATTTATCAAATAAGACAATTGGCAAATACTTTGGAAATTGCTAATCTTTTTTATATAATAAAACAAAACCTCAATTAGAGATTTTCGTATTTAAAAAAAATATTATTTCTTTATTAGGTGATATTTTAATTATTATTTTTTAATTTATAAATTTATAAATTCGTTTTGTTGATATACTACACAAGTAGAATATAAATAAAAAAATTATAAATAAGATGCAACTAACAATAGAATTAAACTTTTTAAATGAGTATCTTTAATAATAAAAAACTATAATTAAAAATCATAAATCAAAAAAATAAAGATTAAATTATTTGTTTTTTAATAAATAAAAATATATCGTTCCAAAAAAAAAAAAAAAACTCGTGTGCGCGTGCATTATAACTAGTTATGACTAACATAAAATATAATGTCACTAATTTTTGAGATTTTAAGAACATGGATAAATTATCAAGCTTTGGTTTTCTATTGAAGTTCTTATCTAAAACATAATTCATCTTGAGTTGCAAAAAACTTAAAAACAACAATGTCTAAACCGTTTGAACTACACACTTTTACTTGATCTTTGTGACATTTCATAAAAGAATATTGTATGTGAATTAAATATAATTCATTTTTATTTTTTATTAATTAAGTATTACTCCGTACTAAATTAAGAACTGTTTACAACTTTACACCAAACACCACATCAAAATTTTCTGTCAAGCAAGACTCATATCAAAGAAAAGAATCCACAAAAGCCACAATCCAGAAGCAAAAACAAATCATATTGATTAAATAATTACTTTTCACTTAAATACTTCCAATTTTTTTATGGTTAATTTCCAAATCTCAAAAACTAAAATTTGAACCTACATTAATACTTAATTTTGCCAGAAAACTAACAGATTTTATAAGAATTAACAATTGCATAGCACAAGGCATGAGAATATTTAGTTTACAAGAAACTTAACATTCAAAAAGTACAAAAGATATTGTTGCCATGACTTTATTCTCCCTAGTTAATTATGTATCCACCTTTTAACTTTACTTTAGGTGTTGTTCTGCAAGGAAGAAGGCATGTAGAAGGAGCTGTGCATGAGTTTCATCTGCTGTACCCAACAATTCTACTCGCCCATCCTCTAACAGGCCACCTTTTAACTTTACTTTAGGTGCTGTTCCGCAAGGATGAAGGCATGTAGAAGAAGCTGTGCAGTATGATCTGCTGTACCCGACTATATTACTCCCCCTTCCTCTGACAGCGCCTTTTAACTTTACTTTAGGTGCTTTTCAGCAAGGATGAAGGCATGTAGCAGGAGTTGTGCAGTATGAGTTTCATCTGCTGTACCCGACAATTCTACTCGCCCTTCCTCTGACAGCGCCACCTTTGCACCAGATATCTGTTTTAACCATAAAACCACAACACTTGATCTATTTCTGTTTTAAAGCATTATAACAAGGGCAAACTGCAAACAAACGCAAAGTATTTTCACAAATTACATTTATATGCAACATACTTCTTTTTATTGTTTTCGTAATAAAATACCTTCATACTTTTTCATTTGTTCCGTTTTAGCCATTGTAGAAATTTCGTACTATTTTAGTCATCCAAGATGGCTTTGTGTCCCATTTGGGTCATTTATAAGTAAAATAACCATAGTAACAACTTTCATAAATGACAACTTTTTATAACCAAGTTGTATTATTGTATAAAACTGTTACATTTATAAATGATGTGAGAACTTATATAAAAATACCAAAATTACGGAAAGTAAAAAAACAGTCTAATGACGAAATCGGGTTAAATGAAAAATATACAGGTATTTTATGCAATCTGTAATGATTTAATGCAACAAAGTCACCATTTGTTTTCCCACTATTCAATTCAGAAAACTGTAGATTTTAGTGAGAAATGACAAGTATGTTGCATTAAATGGTTGAATATGTTGCAGACATCAGTAAAAACTAAAAGGCGAACAGAACATTTCATTATCTTGCAGTTTGTCCTCAAAACTATGCATGCGGACTCTTACCTCTTTTATATGACCCAAGTTGCTCTTGTTCTCTCCCAATGCATACCCTAACAAGTTCTCAGGTACCGCAACCTCAACTTTAACAGGCGTTTCATTCCTGATACACCACAATTTTAAATACTTAATATTTCTGATTCCCTGTCTACTTTTACAGCTAAAAAACTAGCAAAATAATTGAAGCATAAAATTATAATAAAATTATATTTTGATGAAAAAAGGTATGTTTAATGAGTATACCTTCGAGCTTGATCATTAACATTTGATGAGCCTCCTTCGAACTCACTGAATTCACCTTGATGCCTGTTGCTACCTGACTGAACAAAAAAACAAACATACGAAAAAAGAAGAGAGTAAATATCGAATAACAAGAAAAAATTGGTGCTATATTTACAAAATTACCAACCTGAGTCCACCTCCCAGGTGGTGGTCGTTCATTGCCATAAGGATATGAAGGGCGGTCAAAATAAGATGGATGATGATCTACACCATGCATAAAAGGAGGTCGTGGAGGTGGCATTTCTACATTTGGAGGATATGGTCTCACAGGAAATAAGGTTTCACGAAGTCTGCCTGTGATTTGAAACAAAGCATCCTGAACACACTGTAAGCTGCCAATTACCTTCAAGCAAAACAAATTAATAAGAATAATAGTTAACTTATAGTTGCACCCAAGATTAACAAGTATCAGCATGTTATATTAACATGTAGGTTTTTTTGGCATATATTACGATGTAGGTTTTTCAATGTCCAGATTTAGCCATTGTACTTCTTTTTGTATATCTGAGTCATTTTAATATGGTGTGTCCCATTTCGGACATTTATACCCCTCATTCTTTACATGTTTATATAGAACTTAACACTTGGCTGGTTTTTAAGGGTTTATTGGCTACATAATGACTGACAAAAAGCCATAAAATGAAGAGAAAAAAGAGCTAAGAGGTACCTGCACAACTTCATCACTGGGCATACCATATTTTGCAACATGTTCTCTAGGAAATATGTGTATGCTAGCACCAGTAACTCTTCTCATCTCAGCAATAATCATGCCACCTTTACCCCATAGACACCCAATCTGCCTCGAGTGTACCAAAAGTCTAGCAATAATGGGTGCACCAGGTTCAACTCCAACCTCAGCCATTCTACCAAGGACTCGCATAACCGCATCTTGAGCAGGCGAATGCCTTTGCTCTAAACTCTGAATCAGGTTCGAACATATTAGATGCAACTAGGATTAAAAAATAAATAATGCAAAGGAGATAGCAAGCCCACATGCCTCTCGTGCAGATATTACAACCACCCTTTCATCTGATTCAGGGGTTGCATCCGCTATTTTTATAGATGCACCCGTCTCTGTCTGCAATGCTCTTTTATAGGAACCACCTTTACCGATCAAACTTCCAACTTTGTCAGCTTGACACAACAATCTAAATACAACTTCCTCTTCCATGCCCATCCGGTGGTCTGGACCTGGACCTGGACCTGGACCTGAAACAGATAATTTCATCATCTATAAGATGGTCATAGACTCGTAGTGATGTATATAGACTATAGACTTGTCAAGAAAAAAGTTATACCATATCCATGAGGCACCATTCCCAACGGCCTGTTGTTACTGCCAGAGTTGCCTGCTTCCTGAAGACAACTTGATACAGATAATAGAGCTTTTTTTACAGCAGAATACTTTCCAGCCATCTGCATATATAAGCAACATATAAATATGAGAATACAGGACGAAGTGTCGAAAGTAATTTAAGGTTTCACTGACAATTTTTAGGTTCTATAAATTGCAGAGAAACAAACTGAGAATAACAATATTTACCAAGTATGATAACATGATAAAAACAAGAATCGCTTTACGTATGATATAGATTCAGAATGTGCATATTTGTGGTAATTGCATCGGCTATTGCCCATAAAATTGTTTATGAACTACGGAAAAATATGAAATTTCAAATTATAATCATCATGAATTGAATTGCTTTCGGCCGTCCAGAAAAATGATGACCGTACCGTCTTGTTTTATATTCCAATCTGTAATTTGCTTGACAACAATTGGTCTGATTTAAGCAAAAATAAAGAGAACTAAATGAAAAAGACAAAGTTCAGCCAAAGGCGATGGACAATTGGTAGAATAGAATCTATTTCTCAAATGAAGCATAATCCTTGTACGAACTCCCAAAGCCTATGTATGTAGAGTTTCCTAGCAACAATCTATATCCTTTTTAAACTAATAATCCTTCATTTGAGAACTAAAATTTAAAATACACAGTATGGGCACGTTTGGCAGAGAGAAGATCGGTGAAATGAAATGATGGAAAGCCATGGCACCAAATGTTATTATGTATCATCTAATATCTATTCAAAGTAATTAATAAACTTCAACCGATGACAGAAACTAATGCACCATAAAAACAGCTAGCTAGAGATATAAAAACAGCTAGCTAGAGATACAAGTAGCTTCATACAAAAAGACAGTTAAGACAACCATGAAATTAATTTCATCTAGCAAACACATTCTACTTATCAGGATGCATATGACTAATGTAACATCACCTATCTCACTAGTCTTATTTGCATCCATGTTCATCTCATTTCCAATGGCAATCATGGTGTTATTAATTGTATTGCACAAGTCAGAATAACAACCGAAACTTCAAACAATCAAAAAACAAACAAGTACCATCATCAAAGCTTAATAACAAAACTATAGGAGGTTGAGCGAATATATTAAAAATAGGCAAGGCAATAGACAACTTATCAAACTTTTTATTTTTTTTGAGTAACCATGGTTCCGACCTTTTGGCCGACTAATCCACGGGGTTTGAACCCACCGCCACACATATTCAAACCGGGTACAGGCCTACAGCTTATCAAATTGAAATACACTGAATTTGTATTACACAACCATCATGAAACTGCCTCATAATGACATAACAAGATGAGACCACTTACGAAATCTAAACATATAAACGTGCATTCGATATGGTATCCGTCTCATAACAAAACAACAAATTCACACAAAACATGCAACTATAGAAACCCAATCAAGAAAGCCCATACGGGTAACGGATGTATATATGATATAATGTGTATGAGACCCAAAAAAACCTATAACAAGTGAATTTGTAATATGTATGAATTGGGTATGTATACCAACAAAACAAAACACCTTTAAATAAGCAATCAAATTACCACTAGTAGGAATTTGATTAAGATCTGTCATTTCACATATCTAAAAGGTTAAAAGAATTCCAAAATAGGGAAATTGATATTTCAATCAACAATCAGAACAGCTTTAAGCAATGAATTTCAGTTTTAATTTAAGATAGACGAACAAGAGGATTCAGCAATACAAGATACGCTACTTAGCCTCATAAGGTTTAGTCAACACAGATCACCAGTTAATCAATTACCAAAACAGTTACCATCGGATGTAAAAGAAGTAAATGGGAGGGACCTGTTAAAATCAACAACAAACGACCGGCTTAGGATCGTAGGATCTGTCGGAGAGCAACTGATTAGAGAGTGACGGCAGGTTTGCCCAATCGCTAAGGCGAAAAAGTGGGCTAGGGTTTGAGGTGTTTTCAATGTTTTATGCCCTTCTAATTTTATACCCTTTTTTAGAAACAACAAATGGCTGAGAAAAATAATTTCTCCGTGTTTTTTTTTGGGCTAAAAAATCCGGAGAAAAGATTTCAAACCCAAAGTGGAGAAATTAGGTAAAGTATGGTTAATTTTTTAAGGGGAAAAAAAACAATTTCTCCGTGTTTCTACTTCTCAGACTTGACCAAACAACGGAAATACAACCATTTGCCCCTATCATATCTCATCTCCCCCTACCAAACATTCCCTAAGGATTATAATAGATAAATAAATAAATTTTCCAAACCTTTACTAACATGCATGGGTCTAACACAGTAACATGATGATTACAACAATTCTAATCCATAATTTCCTGAAATTATAACTTAAGAGGTCATAGATATAATGCATGATTTCATATAGAGTATACTCTCATGAATATAATGCACAATTATGTACATATTATTTCTTTCTGGCAGAGTTTAGGTAAGTGAAAACTGTCACAGGTCAAAAAGTCGTGTATCTAAGATCCTATATATGTGGGTGTGTGTGGTTATGAGTTCTTCGTTTTGAAAGTATTGGTTTGATATTGTTGGAATGTGTTTGTTGCAATGCCATGAGTTTGATAGCCAAAGAAATAAGCATATTCTAATACCCACCTATAGAGTTGGGTATAGACATCCACACCCCCATCCCCATTCCCATTCCCCTCCCCTCTCAAACTCATACCTATAATGATTTCTTAGTGCAAACCAAACGCCGGCTAAATGTTCTTATAGTTAAAACTTACTCCCACACAAGCAGTTCTCACTATATTTACCTTGTATACCATCTCGGGTTATGATGAGTAACAAATGAATCCTTGAGTTAAACAATTTGTTTTAAGCATTTCCAAACCTATGCTTCAACACCGAAGAACCAACAACAAAGCCTTTCAGAAAATCAAAACTTTTATTCGGATAGAGCAATAAACTATTATTTGAGGTCCAAACAAAAGACCGAGGACATATTTCAATCGAATTTTATTTAGCAAGTATACCATACTTAAGTGATCAATTATTTTTTTACTAATGGGAAATCAATTGTAAATACTTTCAGAAACGTTTTCAAAATCAAATCTAGCATTCAGAGCATTGCTCGAAAAGTTTCTGGAAAGCGACAAAATCTATTTAATAGTATATACTATCAAAGTTACGATCCGCTAGAAACGGTGGATAGCTGCATTTTCTTTTACAAATTGATACTCGAAATGCAAAACATTTTTGAAAATTGCTTTAGCGGGCATCCGCCAAATTCCATGCATATCCCGGCTTCTTAATGAATAACTCCTCCTCATTTACTACAAATACCAAATTTTCTCTCCTCATTGGATACTCATCCAAACCTTTAAATGTATGATCACTTCTCCTCAAGTTATAAAATACGTATGTGACCGATCACCTAAATAGTTTATCGCGCTTGAAAGAACAACTTTTAAGAATCACTCAACGTTTAATGATTTTCATTCTACCAGAAAAAGCAAGTTTGTTAGTGGCTTTGGCTCACAAATTAGGCTCAACGAAGTAGAACAAAAAAAGTCTCAACCACTACTACACTGTGTTCGTTTTTTCTTCTCCCAATCACTTGACATATTACTTGATTAGATGCATTTTGCATGACAGCGTTAAACAACCTATTCGCCCCCACGCCCCCTTCTCTCTCCTATATTGTTCAACGTATATGTATAGCATAGAAGCAAAATGCTTGAGTATCCGGGTAAAACCTAGATCCTACACGTAGCCTAGAAGGAAGATGGCCTAAAGGCAAATAGAACAACAACAACACCCAATTTACATATAGCCATAAATAACTCATATTCTACGTTATAGCGATAAGTAAAAGGATGGAATGCACACGTATAACCAGATCAAACATGCACTAGTACATCAAAACATATCCTATAACAAATGGTAAACACCAAAACACGACAACGAAATAAACTACATCACCATTACCTGAATCAACTCATCACCAGGATTCGCACACTCAGGCACCTGTTCCTTGGGCATAACCCTCACCTGCGCCCCACTCTCCACCCTAATCTTCTCAATAATCTTCCCACCTCGTCCCAACACGCACCCAATCTGATTCCCACCCGCCAACAACCTACACACCACAGTCCCTTCCCCCTCCCCCTCCCCTCCCTCCTCCACTTTCATTATCTTCTCGAAAACCTTAACCAACGCGCTTTGCGCAGGCGAAACCTCACCATTCTCCCCACCATCATTCTCACAACCCTTATCAACATCAACATTATCCTTAGCATCATCCTTAGGGTTTGAGTCAGCTGCTACAATGAAAATGACACGCTCGTCTGAGCCCGGGATGGTATCGTCTATGCGAATCTTGGCGTTGGTTTGTTCGCGGAACTGGCGAATGATGGAGCCGCCTTTGCCGATGAGGCCGCCGGTTTTGGAGTTGGGGCAGAGGAGACGGAAGAGGGTTTCGCCGGAGGAGAGCTTGATTGGGGGTTTGGGTGTGGCCGGGGAGGGTGGTGGTGGGTGGCGGCGTTTGGTGGTGGTGGAGTTGTGACGTTGGTTTTGGAAAGATGGGTCCATGGTGGTTTGTGGTGGTTCAACACCGTCGTATGGGGTTTATGCGACTAACTAAACTAAACCTTTTTAACTTTGAAATAATTTAACTGTGGTTGACTAGTAAAGATTGGTGGTAAACTCTTGTAACAAAAAAAACCCTTGCAAGTCTTCCATCAGCAAACGGACAGGATGGACCGAACTGGACCCGACCGATAAAATTGACTGGACTGAGACCGGAACGGACACATTTGGTCCGGTCTCGGTCCGAGGTTTTTTATAATTTCGGTCTCGGTTCGGTCTGGTCTGGCTTAAAAACCGGACATTTAGCCTATTTGGACCGAGACCGGACTGAACCGGACCGATCACATTCAGTTCGGTCTGGGTCTAGGTTTTTTGCCGGATTCAATCTCGGTCCTGTCCGGTTTTGAACCGATGAGTAGCCTTACTTCCATCACATGTAGAAATATGAACCTAAGTCAAGTTTCTTAAAATAATTGTGTGTTTGACGTGTTTGACGAAATTAGTTGAAGTTGTAAGACTTGGTGTTATGGTGGTGGCCTTCATCACGCATCATCACCATAATAGTTGTTTCCAACCGTGCGCCAAGGGCAAGTTTTTGTAGTTGTTTTGGTGGTCTGCACCACCGAAGTGTTCCCATCTTTTGTGTGTGTTTGTAAAGTGTAATACCCGACATTTTATAAGGTTTAAGAATAGACTTTTACATTAATATTAGAAATTAGAGGGGATCAAATGATAGTATTTTATGAAGATAAGGACTTAGGGTGTGTTTGTAGTAAAAAAAAATAATAAAAAAAAAAAAAAAAAAAAAAAAAAAATCTTACTATCCCTCTTACTCCATCTTACTCTTACCATTAAGAGGTGGACATACGTTTTGCTTGTTTGTTTTTTTCTTTTGAGTCAGACCCAGTTAGACATATAACATCTTACTCAGTAAGAGGTGGGGGACTTGTTTTACTGCCTCTTACTCGATAAGAGAGATTGAAGACTCGTGTTAATATAATATATTTGATGGTTTATTAACTATGTTATATTTATAATAAAAAGTCTTATTTCATATTTACACAAGTTACTTAAATAAATTGCAGAAACGAGCACTTAAAATAATTCGAACAATTATACAAAAACAAACAACATTATTTCGTTTAGATTTAGACGTTCTAGCCATCTCTTACTAGTAAGATGTGGTAGTCAGATTCAGACCTAAAACATCTAAATGAAACAAACACACCCTTAGAATGCTAAATAGTTAACTAAAAGGACTAACGGTGCAAGAGATTTTACGACATGAACTAATGACCGTTAAATAGGTAAAATTACCATTTTACCCTTAAGTATTATTCATCCTATAATTCAGAAAATTATCATAAAAACACACGTATGATGGTGTGTTGTCCCATACGTGGCTTTCCAGGGAATAATTAAGAGGGAAATCACTAGTTAGTACTTTATTATCTAAGAATCACAAACTTATCACAAGAAATCCTCAAGGTGTGGTGTTGGTGATTCCTACAAGCTTTTATGTGTTAGAGATAATTCCCATCAAGGTATGAAGTAAAACTAGTTATGATTTCATGTTCATGATGAATTGGAGATTTTAAGTATTTATTGCTTATTTAGAGGTTATGTAAACCTAGTTTAAATTATGGTCAATTATGATGAAATTGATGTTAGAAGTATTATTGTTATGATGTAAATATGTTAGGAATCATGTACTCAAGGTTATAGTTATTGACATAGAAAGATTCATGATGTTAGTTGATGTTGATGATCAAGTATGTTAAGATAAGGAGTGTTTGGTACAAGTCTATTAAGTGCTTAATTTAGCAAGATAGCTTATGGGCCTGATGAAATATGATCTTAACATGTTAAATAAGCAGCAATATAAGTTTGGTGAAGAGTAGAATAGCTTATCATGGGTTTTGGGTCGTTTTAGACACGTTTTAAAGTTATGACAGCATGCTGAATCGACTCTTGCGCAGACTTCGTAGGGCCGCTGAGAATAAACCGTTCGTTGGATTAAAACGAGGTCTAAACAAAAGTTGTAGATCTCTGAGTCTACTTTAATTGTTATTCTTTAAGTTTTGGCTCATTCGGAAGTCAAATAGGTGTAAAATGCAGATTACAGCAGTCACTTAGAAAATCTGCACAAAATGTAATTTTGTAAAAGTGTCTTAAATGATGAAATAGCACCTTAGGTGATCATGTTTAAGTTGTTTAGACTCAATACATGTTAGATAAATGTGTTAGCAAGTTCTAATAGCACTAGAATGGTTATCATGTGAGTAGGTGCTCGTGGGAAGCTTACGGAATGCTAAACAAGACCTAGAGGTGAGTAACGGTGCATTAGCTTCATGTTAATAGATTAAACATGATGTTAGAACTTGTGCAAGGTTTCGGAGATAGCCGAAACAAATCATGAATAGTATGCTCACAAGAAGCATCATTGACAAGTTTAGCGTGCCTAAGAAATGCATGATGTAGAACTTCCTTAGTAGCATCCTTTGTGGATGACCTGATGAAGCGAAAAGTGTACCGCTTTTGGGGGGTCATTTAAGGCCAAAGTCGATATTATTTGATCAAATATTGCCCTAAATCGTTCCTTTTGTCATTTTAGGTACTTTTGAGAGGAATTTGACAAAAGGAAGCATTTTGGATGTTTTTTGAGCGAAAAAGTGCAGAAAACGACAAATTCTCAAATCATGCTGGAAATTGCACTTGACGGCGTCACATACTGCTAGTGACGGCGTCATGAGTTGACAAAAGGGTGGATAAATCAAATACACGTGACGCGCCAGAATGTTTTGTGAAGAGGAGTTGACGGTGTCACGTGTAAAATTTCCAAGGCCATCAAGAGTAATCATAAAGAGTGACGGCCCAGAACCCATATAGAGTGACGACGTCAGAAGTGGATCTAGACAATTCGAGTTTATTTTGGCGGCGAGTTGACGGCGTCACACCTTACTCTTGACGCCGTCAGATTACAAAATCTATATATAGTTTTAGTTTTCATTCATTGTGTTCAACTTGGAGAGAATAAAAACCCTAGACGAATTTTACAGCTTTTTCAAGGGTTTCAACCCCTTGTTTCTTCCATGTTCAATTGAAGATAAGTACTACACCAAATCATTCAATATGTCTATGTGTTGTTTGATTATATCTTACGCTTGTCTTCTCTTTAACATGCTAGGCTAGGTTTCCTTCGTGTTTGCTTAGATGTAATGAAACCTAGATGTTAATTATTGGTTGATGGTTTGCTTATAATTGTTGTGGATGAATGAATTCGATGTTAGGCTTAAGAAAACTGGCAGACTTCCAATTGGTAACTTGCTTGAACGTCTTAAGAAACATGATCGGATGTGTACTACGATTATTTGGTTATGTTTAATGCATAGGTAACTTCCAGGGATACCATGTTAGGAGCTTTTAGTCGGCTCGACATAGGATTGAGGTAGAAGCCTATAGAGTTAGGGAAGATCGTACATGGCCCTACGACTAGTATTAAGGAATATAACCCGTCATCCATGCAATTGTAACAAGCTAATCAACCGGTAAAAGATATCTAGGGAGTAATGAAATCTAAGTAAACACACTTTCTCTCATTATTGTTTACATCATAATTAGTTTAAGTTTATTTTATTTTATTTTGATTGCATCTTTAGTTAATTGGGTTAGTTGACTAGCAACTAATTCTGCCCACTCCTTCCAAAACTGAGATTTTAATTGCTTTCCTTAAAAAATAAAAATACAAAAAAGAATCATCCCTCACCCTTAGACCTAGTTTAGTAGAATTTTAACCCTAGCGAACACTATTCCTAGAGTTGAACGATCAATCCCCCGGTACTTGTCACTATAATATACTACAACGAACAGGTACACTGCCTGGTGGGGATTGCAAGCTTCTCAAGATCCCTTGAGAGGTAAAACCTTTTGCGAGGGCGCAATTCCACGCATCAAGTTTTTGGCGCCGCAGCCCGGGGAATAGTTATTGTCTAGGTTAAAATTTCTTTTTATTAGGTCTACTTGCTATATTCCTTTCT
This sequence comes from Artemisia argyi, assembly GCA_030686995.1. Taxonomy (NCBI): domain Eukaryota; kingdom Viridiplantae; phylum Streptophyta; class Magnoliopsida; order Asterales; family Asteraceae; genus Artemisia; species Artemisia argyi. The sequence continues at coordinate 157,418,273 of CM060705.1, forward strand.
AGTAAGATTTTTATTTTATTTTTATAGGTTTTCTTTAGTCTATCTTTTTCTTCGTGCCTTTATTCGTAACCTTTGCCATCCACCATCATGGAAGGTGGTAATCTCTTTGATCCCATCAACCCACCACAACAAAACCACCAACAAAACCCACCACTACCAAACCAACCTCCTAGACCCCGAACCTTAAGAGAGTACTCCCGTCCTAGCCAGCAAGGCTATCGAAACACCATTGAGCTCACTCAAGGAGCTAATGTCTCTCCCTTGCGATCCAACACCATCCGATTGGTGCAAAGCGGATGTGCATTCTATGGATTTCGTTCCGAAGATCCTAATCAACATCTCAAGGATTTCCTCAAAATAGTAGATTCCATGGACCTTGATGTTGTAACTCGAGAGACGACCCGATTGCGTCTCTTCCAATTCTCTCTACGTGACCAAGCTAGTCAATGGCTTGAGCGTTTACCCGCGGGATCCATCACCTCTTGGGATGATCTCACCACTCGTTTCATTGCTCAATTTTTCCGACCGGGGAGAACTACTAAGCTTAGAAATGACATCTTGATGTTCCAACAACGTCACGGTGCAACTCTCTATGAAGCATGGACTCGTTTCAAGGACTTACTCCAAAAAGTCCCTCATCATGGCATAGATCTTTGGCTCCAAGTACAAATTTTCTATGACCATATCGATCTCTCCACAAGGCGAACCATTGACCAATCGGCCGATGGTAAGCTTCGTGATCTAAGTGCAGAAGAATCATGGGAACTCGTAGAAGATCTTGCTCTCTATGACAACGAAAGTTGGAATGATCCCCGTGATTTGAACAAAACGGTCAAGGCAATATCTTTGCCTTCGTACAATTCAAGCACTCCCGACCGTAGGATCATGGAACTTGAAGACCAAGTCAAGTTTCTCATGAAATCCTACGAAGCTCCTAAACCTACAAGCCAAGTGGACAAAATCACTTCTTCATGCAAATTATGTAGTGGTCCCCACGACACTCGTGATTGCATGGAACTCCCCGAACAAGCTTTCGTGGATTACGCATCCTCACGTACCGAAGGAGCAAGAGACAAGTGGTACACTTTCAAACCCGAGCAAAACCCTTACGGTGATTCATATAACCCGTCTTGGAAAAATCACCCGAACCTTAGGTGGAAACAAAACCAAAGCATGCCCCATAACAATTCTTCCACTCCACCTAATCGATTCCAACCAAACGGTTCACCCTCTAACCGTACTTTCAACAACAATCCTTCCAACAACTATGGTAGTACCAATAATTTTGAAGGATTGATGTCCAAATTTATGGCATCTCAACAGACTCGTTTAGCAAAGTTTGAAGCCGATTTCAAACAAAAGCAAAGTGAGATGACCAATAATATTGACACATTGTTGAAAGTTCTCAAAGACCGAGAAATGGGAGCACTCCCAAGTAACACGGTCAAGAATCCGAAACTAAACGTTAATGCTATATCATCTGTTTCGACTCCTACTTCTTGTCCACAATACTATTCGGTCAATGCCATGAGCACGTGTTTCAAACAAACCCAAATCTTTCAAAAGAACCAATTGAATGTAACACCCAACATCAATTCGGTCAATAGCATAGTTGAAACACTTCCTACACAAGACCTTGGTGAAGAATTCAAGGAACTTCACCTTGAGCGTCCCGTAATTGATGTCTTAGCCCGTTCTCCTTATTACAATGCCCTTAAAAATATGAAGAGAAACTTAAGATGGGTAAGAATGGGACCGCCTTCATTCAAAACAAGTTGCCTAAGAAATTAGATGATCCGGGCATATTTGTGTTACCTTGTAAGATCGGAAATTCTGAGGCTTTTGACACACTAGCCGATCTTGGGTCAAGCCTAAATTTGCTTCCATTATCTCTATACACCACTCTTAAGCCAGGGAAGTTAGATGAAACAGAGGTAATCATAGGGCTTGCGGATGGAAGTGTAGCGTATCCGGTTGGGGTAGTGAAGGATGTGTTAGTGTATATAGGAAAATTGACAATGTTAGCTGATTTCCACGTCCTTGATATGGTTAGTGACACTACATGCCCGTTATTAATAGGAAGAGGATTCTTAGCTACCGCAAGTGCGATGATTGATTGTAAGGAATCTAGAATAGCGGTAGGAGAAGGAGAAACTTGGTCGGTCTATGATGTTAAGAAACACGCCTATGATACTAATGAGGAACCAACGCCCCATTGGGTAGATGTGAATAGGAGACCATCTAGGTATGGACATTGGGTTAATGGAGACTTCATAGGACCTCAACGCCCATTTTATTTAGAAAAGGAGTTTGTAAACAAAACACACTCGGTGGAGCAACTCATAGCTAGGGATGAAGAACTAAACCCCTTTGAGGATCCCTTAGTCTTTAGGAACATGATTGAATTCCTAGGAGTAATGCCTATCAATTTAGGAATGAACAAGTGGAAAAGGGAAGGGACAAAGGTAAATGGAATTGGGACAAGCCACCTAAGGAAGGAGACGGATCATGGCACATGAAGATGATTCTATATGATCCGGATGGAGAAAAATTTGAGAAGTCATACCGCACCAAGAGAATCGATAGGAAATTGAAACCTAAGTTTGATCCCAAAGATGTCCTCGATGAGGAGCTCACCCATATAGGATAGCCCATGACATTGAGTCTAGCTACAAGACTCGTAAATAAAGAAAAGCTCACCCATATAGTATTCTCACAAGAAGCATCATTGACAAGTTTAGCGTGCCTAAGAAATGCACGATGTAGAACTTCCTTAGTAGCATCCTTTGTAGATGACCTAATGAAGCGAAAAGTGTACCGCTTTTGGGGGGTCATTTAAGGCCAAAGTCGATATTATTTGATCAAATATTGCCCTAAATCGTTCCTTTTGTCATTTTAGGTACTTTTGATAGGAATTTTACAAAAGGAAGCATTTTGGACGTTTTTGGAGCGAAAAAGTGCAGAAAACGACAAATTCTCAAATCATGCTGGAAATTGCACTTGACGGCATCACATACTGCTAGTGACGGCGTCATGAGTTGACAAAAGGGTGGATAAATCAAATACACGTGACGCGCCAGAATGTTTTGTGAAGAGGAGTTGACGGTGTCACGTGTAAAATTTCCAAGGCCATCAAGAGTAATCATAAAGAGTGACGACCCAGAACCCATATAGAGTGACGACGTCAGAAGTGGATCTAGACAATTCGAGTTTATTTTGGCGGCGAGTTGACGGCGTCACACCTTACTCTTGACGCCGTCAGATTACAAAATCTATATATAGTTTTAGTTTTCATTCATTGTGTTCAACTTGGAGAGAATAAAAACCCTAGACGAATTTTACAGCTTTTTCAAGGGTTTCAACCCCTTGTTTCTTCCATGTTCAATTGAAGATAAGTACTACACCAAATCATTCAATATGTCTATGTGTTGTTTGATTATATCTTACGCTTGTCTTCTCTTTAACATGCTAGGCTAGGTTTCCTTCGTGTTTGCTTAGATGTAATGAAACCTAGATGTTAATTATTGGTTGATGGTTTGCTTATAATTGTTGTGGATGAATGAATTCGATGTTAGGCTTAAGAAAACTGGCAGACTTCCAATTGGTAACTTGCTTGAACGTCTTAAGAAACATGATCGGATGTGTACTACGATTATTTGGTTATGTTTAATGCATAGGTAACTTCCAGGGATACCATGTTAGGAGCTTTTAGTCGGCTCGACATAGGATTGAGGTAGAAGCCTATAGAGTTAGGGAAGATCGTACATGGCCCTACGACTAGTATTAAGGAATATAACCCGTCATCCATGCAATTGTAACAAGCTAATCAACCGGTAAAAGATATCTAGGGAGTAATGAAATCTAAGTAAACACACTTTCTCTCATTATTGTTTACATCATAATTAGTTTAAGTTTATTTTATTTTATTTTGATTGCATCTTTAGTTAATTGGGTTAGTTGACTAGCAACTAATTCTGCCCACTCCTTCCAAAACTGAGATTTTAATTGCTTTCCTTAAAAAATAAAAATACAAAAAAGAATCATCCCTCACCCTTAGACCTAGTTTAGTAGAATTTTAACCCTAGCGAACACTATTCCTAGAGTTGAACGATCAATCCCCCGGTACTTGTCACTATAATATACTACAACGAACAGGTACACTGCCTGGTGGGGATTGCAAGCTTCTCAAGATCCCTTGAGAGGTAAAACCTTTTGCGAGGGCGCAATTCCACGCATCAAGTTTTTGGCGCCGCAACCCGGGGAATAGTTATTGTCTAGGTTAAAATTTCTTTTTATTAGGTCTACTTGCTATATTCCTTTCTAGTAAGATTTTTATTTTATTTTTATAGGTTTTCTTTAGTCTATCTTTTTCTTCGTGCCTTTGTTCGTAACCTTTGCCATCCACCATCATGGAAGGTGGTAATCTCTTTGATCCCATCAACCCACCACAACAAAACCACCAACAAAACCCACCACTACCAAACCAACCTCCTAGACCCCGAACCTTAGGAGAGTACTCCCGTCCTAGCCAGCAAGGCTATCGAAACACCATTGAGCTCACTCAAGGAGCTAATGTCTCTCCCTTGCGATCCAACACCATCCGATTGGTGCAAAGCGAATGTGCATTCCATGGATTTCGTTCCGAAGATCCTAATCAACATCTCAAGGATTTCCTCAAAATAGTAGATTCCATGGACCTTGATGTTGTAACTCGAGAGACGACCCGATTGCGTCTCTTCCAATTCTCTCTACGTGACCAAGCTAGTCAATGGCTTGAGCGTTTACCCGCGGGATCCATCACCTCTTGGGATGATCTCACCACTCGTTTCATTGCTCAATTTTTCCCACCAGGGAGAACTACTAAGCTTAGAAATGACATCTTGATGTTCCAACAACGTCACGGTGCAACTCTCTATGAAGCATGGACTCGTTTCAAGGACTTACTCCAAAAAGTCCCTCATCATGGCATAGATCTTTGGCTCCAAGTACAAATTTTCTATGACCATATCGATCTCTCCACAAGGCGAACCATTGACCAATCGGCCGGTGGTAAGCTTCGTGATCTAAGTGCAGAAGAATCATGGGAACTCGTAGAAGATCTTGCTCTCTATGACAACGAAAGTTGGAATGATCCCCGTGATTTGAACAAAACGGTCAAGGCAATATCTTTGCCTTCGAACAATTCAAGCACTCCCGACCGTAGGATCATGGAACTTGAAGACCAAGTCAAGTTTCTCATGAAATCCTACGAAGCTCCTAAACCTACAAGCCAAGTGGACAAAATCACTTCTTCATGCAAATTATGTAGTGGTCCCCACGACACTCGTGATTGCATGGAACTCCCCGAACAAGCTTTCGTGGATTACGCATCCTCACGTACCGAAGGAGCAAGAGACAAGTGGTACACTTTCAAACCCGAGCAAAACCCTTACGGTGATTCATATAACCCGTCTTGGAAAAATCACCCGAACCTTAGGTGGAAACAAAACCAAAGCATGCCCCACAACAATTCTTCCACTCCACCTAATCGATTCCAACCAAACGGTTCACCCTCTAACCGTATTTTCAACAACAATCCTTCCAACAACTATGGTAGTACCAATAATTTTGAAGGATTGATGTCCAAATTTATGGCATCTCAACAGACTCGTTTAGCAAAGTTTGAAGCCGATTTCAAACAAAAGCAAAGTGAGATGACCAATAATATTGACACATTGTTGAAAGTTCTCAAAGAACGAGAAATGGGAGCACTCCCAAGTAACACGGTCAAGAATCCGAAACTAAACGTTAATGCTATATCATCTGTTTCGACTCCTACTTCTTGTCCACAATACTATTCGGTCAATGCCATGAGCACGTGTTTCAAACAAACCCAAATCTTTCAAAAGAACCAATTGAATGTAACACCCAACATCAATTCGGTCAATAGCATAGTTGAAACACTTCCTACACAAGACCTTGGTGAAGAATTCAAGGAACTTCACCTTGAGCGTCCCGTAATTGATGTCTTAGCCCGTTCTCCTTATTACAATGCCCTTAAAAATATGAAGAGAAACTTAAGTTGGGTAAGAATGGGACCGCCTTCATTCAAAACAAGTTGCCTAAGAAATTAGACGATCCGGGCATATTTGTGTTACCTTGTAAGATCGGAAATTCTGAGGCTTTTGACACACTAGCCGATCTTGGGTCAAGCCTAAATTTGCTTCCATTATCTCTATACACCACTCTTAAGCCAGGGAAGTTAGATGAAACAGAGGTAATCATAGGGCTTGCGGATGGAAGTGTAGCGTATCCGGTTGGGGTAGTGAAGGATGTGTTAGTGTATATAGGAAAATTGACAATGTTAGCTGATTTCCACGTCCTTGATATGGTTAGTGACACTACATGCCCGTTATTAATAGGAAGAGGATTCTTAGCTACCGCAAGTGCGATGATTGATTGTAAGGAATCTAGAATAGCGGTAGGAGAAGGAGAAACTTGGTCGGTCTATGATGTTAAGAAACACGCCTATGATACTAATGAGGAACCAACGCCCCATTGGGTAGATGTGAATAGGAGACCATCTAGGTATGGACATTGGGTTAATGGAGACTTCATAGGACCTCAACGCCCATTTTATTTAGAAAAGGAGTTTGTAAACAAAACACACTCGGTGGAGCAACTCATAGCTAGGGATGAAGAACTAAACCCCTTTGAGGATCCCTTAGTCTTTAGGAACATGATTGAATTCCTAGGAGTAATGCCTATCAATTTAGGAATGAACAAGTGGAAAAGGGAAGGGACAAAGGTAAATGGAATTGGGACAAGCCACCTAAGGAAGGTGACGGATCATGGCACATGAAGATGATTCTATATGATCCGGATGGAGAAAAATTTGAGAAGTCATACCGCACCAAGAGAATCGATAGGAAATTGAAACCTAAGTTTGATCCCAAAGATGTCCTCGATGAGGAGCTCACCCATATAGGATAGCCCATGACATTGAGTCTAGCTACAAGACTCGTAAATAAAGAAAAGCTCACCCATATAGTATGCTCACAAGAAGCATCATTGACAAGTTTAGCGTGCCTAAGAAATGCACGATGTAGAACTTCCTTAGTAGCATCCTTTGTAGATGACCTAATGAAGCGAAAAGTGTACCGCTTTTGGGGGGTCATTTAAGGCCAAAGTCGATATTATTTGATCAAATATTGCCCTAAATCGTTCCTTTTGTCATTTTAGGTACTTTTGATAGGAATTTTACAAAAGGAAGCATTTTGGACGTTTTTGGAGCGAAAAAGTGCAGAAAACGACAAATTCTCAAATCATGCTGGAAATTGCACTTGACGGCGTCACATACTGCTAGTGACGGCGTCATGAGTTGACAAAAGGGTGGATAAATCAAATACACGTGACGCGCCATAATGTTTTGTGAAGAGGAGTTGACGGTGTCACGTGCAAAATTTCCAAGGCCAACAAGAGTAATCATAAAGAGTGACGTCGCAGAACCCATATAGAGTGACGGCGTCAGAAGTGGATCTAGGCAATACGAGTTTATTTTGGCGGCGAGTTGATGGTGTCACACCTTACTCTTGACGCCGTCAGATTACAAAATCTATATATAGTTTTCTAGTTTTCATTCATTGTGTGCAACTTGGAGGGAATAAAAACCCTAGACGAATTTTACAGCTTTTTCAAGGGTTTCAACCCCTTGCTTCTTCCATGTTCAATTAAAGATAACTACTTCACCAAATCATTCAATATATCTATGTGTTGTTTGATTATATCTTACACTTGTCTTCTCTTTAACATGCTAGGCTGGGTTTCCTTCGTGTTTGCTTAGATGTAATGAAACCTAGATGTTAATTATTGGTTGATGGTTTGCTTATAATTGTTGTGGATGAACGAATTCGATGTTAGGCTTAAGAAAACTGGCAGACTTCCAATTGGTAACTTGATTGAACGTCTTAAGAAACATGATCGGATGTGTACTACGATTATTTGGTTATGTTTAATGCATAGGTAACTTCCAGGGATACCATGTTAGGAGCTTTTAGTCGGCTCGACATAGGATTGAGGTAGAAGCCTATAGAGTTAGGGAATATCGTACACGGCCCTACGACTAGTATTAAGGAATATAACCCGTCATCCATGCAATTGTAACAAGTTAATCAACCGGTAAAAGATATCTAGGGAGTAATGAAATCTAAGTAAACACACTTTCTCTCATTATAGTTTACACCACAATTAGTTTAAGTTTATTTTATTTTATTTTGATTGCATCTTTAGTTAATTAGGTTAGTTGACTAGCAACTAATTCCGTCCACTCCTTCCAAAACCGAGATTTTAATTGCTTTCCTTAAAATATAAAAATACAAAAAAGAATCCTCCCTCACCCTTAGACCTAGTTTAGTAGAATTTTAACCCTAGCGAACACTATTCCTAGAGTTGAACTATACTATACTACAACGAACAGGTACACTGCCTGGTGGGGATTGCAAGCTTCTCAAGATCCCTTGAGAGGTAAAACCTTTTGCAAGGGCGCAATTCCACGCATCATGACCCGTGCTTATATTAGTATTTACATCCTTAGTGGATGACTCGAGTATAGAATTAGCGTATCAAGTAGATACAAACAAGCATCCTTAGTGGATGACCCTAGTTAGAAAAGCACGATGACAAATTAGAACCCCAATAAGAGTACTCGATGGTTAGGGAAGTTCTTAAGTATAGTAGGGCGAATATATATTCGTCTAATCAAGATCTACGTGCTTAGATATCATGTTATCAATATGAAATCCAGAATCAAGCTTATGTTTATGCCATGTATAAGTAGAAATACGACTATAAGTCGTGCCATTTAACCATATCATAGATTATATGTTTATGTTAGAATATGCAAGTATTAATTCATAATTATTCCGTTTGCTCACTAAGTCGCAAGGAGTTACCGTTCTCTGCTTATGTTTTATGTAGGTATGTGCAGGTAGGCGATGGGGCTTGTAGATAGCAAGTAGGAGTGCTAATTTTGGGAGACTATTGGCTACGCTCGGGTATAAGTTATGAGCGACTCATTCAAGCACTTTGATCTTTCTTGTAATGCCCCATGTGTCTTTTAAAGTCTAAAGTTAGTGTTAAAACAGTTATAATCAGTCTAGTGTCGTTTTAGTAGTCTATGACAAGTAACGTGGTTATGTGTCGTGTAAAGGGGTGTTTGGCATAAAGCCATTCCAACCCATAATGACCCATTTTGGATTTTGTACGGGGTCCAAATGATTAGTATGTGTTGTGTACAGTTTTTATGAAGTAAATACATGTTTGGTTTATGTTAATTCAGTCTTCAGATGCATACTATGTAGTGTATGCGGCGTATTGACTTTATAGTTATATATAAAAAAATCAGTCTCGAGTCGGGTGGTACATAAAGTATGTTTGTATAAAGTGCGTATTTTTATATGTTTAGTTGGGTAGTGAACATTACGCTTATTTGGTGGTGGGTGCTAAAATGGAGTTCGGTAATGTATTTAAATAAGAAAAATAGGCTTACATTCACATGTTGTGTTAAATCACTGCTCGAGGTACGTTTAAATGGCTAGGTCAACTAATTTTATGAAAAACAGGAGGTATATTGAAATAACAACCTCAATTTTAATTTTTTGAAAAAAGTTGACCAACGTTAACCAAGTTAGCCGATTTAGCTATTTTTGTTCGATTTGGCCGATTTTTATCCGATTAATTGATATGTTGAAGATTTTTTACAAATCCAATTAAAAGGGCCGAGTAGTCTAAATTCAGGCAGTTAATCTCCGCCTAGTGCCTAGGCGCCGATTAATCAGCCACCTAGACCAATTTTTACAACACTATACCTGGGCATTCCATATGCTGCTCGAGTCTTCATGCCTAAGAAAGCAGAATTGATAGTCCTTCACAAATATTCTTGAGTACCAACAACCCTAAAAAAATAAATAAATAAATAATGGGCAAATTTGTAAAAGATTTTGGCACATTTAGCCTTTTTTTTATTATTTTTTATTTATTTTTTTGAAATGGCCATATATTGCCAAGTTAAATGGGCGCAAACGGTCACATATTTACCCTTCAATTGGAGAATATTATAGTTGTTTTTAAAGAAAAACTTATAATATATTTAATTTTTTAGATATAAATTTGGTGTTACGTTTAGGGAATTTATTTCGTTGTTTTGGGTCTTTTCTAAATCGATTCATATAACATGCGACCGTTTGACCCATGCCCGTTTAGCCCATGCCCGTTTGGGCCCTAGCCTGTATGAACCGTGGCCCATGCTCGCCCGTTGTGCTACCTCTTGCAACACTATGATGGTAGTAAGAAAATAACGGAAGCATACAAGTACAACAACTAAGTTACATAGTTTTTATTAAGTATTTTTGTATAGTATATTTCACAACACTTTCTCATGCCATATATATAACAAAAAACCTGACGAAGAGAAATTGAAATCATAAAATCACGATCCCATATTCCAAAAGTAAAGGAGCTACTGAGAGGCTTTTTAACTGGATACTAGATTACCAAGTCACACTTTTGGTAGAGAAGGGAGAGTAAATGGGGGTTTGGGACATCTTATATGATTTTTTTATAGGCACTTCAGAAAAAGTATCCAAAAGCAGCCCTGCAAGTGAAGCTGGATCCTTCACCAAAGTATCCACATATCCTTTTACAATTCTAACATCTTTTTCACTTGCGCTTACGATATACCAAGTGAGAAATCTCTTCCTAAAACCGGTATCTATATATCCTTCGCATTCTAACCATCTTATCACCTTCACATAATACCCAAAGTCCAGATCATTTGATACCTTCTCGGACCCATTATCAACATTCTTATTTGACGGCTTTGTTGGGGGTTTTCTTGTCAAATTTGCATCTTTTACACTTTCTTTCTTTCAATGGGTGATGGATAAACTGGCAGAAGTAGTGGGAGCCAAAGGGGCAGGACCTTTGTCATTGCTTACATCATTTCTTGAAGATTGCTTGATGACATCTAATGCATCATTTTTTTATGGCAACCTCCTTGTCCTTTTGCTTATCAACAATATTTTTGTTGTCATCTTCAACTGGTGAGTGATTTGAGAAGCTGCTAGAATTGGTTGGTGAGCTTTTCTCATCATCATTGCTCGTCTGAAATGAGATTTATTTGCTTCCTAATGTAGAATAATAGAAACGTATATTGATTTCCCAATGTTTGGTACATATGAGAGTATATATAAGATACAATACAAACGGGCCTAATACATATGGGCCTAAATACCGTAAGACTTATTGTCTAACACTCCCCCGCAGTTTGAGCGGGAGGAGACCGAACACTCAAGCTGTCACGAAACTCGGCAAACAAGATAGACGGCAAACCTTTGGTAAAAATATCGGCATACTGAAACCGAGAAGGAACATGTAGAACTCGAACTTGACCAGTAGCAACCAAATCACGAACAAAATGAATATCAATCTCAATGTGCTTTGTCTGCTGATGCTGAATAGGATTAGAGGACAACTACACTGCACTCACATTATCACAATAAACAATAGTAGGGGAGGACAAAGGTGTATGAAGCTCATGTAGTAAATTCCGAAGCCAACATGTCTCAGCTACAACATTGGCAACACCACGATACTCTGCCTCAGCACTGGAATGAGAAAGCGTTGGCTGACGCTTAGAGGACCATGATAGTAAGTTGTTACCAAGAAAAACACAATAACCTGATGTAGACCGGCGAGTAGTAGGGCAACCATCCTAATCAGCATCCGAATAAGCAACCAAGGACTCAGTAGTAGAAGAAAATAACTGTAAACCATAATCCAGAGTACTCTGAACATACCGTAAAATCCACTTGAGAGCATTGAAATGAGGTTCTCGAGGATCATGCATATATAGGCAAACCTGTTGCACAACATATGTAATATCAGGTCTAGTGAAGGTGAGATATTGAAGAGAACCTGCAAGACTCCAATATAACTTAGGATCAGAAACTGGATCTCCATCATCACCCAATTTAGACTCAGTGTCAACAGGAGTCCGAGAAGGGTTACAACCAGCCATATGTGCACGCTCCAAAATATCCATAGCATACTTACGCTGTGACAAAAATATCCCAGAAGAGTCACGCGTAACTAACACACCCAAAAAATAATTAAGAGCACCCAAATCAGTCATAGAGAACTCCTTATATAAAGAAGCAATAATTCGATGTAATAAACTATCAGAGGAAGCAGTGAGCACAATATCATCCACATATAGTAACAAGAAAGCAATATCATCACCCTGTCTGTAAATAAATAAAGAAGAGTCACACCGGCTCAGAGTAAACCCAACAGTAGTAATGTAAGAAGCAAACCGCTAAAACCATGCGCGAGGTGCCTGCTTAAGACAATAAAGCGACCTCTGTAATAAACAAACATAATCCGGATGCTCTGGATCCCGAAAACCGGGAGGTTGATGCATATAAATAGTTTCAGCTAAATCACCATGTAAAAAGGCATTCTTGACATCAAGCTGGTGAATAGGCCAATGTCGAGAAATAGCTAAGCTAAGAATAGTCCGAATGGTGCCCGGCTTAACAACTGGACTAAAAGTCTCATCAACATCAACTCCCGCAATCCGTGTGCTACCATTTGCAACAAGACGTGCCTTATACCGACTAATACCGACTAAGAGTGCCATCAGCAAAATATTTATGGCGAAATAACCGCATACAACTAACAACATTGACACCCTCAGGTCGAGGTACACGAGTCCAAGTTTTATTCTTAATAAGTGCATTATACTCATCATACATAGCATTTCACCAATTTGGATCATTAAAAGCATCCTTATAAGACCTAGGTGAAGGAGAAACAGTTGACACATGACCAGCATACTTAGGATTAGGACGAACAGTCCCGACACGAGAACGTGTAACCATGGGATGACTAGATACTACAGGTGGAGTTGGTGCAGAAACAAGATCATTTGGTGGAGAGGGTAGAGAAACAGGATCATTTGGTGGAGAGGGTGGAGGTGTAGGTGGTAAAGGAGGTGTTGGTATGTCAACTGGTGTAGTAGGAATCGGGTTTGTAGATGAACCAATTGGTGTTGTGCGAATAATGGTGGAAATGAGATTGGAAGAATCTTCCAAAAAAATCATATGACGGAGTGGGTTTGGGTTGATTGGATTGAAACGGAAAAACCGTTTCATCAAAGGTAACATGACGAGAGATGATAATTTTATTGGTGTTAAGATCAAGACAACGATAGCCAAAATGATTGGCAGCGTGTCCCAGAAAGATCGCAGGTGTGGCACGGGGTCCTAATTTATGGTTGGTATTGATATGTGGGTAACAAAGGCATCCAAAAACACGAAGAATACTATAATCAGGTGTATCACCAAAAAGTCGTGTAAAGGGTATTTTATTATTAATGGCACGAGGAGGTAATATATTCAATAAATAAACAGCCATATTAAGAGCCCCAGTCTAATAGTTTGGTGGTAGGTGTGCTTAAAACAATAAAGTACGAATAAGATTATTTATGGTACGAATCATGCGTTCAGATTTTCCGTTTTGTTGATAGGTGCGAGGGCAAGAAAATCTAAACTGGATGCCATGGGTTGAAAATAGTTTATGAAAGGCAGTATTATCAAATTCACCACCATGATCACATTGAAACGATGTAATTTCACTCTTAAACTGAGTATGAACATAACTACGAAACAACTGAAATTTAGACAAAACATCAGATTTATTCATTAACGGATAAACCTAAACATACTGAGAATAATGATCCAGAAACAAAACATAATACTTGAAACAAGAAAGACTTGGAATTGGGGATGTCCACAAATCCGAGTGAACAATATCAAAACAAGCAGTAACAGAACTAGACGAACTAACAAATGGAAGCTTCACATGCTTACCAAGCTGACAAGCATTGAAAAGAACGGGAAGATTCTCTTTATTACAAGAAATGGAATCACTAGACACTAGATGCCACAACACTTCACTCCCTTGATGTCCAAGTCGTTGATGCCACGCATACTGACTGGTAAGATACGCTTGAGGAATAGGACAAGGCTTCGTAACAGGGTAGAGATCACCCGTGCTATCATAACGGAGGAGTACCCGTCGAGTTAGGAAGTCCTTTACAGAATAACCAAAAGGATCAAATTCAACAATGCAATAATTATCACGAACAAATTGACGCACATAAATTAGATTTTTTACAATATGTGGAGTAATTAAAACATTATTTAGACGAAGAGGACGAAAAGGAGTGGACAAAATACTATGACCAGAGTTAGTGACGGGAATGAAATGCCTATCACCAACTGATACAGACGGATAAATGCACTCATTAAGAATATCACTAAGACAAAGCACAAAATCATTAAGGTAAGAGCTCGCACCTGTATCCATATTCTAATTGCCAGTAGCCGGTTCCTGAAGAGTGGTAGGAGTAAAAGCATTCGGTAAAAGAGTCTCTTGACCCGAACACTGTGAACCTGTCGCTAATAGTTGACCCGGGTGAAAACCGGCTGGCGAGGGTCCTTGCTGAACCATACCTGGACCGAACTGAACCCCAGGTTGTGAACCTGCAAACTGAACCCCCTGTGGTAGACTGTGAACTCCTTGCGGATGCTGTGAACATGCAGGAAAAGGAACCCCCTGCGCAACGGGAACCCCTTATGGAAACTGACCTGTCATCCCAAACTGAACCCCCTGTAGTAGACCGTGAACCCCCTGCGCAACATTATGACCTACCCCCTGTGGTAAACCATGAACCCCCTATGGAAACACTTGAGCCGAATATAGAGGCTGGGATTGGTATGGTAGTTGGGCTGGTCCATAAGGATTGTTATTCATAGTATAAGCAACAGGATAGGTATTTGTAGTATAAGCAACAGGAGAAGTTGTTTGGCTAGGCGGAGAGGTAAACCCCAACTTAGCCAACAAAAATCGCAAGGTATCCATATCCGACATAGTAGAAGAAGAACCAGAAGTACGAGGGAGTAAAGTAGACTTACTGATACGTGGGAATTGCGCCCTCACAACAGGTTTTATCTCTCAAGGGATCTTGAGATGCTTACAACCCCCACCAGGCAGTGTACCTGATCGTTGTAGTATAGTATAGTGACAAGTACTGGGGGATTGATCGTTCAACTCAGGAATAGTGTCGTTAGGATTGAAATTAATCTAACTAGGTATAAAGGTGAAGGATGATTCTTTTTGTGTTTTTATATTTTATGAAAAGCAAGTAAAAATCTCGGGTTTTGGAAGAAGGGGCGGAATTAGTTGTTAATCAACTAACCCAAAAGCTACTACTTAGACTAATGTGCAGGAAAATAAACTAGGGTTCTACAAGGTAAGTGAAGCATGTCTACCTATGATATGTCACTCCTTGCTAGCTATCCAATTCTACCTATTGAATTGTCACACCTTGTTCTAATTGACGGGTTGTATTCCTTAATACCATTCGTAGGGCCGTGTACGATCTTCCCTAACTCTATAAGATCCTACTACACTCCTATGTCGAGCCGTTAAAAGCTCCTAACATGGGATCATTAGAATTTGCTTATGCATTAAATACAAAAAACCATAGTACACCTCCAATCATTTTTCTTAAGACGTTCAAGCAAGTTACCAATTGGAAGTCTGCCAGTTTTCTTAAGCCTAACATCGATATCATTCAATTAAACAAGAGACAATAGGAAACAAGAATTATAAGCTAAATCAACTAGACCTATTGAAGTGTCACGCCTTAATTGATGAAGATAGACACAAACATCAACAAGGAATCAATAAGATCTAATCAATTATATAAAAGTTTCACATAAACATAAGTAGAGACAAGGTGAATTAGCAAAACATCATCAAAGAAGAGCAAGCAACAATGATAATGGAAAACATAATTAAGATAGAATCAACAAACCAATATAAGATGTTTATGGAGTGATTGAAACCCTCTAAGTTGCTGGAAAAACATCTACCTAAACCCAGGAATCGACCTTAGGGTTTAGGGCCTACAAAAAGTGAAGTAATAAGGTTATATTTATAGGCAGATTTTCTGTCGGCCCGATCTGACGGCTTCAGCTCTAACAAGTGACGGCCTCAGGACCATTTTTTCACCAAATCAAAGATTTTTTTGTCCTGATCGTTTCCTTTTTTAAATCGCTCAAATCCGAGTTCGTATATAGAAGTTATGTCCAAAACAGTGTCAGCTACTCTGCGCGTAAGTTGTGATTATTTAACACGTGATGACCTTCCATCAGATACACTTGACGCCGTCACCTTATGACTTCTGACATCGTCAAGTTCATCCATGATGCCGTCTCCTTTGATTATTCTCTGGAGCGTCTCGCTTTGTGGTAATAGGTGATACATGTGACGCCCTACGTGACGCCGTCTCGTTTTAAATCCCAAATTCCTTCTCTGGCCCGTCAATCTCAAAGCAACACATCCATCTCTTGATCCATGAGTGACGGAGTCACCTTGTGATTTTGACACCGTCAGGTACTGTTCCAGGCTTAGATTCTTGATTTTGTCGTTTTCTTCACTTTTATGCTCCAAAAACGTCCAAAATGCTTCATTTTCCATAATTCCTCTCCAAAGTACCTAAATTGACAAAAGGAACGATTTAAGGCAATATTTGATCAAATAATCACGATTTAGGGCTTAAATGACCCCCTAAAAGCGGTACACTTTTCGTCTCATCAAATATCCCTACACTTGGGATTTGCTTGACCTCAAGCAAATGAGCTTTTCCACCAATAAAAATACAAGTTAGGGGTCATTTAACACTAATATAAAAGTAATTATAACAAATGAGTGTTCCACCTTAATTAAAACAAGCACGAAATTATACACTAGCACCTCACATTAAGTATTTGGATACACTAATCTCTCGGGTTTTGTAAATTTATATATCGTAATTGGAAATTGAGAAATATCACTCATTACCTGTCATAGAAAATAGATTACCATAGGCTTGGGAAAGGATCAAACCTCCACCACTTGGCGTAAGCACCTAGGATAAAGTATCAAAGAGGTCTTTTAAATGGTTATACCGTTAGGTGTAGGGATATGGAAAACACGGTTTTGTTGGATAAGCGGATATTTTACTGGTGGCAAGTCAATTGTCTTAGTTGACTACATGTACAATGAGGCGTTGCTAAGCCAAGACTCGACTCAACTTGAACTAACTACGACTCTTTTTGGATTTTTTAAAGACACTATTTGACTTAAACATAAATAAAAGAAACGGATGATAGCCCGTATGTTTTTATCTTTTTTTTTATCTTTTTTTTTTTTTTTTTTCAATTTCAGTTATTTATTTTTATTTTATTTTATTTTTTTGCATACACTTTTACTCTACCATCCAAAATAATACATCAAAGGGAGTAAAATATTTGTAAAGTACACCTTTATTTTATTTTATTTTATTTGCATACACTTTTTTGCATACACGTTCCCTCCCTACACTTGAGCTTTTACATACTTCACAATCAACTATTCTAATGCCTCGAATTAAGATAATCAAAACACTTGGAGTACTTTTAAATATTATGGGGGTAATAATTGACGTCATTCCCATTACTCCATTACAATAGTACTTTACCCATGAGTCCCAATCGTCCCAAAACAATATGTACAAGATATGACTCGACTTAGCAACCATGTAATCAATTAGACAACTAACTAAGGGTTTAAACAAATAACAATAATGCACTAAAGATGAGAGCATACACGGAAGGCTAAGGCGATTTCGTTGCACATTTGAGGTGGATTATAAACAAATTCTATCTTTAAGTAAGATGCTTAAAGTTAGAAACGAAAAAGATAGGCTCGGAGGGGTGTACTAGGGGTATCGTGTACTAAAAATGAGTACAACGCAAAGGTGTGGGAGAATTACTTGACCTAAGAAGTCAATGTAATTATATAAAACACAGGTGTAAAAACATGGGTTATCCTAATGCCTCTTATCATGTAGTAAATCCTAACTACACGAATGTAGTCTCACTAGCGGTCTCGGGATGCATCGCTATCACAAGTTCTAGAATCTAAATACTGCCAGTACACTCACAAGCAGTAAGAATGAATGCTTTTTCCTAAAGATCTAAAGGCGAACCTCACATTTTTGGGGTGGAAATTTTTTAGTGGTATGGTTTTTGTGCTAGTCATACAATTCCTATCCATGAGACGCTTATTAAGACTAAAGTTTCACTCCTATATGTTGCAAAAAAATTTAAATTTGGTGCTAAAATTGCCCTAACAAATATTTCTCTCAGTTTTATCACACATTCACAATCAAACAAAACAAAAATCAAGTGGAGTTATAGTTTCTAATATACCCTCCCTACATTTAAACAGAACATTGTCCCCAATGTTCTAGATAAAAGATGTAAAAGTAAAAATAAATAAGAATGGAAGAAACTAATACTCCCCTGATTCGTTCTGTGTGGATAATGTGTCAACATGGTTAAATCTTCCTCGAAGAGAATGAACATGATAAGCTCCACTCAAGAAATGTAATCATCTTTTTGTCCAATATAACTGTTGACATAAATAATGTGTGAAAACGTTATTTATATCTTTCGATATCTCTATATTTTGACGATCACAAAATGTAAAATCGTCAATCGTATAATTACTACGTAAACAAGTATTAATCTAGTTTATATCACTATATCCAACTTAATCACTTAAGGTATGGATAAACAAGTGCTTAATACATCTCATGATCAAATGGGTATTTAATTAACTAACACAAAGTTTATTTAATTATATAAACATATTATATATTTTTGAAAAACACTTTTGGTAATAAAGAAAAATGTTTTATTCATACTAAATATATGAATTCAAATTTTTAACCAAAATCAGTTAGTTTTTCACCAAATAAACTTTCCCCACTAAAAGACAAAGATTCTGGCCGTTTCAGCTGGGCGGCCCCCTTAATTATAAGGGGCGGTCCCCTTAAAATTAAGGGGACCGACCTTGATTTAAGGGGACCGGCCACACTCCTCTATAAGAATCTTTTGCCTATAAATACCACCTTAAACCTGGATTTTTTCCTTACCTTTTGCACGAAATTTTCAGATCTATAACTCTCTAAACATCCTCTAAAACCCTTTGATCATTTGTATATTAATCCTTGTTTCAAGTGATTCAATCCCTCATCGTTCATTCTCATCCAAAGTGCAAAAGAAGAACACTCTTTCTACAACCAAGTTCAAGAAGTGTTGAAGAGTAGTTGTGCATAGTGTATATATACATTCATTTGTGAATATTGTGTTGTGCTTGTTATATATTGTTTAGAAGATATAGAAGTTGTGTAGGAAGTAGAAGTTGATTAGTAGTGAAGTAGGTTAGTTGTGAAGATTGGTGTGTAGAAGATAGGTGTGAAGAAGATTGGTGTGTAGTATATTGGTGTGAAGAAGTTGTGTAGAAGTAGTGATCAAGTTGTGAAGTTGTTGTGGTGTGTAAATTGGTGTGTAAGGTTTTCTCCGCCAAAAGGGAGTTTGTTGACATAGTGAAGAAAACTCTCGAGTAGGTGACTCGGGGAGTGGAGTAGGAACAAGGAAGGTGTCCTTGTAGCCGAACCACTATAAATCCTTGTGTTGTGGTTTGATCTTTCCAACTCTTCTCATTACCTATTTATTTACCTTTACTATATTAGCTTTGTTAGTTAGTTACCATACAATTGTTCATATAGTGCAAGTATTGAGTTCGCATAAACTAGAATCGAAGTTTTTAAAACAAACTTGTGTTTATAAATTTAAAAGGACGTAAAACTATTCAACCCCCCCTTCTAGTTTTCTACAATAACCTGTAATCAACAAACACAAAAACCAAAGCATCAAACCGAACAAAGAAAAACCATAACTAGATATAATTCCAGACTTAGAAATAGAAACAAAACAAAACAATAAAAGGATAGGATACTTGTGGAATGAATTACAAATAGGAACTCATAAAACATATCCACAAGTATTGACACACAAACAAGATAGAATATATGCTAATCATGGATTGTGAATTATTCATGTTCGAATTTTGTTCTTTTTAACAAAATATAAACTTCCCTACACTTATCATTTTGTAAAATACCTTTATATGCAATTAAGACGAGGTTAAAAACAAAATAAAGCATTTTCACAAATTGTTCGAAACATGAAAATTAAACAACTATGATTAAGCATATATGAGACAAAGAAACAAATAAAATAAAAACATCAAACAATTAAAAACATGGGTTGCCTCCCAAGAAGGGCTTGTTTTTGTTCGAGTCACGAGCCTGACTCTACCCTTATTTAATGGAAATAGGGAAGGTTTTCCCTACACTTAGGATTAAGTGCGGGTGGAAGTAGCGATACATACCCTTAGGGTGGGAATATGCCACGTGAGGTGAGGGGGGGGGGGGGTGAGTGAATGGCTTCCTTCATCCTAAAACTACCCGGATAATATTGGTTGATGGGTGGGTCGGTTCCTTTTTTGTCTCCTAGATGTATATCTAAGGATGGAAAGTTGTGTAAATATTGAGGTTCCGGTTCATCAACACTAGGAAATTCCCTAGACTTAGGAGTAAGGTTATTGATTGTACAATATTTTGCACTACCTGGCCTTCGATGGTGATCAAAGGAAAATGAGGGGTGTTGTGATTGCGCCAAGCTTGGATATAACCTGAAATAAGAAATACTAAAACACTATGTTATGTGATTGCGCAGGGGTAGACCCTGCGAACCACCTCCGGCGTGTGAATGAGTGATTGGTATGAGAGTTTAAGTATATGCGTAGTAAAGTAAGGTGAGATAGATTGCATACAGATTTGTCATCGTCCAGGACTATTTATAGGTGAAGAAAATGGTCCTGGAGAGTGGTCATACGTTTGATGGAAATCATGGGGGCATCCCATGATTTGTGGTAACCGCTAGGGGTTAGTGCCCCACTCCTCCGGGTTTAGCAGGAGTGCTAAAAAGGAAGAGGCGATGTGGGTAAGACTTGGTCTCCCCAATATTGGACTTGGCATTGTTCTGTCCATAAAACTTATCGAGAGATACCCCGAAGGGCTTAATCCTTCGATTGGCGAATTCCAACTTGGTAACTAGATCATTGATGATTAGTTTTACGCCAAGGAAAGTTTTAGGAGGCTAGCCAGAGCCTTCGATTATGTAGGTTGCGATTACACTCGAAGGGGTGTCCTTCGAGCTAATCAGAGGGTACATCATCAAGCCCCCCAGTTGAAAGTTAGATATGCACACAAGAATATGTGGCTTACAACTCTATCGCAATGTAATGTTTTTACCATATTCTCTAAAATGGATAAGCAAATATTTGAAATACAAAGATGCATTAAATGCGCGTGCGTATAACGTATCTGTTGAATCAGAAAAATGTAACGGCAGAATTATCGATAAACTCAACCATCTTTCAAAATTTAAAGTATTGAGTATATGGAATTATGTGCTATATAAATACCAGTGTACCCTAAACTCTGAATCATAACTCTTTCCTCTGCAACTACCACAAAGCCGTGATCTGCAGCAATCAAAAGGTAGACTCTTCCCCCATTTTAAAATTAGTTACTTTAGGTATAGCCATGAGCATGGATGCTAAACGCATTATAAGACAACAAAAATGTACTCTTTCCAGGGAAGCCCTAGCCCTTTTTCTGGATGATTACCCAATACCCAAACAACATAAAGTTATTCTCCTAAAAAGTAATCAAAGCATTTATGATGCCCCAAAAGGGTATGTGGGTTTGTATACTCATGCATTTACCTGGTCAAATCTAAGAATACCCTTGCACCCCTTGTTCCTAGAATTGTTACAATATTATGAGGTGCATATTTCATGGTTTAACCCGTTTGGACTTGCCAAACTTACCACCTACATAGTAATGTGTAAGGCGTATGGGTATGAGCCTACACTACATGTGCTTCGAGGTTTTCTTAACCTGTGTCCCGAGGGGGATTGGTTGACATTGTCAAAGAGGAATGATGAAAATGTGCCCGTGCTAATCACCAAATCTTTCACAAATATAACAAACTGGAAAGGGAAATTCTTTTATGTCCAAGATACCATCATACCTTCGGGTTATCCAGCACTCTTGAATGAAGCATTCCGTTTTGACCGCAAGATATTCAATGATCCACTTCCCCTTAATGTTCAAGCTGAACCACTTTATCAACGTCTTGCTAGACATCCCATTAATGTGCAGACTTTTCCAGAGCCCATCCTATTTATGGCTGGTATAGTAGATCATTGGGAAGGATCTCTTTTGTTGCCACAAATCCATTATGATGGCCAGAGTATGTATATGCAACTTATTATAAATAAGTAACATCTCTAATTATATTCATGCATCTGTTTATATTGCAGTAATGGCGTTCAGAAACTTCATCGTATCTGATGGTGCAAAGGAAGCTAGCTTCATTCCCAGGGAACCTAGAGAATACAGTTACGGTGTGGGCTCTCCATCGACATCAGTCAACAATAATGACGTAGATGCTATATTGCCATATGCAATGATGGAGTATGGCACTAGAGCCAACAGTGATGATAGAAGAGGTGGTTCCTCTTAATGTTGAGGAGGCGCCTTTGACAATCAAAGCCCTTCTTGACGTGGAGATTCTTTCCTCCGATGATGTCCCCAAAGCATATGCCGGCATCTCCGGTATAGCTGACAGGGTACATGAGAGGAAAGGTACTGACTTGAAGGCTTCGAAACCCCTAATCAAGAGAAAACTTGACATACCCACTCTCTTATCCAAAGCTTCAAAGAAGAAAAACTCCCAAGAGAAGGTTGTTGCTGCCACCGAAGGCTCGGATGATGAAGATATTCATGGTAAACGCGCATTACAATCCATATACTTCTATAATTATTTGAAGGTTTCAAACCGTTCTTAATTCGATAATGTGTAGGTTTATCAAATACTGAAGAACTCCCCAATTCTCAAGCTTGTCACCGATTGGTCGAAGGTGTTGTTCCAAGTCAATGGAAGGGAGCCCTTGACAATATGTCAATAGAGCAATTATGTGATCTTCATGATAAAAGCTACACAAGGCAAGCTATGCTAGATAATCATCTTAACAGTCGAACAAGAGAATTGATAAAGACTGTTAAGAATGCTAAAGAAGAGTTAAATGTAGTCCTAGCTCGGGAAGAACATAGAGAGCGGTTAATCACTGACCTGAAGTCAAAGTGTGACAAAGTTATAGAGGATGTAGAGAAGCATCCCATTGTTCGAGATCTTTGATCCAACACCATGAAGCTTGCTACTCGACTAAAGGAAGCCCAAGTTGAGTGTGGTAGGTTCAAAATGGAGGAAGCCAAAGCGATTTGGCTAAAAGAGAGAGTGTCTGTTCTTGAGTCAAAGTATGCAAGTCTTAAGTCTGAGAAGAACAGGCTTATTGATCAAAAAACAAAATTGCAACGGGAGACAGATGCCCTCAACCTTCGATGTGAAAGTTTTCAAAGAGATAGGGCGGATATTGTAGCTAAGGTTATTCCTTATATTGCAATGGAATTGTATCATAGTGATGAGGTTGGACAAGTGGTGGCCAACTTGGTGAACGCTGCTATATTTCATGGGAAATGTACTACCCTGGAGGAGATTGCCGAATCTCGGAAGCCTGTATTTTATCGAAGTTTCCTTACTATCGTACTTCTCATGGGAAGGAATATGATGATGCCAACAATGCCTTTGCTTCGGTAGACTTTCCCTTTCTGTCCAAGGCTACTCAAGATCCGGATGCTTTCATTAAAAAACTGTTGTCCCAGAAGCCTAATAGGATTCGGCCACCTTCTCCAACTGAGAGGGTTTTTGGTGTTAGGTTTCCCTTTTGTCAAGAAGGTCCTTCCTCATCAAAGAATCCGTAAAGACTGTCTTGTTGACAATGGTTTATCCCGAGGGTGGTTTGTACCCTCCGAATATGTTATTTCTTTGCTACTTTGATGTTTAGGATGTTTTGTTTATTTATCCTTTGATTATGTTATTCTCTTCTCTCAACGTTAGTTATTAACGTTAGTATACAACCTAAGGTTACTGTGGATGAGTATCCTTATTGTATGTATTTTGAACCAAGATTTTTAAGCAATCGTATAATTTAACTAGCTGACAGAGGGTTGCGACCCACTCCATGTCAATCCTATAGTCATAGGGCTTCTAATGCCCATTGACGCTTTAGGAAAGTCAATGTGAATTATAATGGATGTCATGTGCAATACATAAATATCATCCTTCGAACATTGAGACTTGTAGTACTTGGCTGAAAAAATCTTTGTTGTAAAAAACGAAACAAGAGATTTAAAGGAAATACGTTGTGTCATTAAGTGGGCAGGGAGGATTACATCATTTTATGAAATGAATACTAGGACGCCTACCGTTAATGCTTCTTTCCTGAATGAGAAGAGCTTGTAAAATAAATTGGAACAAACGAACGCTCCGAAAGATTGTAAGTTTTATGTGTAAAACTTACGAAGGTTAGTGCCATTCCATGTCCTGTCAACTTTATCTCCAGAGATTGTTGCCAACTTATAGGCTCCGTTACCGTAGGCTTCATCTACTACGTAAGGCCCTTCCCATGTTGGTCCCAACTTCCCTTGGTATTCGGCTTTGCTTGCGCTATTAAGTCGAAGGACATATTCCCCTGGTCTGAAATTCGAGGGTCTGACCCTGCTATTGTAGTATTTTTCTAACTTTTGCTTGTATGTAGCCTCTCTGATGGAAGCTATTTCTCTTCGTTCTTCAAGCAAATCTAGATTCTCTCGAAGCTTTTCCTCGTTTTTCGAGTCTTCGAAGTTCATGATGCGTTCCATTTCTACGCTTATTTATGATGGGATGACAGTTTCTGTGCCATAAGTGAGGCTGAAAGGTGTTTCTCCATTACCTCGATTTGGGATGTGTCCTATGAGCCCAGAGAACTTGGGGTAATTCATCTACCCATCCTTGGTGACTTCGTCCTAGCCTTCTTTCTATTCCATTTATAATATCTTGACTACTTGACCGTTGCCTTGAGGGTGGTACACGGATGTGAATGATTGCTTGATTTTTAAACCATTGCAAAAAGTAGGGAATACTCCCTCGGCAAACTGTTTCCCATTATCAGAGATGATGATGTGAGGCACTCCGAAACGACAAACGATGTGTTCTCATACAAATTTTTCCATGTGTCTGCCTGTTACAGATGCCAAAGGTTTGGCTTCGACCCATTTGGTGAAGTAATCAATAGCTATGACCAAAAAATTCACTCCTCCTGGTGCTACTAGTAGGGGTCCTACTATGTCAATCCCCCACTGGGAAAAAGGCCAAGCAGATGTGATAGAGGTCATATCCTGTTTAGGTAATTTTGGGACCTTCGAGTGGATTTGATATGCTTCGCATTTATGTATTATTTCCATTGCATCCCTGTGCATTGATGGCCAGTAGTACCCCAACTTCATAATCTTAGAGACGACTGAGCGAGGTCCTGCGTGTAGGCTACATGATCCTTCGTGGACTTGATTGATGATGTTGGTAGACTGTTTTTGTCCAACACAACGAAGCCATGGGGATAGAAAGGATCGCCTGTAGAGGTGGTCTCCTATTATCCTATATTGAGGAGCTTTAATTCTCACTTTTCTTGCTAGCTTTGGATCTGATGGCAAAATGCCGCTTATCAAGTATTCCCTTATTGGAGTCATCCAATTAGTTTCTTCTTCGGATATTATATCAGATACTTCCTTCCTTTGGATAGATCTGTCAGCTAGTACCTCAACCAAGACTTCCTTTGTTAAGTGGGCGAAGGCCATTGAAGCTAACTTTCTGAATGTGTCCGCCTTTTTATTTTGATTCTTTCGAACGTGTTTAATGGTATATGATTCAAACCCCTGTAGGATTTCTTTTGCTTTATCCAGGTATTGTTTAATTGTGGGCTGCCTTGCTTCGTAAGAACCTTTGATTTGGTTGGCGACCAGCTGTGAGTCCACAAAAATTGAAAGGTTTTGTACTTCCATGTCTTTGGCTAGCCGCTGGCCTGCTAACAAGGCTTCGTATTCTGCTTCGTTGTTGGTCGCCTCAAACTCGAACCGTAGTGCATAAGTGTATTCCCTTCCTTCTGGGTTGACTAACATTAGTCCTGCCACTGAACCATCGGAGCTTGAGGCTCCGTCCGTGAATAACCTCCAACCTGCCTTTTCTTTCAAAGGCTTCTTTTTGGGAATTTCTTTATCGTTTCTTGGCTCGGAAGGAGTTTCGGCGAGGAAATCTGCGAGTACTTGACCTTTTATGGAGTTTTGCCCTTTGTATTCTATTTCATGCTCCCCTAGTTCAATGGCCCATTTAGATACTCTCCCTGATTTCTCGGGTTTTGATAATATCTGTTTGATGGGCTTATCAGTTAATACCGTAATGGGGTGAGCTTGAAAATACCTTCGGAGGCGTCTTGCAGCGTGGACTAGAGCAAGAATTAGCCTTTCCAATTCTGGGTAGTTTAATTCGGCTCCCTATAGAACCCGACTGACAAAGTAGATCGGAACTTGCCTCTTTTCTCTTTCTGCCAAGAGTACTGCGCTGATGCTTTCGTGTGACGCTGCGATGTACATATACAGTGTTTCTCCATTAATTGGGGCTATGAGTGTTGGCAGGATTTCCATGAATCCCTTCAATTTTTGGAAAGCAGCTTCAGCTTCGACACTCCATTGGAATGTCTTCTTGTCCATACATCCTTTAAGGGTTTTGAAGAACGGTAGTGATCGGTCTGCGCCTTTTGATAAGAACCTGCTCAAGGCAGCCAGCTTCCCATTAAGGCTTTTTACCTCCTTCAATGTCTTTGGGGCTTGTAGGTCAGTGATAGCTTTTACTTTAGAAGGGTTTGCTTTGATTCCCTGCTTTGTGATCAAGTGCCCCAGGAATTGTCCTTCTTCAACAACGAATGAACATTTCTTCTGATTTAGTTTCATATTTATGGCTCTTAGCTGGTTGAAAGTTTCTTGAATGTCAGAGAGCAGGTCTTCCTCTGTTCTGCTCTTTATGACCATGTCATCTACATATGCCTCCAAGTTTCTCCCTATCTGTTTGTTGAAGGCCTTATCCACCAGACGCTGGTAAGTTGCCCCTGCGTTTTTTAAACCGAAGGGCATTTTCTTATAGCAATAGACGCCTTTTCCTGTGTAGAAAGTTGTTTTTTCCTCGTCTTCTACTGCCATATGTATCTGATGGTATCCCTTGTAAGCGTCTAGAAAACATTTTAGGCGGAACCCTGATAAGGATTCTACCTTCCAATCTATTTCTGGGAGGGGGTAACAATCCTTTGGGCATGCTTTATTGATGTCAGTATAGTCAACACACATACGCCATCCTCCGTCGTTTTTCTTTACCATAACTGGATTGGCTACCCATGTTTGATATTTGACTTCTCTAAGTATACCTGCCTGTACTAGTTCGTCTACTTCTTTGCAGGCCGCGGTGTTTCTTTCCGGCGCAAGGCTTCGGCGCTTTTGTTTAATAGGCTCCATGTGTTTAAACTCATTGAGTTTGTGTTCCGTTCCAAAGGGTTTGCCATCGATCATGAGACTTCTCGGAACCCCTGTCATATCGGAGTATGTCCATGTGAAGACATCTTTGTTATCCTTCAAGAGCTGTGTAAGATTCGTTTTGAAGGTAGCAGGGAGTTGTCTTCCTATCACGACCGTCTGTTCCGGATGAAGGTCGTTTATTACGATACGTTTTTCGGCGTCCCTGCAGCTCAAGATAACTTTAGGAGGCTCTTGAGGATTTTCTTTAATCTTTTTCCCATCTCCGGTGTCTCCTTCCTGCTGTAATTGAATAGTACAGTCCCTATCCCATTGGCCGTTTGGAACTTGACTGCTGCGTGTATAGTTGATACTACAATGTCCATTTTCTGCATGGCGGTTCTCCCTATCAATAGGTTATAAGGAGAGTCTGACCTTACAATTATTAATGCGAGGGTTTCCGTCCTTTCCAGTCGGCCTTCGCCAATGGTTACGTCTATAGGGATTTCTCCCAGGGGCCATGAGTGTTCTCCTGAGAACCCTATTAAAGGTATCTTCGAGTCTACCCTTTGTGCCCTTATGGAAGGTTTGAGCTTCAGAAAACAGTGTTCGTATATGATCTCGCAAGAACTTCCGCAGTCCATGTAGGCCCTGTTGACTTCTCGGTTGAAAATGAGGACTTTTATGACTACAGGATCATCTGAGGGAGGTTGGTCCTTTAGTGGTGGAAACGTTACCTCCCCCACATTGGGTGTTCCTTCCTCAATTTCCTTTCTTTTCTGGCTCGGGCCCTCCCTGCAAACCATAAGGATTGGAACCTCATGAGTATAGCTCTTAGCATCGGTGACCTTTTCTTTACCCTTCCTTATGCCTTTTATTAGATGCGTCAACTGTCCTGATTTGACAGCTTCCTTTATTTGCTTCTTCAGTTCTCTGCAGTTGTTCGTCTCATGACCAACATCCTCGTGGAAGTAGCAGTACTTGGTCGTGTCCCGGTTCCTCCCAATGCTTGTTAGGCGAGGAGGGGGTTCGAAGGTCTTTGCTGCCTTCTCAGTAGCCAAAATTTCCTTTGGGGATTTCGTTAGGCTTTCCTATAAAGCAGAGTTTGAACTCTTGTGGTATGGGGTAAACCTATTATGGCTTTTGTGCTTGTTCTTCGACCCTTCCCATGAAGACGATTTTATTCCTTTATTGCTCTCCACCGGAGCTCCATTGGTGGATACCTCTTTGGCTTCTATCTATGTATATGTTTTTTCCATCTGGCCTTTGTATGTTGCCGGAAGATCTGTAGATAAGAATTCCACAAGAGTCCGGTTGCGTAGGCCATGGACGAAACCAGAAATACGTTGCTCTTCGTGTAAGCCTAGAATCTGCAGGGTTTCGTCAGTGTATCTAGTGACAAAGTTTCTTGTGCTTTCGTTCTCCTTCTGCTTGATATTGTGCACCGTGAGGTGCGTTCTTGTGAATTTCTTCTGTTGGCTGAAGTGAGATCGAAACTTAGCCTTCAAATCGTCAAGGTTGATAATGCTTCCTAGCTTCTGCCCATTCCACCAAATGCGTGCTGAATCTCGTAGGGTATATGTGAATATGTGACAGGCTACTGGCATGGCCCATTTCTACATTCTTATAGCTCCTTCAAATAAATGTAGGAAATTATCTGGATCCCCCTTCCCATCGTAAGTGCCTATATGCGAGGGCATCTTTAAACCATCCGGCAAGGGATAATCTTCGATCCATCTCACGAAGGGTGTAGTGGGGGCTACGGGCTCAGCATATGGATGGGCATACGGTGGTACGTTCATCGGAACAGTATGGTATGGATTAATAGGAGGGGGTATTCCCAAAGAAGGCTGACTAACATAGAAAGGATGAGGCGTACTTGTGTTTGGAGTGTAACCAGTATACATGGTATACGGGGGTATACCATGGAAGGATTATAGGGCACAGCGGTTTGTGAAGGATACTGATTGCCAGGTTGCCCATTGATTTGGGGATAAAGAATCGGAGGGTAGCTCTGGACCGGGAATTGAGGATGCAGGCCAACGGGGGGAAGACTCCCTCCTGTGTTGACCGGGCCTGGGTTACCCTCCACACTAGACGCGTGGGAGGGCTGTAGAGGGATTCCTTCTTCGGTCCTTCCTAAGTGAGCTGCTAATAATGGGGTTAGGTTTACCTTCGTGTTCTCCCTCTACCGACTCCTCCCGTTAGAGCCTTCGGCGACAGTTCCTTCCCTCCTTGTGGGTGTTCTCTCGGGAACTCCTTCAAATCCTACGCTTCTTCCTTCAACCCTTCTACTTGCAGGTGACCCAATGCGGAGGATAGGGTGGTGAGCCCTATGGATTGAAGGTCTTGGTTCCATTTCGATCTCCTCATCATATTCATCGCTGGAATATTCTAACTCCCTACGCATCTCCGTATTTCTGATTTGTCTCCTTCGAGCCCTTAGCAAGGACTCTAACTCTTCATAATTAGCGTCGACAAAGGCGGGGCTAATGATGAGTTCTGGATTGGCCGAAGTGGATGCATGGTGATTGGGCGTTATTTCAGGATGAGATTGTGTAGTAAAAGTGGAGACCGTGATTTGCGGCAGGTTGTTGGCGTCTGTTACGGGTAAAGGGGTTAAGGACGAGAAACCCGGTGGGGGTGTAACTTCTCGTTCTGAATTCATGCCGGAATAATAGCGAGTGTATTTGACTTGGTTATTTTGCTTGGAAATAATGGGACTAATTGTAGCGGGTCCCACGGATGGCGCCACTGATTGTACAATATTTTGCACTACCAGGCCTTCGATGGTGATCAAAGGAAATTGAGGGGTGTTGTGATTGCGCCAAGCTTGGATATAACCTAAAATAAGAAATACTAAAACACTACGTTAAGTGATTGCGCAGGGGTTGGACCCTGCGAACCACCTCTGGCGTGTGAATGAGTGATTGGTATGAGAGTTTAAGTATATGCGTAGTAAAGTAAGGTGAGATAGATTGCATACCAGATTTGTCATCGTCCAGGACTATTTATAGGTGAAGAAAATGGTCCTAGAGAGTGGTCACACATTTGATGGAGATCATGGGGGCGTCCCATGATTTGTGGTAACCGCTAGGGGTTAGTGCCCCACTCCTTCGGGTTTAGCGGGAGTGCTAAAGAGGAAGAGGCGACGTGGGTAAGACTTGGTCTCCCCAATATTGGACTTGGCATTGTTCCGTCCATAAAACTTATCGAGAGATACCCCGAAGGGCTTAATCCTTCGATTGGCGAATTCCCACTTGGTAACTAGATCATTGATGATTAGTTTTACGCCAAGGAAAGTTTTAGGAGGCTAGCCAGAGCCTTCGATTATGTAGCTTGCGATTACACTCGAAGGGGTGTCCTTCGAGCTAATCGGAGGATACATCATCAGTTATCATTACAAGTATTCAAACCTATATCCTCAAGTGGTGCTTGGTCTAGGGGATCTTCCTCTATTGGGGTTCCTATAGTCTCTTCTACTTCTTCCGTGTAAGTCGAGGCGGTGTTTATGCCTCAAATGATGGTAGGACTTGTGGGGTACTTAGTGGGCTTGGGTTTTTTACTATCTCTTCCATCACATCAATATCACCTATGTGTTCATCTTGTATTATGGTAGTGCCTAACCATGACATGCAACTAGGTGGCTCAACTCTAACCTCATATGTGTCGTATGTTTTGGTGAAATGTATCCCACTCATGCAACTAGGTGGTTCAAAACTAACCATCTCATAATCTTGGTTTGATTCTAAGTCCATGCTCTTAGAAACTAGGTATTCTTGCTTATACGAATCTATCAATTCGTTATACTTATGGCCCATGGCTACTGAGCTTTCCTCAAAATTCATCCAAAGGGTCTCACTAAAAGAAATTGATCCTGATAATGATCGTCTAATAGAAATCACACATGCATAAAATTCATCAAACCCATCTAACTTTACCCCCAAATCCTCTTGGATATTTCTAAGATCACGCAAAAATTCATAGGAATGATAGGAAGCAAATCTATTAGTGAAATATAATTGTTCCTCCATTGTCAATGATCTAAATGGAATTTCATCCGCCATAGTGACAAATGAAAATGGTTTTACAAACAAAGGGCACAAAGAAAAAGATAGACTACAAGAAAGCTAATAAAAAGAAAATAAAAATCTCACTTGATATGAATCTAATGAGTAGACCTAATTAAAAATAAATTCCAACCTAAGCAATAACTATTCCTCGGCAACGGCGCCAAAAACTTGATACGTGGGAATTGCGCCCTCGCAACAGGTTTTACCTCTCAAGGGATCTTGAGAAGCTTACAACCCCACCAGGTAGTGTACCTGATCGTTGTAGTATAGTATAGTGACAAGTACCGGGGGATTGATCGTTCAACTCAGGAATAGTGTCATTAGGATTGAAATTAATCTAACTAGGTTTAAAGGTGAAGGATGATTCTTTTTGTGTTTTTATATATTATGAAAAGCAAGTAAAAATCTCGGGTTTTGGAAGAAGTGGCGGAATTAGTTGTTAATCAACTAACCCTAAAGTTACTACTTAAACTAATGTGTAGGAAAATAAACTAGGGTTCTACAAGGTAAGTGAAGCATGTCTACCTATGATATGTTACTCCTTGCTAGCTATCCAATTCTACCTATTGAATTGTCACACCTTGTTTTAATTGACGGGTTGTATTCCTTAATACCATTCGTAGGGCCGTGTACGATCTTCCCTAACTCTATAAGATCCTACTTCACTCCTATGTCGAGCCGTTAAAAGCTCCTAACATGGGATCATTAGAATTCACTTATGCATTAAATAAAACCAAAAATCGTAGTACACCTCCGATCATGTTTCTTAAGACGTTCAAGCAAGTTACCAATTGGAAGTCTGTCAGTTTTCTGAAGCCTAACATCGATATCATTCAATTAAACAAGAGACAATAGGAAACAAGAATTATAAGCTAAATCAACTAGACCTATTGAAGTGTCACGCCTTAATTGATGAAGATAGACACAAACATCAACAAGGAATCAACAAGATCTAATCAATTATATACAAGTTTCACATAAACATAAGTAGACACAAGGTGAATTAGCAAAACATCATCAAAGAAGAGCAAGCAACAATGATAATGGAAAATATAATTAAGATAGAATCAACAAACCAATATAAGATGTTTATGGAGTGACTGAAACCCTCTAAGTTGCTGGAAAAACACCTACCTAAACCCAGGAATCGACCTTAGGGTTTAGGGCCTACAAAAAGTGAAGTAATAAGGTTATATTTATAGGCAGATTTTCTGTCGGCCCGATCTGACGGTGTCAACTCTAACAAGTGACGGAGTCACGACCATTTTTTCACCAAATCGAAGATTTTTTTGTCCCGATCATTTCCTTTTTTAAATCGCTCAAATCCGAGTTCGTATGCAAAAGTTATGGCCAAAACAGTTTCAGCTACTCCGCGCGTAAGTTGTGATTATTTAACACGTGATGGCCTTCCATCAGATACACTTGATGTCGTCACCTTATGACTTCTGACGTCGTCAAGTTCATCCATGACGTCGTCTCCTTTGATTATTCTCTGGAGCATCTCGCTTTGTGGTAATAGGTGATACATGTGACGCCCTACGTGACGCCGTCTCGTGTTAAATCCCAAATTCCTTCTCTGGCCCGTTAAGCTCAAAGCAACACATCCATCTCTTGATCCATGAGTGACGGCATTACCTTGTGATTTTGACGCCGTCAGGTACTGTTCCAGGCTTAGATTCTTGATTTTGTCGTTTTCTTCACTTTTATGCTCCAAAAACGTCCAAAATGCTTCCTTTTCCATAATTCCTCTCCAAAGTACCTAAATTGACAAAAGGAACAATTTAATGCAATATTTGATCAAATAATCACGATTTAGGGCTTTAATGACCCTCTAAAAGTGGTACACTTTTCATCTCATCACTTACCATGAACACCATTGTGAAGTTACCGACACGCCTCACCAAAATGACAATGACCTTTAGCAAAAAGAAAACAAGGTTTGTTCACTTTTTCCAAAAGATTAGACGAACTCCGAGCATTATTATTTGCCAATAGGACCATAGGAGAAGCGGATGTAGCATCCACAAGTAGGTTTTGAACCATAAATTTCATACGCATCTCTTGCGTGGTCAATAAAGAAAGAACCATCTTGAGATCGGGAAAGGGTTCCCGACTAGCAATAACTGTAGAAATCACATCATACGTGTTTGGCAAGCCTTCAAGTGCAAACGTAACAAGGTCATCATTTCTAAGAGGAGAACCAATGCCATTCAAAACCGAAGCAATTGACTCAATTTTATGAAAGTATGCATCAATGGTTAAGTCCCCAAGCTTCAAATTCCGTAGTTCCGCTTTCAAAACCATAGCTCTTGGACGTTTATTGTCCTGAAAAATCGTCTCAAGATATACCCACGCCTCTTTGGCAGTTGTGGGATTAAGTATAACCAACCGTTTTTGAAGATTTGAGGCAAGTGTGGAAAAGATACAAGATCGAATAATAAAATCAACCTTGAGCCACTCCGGTTCCCTAGTCGGTGGTGTAGGAGGTGTAGTAGAGGAGGATGCGGGTGGATCAACTAGATGATCCAATATCCCATAGCCATGACAAAGATGAGAAAAATAATACACCCATGAGGAGTAATTCATCTCATCAACATCAAGTTTGATAGGAACAAAGGTGGTTAAGTGATTCATGTCCATGAGTTTATCCGACAAAGTAAGGACGGGTGCGGGGGGATTTGCATTGGTAGTCATGATTAGAAGAGTAGGTGATGTTAGGGTTTAGAGAGGGTCGACAAACAGTAGGGGTTTAGGGTTTATAGGTTATAACAAATGAACCAGTAACTAAGTAACAATATTCCAGTAACTGCAATCAAAGGAACACAAAACACAATTGGAACAGTAACTAAGTAACAATATTCCACTAACTTTTATTTGTCACCTTTATAGTTTACTTCACGTGAAGAGTAGAAGATAGTAACCATTCAAACTCTTTTTATTTTATTTTATTTATTTTTTTAAACACCTCACGTCACTTTTCAAACTAAAAAATGAAAAGGTCTTCACGTCTTTCTCTTGTCACCGATCACTACTTTAAACAACGATTCGAAACCCGAACCTCAAAACCTTCAAAGTAACACCAATCGAATCAGTAACTAAGTAACCCCAAATCCGACTGGTTATCAAGTGAGAAACCAACGATCGACCAAACAATGGATGAAACAGTCGACTGGGTAGCAGTAGGGTTTCTAAGATTGATATATGTCGAATAGGAATAATAAAGAACAAACCAAACAAACAGTGTTGATGGATTAAACCTGTCGACAACACACTAGGTCGACAAACAAAGGAATACACCCGTCGACAACATAGATGGTCGACAAACAGAGAACGAGAAACAAACTAAAAAGCAAAAAATCGACAGGTTAGGGTTTAGAGTTATGCGGAAGCAGGAGAAGGTGATGGATCGATAGTTAGGTTTGATACCATGTAGAATAATAGAAACGTATATTGATTGCCCAATGTTCGGTACATATGAGAGTATATATAAGATACAATACAAACGGGCCTAATACATATGGGCCTAAATACCATAAGACTTATTGTCTAACACTCAATTCGCGGGTGCTTTTAAATTGGACAATTTTTAGAATGTATTGTGTTGATGGAGTTAAACCCGCTACTAAGAACTTGGTACTACTTGGTGCAAACAATGTAAGTGTTGGTTTTGTAGGATAATCTGTATGACTGTATCTTCTGCTTTTCGATGCCACACTATATATCTATAGGTCGTTGTGTTTGTATCCATGGCGGATTGATCTCCAGAACCCTGAACCACAAATGCTGACGTGGGAAATATGTTTGTGAATCTCACATTTGATATCGAGATGCCGGGATCTACATAGTTTTTGACAAATAAATGTCTACCAAAATAACTTTTAAAAAAGCTCAAATTTGGTATGCTAGAATTCAAGATAGGAAACTAGTAAGTAGTAACATATTAACAATAAACTTATAGTCAAATCCAAACAAAAACCATACTAGTTTTGGCCAATAATTAGTTTGACCTCAAAATTCAAATACGTTCAAAACAACAAGCGAATCAAAATGCCTAAAAGTAAGAAAGAGGGAAAGAAGAAAATATGCCGTTGAAGGTGGAGTTGGATAAAACTGAATCTAAGGATTCAGGTGCAAGGGCACATAGCTTTTGAACTTCTTGTTGCAAATAGAGTTCATAGTCTAAATATTTGCATTTCTCCATTGCTTCATTTACAAGATGAGTGGGAGCAACCTTTTAGCAAGTAATAGTATTGATTTGTTGCATGAGTCAAAACATTTTCTTTCTAGAAACATTGACATGAAAGATCTTGGTGAGGCTTCGCATGTTATAGGAATTGAAATTCACCGAGATCGATCCAATAGGACATTAGGATTGTCCCAAAAAGCATATATTGAACGTGCACTCAATATGTTCAAGGGATAATTGTTTCAAAATGTAACGAACTTGCCACGTTTTACAATGTTGTGTATGATTTTACTAAATAATGCAATTAATTAACTAATCAGCTTATTGTGTGCATGGTTTTAGCTTTCCCGTTTTTTTTTCTGTGGTTTGACTCCGTTACCGTTACATTGACCTGTTATATTCTTACTTTTTTGCGTTTTAATGACACACGTGGGTTTTATTTCCCCGCCAAAAAGCCCCTTTATCACACATAAACCCTAATTTCTTTCCCCAATTGCGCGCACACACACAACTTTTAATAACTTTTATCTCAAACCCTAATAATTAATTACAACTGAAAAATTAATTCACCCCGTTTATGCAAGTTAAGGTATGTGGAGTTTTAATTTCAATTTTTAATAGGGATAATTTTTCCCAATTACTGATTTAATCTAAATCTAATTTTCTATTGTTTATTTTTCAGAATGACTATACCTGGTCCCGATGGTATTGAGGTGGATGTTTGGAATGATGGAATTTTCATGGACCAACCACTAAGGTACGAAGATGGTTTAATGTTGAACATGTTTATTGCTAGACTTAAGTATATAGAGTTTATGAGGATGGTAGTTAAGAGAACCAACTGTGCCAGTCTATTTGCCGCTTACTATAGGATGCCACAACTTGATCTAGAGAAGGGTTTAGTGAAATTGTCTAATGACTCTGATATGATTCGCATGTATGATCTCTCAAAGAAGTATGGTGGAATAGAAGTATTCTTGGACCACTATAATATTGATTTGTCACTGTATTTGGTTGAGTCTGACCCTAGTACATTAAGTGATGGGACCTCTAGGAAAAGAGCAACACCTGAGAAAAGGTACTGCAATGTGTTTACACAGGAAGAAATGGAGAGTTGGGCTACCTGTGGTTAATAGGGGTAAAGGCATAGTTATAAATGACCAACAACCTAGGGAAAAGGCCATTTTAGATGCTGGTAAAGGAAAAGTTGTAATGGTTGATCATAGTGACACTACTAGTAAAGGAAAAGATACAATGGTTGTTGAAAGTGAGAGTGAGAGTGGGGATGATGGTATGATAGATGGTAGTGAAAGTGATGACAGTGAGTACTCTCAAAAATCCATTGATCATCTAAGTTCTGGTGAAGAAGAGGTCATAAAGCTTAGAACAAGAAAAGCAAACAGAAGTAAGACAAGACCAACTCCAATTCCAGACATGGGTGGTTCTGCAAGTACTAGTAGGGCCATTGACTCAAACAAGAATGAAGTGTTGTGATGATGTACCCTCCGATTGGCTCGAAAGACACCCCTTCGAGTGTAATCGCAACCTACATAATCGAAGGCTCTGGCTAGCCTCCTAAAACTTTCCTTGGCGTAAAACTAATCATCAATGATCTAGTTACTGTTGATCCCAGTTGAGCTTATACGATCTTATATAGAAGTTAACTTAAACAAACACTTAAGCTTAAACGCGGAATATAAAAGCTTAACTTAAGAAGATTAAGAATTCACTTTCAACACTTCAATATTATTAATACGAGCACTCAACAATGCTAGGGTTTTACAACCTTGAAGTGTAAACTAATACGTAATTCTGTCACATCTAAACTAACCCTAGGAACATCCTTTTATAGGCTAAGAAGTCCTATTAGGTTTACAATACCTTTCTCTACAAGATAAGAATAATCTAAATAGATATACTATACACAGAATCTATTCCATAATTATCCTATCGTATACAATGTTAATCCATTCAGCAGTAGTTTCACCAAGCAGCAGATTGTCTTCAGCAGCAGAGTCATTATACCAGCAGCAGTTTCATTGTAGCAGCAGTATTACTCAGCAGCAGTATCACATAGCAGTAGTGTCACTTGGTCAAAACCCAACAATCCTCCCCTAAACTTAATATTTATTTCTAAATATTCAAGTTTCTTCAAAGCTCAAAATATTACTAGGAGGATGCTTCCAAACACTTCAAACCTTGAGAATTCATCTGATCAAATATCTTCTTATACTTTGTCAGCAAATTGAATGCTTGATCATCAGAATCATAGTCTTTCTGCAGCTTAAGTGGTCTATCATTATTAACCATCTGATTGACAATATTCCAGTATCTTACCACTGGATAATCCATTTCAGCTAGCATATACAAGGTAATTGGTCCAATAGTTAACATATGAACTCCAGAATCTTGAAAAAGTCTCCATCTTTTTACCTTGTAATCAGCTATCTCTGTCCATTCAGAATCATCCATTGAAGGTTCAAACATAAGTTTAAGAGCTCTCCACAAAACATTATCAGAAGAAGTTAAGATATGATCAATTTGATCTATCTCATACTTTTTACCATCAAATTTCTTAGCTCCAAACTTTGCCTTGTATAACTTCCACAAGTCTTCAACATCCTCTCTATCAAAGTAATGTAGCATTTGTTGAAATCTGAGGAATCTGTGAGACTTACCATCAGATCTCTGGACATCATGAAATGTTCCAATATTAGTATCATATCCTGTAGTTACTTTGACAATAGGATATTTGACTCCTAATGGTTTAGCATCAACAACTTCAGGATCTTCCATTTTGCCAACCACAGTATACACCTTCAATTTTTCTTTAAGATGCTCAGAAGGAATGTGATCAAAATCATGTTGAAACATATCTCCTTCTGGCATAGAACTACTACCTTCACCTATCTTTTTCTTCTTCTTTGCAATTGACTTTTGAACAACACCTTTTCTTTTGCCACTATGCACAGAAGAAGTAATCTTTGCTGCATCACTTTCAAGATTTTCAACAACATTAGCTTCTTGAATTTGCTCTGCTTCAGCTATCTTTTCAGGCACCAACTTCTTGTTCATCTGAGCAATTTGTTCCAAATCCTCAGCACAACCCATAGCATAAAAAGTATCTGTTCTCTTCTTTGTTTGTTGATACAAATCAAAAACTTCTTTGTCAGAATAAGCTTTCAACTGCACCAATGTCCATCCACCCATATTCTTTAGATACCTTTCATATTCTTTCCTTTGTTGTTTAACTGTTGGACCTTTGAATATTTTAATCTTTCTTCTAGCAGCAGCATTCTCTTTTCTCTTCTTAGAAGTAAAGTCACTATACCAAGATTGCACATCAAAATTTGGAACTTCATTTTCTTCAATCTTGATCAGCTTGTTTAGTTCAATATCAGCAGCAATTCTGATCTTTTCATCATCCCATTCATCATACCTTCTTAAGCCTTCAGCCTCCTTCTCAGCCAGCTGTTGATCTTCCAAATTAAACAACTCTTGTGCTTTAATAGCAGCAGCTTCATCATGTTCAACTTGCAATGGCTTAGGCCAAGAATCAAAAGGTACATCAGTAAAATCAATCCCTTTATACATAATCCTTGGGGTTGCAATTTGCTTGCCCTTTCCTTTATCAGTAGAAGATGCAGTAACAGTCTTCTTTTGTTGAGCACCAGGTTCTTTAATCACAATCCCTTTTTCAGGTTTTCTAGAGACTGATGTTGTGTTTGCTGTTGTGATAGATTGTGATAATGATTGAGTTGGTAATTGTGGTGTATGGGAGTCAGCAGTAGTCTTCTTACTTAGCAAAACCATTGCCTCTGCAGCAGCATTGTCTATAGATCCAGCAGCAGAGTCTTGTACTTCAGCAGTATTCACTATTCCACTAGCAGCAGAATCATGAACAACAGTAGAGTCAGCAATAGCAGCATTTTCCACTGAATCTTCCAAAGTCTTTAAAACATTACCCATCAACCCTGTTGCCTTCACTAGTTGCTCAGACTCCAAAGATTTAAGAGTATCTACCACCTTTTCTTGTGCAGCAACCACCTTTTCCATAACAACTTCATTCCCTGACTTATCAGCAACTACAAAGTCTTCATCATTCTGAGGACTATCCACATCCATTTCTTCAATCACTGGAACCTCCCCTGAAACTATTCCAGCATCCATATCTTGAACATCATCAACTTTTTCAAAATTTACCTCCCCTGAATCCATGATAGTTTCATTCCTCCCCTGTTTGGAAGCATCCTCTTCCAAATGAGTAGATGGTTCAGAAGAACTTACAACCTGATTAGTCCCCACTTTCTTCAATCTTTTCAAGGAGGTTGAAGATCTTGATTTCTTGAAGCTCTTAATCTGTTTTCGCATTTTGATGATGACCTTGTCTTGACCAGCAACAACATCAGATAGATTAAGAACCTTCTCTTCCAAAGACTTACATTTCAACCCCAAAGAGGTACAAGTAGCCGTCAATTCTTTTATAAGTTGCATTGTAGTCTCATCACTTCGACCTGTATTACCTGGTCCGAGAGGTGAATCACTGACATTGTCATCATGTACAAGTGGATCCGTCAATTCATGAGTCACTGGCCTGTCCTCATCACTTCGACCTGTGTGACCTGGTCCGAGAGGTGAATCTTGGGACAAAAACTCAGTATCAAACCTAGTTTGATCATCTGAGCCCCCTATGTTTTCCATTTGGCTAGGGTTACCATCCTGAGAATCAGACTCATAAGAATCCTTTTCTCTAGATGTTGCCTTGGTTTGGGTCTTAATGATGTTATCACTATCCTGCTCTGCTGCTAAGCTAGAAGAGTAGTGACAGCCCTTGCCAACATGTCCTCTTCATCACCTAGGACAGCCTCATCTGGTACAGCCATACTAACACTATCCTGAGGTAGATTAGTGTTCTTTTTGGTTTTCCTACGTGTATATTGTTTTGTAGGTTGTGTAACAGATGTAGTAACATTGGGTGTGTGAAGGGAATCAGTGGGATTTCCTGATCCTTCACCCTGGTTGTTATGCACAATTTGTTC
Organism: Artemisia argyi; assembly: GCA_030686995.1. Taxonomy (NCBI): domain Eukaryota; kingdom Viridiplantae; phylum Streptophyta; class Magnoliopsida; order Asterales; family Asteraceae; genus Artemisia; species Artemisia argyi. Next base: position 157,459,052 of record CM060705.1, read on the forward strand.
CATGAAAGAAGTAAGATTTGTATGTGCACCTGAAAAACCTTTGCCATGCTTAATCAAAAAGGTAAAAGTTCTTGAAGCCAATTTTGGAGCATCATATTCAGCAACATGGGTTCTTGTTTTAGAAATTTGTTTTTCAATAAAGATCTGAAGAAATCTTGGATATAGCAAATAAGAACCATCTTCAACACCTTTAAATAACCCAGCCAATATCATTTTAGAAAAATTAAATGGTTTACCTTTGCACAGACATATCATTGCAGAAGCAATGGTAGTACTGAACTCATGCCACCCAGATGTTTTAGGACTCAAACAATGAAGGAATAGATGTACCAAAAACTTGTATTGAGGACAGAGGAGAGCTTTTTGAAATTTTAAATTGTTATGTTTCCCCTCATACCCCAAATCTTTTAAACCAGCAAAAATAGCATCATTTTCAAGACAAGTGGTCTCTGTCTCATCATCTAAGAGAAGAGATTCCCTTATAGATGATTCAGTTACACGAACCTTTTGCCCATCTACAAAAGCACTGACATGTTTTTCCCCATTCATAGTTTTGATTTTAGCTGTAAACCAAAACTGTTTGATGTAGGAAACAAATATAGTAGGGTTCACAGTGAGTGCATACCTAAGAGAAGTAGCATTCAAAAACTTGACCATGTCTGTGAAACCTTCAGGAACTAACTCTTCATTCAAAACGACCACACTGTTGTGTTGTTCAGCCCAGATACGTGAAAGCTCCATGAATTAGGTTTTAGAGAATTTGGGGATGTGTGATTATTGGAATGACTAGGTGTAAGGGTTTGTGAGAACTTCAATTTAGAACATATGAAAACCAATTATGAAGATCAATTAGGTTTTAAACTGATGGATGAAAGTTACACATACCACCCTCTTACTTACAACCATAGCAGCAGAACCGTGTCATTCACAACTAACAGCAGAGTGATAGAACTAGCAGCAGAGTGAACTGGAGCTAGCAGCAGAGTTGACTATAGACCTTGGTCAACGATACATAACAATTAATGCACATATCACTCCGTAATCCCAATAAAACTGGCGAGATCTTTTCCCCAAATTATGCAATCAAACCCTAATCACTTTCAAAAACGCCACACTCACAATCAATACTATCCATCTTTACAATCAAATCACCACACAATGAAATCAACACCCGAAATAATCAATATCTCTTCTGATTCTTCATCAGAGGATGAATCCCCAATGGAACCCTATGTCCCACCTTTTCGTCCTCCACGATTTGGTTGTAGAACAAAAGAACAAGCACGTAAGAGGAAGCATGATCTTCCTGTGTTTAAAGATCTTCTCAACCTAAATCAAACTCCAAGCACCTCAAGAGGTAAGCAACCTATGTCCCCTGAGGCTCCAGCATCATCAGAATCATCAGAAGACCAAGCTTGGATTCCTGTGCAACCACCTCCTCCAGTGCATCATTATCAATCTCCCTTCATCTACACATCATCAGATGAAGATGAGGAAGAACCAGCAACCAATCCACCTGCCACTCCAAAGAGGCCACAATCTTCAAGGCCCAGGCCACAATCTTCAAGGTCAAGGCCACAACCATCACCTGGTCTTTCTCTTGGACCATCAAAACAAAACCCTCCTCTTCCAAAGGATAGAGAGGTTGTGCTTGGGCTTCCATGCCCTAGGAAGTGATGAAGATGTAGGTGTTAGGTTATGATGTCTGCTTTTGTATTTTGTCTTTTGATGTTTGATCTTTGTACTTTGTGAAGGAATGAATGATATGAACTTTCTTGTTTCAATTTCTTGCAAATCACCATTCGTATGCCTGCAAAATGTTAGACCAAACACCACAAAGCAAACAACCAACATATGTACTAGCAGTAGAGTTAGACCAAAATTCAAAGAGCAGCATAGTACATTTTATCTCAAACATATAATCATTAACAAGCAGCAGAATAACAAGCAGCACATGCATTGTACAAACTTTAACAAAAACAAAGAGATAAGTTTTTCAAAGATTGATCATACCAATGTTTGCAATTAAAAATTGAAACCTCCCCACATCAAAATGTTTAGTGAGAAGATCAGCAACATTGTTATCAGTATGAATTTTAACAATTTGAATCAACTTCTTTTCATAGCAATCCCTTATAAAGTGATGCCCTATCTCAATATGTTTTGTTTTAGAATGAAACACAGGATTTTTAATTATGCAAAGTGTGCTGTTGTTATCAATATGGATTTTAGTATTCATGAAATTGTACCCATAATCCAATAATTGATTCTGCATCCATAAAACCTGTCCACAACAACTTGAAGCAGCCACATACTCAGCTTCTGTTGTTGAATTAGCCACCACTGTTTGCTTCTTGCATTGCCATGACACCAACCTGCTTCCAAGGAACTGACAACCCCCTGTTGTAGACTTTCTATCCAAAGAAGCTCCAGCATAATCACTATCTGAGTAGGATACCAAATCAAATGGTGAATCCTTAGGATACCAAAGGCCCAATTTAGGTTGATGCCTCAGATATCTAAAAATTCTTTTCACTGCATTGAGATGTGATTCCTTGGGACACACTTGAAATCTTGCACAGGCACACACTGCAAACATGATATCAGGCCTTGATGCTGTAAGATACATCAACGATCCAATCATAGACCTGTACAAGTGTATATCCACTTCCTTTCCATGTTCATCCTTCAGCAATGGTTTATCTTTGTCCATGGTAGTCTTGGCAGGCTTAGCATCTTCAAAGCCAAACTTCTTCAAAATATCATTGACATACTTATCCTGACTGATAAAGATGCCATTTTCTTTCTGTGTAACTTGCAGACCTAAGAAGAAGGTGAGTTCTCCCATTGAACTCATAGCAAACTTGTCCTTCATAAGCTTCTCAAAACTAACACACATAGCTTTGTTTGTAGACCCAAAGATGATGTCATCAACATAGATTTGAACCAGCAAAATATCATCCTTTTGTCTTTTGAGAAACAATGTTTTATCAATCTTGCCCCTGCTGAACCCAGAATCTAGCAAGTAGGTTGACAAGGTGTCATACCAAGCTCTAGGAGCTTGATGTAGACCATACATTGCTCTATTAACCTTGTAAACTTTGTCAGGATGATCAGGGTCTTCAAAGCCTGGTGGTTGAGACACATAAACCTCCTCAGTAATGGTCCCATACAGAAAAGCACTTTTCACATCCATTTGATACACTACAAAATCTTTGTATGAAGCATAAGCCAAGAATATTCTAATAGCTTCTATTCTTGCCACTGGTGCAAATACTTCATCATAATCAAGGCCTTCTTGTTGTGTGTATCCCTGTGCTACTAACCTTGCCTTATTTCTTATGACAATTCCTCTCTCATCTCTTTTGCATCTGAAAACCCATTTTGTACCAATCACTCTTTTACCATTTGGCAGTTCAACCAAATTCCACACTTCTTGCAACTTGAATTGTAAAAGCTCATCTTGCATTGCTTCTACCCAACTTGCTTCTTGTAAGGCTTTGTAAGTGTTTTTGGGTTCAATTTGAGAAAGAAAACATGCAAACAGGCAATTTTGAAGATCTTTATGACTATTTCTTTGATGCAGAGATCTGGCAAAGAAACTTTGATGTTGAAGATCTTTCAAGGCTTTAGTCATCTGCCTAGTTTGAATGGATGATTGTGGATCACTTAAGATTTGATCTTTTGGATGATCCTTGTGTATTCTTGTGGTAGTTGTAGGACTAACAGGAATATTGAGTTCCAAGTTAGTATAATCAGCAGCAGCTCCAAATAACTTACCATCAAGTGCATCATGATCTGTGTCATAATAGATATTTTCAAGATCAGGCATATTTGGATCATCAGGATAGATAGTATCATCAATAGATCTACCCTGAGTGTCCAAATTAGGAAACAAGGAAGTAGCAGTAGAGTTAGTGGGCTTAGAAGCAGAATGTGGTGAAGCAGTAGTTGTATCTTTTGGCCTAGCAGTAGAGTCTTCTGAGTCAGCAGTAGAGTCTTCTGGCTGTGTAGGAGAGACATCAACAACTACCTTGGGAACTTCAGGAGTTTCTTGTTCTGCTTCATTAGGTATGACAATACCTTCTTCAGTTTCCTTAGGTTTTTCATGAGAAACAACATCATCTTGAGAGCTTTGTTCCTTCTGAAAGGGTACAAAGGTTGGACCAATCTTCAATTTCTCAATCACAACAAACTCTTCCTGTGGTTTATCAACACTGGCAATTACAGGAACATAGTTCATTGTTTTGGCAAGAATATCAACATCAAATAACCATTCTGGTCCTTTCCCTGCAGAATTATATGTGTTTTCACTAAACTTGATATGCAGATTCTCCTCCACATGTTTGGTTCTCTTATTATATACCCTGAATGCTTTACTATTTACAGAGTAACCAACCAAATTTCCTTCATCAGCTTTTTCATCAAATTTGCCTAGCTGATCCTTTATGTTTAAGATAGTAACAGGACACCCAAATGGTTTGAGAAAATCAATCATTGATTTCTTTCCATGAAATAGCTCATATGGAGTTTTGTTATGAGGCTTGACTACCTTACTTCTGTTTTGCACAAAGCATGCAGTATTCATAGCTTCAGCCTAAAAAGGTACAGGTAGTTTTGAATCAGATAGCATGGTTCTTGCAGCCTCAATAAGTGTCCTGTTTCTTCTTTCTGCTACACCATTCTGTTGTGGAGTTCTTGCTACACTGTACTGTCTAAGTATTCCTTTTCCCACACAGAATTGATTCATCTCACTGTTCTTGAACTCAGTACCATTGTCACATCTGATAATCTTTATCTTGTGATTGTGCAGGTTTTCAACTCTTGTAATGAAAGCTTTGAGTATTCCTGGAGTTTCATCTTTGGTGGCTAGAAAGAATACCCAAGTAAACCTGCTAAAGTCATCAGTGACAACCAGACAATATGACTTCTTATTCAGACTTTTTACAAATACAGGCCCAAATAAATCCATGTGTAGCAAGTGTAGTGGCACAGTATTTGTGTTTACAGTCTTGGACTTGAAAGAAACTCTGTGTTGTTTACCCTTTGGACATGCAACACAAGTTTCACAATTTTCAAAAATCTTTGCAGGCATTCCTCTCATAAGATTTCCTTTCACCAATTTGTTCATAGTCTTGTAGTTCAGATGTCCCAATCTTCTATGCCATAATTTGGACTCATCAATAGTGGCCTTTGCAATTAGACAAGTCAAAGCCCTCTTAGGAATAATATTCTTAATATGGTCACTGTATATATTTTCCTTTCTAGGGACCTTCAGTAACACAGATTTGTCATCTTGTAATTGAAAATCAGGAGAAAGAATCATACACTCAGTGTCTGTAAAAAGAACAAAATTCTTTTTGTCACACATTTGTGAGACACTAAAAAGGTTAAACTTAAGTCCTTTCACAAGGAGCACCCTCTCAAAGTCCAAATTTCCAGTTCTTAATGTTCCAATTCCAACAATCTTTCCACCTTTTGGATCATTCCCAAAAGCTACATAACCACCATCAAAAGCCTCAAGATCTTCAAGTTGAGACTCATCACCTGTCATGTGTCCATAACATCCACTGTCAACAATAACCATATCCTTAAGCTCATCCAGTAGATTGACCTGCACATGAAAAATAGAGAAATCAGTTTCTCTTGATGACCCAAGCCATTACTGACTTGGATCTGCCCTGTGCATCAGTATAATCAAATTTCTTTAAATCACTTGATGCACTACTATTCTTGGAAACAGTATTTGAAACATTAGATTTTGGTTTCCAAGTCTAGCAAGCTGAGGCCTTAACAGCATAAAAGTGATTACCAACAACTGTATTTGGAAGATGTTTTGGCTCAGAAGTAGAAAGTTTTGCACTAGCAGCAGATTGCTTGCTAGCAGCAGAGTGCATACTAGCAGCAGAATGCTTACTAGCAGTAGAGCCACTAGAAGAACTAGTTGTTGATTTGAAAACACCATTTGGTTTAGCAGCATAAATAGATCTAGTAGCACCAGATCTCAACAAAACAACTCTAGGAACCATGTTTCTATTAGGATGTGGATGAGTTTGTTTTGTAACATATTTGTGATTCACCCTTGTGTATTGATTCCAAACAGGTCTTTGGTGTTGAGGACATCTACCAATCAAGTGGTCAAAGCTACCACACTTATAACAAGCCTTCTTTTGTAATTCAAACTGGTTACCTAAGCTTTGTGAAACTAGGTTGTTGAAGTTTCTTTGGTTACCTCTAGGCTTATTATCAAGACATCTCATTTGTTCTCTAGGCACCTCATTGTACTCAACCATTCTCCTAGCAAGTTTATTTCCTAACACAGGCTTGACAAACTTTATTTGTTCTACCTTAGGTTTAACCTGAGTAGGAGTCTCTTCCTTTTTAACTGTTAGTTTTGGTTTAACCTGTTCCTCTTCACTGTCACTATCAGAATACCATTCTTCAATAGTTGGAGCATCAGGAAACTTTCTAGTCTCAACCTTAGGTTTTTCTATAGTACTTGTGCTACTTTCACCTACAGGTTTTCCAATTTCTAGCTCACTAATGAAGGATAGCTCTTTGCCTGGTGGAGCATAAGCACTTTTGGCTGGAGGAGCCACTTCATTATATCCAATTCCACTGCCTTTTCTCATCAAGGTGCTCTCTATAGACTTATGAACCATATCAGAAGCAAATTGTTGTTTTTGTACTCTTACTACATGTTTTTCTTTTTCAGCAAGAGCAGCTTCCTTTTCTTTTTCAGCTTCTTCTAACTTATTTTTAAGAACTTCTACTTCACTATTTTTCTTAAAAATTTCTATATCTCTTAGATTAAGTTGATCTACATATTCTTTTTCACACTCTTTGAGATATTCTAACCTTCTCTCAACATTTTGAATACCTACTTTATAACCTAAGTTATCAAGTTTTAGATGTTCAACTTCTCTATTTAGACTCTCATTCCTAGCCTTAAGTACTTCTATAGTGTCAGAACAAGATTCAAAAGAACATCCAGATGATTCAGAATCATTAGATACCTCAGAGTCAGAGCCTGATGATGAACCATATGCCATAAGTGCAAAGTTATGCACTTTGGGTTGAACAGCAGCAACCAAAGAGAAATTTGGTTCTTCTTCAGCCATATCACTCCAGTCATATTCTCCCAGCCCATCACAAGCTACCATTGCAGACTTTGATTCTTCAGTCTTCTTAGAAACCTCAGCATTCTTCTTTGGAGATCTACATTCTCTAGCAAAATGTCCCTTCCTGTTGCAATTGTAGCATTCAATCTTAGATTTGTCAAACCCTGGACTCTCCTTAGCCTTGTATTTGACTTCTCTTCCAGTCTTTTTCCAGAACTTTCTTGCTCTTAAAGTCAACATTGCCATTTGCCATTTGAGATCAATTTCTTCAAGATCATCTGGATCAATATGATCCAAATCTTGATTTATGACATGTGATCTTATGGTAGTAGTAAGCTCAGCCAAGAATGCACATAAAGCAACATCACTGGTAGAAATCTTGTCATTTGAACTAGCAGCAGATCCATCAGCAGTAGGTACACCATAAGCAGTAGAGTGAGTTTCTTGTGTCTCTTTGGATTTTGAAGACACAAAAGCAAGATTTTGTGTACTAGAAGATGAAGTAGAAGAAGTAGCCAATTCAGATTCATACACCCTTAAATTGTTATAGAGGCTCTCCAACTTCATTGTTTCAAAGTCAGGCTTATTCCTCCACACCACTGTATGCATACTCCATTCAGGTGCAAGACTTCTTAGGAACTTGAGATTCACATCTTCCTGTGGAACAACATAACCAACAAGCTTTAGATGACTAATTAGTTGATTTAGCCTGTTGTATGTGCCGATTATCTTTTCTCCAGATTCAGAAGTAAAGTTTTCAAACTGATGCTTCAACATATTCTTCCTGGACTTCTTAGTAGCATCATTCCCTCCAAACCTGAATTCTACGGCATCCATCAATGCTTTTCCTGTTTCACAATCATCAAAGTCCATTTGAAATTCATTAGGTATTCCCATTAAGAGAATACTGTGAGCCTTGATTTCCAGCTTCCTTGTTGCATTAGCTTCTGCAGACTTAATTGGTATCTCCTTGCCATCAGCACTCTTCTCTGGTTCAGAATCACCATTAACAATCACATTCCACATGTTGAAGTCGATCATGCGAATGTATTGTCTGATCCTCCTCTTCCATAGCTCATACTCAGAAGGATTGAGCATGGGTACCCTTGAAGCAGTCACCATATGAGTTTCATCACCCATCTTAAGCAAACAATTTGGAACAGTAAACTTTAAACAAACAAAATCTTCTTGATTATAACTTCTAGATCACAAGCTCTGATACCACTTGTTGATCCCAGTTGAGCTTATACGATCTTATATAGAAGTTAACTTAAACAAACACTTAAGCTTAAACGCGGAATATAAAAGCTTAACTTAAGAAGATTAAGAATTCACTTTCAACACTTCAATATTATTAATACGAGCACTCAACAATGCTAGGGTTTTACAACCTTGAAGTGTAAACTAATACGTAATTCTGTCACATCTAAACTAACCCTAGGAACCTCCTTTTATAGGCTAAGAAGTCCTATTAGGTTTACAATACCTTTCTCTACAAGATAAGAATAATCTAAATAGATATACTATACACAGAATCTATTCCATAATTATCCTATCGTATACAATGTTAATCCATTCAGCAGTAGTTTCACCAAGCAGCAGATTGTCTTCAGCAGCAGAGTCATTATACCAGCAGCAGTTTCATTGTAGCAGCAGTATTACTCAGCAGCAGTATCACATAGCAGTAGTGTCACTTGGTCAAAACCCAACAGTTACCAAGTGGGAATTCGCCAATCGAAGGATTAAGCCCTTCGGGGTATCTCTCGATAAGTTTTATGGACGGAACAATGCCAAGTCCAATATTGAGGAGACCAAGTCTTACCCACGTCGCCTCTTCCTCTTTAGCACTCCCGCTAAACCCGGAGGAGTAGGGCACTAACCCCTAGCGGTTACTACAAATCATGGGATGCCCCCATGATCTCCATCAAACGTGTGACCACTCTCCAGGACCATTTTCTTCACCTATAAATAGTCCTGGATGATGACAAATCTGGTATGCAATCTATCTCACCTTACTTTACTACGCATATACATAAACTCTCATACCAATCACTCATTCACACGCCGGAGGTGGTTCGCAGGGTCCAACCCCTGCGCAATCACTTAACGTAGTGTTATAGTATTTCTTATTTCAGGTTATATCCAAGCTTGGCGCAATCACAACACCCCTCATTTTCCTTTCATCACCATCGAAGGCCTGGTAGTGCAAAACATTGTACAATCAGTGGCGCCATCCGTGGGACCCGCTATAATTAGTCCCGTTATTTCCAAGCAAAATAACCAAGTCAAATACACTCGCTATTATTCCGGCATGAATTCAGAACGAGAAGTTACACCCCCACCGGGTTTCTCGTCCTTAACCCCTTTACCCGTAACAGACGCCAACAACTTGCCGCCAATCATGGTCTCCACTTTTACTACACGATCTCATCCTGAAATAACGCCCAATCACCATGCATCCACTTCGGCCAATCCAGAACACATCATTAGCCCCGCCTTTGTCGACGCTAATTATGAAGAGTTAGAGTCCTTGCTAAGGGCTCGAAGGAGACAAATCAGAAATACGGAGATGCGTAGGGAGTTAGAATATTCCAGCGATGAATATGATGAGGAGATCGAAATGGAACCAAGACCTTCAATCCATAGGGCTCACCACCCTATCCTCCGCATTGGGTCACCTGCAAGTAGAAGGGTTGAAGGAAGAAGCGTAGGATTCGAAGGAGTTCCTGAGACAACACCCACAAGGAGGGAAGGAACTGTCGCCGAAGGCTCTAACGGGAGGAGTCGGCAGAGGGAGAACACGGAGGTAAACCTACCCCCATTATTAGCAGCTCACTTAGGAAGGACCGAAGGAGGAATCCCTCTACAGCCCTCCCACGCGTCTGGTGTGGAGGGTAATCCAGGCCCAGTCAACACAGGAGGGAGTCTTCCCCCCGTTGGCCTGCATCCTCAATTCCCGGTCCAGAGCTACCCTCCGATTCTTTATCCCCAAATCAATGGGCAACCTGGCAATCAGTATCTTTCACAAAACGATGTTCCCTATAATCCTTCCATGGTATACCCCCCGTATACCATGTATACTGGTTACACTCCAAACACGAGTACGCCTCTTCCTTTATATGTTAGTCAGCCTTCTTTGGGAGTACCCCCTCCTATTAATCCACACCATACTGTTCCGATGAACGTACCACCGTATGCCCATCCATATGCTGAGCCCGTAGGCCCCGCTACACCCTTCGTGAGATGGATCGAAGATTATCCCTTGCCGGATGGTTTAAAGATGCCTTCACATATAGGCACTTACGATGGAAAGGGGGACCCAGATAATTTCCTACATTTATTTGAATGCGCTATAAGAATGCAGAAATGGGCTATGCCAGTAGCCAGTCACATGTTCACATATACCCTCCGAGATTCAGCACGTATTTGGTGGAATGGGCAGAAGCTAGGAAGCATTATAAACCTTGACGATTTGAAGGCTAAGTTTCGATCTCACTTCAAAGAAATTCACAAGAACGCACCTCACAGTGCACAATATTAAGCAGAAGGAGAGCGAAAGCACAAGAAACTTTGTCAATAGATACACTGACGAAACCCTGCAGATTCTAGGCTTGCACGAAGAACAACGTATTTCTGGTTTTGTCCATGGCCTACGCAATCGGACTCTTGTGGAATTCTTATCTACAGATCTTCCGGTAACATACAAAGGCCTGATGGAAAAAACATATACATGGATAGAAGCCAAAGAGGTATCCACCAATGGAGCTCCGGTGGAGAGCAATAAAGGAATAAAATCGTCTTCATGGGAAGGGTCGAAGAACAAACACAAAAACCATAATAGGTTTACCCCTTACGTCAAACCGGTCGAGTGGAAGCCCCACCAAGTGACACCCGAACAGAGGGCAGCAATTAAGTACGAGGTCAACAAACTCATAGCTGCAGGAATACTTCGAAGGGTAGAAAACCCAACATGGGTTACTAATCCAACGGTAGCCCTGCGAAGAAATGGAAAAAAGTTACTAGAGGTTGACTTTAGAGACATCAACAAAGCTTGCCGAAAAGAAAGCTATTTTCCAGAAGGAGAAAAGCAATCGATACCTGGAGTTCGTTGGGAATGCTTCCTTAATACAAACATGGGATGCCACCAGATAAAGATGGCAAAAGAGGATGAAGAAAAAACGTCCTTTCATGTAGAAGGAAGCTCCTACTACTTCATGCGTATGCCCTTCGGTTTACGAAACATCAAAGCCACTTACAATAGGCTGATCCAAAAAGTCTTCGAAAAACAGATAGGGAGGAACCTGAAAATTCAAGGAAAATACTTAATCACCCAGAGCATGACAAAAGAAGATCTCCTTCTTGATGTAGAAGAGACCCTCATACAACTGAGAAAGATTAACCTAAAGTTGAACCCAGTAATGTGATCCTTTGGCATTGAAAAAGAAGAATCAAACGAACACCCATTCGCAAAACAAACGATTAAAACCAAGCCAACCAATGAAGAGACCTCGTCAGAATTGCAAACGCGAAGGGGGACTCAAGATCTAAGAAGTAACTTGGAAACATTAAAAGCATTTCTGTCAAAGGGTGTTAAAAGATCATCATCTACCTACAAGGTTCGCAATGAAGTCATCAATGACTTATCATATCAATGGAATAAGGAAGCCGAAACATCCTTCCAAAGATGGAAGAATTACATGGAAATCATACCAACAGTTGCACCCCCAACTAGAGGAGAGGTGTTGTTCCTACATATAGCAATGTCCCCTGACGAGATTGGTGCCATGCTTTTCGCGGAAAGAAGACATCAACAAATACCGATATATTTTGTGAGTAGAGCCTTACCATATGTGGAACGAGGCTATGCGGCATCAGAAAAGCTAATCCTAGCTTTAATCGATGCCACAAGACGTCTCCGAAAATATTTCAAGGATCATACCATCAGAGTACTTACAGATAAGCCATTCGAAAGGTTGCTCCTAAACCCTGACAGATCAAGGAGAATGGTAAAATGGGCTAAGGAGCTGGAGGAATATAACATAGAATACGGGGAAAACGATCCTTTCGAAGGACAAAGTAACGAACTAGCTGAAACATGCGAATCAAGTATGTCCTCCAACAAAAAAGTTTCTCGAGCCAAACAAAAGGAACACCACATAAATGATTCAAAGATACATTTGATTTCACATAATCAAGAGCATCTCGAATCCGGAACGGAGCAACAGGCTTCGACAAAATAACAAACCCGCTACACACAGAATCGCAGGCTACACAGAAGCATGCGTGGAATGAGTTTTATTCAAACGTAGTGACGGTTTCATCATCAGCAATCCTCCGTCAGCATACGATGGGCTTGCCAGATCTTATGTAAGTTAAGACTTTCAAATTTTTCTATTATGTATTCAAGTTTTCTCTTGTTGGGAAAGAAGCATTAATAGTAGGCGTCTTAGTATTCATTTGTACAAATGATGCAATCCTCCCCTACCCACTTAATGATATCGCATGTTTCCCTTGAATCTTTTTATTACATCTAGCAAACAAAGATTTACTCAGCCAAGTAATTACAAGTTCAATGTTCGAAGGATGGCACAAGATACTTATGTCTTGTAAGTAACTAAAACATCCAAAATTCACATTAACTTTCCTACATAGTCTTAGGGTACGCAAAGCCCTTCGCACTCAAAGGATGAAGACAGAGCGGGTCGCAACCCTCTGTCAGCATTTAAATTATACGTTGCTATAAAACCTTGGTTCAAAATACACACAATAAGGCTTAGTTATTATAAACTTGATGCGTGGGAATCGCAATAGGCTTTACCTCTCGAGGGATCTCGAGAAGCTTACAACCCCCACCAGGCAGTGTACCTGATCGTTGTAGTATAGTATAGTGACAAGTACCGGGGGATTGATCGTTCAGCTTAGGAATAGTGTCGCTAGGATTAGAAAGTCTAAATACTAGTTCTAAAGGTGAGGGATGATTATTTTTGTATTTTTATATTTTATGGAAAGCAAGTAAAATCTCGGGTTTTGGAAGAGTGGGCGGAATTAGTTGCTATTCAACTAACCCAAAACTAAGATGCAATCAAAATAAAATACAAAAAATGAAATTAAACTAATTATACTAAGGTTGTGAGCAGTAATTGGAGAAAATGTGTTTACTTAGATTTCACTACTCCCTAGATATCTTTTACACGTTAATTACTTGTTATAATTGTATGGATGACGGATTGTATTCCTTAATACCATTCATGGGGTGGCATACATAACTCCCCAATTCTATGAGCTCTTATCTCCTCCTACACCATGCCCAGCACAACTATAGGGATTGTAAACAGTGGCTCATGCATTAAATACAACCAATAAAGACCTAGTACGCCTCGGTTCATGTTTCTTAAGACGTTCAAGCATGTTACCATTTGGAGATCTGCCAGTTTTCTTAAGCCTAACATATAAAATCATTCATCCAAAACAAGAATAAACAAGTAATCAACACATAATCAATATCTAGGTTTCATTAGATCTAAGCAAACACAAAAGAGATCTAGCCTAGCATAATGGAATTGAGACAAGAATAAGATATAGACAACCAACACATAGACATATTGATTGAATTAGAAGAACACTTATCTCAATTACAATGCAAGGTATCAAGGGTTTGGAACCCTTGAAAAACCTGTAAAAGTTGCACCCAAATCGTCTTTAGGGTTTCTCCCAAAACTTCTCTCTTTTAATGTGAAAAACTAGAAAACTATATATAGGAAAATAGGGGTGACGACGTCAAGAACAAAGGTGTGACGCCGTCATCTCGCCGCCAAATACTTCCTCGGACGGCCTTGATCTACTTATGACGCCCTGTGTGACGCCGTCATCAACTACGAATTTTTATTCTTGGGATTTTGACGCCGTCAGGAACAACTCTTGACGCCTTCATGTACTGTTCCCAGCATGGAAAATTGAGACTTTGCCGTTTTCTTCACTTTTATGCTCCAAAAACGTCCAAAATGGCTTCTTTTCCAGAATTCACTCTCCAAGTACCTAAAATCACAAAAGGAACGATTTAGGGCAATATTTGATCAAATAAAGTCGGATTCGGGCTTAAATGACCCCCTAAAAACGTATCATTTTTCGCCTCATCAAAGCTTTAGGATGTATAATAACGTTTATTTAAATAAACGAGGAAGAGAAAAGCATACATAAACAAAGATGGGAAATACACCCATTAACATTTAGTACGCAGCATCGATGTTGCTCAAAAGATGATAATTGTTTACGTGCAACAGAAACATAAATTGTTCAGAAACCATATGGCATAAACAGACATTGTTTTAAAGGGTACATACCACCCTTGGGGCAAATAACTGCAAACACTGCAGCCTTCACTTACCAGGAGATGGGAGTTTTTCATGTTGAACTTGGGGGGCTTCAGGACTGACTTTGCTGGTGGAAGCTTCTTTTGAATCAGTCTTCGGAGAGGATGGCTGCACATCAGAATTTTTACCCGGAGACTGAGGCTTCTCGACGGCCAACTTTGGAGATGAGGGCTCTTCAGGAGCTGCTTTCACAGATGCAGGCTTCACAGGAGTGCTCTTTTTGCTCACAGCCATAGGCTTCACCCTGCACGGTTTCCTCGAAAGAAGCGTCTCAACCGAAGCCATGGGATCTTTGGTAGCATCAACAAGGAAGGGGTACTCTGCAGTTGCGAGGAGGTTGCTTGCATTATCATACTCTGCTTTATGAGTGGCACGGTAGTAGGATATCTCAGATAAGTCCACCGGCTTTCCAGTTGCAGCAATTTCCTCCAAAGTAGTGCATTTCCCATGATAGATGGCAGCATTTACAACATCACATATCATCTTCCCCACCTCATCGCTGTGATATAACTCCATGGCTATGTAGGGGATGACCTTCGAGACAACAGCAGCCCTATCTCTTTTAAGCGCATTGTATTTGCGCCTGAGGCCATCGAGATCTTCACGAAGCTTGATCTCCAGCTCACCCAGTTTCGTTCTCTGTTCTTCGAGGTCCCCACACTTGATCTCCAGCTCAGCAATTTCTTCCTTGTAACCTACAACCTTTGCCTCCTCCTTTCAAAGCCTCTTACACTCCACCTTCATTTTGTTCAATTCCTTCTCCAACCCTACTATATCAGAACGAAGGTCTTGTACAAGGGGATTCTGCTCAATATCCCTCAAGGCTTCTTCACACTTAGCTTGAACCTCTGCAAACTCCTGATCTTTCTTTTTCTCTCTTGCCAGAATCTCATCCATCTTCTCCCTAGCAGAAGCAAGGGTTTGTACCACTTCCCTTGTTCGAGAATTGAGATGATTGTCCAGAACAGCCTGCCTCGTATAGCTTTTGTCAAGTAGATTACACAACTCCTCAATGGGCATGTTGGTTAGCACAAACTTCCAGCTCGAAGGGGTAATATGCAAAGCAAGGCGATGGCAAGTAGAGGCATCAGGAAGCTCTTTGGTATTCGGAAGACCTAAGGAATATACAATCAATTAGAAGACATATACACATATCCCTGTCAAATCAATAACACATATACTTACCATGGATATCTTCATCCAACGCTTCAGCAGCTTTCTAGGTAATAATCTGACCTTTCTGCCTGGTGTTCCTAGAGGGAGGTGTTGGCAAAATCAATTTCCTCTTGGGAGTAGGCTTCACAGGCTTGGCACTCGTACCTTTCCTGTTTCGAACCCTATCAGCTATGCCAGAAGAGGAGCCAATAATAGTCACCTGATCATCCTCGGAGAGAGGGTCATCGGACTCAGCAACATTCTCCACCAACTGAGAAGTCTCCTCTGTCACCATAGGCTTCGATTTTTTGTCTAGTTTGGAAGGCTGTAGGGAAGCTAGGGGCTCAACCATCTTTGCATCATCCTCTTGATTATTAACTGACACGGAGGGTGAACCAACCCCATAGCTGACTCCCTCAGGATTCCTTGGAAGGAAGCTCGTCTCTTTAGCACCATCGACAACAACGAAATTTCGGAAAGACATTCCTGCAACACGAAGGAAAACAGATAAATATCATCAGATAAGTTGTTCAAATTTATTTAAATAAAGAGTATACATACTTTTTCCATCACAAACAATTTCAGGCTTCATAGGGGAACCCTCCCAATGGTCAACAATCCCAGCCATGTACAGAATGGGCTCGGGGAAAGATTGAACATTCACTGGATGACGAACAAGACGCTGGTACAATGGATTCCTTCGAACAGTGTAAGGCAACTCATCGTTGAAACGTTTTTTATCAAACCTGTATGCTTCGTTCACCAAAGCAGGGTAATCTGGAGGTATAATTGTATCTTGTATGTAAAAGAAACTCCCTTTCCAATCCGTTATGTTTGTAAAAGGCTTTAACAATATGGTTGGAACATCAGGGTCACCTATTTTTGCCAAAGTTAACCAATCCCCACCCGGATACAAGTTTGTAAACCCCCTAAGCACTGTTAGTGCAGGCTCATACCCATAAGCTTTACACAATACAATGAATGTCGTCAAGTTAGCCAGACCAAAGGGATTAAACCTAGAGATGTGTACTTGGTAGTATTGCATAAACTCTAAAATCAAAGGGTGGATTGGTATTCTAAAGTTTGACAACTTAAAGGCATGGGTGTACAGACCTACATATCCCTCAGGAGCATCAAATATAGCTTGATTTTTACTAGGGAGCATAATTTTAAATTCTTTTGGAATGGGATAATCTTGCAGAAAAGCACGCAATTCATCTTTTGATAAGGTACATTTTTGTTCTTTGATCACAAATTTGTTATTTTTTGCCATATTGTTTAACGAAGACTGATACTTCTACGATACAATATAGTATAACAAGGAAGAAATTTACCTTTTTTCTTGCAAGAGTTAATGACAGATGTTACTATGCTTGTTTTAATCGCACGTAGTGAGGAAGATGAATTTTGGGCGCAGTGAAAAGTTAATTAGGGTTTGGAGGAGACGAATTTATATCGCTTTTTACTTTGTTACTCACCGTACACGTGTTCTCCAGGACCATTTTCTTCACCTATAAATAGTCCTGGACGATGACAAATCTGGTATACAATCTATCTCACCTTACTTTACTACACATATACTTAAACTCTCATACCAATCACTCATTCACACGCCGGAGGTGGTTCGCAGGGTCCAACCCCTGCGCAATCACTTAATGTAGTGTTTTAGTATTTCTTATTTCAGGTTATATCCAAGCTTGGCGCAATCACAACACCCCTCATTTTCCTTTGATCACCATCGAAGGCCTGGTAGTGCAAAACATTGTACAATCATGTTGGTTGAGCATGATGAATTCATAGGTGATTTGTTGAGAAAGTTGAAGGGTAATGGTGAAGATTCTGACTTGCAAGACCCTTTTTTTGGTGTTCAAGAAAGTCAAGATAAGTATCCTGCATATGATCCTACCACTCATTGGAGGTCTCAGCTTCCAGAGGTAATGCATCATACTTATTTTACTTGACATATTATATATGCTATGAATATTTTTGTAACTAAACTTATATTTATTTTTTTAATAGCTTGGAAAAAGGTTTGAGAATGCTGCATAATTGAAGGAGTGTATGACAAACTATGCTTTGGCCAATGGATATTCCATTTGGTATGAGAGGAGTGCACAAGATCAGATAATTGCTGTTTGTGGCCAAAGACCACCAAATTTAAAGGATTCTTCTTTGGGCAAACAAAGGAAGCATGTCAGGTATCCTAGTGAATGTAAAAAAGATGTTCCAAAATGTACTTTTAGGTTATATGCTAAGATGAACAGTGAAAAAACTTTTCAGATTAAGTCATTAATACTTGAGCATACTTGTGTTAGAAATTTTAAGTATGGGTCATTGGTTGACTACAAGTGGATTGGAAGGCATTTTGGTGATAAAATTAGGAAGAATCCAGATATTAAGTTGGTGGACATAGCTGAACTTGTAATGAAAAAGTATAAATGCACTATTAGTCTTAATCAGTGTAGGGCTGCAAAGAATTGGGCTTTAAGTGAGTATGATAAAACAATTGAAGAACATTATGGGTTGCTTAGATCATATGGCAAAGAATTATTAGACAGTAACCCAGGGTCCACAGTCAAACTAGGAGTTACAAGAACATATGACAAAACTTATTTTGATAGGTTTTATGTATGTTTTGGTGCACTGAAAGAAGGATTTAAACAAGGTTGTAGGAGGGTAGTTGCTTTGGATGGATGCTTCCTTAAGAGGCCTAATCAAGGTGAGATTTTAACTGCTATAGGAACAAACCACTTCTCACCATGTTGGAAGCTATAAGAGTGATAGTTCTTGAAAGGCTCAACACCATGAGGAAAATTTCTTCAAAATGGACTGATGACATATGTCCATCAATCAAGAAAAGGCTTGACTTAATGAATAATGATATAAGGTATGATGCATTTCATTCTTTATCTTTAATTAACTGTTTTTACTTAGTGAATACAACTAATTGTTTGTATATTTATATGAAGGTTTTGGTATGTGATCCCTATTGGTAATGATGCATTTGAAGTTAGGGAAGTCATGCATTCACAGTGGACCTATCAACAAGGACATGCAATTGTAGATTATGACAACTATCTAGGTTGCCATGTATTCATGCCACTTCTGCAATAATGAGTGTCAATTTGTATCCAGAACAGTTTGTTCCAAACTGGTTTAGGAAGGGTCTATACCAAGCTACATACAACAACTTCCTAAACCCTGTTGGTGGAACTGACTTTTGGCCTGATCAAAGTCAGTTCTCCACAGTTCTACCACCAATACTAAAGAAGATGCCAGGAAGGCCAAGAAAGAAGAGGATCAGGGCAAAGGGTGAAGGTGGTAGTGGAAAAAGGGTAATCCAAGGTAGGTACAATCATTACTTGTGGTAACTGTTTGCAACAGGGACACAACAAAAAAGGTTGTAAATTTCCAAATGTTCCAAAACCTCTTAAGGTAATTAAGAAGGCTGGTAGGCTAAGAAAGGATGGGTCTGCAAGTGCTGTGGGAGGGTCTACAAATGGTCAAGGTGGTTCTGCAAGTGATGTCGGCGGAAGTGCGAATGCTCAGGGTGGTTCTACAAGTGGTGTGGGTGGAAGTGCAAATGCTCAGGGTGGTTCTACAAGTGGTGTGGGTGGTTCTGCAAATGTTCAGGGTGGGTCTACTACTGGTGTTAGGTGTTCTAATATCCCAGGTATGAACTATGCAGCAACAAGTCATACTAGGGCATTCAATAGGGTTGGTGGTATTAACTTTGCAACTAGTGCAAGTGGTTCACAAACTAGAGCAAGTGGTTCAAAAAGAAGGCCAAGTCAATAACAAAAAAGCAGAGGATTTAGTTACTGGTTTGGAGATGATGACAGTGGCACTCAAGAAGGAATTCAGACTCAAGCAACAAATGATTTCCCTACTCAACAATCAGTGCAACAACCAATTCAAGAGCCAATTCAGCAAGCAAGACATCCACTAAGGCCAAGGGTTGTAGTCAGACAAAGGAACCCAGGTGAGAGAATCATGAAGAACAAATTGGCTAAAAAAGTTCATGGAGAAGGAAGCACACAAGACACCCCTATGAACTTAGAGTAATCTCAGATTACTCTATTCTTTTGTGTATTACTCTTTTAGATGTATTAAGCTAGTAAGAAACTTAACATGCCCTCTTTTGTGTATTAACTTTGGGCATTGAAAACCTTAAATTAAGTTGTATGTATGCTACTAAACTTGGTGCCATCTTTTGTGGTATTTGACTTTCTAAAGTCAAACATGCTATGAAGTTAACTGACTTGATAAAGTCAAATTTATGATATGGTTATTGTATACATGATTTGTCTTTTTGGTTTTTTTTGTAATTCTCTAAAGGTATCTACATTTAAGAATCTTGCATACCACTGTTTTGGCAAGTAAAGTAGCCTGCACATGGACTCTAGCACCCAAAACACTGTTTTTTTCAAAAGAAGAAGAATAATATATAGATTCCTTGAGCCTATATCAATTCATTGTTGCACTATATCAAATACTTGCATACCTGCATACCACAAGTTCATTTCTTTTCTCTTTGCTGCACTATACCTAACTGCACACATTGAAACACCAAATTTTGACTAGTATTAACTGCACATTAACTACTTTTTGCAGAACTCAATACCTCAAAATGAAATAGTCAATGAATTACCACACTATAAAACCCCTTGTTCAACAACCAATCCGTTCAAACATTTTAACAAAAAAAATACAAATTCGAAAAATGGCTTCCAACAAGAAAAAAGGTTTGGCTTATTCATGTGTATATTGATATTTGCAAACAATCCATGATTTAAAAACTAATTTATTTTTTCTTTTTGTGCAGAGATC
Source organism: Artemisia argyi (assembly GCA_030686995.1). Classification (NCBI taxonomy): domain Eukaryota; kingdom Viridiplantae; phylum Streptophyta; class Magnoliopsida; order Asterales; family Asteraceae; genus Artemisia; species Artemisia argyi. The sequence continues at coordinate 157,479,528 of CM060705.1, forward strand.
ATTTACATTTCAAGTAGTGAAACTAGTTCTCAACCTGCTGCATATCAAACCACATGGGCAGATTACTTTCTAAAGTTTGAACCTTCTAGTTCAGATGATGAAGTTCCAATTAATCCACCCAAAACTCTAACACCAAAACAGCTTGAGAAAAAGGCTTTTGATGAGAGGCCTAAAGTTCTAGGGCTTCCCAACAAACACAAATGTGAAGAGTTTGGTGTCAAACCATTTGTTGCAAAGATACCCAAAGATGCAACTGATGGTTCCAAAGGTAAGGGTAAAAAAAGGTTGGGTTAGTTTTATTTGACTTACTAAAGTCAATATTATGTATGGCATGTATGCCCTGGAATAAAATATCAACTATGATATGAACTATGTATTTTGACTTTTTAAAGTCAATTTTAAGCTTTCTTATTCATCAAACTGTGTGCAAACTTGTGGTGAGAAACTTGTGTGCAAACTGAAATATAGATCAAAATGATACTGAAAATACACCAAAACTACAAATTCTTTCATTGCTAATAGTTGTTTGACTTTATGGAGTCAAATTCCATTACAACAAACACTATCCTCCCACATTATAGTCATACAATCCTACACATTACTACACTATCCTACTCAATCCTCATACCTAAAACAACACACAGAACCAACAATATCGCTACCAATATGACAAAAATTATGTCATACAATTGCAACTTTGACCTTGTGATAGTCAACTCTTGGACAAGCCTTGATTTCTCCATTGATATGTGTTCTTGCATATCTGTGGTATGACTACCTCTCCTGACCCTAAAATGCAAATCAAATAGCAGTTCCCTATAGTAATCACTTGGTAAATCATCATCAAAAAACTGATAGATAACACACTTGCTTCTCTTATCCTATAATTAAACAACATAACCCCCATAAGTTATACAAGAATAAAGATAACAAAAAAATAAATCCAATTCAAAAATTAGGGCTTACATAATCGGGGCAAGCAATAAACCTCTTTCACAGTAATACGATAACCACATTCACAAAAGGGACGAACGTACTGACCAATTACACGGAGAGTACCAGGCGCATATTCAGCCATGGAGGTAGGTCGTGGTGTTTTTACAATTGGGGGAGGTGGGGATTAATTTTTATGAGAGAGAAAAGTGAGAAAATGGTTAAATAAAAAAATGTGTTATAACCATTGCTTGTGGGCCCAGGCTCAAAATACACGGGTCAATGTTAGTCAACCATGCCACGTCAGCAATACAAATGGGAAAGCTAAAACCATACACACAATAGGCTGATTAGTCAATTAATCGCATTGTTTAGTAAAATTAAAAGCAACATACACAACATTGTAAAACGTGGCAAGTTCGTTACATTTTGAAACAATTATCCCTATGTTCAATATGCAACATTGCTCCCCCACGATCGCACCTGTAATTAAGGGTGATGTTTTCGGGTCTCATCAATGTCCCGAAACTGAGGTTGAACATGAGGAAATGAAGCGAATTCCTTATGCTTTCGTAGTAGGAAGCTTAACGTATGCTCAAGTTTGTACTCGACCAGATATCGCTTATATATGTGGCATGTTAGGAAAGCTGCTAAGAAAGTATTGCGATATCTTCAAGGAACGAAGGAGTAAAAATTAACTTACACTAGATCCGACAACCTTGAAGTTATAGGATACTCGGATTCAGAATTTGCAAAATGCAAAGACTCTTATAGGTCAACTTTGGGATATTTCATGCTTTCAGGTGGGCCTATTTCTTGGAAGAGTAAAAAACAAGTGCTAACGACAATCTCAACAATGCTGTTTGAGTATGTTTTAGTTTATGATGCGACATGCCATGCAATGTTGTTGAGAAATTTGATCACTGGACTCAAAATTGTTAACTCCATCTCATGGCTATTAAAGATTTACTGTGATAATATCGCAACCATAAGCTTCTCGAACAGTAATAGTTCAACTGAAGCTGGTTTATACCTCGATACAAAGTACTTATTCGTATGTGAAAGAGTGGAGGAACAACGTATATGTATCTAGCACATTAGAACTCATGAAATGCTTGTGGATCCGCTAACTAAAGGTCTACCACCCAAAGTATTTCAAGGTCATGTTACTAAAATGGGTTTTCGTCAAGACCTCTTATATAATGTTGTAGTGAGTGCACTATTTCATGATAACGTTTAACTTCAAAGCAAGCGCTTTAAGATAATATCCTTCAGTATAATGTCTAGTTTGTCTATGTTTACGTTTAACTGTGTACACTTATGTTTCATTATAGACAAACTTATTTATCTATGACATTACTCTTTGTCATTTTCGCATAGAGAAATCATATATTTCAGAATAGTACCATTAGTATAATTGATGTGGTCCCGTGTCAAACGCGACACGTTAGGCTGTATCGTTTTGCTTTGGGGCTATTATAGAATTATGATGATTCACATAAACTTGCAATTGGCCGGTATAACTTTTCAGGTTTATGTATATATGAATAAATGGTCTTACGACCAAGTGAGAGAATGTTAGAATAAATCCCTTTAGATGTGGCCTTGACCATTTAGACCCTTAACTATGCCTTAGTGACATAATCTACCCTAACTAACATTTGATAGTTATTTGATGTAAATAATTGTCATAACAATAAATCCCAGGGAAGTGGTCATTTTCCAATAACTTGAGAGAAATTCCTCCATCGGATTATTGATATCACTACCAGAATTAGGGCTGGCAATTTTGACACGAAACCTGTTAACACGACACGACACGACCTGTTCTTAACAGGTTTCGTGTCTTAGCTTAACAGGTTTCGTGTCTTAACAGGTCAGACCTGTTAAGACCTGTTAATTTTCGTGTCTTAACAGGTCAGACCTGTTAAGACCTGTTAGTGACCTGTTAATATTATAATATATATATATAATTATATATAATAATATAATCTTTAAAAAAAACCCTAAAACACTCATTTATCCTCTTTGACTTATCCAGTTATCCATCCGCCTCCAACTCCAAAGAACCAAAATCAACAATCACTATTTTCTTTGACTAAATCTCGTTCCCTCTCAAGTCTCAATCTCAAATTCTCATCTCGTATTCTCGTTCCCTCTCAATCTCGCCAGCAGGCCAGCAGCTTCAACAATCAACAACACAACATGTCAGTCGATTCCCTCTCAATCTCTCATTCTTGTTTATTCATTGTTGTTGATTCCCTCTTGTTTATTGTTGTCGACACTCGACCCATATATGTTTGGGTATTTTTGTTATAGATTATTTTTGTTTGGGTATACAGTCGACCCATATATGTGAGTTTTTGTTACAGATAACACAAAACATATTATTTTTGTTAACTAAGTGCATACCAAGATAATTAACATTGAATTAATTATAGGTTTGTTTGGTGATAACATTGAATTAATTATTGTTGTATACAGTCGAGTGTCGACCCATATATGTGCAAGTGTTGCTTAATGCTTATGAAGTTATGATGCCTTATTTCTTGAATTCCTGGACAGTGGACATATCTACAAACAATAAAACACAAAATTAGTACAAAATCAAAAAAGTTATACCAAGATAATTAACATTGAATTACGAATTTTGTATTATTACTTTATAGGCATCATAATAGCAAAATTTCAATGGAATTAGAGAGTGGGTAGAGACTGTTGGGCTGTTTAGATTCATGATAAATTCGAGTGTGAAAATTTTGTATGTAACAAGAATAATCTGTATATTTTTGTTACAGATATAATCTGTATTAATTAAATAAAACTTTGTTACAGATTAGTGATGTAAGTTTGTCGAGTCTTATTACTCGTTATATGCTTATTTACTCGTTATTTACAGATTAGTGTCGAGTCTTATTGTGTATTGTTGTTTCTTGTAGATGGATTCTGAATGTATTGAAATTGACCCACAAAATAATGAGTCTACACAACCTGATGAGGTCGAGTCCATGGAAAAGGAAGTAGGAGCCAAGAGAAAACGTAAGGAACGATCTATTTGTTGGAATTTCTTTGACAAAGATGAGAAAGGCAAAGTAAAAGGCAGCAAAAAAGTGCCATGTAAGTGCAAAAAGTGTAATACTATTTTCATGTATGATAGTATTCAAGGGACGGGTAATCTTAAGCGACACATGGAGAAATGTTTTGGTAAAAATTTTCATGATGTTGGTCAAATGCTATTTAATAGTGACATGGCATTACGGTCATCTAGATTTGATCAAAATACCTTTCGCGATTTGCTTGTAGCTGCTACTGTTAGGCATGAATTGCCTTTGTCATTTGTTGATTATAAGGGTATTAGGGATGTATTTACGTACTTGCAACCTGAAGCAAATGTCATTACTAGGAATACTTTAAAATCTGATGTGTTTAAGTTGTATAAGAAAGAAAAGGAAAACATTAAAAGCATGCTTATGGAATCACCGGGAAAGTTATGTTTAACTTCGGATTTGTGGTCTTCTATTACTACCGATGGTTATTTGGCTATTACAGTGCATTTTATTGACAAGGAATGGGTTTTGCAAAAGAGAGTCTTATCTTTTTCTTTCATGCCACCACCTCATTCCGGTGTTGCTTTAAATGCAAAAGTGTTTTCGATTCTAGAAGAATGGGGCATAGAAAATAAGGTATTTTGTATAACTTTGGATAATGCATCTTCTAATGACCGTTTTGTTGAGCTTTTACGTGAGCAACTAGATACAAAATCACCACTTGTTTCTAGGGGTAGTTTTTTTCATATGAGATGTTGTGCACATATTTTAAACTTGATTGTGCAAGATGGGCTTCAAAAAATTGATCAAGCGGTTTGCAAGGTTAGAGAGAGTGTCAAATATGTTAAAGGGTCACATTCACAAGTAAGGAAGCAAAAGTTTTTAGATTGTGTTAAGTTACTTTCTTTAAGTTCAAGAAAGGGGTTAAGGCAAGATTGTCCTACTAGGTGGAATTCTACTTTCCTAATGCTTGATAGTGCCATTTATTACCGAAAGGCATTTGCCCATTTAGCCATAAGTGATTCTAATTATAAGACTTGTCCAACTGCCTCTGAGTGGGATATCATTGAAAAGATTTGTGTTTTCCTTGGAGTGTTTTATGATGTGACTACCATTTTCTCGGGATCCAAATATCCTACTGCAAACTTGTACTATCCGAACGTTTTTATGGCTTATCTTACTTTGCATGAGAGTATGAGTTCAAGTGATGAGTATATGAAAGATATGGGGACGTCTATGATGGAAAAATTTCAAAAGTATTGGTATGATTTTAATCTCACTTTAGCCATAGCCGTGGTGTTTGATCCAAGATACAAGTTGCACTTTATTGAATGGAGTTACAAAAAGATTTATGGAGAAGACAACCCTCAATATGATATTGTTGATGGGTTATTGAAGACCACTTTTGATGAATATGCTTCTCTTGTTTCCTTTACAACTTCAAATCATGCAACTACTTCAAGTGTTCGTAAAGTTGGTGAAGAAACAAGTGATGATACAGGGCGTCTATCTTCTGTTAGAGCTAAACTTTTGGTAAGTAATTTTTTATATATTGTATCGTATTATCATTTTCGTATTATAAAGATATGCACTGGCCTTCCACTTTACCATGTAGTTAATACTGTCATTTTCGTATTATGAATCTGCTGCTACTTTAAGAAATAGTCATACAAGCAAGTCTCTTCAGAAAGTTATGAATCTGCTGCTACTTTAAGTAATTTTGAAAATTGAAGCTGCTGGTATCTTCTTTTGTAGTCTTGTGTATGTTGGAGTTATGAATCTGCTGCTACTTTAAGTAATTTTGAAAGTTATGAATCTGCTGCTACTTTAAGTAATTTTGAAAGTTATGAATCTGCTGCTACTTGTGTATCTTCTTTTGCAAGTCTCTTCAGAAAGTTATGAATCTGCTGCTACTTTAAGTAATTTTGAAAATTGAAGCTGCTACTTTACGTATTTTTTATTATTACTTTATAGGATTTTGATGAGTTTCAAAGCAATGAATCTACAAGCAACAAAAAGTCGGAATTGCAATTGTATTTGGAGGAGCCAAGAATGGAAAGGAAATTGGAACTAGATGTGTTGGCTTTCTGGAAATCCAATGAGTTTAGATATCCCGTACTTGCTAGGATGGCTCGAGACTTTTTGACAATTCCAATATCTACTGTTGCATCGGAGTCTACATTTAGTGCTAGCGGAAGAGTATTAGATCAACATCGAAGTTCACTTAGTAAAGAAACTCTTGAGGCCCTTATTTGCACAAAAGATTGGTTGTTTGCAGGTTCAAATGACGTTCCTATTGAAGAGCTCGCTGAAGATATAATGTCGATGTCGCTTGATGGTGGTCCTGAATCAGGTGCTTCAAACTCAGTCAACAATCCCGACTCACTTAATAAGGTGCTTACTTTTCTATGTATCTGTTTATTTTAAGCATAAAAGCAGTAAGTTAAGTAAGTTAAATACAGCTACTATATCAATTTAAATTATGGCTTTTCAGATATTTACTCTTATAATTACTCTTTTGACTTTTCAGATTTAAAATGGAAGATACGAGTAAAGGCGTCAAAATTGAAGAGCTCGTTGAAAGATATAATGTCAACAATCCCACTTCGTATTGTTAAGGATTATTATCATTATGTATTTATGTATTAGTTAAGACTTAAGATTTGTGATGTATGTTTCATGTTCTGTGGGTCTTTGAAATTGTATGAACTTTTGCATTATGTATGAACTTTTGCATCTTCAAGAGTTCAAGACTTCAAGACTTCAAGTGCAGGCTGTTGTATACTTGTATGTTTCATGTTCAAGTTCAGGTTCTTAACAGGTTAACAGGTTCAGGTTCTTAACAGGTTCAGGTTCTTAACAGGTTCAGGTTCTTAACAGGTTATTGTATCATGGGATTTGGTCATATGCATCTTAACAGGTCTTAACAGGTTAACCTGTTTATTTTCGTGTCGTGTTCGTGTTTCGAAAAAATGACACGATAAGCTAACAGGTCGTGTTCGTGTTTGACCTTAACAGGTTCGTGTCTTAACAGGTTCGTGTCTTAACAGGTTCGTGTAACCTGTTATGCCAGCTCTAACCAGAATCGACTAACCGTAACGTTATGGCTCCATCATCTGATCATAATCTTCAATAGGTTCTATCATCATGTAAGTTTACTTTGTTGTTCTTGATATATGATATGATTACAAGAGATCGATCCTATATATGTTTAATTAATCTAACAATTTAGGTATTATGTATTAAGAATGTTTTCCACGAATGAAATTAAAGTGAAATTAGAAAATGGAATGTACTACAAAGAAGTTTAACGTTTCAAGCACGGAAGGTTGACATTTCATTTTTGGAATTTCAAAGTCTTTTGCTCAGAAAGCTCATTAATGTTTATCATCAATTGCTTTCATTTACACACTTTGAGCATGCATATCCATTAACATGTACCTGTTCCTGGTTAATCACATTAGAGTTTAGAAAATTACACTTGGAAGCAAAGATATGAAACATAATCAAGATCCTACTCCTGCCAATAGTTTGAAAAGTTCGTTTACTGCATTGTCCTTACTTCGTATGCATGTGGGAACACAAAAGAAACTTTAAAACTTCATTACCACCAATTTGTACATATAGCATAAGCATTAGGCATTATGTCTCTCTTCAACATCACAAGTCCAATATATTAACAGGAGTGTAGTTTGCTTTTATACACACAATTACAAAGGATAAAACTTTAGACTTTTCAGGTCATAAATATACTCTGCCATTACTTTTATTTTCACGCCTATTTGTCACCTTTAGTTTTAGAAATAGTTACATCAACAAATATTATATTCTGAAATTGTATAGTAAACACAAATAAAAGGGGGAAAGTTGGTAAGAAGTAACAGGTCGACCTATGATCTTGAAACTGACCCGCACTATTTCGACCCTTTACCTAAGCCGACCTACCATTTTGCCACTGCTAGTTTTATTCACATTGCCTGAGTCATCTTGTGTTCATTCTAAGGTTTTGGAAACATCTGTGCATATCCTGTTATGGAAACCATCGTAGTTTAGTACACGTCACTACTTCTTTGTGGTGTATATATATATTTGTGGTGTTTTGATTGCTATCAACATTAACATTTGCTACAAATGTATATACAAAACACTGGTATTACAAGAATATTCTTGTAGTTTCTTTCACAATAATATATGTATGGGCTAGTTTCATTGATTAAAGTATTGCTTGGGTTGTACAAGTCTATTAGTTGATGGTTTCTAAACTTCATCTTTTGTCTGTTTATGCAGAATTTCCAAATTTGCATAGAGATTTGTAGGTTCTTAGTATTTCTTTGTGGTCTCATTGCCAATTCATCAAGCGATGGTGGGCAGATTAAAAAATGCAATATGGCAAACAATGTTACTTGAAAACCTACAACCTGATACTTCTAATTTCCTTTAAAAGACACCACAAACATCTGATTTAGTGCTTTAATTACTAAAAGAAAACATTACTGAATTGCCATTAAAGTCAAAAACATTGATACACCCTCGCCAAAGACCAAGTAAATTTATTACTAATTCATAGCAACACAATAATATTTCATACAACATAATTCAAAGAGACAAAATGCGAACATCATAATTCAGAAATACGACGACTGCACAATTTATAAGATTCCAGCTCCAACCCAAACTCCTTTGCCTGCATCATAAGTTATAGAGTTAGGCATTTGTACAATTTGATGAAATAAGAAAACATGTGAAACATCGTACCTTTCATCATCTAACGTCATTTCCCAATATATATGTGTCTTCTCTTCTTCTTCAAGACCAAACTCTCTGTTGCATCAGCAAATGCATTGAACCACTTGACTTTTCTTGTTGACAACATGAAATAACCCATCACTAATCCAAGTAGAGTCCCACATCCAAATCCCAACGTCACCACTTTCCATGTAAATCCATTCTCATCCACCTCCACCTCATCTCCGTCACCACAAACGTTTGGGGAACTCAAATGCTCACACTTGTTGGACAGTGGAAACCCACAAAGTCCTAAATTCCCTCCATATGAGCTATCTTCAAATGTGTTGAATTGCTTTCCTTCCGGAATACGTCCCTCAAGATGATTTTGTGAAAGATTTAAGACTGCAAGACCCTTGATTTCTGCAAGACTTTGAGGGATCTCTCCGATGAGCTGATTCCAAGATAGGTCTAACGATTCAATCCCCAATAATTTTCCTAGAACATTTGGGATCTCACCATTGAGGTTGTTGTGGGATAAGTTGAGCACTTTCAACGAGTTGAGACTACCAATGGTGTTTGGAATTTCCCCTTCAAATCTGTTATTGGATAGATCAACAATTGTGTAGTCAACCAAAAGTTTGGTGAATGTCAGTTGTACATCCTTCACCACGACAATGATAGAGTAATAGGTGTCACCCATACCCATGGACAAATATTCTGGTTCGGTGCTATTGCTTACCATGTTCTTCATTGCCTCAAAATTTTGAAAATATTCTCCAGGTAGTTTGCCAACAAACCTATTATAGGATAAGTCAAGGACTTGTAAACTAGAAAATGCATGTTCCATTGAAGTGGAGGTTCCAATGGGACCATGAAATTTGTTTGATCTGAGTACAAGAACCTGCAGTTCTGAAAGACCTCCCAACCATTTAGGGAATGTTCCATTTAATTTGTTGTTTCCAAGATCAAGTACTTTCAAGGAACACTTGGACAAGGAATGTGGCACCTCCCCTTCTAACTGGTTTCCATTCAATATAAGCCACTCTAAAACTCCGCATTCATTGAATGTATTTGGAATAGTACCATGAAAATTGTTGGTCCCTAGATTTATCATGGAAACTGTGCTGCTCATCATACTTCCTACACACTCTGGAATCACTCCACCAATGCTATTATTGGATATATCCAATGATTCTAGATTGCTTATATTGCAGATTGATGGAGGGAATAAACCTTCAATCTTGTTGGACTTGACATTAAGAACTTGTAAGGAGGAGCTGATATTTTTTGGAATGGTTCCATGAAAATTGTTGTTCCCCAAATATATCATCGCAAGTGCGCTGATACTTCCTACACATTCAGGAATCACTCCACCAAAGTGATTATTGGACATATCCAGAAGCGATAGATTGCTCAAGTTGCAAATTGATGGAGGGAATGGTCCCTTAATCAAGTTTGACTGCAGATATAGTTGTCGTAGTCCATACCATTGAAATTGTGGCAAGCCTGTTATGAAGTTATTTGAGAGGTCCAAAAAAGATAAGAGATGGTTACCTCCTATCTCCCCTGCCCAATGAGGAATTTGGCCATGGATTTCGTTGCTAGAGAGATCTAACTGTTCGAGTTTTCGCATGGCTCGAAATGAATTCGGAAACACCTTTAGCTTGCAAGAGACCAAATATAATTCTCTAAAACCAGGGTTGACATAATGATTGGCATTCTTTGTTGTAACAGAGAAACCACTGTGTGATAGAGAGAGATATTCAAGGTTTGTGAGGCTTAATAACAATGTATCCAACTCCCATTCACCACTAAAATTATTAAATGATAGGTCTAGAACAATTAGGTTGGTGAGTTGTCGAAATGTTTGCATATCAATTTGGCCAGCTAACTGATTGTTGTGACTGAGGTCTAACTTTATTAATGATGGAAGAGCAAATGACTCAAAAGGTACCTTTCCACTGAACATGTTTTCATATAGATAGAGATATTCTAAAGAGGGGGAAGTAAACAGCCAAGATGGCAATGCCCCATTAAGTTTGTTATTTGATAAATCAAGATACGTAAGGTGAGTTAGGTTAAGTGGGATTTCCAAAGGGATATCGCCTGTGAGAGTGTTCCAGGACAAGTCAAGTGTTTCCAAAGAATGAAGATTGAAAATGTAATGAGGTAATATTCCTTGCAATCCAGTGGTAGGAAGATTTAGTAATTTCAAAGAAGAAGAGATATTAAGACTCGTAGGTAAAACCGAAGAGATATCAACACCTGTGAGTGAAAGCTCTTCCAAATTAGTAAAATTTCGAAACATATTGATGAGAACATGTGGTTTAAGCACCAAATCAGAGTTATCAGAGAGATCAAGAGAGACCAATTTATGAAGGAGTGTGATATCCCGTGGGACTTGGCCAGAAAACCCACAATGTGAGAGGTTGAGATGAGTGAGACTATTTGAAAACCTTCCTATTTCACGTGGAATTTGGGAACGAAAAAATGAATTGTTAGCGAGATTGAGTCTCTGGAGGTGAGGAAGGTTGAAGATGGAGCTGTTAGGATGAATTGTACCACTTAGCATTCCGCAACTGAGATCGAGATCGATAACGTCACCTGTGGAGTCGTCGCAAGTAATTCCATCCCAGTTACAACAATCTGTACTTGTATTCCAGCTCATCATTATTGGATGATAATCAGAACCAAGCCAACGATGAGAGTAGTAATCATAATCATCTGCGACATCTGTGTCATTGATGAAGGAAAGGTTTTGTTTAAAGAGAAGCAAAGCTTCACTCTGTTTTTTAGGGCACTTATAAATATTACTTAAAGAAGCGGAAGAAGAAGCAAACGTGATAATAAGAAAGAAAATAAAAACGATACTGACCAATTTTGAATCACTCATTGTGTTTTATTATTTCAATTGCTTTATATTTTCACAATTGCTACAAATATATATACTAACACTAGAATTACAAGAATAAGTTTTATGGTCTATAGTTTCATCTAGAAAATAAAAGTCGCCTACACCCAGTCTAAGATATTTGATTGCTTTAAAAAACTGTGACCAACAACCTTTGAAGTAAGCGAGGGTTTAAGAAGAATTCAATTGGAGATAACATTTAGAATTTGAAGTTGTTGTCTACTAGTGTTGTCTACTAGTGTAGACATTCAAAGTATTTGAAGTTGCTGTCTAATGACATTCAAAGTATTTGAAGATGTTGTCTACTAGTGTTGTCTGCTTGTGCATACATTCAAAGTGTTTGAAGTTGTTGTCGTAAACTCGTGTTGGTCTACATTCAAAGTAAACTCGTAAACTCGTCTTTGTCTACATTCAAAGTAAACTCCATGTGGTGGCCCTTCTATGTTTTAGGCGTATACATGTGAATATCGTATAATGTAAGATATTGGTTCTGACACATGAATTGCTTCATAAATTTAACTCAGAAGTATATATGTTACAATTTTAAAAACTATGACAATAGACCCACATCTCATATTTTGAGGATATGAGGCACAAAAATACACTTCTCATGATATCTACAATGTCTAGAAAGAATAAAAATATGGACTTTTTAATTCCACGTCATTCAAATATGCATATCTGTAGTTTGGCCAACTTACTGCATTTCTCAAACAATTATGGGCTAGGAACAAGGGGCTTAAAGCCAAAGAATGCACTACTTTTGAAGGAAAATCCAACAGCGATTGAACACCCAATGATCTCTTTCACAGAGCCAAGGTAGAACTGCAGTATCCACAAGGCTACTTGCATTATGAAAAACCGGGCTTGAAGTGAAATCTCCTCCGACCAAACATGTAGCAAGCCAAAGAGAGACTTTGCATGTGAAAACTTTTCCTCAATCAGTGCCTCAGAAGAAACTCTATTTATAATAATGGAAGACTCCACAGAGGGTCTTTTTATCTGTCGATAAGTAATATCCAAACATCAAATTCTAACAAGTATAGATATTCTGTGGATCCTGACAATTATAAAATTAGATTGGCTAAAGACATACCAATGTGTTATTGACTGAATGCAAGCAATCATTAGTCTTTAACATTAAAAAGGATGACATGTGGCAGTTTATGCAGAAGTTCTGTGATTTGATTAAAATATAGGGAAGCATACATCTGCAAAACAAGAAAAAAGGTTCTGTTAGTCAATAGAGCCATAACACTTGGGTATTAAGATGCAAATGCTAAATTTTCATAGACAAGAGAGACAATAACAACTAAACCGCATAAAAACTTCCCACCCAAGCTTAAACATATTACCCTCAATATTTGTAGGTACCCAAAAATAGAACTGTGGCACTTCTTACGACATAAGGAGCAGTTTGTATGGTAAATTTTCTCGCAGATGATTATTTAAATCGAAGGACATAGAGAGATCAATAGGGAGTCAAAATACGAGATACACCAAATCATTAAAAATGGGAAGATGATTAACAGCAGGGTCACTGGCATTGCCTTGATATAATGTAAGCTAACCTGAAGTTCTGAGTGGTCGCCGGCATTGCCTTGAATGGCAAGATGATCAACGGCCGGATCAATAACCCTATTCCAAGCCCTCATTGTAAGAATCCCCGCAAACAATGCATAGCAATCCTCACAAGCACCCAATTTCAAGCAATTTTCCTTTATTCCATTTGCATCAGCTAGTACTAAAGCATGTAAGCAAGTCATACAGGTCAGAGGTTAATGATGCTTGAAAGCAGCAGCATGCAAAAATGGACGTGAAGAAAAGGTAATAATAGATGTCATAAAAAGTCATTAATATTCAAGAAATTGCAAGGTGCACCTTCCAAAGAGCAGCATAGTTGGTCCTAATAGAATTGTCAAGTACTTGGTATGGACCATGATCCAGCAGTACCAGTTGTGGTTTTCTTCTTCCTGTAAACAACTAAACAGCATCAATAAGGAAAACATAGCATCATGCAAATAAAGTATGGGAAAATTTAATATATGAAGAAAAAAAGGAGGAGGTTGGTGATGACAAAAAGGCTTAAATTACTAGCAGTAATTAGTCCAGCAAGTGCATGTGGCATTTGACAAGTAAATGCCAAATGATCAATTGAAGAAGCCTATGCCTTTTATTAACAAAACTAGACTTTCTAACATAACTATTTCAACTAAAAACAGATCTATTATTATGTCATCTCATATAATTTATAATTTGTTTTGATTTGCATGTTGCTCTTAACGTATTTTCTAATTCATATAAGGTCATGAAGACAGGCAATATTCTTGTCATGCCTTAACTAATCACACTTTCTGAGTAAAGAATACCTGTCTTCAGGACCTCATGAATTAGAACAAATACATTTATAAGAATATTGCCATGAAATTAAATTAAATGAAGCAAGAGTAACCGATTTTAGGATAATGAATGTACGGAATGATATTAGGAGGGAAAAAAAAAAAATAATAAAAAAAAAAAAAATAAAAAAAATAAAAAAAAGAAAGAAAGAAAGAAAGAAAGCTTAGTTAAAGTTGCAATCTCAAGACTCAAGAGCCCCAATTGACAAATCTGACTAATGTTCTGCAAGAAGGTATCACCCCTTCACAAGCATATAAATAGGAAGCAGTACATTAAAACAACAAAAAACTTAAACCATGTTGACTAAAAGCGCTCTAGTAAAATCATGGTATAAAATGTATGATTCCAAGTGTCTTGTTTAAAAATTAGATGCCTTACCAAAATTCTGCTTTTTGAAGAAGGCAGCATGCGAACTAGCAAGTTAGCAGCGTGTGGATCACAGTGCACAAATCCATGTTTAAACATCATTTCAGCAAATGTTCTACTGACCTGTATTGTGTAAAACAAAGCCCTTACCATAAACATTAACCAATAAACAACATGGGACATGAATTGGATAATAGCTCCCAGCAGGAAAACTGCTGCAACTAGTCAATTGGGGTAGTACAGAGAAAAGATTCTTACTAGCCTTGCAATGTCATGTGGGTTGATTCCAAGTTTTTGGATGCTCTGCAAGTCATTGACTTCTGCGCCTTCTACAAACTCCATGGTCAACAATTTTGTGGTACTTAGGTTCCAATATACCTTGGGCGCATACACATAGTCTGCAATATGTGGAGATAACTTTCGAAAGTTATCCATACATGTAATGCTGTTCTTGGCCTCATTTAAGAGATCAAGTTCCTGATCATCATTGTAATTTATTAATAGTACTATTTTAAAGGATATACAGCCTACCATATCAATAGAGTTTGCATAAATACACACATGTAGCAGGACATCAAGAAAATACAAGAAGATAATAGGTTGAAAATATGTCTGACCTTGGGTAGACTATCGTGTACTTCATCTACCAACCACCTATATTATTACCCATGCACAACTATCGTTATTGCCATATATCCCCATAAATAAACACATGCATAAAGAAATAGCAGTCAAATAACAGAAATAAGATAGGCGGTAAGCTCTAACAAATAAACTGTAATCAAATGAAGGAAAGAGCCGGTGTAAAGTGTCGACAAAATGATGGGTTGATTAAAAGTGGGACAAAATTGGTTTTGGGTTAACATGAGTATTTTTCGATGCTCTAAAAAAAGCTTCTGCAAGTGTTATACACATGATATGCCTATGAACACAATTTTACTCATTTCAATAGTTTTGGAATTCCTTAACGACTAAGCTACAACTTAAAATCTGATTAGTGGAATGGAAATCTAGACATTTGCAAATGATTTTCTTTACAACACATCTTACGTGCTGTTACTCACTTAAATCAACAATCTTGGATCAGACTTAATAGAGATGTAAGCTATTACTATTGGATGACTCAGTTTGTTGACTTTTTATGTTTCTTTTGAATTTTTAATCTAGATATATACTAATACTTGGTAGCTGATTCCATATGTACGGTGTGTCAGTTTTTTTTGTTATTGAAGAACCTACTTGTTGCTGCATCCACAGCTCAAGTTCGATCTACCCAACCTCTTTTGACACATTATACAATATGACCATTATGACCCATTTAAGCATGTAATTGAGGGTTAGATTTTGCGTGAATTAATTAAAGACATTCAGAGATTGCACCTGAAGGTTTAGAGTTATAATTCTACGTGTCCTTAAGAAGTGCTCAGGTTAATTTAATAATTTTCAGGGTACAAAATCATTTATAATAGCCAGCATATATATTCAACCCAATTATGCATGCTTGAGAATCAGAGAGAATTTGATAAAGGTGAAAAATGATTATTATTTCATTACATTGAAATGAAAGAGTACAAGGTATTTATACAATTTACAAAAGAGGGAAAAATAGATGCTAACTAACTTCTAACTACTGTTTGACTTTTACATTGACTTTATACAACTTTGACTATTACATGTTATTACAATTAACAAGACACTTATGGTGATGAACATAATTTGTGGATATCACTGAATTAATCACTCTTGAATGTCCAGCATGCTTGACTTGATCTTTATCTCCATTATCCCCCCCCCCCCCCCCCCCCTCTGCAAGTTGGCAGTGTGTATGGATCACACATGCCAAACTTGAAAACATAACTGTGAAATGGTGATCTGCTCAAACCCTTTGTCAGGACATCAGCAATTTGAAGATGAGAAGGAGTGAAAATAGGCTTAATTGTTCAAGCTTTTATCTTATCTCTCACATAATGACAATCAAGCTCAATGTGCTTGGTCTTGGCATGCTAAATTGGATCGGAAGCAAGGGCAATTGAGGACTGATTGTCACAATATATAGGTACTGGAGTGGTAAAACAGATTTGAAGATCCTTGAGTAGACTGAGAAGCCATGCAATTTCACAAGTGCAATCTGCTAGGGCTCTGTATTCTGCCTCTGTGGATGACCTGGAAACAACTAGTTGTTTCTTGGATTGCCAGGAAATGAGACTTTTGCCAAGAAAGATGCAGAATCCATTGGTAGACCTTCTTGTGATAAGGCAGCTTGCCCAATCACTATCACAATAAGCTTGAAGGGTAAAGGTGTCATCTTTGGGAATAAAGAGACCTTGGCCTGGGCATAATTTGATGTATCTAAGTGCCTTGATGAGAGCTTTCCAGTGAGTAGTTCTAGGATTATGGCTGAATTGGCTGAGAGCATGAGCAGTATAAGACAAATCTGGCCTGGTTATTGTTAAGTAGAGTAGTTTGCTCACAGTGGTTCTATATGTTGAGGCATCTGATGGACTGAGAGGATCTCCATCAGTATTATTTAGCTTGATAATAGGGTCTATAGGTATGTGAGATGGTTTTAAATCAAGGACATTAACACTCTGCAACAACTCCAAGGCATATTTCCTTTGAGACATTGTGATGCCCTGTGAGTTTCTTAAGAATTCTATACCCAAGTAGTAATTAACATTTCCTAGATCCTTTATACTGAAAGTAATATCCAGCAGATGCTTAAAATGTGTGATTAGAGCAGAATTATTACCGGTCAGCAAAATGTCATCAACATATATGACTAGAGCCAAGAAATCATTACCTTTCTGGTATGTAAGAAGAGAGGTATCAACATAACTATGTTGGAAACCATGGTGAAGCAGAAAAGTGGTCAATTTGGTGAACCATTGCCTGTTTGCCTGCTTGAGGCCATAAAGTGACTTTTGAAGCTTACATACTGGGTTAGGAACAGTGGATGAGGGTATGTAGCCTTGTGGTAGAGACATGTATACGTCTTCATGAAGGTCCCCAGAAATACATTGTTAATGTCCAATTGGGTATTTGCCAATTGTGATGAGTGGCTACAACTAGGAAGGTTCTGACTGTCACCATCTTAGCTACTGGGGCAAATGTCTCATTGTAATCAATTCCTTCCAGTTGGGTGAAACCTTGGGCTACCAATCTGGCTTTGAATTTCTCTATGGTGCCATCTGAATGATACTTAATCCTGAATACCCCCTTGCTGCCTGTGGCCCTTTTGTTTGGTGGTAGAGATGTGACAGTCCAGGTGTTGTTGGTTTCCAAAATGCTTGTAACTCTTTGTTCATTGCATCTTTCCATCTGTCATCTTTAGAAGCCTGGGTATATGTTCTAGGTTCTGTGGTTTTGTTTAGAATGTTAATGAAGTGCCTATGTGTTGGGGAAGTGATGTTGTGGTAGTTGATGTATTTAGTGTGATGAAACTTGATTAAGGAATGAGTAGAATGTTTGGTTTTGGGAAGGTTGAGGTGGAAATCTTGAAGTTTGGTGGGAAGGTGAGATTGTCTGGTAGATTTCCTAAGTGGTAGTGGAGGTGGTGTGGGAGGTGTAGTATGTGAAGTAGAAGATGGTGGTGGTGGTGTATGTGAAGATGTTGATGTTGTGGAAGGTATTGGTGATGATAGTATTGGTGTTGGTTGATCAGAAGAATGTTCTGTTGGAGATGAAGGAGATGATTGTGAGGAAGGTGGAGTAGTATTGTGAGGAAGGTGGAGTAGGAGGTGAGGATGCAGGGGTATGTGATGATGTTGTTGTGAAATCAGATGGTGTGGAAGTAAAAATGGGAGGTGACACAGATGTGGTGGTGGATTGAGTAGCAAATGGAAAAATAGTTTCATTAAATCTCACATGTCTGCTCACAAAGGTTTTATGTGTGGTGGTGTTGTAAAGCAAATATCCTTTTTGAGTTGTTGGGTATCCAAGTAAGACACAAGGAATGGCTCTTGCTCCAAATTTGTCTAGTGTGTGTTGGTGTGCAAGTGCTTGGCATCCTATAACTCTCAAATGGGTAAGTGAAGGAGGTGTTTGGTATAAAATTTCATATGGACTTTTATGATTAAGAGGTTTGCATGGAAGTCTATTGATGAGATATGTTGCTGCAAGGAGGCAGTAAACCCAAAAATGAATCGGAAAATGGGCCTGAAATCTTAATGCTCTAGCAACTTCCAAAAGATGTTTGTGTTTTCTTTCTACACTGGCATTTTGTTGTGGGGTATAAGGACAGGATGTTTGGTGGATTATCCCATGTTTTTGAAAAAATCTATTGAGTGATTGATTGATAAACTCTGATCCATTGTCACTTCTAATTTTTTTGAGACTGGTTTGGAAATGATTGAGAGTGAAAGCATGAAACATCTTTATGTGAGAAACAGTATGTTGTTTGGATGGGAGAAGGTAAGTCCATGTAGCTCTGGAATAGTCATCAACTATGGTTAAAAAATATTTGCATTTGTTAAAGGTTGGATGTTTGTAAGGCCCCCATATGTCAACACGAATTAGATCAAACAAAGTAGTTGCATGAGAATTGCTTTTTGAAAAATACAGAGCATGTTGTTTTGCTAACGGACAAATGTTACAACCATGAGATTTACATTGTTCAGAAATTGCAAGTGATTTGATTTTGTGTAAAACAGAAAATGAAGGATGTCCAAGCCTTGTGTGCCAAAGGTCCATGTTGGAGTTGCTAACTGAGAGGATGGTTGGTGAGGTAGCTTTGGGTTCTTGTTTGATGATATAGAGACCATTATAGAGGCTGCCATGAGCAATCCTCTTGTGATGGTCCTGAAAATAGCATGAAAAAGGTGTGAATAATATGGATAAGGGTATGTGTGTGCCAAGTTTACTTACAGAAAGTAAGTTATAGGAAAATGAAGGTATGTAAAGCACATCAAGAAGGGTGATAGCAGGGTTGATATACACTGATCCTACTTTGGTTACTAGTGTATGTTGTCCATTTGGCAGGGTAACATATATAGGTTGTGCATATCTAAATATTGTGCATTGAGGTGAGTGATATACAAACATGATCTGTAACACCACTATCTACTACCCAGAGAAACTTTTGATTAATCAGGATTGATGCAATGAACTTATAAGCACTAGCCGTTATATGGGATGCAATAATTCTGTAAGTTCTGGTAGTATGAGAAGCAATTAGTCTAGGAATACCTTCTGAAGTCAGACCAGTGATATCTTTGCCATTTTGCATCATGAGCATCATCTGGTTGAGTTGGTTTTGGAGTTGATCCATTCTGGCATTCATTGCTGCATCATTTTGTTGAGGTGTTGCTTTTGCTGGTTCACTATTTACTCCCTGACCAAGTGTCATATTGATTGTTCTGTGGTGTGTGTTATCATGCACATTCAGTCTCTAGTCTCTGATTTGGAGGTTTGTATTTGCCATACAAAGGATAAGCAATTGGGTACCCTACCAGTTGATAACATTCTTCTTTTGTGTGCCCCTCTTTGTTGCAATTACCACAAATAACACCCTTCTAAAACTGACTTCTCCTTGCATTGTTAGGATTGTGATTGAATGTTCTGTTTGAAGGTTCACCTCGTGTTGATATAAATAATGCCTAAAACGTTATCAATACTTTTCGATATCTCTACGTGTTGATAATCATAAAATGTAAAATCATTAATCACAAAGATTAGTACGTAAACAAGTATTTAGTTGTTAATATACATTTCAACAACTCAATAACTTAAGGTATGAATAAACAAAATGCCTAATGCATTTTATGATCAAAGGAATATTTTCTTAAACACTAGACTTTTTATAAAATGTCACAAAACATTTTATATCTTTTACAAAATCATTTTTGGAAATAAAGAAATATGTTTAATCTAAAATAAATATATGAATTCAAATTTTCAACCAAAAATGGCAAAAAAAACCTTCCCCACAAAAAGACAAAGCTGGGCAACGGATACATAGGGTGGCCCCCTTATTAATTAAGGGGACCGGCCCCTATTTAAAGGGGCAGGCCACGCTCCTCCAGTCCCCAGCTTTGCTTATAAATACAGAACTATTCCTGGATATTTTCCCCACCTTTTGCACTCCAAACTTTCTGATCTAATTCTCCATCTCCATCCTTTAAAATCCTTTGATCATATAATCTTAAGCTTTTGTTTCCAAGTGATTCAAGCTTCCACCATCAAAGTGCAAAAGAAGAATACTCCTTCAACAACTAGAGAAGAAGTATTGTAGCTCAATCTATATTGTTTGCTTGTTGTGTAAAGTGTTGTGTATTTGTAATAAGTAGATCAAAGTGTAAGTAAATAGTGTTGTAAAGAAGTAGTGTAGAAGTAGTGTGAAGTTGTTAATTAGTAGAAGTTGTGAAGAAGTCGTGAAGCCGTCGTGAAGAGGTCGTGAAGAGGTCGTGAAGAAGTCGTGAGCTAGACGTGAAGAAGTCGTATAGAAGTAGTGAAGAAGTCGTGAGATTGGTTCTAGCTATTAGAAGTCGTGAAGAAGTTTGCTTGTGGCTTTGGCTCGCAAATTTGGCTCAACGAAGTAGAACAAAAAAGTCTCAACCACTACACTGTGTTCATTTTTTCTTCTCCCAATCACTTGACATAGTACTTAATTAGACGCATTTTGCATGATAGCGTCAAACAACCTATTCACCCCTACGCCCCTTCTCTCCTACGTTGTTCAACGTATATGTATAGCATAGAAGCAAAATGCTTGGGTACCCGGGCAAAACCTAGATCTTACACCTAGCCTAGAAGGAAGATGGTTATCCTAAAGGCAAATAGAACAACAACAAAAACGACACCCAATCCCACCCGTGTGTACACCTACCCCAAGACAAATTGAACTCCCATAAATAACTCATATTCTACGTATAGCCATAAGTAAAAGGATGGAATGCACACGCATAACCTAGATCAAACATGCAATAGTACATCAAAACATATCCTATAACAAACGGTAAACACCAAAACACGACAACGACATAAACTACATTGTCAATACCTGAATCAACTCATCGCCCGGACTCGCACACTCAGGCACCTGCTCCTTGGGCATAACCCTCACCTGCGCCCCACTCTCCACCCTAATCTTCTCAATAATCTTCCCACCTCGTCCCAACACGCAGCCAATCTGATTCCCACCCGCCAACAACCTACACACCACAGTCCCTTCCCCCTCCCCCTCCCCTCCCTCCTCCACTTTCATTATCTTCTCGAAAACCTTAACCAACGCGCTTTGCGCAGGCGAAACCTCACCATTCTCACTCCCATCATTCTCACACCCCTTATCAACATCAACATTACTGTTAGCATCATCCCCCTTAGGGTTTGAGTCAGCTGCTACTATGAAAATGACACGCTCGTCTGAGCCCGGGATAGTATCGTCTATGCGAATCTTGGCGTTGGTTTGTTCGCGGAACTGGCGAATGATGGAGCCGCCTTTGCCGATGAGGCCGCCGGTTTTGGAGTTGGGGCAGAGGAGACGGAAGAGGGTTTCGCAGGTGGAGAGCTTGATTGGGGGTTTGGGTGTGGCGGGGGAGGGTGGTGGTGGGTGGCGGCGTTTGGCGGTGGTGGTGGAGTTGTGACGTTGGTTTAAAAAGAAAACTTGCAAGTCTTCCATCACATGTAGAAATATGAACCTAAGTGAAGTTTCCTTTTAAAATAATCGCGTGTTTGACGAAACTAGTTGAAGTTGTAAGATTGGGTGTTATTGTGGTGAATCGCCACTTGGGTGGTGGCTTCCATCACGCACTATCACCATAACAGTTGTTTCAAACCATATGCCAAAAGTAAGTTTTTACAATGGTTTGGTGGTATGCACCATCGAACTATTTTTCATCTTTTGTGTGTGTTTGTTGGGTATGTTTGTATAAAGTGAGTATTTTTATATGTTTTGTCAGGTGAACATTACACTTGTTTGGTGGGTTTGATAGTGATGTGGCGCTGACATGTAAATGGTCGATTTGGTGACCATAACATAACCTAGCTAGAGATTATATTACCGAAATTTGCATTTCTATGAACCAATATGTCACTTATTTCTAAGTAGACTCACATTGATGTCATATTGTCAAATCTATAATTTATTTTTTTAAATAACAACAATCTCTTTTGAACAACCTCTACCCCCCAAGTGCAAAGTTTTTTTAAAAATCTATTCATTTTCAATCATATTCATCTATTTGAGTTTGCAATGTATTATGACATAGATAAAAATGATAAAACATCTGAGAAATTCACTATTTTATGTTTCATTAATACTTTTCATCCATTTTATATCTTCTTAACGAACATAACAATCACAAACCACCAACATAACCGTCATGTAGAAAAATTGTTTAGGATGCCTCAAATTAATAAACACTAATATTAATTCATAAGTGCAGTCGTGTTTTTTGGATATTAGTATTGTAATTATTAGTCCAATGAATGAAAAGAAAAAGGTGAATAATAAAATTTATGTTGAAAGTAAGTGTTTTTTAAAGAAATAAAGAAGGATTTTTTTGAATATTAGTGTTGTAATTTTTGATGAAATGAATGAAAAACTAAATGTGAAAAGGAAAATTATGTTGAAAGTAAGTTGTTAATACAAATATCGCCTAAAAACGTTATTTATATTTTACGATCTTTGCTAAGTTTTGTTAATGACAAAGTTTGAACTTTAGTTTATAGTAAAAACATCACTTAAGTTTTAAGTCTTGTATAACTAGATTTTACATTATATATATATTCTAAAAACCATTAGGTGGTGGGCCTGGAGGTATTTTAATTAATGGGTAATTAGTCATCTAATTGTCTTTCTGATTGGTTGGTGAGGCTCATTTCAGTGGGTGTGGTGCAGGAGGCATCATATGATTGATCTCTTTTTTTGTTAGTAACTTAATACCATGATTAGATACAGTGTCCATGAATAGTAGTAGCTCAACCCATGAGAATAGTGCACTGTTTTGCACTGTTTCTATACGTATCTGATACTGTTTCACACTGTAGCATATGTTTAGTACGTTGATATTGATACAACACATGTAAGGCAAGTATTAGGACCACTTTTCACATGGTTCATTAATTACACATTGTACTATGTCAAATTTGATCCACAAAAATAGATTTTATACACATTATCTTTGTTAAATACTTTATTTTTTCCACCATAAACTTATACTAGAAGTTTCTCTACTCCATCTTTGCCTTCACTAGCAGATCATACTTCAAGTTTGTACCATCTACGGTTTGATTCACTGAGAAAACAAGGCAACAAAAGAAAACATCAAGAATATCAGACCGCATTAACTAAGTTGATTCGGTGATTGACCGAGTCAACTGTGAGTCCGACCAAACAAAATATCCACACGAGTTTAGGGTTTTTAAACCATTTTTATTAATAAAATTTATTTAAAATCCAGATTTAATAAAATTAAAATTAGGGTTTGGTAAAAAGTTTATCAAAAAAAAAAAAAAAAAAAAAAAAACAGGCGTGTAGTTGATTTTACCGTGGAAAAATGGTGGGGAGGGTTGTGGTGGTTCTCAGTGGTGGTGGCAGCGAGCTGGGGTGGCTATGGCGGGGTACGGTGGTGATTGCCGGTGAGTGGGTGGTAGAAATAAAGTCGGGGTGGCTCGATCTATCTTTTGGAACAAGAAAAAGAGTGGCCGGAAGTTTGGCCGTAGGCCGGCATTTGTGGTGGTCGGATGGGGAAGAGAGAGGGAGAGAAGAGGGAGAGAAAGTTAGTAGTGTGTGTGTGAGACAAATGAGATTTATTAAAAAAATGGGTTTTTTATATTTTAGGAGGGGCCAAACGCGGGCAAAACCAAACTCATGGGTGAAACTGCCAACTAGGGTAAATTTTTAGTAAAAAGACTCCGAGACCCATTTGACGTACCAAATGCACTTGAAAAATTATGAAACTTGCCTCATTGTTTTCAAAATAATTTTTCCAATAAAAACGAATTGCACAATGTTAAAAATAAATAAATAAATAAATAACTATAATTAAGCACAAAATTCTTTTATGCATAAAATTAAATTAAAGAAAAAAAACGTCCACGCAGCAACGCGCGAGCAAATTTCATTTCCTTACAAAATTACACGCTTCCATATTAAAAAATATATACAAAATAATAATAATAATAATAATAATAATAATAATAATAATAATAATAATAATAATAATAATAATAATAATAATAATAATAATAATAATAATAATAATAATAATAATAATAATAATAATAATAATAAATAAATAAATAAATAAATAAATAAATAAAAATTCAACAACATAATGAAAACAGTTATTCAAATTCCAACATGTATAACACATTCTACTAAAAAAAATAAAAAATGAAAAAAAAATTAAGTCTCAAACATATACATTAAGTAACGGAAAACAAATAACGTACGGCAAACACTCATGTAACAAAATTAATATCGACCAAAACATTCTCGCGGCAACGCGCGGGTTTACATGCTCGTTTCTTTTTAAACATAACATTGTTTTTATTTCTTAAATAAGAAAGTGTCACATCACATCAATAATCATTTATGGTAAGTTTATGTGTTTGACTATCGATAAGCTCTTACATATTTTGGAAGCATTCCATGTTGATTTAATGTGTGGTTAACCAAGTAATAACTTGATGTGACTTTGGTTGGTTTGGAAAGATTTATGGCAAGTTTAACTGTCAGACCTGGCGGAACCCTCAGGGTACATGGGCGGAACCCATTCTAGGGTTCCGCCGGATCCGCGAGACTGCAGGTTTGTTTTGCTATAAATACCAAGCCACTTGCTAGTTTTTACCTATCACTTAGAGACATATATTACACATATTCTCTCATCTAACTCAGTAACTTTTGACTTGTGTGATTCTCTTATGTAGCAAAGGAGTTCACAAGTTCATCCAAGAAGTTACAAGTTTCAACTCAAAAGTTGCAAGACTTGTTAGCTTTGTTATGTATGAACTTTGGTAGTTTATACTTCATTTGTATCTTGTGTAGAAGTGATCGGTTAGTATTTTAGGCCTCAAAATAAATAGTGTGACGGGAGTTGTTGTACCCTTGTAAAAGAACTATCGAGAGTGGTTGTACCCTTGTAAAAGAACTCGACATCTAGCTTGTTGTACCCTTGTAAAAGAACTATGTGAAATCAATTGATCAAGATCTTTGGCACATTATTTCTATTGGTGATTTCAAACCAACAAAAACAAGTTTTGAAAATCAAAATGATTATCTCAAGTTTGATAAAAACACTAAAGCTAAGATAATGATTTATAAAGCTTTATCAAGAATTGAATATGAAAGAGTGTATTTTTGTCAAACGGCTAATGATATTTGGAAAAATATAATCAACTTTCATCAAGAAATATGTCAAGTCAAAGATGATCAATTCGATCTCACACATGAGTTAGAAGTCTTAGTAAACCTAATAGATAGACACTTAGTTGAAGTTAATACATGTGCTACTAGTGTAAATGTTTAAATGAAGGTGTAAGTGAAGATGATTACTTATGTCGAGCTCAAAGTGGCCTTGCTTACGATTCATGGAATGACACGGATGAAGATGAAGCCAACTATCCGGTTTGTGATTCTCAACTAGATAAAACATCAAGCAAGGTACAATTTAAAACCAAACACTTTTGCTTTGACACATTTATCCTAGAGTTTTCTAAACTAGAAAATGAGTCTAAACTTTTATGCAACATGGATGTAAAAACTATCTTTAACAATATACATTCAAAATCTCTTGTGAACAATCTTGAAAAAGAGATAATGTTATAAGATAATATGTCTAGACTTGAAAGCAATATTGAAATTGATCTAGGATGCATAATATGTCTAGAATACAAACATGAAATTAAAAGGCAAAATGATAAAGGAAAAATGTTGGCTAAGTTTGAAGAAAGTTCAAAATCCCTTGAAAGATTGTTGAAAAGTCAAAAGTCATTCAGAAATAAAACCGGTTTAGGATTTAACTCAAATGCACCATCAACAAGTAAAGAGCAAGTAAAGTTTGTTGAGTCTAGAAGAGATATTTAGAAATATCTCAATCTCTAACAGAAGCTTATGATCTAAGAATATCATATTCTATGTTTATCTAATCTCTTTGGATGAGTAATTGAGTTTCCAAGCCTTCCTTCATGACAAGATTTAACGCTTAATGATTATCTTCTTTATAATCTATTCATGGAACTCAAAAGGTACACATTTCTTCAACTTACCTTTTATTGTCTCTTCTTGTTATCTTTAAGGTTTATCGTGTGTAGGATTTGTTGTGCATACTCTATGTTTTTCTTTCCTTAACTAGTTATAACGTAGATTAGCTTCTCCTTGTTTAAAGGATTTCTAAGTTACAATGAATAGGAGATATAAGGTGCTTCAGTTCTTTTAACATTTAGGAATCGACACGAGATACTCTTAAGTGAGTCTCACTTAATACTTGTCTACAAGTGAGCTAACTAAGAATCTCCAAAGTGATTAAACAACCAACACTTTTGTGATGCTTGCAAATCTAGTAAATCAAAACATTTCACAAGCATATGTAACACAACATCTTTTAACACTATATGTTCAATCGTGTCTTAATTTAACCACTCTTTTAATAAAATCTCATATAAAACACACAAAGGAAAATAAACAACATTAAGATACAATGGGATGATTGGGAGAAGATGATTTATAAACATCTAGGATTTGCACATCAAATTCGACCCATAGTCCTATGATGCTGTATCTTTTGGACATTTACACTCATAGTGTTTTAAGTAAATAAACCTAAAGAGTTGAGGAGTCGTTGAATTTAACATTTGATGAAAGACCACCTCCTACTAAGATATCATCTTTGGTAGATGATGACTTAGTCGAAAGTCCAACATTGATAAGACAAGTAAGTTAAGTCTAATAACAAGAAAGATGAACTATTAAAAATGAAAAATACATCTTTTCGTCTTGTGTCAAACATTGAGTCAAGCAATATTGACAAGGTCATAAAAACTTGAATCATGGGTCATAGTTGTAATTAAAACAAATTTGATAAAAATAGTTTTTGGACATTAGAGTAAAACAACAATCGAAAATAAATCTTTCAAAATAGATAAAATGAATGTAGTGTCGATCTATGAAAGACTTTTTGAAAACTTAAGCAAGCTCCAAAAACAAGGAATAATCACTCAAAGACATTCCTAATTACCACAAGTTCACAATGATTAAGTCTTATATGACTTATCAAGAATGAGATTAGTGAATCCGTAGGTAAAACTAAACATAGAGAAATGTTTGGAAGTTTATGATGAGGCGAAAAATGAACCATTTTTAGGGGGTCATTTAAGCCCGAATTCGAATTTATTTGATCAAATATTGCCCTAAATCGTTCCTTTTGTGATTTTAGGTACTTTGGGAGAGAAATCTGGAAAAGGAAGCAATTCGGACGTTTTTGGAGCATAAAAGTGAAGAAAACGCCAAAGTCTTAATTTTCCTTGCTGGGAACAGTAGGTGACGGCGTCAAGAAGAAAATCTTGACGGCGTCAAGAGTAAAAGTGGTGACGGCCCAGAGAGAACGTGACGGCGTCACCCAAGGCCGTCACGTGTTAACTGGTCAAAACTTGCGCGCGGAGTAGCTGATATTGTTTTGGTCATAACTTTTGCATACGAACTCGGATTTAGGTGATTCAAAAGCCCACGCGAAGAGGACAAAGAGATCTACAATTTGGTGAAAAAAGTTGTCGTGACGCCGTCATGATTATTCTGACGCCGTCAGATCGGGCCGACAGAAAATTAGCCTATAAATATAACATCATAACTTCACTTTTTGTAAGCCCTAAACCCTAAGGTCGATTCCTGGGTTTAGGTGGGTGTTTTTCCAGCAACTTAGAGGGTTTCAATCACTCCATAAACATCATGTATTGGTTTGATGATTCTATCTTAATTATGTTTTCCATTATCATTGTTGTTTGCTCTTCTTTGATGATGATTTCCTAATTCACCTTGTGTCTACTTATGATTATGTGAAACTTGTATATAATTGATTAGATCTCATTAATTTCTTGTTGATGTTGTATCTATCTCCATCAATGAGGGGCTTGTTGATGTGTGTGTCTATCTCCATCAATTAAAGCGTGACAACTTCAATAGATCTAGTTGGTTTAGTTTATAATTCTTGTTTCCTATTGATTCTTGTTTTGATTGAATGATTTCGATGTTAGGCTTAAGAAAACTGGCAGATCTCCAAATGGTAACATGCTTGAACGTCTTAGGAAACATGAACCGATGTGCACTAGGTTTTATTGGTTATAATTAATGCATGAGTAAATTCTAATGATCCCATGTTAGGAGCTTCTTAGCCGGCTCGACATAGGAGTGAAGTAGGCACTCATAGGATTGGGGAGTTACGTGTGCCACCCCATGAATGGTATTAAGGAATACAACCCGTCAATTAAAACAAGGTTACAATTCAATAGGTAGGATTGGATAGCTAGCAAGGAGTAACATATCATGGGTAGACATGCTTCACTTATCTTGTAGAACCTTAGTTTAGTTTTCTTGCACATTAGTTTAATTAGTAGCTTTTGGGTTAGTTGATTAGCAACTAATTCCGCCCCTTCTTCCAAAACCCGAGATTTTCACTTGCTTTTCATAAAATATAAAAACATAAAAAGAATCATCCTTCACCTTTAGACCTAGTTAGATCAATTTCAATCCTAATGACACTATTCCTGAGTTGAACGATCAATCCCCCGGTACTTGTCACTATATTATACTACAACGATCAGGTACACTGCCTGATGGGGGTTGTAAGCTTCTCGAGATCCCTCGAGAGGTAAAGCCTGGTGCGATTCCCACGTATCAGTTTACTTGTTCTCACAACAAATAGATCCAACATTATGTTTAGTGCTTGTCTATGTGCTCGTTTTAGAGAAGATCCTAAAACAACTCTTTCGGAAGAGTTTGTTTGGATACATCAAAAGGTACTACACAACTAGGATTATGGTATCCCAAAAGAACGAGAATAGAAACTGATTCAGTCGTTTTAAGTATAGGTTTATTTTTCCGAAGAAATGCTTAGGAAAGTATTTCCCCGGGTCGTGTCCCAACGAAGGTGTTAATGGAATTTCGAATTCCCGATTTGTGAAACGTGTCGTGAAAGTGGTAAAAAGTGATTTTTACGAGATTATACTAATGAAATAACAAATGAAGCACAAATAATCACTTAAACACTATTTCAAATAAGGAAACTAAAAACGTAACTTAAAATCGAAACCGTACGCTAAAACGTAAATTTAACGTTAACGTACGAAATAATACGCGAATTTTAAGCTACACTACTCCTACGGACTTGAAAATAATTTTGAAAAGTTAAAAATGATAAAAGAAAATTTTAGGAAAAAGAAAAATATTTTTTTGACTTTTTATTTATTTTTTATGAATTAAAAACTAATTAACTAATTAAAAATTAAAAGAAAATGCAAATAAGGTGAGAAAAATGAAAATTAAATTTTGAAAATTATAAAATAACTAAAAATTAATTTTACAACTAAAAACTAATTTTTTTTTGGCTTTTTATGTAATTTTTGGGAATTAAAAACTATTAAATCTAATTAAAAATTCAAAATTAATTCAAAATAAATGGGAAAAATACAAAATAAATTTCTAAAATTCTAAAATAACTGAAAATAAATTTCTAAAATATTTTTGGATTTTTCTAGGCTTTTTCTGATTTTTTTTTTTTGGAATTTTTGGTAATTAAAAAGTATTTAAAATTGATTAAAAATGAAAATTAAATAGGAAAAAATAGTAAATCAACTTGGAAAAATATGAAAAATTCAGGGAAATTCTAAATATTATTATAAAGTTAGGAAAAATTTGAAAACTTGAAAATAAGCTGTGTAAGTACTGTTTGGCTTAAAATCAGCGTATACAAAGTGCTTATTGAGAAGCACAGTTGACCAGAGTTGACCAAACCTTGACCAGTTGTATTTATGACTAAATTAAGCTCGAATAAGTTGATACAGAACCAAAATGATCAGAGGAACACAAGTAATGGCCAAATTCAGTTGAAATAAGCAATATGATATAAGCAGATAAGCAAACAGATTAAGCAACAGGTATTATCTCAATGAAAAACTCAACTTAAGGTCTAAAAGAACTCAAATGATCAATAATACTCAGATTTCAAGCACAACTACTCACTAGCAGACCTAAAAGGGAAATCAGTAACTTGGCTTGAACCATACAACTACACAGGCCTAATAAGCTGGCTTAATAAGCTGTTATGACAAAACTAATGGGGGCAAAATCAACTTGGTACTATGGAGATACTAAATCCACAAGAAACCCTATCTCAATTGCTTAATTGATTACCTAATAAGCTACTAGATCAGCACCTGTCCAAACAGGTACATTCCTAACTTTGACTTTTTAATTGCAAGTTACACTTGACTAAGTTGGATTTCAATTAATCAGAACTCACCCTAGATGTGGAATGAAGATGTTTAAACATTAAAGTTACCTAGATTAACTCATAATGCAATAAAACTAAGAATGACAGATTCAAATTTACCCTTGTGTAGGCTGAAATGAAATTTTAAGTGATCTATGACTTTTTGTGTTAAGGCTACCAATTTATGACTACTTCTAACCTAACCTAACCTAATGCAAGCTAATAATGCAGTAAGAGCCCAACTAAAGCCACAAGAAAACACTGATCATAGCAGATCCAAACACCCCTACAAATGACAGAAGCAACTAATTGTTGAGCAATATAAATCAATGAACTATCAAACCACAAAGCAAATTTAGAATATGAACAGGTGTGCTACTATGAATCAGAAACAAAAATTTAAGTCACAAATTTCTCACAAGTACAAATCCAATAATCATGACAGAAATGATGAAACAGAATGAAAAAAATAGACTGCATACTATGATTGAAAGGACAAACTAAATAACTACTAAATTATTAATGATGCATAAACTAAATTCAAACAGAAACAAGTATTAAAGAACAGATCTACACTACTAGTTTATATGATGCAATAATCAGCTATGAGACTTGAAATGAAGACTTACAATTCACCTTTCAGCCAAACAGAAAGGTGTTCCCTCCCAGCCTATCTTTAGATAGGCTCCAGCATACACCACTGGATCACCAATCAATCAATAAACACCCTCTAAATCAAATCAACCCAAGCAGTTGACTAACGTTGACCAAGTATAAAATTTGAAACAAAGTTTAACTCACCACAATCACTACAAGCTATTGATTAATCTAAACGAGTTGCTAAAATTATTTAAATGCAAACTGAAAACTGAATTTAAGGAAATTAAACACTTGAAAATAAATTGCAAAGGAATTTAATTGAAACTGAGAATTGTATTAAAATTTAAATTGAGAGTACAACTGGAAATCAGAAATACAAAAATAAGCTAGACTAAATTACCCTACTCCTAATCTAATCTAACCCTAAAAATCTAACACACTCATATGAGTGAGGAGGGGTGCTAATGTGCTATTTATAGTCTGAGGAGAGGGAATTTGGATGCATCTAGATTGTCCAGCTCACCAATCCGTGTGATACTTGTGTTTCTTTGAGTCATTCGTGGCCCTTGATCATGCTTCCAGATGCCTCTAATCATTAGTGACCCTAGGATCATGTGCCAGCGATGTAATTGATCCTGCGTATGTAATTCTATTGGTCCACGTGTACCGGTTGTCAGCTGTCAGCTTCTAGATCTTTTAATGATTGTGTAATTATTAGGAAGTGAGGTAATTGAAGGGTACGGTAATACTTAGGGTTCATAGCACAGTGTTTATTTTTCTGGGTAAAAATAATTTTAGGGGGCGGGAATTGGATTTTTGGGGGTTTTGGGTATTTTATTAGTAGGTTGACCGGGTAGGGTGTAGTTTGACCTGGGTATAATGGATGGGTCGGGTAAGGTTATTAAGGGTAGTGGGCTTAGTTGTTTTGGGCTTGGCTGGGTTATATTACTTGGGCTGTGGTTTTAATTTATGTGGATTTGTTTTGATCTGGTAGTGTAGGAGTATGAGATATGGACCAATGTTGTAATTTTGAATTATAGAGGGACCAAAACTGACTTTTATCAAAACTTTCTTCCAAGGGCCTATATTGACAATCTTTGATACATGAAGGGTAATCTTTGATTTTTCTTCAAAAAATTCTTCAAGGGATTATTTTTGACAATTGTTGAAAGTGCAGGGACTAAAGTTGCCATAATCTTTAAACTTTGATCAGGGACTAAACTTGGCACTTTATGAATCTTTGAGGACTTCTTTTGACATTTTGAGCTTTCTTTGATCATTAAACTTCCCCGGCTCCGGCTTTTGACCTTTTTCCATTCTCGTGCTCGTTTTTGTCGGTTTTGGCTTTGTTTTTGTCCATTTTTCATATATCCGTACCTGCACATACACAAATACAAAAACACACATTCTCTTGGTATATTTTGTTAGTATTTGGTATTTTTGGTCTGATTTAAGGCTAAAAAGGATGTGTGAATAAGCACACATCAGAAACCATAGTGTATGCCAAATGGAATTATGTCGGTAATAAGTTGATAAGAAAAGCACAAGTGGTACTTGCACTTTTATACTTACTTACCCAATGATTCTCCAAAAAGCTTAAGGTTCTCAAATTAGTATCGGATGGAGAAGCACATCAACAAGCTCCACTAGAACAAGCAAACTCACATCAACAACAGAATTCCTCTTATCAACATTTTTATCCCTTCAACAAAGGAAGCATCGACTTCCGCGACAATCCAATCCATTATGTTCTTAATTGAAATATTGTGATCCATCATCATCACCTTGGTAAAAATATTCATTGAGGAACATCTCAACCAAGAAAGTCTTATACGATAACCATATTGTCGAAGTTTTCACGAAACCTCTTGAATGAGAATCATTCATCCTCCATAGACTTAGTGAAAGACTCATGAGACCTAAAACCTTAGTTTTGAACATTAGGATAAAACCACAAAAATCAAGGCAAATCATTTTTATTTTTTCCTATGTTGTACCTGCGAAACCTTGAGACCAAACTGGCGGAACCCTCCCTTTGGTTCCGCCTGGTCCGCCGAGTCTGCAGCATGTTTTATCTTAAATTCAAAACCAAACACCTCTTAACTCACTACTTCAACTTACAAACAACTATCACTCACTCACAAACACCTTACCACACGAAAATTAGGGCTCTCAGTCACATCTCTTCCAATCCAATCAACCTTGTAAGTATTCTTATCATAATTGCATTTTCAATCAATGTCTAACATTTTCATTAACATACATTAACTAGAATCTTAGGGTTTATGCATAAACTTGTTGATTCATGAAAAACCTTGGTTGTAAACTAATCATAATTTTCATTAGTTAGGAATTGTATCCTTTTTGTTATTATCATGATTTACTAAAACGCCAAGTTCTTTGTCTTTCAAAAATCACTAGAACACCACCTTTCACCACATTGTTAAAACAAATGAAAAACGTCATTGAAACATCACTTGCATAATGTCTCTTGAATGCTAAAGGGAATACATAACTAATATTTATTTTCGGGTACATTCAAACGAAGCTATATTGAATTAGGAGCGTTTGGGTTATCTTTTGTTTTGTAACAAAACTTGCATTACAAAACGTTTTAAGCATCAAAATGAGTCAAGATACCTCCACATTGTTTTCATATAGGCACACACTAGAACATCCACATTGTAAAAGTCATTAATTTAAACTTAAATTTTGTGTTTTCTAGGAATCAACATGCCGCCCACAACATTCTCCGATCACAAGGAAACTCTTAATTACTTACCCAAACACCATAGGACCAAAGGCCTTACTAAAGATCAAGTTGAAACTTTTAAGGGTCTAGAAAAGTGCTATGTTCATGAAGGAAGAACCATTGATCCATCCTTCCTAAAAGGAACTTCCATTCGTCAAAACTTTTCCGCTATCAACTTTGATTGCCTCCTAGACATATATGAGCCAATTTGTCTTAGGTTTATTTTGGAGTTCTATGTAACTATAAGCCTTTTCTTCAATGACAATGGTAAGATCTCATTAACATTCTCAACCAATCAACATTCACTTTTCATATCCTTAAAAGATTTTGCCACTATTCTTGGTGTCCCTAATGTTGGTACATGTCTCTACACTGATAAATGGCCTCTTTAAAGTCTTAATTCCATTGAGCGTTATCATCCATACGACACTCTTCTTGCTAACAAGGAAGAAATTCGTGAGCATCTCTTTGTTAGAACCTCAACAACTAGGAAGGATCGTTCGGGAAATGAGGTAAATAAGGACCCTTTTGGTATGGAGCTCAATGAGTTTAAACCACAATTTAAGAAATGGGAAGAAATTCTTAGAGCCAACGTTATAAGTTCCATAGGAAATAGAGATCATGTCAACACATGTCTTAGCTAAATGCTCTATAGCATTTCCACCGGTCAACCTTTTAACTTAGCCTATTACCTAGCCAAAAGAATGGCCGACATATCCTTGGTAGGAACAACCGCTCTTCCTTATGGAATGCTTCTTGCCCGCCTCTTTAGAGCAATCTCGCCCATTCCTCCTAACAATAAGGGAATGTGCCTTGATTACACTCTCGTTCCTCACATATTCGTCCCTCTAAGTGATAAAAGAGTCTTCAAAGTTAAGGGCAAGCGTACTCGCTCTCCTTCACCATCATCTTCATCATCCGATATGAGCGATGATGATAATCTTCCTTACTCTAAGCTACCCCCTTTAGATTACCTTCAATAACTTCCCGTCATTAGCAATGCATCTGAAGAGTTCAAGCAAACCAAAGGAATGTTCAAGTGCTTTGGAAGGTACCTAGGAAAGCTCAAGAAGAAGATAGACCGGTTGTGAGATGTGTGTTTAAGGAGTGTTTGGATTATGTAGTTTTTAGAACTTTGTATGTGTTAAACTATGTGATTTGTATTGCTTTTTACTTCCATGCTTTATTATTTTCATCAGACTATGTTTTGTATGAGCCTTTATGCATATTGACGATATTTGAGGTATCTGTCAAATTTTCATGCTTAGGAAAATTTCACTAAGTATAGTGAAATTCGCTAGCCCCCGGTCAAAGTCCTATGATATGAATGTCTACATGTCTATTTTTTGCATTTCCTAATCAGACATATAATAAATTTTCATTTTTAAGAGTTTTTGAAAAATTTGAAAATAGTCTCGACCCTCAAAAAGGTGGACTGTCTGCTTTTTCAGGTCTAGCGGAACCAAAAAATGGGTTCCGCCAGTGCAAAAATCTGGGCAACCCAGTTTGGCCCTACGGATTAGACGGAACCCTCAAAAGGGTTCCGCCCTTGATGTGTCAGGGTTCCGCCAGTCACCTGTAGAAAATTTTTGTCATTTTTCTAAATTTCAAAATTTGTAAAACACCAAATCCTTTTCTTTAGTGAGAAACATCTTCCCTTACTTCCAATAAACATATTAGGACCACTCTCACTCACTAGAACAATTAGGAAATCATTTCCCGCCAAAAATTCAAATTCAAACATAACTAACCCAAGGAACCCTTAAAAAGGATCCTTCGAACCCTTATAAAATTTTCAACCAAATCACTTCCCATGATCACATAGCATTGAGTGCATAAGTTAGTCTTTCACTCCACCCAATTTCATTGGATTGACCTTCAATGATTTGACATGT
This sequence comes from Artemisia argyi, assembly GCA_030686995.1. NCBI lineage: Eukaryota > Viridiplantae > Streptophyta > Magnoliopsida > Asterales > Asteraceae > Artemisia > Artemisia argyi. The sequence goes on from CM060705.1 coordinate 157,515,581, forward strand.
TCTTGGAAATATTCTAAATCATTAGAAACCTCAACATTTGTATGGTAGAACATCAAATCCAAATACCCCTTCCAACATATCTTCCACTCTATAAATTTGACAATTTTGCAACACTTCAAATCACACCATCACCATCAAAATCCGTTCTCTTAAAGCTTCAAAATCACATCTTTGAAATGACTGAATCTAACACCTCATCCGAATCATCAAAATCCATTAGAAAAACCGCTAGGATTAGTGTAAAACCTTGTTGCTTCAACAAAACCATCAAATCAAGCTCATACACTTGACATTTCTTCACCTACCTCAACACCATCCTCAACACCTTGCAATACTAATGAGATCACTATACAAGATTTGCTTAATCTTGCTACTCCAACACCCTCTCCAAAGCATTGCAACACCAGCATAACCACTATTCCGCCACCAACTAGACCTTCAAGTGATTCAACATCACCTTCTCAACAAACTCAACCATCAAAAACTCCATCACCTCAATCACCAACACTTACACCAATGGAACTTTTCCATACACCACCAACATCACCACTACCCTATTTGGAAACTTTAGAAGACCTATCACCTAAATCATCAAGCCCTCCATCATTGTCACTCCTTGACACCATTGCCGAAATGGAAACCCAATAACAACCAATGCTTCAACCAAATGAGTCATTGGATGATGAACCTCATCAACCATCATTGATTGAGAGTTTGGCTTATCGCTATGCTAGACGCTCAATCTTTCCACAAGATCAAGGTCATACATACCTGTTGGGATCATACTTTAGTATTTATTCCTACGCCAAAGTTCTACGCTGAAGTTTTTTCCTACGCAGAAGTTGACTTTCTACGCTGAAGTTTGATCTTACGCATAAGATTCAATCTTACGCGTAAGTTACTGGAATCTACGCATAAGCTTCATCAAAGATCTTTTCTTCGTGCTACGGTGACTCAGTACTTCCCTAGCTTGGATAAGTTAGTGAAATACTTCGACTACGGATATCTTTCAAGCTTGGATAAGTTTGAAAGATTTGTTTGGTCTTTGAACCTTACGCATAAAACTCTTACGCATAAGCTTAAAACTTACGCTTAAGGAAAATCTTACGCATAAACTCACAAGTTTACGCATAAGATCAACCTTTACGCGTAACTTTGAAGTCTACGCATATGTTTAGTGTTACGCGTAAGATTTCATCTTTGCCTTAGGATTCTTAAATTTTAACCAAAGGAACATACATTTCAATCTTCTACAAGGTCCATTATTACACAAGTGTTCTAAGATGTCTCAACCACCACATTACTACTTCTCTCATCCTCAGCAAGAGCAACATCAGCAGTATCAGCAACAACAATACCATCAGCAACAATCATATCAACAACCTTCACAATCACACTTTCATCAACAACCGTTTAATCCGCAACAACAATATCTCATGATGCAACAACATCAAATCATTCCTCAACAACAACCATATCAAATGTCACAACAAAACACTCAGTTTTCGTCCAAACAACCTCACTGGTTTGATAGAATGTGTGAAGTTATTACAACTCAACAATCCAGACATGAGGCAGGATCACTTGAAACACCTCCAATGCTAACACCTGGGAACTATGTTCGGTGGTCAAGTCGATTCTTACGATTTCTTGAACTAAAGAAACCTCATGGGAAATTCTTGAAACAAGTGATACTTGAGGGACCATTTGAGTGGCCAACAAGACTTGAATTTGGTGATCCAACTGCTGATCCTCCACGTGCTCCTGCAGAGAAACCTACTCCAGAATCTCAACTCACTGAGGATCAGAAATACCATCGTGAAGCTGATGAGTATGCAATGGCCTGTATACTTTAAGGAATACCTAATCCAATTTATCGAAGTGTCGATGCTCAAAAAACAGCCAAAGCTATGTGGGAACATGTTCATCTCCTAATGGAAGGCACTCAATTGAACAAAGATGATATGGAATCCAAACTCTACATGGAATACACTAACATCAAAATTGAACCAGGAGAGTCACTTGAATCTTACTATCATCGTTTCATTAATGTGGTAAATGATTTGGAATGACACAAAATTATAGTACCAAGGATCGGAATGAACTCCAAATTCGTCGGTAGTCTTGGTCCGGATTGGCATAAATATGTGACATTCGTTCGACAAACCAAAAATCTTCATGATGCACCACATGGATTGTTGTATGATTTTCTGAAACACCATGAACCTGAAGTGGAAAAAGATCGAGCTCTTCGAGGAGGATACTCACCATCACCAACACCAAATTCTTTGGCACTCGTAGCTCAATCTCACTATGCTCCACCACCAATGTCAAATCATGCATATGTTCAAGAGCAAAACTACTTCAGTTATCCACAATCTTCTACCTCAAACCAAATGGTTCCTTATGATTCATCTCCACAAAATTCTTCTACTCAACTTGTTCCATACAACAACAATGATGCAGTGTACTACTCGAACTCCAATGAAGATGACGATGAGGAGTTTAATACGTTGAATCAGGGACTTGTTCTTATTGCTCGTGCTTTTAGCAAATTCTCCGACAAAACAAACAACCGTCAACGTTCATCTTCTAACACAAGGAATCAAGCTGTTGTATATGATGGAAGGGTTGAAATTCTGAATAGTAACTTTGGTCGATCAGGTTCAGGAGGTTCTTCACGAAACTTTGGGAATGGTCAGAGGTTTAATAATAATGGAGGGTTCAGGAACAACTCAGGTCCGTCTCAGCAAAGGTCTGGACCAGTTGATAATAGGAACTCAAACTCTGGGAATGCATTGTGGTGTTATAATTGTAATGAAAAAGGTCATATAGCGACAGCATGTCCTAAACCGAGAACTCGGGGTAGTAAGTTTCACAAGCAAGCATTACTTATGGCACTCCAAGATGAAAAGGATGGACATTTCACTGAGCAGGAGAACAATTTCATGGCCAATGTGAACAACGACGATGACATGGAAGATCTGGAAGCTAATGCAGCTGTGATGCTTATGGCCAACATGCAGGAACTTCAGTTTAATGATTCAGGTCCAGTGTATGACACTGACGGCTTGTCTCAGGTACATGACCTTAATGCATGCCTTATACATGACATAGCCTCACCCTCTGCTTCTGAATCAGAATTGGCGCAAGTTGTTCCGTCTGACTCATCTTCATCTTCTCAAGCAGATGAACAAATAAGCACAGTTGTCATATTTGATGAGGACACGGTTGTTTCATTTGATGATCCTATTGAGAATGATAAACATGATCATATAGAACAACATGAACCATCGTTTGATCCAGACCCTGACCTCATATTGTTATCCAAACAACTGAACGCTCAACAATTGCAAATCATAAAATGCAACGAGAAAAACAAAGCCTTAAAAGAAACAACTGTGTCACTTGCAAGAGATATTGAATGTTATAAAATACAACTTTCAAATCAGGAAGACAAGGTTAAACACGCAAAAAGTTTTGAAAAAGCTTTTCAAGAATCTTACAACAAAGAGCAAGATCTTCAACATAAAATGCAAGATTTAATTGAGTCAAACGGAAAGTTGGTTTCAAAACTAGAAAGTGAAAAGTGTGAACTTCTGATACAAGTTGAACAACTTCAAAAAGTGCTTTCAAAAACAGAAACATAATTGTCAATTTTCAAAAAGGATTTTTGTAAACATAAAATACGAAAAAGGAAATATTTTGATAAATTAATCGGTGAGATCGTTGATCTTGAAAAACAACTCAAAGAATTTCGTAATGTTGTTTACAAAACCAGGGGATCTGTCACAACAATTCAGAATTTTACTTTAAAATCGAGACCCGATAGAGGATTTGCACTTGGTGATTTCAAATCAATGTTTCTTCACAAAGCATTCAAAGAAATTCCTAAAATTTACAGTATGGACCATATGCTTGATAATACGATTGTGCATACTATTGTTTATGATACTGAGGAAGAGGAAGAACTTGAAGAAGAGAGTCGATCAAAAATTAGTCAAGTTGAATATTGGAAACCATATGATTATTTAAAAGCTCCTCATATTTCTAAATCTTTTGTTCCTCAAAAGGAATTACCTGAGAAATCATGGTATGTCACTGAGTCATATGTTTCATCTTCTAATGCGGCCCCTGTCCAAACCGTAGCACAAATAAATGGTCCTTTACCATCTTCTGGTGAAGTAACATCTTTACCAAAAAGTTGTCGTGTCTTAAATTATTTCAAAGCTTTTATGGAAGACATCGAAATTTTGGAGGAAACAATTGAACGTAATTCTGAAATAAAAATTGAAACTTTTCAATATGCTTACGAGCGAGAAAAGAGAGATATTTTTCAAAAACAAATGTTGCGAATTGTCAAACACCTCCGTCTCTGTGCTACACGTTGGGAACAGGAACTTCAAAACGAAGTCAAAACAATGATAAACGTTTTCAACTCAACTGAAAATGCGATTTTGGTTCAAAAGCAAAGAAATAGAATTTTAAAAGATGATGCTGATCGACTCTTGGAACAAGTTCTCAATGCTGATATTTTGTCTGTTATCATGAATGATCTCTATAAATCTGGTAATTCTATGCTAATGGATGATCTTTGTGTTGATAATAATTTGTTGAATGTGGAAATTGAGACACTTAAACATGACAATGACATGTTGAGAAAAAACAATGATGATGTGACAAAACAATTTTCAAAAGAAATTTGCCTACTCAAACAAAGGCTTGAATGGTGTCAAGCTCAAAGTATTGAAACAGAATTGCAACTTTAAAGTCAAAATAATTCAAACTCTTGTCAGCTTTGCAAAAACAATGAGTCTTTAAAAAGTTTGTGTCTCAAATAGGAGAAAGAAATTTCGGATTTAAAAATTGAAAACGTCGAATGGCAACAAAACCGCGATGATATCAAATATTGCAATGGTTTACTTGAGTTTGATATACAGGATAAGAATCACATCATCATTGATTTGAAAGAGAAAATTAAGCTACTTCAAAAAGGACAGTTTGTTGACACCACGGTGATAGCACCAGGATTGTATCAATTAGAAAAAACTACTAAAGGAAATTTTGTTCAAAACACTAATGTTGATAACTCCACTTCCACAGGACTAGTCTCGACTAATAGCGTTAGCAGTCCCAAGCGAAAAAGTAACAAGAAGAATAGGATCTTGCAACGTAAAAGAGGACCACTAGAAGCTCAAGAAGTAGAAGATCAACTTAGGACTTTGAATAAAACTCATGTTGCATCAGATTTAGATTCTAATCTGGCAAATTGTAATCAAAATCTAAATGTAACGAATGATGAACCTTTGAATGTTTTGAATATTAATGCATCTTGTGTGTTTTGTCTTAAAAGCGTATCATCTGGTGTTCATACAAAATGTATAGCTAATTCTCTTCTATATCGTCATAAGAAACGTAGGACAAGCATTCCTTCTAGGCCCACTACTGCCTCTAAGTCTATATTAGGAAAACCGCCATCTACGGTTTCTAATGAAATGGAAGTTACCCCCATAATTGAAGAGAACAAATCTAGGAACAAGCCCATTACTAGTGAATTCACCAAAAAGAAAGCGAGAACTAGTTGGAATTGGCAACGTTGGTTACAATATAAACCAGACTTTAAATGGATTCCTAAATTATTGAATACATGTGCTTCTAACCAACAGGAACCCGCACTTTCTTTGGGTTCCACCCTTACTTTTGTTCCATCCTCGTCGTCTTCTTGTGATGCAGGTGGTACAGATTGTTCTCTGGATTGTTGATAGCGGATGCACCCGACATATGACAGGCAATCTCAAACTGTTAAACAACTTTGTTTCAAAGTTCATTGGTACTGTCAGATTCGGGAATGATCATTAAGCTTTAATCATGGGAACTGGTGACTATGTCAGTGGGAACATTGAAATCAGTCGTGTTTATTATGTGGAAGGCCTTGGACACAACCTTTTTTTCAGTTGGTCAATTTTGTGATGGGGATCTAGAAGTAGCATTTCGTGAGAAAACTTGTTTCGTTCGTGACTTACAAGGAAATGATCTAATGTCTGGCTCACGTGGTTCTAATCTTTATACAATATCAATGTCAGATATGATTGCTACATCTCCGATATGTCTTCTCTCCAAAGCGGAATCAACTAAATCTTGGTTATGGCATAAACGTCTTTCGCACTTGAATTTCAAGACTATGACTGAACTTGCTCGTCACAAACTTGTTGATGGTTTTCCAAGATTCCGTTTTACCAAAGATCACTTATGTTCAGCCTGTGAACAAGGAAAAAGTACTCGGGCTCATTTTCCTTCTAAATCTGAGCATAGTACGAATCATGTTTTACAATTGCTTCATATGGATTTGTGTGGACCGATGCGTGTTCAGAGTATCAACGGTAAATGCTACATACTTGTAATTGTGGATGATTACTCCAGATGGACTTGGGTTTATTTCTACGAAGTAAAGATCAAGCTCCTTCAATGATCATCACCTTTCTCACTAAAATTCAAGTTCAGTTACGCAACATGGTACGAATGGTCAGAACTGACAATGGAACAGAATTTAAGAATCAGACACTCCGGTCATATTATGAGAAAGTGGGAATTGAACATCAAACATCTATTCCTAGAAGCCCAGAACAGAATGGAGTTGTTGAAAGACGCAACAGGACGTTAGTGGAAGCTGCTAGAACCATGTTGATTAATGCTCAATTACCAGATTACTTATGGGCGGAAGCTGTTTCAACCACATGTTATACCCAAAACCGTTGCATGATCACAAAACGCCATCGCAAAACACCTTATCAAATTGTTCACAAAAGAAAACCAAACATCGATTACTTTCATGTATTCGGAGCACTTTGTTATCTGAAAAATGATCGTGATGATTTAGGTAAACTTAAAGCAAAGGCTGACATCGGAGTGTTCGTTGGATACTGTGAAAATTCCAAAGGTTTTCGGATATGGAATCGTCGAACAAGAGAAATTCAAGAAACTATTCACGCTAATTTTGATGAACTCACACAAATGGCTTCTGAGCAAAACAGCTTAGGACTCGAATTCAACCGTCTTAACTCTCCAAACTCTTCGGCTGAACCATTGCCTCTCAACCGCAAAGAATTGGAAACCTTGTTTGCTCCACTGTTTGATGATACAATTGAATACCGTTCTACTGAGGCCTCACCTAATTCTGCTGCTCAACCTGAAAATATTCAAGTACCTGACTTACCTCAACAAACTACAACAACTGTTGAGAAAGACGGTCCCCCAATTGCATCTCCATTAACAGCAGAACAAACTGCTTCTAACTCACGACAATCAGCTGAAGATCCTACACCACAATCAGTTCCACAACCCGAAGAGTATGATCCTAATGCATTCTTTAACCCGTTTGCACCGGCTCCAACACTTCCTGAAGTAGCAGAGTCGTCCACACGCAATTTGGATCCTGCTAACATGCGAGATACTTATCAACTACACCCTTCGACACACAAATGGACTCGAGATCATCCCCTAGTTCATATTATTGGCCATCCAGATGCACCTGTAATGACAAGACAACGACTTCACACTGATGGTGAAAATTGCATCTATGCACTCACAGTTTGTCTAGAAGAACCTAAGAACATCAAAGAAGCAATGACTTATGATAACTGGATTGAATCTATGCAAGAGGAAATTCAGCAATTCATACGATTAGAAGTCTGGGAATTAGTTGAAAGACCTGACGGAGTCTATGTCATCGGTTTAAAATGGATTTGGAAAAATAAGCTAGATGCAGAAGGCACAGTCATACGTAACAAATCACGCCTGGTAGCGAAAGGATACTCCCAACTAGAAGGAATTGTTTTTGCAGAATCCTTTGCTCTAGTGGCTAGACATGAAGCTGTTCGGATCTTTCTCGCTTATGCAGCACATCGGAACATGGTTGTTTATCAAATCGATGTGAAAACAGCATTTCTCAATGGAGAACTCCGTGAAGAAGTTTATGTGTAACAATTCGCATTTTTCAGGATAATTACTATTCCCGAAAAATTTCACTATTCACTTTTACTATTCATTTTTTCCGAAAATTTTCCCGAAACTTGATTTTTATTTCTTGGCCTGAAGTGATAAATCATTTCCATGGCAAATTAAAAGTTTGACATTCATAAGCTCATTTTCGTGAAAATTATTAAGGAATTACACGGAATTACACGTTTTAGGGTAAAACGTCATTCAGAAATTCTACGTACAACGAAACTCGACTGCGTTAAGTGACCCCGCATCAGAAAAATGTTTGACACACTCATGATTTATTTGAGAATTAATCGTGACTGAGAAAAACATGACCAAAGACTTCCCGGCAGGTCACCCAAGCATGTACTAATCTCACATGAGCACGCTTAACTGTTTGGGCGATTAACCGTTAGACCACAAAACACGTTTTTAAGACGATTTGAGTTTTCAACTTATTAGAAAAAGTCAACATACTTTTTCCCTCCTCCATTGACCAAAAATCATCCCTTGATGTTATAAGTCATTTCGTGATTTTTAGGCTTACGGTTTGATGTCTAAAAGACATTTAATACCAACCGACACTAGACTAAGCCCAGTCTAGACATTATAAGTCATTTTAAATCATTTTTATCTTATTAGAAAAGTAACATTTTACTTTTCTCAATTTTACGCAATATTCGTACATTTTACGAATTACGCGTTTTAGACCCGTGTTTCCAGTTTTTAGCAGGGTTTTACCACCCAAATGGAACCTACCACTTATCTTATATTTTATTATGGGACATATGGACATGTCTAACAATACTTTAAAGTTCCATAATTTTACGACACCCGGTTTTACGTTTTGAGGCCTAATCATTTACGGTTGTCATTTCCCGGAGTCAAAACTCTTCCTAATACTTAGGATAATACCAAGCAAAGTCCACACCTTGTCCCCCAAGTTTAGGAACCAACCTAGGGGGGGGAATTCAGCCTTGTGTGGCTTGATCTCAAGCTTGATGGTCTTAGATCATTACATGTGTAGAACTTGGTCACCAAGGGTTGACTAGTCATACATGTAACCTCCTCAAGACCTTATTTAAGCCTTCTCTTCCTTTCCCTCTCAATACCAACGACCCACATCTTAAAAATACACCAATTTGATCATTGATCTTGCTTATTCAATCCATCACAAGTTCAAGGCATAGTTCCTAGTTGATCCTTAACACCTTTCAACCATAAAATCACCATAAAACACCACAAAAACTCATCAAATTTCCAAGTGTTCTTAGTGAAGATTTTTACTAAGGCTTGTTTTTTGTGATAGATTAGTGTTTATCAAGGGATTATAATATAGGGTTTTTGATATGGAAGCTTGGCTATGGTTGGAAAATTTTTGGAAGATTAAGTAGTGGTTCTTGGTCTTGATCTTGGTTCTAGTTAGTTTCTCCACAAGTTGTAAGCCAAACCCTAACTTGATTCTTGTTAAATAATCATGTTCATGTTATTTACATGTTATTCTTGCTATATTATGTCTTGTAGTTATGTCCATGATGTATAAAAGTGAGCAAAACAAGTTATTGTTATTAATTGTTAAAACAAGTTATTAAAACAAGTAAACTAGTGATTTTCTTGGAAAGACCTGATTAAAATGGTAAAAATATTATATTGGATTATTACATATTGTAGTAGAGGACCTAACAAGGAAACCGTAGCAATTTGAACCACCTAAAACGAGTATACGAGTCAAAAGTTATGACGATTTGAAATTACCAAAACTTTGCGGCAAAGCTGCCAAAACTTTCTGTTACAGAAACCTAAAACACGCAAAAAGAGGCATTTCTGGTCCGTTTCATGAAAAAGTTAAAACACGAAAGTTGTCCGGAATCACGTTTTCCTTCAGGAACAAAGAAGCTCGAGCCTTGAAAACACTTTCTGAGTAAGATATTTCACAATTTCTTAACAGCTATTTACATATAATAAGTCACTAAGTTATGGTTATACTTTAAAAGGAACAAGAGTTATTATGACCTATAAACAAGACCACCACCATGGCTAGAGCCAAGGTTGGGTCTCATGACCTTGGAACAAGGACCAAAGGTCATGGCTAGGCTATGACGAAATGACCATAACAACTTACATAGGCGTAAACATGAAACAATGAATTAGGCGATAACATGAACAAGCAATTTGGATCTACTTCACTTAAAAGGAAACCATGAGATATTACCAAGAGAAAATGGTCATTCAAGACTTATGAAACATACCCCTAATAACAATCTTCATGTACTAATAAACTTTCCTAAGTTTATTCAAATATCGGACATGTAACCTTTCGGATCAAAACTTATATCTATATATTTTATCAACTACTACGATAGTAGGGAGCCTCATGTGAGGAGTTCATTATGTAAGCCGTCGAGATGAGTTGTGGATTTACGAGTTAAAGTGTCCTGGCTCCTCGAACGCTTACTAACATGACTTCTGAATTATGTCGGCCCGAACGGTAGTAAACGATATACAAAACATACATGTTTCATGAATCTTTTCTTTCAAAGACTTACATTATACATCATACCACATCATGGACTAAATGCAAGATATATATATAGGCACTACTTCATGTTCTTTACTCCGAACCTAAGTCGCAACATTCGATTATAGGTTGCTCGTAGAAACCTTCACGATTCAACCGTTACATTCATTACTTGCTATCTTACTTAAGGTGAGTTCATAGCCCCATTTTCCATTACTTAATTGTTTTACAAACCCTTGGGGGAATACATGCTATTTTAACCGAACACGATGCTTTCTAATGTATGCTTCACGACGATGTTATATTATCACTAAGTACCAACCTTGCTAAACCGAGATCCCTTATTATGAACCATTTAATCACTAGCAATAGTGAGCGCAAATATTGTGAATAGGCCTATTGGGATTGACGAATCCCATTTGTATTGACTAAGTTCAAACAAATGCATTAATATTTGAGATTTAGGTATGTTAGCAAAGTACCTACCGGGATAAATCTGCCGATTGATATTGGTACACGTTAACGTTTTGGTGTCATAAGCTTAGTGTATAATACATTTTATGGGCGTATAATAACGTAGCCTACCTGTTTTGTTTTCCAAACATTGGTGTGAGTCTACAAGCTCACACTACCAACATATTGTGTTCAAACGATTTAACTAAACTCTGCGAATTCCACTCAACCTTTGTGTTGACCTCTCAAGCATGTATTTCAGGTTCATGACGATCAAGGATGGTATGGAAGGGCACGGATACTCAAGAGGGCTATAAATTTTATTATCATTCAAAACTCATTTAATGTAAATTGTAAACATGGAACCATCTGGGACCTCATTTTGAAATCTCTGATATTTATATAATTTGAATGATAAATCTTTTAAAACGACTCAATTGGAGTTCGTTTTCTATTATTGTGACTATTGTGCCGTCAAGTAACACCCAGTTCGAATTCCGCTGCATCCATGAATTGGGGGTGTTACAGATTGGTACCAGAGCCATGGTTATAGAGAAACGGGTCTAATTGAAACCTAAACTATAACCGCAATTACAAACAAAAACATTTTATAGCCTTCCGCTCTCCGTGTCTTCCATCCTCCAGACGATTATGGATTTAGTAAGCATGTTATGATACACAAACATGTTAGTATATTCATATATACCCATATTGAGCATTTCCCCGTAGACATTTTGTGCTACACAAACATAATTGCATATTGATATATGTACCCTAAACATAATTGAGCATTTCCCCGTAAGCATTAGTATATTGATATATAAACTCGGTTTATTTTCAATCATTTATCTAAACAATGGACTAAACATATCTGTGTATGCCTATTCTAAGGCATTTCGGCACAACCACACTCTCCCAATCAATGTTCCTACTCCAACATTATATGTCCAAGACATTGTAACTGATTACAATGGTCTCATTCATTTTCCAAGACATTGTGAGATACAATGGTCTCATTCATTTTCCAAGACATTGTGAGATACAATGGTCTCATTCATTTTTCAAGACATTGTGAGATACAATGGTCTCATTCATTTTCCAAGACATTGTGATATACAATGGTCTCATTCATTTTTCAAGACATTGTGAGATACAATGGCCTCATTCATTTTCCAAGACATTGTGAGATACAATGGTCTCATTCATTTTTCAAGACATTGTGAGATACAATGGCCTCATTCATTTTCCAAGACATTGTATTATACAATGGTCTTAATCATTTCTCAAATGTTTTGAGTCACACAATGGCCTAACCTACTTCCCAGACATTGTGAATTGCACAATGGTCTAACCTACTTCCGAGACATTGTGTTTTGTGCAAATGGTCTCTAGAATTATTCCATCACATCATCAATATCATTTCTTATGATATCAAAAACCCGTCACAATCTATCGATTTCAAAACAAGAAATATGAGATTTCTAAAGGACAAACTAATCCATCATTGACAAAAGCTGAAGTTCAGCCCTACATTCATCAAAGTTTTCTTCTGAAACCTTCATTATTAAAAGGTCGTGATCCTGGCCAAGTATGTTCTATTTTAGAACTACTTAAAACTTCCTTTCCATACGTACCTACCCTTACTATCTTCTATGCAATGGAATGTGAAAACATACGTTACAAGTCTTGTATGGACGGGACTTGCAACTTAAAGGTTTGACATCGCCTTTGTTTAGTGGACAGTTTCCCGAAAGCAACGGACATATCACAAGTATACCTAATTTAGGTATTTGAAAATTTTATCGAACCTCGGCTAAATATAGACTTGTCACCTATATTTAACCTAGGGACAGTGGAATATAGTCTGACTAACTATATTCGACTTAAAATTTTCAAATACTGAGAATAGTTGTACTAGCGTTATGTTTAGATTGATTTCCTACATAAACACGATAAACCACCAGAATACATTAAAACAATCTAGAGACACGATAATGTCTTACCACTCAGCGAAATCTTAACACCTTATCTGTATGATCTAAATTCATTCTTGAAAATTTTCATTTATGAGATAATCCGAACTACTATCTTGGGATAGTTATCAATTATTCTCTTCATCCTGTAGAAGTACTATCCTGTTTAGGTTCTAAGGATACCATTCCATCATAAACCTTTAAAATCACTTAAGATTTTTAAAGCAAACTCAACATCTATACCTAAGAGTATTAATGTTAAGCATACACACTTTTGTTCATCAACATATCACAACATTATCTTCACAACCGTTGCAAACACAAGCTCATTAACAGATCTTGATGCACTTTTAAAGCTCAAATCATCCTTAGTTACACCACAAGTACCCTCATCAGCTTTACAAGATTGAATATTCATCTTGTACTTTTGGAACACCAGTATCATCTCGTAATACCTTTTAACTTACCGACTAAGTATGAATGTTGTGTAGGATGATTTGTAATTATTTGAATGGATTGGGATGCCTTTTCATTTAAATAAAGACATTGTAAATCACCAAACCATAAGTTTATATTTCCTTATTTACATTGTTTGGGATGCCTCTCTATGTAAATAAAGAATTATAAACAAGTGGGCTTGTTTGTATCCGAAATAACATAAGTATGAAGTCAATAAGCACTAGGTACAACAACCGATTACCTACTAAGCTAGGATTGCAATTACCATCTCAATTCCTATTAATATTCGAATGCTATATCAATTTCCTTTGATATTCGACTATTACCATACCTTTCCTACACAAAAGTATGCCTGATCCTACACCATACACTGAAATGACAAATCAAATTACATCACCGGTAATCCCAGACTTTAGTCCTCATAAGTAACCACACATTTTCATCGACACCACTCCAACATATGACACACAAAGAACTTCGGGACGAAGTTCCCCGTAAGGGGTAGAGACTGTAACAATTCGCATTTTTCAGGATAATTACTATTCCCGAAAAATTTCACTATTCACTTTTACTATTCATTTTTTCCGAAAATTTTCCCGAAACTTGATTTTTATTTCTTGGCCTGAAGTGATAAATCATTTCCATGGCAAATTAAAAGTTTGACATTCATAAGCTCATTTTCGTGAAAATTATTAAGGAATTACACGAAATTACACGTTTTAGGGTAAAACGTCATTCAGAAATTCTACGTACAACGAAACTCGACTGCGTTAAGTGACCCCGCATCAGAAAAATGTTTGACACACTCATGATTTATTTGAGAATTAATCGTGACTGAGAAAAACATGACCAAAGACTTCCCGGCAGGTCACCCAAGCATGTACTAATCTCACATGAGCACGCTTAACTGTTTGGGCGATTAACCGTTAGACCACAAAACACGTTTTTAAGACGATTTGAGTTTTCAACTTATTAGAAAAAGTCAACATACTTTTTCCCTCCTCCATTGACCAAAAATCATCCCTTGATGTTATAAGTCATTTCGTGATTTTTAGGCTTACGGTTTGATGTCTAAAAGACATTTAATACCAACCGACACTAGACTGAGCCCAGTCTAGACATTATAAGTCATTTTAAATCATTTTTATCTTATTAGAAAAGTAACATTTTACTTTTCTCAATTTTACGCAATATTCGTACATTTTACGAATTACGCGTTTTAGACCCGTGTTTCCAGTTTTTAGCAGGGTTTTACCACCCAAATGGAACCTACCACTTATTTTATATTTTATTATGGGACATATGGACATGTCTAACAATACTTTAAAGTTCCATAATTTTACGACACCCGGTTTTACGTTTTGAGGCCTAATCATTTACGGTTGTCATTTCCCGGAGTCAAAACTCTTCCTAATACTTAGGATAATACCAAGCAAAGTCCACACCTTGTCCCCCAAGTTTAGGAACCAACCTAGGGGGGGAATTCAGCCTTGTGTGGCTTGATCTCAAGCTTGATGGTCTTAGATCATTACATGTGTAGAACTTGGTCACCAAGGGTTGACTAGTCATACATGTAACCTCCTCAAGACCTTATTTAAGCCTTCTCTTCCTTTCCCTCTCAATACCAACGACCCACATCTTAAAAATACACCAATTTGATCATTGATCTTGCTTATTCAATCCATCACAAGTTCAAGGCATAGTTCCTAGTTGATCCTTAACACCTTTCAACCATAAAATCACCATAAAACACCACAAAAACTCATCAAATTTCCAAGTGTTCTTAGTGAAGATTTTTACTAAGGCTTGTTTTTTGTGATAGATTAGTGTTTATCAAGGGATTATAAGATAGGGTTTTTGATATGGAAGCTTGGCTATGGTTGGAAAATTTTTGGAAGATTAAGTAGTGGTTCTTGGTCTTGATCTTGGTTCTAGTTAGTTTCTCCACAAGTTGTAAGCCAAACCCTAACTTGATTCTTGTTAAATAATCATGTTCATGTTATTTACATGTTATTCTTGCTATATTATGTCTTGTAGTTATGTCCATGATGTATAAAAGTGAGCAAAACAAGTTATTGTTATTAATTGTTAAAACAAGTTATTAAAACAAGTAAACTAGTGATTTTCTTGGAAAGACCTGATTAAAATGGTAAAAATATTATATTGGATTATTACATATTGTAGTATAGGACCTAACAAGGAAACCGTAGCAATTTGAACCACCTAAAACGAGTATACGAGTCAAAAGTTATGACGATTTGAAATTACCAAAACTTTGCGGCAAAGCTGCCAAAACTTTCTGTTACAGAAACCTAAAACACGCAAAAAGAGGCATTTCTGGTCCGTTTCATGAAAAAGTTAAAACACGAAAGTTGTCCGGAATCACGTTTTCCTTCAGGTATAAAGAAGCTCGAGCCTTGAAAACACTTTCTGAGTAAGATATTTCACAATTTCTTAACAGCTATTTACATATAATAAGTCACTAAGTTATGGTTATACTTTAAAAGGAACAAGAGTTATTATGACCTATAAACAAGACCACCACCATGGCTAGAGCCAAGGTTGGGTCTCATGACCTTGGAACAAGGACCAAAGGTCATGGCTAGGCTATGACGAAATGACCATAACAACTTACATAGGCGTAAACATGAAACAATGAATTAGGCGATAACATGAACAAGCAATTTGGATCTACTTCACTTAAAAGGAAACCATGAGATATTACCAAGAGAAAATGGTCATTCAAGACTTATGAAACATACCCCTAATAACAATCTTCATGTACTAATAAACTTTCCTAAGTTTATTCAAATATCGGACATGTAACCTTTCGGATCAAAACTTATATCTATATATTTTATCAACTACTACGATAGTAGGGAGCCTCATGTGAGGAGTTCATTATGTAAGCCGTCGAGATGAGTTGTGGATTTACGAGTTAAAGTGTCCTGGCTCCTCGAACGCTTACTAACATGACTTCTGAATTATGTCGGCCCGAACGGTAGTAAACGATATACAAAACATACATGTTTCATGAATCTTTTCTTTCAAAGACTTACATTATACATCATACCACATCATGGACTAAATGCAAGATATATATATAGGCACTACTTCATGTTCTTTACTCCGAACCTAAGTCGCAACATTCGATTATAGGTTGCTCGTAGAAACCTTCACGATTCAACCGTTACATTCATTACTTGCTATCTTACTTAAGGTGAGTTCATAGCCCCATTTTCCATTACTTAATTGTTTTACAAACCCTTGGGGGAATACATGCTATTTTAACCGAACACGATGCTTTCTAATGTATGCTTCACGACGATGTTATATTATCACTAAGTACCAACCTTGCTAAACCGAGATCCCTTATTATGAACCATTTAATCACTAGCAATAGTGAGCGCAAATATTGTGAATAGGCCTATTGGGATTGACGAATCCCATTTGTATTGACTAAGTTCAAACAAATGCATTAATATTTGAGATTTAGGTATGTTAGCAAAGTACCTACCGGGATAAATCTGCCGATTGATATTGGTACACGTTAACGTTTTGGTGTCATAAGCTTAGTGTATAATACATTTTATGGGCGTATAATAACGTAGCCTACCTGTTTTGTTTTCCAAACATTGGTGTGAGTCTACAAGCTCACACTACCAACATATTGTGTTCAAACGATTTAACTAAACTCTGCGAATTCCACTCAACCTTTGTGTTGACCTCTCAAGCATGTATTTCAGGTTCATGACGATCAAGGATGGTATGGAAGGGCACGGATACTCAAGAGGGCTATAAATTTTATTATCATTCAAAACTCATTTAATGTAAATTGTAAACATGGAACCATCTGGGACCTCATTTTGTAATCTCTGATATTTATATAATTTGAATGATAAATCTTTTAAAACGACTCAATTGGAGTTCGTTTTCTATTATTGTGACTATTGTGCCGTCAAGTAACACCCAGTTTGAATTCCGCTGCATCCATGAATTGGGGGTGTTACATTATGTAAGCCAACCAGACGGCTTCGTTGATCCTGAGCGTCCCAATCACGTTTACCGACTCAAAAAGGCACTCTACGGACTTAAGCAAGCCCCAAGGGCGTGGTATGATAAACTATCTGCTTTCTTGCTGGCCAATAAATTTTCTAAAGGTTCGGTGGATCCAACACTATTTACAAAAACATACGGGGTGGACTTACTAGTTGTTCAAATCTATGTCGATGACATTATTTTTGCTTCAACAAAAAGAGGTTACTCTAATGATTTTG
Organism: Artemisia argyi; assembly: GCA_030686995.1. Lineage (NCBI taxonomy): Eukaryota > Viridiplantae > Streptophyta > Magnoliopsida > Asterales > Asteraceae > Artemisia > Artemisia argyi. Next base: position 157,533,241 of record CM060705.1, read on the forward strand.
CAAATTTAATGAAAGATAATTTGAAATGTCCTTGATGGGTGAACTTTTGTTCTTTCTAGGACTACAAGTTCATCAATCACCCTGTGGAATTTTTATAAATCAGTCCAAATATGCTCTAGAAATTTTAAAGAAACATGGAATGATGAGTTGTGATACTTATAATACACCAATGGGCTATACCACAAAACTAGATGCTGACTTACATGGAACACCTGTTGACCCTACCAAATACCGTAGTATTATTGGGTCACTCATGTATCTCACAGCTAGTAGACCTGATATAGTATTTGTTGTCTACGTGTGCTCTCGCTATCGGTCCAAACCAACTGAAAGACACCTCAGTAAGGCTAAAAGAATCCTTCGATACATAAAGGGAACCATTAACTTTGGAATCTGGTATCCGAAGGATTCTGGTTTTGAACTAATTACTTTTTGAGACGCTGATCATGCAGGATGTTTAGACACACGCAAAAGTACATCTGGTGGATTACAGTTTCTCGGAGATAAACTTGTGTCATGGCAATCTAAGAAACAGGACTGCACATCACTGTCGTCAACAGAATCTGAATATGTAGCTATGTCTGCTTGTTGTGCTCAAGTCATCTGGATGAGATCACAACTTAAGGATTATGGCTACCCGTTCAATAAGATTCCGATCTACTGTGATTCTAAAAGTACCATTGCTATTTCCTGCAACACCATTCATCACTGCAAATTCAAACACATTGATCCCCGATATCACTTCATCAAAGAGCATGTCGAAAAGGGTACTGTCGAATTATATTTTGTTGGAACTGAGTACCAATTGGCGGACTTACTTACCAAAGCCTTAGCACCATCAAGGTTTGCTAGTCTAGTTCACCAAATTGGTATATGATGTTTGACTCCAGAAGATCTGGAAAAGTTTTTAAAACATAAATGATCGTCAAACATCAAAACTATCTTTGTAAATATTTTACCAAAAACAAAATACAAAATTATAAAACCAACAAAAACACAAAAAGATTTTATTTTTTTTCTTAAAAAAAATGCAAGTATACACCACTCTTTTCAACACTATTTTTATAAAAAGTCTAAAATTACTATAAAAAACAAGTGTTGAGGGGGAGGGAAAGTATTTCTTAAATTTTCACAAAATATTTACTTCATACTTGCATTTTACCACAAATATTTTATTAATCAAAGTGATGCATTAAAGGTTTTTTCGGGATACTCTCCTTGACAATTGAAACAAATTCTTCAAAATCAAAAGGACTTCGGTCTAAGGTCAAGGGGGAGTAAAATTATCCAAAGTTGTTCTTTTATAATGCTTGGTGGAGTTACTTATTAATGTGAGTTAGTTGGGCATTAGGTTTGAAAGTTACATAAGGTTAAGGGACCATAAGTGACAATATGTGAAACTCATATTAACCCTAGTCAAAACCATTTTGACCAACCACATTTACTATACCTGCTATAGCATTTATGATACGTGGGAATCGCACCAGGCTTTACCTCTCAAGGGATCTTGAGAAGCTTACAACCCCCACCAGGCAGTGTACCTGATCGTTGTAGTATAGTATAGTGACAAGTACCGGGGGATTGATCGTTCAGCTAGGAATAGTGTCGCTAGGATTAGAAAACCTAAATACTAGTTCTAAAGGTGAAGGATGATTATTTTTGTATTTTTATGTTTTTTTAGAAAGCAAGTAAAAATCTCAGGTTTGAAGGATTTGGGCGGAATTAGTTGCTAGTCAACTAACCCAATGCTAAAGATGCAATCAAAATAAAATACTAAAAATGAAAATAAACTAAATTAACTAAGGTTGTGAGCAATAAGTGTAGAAATTGTGTTTACTTAGATTTCACTACTCCCTAGATATCTTTTACACGTTAATTACTTGTTATAGTTGCGTGGATGACGGATTGTATTCCTTAATACCATTCATGGGGTGGCGCACTTAATTCCCCAATCCTATGAGTGCCTACTTCACTCCTATGTCGAGCCGGCTAAAAAGCTCCTAACGTGGGATCATTAGAATTTACTCATGCATTAAATACAACCAATAAAACCTAGTGCACGTCAGTTCATGTTTCCTAAGACGTTCAAGCATGTTACCAATTGGAGATCTGCCAGTTTTCTTAAGCCTAACATCGAAATCATTCATCCAATACAACCATAAACAAGTAATCAACACATAATTAACATCTAGGTTTCATTAGATCCAAGCAAACACAAGATAGATCTAGCCTAGCATGATGGAATTAAGACAAGAACAAGATATAGACAACCAACACATAGACATATTCATTGAATTAAAAGAATACTTATCTCAATTACACATGAAAGGGTTCAAGGGCTGAGAACCCTTGAAAAACCTGTAAAATTCGTACTAAGTTCGGCCTTAGGGTTTCTCCAAAACTTCTCTCCTTTTTTATGAATGAAAATTAGAAAACTATATATAGGAAATTGAGGCTGACGGCGTCAAGACAAAATTGGTGACGCCGTCATCTCGCTGCCAAAATACTTCTCGGACTGCCTTGATCTACTTTTGACGCCGTCACGTTATAGCATTTTCCAGGCCGTCACGTATTTTACTCTTGACGCTCTACTTCGTGACGCCTTCAATTCTGTACTGGGTCGTCATGGAAATTACTCTTAACGCCGTCAGAATTTCCTTCTTGACGCCGTCACCTGCTGTTCCCAGCAAGGAAAATTAAGACTTTGGCGTTTTCTTCACTTTTATGCTCCAAAAACGTCCGAATTGCTTCCTTTTCCAGATTTCACTCCCAAAGTACCTAAAATCACAAAAGGAATGATTTAGGGCAATATTTGATCAAATAAATTCAATTCCGGGCTTAAATGACCCCCTAAAAGTGGTTCATGTTTCGCCTTATCAATTTACTACTTTCACCAAACAAAATCAACGGCTCACGCTCAATCTGCTAATTCAATCGCTTAACAACAAATCTGTAAGTACAAAAACCTTTTGATTATGATTATAAACATTGGTTTTTAATTTTATCAAAATCCAACGGCTGAATTTTTCAAAATCGCTCATTTTTTATTTAGGGTTTTGCGTAAAATTAGACTTGGAGACTAAGGGTGTTAGGATGTGATTTGGTTGATGGGATTTGATCCTATGATGATTTATTGCATGTTGGTAAACTCCAATCATACCCAGAAACCACAATTGATTGATTTCTTAATTAGGGTTCATACGTACGATTTAGGGGTTGTTGATTTGGGATGTTTAGACACTAATTGATGATAGGGATAATGCTTGTATGTGTTTAGGAACTTGAATTAGTGGTTTAATTGCTTCAGAAACAACATATGGATCTTGAATCTTTGATTTAGGGTTCTTAGACACTAGCAGTTATGATCATGAGTTTCTATGGATAATAATTGTTATAACTTGGTCATAATGATCCTTAGCATGTATATAACACTCGCCCTACACTAATTCCTTCCCAGAAACATGTATGGAGATTGTAGTGATTAGTAGTTCATGCGTACCTACGCATAAGTTTGATTTTTGGCATGTTTACGCATAAAGTTGAGTGATTTAGGTGTTTTGGAATGAGTATGGATGATATATTGATCAGTGGTTGTGTTTAAAACTTTCAGGAATCAAAAGATACAAATTTTCGAAGGTGATTTTTCATTAAAGACGATCCTACGCAAAAGATTACTCATCCTACACGTAAGATGAAATCTTACGCGTAAGATTCGACTGATTTGAAAAACTTGTCTTGGATAAGACAAAGTTTACGCAAAAGATAATATCTTACGCATAAGTTATAAACTTGGGCATAAGTCAAAACTTACGCATAAGTTATATCTTACGCATAAGGTTCAACCCTTTGCCTAAGCTCCAATCTTACGCATAAGATTTAATCCTACGCATAAGATTTAGCCTACGCAAAAGTTTGAACTTACGCGTAACATATAACTTAAGCGTAGTTTTGATCTTACGCCTAAAATGATAACTTACGCATAAGAAATGTTATGCGTAGGATCTCCAATCTTACGCGTAACATTGTCTGATTTCATGAAATTTGTCTAAGTGTTGTAATTTTTTTCAAAAGTGTAAACTCTTGTATTTGTTAATACATGTTGTGACTTGATTGTTATAAGGTTCCACTAAGTTTTAACATCTAACATACAAGTTCATCATAAAACAACATCTTTGAACACAAAAAAAACACCCACTGATCAATCCAGTTATGCATAATTATGTAATTGAATGTCTGAGCTAACAAAGTATATCATTGCTATGTTTGTGTTTGTGTATGATCAATTCAGATGGCACAACAAGATGACATTCCATATGGACCAGAACCTGAACCAAAACTCACTTGGGAAGAAACCTTTCCTGAGAATTACTCTAGAAAGATAGGCAAAAACAACTTAAGGATCAACTTCAACAAAATCACGTGCAATGAATCCTCTTGCATTGTAGTTGTGGATGCTCTCCTATATCACCCGTACAAAATCTTGCTCACCAGATCAACATCAGTTGCTTGCTTCTACATACACCAATTTTGGCACACACTCAAACTGGACCTTGGGGAAGAGTCCTTTACTTGTATGCTTAATAAGAGACAAGTCACTGTGGACATAGACACTCTTCGTAATGTTCTTGGTTTACCCGAACTTGGCCCAGATGAAGAGTACGATCCAGTTCCTAATGAGGAAGAGTTGATAGAATGGTTACGGGATATTGGCTACGATGAATCAGAAGAAATAGTGAATAGACACTCAAAGGTCAACATAAGATTCCTTCCACAACCATGGAGAACTTTGTATATCCTTATTGTTAAGTCATTATCTGGCAGAGATACTGGTCACGAACACCCCAAACTCCAACATCTCAAACTTTTCTGGGCCATGGCAAACGTCAAAAATGTGGACTATGCTAGCATTATTTGGGAAGATTTTGTGTGGCACATACAACACAAAACTAATAATATTCCAATCATTCGTTTCACCAAGCTACTCATTGAAAGCTTCTTTCGTGAGTATGACGACATTCCTCAAAGACTGGATGATGAAGCTAAGTACACAATCAGAAATGAGGACACTCTCAGGCAGATTAAGAGACTTGAAACCAGTACACGTAAGCAAGGAAAAACACTTCCCGATTGTCTCTTGAATGATAAAGTGAAAAATTGTAAGAACTACAAGTACTACGTTCAAGCTCTCAAGGAAGACAAAGTTGGTTTCTTAGACGAAGTTATTCTACCTTCGTTCATGCAGAAAAAGGGGAAGAAAGGTAGCAAGTCTGGGAGCTCTGGAAGTTCTAACAAATCTGCACAAAAGCCTAAAAGGGGAACACTTAAGTTCAAAATTCCAGTCAAGAAACTTGTACCTGAATCTATTCCTGAACCCACACCACCATCTTCTCCAAAACCATCTGACTCAGAAACCGAATCCGATGAAGGTCAGTTTATAGGGAAGCCTATGCACACATCGACAAGGAGGTAAATATTAAAGATCTTGATGATCTGGACATGTCTTTCGAAGATTGGGACAGAAATATTGATGAATTTGTTGAAAATGTTGAATACCCAACAACGTTCAATCAAAGACCTTTAACTGAAGCAGACGCTAAATTGGAAGAAGAAAGGTTAAGGAAATATAAGCTGAAGGAACCAATGACTGCTGAACAAGAAGATGCTCACTCTAACATAGGCCTCTCCGTGGAAGAAGAAAATGAAAGAGCTCTTAATTTAGGTCTCCTCCACAGCAAAATAGACTCCTTCCAAGCTGATCAACCTCCACCTCCTATGTTTACTCAAACAAACGAAGTAGGCGGATCTAGCAAAATTCCTGAGTCCACTACAGTTGATCAAACTCAAGATACAGGAACCAATGCTACTATGATTATCTACAAAACTCCCACAGTATCACCTACATATGTAGAAATGCTAAATGCTTCAGCAAGAGGAGAAGATGATGAGGAGGACCATATGGATACTGATGTTCCATACCATTTGACCATGGAAGAGATGGAGATCAGAGAGATGGCTCAAGAGGAAGAGCTAAAAAGAAAACAAGAAGCTGAAGAGGCTAGGCTTGAGGAGTTAGAACAAGCCAAATTGGAAGAAGCAATCCGTATGGAAGAAAGCAGGAAAGCTGAAGAGGCAGCCAAACTTTCAGAAGATATTAGGCTTCAAGAAGAAAATAAGAAACAAAAGGAAGAAGAAGCCAAATTAGCAGAAGAACTAAGGCTTAAGGCAGAAGCTGACAGATTGGCTGAAGAGCAAAGACTACAGGAGGAGACAGCCAAAGAAAAGAAAGATGATGCCAAGGATAAACCCGAATCACAAAGAGGAGATGATAAGGACATATCCACCCACATTGAATCTTCACAATCATCACCTCCAGCATCTGAATCTACACATGATGAATCAATCAAGAAACCCACAAGTACAAAAGCCTCTGCTACATCTAAATTGATTAAGAAGGTTGTAAGGAGAGTTCATGAAAAGAAGAAAAGCAAATTAGAAGTTCAAGTTAAATCACTAGCAAGTCAAGTTGCTGAATTGACAAAGCTAAATACGAATGTCCAAGAACTGCAAGAAAAGGTAGACACCTTCTAAGCTAAGGATGTACAAGAAAACATGGAAGTTACATTAGCTACTCAAGCACATCAGTATATGGAACAACACTTAGTTGCAGAATTGAAAGATTTGCTGGCACCAATGAGAGGTGAACTCACCAAGATTGTAGAACAAGCTGTCAAGAAAGTGATCAGATCTACCTCATTTACTCTTCGAGCAGACAAAACAACTCTACCACAACCAGAGTTGTTGATGAGTGATACGTGGAAATCGCACCAGGCTTTACCTCTCAAGGGATCTTGAGAAGCTTACAACCCCCACCAGGCAGTGTACCTGATCGTTGTAGTATAGTATAGTGACAAGTACCGGGGGATTGATCGTTCAGCTAGGAATAGTGTCGCTAGGATTAGAAAACCTAAATACTAGTTCTAAAGGTGAGGGATGATTATTTTTGTATTTTTATATTTTTTTAGAAAGCAAGTAAAAATCTCGGGTTTGAAGGATTTGGGCGGAATTAGTTGCTAGTCAACTAACCCAATACTAAAGATGCAATCAAAATAAAATATTATAAATGAAAATAAACTAAATTATACTAAGGTTGTGAGCAATAAGTGGAGAAAATGTGTTTAATTAGATTTCACTACTCCCTAGACATCTTTTACACGTTAATTACTTGTTATAGTTGCATGGATGATGGATCGTATTCCTTAATACCATTCATGGGGTGGCGCACTTAACTCCCCAATTCTATGAGCTCTTATCTCCTCCTATCCAATGCCCAACACAACCATAGGGATTATAAACAGTGGCTCATGCATTAAATACAACCAATAAAGACCTAGTGCACATCGGTTCATGTTTCTTAAGACGTTCAAGCATGTTACCAATTGGAGATCTGCCAGTTTTCTTAAGCCTAACATATAAATCATTCATCCAAGACAAGTATAAACAAGTAATCAACACATAATTAACATCTAGGTTTCATTAGATCCAAGCAAACACAAGATAGATCTAGCCTAGCATGATGAAATTAAGACAAGAACAAGATATAGACAACCAACACATAGACATATTGATTGAATTGAAAGAACACTTATCTTAATTACACATGAAAGGTATCAAGGGCTTGGAACCCTTGAAAAACCTGTAAAATTCGCACCAAGTTCGTACTTAGGGTTTCTCCAAAACTTCTCTCTTTTTAATGTGAAAATTAGAAAACTATATATAGGAAAAGGGGTCTGACGGCGTCAAGACCAAGCTTGTGACGCTGTCACCTCGCCGCCAAAACTCTCCTCAGACTGCCTTGATCTACATTTGACGCCGTCATGTATTATGCATCTCCAGGCCGTCATGACTTTTACTCTTGACGCCCTACTTCGTGACGCCGTCAAATCTGTATTGGATCGTCATGAAAATTTGCTCTTGACGCCGTCGGGATGTTACTCTTGACGCCGTCACCTACTGTTCCCAGCATGGAAAATTAAGACTTTGGCGTTTTCTTCACTTTTATGCTCCAAAAAAATTGCTTCCTTTTCCAGATTTCACTCCCAAAGTACCTAAAATCACAAAAGGATCGATTTAGGGCAATATTTGATCAAATAAATTCAATTCCGGGCTTAAATGACCCCCTAAAAGTGGTTCATTTTTTGCCTCATCATATACCCTTACACTTGAGATTTGTTTGTCCTCAAGCAAATGCGCTTTTATTCTAGTCAAAATACAAGTTAGGGGTCATTTAATACTAATATAAAAGTAGTTACAACAAATAATCGTTCCACTAAAGACCAATAGACAAGCACGGAGGTCATACACAAGCACCTCACAAATAGTGTTTAGATACTTACATCTCTCGGGTGTAATAAAGTATAAATTACAATATAGAAATAGAAGATATCTCTCACTACCTGTCATAGCAAAATAGATTACCATAGGCTTGGGTAAGGATCAAACCTCCACCACATGGCGTAAGAACCTAGGATAAACTATCAAAGAGGTCTTTTAAAGGGTTGTAACGTTAGGTGTAGGGATATGAAATACACGGTTTTGTTGGATAAAGGAAGTTTTACTGGTGGCGAGTTAACAATCTTGGTTAATTACATGTACAATGTGGCGTTGCTAAGCCAAGACTAGACTCGACTTAAGCTAATAAATGAAAAATAACAAAAACATAAAATGAACATAGAATAAAAAGGGATGGTAGTCCGTATGTTTTTCTCTTTTTCCTTTTCTATTTTTTTTTCTTTTTTTCTTGATTTTTCGATTTTTTTTTTTTTTTTTTTTTTTTTTTTTTTTGCATACACTCTTACCCTACCATCCAAATAATACATCATAGGGAATGTAAATTTCCCTTACACTTGAATTTTTACATACTTTACAATAAACTAATCTAATGACTCGAATTAAGAAAATCAAAACACTTGTAGCACTTTTAAGATTAACGTACATATGGGGGTAATAAATGATTTTCTTCCCCATTACTCCATAAAATAAGTACTTACCCATGAGTCCCAATCTTCCCAAAATAATATGTACAAGGATATGACTCGACTTAGCAACCATGTAATCAATTAGATAGTTAACTTAGGGTTTAACAAATAACAATAATGCACTAAAAATGAGCGCATACACGGAAGGCTAAGGCGATTTGGGTGTACATTTAAGTGGAGTGTAACAAATTCTTCCTTTAAGTAAAATGCTTAAAGTTAGAAACGAAAAGATAGGCTCGGAGGGGTGTACTAGGGGTTTCGTGTACTAAAAATGAGTACAACGCTAAGGGTGTGGGAAAAATTAGTTGACTTAACTAGCCAAGTAATATGACTTAAATGGTCAAGTAATTATAATACGGGTTTAACACAAGGGTGATCCTAATGCCTCTTATCATGTAGTAAATCTTACCACACGAATGTAGTCTCACTAGCGGTCTCGGGATGCATCACTAACGCAAGTTCTAGAATCTAAATGCTACCGGTACACTCATAAGCACTAATAATAATTGCTTTTCCTATCAAATCTAAGGGCGAACCTCACACATTTGGGTGGAAAATTTTTCTGAATAAACAGTTATGTGCTAGTCATACGATCTCCTATCCATGAGACGCTTGCTATGGCTAAAGTTTCACTCCTAAATGTTGTAAAAAAATTTAAATTTGGCGCTAAAATTGCACTAACAAGTATTTCTCATAGTTTTATTACACATCTACCGTTAAACAAAACAAACTCAAGCGAAAGTGCATATGTAAGGTATCATCTTTTCACCCTCCCCTTACACTTAAGATGAACATTGTCCCCAATGTTCAAGTAAAGAATGTAAAAGTGAAAAAGTTAAAAAGAATGAAACCAAATACTCCCCTGATTCAATCGGTATGGATAATAAGGTGGCCATGTTAAATCTTCCTCCAAGAAAATGAACAATCAAAGCTTCCCTTCCAGAATATAAATCATCTTCTTGTCATACATAACCTATAAAACCTGATAAAATAGACAAGACAACCTCGCGTAAAATCGGCGGCATCCTATATAAGTTACTAAATCCTAGAAAATAAGATAAGATATAATGCTTGTGGAATGAAGTTTGCAGATCTCCTGGAGATTATAAAACTTAATAATTCACAAAAACCATAAGACTTCGTTAGAAAAATAAAACTGGTAAAATTTCCAGATTTTTACACTTGACGCCGTCAAGAGGTAACTCTTGACGCCGTCAGAAGTGACCTGCAGAAATTCTTATGTTAAGTTTCCAGAAAATTTCTGGAAAAACTTGGTCCTAATTCCTGGAAAATTCTGCAAAACTTCATTATGACTCAATACAAGCATTTGACTCTAACAAATACGAATACACATGTTCATTTAATATTGTGGAGAATCATGATCGGTTTGTTTCTTGAAAACATATTTGGGGTTTCCCCTTACACTTATCTTTTGCAAAAATACTTTTAGGTGGAGTTAAGACTAGGCCAAAACAACAAAGTAAAGTATTTCCACTATTTAGTTTAGAAATATGATCTACCAACAATAAAAATAAAGCATGCATACGGAAGCAAATAACAAACAAACAAACAAAATCACACAAAACATGGGTTGCCTCCCAAGAAGCGCTTTTCTTTATTTACGAGTCTTGTAGCTAGACTCAAGGTCATGGGTTACTACGTGACCTCATCATTGGTTTCACTCTCTAGGTCGTCTTCTAAACCAGTTTTGTATTCCGGACCTAGTTGCAAGCATTCTTTGTAGAAACCAAGCATTCTGTTCTTTACATACTCTACTCATCTACGTCTATCCTCCTCATTCCTATAATAAGCCGCTTGTTTGTGTTCCTTTTCGAAATTAGAGAGAAGGCAATATTGCTCAATTTTGTAGGGCATTTGATAGGCAACTTCATCATTTTCTTCCTTGAATCTAACTATCCCTAAAGTTGGATCATAACTCATCCTAGTGGCCTCAACAAATGGTTTTCCAAATATTATTTGGCTTAGGCAAGCATCGATCACCGGACGAGTGTCCTCAACTATCATAAAATCGATCTCATAGGTGAGATTCCCTATAATCACATGCAATCCCTTCACTCTTCCTGCAAAATTACTTATCAGATTCTTATTGGGCATCATCCTAAAATCAAGTTACTTCTTCATCACCCAATTGTAATAAGTCCTAGTCATGATGTTCACGGGGGATCTAGGGTCGATGTAAGCTTTCCATATATGCATGTTCCCGATATTGCATGGGATGTTAATGTTAGAGGGTTCTCCCATTTTGATAAGGGGGTGCCAAGGATATATGGTCTCTCGGGACTATCGAATAAATCTTTATGGTATTCCCGTTCTTCCTTGGTGGGCAACTTATCAAAGTATTCTTCTATAGGCTCTACCTTCTCTAATTCCTTTCTCCTATTGACCTCAACTTCCCTACTCTCATCCTTAGTCTTGGCTTCTATTCTAACTTCATCCTTGTCACTCTCTTCTATCTCCTTATCTATTCGCTTAATGGTGACAACATTGACAAAGTGGACATGTTTGGATGATGAGGGGTCCTTAATTTGGATTCCATTATTGTTGTCCCTAGTGTCCTTCCTAGGTGTGACTAATGCTTGGTTGTTGAGGGCTTTCAACAAGTTGTCAATCTTGTTGGTCATCTCCGTTTGTTGTTGGTTGAATTCAGTTTCAAACCTAGCTATGCGAGCCTCTTGAGATGCCATGAACTTAGACATCAATCCTTCAAGATTGTTGGTACTACCATAGTTGTTAGAAGGATTGTTGTTGAAAGTACAGTTGGAGGGTGGACCGTTTGGTTGGTAACGATTAGGCGGATTGGAAGAATCGGGTTGATTTTGTTTCCACCTAAGGTTTGGGTGATTTTTCCAAGAGGGGTTGTATGAATCACCGTAAGTGTTTGGCTCGGGCTTGAAAGTGTACCACTTATCTCCCGCTTCATCGGTACGCGTGGATGCGTAGTCCGCAAAAGCTGTTCCGGGGAGTTCCACACAATCACGAGTGTCGTGGGGACCACTACATAATTCGCATGAAGAAGTGATTTTGTTCACTTGGCTTGAAGGCTTAGGAGCTTCGTAAGATTTCATGAGAAACTTGACTTGGTCCTCAAGTTCCATGATCCTACGGTCGGGAGTGCTAGAATTGTTCGAAGGCAAAGATATTGCCTTGACCGTTTTTTTCAAATCACGGGGATCATTCCAACTTTCGTTGTCATAGAGAGCAAGATCTTCTATGAGTTCCCATGATTGTTCCGCACTTAGATCACGTAGCTTACCACCGGCCGATTGGTCAATGGCTCGCCTCATGGAGATGTCGATATGGTCATAAAAGATTTGAACTTGGAGCCAAAGATCTATGCCATGATGAGGGACTTTTTGGAGTAAGTCCTTGAAACGAGTCCATGCTTCACAAAAAGATTCTTTTTGACGTTGTTGGAACATCAAGATGTCATTTCTAAGCTTAGTAGTTCTCCCCGGTGGGAAAAATTGAGCAAGGAAACGAGTGGTGAGATCATCCCATGTGGTGATGGATTCCGCGGGTAAACGCTCAAGCCATTGACTAGCTTGATCCTGTAGAGAAAATTGGAATAGGCGTAATCGGGTTGTCTCTCTAGTTGCAACATCTAGGTCTATGGAGTCTACGATTTTGAGGAAGTCCTTAAGATGTTGGTTTGGATCTTCGGAACGAAGTCCATGGAATGCACATCCGCTTTGCACCAACTGGATGGTGTCGGATCGCAAGGGGGTCACATTGGCTCCGGTGAGCTCAATGGTGTTTCGGTAGCCTTGGTGGCTAGGTCGGGAATACTCTCCTAAGGTTCAGGGCCTAAGGGGTTCTAATGGTGGGTTTTGTTGTGGTGGGATGACGGGTTCAAAGATGTTCCCGTTGTCCATGATGTCGGGTGGTTACGAACAAAGACACAAAGAAATAAGATAGACAAAAGAGAACCTAAAAAAATAAAAATAAAATCTTACTAGAAAGGAATCTAGCAAGTAGACCTAATAAAAAGAAATTCTAACCTAGACAATAACTATTCCCCAGGCTGCGGCACCAAAAACTTGATACGTGGGAATCGCACCAGGCTTTACCTCTCAAGGGATCTTGAGAAGCTTACAACCCCCACCAGGCAGTGTACCTGATCGTTGTAGTATAGTATAGTGACAAGTACCGGGGGATTGATCGTTCAGCTAGGAATAGTGTCGCTAGGATTAGTGATGAGGCGAAAAATGATCCGTTTTTAGGGGGTCATTTAAGCCCGAATCCGACTTTATTTGATCAAATATTGCCCTAAATCGTTCCTTTTGTGATTTTAGGTGTTTGGAGAGTGAATTCTGGAAAAGAGGCTATTTTGGACGTTTTTGGAGCATAAAGTGAAGAAAACGACAAAGTACCAAAAATCCTAGCTGGAAATACAAGGTGACGGCGTCAAGGGTTTGCTCTTGACGGCGTCAGATGGAGAGATGACGGCGTCAAGGTGGCCAAGATTAATTTACCGTAGGTGGTGACGGCGTCACCAAGGCCGTCACAATTGGATCTAGGGCGTCCGAGGAAGTGTATGGCGGCGAGTTGACGGCGTCAGATTTTACTCTTGACGCCGTCAGGACGATTTTCCCATATATAGTTTTCTAGTTTTTTCATAAAGAGGAGAAGTTTTGGTGAAACCCTAAAGACGATTTTGGTGCCTCTTTTACAGGTTTTTCAAGGGTTCCAAACCCTTGAGACCTTGCATTGTAATTGAGATAAGTATACTCTTAATTCAATCAATATGTCTATGTGTTGGTTGTTTATCTTTTGCTCTTATCTTAATTCTACTATGCTAGGCTAGATTTACTTTGTGTTTACTTAGATCTAATGAAACCTAGATGTTGATTATGTGTTGATTACTTGTCTATTCTTGTTCTTGGATGAATGATATTATATGTTAGGCTTAAGAAAACTGGCAGATCTCCAAATGGTAACATGCTTGAACATCTTAAGAAACATGAACCGAGGCGTACTAGGTCTTTATTGGTTGTATTTAATGCATGAGCCACTGTTTACAATCCCTATAGTTGTGCTGGGTCATGGTGTAGGAGGAGATAAGAGCTCATAGAGTTGGGGAGTTATGTATGCCACCCCACGAATGGTATTAAGGAATACAATCCGTCATCCATACAAGTGTAACAAGTAATTGACATGTAAAAGATATCTAGGGAGTAATGAAGTCTAAGTAAACACAATTTCTCCAAATACTGCTCACAACCTTAGTTTAATATTAGCTTAATTTCATTTTCATTAGTTTAATTAGTATAAAGTAGTTTTTAGGTTAGTTGAATAACAACTAATTCCGCCCACTCTTCCAAAACCCGAGATTTTACTTGCTTTTATAAAATATAAAAACACAAAAATAATCATCTTTCATCTTTAGAACTATTATTTAGGTTTTCTAATCCTAGCGACACTATTCCTAAGCTGAACGATCAATCCCCCGGTACTTGTCACTATACTATACTACAACGATCAGGTACACTGCCTGGTGGGGGTTGTAAGCTTCTCGAGATCCCTCGAGAGGTAAAGCAAGGTGCGATTCCCACGCATCAAGTTTTTGGCGCCGTTGCCGGGGAGTAGTTATTGTCTAGGTTAGGATTTCTTTTTATTAGGTCTACTTGCTAGATTCCTTTCTAGTAAGATTTTTATTTTTATTTTTAGGTCTTCTTTAGTCTATCTTATTTCTTCGTGCCTTTGTTCGTAACTCTTTACCATCCGACATCATGGAAGGTGGTAACATCTTTGAACCCATCATCCCACCACAACAAAACCCACCATTAGAACCCCTTAGGCCCCGAACCTTAGGAGAGTATTCCCGACCTAGCCACCAAGGCTACCGAAACACCATTGAGCTCACCGGAGCCAATGTGACCCCCTTGCGATCCGACACCATCCGGTTGGTGCAAAGCGGATGTGCATTCCATGGACTTCGTTCCGAAGATCCAAACCAACACCTTAAGGACTTCCTCAAAATCGTAGATTCCATAGACCTAGGTGTTGAAACTAGAGAGACTACCCGTTTACGCCTATTCCAATTCTCTCTACGGGATCAAGCTAGTCAATGGCTTGAGCGTTTACCCGCGGGATCCATCACCACATGGGATGATCTCACCACTCGTTTCCTTGCTCAATTTTTCCCGCCGGGGAGAACTACTAAGCTTAGGAATGACATCTTGATGTTCCAACAACGTCAAAATGAATCTCTTTATGAAGCATGGACTCGTTTCAAGGACTTACTCCAAAAAGTCCCTCATCATGGCATAGATCTTTGGCTCCAAGTCCAAATTTTCTATGACCATATCGATATCCCCACGAGGCGAACCATTGACCAATCGGCCGGTGGTAAGCTACGTGATCTTAGTGCGGAACAGTCATGGGAACTCATAGAAGATCTTGCTCTCTATGACAATGAAAGTTGGAATGATCCCCGTGATTTGAACAAAACGGTCAAGGCAATATCTTTGCCTTCGAACAATTCAAGCACTCCCGACCGTAGGATTATGGAACTTGAGGACCAAGTCAAGTTTCTCATGAAATCTTACGAAGCTCCGAAGCATTCAAGCCAAGTGAACAAAATCACTTCTTCATGCGAATTATGTAGTGGTCCCTATGACACTCGTGATTGTATGGAACTCCCTGGAACAGCTTTTACGGACTACGCATCCACGCGTACCGACGAAGCGGGAGATAAGTGGTACACTTTCAAGCCCGAGCCGAACACATACGGTGATTCATACAACCCCTCATGGAAAAATCACCCAAACCTTAGGTGGAAACAAAATCAACCCAATTCTTCCAACCCGCCTAATCGTTACCAATCAAACGTTCCACCATCCAACCGTACCTTCAACAACAATCCTTCTAACAACTGTGGTAGTACCAACAATCTTGAAGGATTGATGTCAAAGTTCATGGCATCTCAAGAAGCTCGCATATCCAAGTTTGAAGCCGATTTCAAACAAAAGCAAAGCGAGATGACCACTAGAATTGACACATTGTTGAAAGTTCTCAACGACCGAGAAATGGGAGCACTCCCAAGTGACACAATCAAGAATCCGAAACTAACCGTTAATTCCATATCATCCATTTCGTCACCCACTTCGTGTCCACAATATTATTCGGTCAAATCCACGAGCACGTGTTTCAAGCAAAACCAAGTTCCCCAAAAGGACCAACCAACTAAAACTCCTACTATAGAGCCGGTCAAAAGCATTGTTGAAACACCTCTTACGCAAGACCTTGACGATGAATTCAAAGAACTTCACCTTGAACGCCTCGTCATTGATGTCTTAGCGCGTGCTCCATACTATAGCGCCCTCCTAGAAAAATATGAGAAGTGTAAGCTAGGCAAAATGGGACCGCTTTCGTTCAAAACAAGTTACCTAAAAAGCTTGATGACCCGGGTATATTTGTTTTGCCTTGTAAGATAGGAAGATCCGAAGCTTTCGACACATTAGCCGATTTAGGGTCAAGCCTCAACTTGATTCCCTTATCCTTATTCACCACTCTTAAGCTAGGAAAGTTAGAGGAGACGGAGGTATTGATAGGTCTAGCGGATGGGAGTATTGCACACCCGGTTGGAATGATTAAGGATGTAGTTGTTCACGTAGGAAAGTTAACTATATTAGCGGATTTTCACGTCCTAGACATGGTTAGTGACACTACATGCCCATTATTGGTAGGAAGAGGATTCTTAGCAACCGCTAGTGCCATGATAGATTGTAAGGAATCTAAGATAACGGTAGGAGAAGGCGATACTTGGTCGGTATATGATGTTAAGAAGCATAGTTATGACTGTAAGGATGAACCGATACCATATTGGGTAGAAATGAATAGGAGACCGTCTAGATATGGGCCTTGGATAGAAAGGAATTTCATAGGACCTCAATGCCCATTCTATCTAGAGAAGGATTTTGTTGAGAAGACACATTCGGTAGAACAACTCATTGCTAGAGATGAGGAGCTAGACCCCTTTGAGGATCCCTTAGTCTTTAGGAAAATGATTGAGTTATTAAGCGTAATGCCCGTCAACATAGAAAGGAATAAATGGAAAAGAGAGGGAGATAAGTGTGAGTGGAGGTGGGACAAACCACCCAAAGAAGGTGACGGGTCATGGCATATTAGAATGACTTTGTATGATCCGGACGGAGAAATGTTTGAAAGGTCATATTACACTAAGGAGACCGATAGAAAGTTGAAACCCAAGTTTGATCCCAAAGATATCCTCAACGAGGAACTCACCCGAATCACGTAGTAACCCACGAATTTGAGTCTAGCTACAAGACTCGTAAATAAAGAAAAGCGCTTCTTGGGAGGCAACCCATGTTTTGTGTGATTTTAATTGTTTGATTGTTATTTGCTTCCGTATGCATGTTTTATTTTCATTGTTGGTTGATTATGTTTCTCAATTAAAATGTGAAATACTTTATTATTTTGTTTGGCCTAGTCTTAACTTCAACCTAAAGGTATTTTTGCAAAAGATAAGTGTAAGGGGAAACCCCAAATATGTTTTTAAGAAACAAACCGATCATGATTCTCCACAATATTTAATGAACATGTATATTCGTATTTGTTAGAGTCAAATGCTTGTATTGAGTCATAATGAAGTTTTGCAGGATTTTCCAGGAAGTAGGACAAGGTTTTTCCAGAAATTTTCCGGAAACTTAACATAAAGATTTCTGCAGGTCCATTCTGACGGCGTCAGGCAATTGCTCTTGACGGCGTCAGGAGTCAAAAATCTGGAAATTTTACCCGTTTTGTTTTTCTAACGGAGTCTTATGGTTTTTGTGAATTATTAAGTTTTATAATCTCCAGGAAATCTGCAAACTTCATTCCACAAGCATTATATCTTACTTTGTTTTCTAGGATTTAGTAACTTATATAGGATGCCGCCGATTTTACGCGAGGTTGCCTTGTCTACTTTTGCCAGGATTTACAGGTTATTTAAGACAAGAAGATGATTTATATTCTGGAAGGGAAGCTTTGATTGTTCATTTTCTTGGAGGAAGATCTAACCTGGCCAACCTATAATCCATACCGAGCGAATCAGGGGAGTATTTGATTTCATTCTCTTTACTTCTTACTTTTACATTCTTTACTTGAACATTGGGGACAATGTTCATCCTAAGTGTAAGGGGAGGGTAAAAAGATGATACCTTACATATGCACTTTCGCTTGAGTTTGTTTTCTTTGATAGTAGATGAGTAATAAAACTATGAGAAATACTTGTTAGTGTAAAAGCATTCATTATTGGTGCTTATGAGTGTACCGGTAGCATTTAGATTCTAGAACTTGCGTTAGTGATGCATCCCGAGACCGCTAGTGAGACTACATTCGTGTAGTAGGATTTACTACATGATAAGAGGCATTAGGATCACCCTTGTGTTAAACCCGTATTACAATTACTTGACCATTTAAGTCATATTACTTGGCTAGTTAAGTCAACTAATTTTTTCCCACACCCTTTGCGTTGTACTCATTTTTAGTACACGATACCCCTAGTACACCCCTCCGAGCCTATCTTTTCGTTTCTAACTTTAAGCATTTTACTTAAAGGAAGAATTTGTTACACCCCACTTAAATGTACACCCAAATCGCCTTAGCCTTCCGTGTATGCGCTCATTTTTAGTGCATTATTGTTATTTGTTAAACCCTAAGTTAACTTTCTAATTGATTACATGGTTGCTAAGTCGAGTCATATCTTTGTACATATTGTTTTGGGACGATTGGGACTCATGGGTAAGTACTTGTTTTATGGAGTAATGGGGAAGAACATCATATTATTACCCCCATATGTACGTTAATCTTAAAAGTGCTCCAAGTGTTTTGATTTTCTTAATTCGAGTCATTAGATTAGTTAATGTAAAGTATGTAAAGATTCAAGTGTAAGGGGATTGCTCAAACCCCTATGATGTATTATTTTGGATGGTAGGGTAAGAGTGTATGCAAAAAAAAAAAAAAAAAAAAAAAAAAAAAAAAAAAAATCGAAAAAATCAAGAAAAAGAAAAAAAATAGAAAAGAAAAAAAAAAGAGAGAAAAAACATACGGACTACCATCCCATTTTTATTCTATGTTCATTTTATGTTTTTGTTTATTTTTCATTTATTAGCTTAAGTCGAGTCTAGTCTTGGCTTAGCAACGCCATCTTGTACATGTAATTTACTAAGATTGTTAACTCGCCACCAGTAAAATTCCCTATATCCAACAAAACCGTGTAATTCATATCCCTACACCTAACGTTATAACCCTTTTTAAAAGACCTCTTTGATAGTTTATCCTAGGTGCTTACGCCATGTGGTGGAGGTTTGATCCTTTCCCAAGCCTATGGTAATCTATTTTGTTATGACAGGTAGTGAGAGATATCTTCCATTTCCATAATGTTATATTACTTTATTACACCCGAGAGATGTGAGTATCTAAACACTATTTGTGAGGTGCTTGTGTATGACCTCCGTGCTTGTCTATTGGTCTTTAGTGGAACGATTATTTGTTGTAATTACTTTTATATTAGTGTTAAATGACCCCTAACTTGTCTTTTGAGTAGAATAAAAGCTCATTTGCTTGAGGACAAGCAAATCTCAAATGTAAGGGTATATGATGAGGCGAAAAATGATCCGTTTTTAGGGGGTCATTTAAGCCCGAATCCGACTTTATTTGATCAAATATTGCCCTAAATCGTTCCTTTTGTGATTTTAGGTGTTTGGAGAGTGAATTCTGGAAAAGAGGCTATTTTGGACGTTTTTGGAGCATAAAGTGAAGAAAACGACAAAGTACCAAAAATCCAAGCTGGAAATACAAGGTGACGGCGTCAAGGGTTTGCTCTTGACGGCGTCAGACAAGATGAATATTTTACCGTAGCTGGTGACGGCGTCAGATGGAGAGATGACGGCGTCAAGGTGGCCAAGATT
Organism: Artemisia argyi; assembly: GCA_030686995.1. Lineage (NCBI taxonomy): Eukaryota > Viridiplantae > Streptophyta > Magnoliopsida > Asterales > Asteraceae > Artemisia > Artemisia argyi. The sequence continues at coordinate 157,553,210 of CM060705.1, forward strand.
AATTTACCGTAGGTGGTGACGGCGTCACCAAGGCCGTCACAATTGGATCTAGGGCGTCCGAGGAAGTGTATGGCGGCGAGTTGACGGCGTCAGATTTTACTCTTGACGCCGTCAGGACGATTTTCCTATATATAGTTTTCTAGTTTTTTCATAAAGAGGAGAAGTTTTGGTGAAACCCTAAAGACGATTTTGGTGCCTCTTTTACAGGTTTTTCAAGGGTTCCAAACCCTTGAGACCTTGCATTGTAATTGAGATAAGTATACTCTTAATTCAATCAATATGTCTATGTGTTGGTTGTTTATCTTTTGCTCTTATCTTAATTCTACTATGCTAGGCTAGATTTACTTTGTGTTTTCTTAGCTCTATTGAAACCTAGATGTTGATTATGTGTTGATTACTTGTCTATTCTTGTTCTTGGATGAATGATATTATATGTTAGGCTTAAGAAAACTGGCAGATCTCCAAATGGTAACATGCTTGAACGTCTTAAGAAACATGAACCGAGGCGTACTAGGTCTTTATTGGTTGTATTTAATGCATGAGCCACTGTTTACAATCCCTATAGTTGTGCTGGGTCATGGTGTAGGAGGAGATAAGAGCTTATAGAGTTGGGGAGTTATGTATGCCACCCCACGAATGGTATTAAGGAATACAATCCGTCATCCATACAAGTGTAACAAGTAATTGACATGTAAAAGATATCTAGGGAGTAATGAAGTCTAAGTAAACACAATTTCTCCAAATACTGCTCACAACCTTAGTTTAATATTAGCTTAATTTCATTTTCATTAGTTTAATTAGTATAAAGTAGTTTTGGGTTAGTTGAATAACAACTAATTTCGCCCACTCTTCCAAAACCCGAGATTTTACTTGCTTTTATAAAATATAAAAACACAAAAATAATCATCTTTCATCTTTAGAACTATTAATTAGGTTTTCTAATCCTAGCGACACTATTCCTAAGCTGAACGATCAATCCCCCGGTACTTGTCACTATACTATACTACAACGATCAGGTACACTGCCTGGTGGGGGTTGTAAGCTTCTCGAGATCCCTCGAGAGGTAAAGCAAGGTGCGATTCCCACGCATCAATTAGAAAACCTAAATACTAGTTCTAAAGGTGAGGGATGATTATTTTTGTATTTTTATATTTTTTTAGAAAGCAAGTAAAAATCTCGGGTTTGAAGGATTTGGGCGGAATTAGTTGCTAGTCAACTAACCCAATACTAAAGATGCAATCAAAATAAAATATTATAAATGAAAATAAACTAAATTATACTAAGGTTGTGAGCAATAAGTGGAGAAAATGTGTTTAATTAGATTTCACTACTCCCTAGACATCTTTTACACGTTAATTACTTGTTATAGTTGCATGGATGATGGATCGTATTCCTTAATACCATTCATGGGGTGGCGCACTTAACTCCCCAATTATATGAGCTCTTATCTCCTCCTATCCAATGCCCAACACAACCATAGGGATTATAAACAGTGGCTCATGCATTAAATACAACCAATAAAGACCTAGTGCACATCGGTTCATGTTTCTTAAGACGTTCAAGCATGTTACCAATTGGAGATCTGCCAGTTTTCTTAAGCCTAACATATAAATCATTCATCCAAGACAAGTATAAACAAGTAATCAACACATAATTAACATCTAGGTTTCATTAGATCCAAGCAAACACAAGATAGATCTAGCCTAGCATGATGAAATTAAGACAAGAACAAGATATAGACAACCAACACATAGACATATTGATTGAATTGAAAGAACACTTATCTTAATTACACATGAAAGGTATCAAGGGCTTGGAACCCTTGAAAAACCTGTAAAATTCGCACCAAGTTCGTACTTAGGGTTTCTCCAAAACTTCTCTCTTTTTAATGTGAAAATTAGAAAACTATATATAGGAAAAGGGGTCTGACGGCGTCAAGACCAAGCTTGTGACGCCGTCACCTCGCCGCCAAAACTCTCCTCGGACTGCCTTGATCTACATTTGACGCCGTCATGTATTATGCATCTCCAGGCCGTCATGACTTTTACTCTTGACGCCCTACTTCGTGACGCCGTCAAATCTGTACTGGATCGTCATGGAAATTTGCTCTTGATGCCGTCAGGATGTTACTCTTGACGCCGTCACCTACTGTTCCCAGCATGGAAAATTAAGACTTTGGCGTTTTCTTCACTTTTATGCTCCAAAAATGTCCGAATTGCTTCCTTTTACAGATTTCACTCCCAAAGTACCTAAAATCACAAAAGGAACGATTTAGGGCAATATTTGATCAAATAAATTCAATTCCGGGCTTAAATGACCCCCTAAAATTGGTTCATTTTTCGCCTCATCAATGAGTGTGTAAATACTCATCATTTTTATCGTATCTGAACTGCCAAAACATCCAAAAACACTCAGTAATGCATCAAAATACTAAAAATATTTCAAAGTTATGTTTTATATGTTTTAGATGCAAAATGAGCAAAACAAATGAAAAACGCACAAAGTTTGCATAATTGGCAGTTTCAGTCCCTCAAGTTCTAAAAATTGACAAAACTAGTCCCTAGTTAATCAAAACAAGGAATTTATCATCAAAGGTCCTTGGGGATTCACAAGTTGTCAAAATTAATCCTTTAAAGTTCAAAATGGTAAAATTACAACTTTGGTCCCCCATGTTTCAAAAGTGTCAAATTTAGTCCCCGGGTTATAAAAAATGGAAAATTAATAATTTTAACCCTTGTACTAATTTATTAATGGCAAAAATGGTCCTTATGATAACTTTGGGATGTTTGCTCTTTCCACCCTTCAAAATCAGAAAAATACAACAATGGTCCTTGTGCTTTTTGGGCTAAAAAACCAAACGGATCCCTTAATATCTAAATCCCACCCAAAGGCCAAAACCAATAAACCAAAACCAAATCTAAACCCAAAACACAAACCTAGCCCACATCCTAAACCCCCTAGCCCAACCAGCCCACTCCCACTAATAAATTTACCACCCTCGTTTTTGAATAATACCCCAAGTCAAACAACCCTTTGACTCCACCTCACCCTTATCCCTGCAACACCACAACCAACCCCATCATCACCCTAGCCTACCTTCACTCCTGCAACACTCCTTCCCCCTGGCCTAACCAAACAACAACAAAACAACAAAATAACACCCCCTGCCAGGTCAGAATTACCCAAGTGGTCAAAAGTGGGATTCCCGCCAAAAACATTTCAAGAGCTGGGATCAAATCAAAGCAATCCAATGGTCTATATTTATTGATGGGAAAGTCTCAGAAGAGGGGGGGGTTGACTCCATACACTTATAAAAGAAAGAAGAAAAGAGACTGAGGGAGTAGTAGTTAGTAGTGTAGTTTAGTTTTATTGTCGAATTAATTTTAATTAAGTTTTTCAAGTGTTAATTTTATCTTTCACGTTGTATTCTAAGTCTTTGTAATGTAATTTCAAGTTTAATTAATCAAAGTTTCCAAGTTTCTCAGTCAAGTTAATTTTTGTTTAAAATTGCTTAAATCTCCATTATAGCTTATAAGTTGTTAATATTGGTATTCAGTGTTGCATACTCTCAGTAAAGCTTCATGTTAGTGTAAAATTGGGATCCTTAGTTCAATTCTGTTTTAAATTATGAATGGTGGTTTGGTCAACAAAAGTCAGCAAAGCAGGGGAAGTTAATTATGGTGATTCTGGGTAGTTAATGGGTGGTTCATGGTGATATTAAGCCTATCTGAGAGATAGGTTTTGGTTTCATTGTTCACCCAATTTCAGTTAGGGAGCCATACTTGTAAGTTTTATTGTTTTTCTTGTATCTTACAATCTTGAATCTGAGTAGTTGAGTAAAATAGCCTAGTTGATTTGATGCTCAGTAGTGATAAGTAGTTTAATTAGAGCATATTGGTGGTGGTTCGTATTGTGGAAATACTTATGACAGTGTTAACCTAGAAGTTAAAGGGGTGTTGGGTTTAGTGGATTGACCTGTGTTAGAGTGTGTTTGTGATATTCTTCTTGTTTGATGTATGTTGCAAAATGGTTCAGTAACTCATTTTAACACTTAAAACAAGCACTCATTTGCATGAAAGTCAAAATCACTCCTAAACCTCACCTAGGAGTTAACTGTTAACAGTGGAGATCCAAAAATCATTTACATCAGCTCATAATTGGAAAATTTAAGTTGGATTACATTTGTTTTAGCTTAACATAATGTTTTAAGTTCATTAGACAGAATCAAAGTCCAACAAAGTCAAATCTTTAGTTTTTATCAAAAGTCAAATAGTGCCCATATCAGATTTTCACCAAAATTGCATGATTTTTATAGATTTTTGTGATTTAAGTTAGACCCTGAAACATGCTCCTAATCATAGTATTACAGCTCATCTTCAAAATCCCACAATCACTACATTTTTGTGATTTTTTATCTGGGCCCCACACACCCCCAAAGTGGGCTGCAGGGGAGGGACTGCCCTGTGCAGCTGCTGATACAGTCCAACACCACCACTTGGTGGTGGTTTTCTGGCCACCTCAGTGGGTCCCACTTGCCCCTCCTTGGCTTTTTGAACTCCCCTTCTGGCAGGGTTCAAGCTTTGACCAATAATTTGACCTAAGACTCAGTGGACCCCACTTGAATTTGGCTCTTTAGTTTGTCCCATTTTCAGTCCTCACACAAGAAATCTAGGTGCTTATTGAAGCTTATTGGCTTATTCTTTGGACTCCTTGGGCTTTTTCTTGCTTAAACAAGTTCATCTAACTTATTTAGACCTGAATTAACCATTGTAGGTCCCACTTAAGCCCATTTTAACTTATTTCCCTCCACAGTCAACTAAAATCAACTGTCACACTTTTTTGTTTGTATTTTGCTTATTTTAAGTTATAAAAAGTTTGTTTTTACAAAAGTTTTTCATTTTTAGGTGTAAAGCAAGTTTCCAAAAGAAAATTCCAGAAAATCAAAAATTAATTTCAAGTGATAGTTTCTATTTAATTTTATTTAAATTTTAATATTCATTTTTAGATTTTTTTTAAGTACTTGGTGTTTTTATATTTTTATTAATTTCCTTTTAAGTTATAGTAATTTTGATAATTTTCTCAGATTTTTATTTTATCATTTGGTATTTATTAAATTTAATATTAGTTTTATTAGTAATTAATTAATAAGTAAGTTTTAAATAGCATAATTAATTTTTATTAAGTAATACCTAGTTTTTATATTTTTCCTAGCTTTTATATAATGTAAAATAATTTTAGGAATTTTTTCATAATTTCTACTGTTCATTTTCTATTTTTATTAATTTAAATTAGTTTAATTAGATAATTAATATTTAATAAGTAATTAATTAATAGAAAAACCACAAAAAGACAAAAATACATATTTTCAGTTTTAAAACTTATTTTTAGTTATTTTATGATTTTAGGAATTTTATTTTCATTTTTCTAGTGTTAAATTAATATTATATTGTATTTAAGTATTTTAAATATTAATAATTAGTATTAATAAGTAATTAATTAATAATAAATAATTAAATAGTGCAAAATTTAATTTTCTTTTTCTAAAAATTTTCCTTTATCTTTTAGTTTGTAAAAAAGTCATTTTCACCCCCTGGGTGTTTTCAGATTTCAGATTTCACGTTTTATTTTGTACGTTTACGTTATTTAAAACGTGAACGTACGCGTTTTTAGGTTTTTAACGTTTCTGGTTTTTCCAAACTTTCCAGTCTTATTCATATAGCTTGTTTAAGCTATTTCCTTGTAGATTTCTTAGCTTAATCACTCACAAACCTTTTCCTGTCCAAATTCACCCGATCACAAAGCCGTTTAATAACCATCACACCTCGTCGGGACATAACGACCCGGGGAAACCACTATACTTCCGCGGAGAATTGGTTTTAGACGTTTGACTTGGTTGACCATTACCTGGTCAATTTAGGTTGACCGTTTGGGACCAATCAGTTGTCATTGGACGAATTAGAGACCCAGCTCTTAGACAAATTGGCAAGTAAATTCACCTTGTCACCTGATGAAACTAAAGTCCTGGAAGCTTTAAAAGCCAAGATGTCTAAAGAGACCTGCAGCACTGAGGCCGACAAACTGAAACGTCAAAGAGATGATGAAGACAAGGATCCTAACTCACATGCAAAGAAACAAAAGCAAGCCGAAGGACCCTCATCTCAACCTAAAGAACCTGTCATTCCTCCGACTACCACAACGTCTACTCAACAACCTAAGGCATCGGGTTCCGGTCCTAAAGCCCATGATCATTTTGAGTACACCGGCAGAAATGACTTCCCTTAGCCAGACGACATACCAGAACCATCACTAAAGAAGAAAGAGAAGAAAAGAAAACATCATCAGCATGAACCATAAACCTCTTCGAAAAGCACCGAACCAAAGAAACCTAAAAGGATTCTTAAGTGGCTGGACGAAGACAAAATGGCTGAATATTCTTGGTTTGATGAAATGGTTAAAGCTCAACCACCTCTAGCAGAAGATCAATCACCACAAGACGGTCACACAGTGGAATATGCACAACTTCTGCAACGAGACTATGGTTTAAAGAATATGAGCAAAAAGGAGCTGAGAAGGATAAAGAATGTTGCATTCAACTTGTTGAAAGACCGCTCAGCCAACTCTGTTGAACTCGAATATCACCTGGAAAACATAGCCCGAGCAATGTCTAACGACATCGACTGGCTAAATCCCGAGTCCAACATTGATTACTACTCAAAGAAGAACGGGCCTTACTACACTGACTGGACCAAACCTCTACCCTTGGTTGGAAAGCCGAAACAAGAGAAAATCCCTTACAAGTTCTTCTTCAACAACGACTTGGAATTTCTACAACACGGCGGCAAGATAGAAAAGAAGTACGCCACATCACTTACCTTCTCCATCCCTGCAGCAAGATACCTCAACAACGCCATCGAAGAAGAAGCCTCCGACTTATTCATCGACAAAGTTGTTGACTATGACCGGAACGCACTCTATGGAATACATCATTGGCCAGATAACCAGGCACAGTATTATCGAAGCAGCAGACTCAATCAGACTATGGGTAATGTGACAAGTGAGTTGAAGATTGTCTCGATCCAGTTCATTTCGACAGTCACTCACTTTGGGTACTCCTTTCTCAGCAAAATAGTACTCAAAAGACTTGATGAACAAGAGTACGAGATTTCTGAGTCATACTTTCCACGATTACTCCTCAACGACATAGAAGATATGTATCTGCTCAAAGTTCAAGGAAAGCTCTGCAACTTACCAAAACCAATGCAGCTTGCCATTATCACTGCTCTCCTAATCTTCATAAGAAAAATAGTCATCAGAGAAAGAGTAGAAGATCTTCAACTAGGAGTAGAAAGTTATCAGAAGAAGCTGAATCTCACCAAACCTAATCTCTACAATATCCCCAACCTTCAACACGAATCTCAATATACCTTGATCAGGCATCCGGCATTTGGGTTCACATACCGCAGTGTCAACAGTCGTAACTGCTTCATGGCTTTTGATGAGATCCACAAGTTCTGTGATGAAACCCTAAAGTTCGTCAGGGATGGAATTAAAGGCAGATTAGATGATATTGCACTGCACAAATCCAAAAGGTGGAACACCAATGAGGCCAGAGACGGTCGCAGATTCATTACAAGGACTGAGAACCGATTAAAGCGAAGGGATCAGATAAGGAGATTGGAAAGCTATGTGGGAGGCAGACCAGGATTTCCGGTGTTGACGTTTCAGAGACCAGAATGGTAGAAATTTGTAAGAACTTGATTTGATTTGTCAATACTATTCTTCATAATGGCTTGTGCACGCATTACAGTGTACAAACCAAACTTGTAAAGAAAGGACCCTGAGGTACGCATCAGTGCCTCAATCCTAATATACGGAGCGAAGGCTTCTTACTTTTGAGTAGAATTAATCAAATATTTTATGATTTTCATAATTCTGATCAAAAGGATAAGTATTTCACCTCAATAAGACCTAATCACTTGTTGAGGGAGAGCACTTGTCAAAACAAAAAAAATACTTTATTCTAAAATCAAAAGTTCTTGGTGAATCTCCCCATAAGACTCAAAAAGGCATATTTTAATCTAAAAGATTGTCAAAAACATCATTTTATATGCTATTTTTTAGGGGGAGAAAATGGAAAAGTGATTAAAATATAAGTAGTCAAAAAGCTAAAAGTTGTATCTTGTGCGAACTAGACTCAGAATTGACCCAGGAATTGACGAAACAATAAAAGTTAGTAATCTCGAAAAGACTAATCCTCGATGGGTAATAACATCAAGTTAGTTACTAGAGCTAGTTGTCACCTAAAAGCTGACAATGGAACTCTTTAACTAGCCACGTAAGCGTGTCTCGAAAAGGATTTATCCTAGTAGAAAAGTACAGTCTCGAGAAACTTTCTGTGGACTTGACCAGGCCGAGTAATAACTTCAAGCTAGTCTAACTAGTGATGTAAGCGTGTCTCGAATCGGTCTTGTTCACTGAAAGTGGATCAATTCAAAAAATGCTTGCTCCTCCCGCATGTGCAAATTTATTAAACACTTATGAGCACGTGTAAAGGGGGAGCCCTTCGAAAGTATACACAAAACTCTCAAAGTGTTAACCAAAATATTTGATTATCACAAACACTTTGAGAGATTTTCAATCAAAGGTTTCTTGGCTTCTGTTGGTTAATCAAGGAGTTATAAGGGGATTAAGATAGGAAAAACCGTCCTATGATCCGCCAGAGCCGGGGGGATCTACCCAAGGACATCTCCCATAGTCAGAATTAGAAGTCCTTAGGTACGATACAGAAAAAGGAGAAAAGAATGAAAGGGAAAGAAGGAGTTGAAGAATTAAAAACAAAAGTAAAGAAAAGGGTGAAAAGTAATAGCCCTCCATATGTTCAACCTTAGGGCAGACACCGGGTTCAACTCATATGCTACTGGTTGTTGTTAAGGCAACTCCGGTATTGAAGATAAAGTCGTCATGGACCCAGTGACGCAATGCACTAAACCTTCTTAACCACTCAAGTTCTCTTAAAAGAACTTGTTTCATTCTCACGGGGAACCAGTGTAATCTATCGACTTATCTCTTAGAGATAGTTGATATTGAAGCAGGAGACCCCTCCCTAGTCTCCATATAGGAAACCTAAGTGTGCACTTATCGAGTCTAGAGCCATGAGATACATCAAAGATCTCTTAGGAACACTTAGTATTTCTACAACTGGTGTTCTACATCAATGGACACCAGCTGTAAATTATCGAGTCCTTCGCAAATCTTAGCAATCTGCCGAGAACGTTTATGAGAGAATTACATATGTATTTCTCAATGACTGAACGGAAATTCCTACCAGGGTCAACATCAAACAGCCCTGACAGCAGGTCACTTCGGTAACCCCACAAGGGTTACGCTTAGTGTTCGCGGTGGTTCCATAGCGGTCTACAGTCGTGGAGTGATCCCCAGCGACTCACCCAGTCATTGAGCTACTTAGTAGGTCTTGTAAGCTCCTTCGGGAGTATCTGACATGGGAACGGCCTTGATAAGGATTGGAAGGAGTCTTCACACTATGCTGTTGATGAGCTTTAATTCCTTATCTGTAAGTACCGGTTGTTTATTGCTAACTGTTTACTTGCAGGTACATCACCTCCTTGATGGTAGATTCCAGCATGCTTATACAATACATCTTGAAGCAAATGAAAGCTCCCCCAAAGATCTTAGCACCACAAAGTTCAAAGAAAGATTCTACGCCAATAAGAAGAATCTACAAAGTATAAAGACTAAAGATCTTATAGTATGAAAAGGAACTTCGTGCACGTGAAAGACTACGTCCAAAGATGTATGAGTATGTTGGAATGGCGGAAAACCACCACAGACGCAGGAGTGACGAACGGCAGACTACTTCATAACACAATCACAACATCATCACTAAAGAACAAAGATCTAGAACAAAGTACATTCATTATACAACATTTTTTTGAAGACGTCAAAAGTTGTACATGTCACAAGTCAATGACAATGATGAAGACGTCCAGCAACCGTGATGACCGATCCTTAGGGGGAGATTGTTGGGATCATACTTTAGTATTTAGTCAAGTCTCGATCATTACATTTTGTAATAGGTTGCTTAAGTATTATTTATGTTTATGTTTTAGTTAATGGGCAACATGTATAAGCCCATAAGGCTTATAAGCCCATGAATTTGATGTATGAGGGAGGAAGGGAGTGTTGCCCTACTCCTTCCCTATATATACCAAGCTAATGGTATCATAATACTTGTTGGTTATTTGAATATCTTAATGAAACTTTAGTTCTTTCACTCTTCATAATCTTATAATCAACCATCTCTTATTCTCATCTTATTTCTTATACTTGTGTTTACTAAATGGTGACCTAACAATACCCACAATCATTTGTGTTTCACTCCGTTTACAAATTCATTCATGATCCTCTTGAAGGAGAACCAAGCTTCCGCCATTATACTCAACAACAACAACCACCACAAGAGTCTTCCCAACACTTTGATTCAATGTTTCCTTCTCATGAGGATATAAATGCATCCGTAAGGGCCACATCTCCAACCTCAACAAGTATAGGAAACAAAAACACCTCTCAACCATCCACCCTTGCTCCATCAAGCACAAGTAATCCACCACCAACAAATGAGATCCCTTTTCCATCAAACTTTCCCCGCCATTATTGCGGACATTGCGAAAGGACCGCTCACATTACCGAAAGAAGTCGAACGGAAATCCGCGAGCTAACCTATGAAATGAGGTTTATCCTAAACCACATTTTGGACCGTCTAGAATCCTTGTCTCACCCACTTCAATTTTAGAGTCTCCAACAATGATAGAGTCTCATCCGTAGTAGCACCAAAAACACAACCTAACAAGCCAAAACACTCATCATCATCTACATTAAAACATTCTTTAGGAGAATGTTTCTCATTAAGGACTATGATGTTTCTCTTTTTATTTTTATTTTCCTTTTATTTTTTTTTTTCCTTTTAAAGTAGGATGCTATCTTCCTAATTTCTTGTCTTTGACTTTCTAAAACTCAAATTTTACATGAAATGAATTGCATTCTACTATAAGGTATGCATTGTTTGTTGATCATTTAGGTATTGTGAGTAAACTATGCCTTACTATGGTAGCATACATATATCATGTGTTTTATAAACTAACCTTCCTTTTTGTAGGATCATTATCCATGTATTCTTTCCTTGATACTCCATTTAGGGGAGTAATATTCAAGGGGGAGCATGAGAAATTGCATTATTCCGCTTCGCAACTCTTATTTGTGTTTTAGACAAAAAGAGCTTTCATGACTTGTTCTACACTTGTCTTGTGCGGCAACTAACATTTTTTTTGTAGGTTCAAAATCCATGTTGCCTATCTTGGCACTCCTTTTAGGGGGAGTATTGTCCAAGGGGGAGCACTTGCATCATTTCGCTTCGCTTCTCTTCTTTTTGTTTCGACAAAAAGGGGGAGAATTTATATTAAACTTGTTCTCATCTCTTCTCTAACTCTTGCATATCACATCATCTTAGCAAAAACAAGTTTTAATACAAACTTTATAAGACTTAACACTAAAACTAGTGGCTTACTTATAAATAAAGTTTATGTTTTGTCATTAACAAAAAGGGGGAGATTGTTAATACAAATATCGCCTAAAAACGTTATTTATATTTTACGATCTTTGCTAAGTTTTGTTAATGACAAAGTATGAACTTTAATTTATAGTAAAAACATCACTTTAGTTTTAAGTCTTGTATAACTAGATTTTACATTTCTTTTTAAACATAACATTGTTTTTATTTCTTAAATAAAAAAGTGTCACATCACATCAATAAGCATTTATGGTAAGTTTATGTGTTTGACTATCTATAAGCTCTTATACATTTTGGAAGCATTCCATGTTGATTCAATGTGTGGTTAACCAAGTAATAACTTGATGTGACTTTGGTTGGTTTGGAAAGATTTATGGCAAGTTTGACTGTCAGACCTGGCGGGGGTACATGGGCGGAACCCATTCTAGGGTTCCGCCAGATTGCTGGTTTGTTTTGCTATAAATACCAAGCCACTTGCTAGTTTTTACCTATCACTTAGAGACATATATTACACATATTCTCTCATCTAACTCAGTAACTTTTGACTTGTGTGATTCTCTTATGTAGTAAAGGAGTTCACAAGTTCATCCAAGAAGTTACAAGTTTCAGCTCAAAAGTTGCAAGACTTGTTAGCTATGTTATGTATGAACTTTGGTAGTTTATACTTCATTTGTATCTTGTGTAGAAGTGATAGGTTAGTATTTTTGGCTTCAAAATACATAGTGTGACGGGAGTTGTTGTACCCTTGTAAAAGAACTATCGGGAGTGGTTGTACCCTTGTAAAAGAACTCGACATCTAGCTTAGTGTCGGAAATAGTGGATAGGCGACGTTAGGTTGGTTCTACCTTGAACTAGGGCCCGATATCTAGCTTTGTACCGGATAAAGTGTAAGCGAAGATTGTAAAGGTTTCTCCACCCGTGAAAGGAGCTTGTTGACTAGTGCTTGAAACTCTCGAGTTGGAAACTCGGGGCGTGGATGTAGGGAAAGGAAAAAGAGTCCTTGTAGCCGAACCACGATAAACAAACGTGTTGTGGTTTGATCGTTTCTTTCTTTGTCTTTGCATATTACATATTGTCTTTAGTTAGAATCGTTAATTACACGTAAAGCTTTTCAAAGATTAACAAGTAATTTGAGTTTATATCCTTGATGAAACGTAAAGTTTTTAAAAGATAATTAAGTTAAAAAGCGGGTAAACTATTCAACCCCTTCTAGTTTTCCACATAAGTAAGTTTAAAAAAAAAGAAAAAAAAAATTGAATAATGAATAGCATGTTCAATAGTGGAGGATGGGGAGGAAGGATGGAAGATAACATGGTGTTTGTAATAGGGGAGGTTCGCAAAGGGCTCACAATGATTATTGGGGGTTCGCAATTGATTCTCAGGGATTCGCAATAGGGAAAATGGGATTCATAGGAAAAAGAAGGAGTTCTTTAAAGGAAAGAGAAAGTTCTTGTGACTTGGTGAAAGAAATAGTTAATTGAAAGAGTGACAATGACAATTTTTGCATTTATTTAATATAAAATTGTATTGCGATTTTTTATAATGATTTTTGAAAATTTCTAAAAAAAAACTTTTGAAGGATATATCGAAATGGATATCAAATTTAAGAGCATCAAATAATATATTATTTGGCATAATTTGTTCAAAAATTTTCTTTTATAATTTCACAAACACGCGCGCGCGCACACACACATACACAAGCGCGCATGTGCGCGCGCGCGCGCGCACACACACACACACACACACACACACACACACACATATATATATATATATATATATATATATATATATATATATACACACACATATATATAGGGTGAGGTTCTTTTCAGAACCAAATAAATTGCGAGAATCAGCATCAACCAATCAGATTTTTTTGGATATTAATTTTTATTATTTAATTTAAAAGGGTATAAAGGTAAAATTGTTTTTTTTTAATTTTCTTTTTGATTTTTTTTATATAAAAAACGTTTTTAAGTTGCTAATTTTTTTTTTTTTTTTTTTTTTTTTTTTTTTTGCGTTATATATGTTGAAAAATACATTATGTGCATATGTGTTTTAAAAAAGAAGGTTAACTACTAACTATATTACAAAAATTGTATTTTTTGTTTATGCATATGTGTTTTGTATATGCACATGTATCTTTGGCAATAGATCAATGCAATTTACAAACTGTAATACTATAGTGATATAATATTCAACTTTATTACAAATATCATTATATTTATACTTGTATTCAATTTTATTACAAATATATGTAGCGTGCACATGTGCATAATCTAATGTCTTTAACAGTTGGTTCAACTTTTAGGTGTGCACATGTATTCCTCATTTGTTCAAGAACTCGTGAAATCTGCACATATGTTTTTGATCCTTGTGCACATGTGTTTTGATCGTCTCGCTCATCTTAATTGATAAAAGTATGTGCTACCATCCACAATGTCAAGTAACCTGCCACCATCAATTAGCATTCGACATGTTACATAAATTATGAAATATATTAGGAGCAAACTTACATCTCTACATGATTCATCCTATCTTGGATGCGAAAACAAGTAAAACTTAGACAATAGGATCAGTTATAAGTTTTGGTTAGTTTTGAACAAGAGAGTGAAAAAAAGATATACAAGTCAACTGCTTGTACAAAGTCTATGTTTTTAAACTCAAATATGATAATAATTTTGAGAACACAATCATATACATAATTTTTTATCTTAGTTTAGGACCTTCCACATTAATACAAGTAGAGAAACAAATATTTCAATGACTAAGTGAATCTAAAAATCTCTTTGACGTAACCAAGTTAAGACACATATGCACACTTTTTTCAATGAGTCTATACCACCCGCAAAACACATATGCACCATTTGTTTTGTACATCATTAACCGTGAAACACATGTGCACATGATAACCCATATCTCAATACTCGAAACACATATGCACATGATAAGCCATATCTCAATACCCATGATTTACTAGATCCATATATACGTGCTAACCCAAGATATAAATTCACAAATCAATATATACGTACTAACCCAATGTATAGATCTATCTATCTACAAATTAAAAAAGATAGTCCTGTGATATCTTATTTTAAAAAATAATCCTCAAATCAACATGAAAACTCCTACCCGATTAAAAACTAAATCACTGTTTCACTAAAAACATAACTCATAACAGTACCTTTTTATTTCACAAATTATAAAAATTTCATGGTTGCAAATAAATAAAATATAACATCTGTTTGGTAATAGGTGTATCTTAACGTCACATTCATTTAGAGTACCATCCCTTTAATGGTCACATTCTAATTAGATAAAGGATGTATGCATTTTAACATATAATACATTTTTTTTAATCATACATATGAAGCCTTACCTAGAATTTAAAACTATCAATTTTCTAAGACTAAAAAACAAATTGCCTAAGAATAAAATATGACACCTCGAGATGATAAAAATACCACACGTCTCCATCTTTTTCATTTACTGAGTGGTCTTCGTCAGATTTATCAATTGTAATATGAATAAAGGACAAATGAAAAATGATTATTTTTTTGTGGTTCGATCAAGATAAAGAGAACGAGAAGGGTGAAAAAGAAGGGAACCTGATCATTCGAGCCAATAAAATGATTGATTTACCATCTTTTAAGGAAGAAATCATCTTTTAGATCCTTTCAATAGATCGACTTAGTCGTGCCTTCCATGAGACCAGGGATTTTGGTTCAGTCGCGTTAAGTTAAAGAAAGGAGCAACTGATTTTGTTTGCCGTTGAGATTTGATCTTGTGGATGCGTGAGGTAAGTTAGGGGAAGGCGGTAGATGGTGGTTAGTGTTTGAGAGGCAGAGATGAAGATTGAATTAAAGGGGTGTAAACGGTTTATGAGTTATGATACCTATTTTTATGGCAAAATTAGTTTCCCATTTTACCCTTAATTTAACTTTTTCTTTCAAATTAAATTGCATATATTTTCAGAAATGCAATTGTGCATTGTAAAGTTATACATTATGTATTAGTAGGAGTAAAAAGGTGGTTCTCGCAGTTCTCGCAATTTATTTGGTTCTGAAAAAAACCTCACACTATACACACACACACACACACACACACACACACATATATATATATATATATATATATATATATATATATATATATATATATATATATATATATATATATATATATATATATATATATATATATATATTGAAGCATTTAGATGAGAAGCCTAAATTTGGTGAGAACGTGAGAAGCAATCCTAACCACTAATTTTTTTCCTTTTTTAACATTAATCTAATTGCTAATATTAGTTAACCAATTTTTTGAAATTTTCTAAAAAGATTTTGAAAAAATTTTAAAAACTTTAGTGTTTTTTTTTGAAAATTTCTTTTTTCCAAAAAGTTTTTTTCGTTTTTTTGCGGATTACGAAAAAAAAAATTTCCGATTTTTTTTCGTCGCATGTGAAAAAAATTTCGCAAAAAAATTTCACATGTGAAAAAAATTTCACACAAAAATTTCGCAAAAATAAATTTCAAAAATTTTCAAAAAAAATTTGAAAAATTTTCGATTTTTTTTGAAAAAAATTCAAAAAGTTGGTTGAATAATATTAGCCATTAAATAAAAGCTAAAGAAAGATAAAATAAGTGGCTAGGATTATTTCTCGCGTTCTCACAAAAATTAGATTTCTCACATGAATGGTCTTTTATATATATATATATATATATATATATATATATATATATAAGAGATTTTGTGTTTTAGGTTTGTGAGATAGTGAAATTGTGTTACATCCCAAAACCAGTTTCTTAATATTTTGTTAAGTGTCTTGTATAAATTTGACTATAACATTTGTTTGAAAGGCTTATTGTAATTGGTTGGTCAATAATTTATAAGTTGAGAGTCAAACTATAAGTAAATATGTAAGTAACATGGTTTTAGATAATATTATGTGGCTTAAGTCTTATAGAATGAGACTTAAGAGACCTAAGTTGCCAATAAAGCAAACTTGTACCAGATTTAGGTATATCTTCTCACACACTTTCATCTTTATATGGGTTTGTGTGCGCGTGTGACGAGCTAGACCAAAAGAGAGGAAAAAAGAAGAATTTCTTGATGCCAAATTAATGATGAATTAAGGTCTCAATTCAAGAGTTTAAGCTCTAACTATGTTTCCATACAAAAAAACATAAGCCAATCCTTGATCAATTTAATGTTTGGGTTCATGTAACCAATTGGGAGGGGGATTGGGGGCTTAAAAGGGTTTTGAGTTAAAATGACGATGTTATATGTTTAAGACTTAAATCCATTTAATGGGTAATGATTAAATTGTAATTCTTTTCTAATCTTTTTTTTTTTTACTCTTCCCGTCTCAAAAATTATAATCTATATTTATTTTTTGAGATGTTTTAAAAAAATTGTCCTCTTTTCATTTTAAGTAATAAAAAGAGAATTTAGTGAAAGAATTATTTGATTGGTTGAAAATTATAGTGGTCTCGCTTTTATTAAAATGTGTGATTCTGGGAGTAGTAGATCGGCAAATGGGCCTGGTTTAATCCACACTCTATCGGGCCGTGTTTGATTTCAAATCAAATAATAAGCACTTATCCTTTCACATATAACTTGGGCCTTGCCCCAAATTTCAAAATCCCAAACTTAGAACATGATTCCCAACCCACCCAAAAAGAAACAAAACCTTTACAAAACCATTTCAAAACTTTTTATAATTATTCCACCTCCCTAAAGTTCGCGTATTTTCTACTAAAAAAAAGCTAAAACCCCTTTTTTATTTTCAGCTATGGAAGCAGCTGCAGCAGCTTTTTCAAGCTCATCTTTCACCATTCCTTCATTCCAAGACACTACACATTTCTCTAACCGCTTATCTGTTAGACCTAACTTATCGTTTCCCAAAACGACGCCGTTTGCCGCCGCTGGGAAACAACTTTCCGGTGACGTCACTGGTGACGCTAACAATGATGATGACGATAAGTTGAAGCTGCATAATGTGTTTGAGCCTGTTACTCAACAACCTGCATCGTCTTCGGTACAACAGTTTATTTTTTTTATTTTTTATTTTTTTTACATTTTGAATTTCATTTAATTAATTATATCTGTTATAAAGATTAATTAAATGAGTAATTATGAAGATTTAATTTAAAGTTGTTATTTGCGGGAGAAGTGATGAAATGCTGCATGCAAAATAGAATTATGCGTTTTTGTGTTTAGAGGTATGGGTTAAGGAATTAAGCTAGTTGAATTGTTATGTATGAATCGGAAGATTGGAATTTGGAATCGATTTTTAACGGATATTAAATTTGGGTGGACGGGACGGCAGGGGCGGAGACAGAAAGTTATGCTCGAGGGGGTAAACTTTGATATTTTTTGGAAATTACACTGCAAATCGGTTCGGTTGGGGGGGGGGGGGGGGGGGGGGGGGGGGGGGGATTACAAAAGTAGCATGATATTTTAAAAAATTTATACTACAATTTTTTTTCGCTAAGGGGGCACGTGCAGGGACGGAGCTAGGGGGTTCCCGCGGGTGCCCGGGAACCCTATGGATTTTTGGATGTAGGGTTAATTTTTGAAAAAAAAAACACTGGTTTTTTCTAAATGTATCTTAAAGGCACCCGGTCTTTCGAAATGTGTTTCCAGTATTACGGTTCAAAAGATTTTGTGCACCCGGTCATATTTGGTCCTGGCTCCGTCCCTGCGTGCAGGAGTAGAATGTAAAAATTAGTAACGTATTTGTTGTAGGAGTAGGCTATTTTTTTGGTTATAAATATTTGTAGCTAAGGTTAGATTTGAAAGCCATACGGTGGTTGGGGTTTCCTATTTAAGATATAACTAATTATGTGGGGTTACTTGTTTAGCTACTGTACTTATTTGCCTATAGTGTTTTTTTCTAAAAGAATGTTATGGCAGAGGTGCGATACTTGTATGGTTATTCAGAACTGGACCAAAACGAATTGGTTCTCAAATTTTGGCCAACGTTTCCACGATCAGCCAATGTGCCCTTGCAAGGTATAATGTAGGGGAAAAAAAAAATGAGGTTGCACGAGCGCGTCGCCATTTTGAGTGACCTGCTGGACAAAATTGAAATTCAGTTGGTTTTGGGCCATGTTTGAATAATCAATGGTGTATATGGCCTCTGCTGTGATTTTCACTTAAAAAAACTAGGATAAGTAGCTCGTTGTGTTTGGATGGAAGTTATCTTTAAGTGAAATGAATAATTTTTTATAAGCAAAATGAAATTACCAATTTTGATGGAAAAATGTATGTGCTTATTTTAGGGTGAATTAAGCAGTTTTCAATAATCATAGTGAATTAAGCAGTTTAGTGCCTACTTATGTTAAACTACTTATCTCAGACACCAACTAAGAGATCTCCTTATTGACTGTGGACGACTGGATGTAGGTCAATCACATTGATTTACGGAACCACATAAATGGTTATGTTATCGTGATTGTTTTCTTCCCTTCATTTTGACAAACACAAGTGACGAGTTAAAATATTATTGCAAGCATAATGTGAATAAAATGGCATGGTTTGGATGTATGGATTGACGCTCTAAGTAGATGCTTCAGCTGTATTTTGATGTTGTTTCTATATTATGAAGGGTGCTTCAGGTAAGGTTTATAGCAAAGAGGGCTTGAATACAGAAGCACCTGAATTAGGGCACAGAGGAGGCACTAGGGCTGGTCTATTCAGGACCCCAATATCAGGGGGAGTTCAGAGTGCAACCTCTGTTCATGGCTTACCTAAACCAGCTTTGGCAGTCCGCAATCTGATGGAACAGGTAAAAGCATGGTCGTCAGTTGTAAGCATCTGGACGTATGGTCAGATGTGCTCATATGGTTCATTGACTTATTTTACACCACTACTTTCAAATTAAGTCTTTATGACAATTACTCTTATATCTAATTTAAGGCTAGGTTTGCTCACCTGTGTACTGTAATGTCGCGGATGCACCAACGAAATGAAGGATACCCATTTGGTTCACTGGTAGACTTTGCACCAGATGCAATAGGACGTAAGTTTACATTTCATCGACCATACACAGATGGTGCTCATTGTATTTTTAGTGTATTATAGTTTACACGATTTTTTTAAATTCTGACATGTCTTTTTCATATTCACCTTCCAGATCCAATATTTTCCTTTTCACAGCTGGGTATTCACACACGTAACCTATTAGCTAATCCAGGGTGTACACTAGTCGTTCAGGTTAGTATATATTGATGCATCCACTAATACACTTTAGGCTCACATTTTGTGCATATAACTATCCTTAGTGACGTCCCTCTTTGTAGATCCCTGGATGGAGTGGTTTGTCAAATGCCAGGGCTACAATCTTTGGTGATGTTTTCCCGCTTTTGGAAGATGAGCAGGTGCTTCATTGTTATATACGAACCTTGTTTTAAAGTTGCTTAGGATCGTTGTTACATGGTAAGTAAATTGCTTCAGGATATGAATAATTGTTTGAACTTTGTAAATATTCAGGAATGGGCACATAAGCAGTACATAGCAAAACACCAGCAGGCACCATCACAGAAGTGGGGAAACTTCTACTACTTCAGGATGCAGAATATAAGGTTTGTTTTCTTTATGTAAAACTAAAAGCTTAATACAGTGATATGCTTTTAGTTTGATATATTAGAAATGATGTTCATATATTTGTTTGACGCACAGAGACATATACTTTATTGGGGGTTTTGGCACTGTTGCTTGGGTTAATGTCAAGGAATACGAGGCTCTTCAACCTGATGAGATTGCTGTTAATGGCGGTGAGCATAACCTCAAGGTTAGTGTTTGAATTGGCAATTGTTGTTGGTTTTGCTTTTGAGATATTGGTCTTATATCCTAAAAAATATTGTTGCAGGAGCTGAATATTATGTTTTCCAAGCCTCTTAAAGAGCTGTTTTCATTGGAGAGTGAGGTGGATGATGTATCTCTGATATCAATAGATAGCAAGGGGACTGATATTCGTGTTCGTCAAGGTGCACAGGTATGAACTTGTTAATGGGATTGTTTGGCATTGGGTTTTGAAAGTTAACCTGATTATTGCATTTTCACTTTTGAGTCACATAAGTAATTTCTAAAGTTCGAGTAGGGTCAAATAATAAGTTCTGCATAGAAGTAGTTTCAACAAATCTGTTCTGAGTAGCTGATTATTTACTATTTAGGGGTCTAACTTATCAGAACTTGCTAAACACTCGAACAACAAAAACACATCCGAAAACTATCTCCAACACCACACACACACATTCATACAAGTCTATTATGAGATGTTAGATGACCTGAACCTCCATTTTCTGCAGTTTAACATACAAAGGTTGGTATTTGAAGACTGGAACGGGATTAAAACACTGGAAGAAGCCAAAGAAGCACTGTGGAAATTGGTAAATAAGGGAGGCGTATACACTGTCCACAAGTAAAAAAAACATTACTTGAGAGAAGGCTTGTGTATCTCTAGAATATAACAGTAGCATAAACCCTGTTTTTGTTTTTGTTGGGTTTTGGATTAGTTGTCTATGGGATTAATAAGGTGGATGGAGCAGTTCTGGATTAAAAATCACTTCTTAGTTCGGTTAAATCTGCAACCATGGATTTAAAGAACTGTATAATTTTGATCGATGCGAGATGTTGACAAAGTCACAAAAATGTAAAATGTGAAATTGGTCTGTAAGCTTTGATCAGGAGCTTTGTAAACCTTGTGTTTATGAAATCAAATTAAAAGTCTAACTTATGTTGATCTCTTTTAG
The DNA here is from genome assembly GCA_030686995.1 of Artemisia argyi. Lineage (NCBI taxonomy): Eukaryota > Viridiplantae > Streptophyta > Magnoliopsida > Asterales > Asteraceae > Artemisia > Artemisia argyi. The sequence continues at coordinate 157,574,558 of CM060705.1, forward strand.
TTTCCACTGGGTTGAATAATGCTTAAGCTTTCTAGTGATATTTTCCATGGACATTAACACATCTCTTAACGGCCACCCTCATTCACATATAGTGCCACACCAACAGATATACTTCTCTTAAGTCTTCTTGAATAGCAGATTTGTCGTCACTCTCTTTTGTTTGCCAATGGCAAATTATCTTGGGTCAAGTCTGAAAGACTGATATTTGTCTTGGTTGTGATAATGTGATGGGCTATATTCAGAAGTGAAGAAATTTTCCCGGTGTAACGCGAAGGGGGAGATGTTTTGCAAAAATCTTGTGGATTAGCGATGTCTTTAATTTTAATTTCTCGCGTGACCTATTCACGAAAAAGAGAGTTCTAAGTTGAAAAAAGAGCACCCTCTTCTGCTCGACTTTGGCAAGTCAACTGGATCCTTCATGTATGACACTCGTGATGGTTTTATTAATCAACTCGAGTTGAAGCTTATGGTTTAGTAGGTTCATATAAAAAATAAAATAAAAATTAAGCTGAAATAGAGTATTTTTGTTCTCTTAAAGAGCTATTGAAATTCGGAAAAGAAACAGTTTAGTTGTAATTTTTGGAAACCTTGAGCTAAAGTCTGAACTTCGAACCAACGCTCTTTTATGGCTACATTTTGTCATTTACATTAACTTTGAACTAAGATTGGTTGAGCCCTTTGATAAAAAGGACTCTCCAAAAATTGGCGTATGCCATTTCATACAACGAGCACACGGTATTCTTTAGTAAAAGGCGAAAGAATAGTTCGCTTTGTGCTCATTGCATGGCTGCGTGCCTTTAACCTATCAGACTCCTTGGCTTAAATAATCACTTGCACTCCCTTTGTTTTCTTCAACCAGCCGATGTGGGACAAACCCATTTTGGGTTGTCCAAAAGTTCCCTTTCATCAGTTACTGTGCATTCAAAATTTATTTAGTGGAGTGGTATTCTGATGAGTAACATATAAAGTTATAAACCAACGCAACCCAAAGGTTTTCATCTTTAAAATTTCAGATGTGTTCCCATGATAGTAACTAGTCACAAACGCTAACCTGTAACCAAAAGAAAAGATATACAAGTTTGTGGTATTCTTATTGGCATCTCTAAGAAGTTCGATATTTTGGATTGATTGGTGCCACTGAGTCATGACCTAGTCGAAGCCATCCAGAGTGTTTAACAAAAGGTATGTTTACAGCCATTTCTTGACACTGTAGTTAAGTTCATGACGATATTGATATATATGCATGCCTTTGATATATCATTGATCTCTGTCTCATCATGATGAGTAGCTGCTCAGCCTGAAACCACCACATGATAATCGTTTAAAATGGTTCGAAAAAGCACTCCCGGAGTAGATGGAGGTATTTGTTTATCACTTTTCTCACTTTCATTTCATTTATAAAACAGTTCAAGTTTAAATAGTATCCAGATTCTTGTTAACGTTTTATAGTGCCTCAAGTCTCAAACTATTGAACGGGATATCCCTCAATGAAAATATTATATAATCTATGATTTCTCACAAATATTGTGTACTATAATGTAATGTATTTTAGAAGATACACCGAAGAACACAAAATAGTAAGAGTGTTTCTGTATTACTTATATAGTTATATGATTGTTGTTAAAACATAAGAGCTTGGCTATTTTCGACATGAGTACATTATATATATATATATATATATATATATATATATATATATATATATATATATATATATATATATATATATATATATATATATATATATATAGGTTTGGGTTATAATAGAAAGCCCCTTATAATAAAAAGCCTAGGAAGGAACCAGAGCTTGACACCTGTCCAACCAACCCCCGTGCTCTAAATTTCCCCTCAAAGGGTAGTTTCGTCAGTTTACCCTCTAACCTCCCTTAAATACCCTCTATCTCTCCTACGTCCTCCATCTCTGATTATTTTCCCCTTGACATACACATCTATAATTCCCACAACTTCTCTAACTCTATCTCATCTAATAATAATCACCAACGATCTTCAAATTTTAACCCCAAACTTTAATTTCACCAATTATTATTCAAATTTTTTGCTTGAGTTTGAACATAAAACAAAGATTTCTATATATTAGTCATTCGAAAGGAAAGTAAATTTCTCTTAATTATTTTTTACTGTTTCCATGATGAATTTGGTGATAATGATCTTGACTGCATATATATGAAGTTTATTTATCCGATTTAAAATATATTTTTGGTTTTTTGTTGTTTTTGTTGATCTAAACATGTTATATTTGGAGTTTAGTTCAAGTTATATCATGCTTCCTTATGGATTTGAGAAAAAATATAGGTAAAAATGTGTTTAGAAAAGCTGCACACAAGGTGTTTGTTAAATTGTCTCTGTGAGATTTTTATCACTGTGATGCACTAATGTTACACTGTGATGCATCACTTATTAATGGTTTCATTGTCTTGATCATTTTTCAGTAGGAAATGCTTGTATGTGTAGTTGTATGTGTGATGCAGTTTTTCTGAAATGCAGATGCAGTAAAATATCCATCTAAAAGGTTGTATGTGTAGTTGTATGTGTAGTTGTTTGTGGCAAATATCCATCTAACAGCTTATTATTTTATTTTAGTTGGATAAAATGTCTTATAAGATTTTATTGGATAAATACTTAAAAGGTTGTAAACATATTTCTTTTATGTTTTCTTGCCTTTAATTGGAAAAAAAATGGTATATCATACTTACAAATCCTAATGCATTATAAATAAAGATGAGAAATGCATCATAATAATGAAAAAGCAATAGTTTTAACTATGGTACCTGTGGGAAATCCTCGATATGTTTATTTTCACTGTGATGCACTAATTTTATATGTGTGATGCATCGTTTGTATTACAGTTAATTTTTTCAATGTGATGCAATAGTTTGTAACCTGTGATGCACTACCCTTATAACAATCCACATTTTTTGTGTAAAAGATCATGATTGATTTTATACCTGTATTGATGATGGAGCTAGACTTTGTTTCATTATGTGGGAAATAAACCTATAAAAAGATTATATCTTTTTTCATTGGATTAGGTTGTTATTTTGTTTACTTCCATTGCGATGCACTGACTCAATAACTGTGATGCATCATTTCCATTAAATTAACTTTTTAGCTTGTGATGCACTGAACTTATAGTTGTTCAAACTATATCATTTAAGATACTGAATTTCAGAAGTGAAGTAAATATGTGAACCCATATGATGTTTTTGAGGTATGTGATAAGTTTTGTTTTATATGCCATTTTAGATGCGTTTAGTTGCATAATGTAGCTGCTACTTTATTTTAGTAGCATTAAACATTGTGATTCACTTGTTTCTAAAATTGTGATGCACTATATGTTAAAATAGTATACAGTGATATTTTACCTATTTTATTACATTTAATGTAGGTTTTTTTTTCCCGCTCCGATATGAGTGTTGAATGTACCGGTGGGATATTGTATCATCATAGTCTTTACGTATCATGGTCAGAAAATGGAGATGAGTTTTCGAAGAAGTATGTTCTTATGTGAAGCTCAAAGATCATGCTCGCGAGAAGCATCAAATTATGGAAGATACTTTGCAAATAAATGATTATTGTCATGATGAGTACTTTGTAGATATTGGAAGTTTATTTCAAATTATGAAAATTAAAGAAGGCCATAATTTCAGGACATGTTTATTAAAATTGCCACCATCGAAGAGAAGCAAGCAACCAATAGAGCCGACACGAGTGACAAGAGTTGGGCTTAAAGGATTTCGTAAAGCTTAGATGCATTATTTTAGTATTTTTTTTTCATAATTCGCAATAGTTATTGCCAAACATCAAGATAATAGTATCTCTGTGTTTTTGAAATATACTCATTATATTTCTGTTTTATGGTTAATAGTTACTGCATTATATTATTTGTTTAGTGTATTATGATGCAGTAAAATATATATTTTGATGTAGTAACATATACATTGTGATGCAGTAAAATATTCATTATGATGCAGTAAAATATACAATGATGCAGTAAAACATTATTTTTGTTTCAGCAATATGCTAACATTGAGTAGCAACAATATGTATAACATTGGGATGTAGTAACTTAAAATTTGTGATGTAGTAAATTAACATAGTTATGCAGTAAAATTATATTGTGATTGACAAGTATCATAACATTGTGATCTAGTAATATCATAACATTATGATGCAGTAAAAAAATATTGTGAGGCACCATAATTTTATTTTGATTTACAAGTATGATAACATTGAGTAGCAAGAGTATGTATAATATAGAGATGTAGTAAATTAACATTGTGATGCAGTAAATTAACATAATGATGCAGTAAAATTATATTGTGATATAGCAGTACGATAACAATGTGATGAACTAATATGATAACATTTTGATGCATGATGCAGTAACAATATTGTAATGCAATAGAATTTTAAAAATATTTATAACATTGTGATGCAGTAGATTTATACATTTTGATGCAGTAAATTTACATCATTGTGATGCACTTGATATACACATTATGATGCACCAGTTGTATACACTATGATGCACCAGTTGTATACATTGTGATGCATTAGTATATTTAGTGGATCACAGTTAAAATATAGTGCATCACAGTTAAAAATTTAGTACATCACAATTTATAATTCATTAATCCATAATAATCAACAGTACATAGTATTAAACATACACTGATCATTAAGAAATATAGTACTTAGTATTAAACAAACACTAATCAAAAGTATTACAAAACATTTTAAACATCCAAAAGAACCGAAACTAAATCTGTTTAGTTAACCCCCCACAGTAATCATTCAGTGGTCTTGAATATGCTTCCGGTAAACTTTTTCAACAAATCTTGATCCACTCTGACATCATTATCTGTGACAATTTTGGAACTCTTTGGTTGCTTCTTCACGTATGCTTCTGCTTCATTCATTAACTGTGATGCAGTAAAAAAAATTAACTATGATGCAGTAGAAAACTAATTGTGATGCAGTAATCAATAAACAGTGATGCATTAACAAATATTCTATGATGTGGTAGAATATAAATTGTGATGCAATAGATTGAAAAAATCAAACTATATTAGCTAAAAATAGAATTTTGATGCAGTAGGAAATAAACAGTGATGCAGTAACAAAATAAACTATGATGCATTAGGAATTAAATGTGATGCAATATGAAATAACTTTGATGCGGTAAGAAAATAAATTTTGATGCAGTTGGAATTAAATAACCACTGCTTTACTCTAACTAGATTATCCACACAAATACAGACACACGAAATTTTCAACAAGTAAAATACCATACGCGTGACCTAATCGAACCTTATAAAACACAAATAAATACGTACCGCATCACTATTTTCCACCAATTGCATCATTCACACAGATACACACGTAAGCATTTTTCAAAACCATATCAGAACCATCTTTTTATGTACTTGACGTACCTATGTATCCATATTCATCATCAAAAAAAATGTTTGACGCAAGTTCCAATTTTTCGATTTTTTCAATAAACACCCCATGCCTTAAATGGTGGCACAGTTCCCTCAGCTTGAGTAGTTTTATAGATCGTTGGATTGACGTATATAAGCTTCAATGAATAAGCTAACATAAAAAATTAATTAATAAGAACTATCATATCTAATGCATCACAATGTCTTTTCAACTGCATCACAGTGTCATAATTAGTGCATCACAGTTTAAATTCAAGTGTGTCGCACAAACAACCAAACATACAAATACATTTTTTGCACATAACGCAACCTATGTTAAGCCTAATACATGCTTACACGCGTCGACTAAATTAAATACCTATTACATCACAGTTCAAAATCAAGTGTATCGCAAAAACAACCAAAAATACAAACACATTTACACACATAACGCTACCTACGCTTACCTCATTCAAGCTTATACGCGACAACTGAACACCTACTGCATCATAGTTCAAAATCAAGTGCATCACACAACAAGAAAGCATACAAACACATTTTTCACACATAACACAACCTACCTTTAACCTAATACATCCTTATACGTGATGACCAAATATCTACTGCATGACAATTCAAAGTCAAGTGCATCGAATGAAAACCAAACATACAAACACATTTTACACACATAACACCACTTACCTCTAAACTAATTCATCCTTGTACGTGGAAACTGAAAACCTACTGCATCACAGTCAAAATGAAGTGCATCATACAAACAACGAAGCATACATACACATTTGACACACATGACACAACCTACCTTTAGCGTAATTCATCCTTATACAAAAACCTACTGCATCACAATTCATATTCAAGTGCATCACACAAACAACCAAATATACAAACACATTTTACACACATAACGCACCGTACACTTAACCTAATAGATCCTTATACTCGACAATTGAACACCTACTACATCACAGTTCAAAATCAAGTGCATCACACAAACAACCAAACATACAAGCACAAATAACCTACTGCATCACAGTTAAAATAAAAACCTACTGCATCTTAATATGAAATATAACTGCATCGGCATTCAAAACAACTGCATCACAATGTAAATTTACTGCATCATAGTTATAAAGTATAGTTAAGACATTTTATCAAACACCTTGTATGCAACTTTCTTAAACACGTTTTGACACATAAACACACTTAGTAACCTAATATAGCCTCATGTGCAATTAACATGAACCTACTGCATCACTTAAATACAACAACTACATTATGTAATCAAACACACAAAGACATTTTTCGGCACTTAAAACACACTTCTACTAACCTAATTTAACCTCATATGCAACTAACATCTACCTACTGCATCACTTGTTTACATCAATTGCATTAAGCATTCAAACATGGAGACACACTTTTTGGCACATAAAAAACACTTCGCCTAACATAATAAATGAACCTACTGCATCACTAAGAAATCGATTCATGAAACAATCGTTGATGCAATAACTTATTCGAACCCTAAGAAATCGATTCATGAAACAATGGATGCAATAACTGATTCGAACCCTAAGAAATCGATGCATGAAACAATCGATGCAATAACTGATTCGAACCCTAAGAAATCGATTCATGAAACAATGGATGCAATAACTGAATCGAACCCTACGAAATCGATTCATGAAACAATCGATGCAATAACTGATTCAAACCCTAAGAAATCAATTCATGAAACAATCGTTGATGCAATAACTGATTCGAACCCTAAGAAATCGATTCATGAAACAATCGATGCAATAAATGATTCGAACCCTAAGAAATCGATTCATGAAACAATGGATGCAATAACTGAATCGAACCCTACGAAATCGATTCATGAAACAATCGATGCAATAACTGATTCAAACCCTAAGAAATCAATTCATGAAACAATCGTTGATGCAGTAGCTTGTGTTTTTTTATTGATTATTGAATGGTTATTAGAGAATTTTGGAGAGAGAATTTTGTTGGAAATGTGATGAATGGGAGAGATAATGTTTTTACGATATGGTATTGAAAGTTACAGGGCATGAAAGTGTAAAATACACTATTATGAAATTTCCCCTGATGTTTTCAGTATTTACAAATTTGACACCGCCCCTTTTCATCTTGATGGTTTTGATCCAATGGTTGGGAGGGCTTCCCATACTTTTTATTATAAGAGACTTTTTATAATAACCCCACCATATATATATATATATATATATATATATATATATATATATATATATATATATATATATATATATATATATATATATATATATATATATCGGCAAAAACTAAGATAATAGATTGATGTTAGAGATTAAGAAAAAAAAACCAACTACCAAATTAAACCTCTTCCATACCCGATTTACGAGAATAAACTTTTTTTCAGCCTTTTACCAAAATGAACCAAGCGCGCTTCGAAAGAATGCGCCAGTCATTGGTATGCCGCACATGGTTTTTTGCATACTTCAATTTTGTATTCACTTTTGCAAGCACTTTTTGGATAAGCAGACACAAATTAAATGATGTCATTTTTCTTTGTCAATTAAACACATAAGTAAAATACTCATATACTTTTTTTTTTTTTTTTTCATTTTCATTTGCAGCTTCTAATTCAATTCTACCTTACATCCCATCCGCTGTGTAAAATGATGATACATGAGGTATTCAAAATTGTGAATATTTAAAAAAAGATGATGTATGTACTTTTTACAATGTCTTTATTGATGAATATTGACTGGAAACTTAAAAAAAAAAAAAAAAAAAAAAAAAAAAAAAAAAAAAAAAAAGACACCCTTGGTCAATAAAATATCCTAAGGTTTGGGCTCACTCATTAAGTGAAAAAGAAACACCTCATATATAAGATTTATACCAAAAACATATATAACTATATAGTAGAGTACCAAGCTATAGAATAAATCAATAAAATAGGTCACCATAGTGTTTTTTAACAAAAATACTTCGACCATAAGTGGCACTTATTAAGTCCACAATAAGAGGAAACTGCAAGGTCACGAAAGATGTAATCGGTAGGCCTGTCAATAAACCTATTGGAATAAGCATCCACAACTTCCTTTGTCCAAACACAAGGAACAATGTTGCACCAAAAGCAATGATCATGGTTGTCGTTGAGATGAACAACATGGTGAGACCAATTATCAACTTTCTAGGCAACTTGAATAGAAAGTCTTGTTCAGCAAATCGTGTGGTGAGGATCGATAAAAATATTAACAAGGATGTAACAGCTGTGAATAATGATATGGCATCTGCTACTGCAAATGTTATGAAGGCAGCATTGTTAGTAAAAATTGGTATCCCTGAATCTTGATTGTTTCCACCAGGCACTGTAATAGCAGCTGCAAATACAACTGTTGTTATTAATGCAGCAGTTATGGTGTATGATTCAGCAGTCGTCTTCATCCATTTCTCACCATCGCTAACCAAATCCTTGTGCTCTCTTGTGAAAACCATGTCAGGTGTTTCATCAGCATAGTTCTTTTGTGTACGGTTTAGTGGACATACAAATTCTTCTATTTCCTACAAAATTACATGTTAACCATGGTAGGTAAATAATACTTGGTCTTACAATATTTTTAAGAGATTCTTACCTTAAACCATTGTAGTTCACGTTGAAGTTGCAAAGCTGCCCCAGAGATATGATTCAATTTGTTGGCAGGTGCTAATCTTGCAGCCAAATGCAATAGGTTATTTCCAAATGAGTCTTTTATTGTTTTATAAATATTCCTGTGTTCGCTCATTTTATATACCAGGCTGTAAACATTTTCTGAGCGATTTATCACAGCATATTGAATGAAGTTGTGACCATCTTCATTGGTACACCAAATTGCGTCCGTGAATTGAGATACCACTGATTGAACAACATCAGATGCATTTTCTCTTGTGGCTTCAAATATCGTATTGTTGTAATAGTGATGGAGAGTGTTGGGGTCAGTATGATAATTACTAATTTTCCTACATATCTTATAGAGTAACATATCAGCGTCAACACGATTCATGTATCTCTTTCTCATAAATGACATTGCTGCAACACAGACCCAAATGAGCATATCAAGAAAAGATTTATAAATTCTTATCTCCTATTTCTGATCATACATGGATTGTAAAACTGTATTCGGTCTTACCAGCTTTCAGAAAGAGAAGAACTGACACCCCACGAATGAAATTGATACCTGGTTCAAGATAAGACTATTTTAGAATTGTGGGTTATGGAACGTGCACCCAATAAGTTAAAGTTACAAATAACATAATGTTATGATTAACTGAATTTTCACCAAGTATAGTTAAAAGATAAAAAGATAAAAAAAGATAAAAAGATACAAAAGCAATGGTTTTACCATATTGGTTATGTTAATGTTAGTTTTTATCGACAAAAGATATTAAGAAGATGCAATACATATATAGTACATTCACCGACTTTGTGTTTTATGTTAGGACTAATGATCAAATGAAAAGAATCGTTATTGAAGAATGAGAAGTAATTATAATAACATCTTAAAGATGCATCAATTTCAATTAGATTCACCCCTAATCTTTTAAATACATAATAATATAGTTTTTAGCAAAAAATTAGATGCATTTCATCAAATTAGACGAATCCTATTTATTTTTCGTCCTCTGCGGGTCAAATTTATTGCTAGTACTACTTTGCATAGTTTCACTTCAAAATCACATTCGAAAATAATTGTAATGCATCTAAATGAATAGAGATACATCTAATTCAAGTCGATGCATCACAAATATGAGGTTATAGCTATTTCTCATTTTTCTTATTTTATGTTTCTTCTCACTGCATCCTTACCCTTTATGCTAGCCGAAAAGGTAAAAGGATCTGTTAAAAAAAATGGGTTGTGATTAAGCTTACTATAAATGAAAATCGAACATTTAATTAACTTCAAGCATTCTATGTATAATAACACTTTTCATAATTATAATCATTAAATATGTATAAATATGGAAACAATGAGTTAATTAAATGCAATTTTGACACAAATCATGATGCTTAACCACCACCCTATTGGTTGTAGTTAGCGAAAAAAAAAAAAAAAAAAAAAAAAAAGGTAAAATAATCTCTTAAGAAAACAAGGTAAAAGAAAAGAGAAAATAAGTGATGTATTAAATGAATATCCCACATCGACGGCCTGAAAAAATAAATTCATTGATAAAAGCCCACGGTTTGGTTTTGAGAACTATAATTTTTTATGATACTTTTGTAAATTTCACAATTACTTATCAAAATGTCCAATAGTAAAAATAAAATATGCATAATCAAAGAAGAGTTTAACCAATAAATTTTCATACCGATTAACTTAAAAAACAATTTAATTGATGTAACTTGAACACTTATTTTGAAGCATCGCTTCCCAAAATGGCAGTATATTTTAACTTTATATACATTCTCGTTACCTACCAAAAACGAAAAAGCTCCATAGTTTTGCAGCACATGTATGACGTGACCAAGCACCGCTGTCAACAAATTCGAACAAAGCATCGGCCATCTTTTCTTCTTCATATTCTAAATAGTCTACAACATTGAACATAGATGGAGAGTCGGTGTACATGAAGTTGGTTTGGGATATTTAATCATCATAAAATGGAATAGGCAAAGAAACGAACCTTCTAAACCGTCCCAAAAGTTGTATCTACGTGGGTAGTTTTGTGACATAGCCATCAGAACCGCTTCACTATGTATGGTTTCGTAACGCTCCAACAACTCATTTGCAAACTCTACATATTTTCGAAATTGAGTTAGTCATGTCACCAACTGCTGGAATTAGAATTAGCCAATATATGTAGACCGACTTACTCCAATTCTTAGACGATATAGCATGAACGAGAAGTTCATCACCACTTTCTCCGGTAAACACAGTCTCGTTCTCTTCTTTGGTGATGTGTTCTAACAGACACTCAGACGTCTCAATATGCATATTAGAAAGAGATATGGCAAGTGGTGTATGACCCGCCTTGTCTGTGGCAAATAACAAATTCCGGTTTCTTCTCAACAATATTTTAGCAGCTTCAGTATTGCCAACAATAGCAGCAACATGAAGTGGAGTGCTTCCATCTAAATTTTGCACATCCAGTAGTGTGTTCTCTTCAGGCGTCAATTCTAACAATTCCTCTAAGAATTCAAGATTCTTGGAAGAAGAACCTACTGCTACATGTAGAGCCGTGTTGCCATTATTAGTGATTTTGTCCACAGGTGTGAAATTTTCCCATGTGTACCATATTCCACGTAGACATCCCTTATACAACTCTTGTTTATCTTGTGCTTCATCTTGCGGTATAGAAATTTCTGCTATCAAAATTTTAGTGAAGGTAAATAGTTTTTTTCTATAACAAACCAACCATTAAAATATGAGACAATCCTGAATCCTAGATGATTAATCAAGTTGTCATGCTTACGAAACACCTTACTCTGCACCTTTAATACTCTATTTTTTACATATTAGGATTTAAACCCCCAACCTTTTGGTTGACGGGTTAATTTCAGACTGATAGGCTAAATATCCGTTTGTAATCAAGTCATGCAACAAAAGACCATCAAAACTACTTAAATTTTAATTGGCTTATTATATTCAAATTCAAATAGATCCTAGATTAGCAAAGAAAAGATGATACCTGCCGCTTGCTGATCAGGAACCGAAGGACCATAATAACATTGTACTTCATCCCATACAGCTTTTGCGGTGCAGTCTGAGTTTAGATGATTGACGACATTGATTGCTACCTCTTCAGAGAGCGATCCAAGAATCCAACCTTTAACGAGTGAATCTGATCTTTGCCATGCCTTCATATCTTCATCTTTAGCCTTCCCTTTTCCATTAGAAGGACATGGAAACGTGCCATCGATGAAACCATGCATATCGTGACTCGATAAGAGACATAACATCTGTGTATTCCACAAACTGTACTTGGCCCTACCACTCAGCTTCACCGTAACAATATTTGTGGCAAAGTTATGTGAAGGGTAGGGGTATTCTTTTTGAGCCTCCAGTATTGAAGGGTAAGGGGATTTCTTTTCAATCTCCAGTATGGCGCTTGGATTAGAAGAAGTTGAGGCTACAGACATCTTGATATTACTTTATGTTTGTAGGTTTTTTTTCTTTGTGTCAATCATCTATCCTCTTGCTTATATAAGCTAAAAGATGAATTGTGCTACGAAAGCTACATTAGGATCGCTTGCATCATGAAGCTTTGATTGAGTGTTTGCTAGTACTTAAATATTCTCTTCTTCTCAAATTTATTCTTCATATTTTCTTTTCATAATGTCTCAAAATAATTGTCCACTTTTTTTATTAAGTAAAAACTAGATAATATAATGAAAGAACATTTCATTTTAGTGGTTGAAAATTATATTGTCTCAACTTTTATTAAGCTTTGTGATTTCTCTCTCGTAACAATAATTTTGAGACGGAGGAAGTAATACAAAGTGTGCTCTCATGCTCTCCTCCGTACTACTTAATGGATGTGTTATTGGTATCCTAAAATAATTGTATTATTTTATTTTATTTTATTATTTTTTAAATCTATAGTTTTGTTTTTATTATAAAGGTGTAAAACAAAATGAACGAACTTAAAAATATAAAGTTTGACAAGTCAAAAGTACTAAAACATAAAATCTGTGAAGCAGAAAATAATAAATATTATTTTGTTCTGTTAATAAAGTGGATAAAATCGTGAAAAAATGTTAAAAAGCATTCAATATGAAATTTGACAAGTCAAAAATTTTAAAAGACAAAAAAAAAAGGAAAAAAAAAAAGTTTCCTAATTTTTACAAGTAATACCCTATTCGTGTTTTGGTTTTATTTTCTTTTATTTTTATAACTTTGTTTATATCATAAAATTGTGAAACAGAAAATGCGGAATAAAAAATATAAAGTTAAACAAGTCAAAAATATTAAACTGTCAAAAAGTACAGAACATAAACTGATAAAAAAAAACTATGTTATACAAAAACAGATGGTTAAATGAGATAAAAGCTGGTATTTTTTGTGAACCAAGAAAGATACACAACGCAAAAGTATCTTATAAAATGATAAATGAGCTTAACTAAAAGAATCTAAAAGGTGATCTAATGCATAATAAAAAGTGATTTAATGCATATTGTACAAGTTATTTATGCATTAAATCACCTTTTAGTTCTTTTTAGTTGGTTAGGTACTACCAATAAAGTGATCGAAAAAAAATAAAAAATAAATAAATAAAAATAAAAGCAATAAGGTACCAATAACATTATTCATACTTAGTACTAGTGTCGGGCGTGTACATGTGGAATAGTTTATATGCTATATTGTAGGGCATAAACATGTGATGCACATTGGTGCTCGGAAACCAGGCAATATTTATTTATTTATTTTCTTAGTTGCTTGAGTTAATGAGGTGGGTTGATGTTTGTTGCTTGAGTTAATGAGGTAGGACCTGGTTGGTAGATGTATAACTCTTATAACCCGTCTTATCTGAGTATCTACTTTACTAGCAGGGTACTCGCACGTTGCGATGACGGATACCCTAAAACTAAAACTCCTGACGTGCAATGTTTACAATTATACATATTTCGTGACAATAACTTTACAGATGATGATAGTTTTAATTTGGAATAACTTTAAACAATAACAAGCTATTTCATATAAAAATAGAAAGGTATGAGAGTGATGCGGTTACAAATCTACAATATAAAATGTGATAGTGCGAAATCTTATAAAGGTGTGTGGTCAATGTTGTTCACTTTGCCTTATAAAAGTCTACACAAACTAATCATTAAATATACTAAGTATTTACACTATATTTTATATGTTATAGCAAAAGAAAATCAGAAACATAAAAAGTTGTTATTCATAGGTAAGGTGAAAGAGGAAAAAAGTTGTTATTCTTTTTTATTTATTTATTTTTTTACGACAAACACTCTTGTTAACAATTGGCAGAAATTGTAATTTGTGCATTTTATTTAAATGTAGTGTAGTTAATAAGAAACATTTTGAAGTCAAATTGTTGGCTATTATAATTATAATTATAATCAGTGGCGTAGCTTTTAAGGGGGGGGCGCCCGACCCCCCGAAATTTTTTTTGCGATGTATGGGGTATATAGTTTTCGTGTAGAAAAATTTCGGTATATTCGGTTTCGACCCCCCGAAAATTTTGGTATACCTGAAATATAGCCTTAGGAAAAAAAAAATTTAGATCCCGACCCCCCACTTAAAAATTTCAAGCTTCGCCACTGATTATAATAGAATAATAGATAGATGGCTGTTTACTTTTAAACAATATTGACAAAATAATTTCGTAAAAAATCTATATTTTAGCTGATGGACTGTGATGGGCTGAAAGCCCAGAATGTGAACAAAGGTCAAGGTAGTTCTACAACATTTAGGGTTAGGGTAGTTTTTACTTTCACAAGTTTTTTTTTTCCTAAGTTCATTCTAACACCAACTCAGCCATCACAAGAAGAAAAATTTGTCCTTTGTGTTCTTGATCCAACCGAACATCAAACATTAAGACCCTTTTATTCTTTATACAAATCGAACATAGACAAACTAAGATCTTTCGTTCATTTTCTCCTTGTTCCATCCGAACCACATCACACTTCTTCTTTATTGTTCACGAATATGTTGTAATGAGCTCGACTTCAAGATCTTGTATAACAAGGTCTCGGGTAGGTTGTGTTTGATTTTTTTTTAACCAAAAGAAAAGAGGAATGAAACACGAGTTGTTTTGTTCTTTCTTTAATATTTTCGGATTTAAAAAAAAAAAAAAAAAAAAAAAAAAAAAAAAAAAGTGCTTCTAAAGGATCTATGATGTGAATACTCTTATACTTATGTTCTAATGACAATTTGTGGGTATAAAAAGAGAAGGCTGAGATCTATGTTTGTTTCGAGTTATAATAGATCGGGATGAGAGTTGAAGAGTGATTGTGAGGGTCTTGGTTGTGACTATGCATTCTAATGATAATCAACTTGTTTCTCAGAATTATTTTTTAGTATTTGCTTGGTTTAGTAGTTTTATTAGATTGTACATCGTGATTAAATGGTTGTATTTTTTGTTGAAGGGGTGAATTAAATATTGTATTAATTGTATGTTTTGAATATTGGTTTTTTGTTGTATTTGTGCTTCAAATAGATGTAAATTATGTTTTTTAACTTGTATTTACTTAAAAATGTATTTTAGGAAATCTTAAGGGAAGTGTCAATATGCATTATAAGTAGTATAGATGTAAATTATGTTTTTTAACTTGTATTTACTTAAAAATGTATTTTAGGAAATTTTAAAAAATTAATAGGAGGGAAGTGTCAATATGCATTATAAGTAGTATAGATAACACTACTAGCTTAAAGGCCCGTAAATTTACGAAAATATAAAAATGAGATAATAAAACAGCAACGAACGTAAACATGTTCAATTAATATATGAAAACAAAAATGAGATAATACGTTAATTATTCGATAATCAATTGAGTTTATAACAATTAAAATAATAAATGTTCATGCGTTGTCGTCTCTAAATTTGACAGTCTTGAATAGCGAATGATGTATGTGAGCGCTAATCAATTTAATAGCAAATATCCATCCCGTGAACACCTAATAGTCCATAGAAAATATTAGTAAAAGTAAGTTGTGATACATAATCTATTATAATTTAAAATATGGTAAAATAAACACGTGATATGTACCTCTTGAATCTTGTTCATAGACCTTGAAGTACTTCTTTGTAGATGGTTCGTGTAGTAGTTTTATAGATATTAATTTAGGGATGAGCATTTCGACTCGAATTCCGGAACCGAACCGGAACCGTACCGAAACGGTACCGATCCCGATATACGGTACGGTACCGGGACTACGAAATAAGGTGAAAAAAAATCGGGACCACTAATTCGGTACGGTACCGGTACCAAATCGGGAAATTCCCGAAAAAACGGGGAAAACCTGATTTTCTGGTACCGGATCCCGGTACCGATATCCGAATCACGTTCGGTACGGTATCGGTACCAATAATTTATGCTCGGGAAAAATCGGTACCACTAATTCGGTACGGGACCGGTACCGTGCTCATCCCTAGATACTATCATCATGATCACAAACGACAACCTTCAAACCTCTTTTGCATTTAACTCTTGAAACAACAATGTATAGTTATCCATGTGTGAAAACGGGACGTGGCGGGTAACTGAATGGGACTTAATTTTATAAATAGGTAGATTTCAGCTGTGTTATGTATTACACCAGTAAAATCAAAAGTTGTAACTGAATGGTAACAGGTTAAGCGTTGTCCAAAGTCTATTTGTTAGAGCATACAACCTTTTTAATGCTTAAACCGATAGATTTAGGATATTATATATTTACGCTATATTTGTAAATATAATTAATAAATTAGTTAGTCATAAAAAGCTAAGATGTAATGACTAAAGAATTGTTTGCTGAAACAAAAGCTAATACATTGGTGCATCCAAAAAGTTGACTGCTTTGTAAAAGATAACTATGATCATAGAGATATGAAAGTTGCTTACTCCTCATATATTTTTCTTAATATATAATTTCTTTTAAAATCTCCGTCTATCTGCCATTAAGCCTCCTCTCATTGCTCTAAATCCAATATGGCCTACTTCATAGAAGTAAACGGTTAAATGTGAAATGTAGTTTCCATTTTCACATATATATTGGCATCCCAACTATATTTAATAAAAGTTAATGGTACAAGAAAATAGGAAAATGAGCATAAATTTAACGTACTTGCATACCTGATATATTTCAAAACTACACTCTTCACATGTGTAAACAACAACCTTCATCAATGATTTTACATCCGAACATCGAGTCACAATACCATATATCTTGACGTGTTGTCGAATATTAGAAGCCCTAACCACCCTTATAGTAAATGGTTGACCCTTTGAAGGAGCTTCAACGTACACTTCACTGTTATGCCATTTAAATGACCTTTAAAAACTAACTATAAACTGCAAAGATTTGAAACACATTCACAATCTCCTTACATGATAATATAACTGGCCTCAAACAATAAACACATAAGCATAATTCATCTCAAACAAAATATGTGAAATACAATATGGATCCACTCCCATTCATTTCAATTTTGCCTACAAAATTTACTGAGTCACGTTCTGAAGATACACACATACAAAAATTGCATATGGACCCTTTCAAACATTTAGAGGGGTATTTGGATTACATTTTGGGTGAATCATCATAAAACAACATTTAGCAAACCGATAATAAAAATTCATGATGTACATTTTTCCCCAGACGATGCAAATGGTGTGAGGTTGTATCGTGACTTTCCCATGGTAACACAACTTCTGTCATCAGATATAGCCATTGGGTTTTGTCGTTGGATCTCTCAATACATATCACATAGCCTTGCCCCACATTCCCGTCAACATTGCCACCTTTTCTCCTGTTTTCTTGTCGTGCCCAAACCTATGAACCTGCATTTATCACAAGATTTTGTTCATAAAATGATAGTGTTGCAAGAAACTATATTACAACTTTGTTACTAAAATTTGTGTACTTGTGATTCCAACCTTTTACTAATGAAAAGATATAATTTTATGTTAAAAAGTTTATGCATCACGAAATTAGGAGTTTGTAGCTAAATCCCTTGTTTCCACCCGAACATGTTTTAACCCGTTAGTCCATTACTCAACCCACACATCTTGCCATACCGAGAGGTTAACATAGCAAGAAAATATTTGTTTACTCTTTGAATTTACCTGATGTGGATCCTTGAATTGAGTTTGCACGAGTAATTGCTGCTACCCTTGATACGCACGGTCTTGTAGTGATCACAATAAATTTTAACAAGAATAAAATTGTATATAGATGTCGTAATCTTGCTCCATAAAACTAATATTCTACTTCTTTAGGAAATTACCTATTTACTCGAAATCATCAGCACAAAAATGATTTTGGTCCCAAAAATCCTAATTTAGATATATCACATAAAGACTAACACCCCTCTCAAACTATTTATCATGTCAACCATTGCAGCTGTCAAATGCAGAATTAGTTTAAAAATGAAGAAAAAGAATTGTTACTACACATAATGCTTTCTAAGCTTTCATCTGACACTCCATAGTCAATAACTCCACTATCCATACCAACAACCACAACTCCATGAATTCACCTTCAACATCTTCACTAACTTACATGTTGGGTCCACTCAGTATCCAGGTACTCTTAAACAAGGATTTGAATAGAAAATACCCTAAGTGTCGTATAACCAAAAACAACAATCAAGTCAGTAAGAGAACAATCATTCAGTGAGTCATTTTTAGGAAGTGCATGACAAGTCTATGAAGGAAGACTTTTCATTCAGTGAGGCGGAACTCAGTAAATGATACCTGAGACAAAGAAGAATGTGATGGGTTCTGTGAGTGATGACAATAACTCACTGAACCCCAAGTCTCCTCAACAACTATTTAAGACCGAAGACTTAAAACTGAAGGAATGGCGGGACAAGTTGGGATCAGTTTGAAAGGATATGGATGAGTCCTTATCAAGCTAAGGTCAGACTTTTCCTGAAAGACTAATGCTTAGAATTGTCCTTAAGAAAGTGACATTGTCTCATTCCCAAAGTGGATAATTGTAACAGAGACAAAATACGTAAGTATTTTGTTCAAAGTAGCTTAGGTTATCTTTGTATTATACTTATGTATAAATTAGTTCATCAGTTGGAGTAAAAGGTTGAAAAGTTTGTGCACTTAATGCTTAGATGTTCACAAACACTTTTTACTCCTCCAAATACAACTATGTCCATGACGTTAGCTAAGTTGGTTAGCATAGTTGTACTTAAGCTTAGCTTAAGTTTAGAGAGGAGATTACCATACTTATCATTTCAATCCCAAGTGTTATTCCGCAAACACTTGGGGATAGATTCTTTGATTTACTTCTAATAAGAATTTAAACATTGAAAAACTTTGTTTATTTACTTTTACGTTTATACTTATTTACAAGTATTTCATTACATTAATTAACCATGGAACATGATTAGATTAACTTTGTAGTTAAGCTAATTGTGTAAAGGGAACAACAAGTGGTATCCGAGCCTCTGGTTTATAAAACTTTCAAAATGAGTGCTCAAAAGTTTTTAAAATCAAGATCCTACCATGGCAGAAAGTAATGTACCCCAACTAGTCGATAAAAAGGGAGGAAGCTATTCAACTGTTGCTCCCCGATTTTAAGTTGGAAAATCCAATAAGTGGAAAAAGTGCACGCTTTGCTACTTAATAGAAATGGAACCTTACTACATTAAGTGCATTAATGAAGGTCCATTTGTCCCTAAAACAGCTAAAGGATTATCCAAGCCTGAAGTTCAATGGACTCCTGATGAGAGAAGGGTGGTCAATCAAGACCAACGCCTTAAAAGCATCATTATATCTTGTCTCCCTGACGATATAATGGAATCAATCATTAAATGTGAAACAACTAAACAAACTTGGATTGACTTAGTTCATAGCTTTGAAGGTCCCTCAGATACCAAAGAAAACAGGATTATGGACCTGAAACTTGAGTATAATACTTTCAGAGCTACAGACTCTGAAAGTCTCTCTTAGACCTATACCCATTACAAAACCTTACTGAATGAGTTGACCAATGATGGTGTCACCCTGACCAAGCATGAGATAAATGTTGGCTTTTTCAACAGTCTCCCTGAGAAGTGGTTAAGCTTATCTCAGGGTCTCAGAAATACTAATCACATACAAAACCTTAAACTCCTTGAAATCTATGGGAAGTGTGTCTATTAAGACAACATAATCTGTAGGAGATACCCTGATTCAAAAAGGGCTCAAGAGACAAAAAAGGCCCTGACACATACATCCTTACCTCTCACCTCATAAACATTGTTCATAGCATAATCCACAAACTCAAAAACACACCCTTATTATATCAAAAGAACCGTAAAAGGCTCTTTTTTATGCTATCACATCGGTCACCCTGAACCACCACTTCAACCAATGCCAATACCACATTTCTCTCAATGTCAGTGTTGCCAAAATACATTTTAGCATCGTAAGGAAATACGCATGTTTAAGGAAGAGGCGCGCTTCTGCGCTTCATGTGGACAAGCATTCACAACTATCTCATGGAGCTTATGAAAGAACGAGTCAAAAAATAATGAAACCTTTCCTCCTAACTAATGATATAGTTGTATTAGGTTGTTTTTAATTATGTATTTGGAGGGCAGTTGTTGTAATAGCTCTTTATATTTGGTAACTTTTTAGTAGTGCAACTTGCTTTGGTTAACTTTTTATTTTCCCTATTCATTGCATATCAGATTGTCTGCACATTTGTTGATTAGTATGCATTTCATTTTCTGCATACTTATTGGTTGCTGATGCAGGGTTTGTAACCTTCACAAAGAAGTTTTACAATCTCTTAGGCAGTGTACCTAACCGTTGTAGTGTAGTATAGGTAAGTCTGGGGATTGATCATTCTATAGGGGAATAGTGTCGTTAGGTCAAGATGTATGACGAATTAGATCTAGAGGTGGGGGATGATTCTTTTTGTATTTTTATATTTTTATGAAAGCAAGTAAAATCTCGGTTTTTGGAAGAGTGGGCGTAATTAGTTGCTAGTCAACTAACCAAAAACTAATAATTATAAAATTAAATAAACTAATTAAAACATAAAGGTAAATTGGTGACTTCTTATGATAGGGAAAACATGTTTACTTAGGCTGCATGCAGAAGAGGGCAACGATCGACACAGACGATCGATCTTAGTCGATCGTGGTTTGTGTGGGAATTCGGTCGAGCAACGAAAATGAACCAAATAGGTCGAGATCACGATCGACATTTTACAAACTATTGCTTTTGAAAATTAGCCATTGGCTTGAATAAAAAAAAAATCTTTTAAATACCTTATTTCACAAACCTCGTTTCAAACCTCATTTCAAACCTCATTCAATCACACCATGAATTCTTTCGAGATCTTTTTTGCCAATTCGTCTTCGGATGACGAAAATGAAGTTAATACCGAGTTTTTGATGTTTGCGAAAATTGTTGGGAGGCTTATCAAGCGTCACAACCTAAAGAAACACGAAACCAAATTACCAGGGATCGTTTGGGTGCTCATAACCGTTTAGTGACTGCTTACTTTTGCGCTAACCCAACATACGCCGAAGAACAATTCCATGATCGTTTCCGAATGAGTCTAAGACTATTCACACGAATTGTTCGAGAGGTAACCGATCATTCACCTTATTTCCAACAAACTCCTAGTTGTGCGGGCTTACTTGGTATTTCTCCATTGATGAAAGTTACTTCTTCAATTCGTCAATTGGCATACGGAGTGAATCCTGATATGCTAGACGAGTATGTGCAAATGGGTGGGTCAACAATTCGTGAGTGTCTCTATAAATTTTGTGAGGTCATCATGGAGTTATATGGTACAGAGTATTTGCGAAAGCCGACGGTTACTGACGTTGACAGACTCTATGAGCATCAATATCGAGTTCATGGTTTTCCTGGCCTGATAGGCAGCATTGATTGTACAGATTGGCCGTGGGAGAATTGCCCACATGCTTTAAAAGCACAATTTTGTAGGGGTGATCACGGGAAAACTCCTTTCATTTTATTGGAAGCGATCGCCTCCCAAGATTTATGGATTTGGCATGCGTTCTTTGGTGTCGCCGGGATGAATAATGATGTAAATGTTTTACGTGCATCACCTATTTTCAATGATCTCAAAACGGGGAGAGCACCGGATGTAGAATTCTTTGCTAACGGCGTGCCTTATAAACGGGGATATTATCTTGCTGATGGGATATATCCGGACTACTCTGTTATTGTGAAGTCCATTAAACATCCAGGGACGCATGATGAAAAGCGTCAATTGTATAAGAGGATGCACGAAGCAGCAAGAAAAGATGTGGAACGTGCTTTTGGTGTACTAAAGAAGAAGTTCCTAATGATTAAACATCCGGCTAAGGGATTTAACAAAGAGCGTCTTGGACATATTATGTACACATGCATCATATTACATAATATGATAATTCAAGACGAAGGGTGGGCGATATCTCCCGAATTCTTTCCAGCGGAGCAGCACCGTTCTTATGACCCTTTAAGAACGCATGAGGAATCGCTGGAAATTACCAGGGAGATATGCAACAAAACAACTCATCTTAACCTCAAAGCCGATTTGGTGGAAGACATTTGGCATCATCATAATCCAAACTAGTTTGGTCGTTTTAATGTAATTTGAATAAGTGTTGTAATATTTTTTATTTATTTTAATTAATATGTAACGTTTTAATTATTAATGAAATTTGAGTTTGTGTTAAAAAAAAAAAAAAAAAAAAAAAAAAAAAAAAAAAAAAAAAAAAAAACTGAACTAGGTCGCCCTTACTGGGGCACTGAATCGTCTGCAGGTCGCTGGAGAGAGAAAGCTGACGTGGAAGGGAAAAGTAAGGGGATTGAATCCCCTTATTGTGGGTAGCCTTAGATTTAATTACTCCATAGTTATCTCCTACTAATTTGTCGAATTGTCACTTCCTTGTTTTAATTGAAGCGATGTATTCCTTAATATTGGTCGTGGCGAGGTGCCGAAGTTCCCAACTCTATGAATCTTAGTCTCCCCTAAAAACCTTAAAGTCTATTAAGTTTTCTATGATCTACAAGCCGCAATTCATGCAATAAATACAACGAGAAAAACCAATAGTGCACTCTACGGTTGCGTTTCTAAGACGTTCAAGCTAGTTACATACGTCTAAAAAGTGACAATTTCCAAATTTTCTGACGGTATTTTGGCCAGAGTGTCACACGATAAGCCAATGCGCCTTTGCAACCTCCATGTGGATGAATCATAGAATGATAGGTATAATGTAGAAAAAATAATAAAAAAAATTGAGGTTGCACGAGCGCGTCACCATTTCGAGTGACCTGATGGACAAAATAGTTGGTTTTGTGCCATGTTTGAATAATCAATGGTGTATATGGGCTCTGATGTGATTTTCACTTTAAAAAAATAGGATAAGTTGCTCGTTGTGTTTGGATGGAGGTTATCTTTAAGTGAAGTAAATAATTATTAATAAGCAAAATGAAATGAGCAGTTTGGATGGAAAAAAGTATGTGCTTACTTTAGGGTGAAATAAGCGGTTTTCAGTAATCATAGTGAATTAAGCAGTTTAGTTCCTACTTATGTTAAACTACTTATCTCATACACCAACTAAGAGATCTCCTTACTTAATGTGGACGACTGGATGTAGGTCAATCACAATGATTTACAGAACCACATAAATGGTTATGTTATCGTGATTGTTTTCTTCCTTTCATTTTGACAAACACAAGCGACGAGTTAAAATATTGCAAGCATAATGTGAATAAAAAAAATGGCATGGTTTGGGTATATGGATTGACGCTCATAGGGTTGGCAAGATGTTTGCATGCGCACGCCAAAAGTCTATCTGGAATACGTTCAGATGTTTTGGTAATATTGCTCAATCATAAACAACGAGAAACAGAATTGTTAATTAAAGAATGACTAAAATCCATATCTTTATTAACGTGGTATTATAAACAAAAGGATGATAATAATGATGAATCATAGTTTTTCCTGGAGACCTCCCTCAAGTTGTACTAGGGGTATTGGCGTGTTGCTAGACGCTAACAAATGTCATTACACTATTAATAGTTGTCCAAGTGAGAGCTGTTAGTTTTATGGATAAATAATTAATAAGTGTATGTCTAGATTCGAACTCGAGACCACGGGATTGCACACGTTACGAATGAAAATTAGTGGACAATAATTAATATATATAAAATGTTATATATTTAATTATTAAACACAAATAAACATTAGTAGTTATCGTAAATTGACTAACGAACAAAAGAGAAGGACTAAAGTGAAATTAGGAAGTCAAGAAAGATCCGGAAACCCCCTTGTGGGCTTGGCCGGTCATGGAGGGGATTGGGAGACCCAATCCTCATCCAACTTGTCCTCCAACTTTTCTATAGTATATATACAAAGGCTAGGGTTATTTTTTTAGGACCTTGTACATACATTAAACCCTAAATTGGTTTCCCTTCTCCTTTGTTTTGCCATAGCCGATCGTACAAACACCCTTAAGGGTCAATTGCTGTTTTTTGGTTGTCAAGGAAATTGGTTTTGTGTTATACTAGCATAAACATTAATTTGTTCTTAATTCGTGTGTACAAGAACGTGGTAATTACTCACTATAGTAATTATCTTGGATCGAATAACAAAAAGGTAAGGGGTTATTCATTGATCCATTACAAACCCTAATTTGGGTTCATCTCAATTGAAGGTTTATTAAAGTTTGATTCTTGTTCTTGCTAGAATCAAAAAGGTACGTTCTTTGTTTAAATTATGGTTAATATTTTATATGTTAAATATGATCCTAGCTTCCGCATGTTTACTTGATGCAAGATGTTTGTTTATATAATTGTTATGGTATTTAAATTCTAACAATAAGGTTTGTTTTCTTTATGTAAAAGCTTAATACAGTGATATGCTTTTAGTTTGATATATTAGAAATGATGTTCATATATTTGTTTGATGCACAGAGACATATACTTTAATGGTGGTTTTGGCACTGTTGCTTGGGTTAATGTCAAGGAGGCTCTTCAACCCGATGAGATTGCTGTTAATGGCGGTGAGCATAACCTCAAGGTTAGTGTTCGAATTGACAATTGTTATTGGTTTTGCTTTTAAGGTAATCGTTTTATATCCTACAAATTTAATGTTGCAGGAGCTGAATATCATGTTTTCGAAGCCTCTTAAAGAGCTATTTTCATTGGAGAGTGAGGTGGATGACGTTTCTCTGATATCAATAAATAACAAGGGGACTGATATTCGTGTTCGTCAAGGTGCACATGTATGAACTTGTTAATGGGATTGTGATACAGCCCAGACTACCCCTTATTTAACCAAGTGTGGCCAACAAGTCAAACCTGGGTGTATACAAGTGATCCGATGTAAGCACAGTGAGTTCCCGGGTCGTTATGTCTCAGCGAGGTGTGAAACTGTATGTTGGAAACGTTTTGGGATTAGGTGATTTGAACAGAGTTAACAGGAATATGATTTGGGTAATTACACTAAGCAAATAACAATGAAAATAAACCAAATAAGCAATATTAACAATTACTGGAAACCCGATTAACCTAAAACGTTTTTAAATCTAAAAACGCGCTTTTAAATTTAAAATATCGTAAACGCGTAAAATAAAAAGTGAAATTTATGCAGAATTAATCCTATGGATATGAAAATTACTTTTCTATAAACCTAATAATAAAAGAAAATTTTACAAAAAAGAAACTATTTTTTAGACTTTTTAATTATTTATTATTAATTAATTACTAACTAAACTAACTTAAATTCTTAAAAATAGTAAATGAAGTTGGAAAATTACAAAATTTTTTCTAAAACTTCTTAACGATCACAGGAATCTATGAAAATTATAAAAAGTTCCCACAGCTTATAAATAAGCTATAAAAAAATTTATTTACTTATTATTAATTTAATAACTAATTAACCTAAATTTAAGTATTAAAAAATGCTAAATGAACAGTGAAAATTATGAATTTTTTTCTAAAAATACTATATGATAGAAGAAAGCTAGGGAAAAAAACAAAATAGCTTATTAATAAGCAGTAAAATAAGATGATAAGCTTAAATAGACGCTATCACTTTATAAATAAAATTTGAAAACTAAAACACTAAACACCCCCTTGGGCAGATGGCGCTTGGCCCTGGTTTGTTGTTGCTTGGCTGTGTGTCCAAGAGGTCAAGGGTTCGAATCCCACTCACAATTTTTTTTCCCAAAAATGTTATGCTACTGAAAATGAGTGACTTTTATGAAAATGGCTTTTGTAAAAATCACAAATAAGCTCTGTGTGAGTTTATTTGCTTCACAGAAAGCTTTTAAGACTAAAATGCACTTTTTTATTTTTCAAAAGCTACTAATAAGCTAAAGGCTAGACAAAAAGGGCAAATCAAGCCAAATCAATAGTGGTGGCTTTTTTAAGGCTCAAAAGAAGCAATAGGATAAGCAGTTCAGGGCACAAAAAGCACATGCACAAAAAGAATACACAATGAGCTTTCTAAAAATGCCAAAAGCTCAGGCTGAGCTGTACTAGGGATTTGCTAAGGGCTTGAGAAAATGGCTCAGTGAACCACTTCCCTTAGTGCAGGGCACTTTTGCCTCAAACAGTCCAAAATAAGCTAGGAAATAAGTGCTTAGAAAAAATTCTAAAAATATTTAAAAATATGGACTAAAAAGCTCAACTACCAAATATTAAAATCCAAAAAGCTCAAAGGTTTTGAGTAAATATTGAAGAAATGAAAAATCTGAGCTTAAAAGGGTTTAGAACAAAGCTATGCAATTTGACTTTTTCAATTTATGAACTAAGTTGACTTATGTGAACTTTGATTGCTTCTAATTGACTGAAAATGATGTTATAAGCTACAATGGACCTAGATTAAGCAAGCTTAACAAGTTTCAAAGCTAAAATGATGATTATGCTAACTAATATCCTAACAGTTAATGAAAATGGGAGATTTAAAAATGATTTTGACTTTTATTCAAATGAGGACTTGATTTTATGCCTTGACTAACCTATTAGAAGCTAATGTGAGTTGTCTTGACCATTTTCATCCACTGAAATATACTAGAACACAGAGATATCAGCAGTTCCAAACACCCCTTAATATACACTGATTTTTGAGTTTTCAAAGCAACCCACCGATTTAGCCTATGATACTTATACAAACTGATCATCCATGCTATATTAGACTTATATAAACCAAAATACACTGAGATAGAGTCTAAATTAGGCTAAGGCTATATTATACTAAATGACAGTTAGATTCAAAACATAAGCAACTAAGAGTTTCAGTTAACAAGCATTATCTTAATTAACAAAGATCAACTTAAATACAATAACTAAACACAGAAACACTAGAATAATGCAGATTTAAGCTAGTCTACAGTAAATTGCAAAAATTAGAGAAAATGCTTACAAAAGCTATCCTGCTTAGAACAAGGGAACCAGGTCAGTTCTATCTATCCTAATACTTCCCATGAAGTTCTAAAACCATGGCCATCCATAATTAACCATGCTCATTGCATCTTCTTCACTTCTTTTTGATTTTTTTTTTTAATTTTTCACTATTTTTATGTATTTTTGAGTCTTTTGAACTAAACAGTTTTTTATGCTTTAGAAGCTTATAAAAGGTTATAATTAAGCTAAAGTAAGTCTAATAGAGCAGTGAAACATTGTTTTTAACAACTTTTGACCACTATAAGAAATTCAGTAAAAAAAAATGGTGAACTTGAATTCAAACTGAGAAAGCTTGAAATGTTGATTATTTAAACTTGAAATACACTGGAAATACTTAGATTATAACTTGAAATCAGAAATTAACACTGGTCTTCTTTACTCCTTCTTCTATTTATAGTGCCCAATTAGGGTTTCTGAGTCCCTCTTGCACTTTCCCTGCAATATTTCTAGCCATTGGATGCATGTGGATGATCACACCCCTTGATTCAATTTTGGAGGGAAAAGGTGAAATTGCAATTAGGGGTTTGTGTTTGCGTGTGGGGAAGAAAGAGCATTTAATGTTGTTGTCTTGGGGTGTTGGGAGGTGGGATAAGGTGGCAGAGGAGTGGGCAAGTGGTGAGGGTGAGGTGATGGAGTTGCAGGCTAGTGGGGGAGGGAGGAGATAGAGTTTTGACTTTTGTTGACCGGGGGTGTTTTATTTAAACGGGGTGTTGGGTTTGTGGTGGATTGGGCTTAGGTGGGAAATGGGCTAGGAAGTGAGGGTGTAGGTTGTGTTTCTGTTTTGGGTTGGATTTTGGGTTTTAATAAATAAAGGGTCCGGTTTGGTTTAGTAACTAGTAAAGCCCAAGAACCAAATATGTAAATTCTGATTTTTCAAGGGTTGGTTTTGCCAAGGTTCCAAACTCATTCCAAGGACTATTCTTGCTATCTTTCCATTTTCCAAAGACCTTTGAACTTTATTTTGCAAAGTAAAATTCCCAATTTTGAAAGTTGAGGGACTAAATCTGCCAATTCTTGAAAATTATCATCCAAGGACCAATATTGACAACTTTTGATTTCCCAAGGACCTTGGTTGACTTTTCTTCAAAAATAAATGCTCGTGGACCAATTCTGTCAATTTTGAAACTTGAGGGACCATTTCTGCCAAATCTTCAAACTTTGCTCCAAGGACTATTTCAGGCATTCTGTGATTCCCCAAGTTTCATTTTGACAATTTGAGCTCACAAAATGGTAATTTGCCTCCCCGGCTCTCGCTTTTGACACGTTTTTCAATCTCGTGCTCGTTTTTGTCATTTTTGGCCTGTTTTATACCTGTTTCTGAAATATCCGTACCTGCACGATCACAAACACAAAAACACAGTATCTTTTGGCATTCATGATTAGTTTTTGGTTGTTTTGGTCTTAATTTGGCAAGAAAAAGGTGTGTGAATAAGCACACACTAGATTGTTTGGCGTTGGGTTTTGAAAGTTAATCTGATTATTGCATTTTCACATTGAGTCGCATAAGTAATTTCTAAAGTTCTGCATAGATGTAGTTGCAGCAAATCTATTTGAGTAGCCAATTATTTACTATTTAGGGGTCTAACTTATCAGAACTGCCAAACACTCGAACAACAAAAACACATCCGAAAACTATCTCCAACACCACATACACATGCATACAAGTCTATTATGAGATGTTATATGACCTAAAACTCCATCTTCTGCAGTTTAACATACAAAGGTTGGTATTTGAAGACTGGAACGGAATTAAAACACTGGAAGAAGCCAAAGCAGCACTGTGGAATTTGGTAAATAAGGGAGGCGTCTACACTGTCCACAAGTAAAAAATACTACTTGAAGAAGGCTTGTGTATCACTAGAATATAACAGTAGCATAAACCCTTTTTTTTTTTTTTTTTTTTTTTTTTTTTTTTTTTTTGTTGGGTTTTGGATTAGTTGTTGATGTAGATGGTTAATAAGGTGAGATGGAGCAGTTCTGGATTAGTAATCACTTCTTAGTTTGGGTAAATCTGCAACCATGAATTTTAAAGAACTGTATAATTTTGATTGCTGCCAGATGTTAACAAAGTCACAAAGATGTAAAATGTGAAATTGGTCAATAAGGTTTGATCATGAGCTCTGTAAACCTTGTGTTTATGAAACCAAATTAAAAATCTAACTTATGTTGATCTCATTTAGTTTCCAATGGGTTGAATAATGCTTAAGCTTTCTAGTGATATTTTCCATGGACATTAACGCATCTCTTAACGGCCACCCTCATTCACATATAGTGCCACACCAACAGATATACTTCTCTTAAGTCTTGAATAGCAGATTTGTCGTCACTCTCTTTTGTTTGCCAATGGCAAATTATCTTGGGTCAAGTCTGAAAGACTGATATATGTCTTGGTTGTGATAATGTGATGGGCTATGTTCAGAAGTGAAGAAATTTTCCCGGTTAAACGCAAAGGGGGAGATGTTTTGCAAAAATCTTGTGGACTAGCGAAGTCTTTAATGTTAATTTATTACGTGACCTATTCACTAAAAAGAGAGATCTAAGTTGAAAAAGAGCACCCTCTTCTGCTTGAATTTGCCAAGTCAACTGGATCATTCATGTATGACATTCGTGATGGTTTTTTTTTTTTTTTTTTTTTTTTTTTTTTTCGCAAATCAACTTGAGTTGAAACTTATTTTTATAGGTACTTGAAATTGCTTATGGTTTAGTAGGTTCATCTACTCCATAAAAAATAAAATAAAAATTAAGTTTTTTTAACGAAGGAAATGTAAACAATTAAGCTGAAATAAAGTAGAGGTGGCAAACGGGTCGGGTTGGGTCGGTTCTCGTCATGGGTCAAATATGTAATAGGTCAGACGGTTTGCGTCGGGTCGACCCACTAAATCATAGTGTTTTCGTCTGATTTTATATGTTTTCGTCCGTCTTTTTACGTCTTCGTCAGGTTTTTACGTTTACGTCTGGTTTTTTACGTTTTCGTCTGATTTTTTACATTTTCATCCGTATTTTATGTTTTCGTCTGATTTTTTCGTTTTCGTCTGTTTTCGCAATCTTTTTTACGTTTTCATCTGTTTTTTACGTTTTTGTTAGTTTTTTACATTTTTGTTCGTTTTATACGTTTTCGTCAGATTTTTTTACGTTTTCTTCTGTTTTTTGCGTTTTCGTTGGTTTTTTACGTTTTCGTCAGTTTTTTACGTTTTCTTCCATTTTTTAAAGTTTCTTCAATTTTTTTACGTTTTCATCCGATTTTTTACGTTTTTGTCCGTCTTTTATGTTCTCGTTAGGTTTTTTACGTTTTCATTTGATTTTTTATGTTTAAGTCTGATTTTTTACGTTTTCGTCTGTTTTTTTTACTTTTTTTTTCGTGTTTTACGTTTTCATCTGTTTTAACGTTTTTGTTTATTTTTTTACATTTTCGTTAGTTTTTTTAAGTTTTCTTTCGTTTTTTATGTTTTCTTCCATGTTTTTACATTTTGTCCAATTTTTTACGTTTTTGTTCGTCTTTTTACGTTCTCGTTAGGCTTTTTAAGTTTTGTTTTCTTCATTTTTTTAAGTTTTCTTCCGTTTTTATGTTTTCTTGCAATTTTTACGTTTTCGTCCGATTTTTTACATTTTTGTCCGTCCTTTTACGTTCTCGTTAGGTTTTTTAGGTTTTCGTCTTTTTTGCGTTTTCGTCTGATTTTTTACGTTTTCGTCTATTTTTTTACGTTTTCGTCCGATTTTTTACGTTTTCGTTGAATTTTTGTGTTTTCGTACGTTTTTTTTAACATTTTCATCAGTTCTTTTACGTTTTCGTCAGTTTTTTTTACGTTTTCGCTAAATTATTTTACGTTTCCGTCTGTTTTTTTACGTTTTTGGATGAAAACATAAAAAACGGATCAAAATGTAAAAAAACTGACGAAAACTTAAACAAACATGAAAGAAACGTAAAAAAACTAGGCGAAAACGTAAAAAATCTGACGAAAACGTGAAAAACGGGCTAAAACAGACGAATATGTGAAAAAAAGGTCGAAAACGTGAAAAACTGGACGAAAAAGTGAAAAACAGGACGAAAACGTAAAAAAAACGGACGAAAACGTGAAAAATCGGACAAAAAAGTAAAAGATCATACAAAAACGTAAAAAACAGACGAAAACATAAAAAACGGATGAAAACGTAAAAAACGATGAAAACGTAAAAAACTGACGAAAACTAAAAAACATACGAAAACGTAAAAAACGGACGAAAACGTGAAAAAACGGCCGAAAACGTAAAAAGTAGACGAAAATGTAAAAAATCAAACGAAAATGTAAGAAATCGGACGAAAACGTAAGAAATCAGACGAAAAGTAAAAAAAACTAACGAAATGTAAAAATGCGGACGAAAACGTAAAAAGATGGATGAAAACGTAAAAAGTCGTACGAAAACGTAAAAAACCTGATGATAATGCTAAAAGACGGACGAAAATGTAAAATGGGACGGAAACATAAAAAAGGATGAAAACGTAAATAAACATACGAATGCGTGAAAAAATGTACGAAAACGTAAAAAACGGACAAAAACGTAAAAAGCGAACGGAAACTTAAAAACTCGGACGGAAACATAAAAACGGACCAAAACTTATAAAAACATAAAAGAAGACACCTAGTGTTGGTTGAGTTGTCATCCGAATCTTAAGTGACCAATTTGTTGACCCATTCTTTGCCAAAGGGGTAACCCAGTTCAAACCATAAGTTGTTATTTTTGATTTATAGCAACCCATTTTCCTTTAAGTTGTTATTTTTGACTCATAGCAACCCATTTTTCTTTAAATGGGTTGTGATCGTCACCTCTAAAATAGAGTAATTTTGGAAACCTTGAGCTAAAGTCTGAACTTTGAACCAATGAGGCTTTCATGGGTACATTTTGTCATTTGCATCAACTTTAACTTTGAACTAAAATTGGTTTGAGCCCTTTGATTAAAGGGACTCTCCAAAAATTGGCGTATGCCACTTTATACTAGGGCTGAGCATCGGGCCGGATCCCGATCCGTCCCGACCCGACCCGCTAAATCCCGATACCGACACAAGCAAAAAAACCATCCCGATCCCGATACCGATATAAGTCGGGTCGGTTCGGTTTTAATCGGGCTCAATCGGTTCGGTTTCGGGTATAAGCAGCCCAGCCCGAAAAGTATAAAATACGCTTCACGTAAACTCTCGAAATCAAGAAGATCAGCCTTGCATAGAGTTAACCTCTGTTTCGCACCTTTTAGCTCCCTCAAATGGTTATTCTTGGAGGAATCTGGATTTCTAACGGTTCCTCGAACAACGTAGCCCTTTTCCAACAGCAATTTAACTATCCATGAGGCGATAAAACCACCAGCTCCGGTGACACAAATGGTGGTTGGGTTGGATACAGTAGACATGTTTGTGTTTTGTATGTTTGAATTATAAAACATGAAAGATGTAGTGTTATGAGAGGATATTGAAGTGAAAGCCAAAGCCTATTATATAAGTCAAAGCCTTTTTTTCTTTTTACTGTAGCGGTCTCAAAAAGTTACACCTACTCTCTTAATAGCAGCCCAAAAAATTACGCGTGGCAGCTAAAAGTTTGTAAGTATTTCAACCTCTTTAAAAATTACACGTAATCTCACCCACTCTTCTTTGACCTTCAGTACATAGCCATCAGCCCATCACCATCCCCATTTGTTTTCCATTTAATCTTCTTACTTTGTTCTCTATTTTCTCCTATCAAATATTTGTTCCTCAAAGATCTCAGGTAGTTTTTTTCTTTCACATCGTTATATTTCAGTTTTTTTCCTTCATGACAAATTACACAAACTTATATACCTTGGATAGCATTAATTCTGTCACCACGGGTTTCAGGTTCAACAAGGTGCAAATTTTTGTCGGGCTGTCGGGTTTAATTCGGGCATATGTCGGTTTTATCCCGATCCCGACCCGATACCGATATATGGTATTTTGTGAAACCGACTACCGACCCGATACTAGTCGGTTCGGTTTCGGGACTAAACGGTTCAGTCGGTTTGTCGGGACTAATCGGTTTCGGTCGGTTTTGCTCAGCCCTACTTTATACAACGAACACACGGTATTCTTTAGTAAAAGGCGAAAGAATAGTTCGCTTTGTGCTCATTGCATGGCTGCGTGCCTTTCACCATTCAAAGTCCTTGGGTTATATAATCACTTGCACTCCCTTTGCTTTCTTCAACCAACCGATGTGGGACAAACCCATTTTGGGTTGTCCAAAAGTTCTCTTTCATCAGTTACTGTGCATTCAAAATTTATTTAGTGGAGTGGTATTCTGATGAGTAACATATAAAGTTATAAACCAACGCAACCAAAAGGTTTTCATCTTTAAAATTTCAGATGTGTTCCTATGATAATAACTAGTCACAAACGCTAACCCGTAACCAAAAGAAAAGATAAAGTTTGTGGTATTCTTATTGGCGTCTCTAAGAAGTTCGATATTTTCCAATTCAATATGCAGATACATCATGACCTGCACTACCTTGGAGCTCAACTGCCCAAGGATTCAAATTTAGGACAAAACATGAAACTTCAACTTTGTTATGAAATCGAATCATACATCGCTCGAAACCCTTATTGCTTCCAATCAAAAGAGGGCAAAGACCTAAGCTTTCTTATTCAAAGATTCAAGAAAAGTCAAGTTCATGAAATTAAAAGTCAAAGAATAGGGAGTTAATTAAGAAACCGAACAGTATGATCGAGACAAAATTGTTGCAAATCAAACTCAAGAAGAATTCGATTCCACAAACTGGATTCAGATAGAATTAAACCACACTTGCATAAAACATTTTTGACACATAAAATATGTCACCAGAAAACCACACATACAAACATGTTTTACAAAGTAACATTTTTTTAACTATGACACACCACTCCTTGTTGTTACAGTTTCTTTCAACTTCACCATTCAAGCTTCATGTTAGACCTGAAAGAGTGTGTTCAAATAAAACCATGTTAGTGATGATCCAGTCTTAACCACATTTAAGATCAAACCAGTTATGCAAATAATCAACCAACATGAATATTTTCTAACATTGGTGAGTAATAGGACAGAAGAGGGTACCTCAAATATTTTGAAGCACGGCGAGAATATGCTGCAACTCATTGACAACGTTTTCTATTTTCATCCGCTGTGGTGAGGAATCTACAGAGCATGATACTCCAATCTTCATAGTTGCAGTCAGACATTCTTCCATTTTCTTTGCATTCGCTTCGGTACTTTGCAACACAATTGCATCAGCATCAATAATATCGATTACATGATCTGGAAATGCCATGTACGCATATTTATGAAGGCTAAGGCCTTCATTAAAGATGTCTTCAGTTGGATTTTTTCCTGTCATGACCTCCAATAATAATATCCCATAACTATATACATCCCCACTACTTGTCATCTCACTGCCTAGACCATATTCTGCACATTATAATAAGCAGTTACTTTACAAAATGTAATATTGTGAGTGGATATAAGCATCTTGGAATACAAGAATCATATATAACCTGGAGGTGCATAACCAATTGTTCCTTTAATGCCGGTTGAACTGTTTTGGTTTGCAGTTGTCCCAAGAAATCGAGCTAACCCAAAGTCTCCAACATGAGCCACCATATCATCATCTAGTAGAATGTTGCTAGGCTTCAAGTCCCCGTGAATGATGGTTGTTCCGCAGCGATTATGAAGATAATCAAGTGCACATGCAACATCCATGAGAATACTTATTCTTTGGAGAAGATTAAGTCTCGATGTAATTGCATTTGAATGCAACCAATCATGTAAACTTCCTTTGGGCATGAACTCGTACACCAAAGCTTTAAAATCATTACCTTGAAAGTCAACACTTGAACATGAGGTTATTATCTTCAACAAATTCTGGTGTCGAATGTTGCGCCATGCTTCACATTCTCTTACAAAACTTTTGTGAGCTCCTCTGCTTTGAAGATGTAGAACTTTGACCGCAACAAAGCTATCATCATTATCAAGGATTCCTTTATAAACAGAGCTAACCCCACCCTTGCGAATCAAATTGGCTTCCGAAAAGCCATCAGTAGCCTTGAGGAGTTGATTGTAAGAAACTTGCAAGAATCGTTCGCTCATTGATGATGTAGTTGGTTGGCCCTTGTTTTTCTTCTTACGACAAACATACACAAGGCATGATATGGTGCAAAGTGTAGATGCAATCAAAATGATAATTAAGAATGCTATCAAAATGATAATTAAGAATAGAGGAAATCTTTTGTTATGTTTCTCTGTCCCCTTGCATTTGGGCAACCCAAGTTCAGTCAGACCACCACAAAGTCTATCATTCTCAAAAACTGAGAATGCACTGGCATTGGCGAACACTCCTTTTACTGGTACTTCACCATCAAAATCATTATACGATAGGTCTATATTTTCCAACTGGAACAATTCCAGGAATCGAGGAATTTTCCCAGACAAATTATTATGTGAAAGATTGAGCTCTATCAATCCTCTCAAGGGACTCAAGGATTGCGGTATCATGCCTTCAAATAAATTGCTACCTAGGAATAACCATGAAAGGCTAGTACAAGCACCAAGGCTACTAGGAATGTCACCCGATAAGTTATTATAAGATAAATCCAGATAAGTCAACATCTTGAGGTCTCCAACCTCATTTGGAACTGAACCATAAAGTTGGTTTCGAGAAAAATCTAACTTTACGGATAGAGATCGAAGTTTAACAATTTGTTTTGGTATTTCGCCAGTGAGTTTATTGTCACTAAGGTCTAACAGATTAAGTTGTTGACAATTACCAAGGCTTGACGGAATATGCCCTTCCAATCTATTGGAAGATAAAAGAAGTGAATTCAACAATGACAAGTTCCCAATGGAAAATGGGATTGGCCCTGAAAGTTGATTATTCAATAGACCAACTATTTCAAGTTTTTGAAGCTTACCAATCTCAAATGGAATTCTTCCTGTGAATTGGTTAACTTCGAAATTCAACGTGCTCAAACCAACTAGATTACCAATACTTGAAGGGAGGTTTCCAGATAACTTATTTTCTCGTAAATCTAGATAGCTGAGTTGATCAGAAAGATTACCTACTGATCTCGGCAGGACTTCATGAAAGTTGCAACCAAAAAGAGACAACGACTCCAATTTGCTGCAATTTTTTAAAGAATCTATAAACTCCATTCCACCGTATTCTTTACTTCCAAAGGGATTTCTATCTAAGTGAATATTAACAATTTGCCTTAGATTTGAAAAATCGATTGTCAAATTTCCACTAAAAAAGTTGTTATTTAGTTCCAAAAGCTCTAATCTTGAACAATTAGATATAGAGGTTGGGAGAAGTCCAGTCAGTTGATTATTCCTTAACTGAAGGAGATCTAGATTTGGGAGCATTGCACCAAATTCCCGAGGAAGACTACCTGTAAGCTCATTCCCTGCCAGGGACAAACCAGTTAGAAGAGAGAGGTTATAGAAGGAATGAGGAATGGTTCCAGATAAGTTGCAATCACCAGTGGAGAATATTTTTAATCCTTTTAAATGACCTAAGGTGTCCGGAATTCTCCCACCCAATGGATTGCCCGTAAGAGACAATCCTCGCAGTGATGTAAGATTCCCCAAGAAAGGTGGAATTCCGCCTGTTAAATCATTATCTTGAAGTACAACCCAAGTAAGTTTGGTGTTTAAACTAATCTCCTTAGGTATGCTTCCAGCTAGCATATTATTACTAAGAAAAATCTCTTCAAGATTAGAGCAACCCGACAAATTAGTTGGGATGACTCCGTTGAACTTGTTTTGTGTTAACTCAAGGGACCGTAGTCTAGATAGACGACCAAGTTCATGAGGGATGCTTCCTTGAAAGCTGTTGTTGCTGAGCCAAAACTCACGAAGGAAGCTAAGGTTCCCAAGATGAGGAGACAAAGAGCCTTCTAGGCCCTGCGAAATTAGCTTTAAAGCAGTCACTCTAGTACGCCGCTTCCCACATGTGACACCATTCCAATCACAGAAATGGAATGAAGTGTTCCATGAGCTTAGAGCTCCATATGGATCATGGGTGATCATCGACTTGAACAACAACAAAGCCTCGCGATCAGTCTCATTTCTGCCATAGGAAGCAGAGATGGCGGCGAAGGTAAGAAATATATTAACGAGAAAGTAAAAGAGGAATGATATACGAGAGGATATAGACTTCATTTTCTATAATAAAGTTGATATTAGAGAGTTTTGGCATTTTATCATAGAATTTTGCATGTTAACATTTGTAACATGCAAATAGCCATCCACAAATTTCTTATCAAAAGACAAACATTGCGGTTGCGGATACTAGTCAAAGTCTTTAATGGCAACAATTGACATGCAACCGTCACTAGGACGAAAACAATCTCAACCAGTTAAATATGGAATGAGAATAACTATTTGTCTATTGCTATTTTAATCATAATTTAAACGTCTTTTCAGA
Organism: Artemisia argyi; assembly: GCA_030686995.1. Classification (NCBI taxonomy): domain Eukaryota; kingdom Viridiplantae; phylum Streptophyta; class Magnoliopsida; order Asterales; family Asteraceae; genus Artemisia; species Artemisia argyi. Next base: position 157,612,536 of record CM060705.1, read on the forward strand.
TGACTAGACACGATGCTAAACTACAAAGTATCCTAACCCTACTTTGGTTTAGAAAATTTTTGTATTCTTTTCTTTTTGAAACAACCATTACCTTTGCTGGATTAAGACATCCAATACCATCGTTCTTTTTTAGATACTAGAACGATACCCACGTAATGCGGCGGCGGGTAACTTTTGATTATATTTTGCGTTATTCGGTTACACATTTAGTTGTCTTCATGCTTTATAAGTAGAGATATTAGAGATGGTTAAGTAAAATAATTTTAGTTTGAACAACCAATCGCTTTCTAACAAACTTTTTAACCAACTTGCTTCCTAACAAATTAATTTTGAAATCTTTCCATAATAAGCAAGAAAAAGTCTAGATTTTAAGTCTTTCTAATTATAAAATAGTCTCAAATGCATTATAATGTAGTATAGATTATGTTATGACATCCATAATAAAAAAAAAAAAAAAAAAAAAAAAAAAAAAAAAAAAACTACCAGTCTAATACGTAAAATTTTAAATTCATGCTAATACAATACATGAAAACTTGTGAAAAATACATATACACATGCATATAATTATTAATGGGGACAAATTTTGGAGCGCCTAAAATTTTTGAGGCTATGATCAGTCGCTCACCTTACACACCCTCAAAGACGGCATTGTATATATTGTTAAAGCCATACGATAGACATGTACTACTTTCCAAATCTCGCGTTACATATACTAAAAGAAACTACTTGTCTTGGCAATAACCACCATGACCACCACCTGCTACCACGTACCATGACCATCAACACATCAATAATTGTTGTGACTATCAACACCTCCATAACCTGCTACCATCGTGACCATTGCCCTGGAACCTATAATCATTGTCTTTTCCTCCCCCACCACCCGTAACCCACAAGCCTACAACCATTGTCGAAGATTATGCACAACTTATTAGAAAGGCTAGTGACAGGGGGTGTGGTGTGGTGTGGTGGTGGGGGCGCGTGTAGATTAGTGGCAGGGTATGAGCTGGTGGGGTGTATGCAGGGTGATGGCGGGGGTGGTGGTGTAGGGTGGTGGGTTAGTGGCACTGAACGAGTTTGAAAAAGATACGTTTAGAATAATTCATATGAGTAAAATGGGTGTTTGGATTTGAGTTAAGTGATGTGAGAAAAAATGGAAAAATTTTCCTGTTTAACCGATGTTTAACCGATAACTGGTCATACTTGTACAACACTGAAAGTTTTTAGTACACGTACCATAACGGAATATTTAAAAAAGTACACGTATATTACATGGCTTAAAAACTTACTTTCTTTATTAGTGAATTGCATATATAACCTTTCAAAGGCCCGTAATTACATATATATCTTTTAGAGACTTAAATATGTCATATATATCCAAATTATTTTTTAAGGTTTGTATTTCTCCTCTTTTTAAACGAGGGGGTAGTGAAGGAAGCAAGGAAGGAGAGAACCCTAGCCAACATTTGCTACTCGAGTGCTACAACTAGAGGATAGCCAAAGAGAAGTGAATGTTGCATTAAAGAAGATGGGAAGAAATAAGGCAGTAGGTCCATACCAAATACCCATAGAAGCTTAGAGGTGCTGAGGAGATGAGAGGGTAAAATGGTTTACTTACCTCTTCAACAAGATCTTTTCAGGCGCTAAGATGGCAGAAGAATGGAGACAAGTGAAGTTATCCCATCTACAAGAACAAGGGCGACACACAAGTGTGTAGCTACTATAGGGGTATTAAGCTTCTTGGTCACACCATGAAGCTATTGGAGAAAGTTATAGAGAAAAGGCTCAGCAAGGAGACAAGGGTGTCAGAGAACCATTTTGGTTTTATGCTAGGAAGGTCCTCGAACGAGGCTATTCACTTTCTTAGAAGTCTCATGGAGAAGTATAGATGAAGACAAAGAGACTTGCATATGGCTTTCATTGACCTAGAAAAGGCCTATGATAGTGTTCCACGTAAGTTGATATGGAGAAATTTGATAGATAAAGAAACCCCAAGGAGATACTTAAGGGTTATTAAGGATATGTATGAGGGACGAAGACCCGCGTATGTTCCACTATGGGGACCATTGATTTTTCCTTGTAAAAGTAGGACTTCACCAGGATTAGCCATTAACCCATGCCTCTTGCCTTGATTCTTGATGAGCTATCACCAGGGATTCAAGAGTGCATCCCTTGGAGCAAGAGCTCAAGAAAACATGGTGGAAGTGATGGAACTTAGAATGCTAAGGACTTGTGGTATAACCATGTGATACGTGGGAATCGCACCAGGCTTTACCTCTCAAGGGATCTTGAGAAGCTTACAACCCCCACCAGGCAGTGTACCTGATCGTTGTAGTATAGTATAGTGACAAGTACCGGGGGATTGATCGTTCAGCTTAGGAATAGTGTCGCTAGGATTAGAAAACCTAAATACTAGTTCTAGAGGTAAGGGATGATTATTTTTGTATTTTATATTTTTTAGAAAGCAAGTAAAAATTTCGGGTTTGAAGGATTTGGGCGGAATTAGTTGCTAATCAACTAACCCAATACTAAAGATGCAATCAAAATAAAATACTAGAAATGAAAATAAACTAAATTATACTAAAGTTGTGAGCAATAAGTGGAGAAAATGTGTTTACTTAGATTTCACTACTCCCTAGACATCTTTTACACGTTAATTACTTGTTATAATTGCAAGGATGACGGATCGTATTCCTTAATACCATTCATGGGGTGGCACACTTAACTCCCCCCAATTCTATGAGCTCTTATCTCCTCCTATACCATGCCCAGCACAACCATAGGGATTATAAACAGTGGCTCATGCATTAAATACAACCAATAAAGACCTAGTGCGCATCAGTTCATGTTTCTTAAGACGTTCAAGCATGTTACCAATTGGAGATCTGCCAGTTTTCTTAAGCCTAACATATAAATCATTCATCCAAGACAAGTATAAACAAGTAATCAACACATAATTAACATCTAGGTTTCATTAGATCCAAGCAAACACAAGATAGATCTAGCCTAGCATGATAGAATTAAGACAAGAACAAGATATAGAAAACCAACACATAGACATATTAATTGAATTAAAAGAACACTTATCTCAATTACACAAGAAAGGTATCAAGGGCTTGGAACCCTTGAAAAACCTGTAAAATTCGCACCAAGTTTGTACTTAGGGTTTCTCCAAAACTTCTCTCTTTTAATGTGTGAAAATTAGAAAACTATATATAGGAAAAGGGGTCTGACGACGTCAAGACCAAACTTGTGACGCCGTCACCTCGCCGCCAAAACTCTTCTCGGACTGCCTTAATCTACATTTGACGCCGTCATGTGATAATCATTTCCAGGCCGTCATGACTTTCACTCTTGACGCCCTACTTCGTGACGCCGTCAAATCTGTACTGGATCGTCATGGAATTTTGCTCTTAATGCCGTCAGGGAGTTACTCTTGACGCCGTCAACTACTGTTCCCAGCATGGAAAATTAAGACTTTGGCGTTTTCTTCACTTTTATGCTCCAAAAACGTCCGAATTACTTTCTTTTCCAGATTTCACTCCCAAAGTACCTAAAATCACAAAAGGAATGATTTAGGGCAATATTTGATCAAATAAATTCAATTCCGGGCTTAAATGACCCCCTAAAAGTGGATCATTTTTCGCCTCATCATATACCCTTACACTTGAGATTTGCTTGTCCTCAAGCAAATGCGCTTTTATTCTAGTCAAAATACAAGTTATGGGTCATTTAACAGTAATATAAAAGTAATTACAACAAATAATCGTTCCACTAAAGACCAATAGACAAGCACGGAGGTCATACACAAGCACCTCACAAATAGTGTTTAGATACTCACATCTCTCGGGTGTAATAAAGTGTAAATTACAATATGGAAACGGAAGATATCTCTCACTACCTGTCATAGCAAAATAGATTACCATATGCTTGGGAAAGGATCAAACCTCCACCACACGGCGTAAGCACCTAGGATAAACTATCAAAGAGGTCTTTTAAAGGGTTGTAACGTTAGGTGTAGGGATATGAAATACACGGTTTTGTTGGATAAAGGAAGTTTTACTGGTGGCGAGCTAACAATCTTGGTTAATTACATGTACAATATGGCGTTGCTAAGCCAAGACTAGACTCGACTTAAGCTAATAAATGAAAAATAACAAAAACATAAAATGAACATAGAATGACAAGGGATGGTAGTCCGTAAGTTTTTTTCTCTTTTCCTTTTTTCAATTTTTTTTTCTTTTTCTTTATTTTTCGAATTCTTTTTTTTTTTTTTTTTTTTTTTTTTTTTTTTTTTTTTTTTTGTGTGCATACACTCTTACCCTACCATCCAAAATAATACATCATAGGGAATGAACATTCCCCTTACACTTGAATTTTTACATACTTTAGAATAAACTAATCTAATGACTCGAATTAAGAAAATCAAAACACTTGGAGTACTTTTAAGATTAACGTACATATGGGGGTAATAAATGATGTTCTTCCCCATTACTCCATAAAATAAGTACTTACCCATTAGTCCCAATCGTCCCAAAACAATATGTACAAGGATATGACTCGACTTAGCAACCATGTGATCAATTAGATAGTTAACTTAGGGTTTAACAAATAACAATAATGCACTAAAAATGAGCGCATACACGGAAGGCTAAGGCGATTTGTTGTACATTTAAGTGGGGTGTAACAAATTCTTCCTTTAAGTAAAATGCTTAAAGTTAGAAACGAAAAGATATGCTCGGAGGGGTGCACTAGGGGTTTCGTGTACTAAAAATGAGTACAACGCTAAGGGTGTGGGAAAAATTAATTGACTTAACTAGCCAAGTAATATGACTTAAATGGTCAAGTAATTATAATACGGTTTTAACACAAGGGTAATCCTAATGCCTCTTATCATGTAGTAAATCCTACCACACGAATGTAGTCTCACTAGCGGTCTTGGGATGCATCACTAACGCAAGTTCTAGAATCTAAATGCTACCGGTACACTCATAAGCACTAATAGTAAATGTTTTTCCTATCAAATCTAAAGGCGAACCTCACATATTTGGGTGGAAAATTTTTCTGAATATACGGTTATGTGTTAGTCATACAATCTCCTATCCATGAGACGCTTGCTATGGCTAAAGTTTCACTCCTAAATGTTGTAAAAAAATTTAAATTTGGCGCTAAAATTACACTAACAAGTATTTCTCATAGTTTTATTACACATCTACCATTGAATAAAACAAACTCAAGCGAAAGTGCATATGTAAGGTATCATCTTTTTACCCTCCCCTTACACTTAAGATGAACATTGTCCACAATGTTCAAGTAAATAATGTAAAAGTGAAATAAGTAAAAAGAATGAAATCAAATACTCCCCTGATTCGCTCGGTATGGATAATAAGGTGGCCAGGTTAAATCTTCCTCCAAGAAAATGAACAATCAAAGCTTCCCTTCCAGAATATAAATCATCTTCTTGTCATACATAACCTGTAAATCCTGAGAAAACAAAAAAAAACCCAAAGCATCAACCCGAACAAAGATAACTCACAACTAGATGTAATTCCGGACTTAGGAATAGAAACAAAACAATTAAAGAAATAATGCTTGTGGAATGAAGTTTGCAGATCTCCTGGAGATTATAAAACTTAATAATTCACAAAAACAATAAGACTCCGTTAGAAAAACAAAACTGGTAAAATTTCCAGATTTTTACACTTGACGCCGTCAAGAGTAAACTCTTGACGCCGTCAGAAGTGACCTGCAGAAATTCTTATGTTAAGTTTCTGGAAAATTTCTGGAAAAACTTGGTCCTGCTTCCTGGAAAATCCTGCAAAACTTCATTATGACTCAATACAAGCATTTGACTCTAACAAATACGAATATACATGTTCATTTAATATTGTGGAGAATCATGATCGGTTTGTTTCTTGAAAACATATTTGGGGTTTCCCCTTACACTTATCTTTTGCAAAAATACCTTTAGGTGGAGTTAAGACTAGGCCAAAACAACAAAGTAAAGTATTTCCACTATTTAGTTTAGAAACATGATCTACCAACAATAAAAATTAAGCATGCATACGGAAGCAAATAACAGACAAACAAAATAAAATCACACAAAGCATGGATTGCCTCCCAAGAAGCGCTTTTCTTTATTTACGAGTCTTGTAGCTAGACTCAAGGTCATGGGTTACTACGTGACCTCATCCCTTGAAATGATATATCCCATGTAGTTGTGATCATTACTGTTATGGTGGTAGTGCCTCAATCTGTCGATACTCGCAATCACCATTCCACCTACTTCACTTCTCAAGTTAGCTACCCCATCTTGGCTCACGCCTTCGATTGTGAATGGCCCATACCACCAAGGACTTGGTTTATCGGGTGGTATTGTTGTTTCCAAGTGTCTCAAGAGTACCAAGTTCCCTTCCTCAAATGGTACATGATTTTCTATGGGTTGAGTATGTTCGAATTCCACCTGAACCTTATGGCTTTTGCTTCTTTCATTTTTAGCCTCCTTATAGCTTTTGATTCTTGCCTCCCATGCAAGAATTTTATTCTGAACACGAATGGGTGTCGTGTCAATGTTGTTTTTGATCTTTCTCCAACTCAAATTCTCATGTCCACTTCGCGGAGTCATGGGGAAGCTAATCTTTCTTTTTCCAGATTTCAGCTCGATCTTCCTATCTTCATACTTAATGACAGCCCTAGCGGTGGTAAGGAATGGTGCCCCAAGGATTATTGGCATGCATCCATCTCCTTTATCATCGATGATCATAAAATGAACGGGGTACATGAGTCCTGCGACATTAACTAATACATCTTCCGCGATTCCTAGGGGGTATACGTACGAGTGTCCAGCGAGGGATAACCTAACACGAGTAGGGGACGACATCTTTGACGTTAGTTGGATGTAAATAGTTAGGGGCATAAGATTTACTTCCGATCCTTGGTCGGCGAAAGCACTGAGATATTTCAAGCCCCCGATGCTGGTTGGTATCTCAAAATTCCCACATGTATTCTGTTTAGTAGCCACTTTTTGCACCAATAGCCTCTCGAATACAGATCCCCCAGGTGACGTGTCATACTCATCTCTTACCTTTTCCTCTTTCTCAGAACCCTGCTTGGAAGGTTGGTTACACCCATCTCCCTTAACCCAATTTGTTATGGTGTCTTCGTTAATATCATGTTTCAGGTAGTAACTCAAAGGTTGGGATTCTGGTGGTTTTTCCAAGGTCTGTTTGGCAGGGATTTCTACCTTCTCGTTATCCTTTCGGACAATGGTGATGGAGTTAACAAATTGGGTGGTGGGAGTGGCGCTTTCTTTCCTTAGTAGTATTCTTTCGGGGGTTCTCTGGTTGGCATACTCCTCTAATAGACTCATCATCTCATTCATTTTCTCCTGCATATCCTCTTTTTGCTTATAAACTGCTTCCTCGAATCTAGCAAGCCGATCTGAGTGAGTCGTCATATATTCTCTCATCCTAACTTCAAACTCCGGGCAAAGCTCCTTGGGAGGGGAACAAGGTGGGGAATAGTCTTGAAAACGCTCGACATTTTCTCTAGAGGGTGACTCGGACAATGGTGTTGAAGTTGGTTTCGAGACAGAATTGACAGTAGCCCGCCTAGGACTCAAAGGTCTCCTTCGTCTTTCCTCAAAATAGTCAACATTTGCCTCGAGTTTGCATAGGAGTTCATCGGAGATTTCGGTGGTCCCTCCAGATGTCGAGACTGCATTGATGGCCGCTTTTATCGTATGAATAAATTCCCACATCTCATGATTATCAAAGGCGAGCTCCTCGATAATTGCCCAAGACTCCTCGGCATTCTTATCACGCAATTTACCTCCCGCGGCCCTATCGATTGTGCGCTTAGTGTGATAGTCGACATGGTCGTAGAAAATATGGACTAATAACCAAAGGTTTATACCATGATGAGGGACCTTGTGGAGGAGATCCTTAAAACGGGCCCAAGCTTCGTAGAAAGTTTCACCCTCCTGCTGTTCAAACATCAGAATGTCGTTTCTAAGCATTGCAGTCTTCCCTGGTGGGAAGAATTGAGTAAGGAAGCGATTGGTGAGGTTATCCCATGCGGTGATGGATCCCGCGGGTAAACGCTCAAGCCATTGACTAGCTTGATCCCGAAGAGAGAATTGGAATAGGCGTAATCGGGTTGTCTTTCTAGTTGCAACATCTAGGTCTATGGAATCTATGATTTTGAGGAAGTCCTTAAGATGTTGGTTTGGATCTTCGGAACGAAGTCCATGGAATGCACATCCGCTTTGCACCAACCGGATGGTGTCGGGTCGCAAGGGGGTCACATTGGCTCCGGTGAGCTCAGTGGTGTTTCGGTAGCCTTGGTGGCTAGGTCGGGAATACTCTCCTAAGGTTCGAGGCCTAAGGGGTTCTAATGGTGGGTTTTTTTGTGGTGGAATGACGGGTTCAAAGATGTTCCCGTTGTCCATAATGTCGGATGGTTACGAACAAAGGCACAAAGAAATAAGATAGACTAAAGAGAACCTAAAAAAATAAAAATAAAATCTTACTAGAAAGGAATCTAGCAAGTAGATCTAATAAAAAGAAATTCTAACCTAGACAATAACTATTCCCCGGGCTGCGGCGCCAAAAACTTGATACGTGGGAATCGCACCAGGCTTTACCTCTCAAGGGATCTTGAGAAGCTTACAACCCCCACCAGGCAGTGTACCTGATCGTTGTAGTATAGTATAGTGACAAGTACCGGGGGATTGATCGTTCAGCTTAGGAATAGTGTCGCTAGGATTAGAAAACCTAAATACTAGTTCTAGAGGTAAGGGATGATTATTTTTGTATTTTATATTTTTTAGAAAGCAAGTAAAAATCTCGGGTTTGAAGGATTTGGGCGGAATTAGTTGCTAATCAACTAACCCAATACTAAAGATGCAATCAAAATAAAATACTAGAAAAGAAAATAAACTAAATTATACTAAAGTTGTGAGCAATAAGTGGAGAAAATGTGTTTACTTAGATTTCACTACTCCCTAGACATCTTTTACACGTTAATTACTTGTTATAATTGCATTGATGACGGATCGTATTCCTTAATACCATTCATGGGGTGGCACACTTAACTCCCCCCAATTCTATGAGCTCTTATCTCCTCTTATACCATGCCCAGCACAACCATAGGGATTATAAACAGTGGCTCATGCATTAAATACAACCAATAAAGACCTAGTGCGCGTTGGTTCATGTTTCTTAAGACGTTCAAGCATGTTACCAATTGGTGATCTGCCAGTTTTCTTAAGCCTAACATATAAATCATTCATCCAAGACAAGTATAAACAAGTAATCAACACATAATTAACATCTATGTTTCATTAGATCCAAGCAAACACAAGATAGATCTAGCCTAGCATGATGGAATTAAGACAAGAACAAGATATAGACAACCAACACATTGACATATTGATTGAATTAAAAGAACACTTATCTCAATTACACATGAAAGGTATCAAGGGCTTGGAACCCTTGAAAAACCTGTAAAATTCGCACCAAGTTCGTACTTAGGGTTTCTCCAAAACTTATCTCTTTTAATGTGTGAAAATTAGAAAACTATATATAGGAAAAGGGGTCTGACGGCTTCAAGACCAAACTTGTGACGCCGTCACCTCGCCGCCAAAACTCTTCTCGGACTGCCTTGATCTACATTTGACGCCGTCATGTAATAATCATTTCCAGGCCATCATGACTTTTACTCTTGACGCCCTACTTTGTGACGCCGTCAAATCTGTACTGGATCGTCATGGAATTTTGCTCTTGACGCCGTCAGGGAGTTACTCTTGACGCCGTCACCTATTATTCCCAGCATGGAAAATTAAGAATTTGGCATTTTCTTCACTTTTATGCTCCAAAAACGTCCGAATTGCTTCCTTTTCCAGATTTCACTCTCAAAGTACCTAAAATCACAAAAGGAACAATTTAGGGCAGTATTTGATCAAATAAATTCAATTCCGGGCTTAAATGACCCCCTAAAAGTGGATTATTTTTCGCCTCATCACCATGCTTGACTTGATTCCGAATGAAGTTTTCAGAACAGAACTTGAAGTTGAATCTATGATCTCGAAGATGAGAGAAGGAAGGTTGAGGTGGTTTGGTGATGAGGCGAAAAATGATCCGTTTTTAGAGGGTCATTTAAGCCCGAATCCGACTTTATTTGATCAAATATTGCCCTAAATCGTTCCTTTTGTGATTTTAGGTGTTTGGAGAGTGAATTCTGGAAAAGAAGCCATTTTGGACGTTTTTGGAGCATAAAAGTGAAGAAAACGGCAAAGTCTCAAAATTCTATGCTGTGAACAGTGCATAAAGGCGTCAAGAATTACTCTTGACGGCGTCAAGACATCAAGAATAAAATACCGTAGTTGATGACGGCGTCACCAAGGCCGTCACGTGTAAACTTGTCGAAACTTGCGCGCGGAGTAGCTGATATTGTTTTGGTCATAACTTTTGCATACGAACTCGGATTTAGGTGATTCAAAAGCCCACGCGAAGAGGACGAAGAGATCTACAATTTGGTGAAAAAATGGTCTTGACGGCGTCAAGAGTACGGGCTGACGGCGTCACGAAGGGCCGACAGAAAACATGCCTATAAATATAACTTCATAACTTCACTTTTTGTAAGCCCTAAACCCTAAGGTCGATTCCTGGGTTTAGGTGGGTGTTTTTCCAGCAACTTAGAGGGTTTCAATCACTCCATAAACATCATGTATTGGTTTGATGATTCTATCTTAATTATGTTTTCCATTGTCATTGTTGTTTGCTCTTCTTTGATGATGATTTGCTAATTCACCTTGTGTCTACTTATGATTATGTGAAACTTGTATATAATTGATTAGATCTCATTGATTTCTTGTTGATGTTGTGTCTATCTCCATCAATTAAGGTGTGACAACTTCAATAGATCTAGTTGGTTTAGTTTATAATCCTTGTTTCCTATTAATTCTTGTTTTGATTGAATGATTTATATGTTAGGCTTAAGAAAACTGGCAGATCTCCAAATGGTAACATGCTTGAACGTCTTAAGAAACATGAACCGAGGCGTACTAGGTCTTTATTGGTTGTATTTAATGCATGAGCCACTGTTTACAATCCCTATAGTTGTGCTGGGTCATGGTGTAGGAGGAGATAAGAGCTCATAGAGTTGGGGAGTTATGTATGCCACCCCACGAATGGTATTAAGGAATACAACCCGTCAATTAAAACAAGGTTACAATTCAATAGGTAGGATTGGATAGCTAGCAAGGAGTAACATATCATGGGTAGACATGCTTCACTTATCTTGTAGAACCTTAGTTTAGTTTTCTTGTTAATTAGTTTAATTAGTAGCTTTTGGGTTAGTTGATTAGCAACTAATTCCGCCCACTCTCCCAATACCCGAGATTTTTACTTGCTTTTCATAAAATATAAAAACATAAAAAGAATCATCCTTCACCTTTAGACCTAGTTAGATTTATTTCAATCCTAACGACACTATTCCTAGCTGAACGATCAATCCCCCGGTACTTGTCACTATACTATACTACAACGATCAGGTACACTGCCTGGTGGGGGTTGTAAGCTTCTCGAGATCCCTCGAGAGGTAAAGCAAGGTGCGATTCCCACGCATCATTTGGTCATGTCAAGAGGAGGCCACAATCAGTGCCAATATGGAGAGTCGAAGTGCTTATAGTCAACGGTTTGAGAAACATGGGTAGACCTAAAATTGGGTGGGTGATATTTGGGAATCGCACCAGGCTTTACCTCTCAAGGGATCTTGAGAAGCTTACAACCCCCACCAGGCAGTGTACCTGATCGTTGTAGTATAGTATAGTGACAAGTACCGGGGGATTGATCGTTCAGCTAGGAATAGTGTCGCTAGGATTAGAAAACCTAAATACTAGTTCTAAAGATGAAAGATGATTATTTTTGTATTTTTTATATTTTTTAGAAAGCAAGTAAAAATCTCGGGTTTTGAAGGATTTGAGCGGAATTAGTTGGTAGTCAACTAACCCAATACTAAAGATGCAATCAAAATAAAATACTAAAAATGAAAATGAACTAAATTAACTAAGGTTGTGAGCAATGAGTGGAGAAGTTGTGTTTACTTAGATTTCACTACTCCCTAGATATCTTTTACACGTTAATTACTTGTTATAGTTGCGTAGATGACGGATTGTATTCCTTAATACCATTCATGGGGTGGCGCACTTTTTAGGTCTTCTTTAGTCTATCTTTTTCTTTGTGTGTTTGTTCGTAATTTTCATTGACTATTCCGTTTGCCATTATGGAGAACGCGAATCCACCAAGTCCGACACTAGAGTTTTACCAGAAAAAATATAATTACACCAGTTTGGATATACCAAGATGGACGAATGAAATGAGGCGGACAGGATCTTATATTGATTTTATTGAGTACCTTGATAAAAGAGACCAAGTGCATAAGACTTTTAAAGAATTCACCTTAGGAGCTCCATCAACCCCTCAAAATGCCTCACTTAGTGAAACCTATACACCATATGAGCCTTCACCTAGGATAGTTTCGTATGAGCCACCTAGCTGCATGTCATGGTTAGGCCCTACAATAATACAGGATGAACACATAGGTGACCTTGATGTGATGGAGGATGTAGCCGAACTTGATCACATTGATCAAAAAGACCTAGGTTCTATGATTGATGATGATGAATCTCAAGAAACAGATGATGAATCTCTTGGGCAATTTGTATATAGCAGTCAGAATATTAAAGATGATCCTTATGATTCGGACATAGAAGTTGAGATGCCTAGAGAAGCACGTGAGATACTTGGGAGAATGTTAGGGCTAGATCCTGATACATGGAATGATGAGGTGAACAACATAAGCCCACAAAATATTCAACCATCATTTGAGGCACACACACCGCCCGTGACTTACCCGGAAGAAGTAGAAGAAACTTTAGGAATTCCTATGGAGGTAGAACCCTTGGACCAGGCACCACTTGAGGATATAGGTTTGAACACTTGTAGTGATAACCTTACTCCTAGTTCTAGGGAATTTCCTAGTGTTGATGAACCGGAACCTCAATCTTTACACACTTTTCCATCCTTAGATATATTTCTAGGAGACAAAAAAGGAACCGACCCACCCATCAACCGATATTATCCGGGTAGTTTTAGGATGAAGGAAGCCATTCACTCACCCCCTTCACCTCACGTGGCATATTCACACCCTAAGGGTGTGTATCGCTACTTTCACCCACACTTAATCCTAAATGTAGGGAGAAACTCCTCTATTTCCGTTAAATAAGGGTAGAGTCAGGCTCGTGACTCGAACAAAAACAAGCGCTTCTTGGGAGGCAACCCATGTTTTGTGTGATTTTATTTGTTTGATTGTTATTTGCTTCCGTATGCATGTTTTATTTTTATTGTTGGTTGATCATGTTTCTCAATTAAAATGTGGAAATACTTTATTATGTTGTTTGGCCTAGTCTTAACTTCAACCTAAAGGTATTTTTGCAAAAGATAAGTGTAAGGGGAAACCCCAAATATGTTTTTAAGAAACAAACCGATCATGATTCTCCACAATATTAAATGAACATGTATATTCGTATTTGTTAGAGTCAAATGCTTGTATTGAGTCATAATGAAGTTTTGCAGGATTTTCCAGGAAGTAGGACAAGGTTTTTCCAGAAATTTTCCGGAAACTTAACATAAAGATTTCTGCAGGTCCATTCTGACGGCGTCAGGAGTCAAAAATCTGGAAATTTTACCCGTTTTGTTTTTCTAACGGAGTCTTATGGTTTTTGTGAATTATTAAGTTTTATAATCTCCAGAAGATCTGCAAACTTCATTCCACAAGCATTATATCTTACTTTGTTTTCTAGGATTTAGTAACTTATATAGGATGCCGCCGATTTTACGCGAGGTTGCCTTGTCTACTTTTGTCAGGATTTACAGGTTATTTAAGACAAGAAGATGATTTATATTCTGGAAGGGGAGCTTCGATTGTTCATTTTCTTGGAGGAAGATTTAACCTGGCCAACCTAAAATCCATACCGAGCGAATCAGGGGAGTATTTGATTTCATTCTCTTTACTTTTTACTTTTACATTCTTTACTTGAACATTGGGGACAATGTTCATCCTAAGTGTAAGGGGAGGGTAAAAAGATGATACCTTACATATGCACTTTCGCTTGAGTATGTTTTGTTTGACAGTAGATGTGTAATAAAACTATGAGAAATACTTGTTAGTGTAATTTTAGCGCCAAATTTAAATTTTTTTACAACATTTAGGAGTGAAACTTTAGCCATAGCAAGCGTCTCATGGATAGGAGGTTGTATGACTAGCACATAACCGTATATTCAGAAAAATTTTCCACCCAAAGATGTGAGGTTCGCCTTTAGTTTTGATAGGAAAAGCATTTATTATTGGTGCTTATGAGTGTACCGGTAGCATTTAGATTCTAGAACTTGCGTTAGTGATGCATCCCGAGACCGCTAGTGAGACTACATTCGTGTGGTAGGATTTACTACATGATAAGAGGCATTAGGATCACCCTTGTGTTAAACCCGTATTATAATTACTTGACCATTTAAGTCATATTACTTGGCTAGTTAAGTCAACTAATTTTTCCCACACCCTTTGCGTTGTACTCATTTTTAGTACACGATACCCCTAGTACACCCCTCCGAGCCTATCTTTTCGTTTCTAACTTTAAGCATCTTACTTAAAGGAAGAATTTGTTACACCCCACTTAAATGTACACCCAAATCACCTTAGCCTTCTGTGTATGCGCTCATCTTTAGTGCATTATTGTTATTTGTTAAACCCTACGTTAACTATCTAATTGATTACATGGTTGCTAAGTCGAGTCATATCCTTGTACATATTGTTTTGGGACGATTGGGACTCATGGGTAAGTACTTATTTTATGAAGTAATGGGGAAGAACATCATTTATTACCCCCATATGTGCGTTAATCTTAAAAGTGCTCCAAGTGTTTTGATTTTCTTAATTCGAGTCATTAGATTAGTTAAATGTAAAGTATGTAAAGATTCAAGTGTAAGGGGATTGCTCATACCCCTATGATGTATTATTTTGGATGGTAGGGTAAGAGTGTATGAAAAAAAAAAAAAAAAACGAAAAAATTAAGAAAAAAAATATATATATATAGAAAAAGGAAAAAGAGAGAAAAAACATACGGATTACCATCCCGTTTTCATTCTATGTTCAGTTTATGTTTTTGTTATTTTTCATTTATTAGCTTAAGTCGAGTCTAGTCTTGGCTTAGCAACGCCATCTTGTACATGTAATTAACTAAGATTGTTAACTCGCCACCAGTAAAATTTCCTTTATCCAACAAAACCGTGTAATTCACATCCCTACACCTAACGTTATAACCCTTTAAAAAGACCTCTTTGATAGTTTATCCTAGGTGCTTACGCCATGTGGTGGAGGTTTGATCCTTTCCCAAGCCTATGGTAATCTATTTTGCTATGACAGGTAGTGAGAGATATCTTCCATTTCCATAATGTTATATTAGTTTATTACACCCGAGAGATGTGAGTATCTAAACACTATTTGTGAGGTGCTTATGTATGACCTCCGTGCTTGTCTATTGGTCTTTAGTGGAACGATTATTTGTTGTAATTACTTTTATATTAGTGTTAAATGACCCCTAACTTGTCTTTTGAGTAGAATAAAAGCTCGTTTGCTTGAGGACAAGCAAATCTCAAGTGTAAGGGTATATGATGAGGCGAAAAATGATCCGTTTTTAGAGGGTCATTTAAGCCCGAATCCGACTTTATTTGATCAAATATTGCCCTAAATCGTTCCTTTTGTGATTTTAGGTGTTTGGAGAGTGAATTCTGGAAAAGAAGCCATTTTGGACGTTTTTGGAGCATAAAAGTGAAGAAAACGGCAAAGTCTCAAAATTCTATGCTGTGAACAGTGCATGAAGGCGTCAAGAATTACTCTTGACGGCGTCAAGACATCAAGAATAAAATACCGTAGTTGATGACGGCGTCACCAAGGCCGTCACGTGTAAACTTGTCGAAACTTGCGCGCGGAGTAGCTGATATTGTTTTGGTCATAACTTTTGCATACGAACTCGGATTTAGGTGATTCAAAAGCCCACGCGAAGAGGACGAAGAGATCTACAATTTGGTGAAAAAATGGTCTTGACGGCGTCAAGAGTACGGGCTGACGGCGTCACGAAGGGCCGACAGAAAACATGCCTATAAATATAACTTCATAACTTCACTTTTTGTAAGCCCTAAACCCTAAGGTCGATTCCTGGGTTTAGGTGGGTGTTTTTCCAGCAACTTAGAGGGTTTCAATCACTCCATAAACATCATGTATTGGTTTGATGATTCTATCTTAATTATGTTTTCCATTGTCATTGTTGTTTGCTCTTCTTTGATGATGATTTGCTAATTCACCTTGTGTCTACTTATGATTATGTGAAACTTGTATATAATTGATTAGATCTCATTGATTTCTTGTTGATGTTGTGTCTATCTCCATCAATTAAGGTGTGACAACTTCAATAGATCTAGTTGGTTTAGTTTATAATCCTTGTTTCCTATTGATTCTTGTTTTGATTGAATGATTTATATGTTAGGCTTAAGAAAACTGGCAGATCTCCAAATGGTAACATGCTTGAACGTCTTAAGAAACATGAACCGAGGCGTACTAGGTCTTTATTGGTTGTATTTAATGCATGAGCCACTGTTTACAATCCCTATAGTTGTGCTGGGTCATGGTGTAGGAGGAGATAAGAGCTCATAGAGTTGGGGAGTTATGTATGCCACCCCACGAATGGTATTAAGGAATACAACCCGTCAATTAAAACAAGGTTACAATTCAATAGGTAGGATTGGATAGCTAGCAAGGAGTAACATATCATGGGTAGACATGCTTCACTTATCTTGTAGAACCTTAGTTTAGTTTTCTTGTTAATTAGTTTAATTAGTAGCTTTTGGGTTAGTTGATTAGCAACTAATTCCGCCCACTCTCCCAATACCCGAGATTTTTACTTGCTTTTCATAAAATATAAAAACATAAAAAGAATCATCCTTCACCTTTAGACCTAGTTAGATTTATTTCAATCCTAACGACACTATTCCTAGCTGAACGATCAATCCCCCGGTACTTGTCACTATACTATACTACAACGATCAGGTACACTGCCTGGTGGGGGTTGTAAGCTTCTCGAGATCCCTCGAGAGGTAAAGCAAGGTGCGATTCCCACGCATCATTTGGTCATGTCAAGAGGAGGCCACAATCAGTGCCAATATGGAGAGTCGAAGTGCTTATAGTCAACGGTTTGAGAAACATGGGTAGACCTAAAATTGGGTGGGTGATATTTGGGAATCGCACCAGGCTTTACCTCTCAAGGGATCTTGAGAAGCTTACAACCCCCACCAGGCAGTGTACCTGATCGTTGTAGTATAGTATAGTGACAAGTACCGGGGGATTGATCGTTCAGCTAGGAATAGTGTCGCTAGGATTAGAAAACCTAAATACTAGTTCTAAAGATGAAAGATGATTATTTTTGTATTTTTTATATTTTTTAGAAAGCAAGTAAAAATCTCGGGTTTTGAAGGATTTGAGCGGAATTAGTTGGTAGTCAACTAACCCAATACTAAAGATGCAATCAAAATAAAATACTAAAAATGAAAATGAACTAAATTAACTAAGGTTGTGAGCAATGAGTGGAGAAGTTGTGTTTACTTAGATTTCACTACTCCCTAGATATCTTTTACACGTTAATTACTTGTTATAGTTGCGTAGATGACGGATTGTATTCCTTAATACCATTCATGGGGTGGCGCACTTAATTCCCCAATCCTATGAGTGCCTACTTCACTCCTATGTCGAGCCGGCTAAGAAGCTCCTAACATGGGATCATTAGACTTTACTCATGCATTAAATACAACCAATAAAACCTAGTGCACGTTAGTTCATGTTTCCTAAGACGTTCAAGTATGTTACCAATTGGAGATCTGCCAGTTTTCTTAAGCCTAACATCGAAATCATTCATCCAATACAACCATAAACAAGTAATCAACACATAATTAACATCTAGGTTTCAATAGATCCAAGCAAACACAAGATAGATCTAGCCTAGCATGATGGAATTAAGACAAGAACAAGATATAGACAACCAACACACATACATATTGATTGAATTAAAAGAATACTTATCTCAATTACACATGAAAGGGATCAAGGGCTGAGAACCCTTGAAAAACCTGTAAAATTCGTACTAAGTTCGGCCTTAGGGTTTCTCCAAAACTTCTCTTTTTTTATGAATGAAAATTAGAAAACTATATATAGGAAATTGAGGCTGACGGCGTCAAGAACAAATTGGTGACGCCGTCATCTCGCCGCCAAAAGAATTCTCGGACTGCCTTGATCTACTTTTGACGCCGTCATGTTATAACATTTTTTAGGCCATCACGTATTTTACTCTTGACGCTCTACTTCGTGACGCCTTCAATTTTGTACTGGGTCGTCATGGAAATTACTCTTGACGCCGTCAGAATTTCCTTCTTGACGCCGTCACCTACTGTTCCAGCAAGGAAAATTAAGACTTTGGCGTTTTCTTCACTTTTATGCTCCAAAAACATCCGAATTGCTTCCTTTTCTAGATTTCTCTCCCAAAGTACCTAAAATCACAAAAGGAACGATTTAGAGCAATATTTGATCAAATAAATTCAATTCCGGGCTTAAATGACCCCCTAAAAGTGGTTCATTTTTCGCCTCATCATATACCTTTACACTTGAGATTTGCTTGTCCTCAAGCAAATGCGCTTTTATTCTAGTCAAAATACAGGTTAGGGGTCATTTAACACTAATATAAAAGTAATTACAACAAATAATCGTTCCACTAAAGACAAATAGACAAGCACGGAGGTCATACCCTAGCACCTCACAAATAATGTTTAGATACTCACATCTCTCGGGTGTAATAAAGTATAAATTACAATATGGAAACGGAAGATATCTCTCACTACCTGTCATAGCAAAATAGATTACCATAGGCTTGGGAAAGGATCAAACCTCCACCACATGGCGTAAGCACCTAGAATAAACTATCAAAGAGGTCTTTTAAAGGGTTGTAATGTTAGGTGTACGGATATGAAATACACGGTTTTGTTGGATAAAGGAAGTTTTTACTGGTGGCGAGCTAACAATCTTGGTTAATTACATGTATAATATGGCGTTGCTAAGCCAAGACTAGACTCGACTTAAGCTAATAAATGAAAAATAACAAAAACATAAAATGAACATAGAATGACAAGGGATGGTAGTCCGTAAGTTTTTTTCTCTTTTCCTTTTTTCAATTTTTTTTCTTTTTCTTTATTTTTCGAATTCTTTTTGTTTTTTTGTTTTTTTTTTGTTTTTTTTTGTTTTTTTTTTTTTTTTGTTTTTTTTTTGTTTTTTTTTTTGTGTGCATACACTCTTACCCTACCATCCAAAATAATACATCATAGGGAATGAACATTCTCCTTACACTTGAATTTTTACATACTTTACATTAAACTAATCTAATGACTCGAATTAAGAAAATCGAAACACTTGGAGTACTTTTAAGATTAATGTATATATGGGGGTAATATGATGTTCTTCCCCACTACTCCATAAAATAAGTACTTTACCCATGAGTCCCAATCGTCCCAAAACAATATGTACACGGATATGACTCGACTTAGCAACCATGTAATCAATTAGATTGTTAACTTAGGGTTTAACAAATAACAATAATGCACTACAGATGAGCGCATACACGGAAGGTTAAGGCAATTTGGTTGTACATTTAAGTGGGGTGTAACAAATTCTCCCTTTAAGTAAAATGCTTAAAGTTAGAAACGAAAAGATAGGCTCGGAGGGGTGTACTAGGGGTTTCGTGTACTAAAAATGAGTACAACGCTAAGGGTGTGGGAAAAATTAGTTGACTTAACTAGCCAAGTAATATGACTTAAATTATCAAGTAATTATAATACGGGTTTAACACAAGGGTGATCATAATGCCTCTTATCATGTAGTAAATCCTACTACACGAATGTAGTCTCAGTAGCGGTCTCGGGATGCATCACTAACGCAAGTTCTAGAATCTAAATGCTAACGGTACACTCATAGGCACTAATAGTAAATGCTTTACCTATCAAATTTAAAGGCGAACCTCACATATTTGGGTGGAAAATTTTTCTGAATATACGGTTATGTGCTAGTCATACAATCTCCTATCCATGAGACGCTTGCTATGGCTAAAGTTTCACTCCTAAATGTTGTAAAATTTTTTAAATTTGGCGCTAAAATTACACCAACAAGTATTTCTCATAGTTTTATTACACATCTACTATTAAACAAAACAAACTCAAGCTATCATTTTACCCTCCCCTTACACTTAGGATGAACATTGTCCCCAATGTTCAAGTAAAGAATGTAAAAGTGAAAAAGTAAAAAGAATGAAATCAAATACTCCCCTGATTCGCTCGGTATGGATAATAAGGTGGCCAGGTTAAATCTTCCTCCAAGAAAATGAACAATCAAAGCTTCCCTTCCAGAATATAAATCATCTTCTTGTCATACATAACCTGTGAATCCTGAGAAAATAGACAAGACAACTTCGCATAAAATCGGCGGCAACCTATATAAGTTACTAAATCCTAGAAAACAAAATAAGATATAATGCTTGTGGAATGAAGTTTGCAGATTTCCTGGAGATTATAAAACTTAATAATTCACAAAAACTATAAGACTCCGTTAGAAAAACAAAACTGGTAAAATTTCCAGATTTTTACACGTGACGCCGTCAAGAGTTAACTTGTGACGCCGTCAGAAGTGACCTGCAGAAATTCTTATGTTAAGTTTCTGGAAAATTTCTTAAAAAACTTGGTCCTACTTCCTGGAAAATCCTGCAAAACTTCATTATGAATCGATACAAGCATTTGACTCTAACAAATACGAATATACATGTTCATTTAATATTGTGGAGAATCATGACCGGTTTGTTTCTTGAAAACATATTTTGGGTTTCCCCTTACACCTATCTTTTTGCAAAAATACTTTTAGATGGAGCTAAGACTAGGCCAAAACAACAAAGTAAAGTATTTCCACTATTTAATTGAGAAACATGATCTACCAACAATAAAAATAAAGCATGCATACGAAAGCAAATAACAAACAAAATAAAATCACACAAAACATGGGTTGCCTCCCAAGAAGCGCTTTTCTTTATTTACGAGTCTTGTAGCTAGACTCAAGGTCATGGGTTACTACGTGACCTCATCGTTGGTTCCACTCTCTAGGTCGTCTTCTAAACCAGTTTTGTATTCCGGACCTAGTTGCAAGCATTCTTTATAGAAACCAAGCATCCTATTCTTCACATACTCTACTCCTCTACGTCTATCCTCCTCATTCCTATAATAAGCTGCTTGCTTGTGTTCTTTTTCTATATTAGAGAGGAAGCGATATTGCTCAATTTTGTAGGGCATTTGATAGGCAACCTCATCATTTTCTTCCTTGAATCTAACTATCCCTAGAGTCGGGTCATAACTCATCCTAGTGGTCTCAACAAATGGTTTTCCAAATATTACTTGGCTTAGGCAATCATCTATCACCGGACGAGTGTCTTCCACTATCATAAAATCGATCTCATAGGTGAGATTACCTATAATCACATGCAATCCCTTCACTCTTCCTACAAAATTACTTATCAAATTCCTATTGGGCATCATCCTAAAATCAAGTTGTTTCTTCATCACCCAATTGTAGTAAGTCCTAGTCATGATGTTAACATGAGATCTAAGATCGATATAAGCTTTCCATATATGCATGTGCCCAATATTGCATGGTATGTTAATGTTAGAGGGGTCTCCCATTTTGATAAGGGGTGTGCCAAGGATATATGGTCTCTCGGGACTATCGAATAAATCCTTATGGTATTCCCGTTCTTCCTTGGTGGGCATCTTATCAAAGTATTCTTCGATAGTTTCTACTTCCTCTAATTCTTCTCCCTTATTAACCTCAACTTCCCTACTTTCATCCTTAGTATCGGTTTCTACTCCAACTTCATCCTTGTCACTTTCTTCTATCTCCTTATCTATTGGTTTAATGGTAACAACATTGACAAAGTGGACATGTTTGGATGATGAGGGATCCTTAATTTGGACTCCGTTATTGGTGTCCCTAGTGTCCTTCCTAGGTGTGGTTAACGCTTGGTTGTTGAGAGCTTTCAACAAGTTGTCAATCTTGTTGGTCATCTCCGTTTGTTGTTGGTTGAATTCGGTTTCGAACCTAGCTATGCGAGCTTCTTGAGATGCCATGAACTTAGACATCAACCCTTCAAGATTGTTGGTACTACCATAATTGTTAGAAGGATTGTTGTTGAAAGTACGGTTGGAGGGTGAACCGTTTGGTTGGTAACGATTAGGCGGATTGGAAGAATTGGGTTGATTTTGTTTCCACCTAAGGTTTGGGTGATTTTTCCAAGAGGGGTTGTACGAATCACCGTAAGGGTTTGGCTCGGGCTTGAAAGTGTACCACTTATCTCCCGCTTCGTCGGTACGCGTGGATGCGTAGTCCGCAAAAGCTGTTCCGGGGAGTTCCACACAATCACGAGGGTCGTGGGGACCACTACATAATTCGCATGAAGAAGTGATTTTGTTCACTTGGCTTGAAGGCTTAGGAGCTTCGTAAAATTTCATGAGAAACTTGACTTGGTCCTCAAGTTCCATGATCCTACGGTCGGGAGTGCTATAATTGTTCGAAGGCAAAGATATTGCCTTGACCGTTTTGTTCAAATCACGGGGATCATTCCAACTTTCGTTGTCATAGAGAGCAAGATCTTCTATGAGTTCCCATGATTGTTCCGCACTTAGATCACGTAGCTTACCACGGCCGATTGGTCAATGGCTCGCCTCGTGGAGAGATCGATATGGTCATAAAAGATTTGGACTTGGAGCCAAAGATCTATGCCATGATGAGGGACTTTTTGGAGTAAGTCCTTGAAACGAGTCCATGCTTCATAAAGAGATTCATTTTGACGTTGTTGGAACATCAATATGTCATTTCTAAGCTTAGTAGTTCTCCCCGGTGGGAAAAATTGAGCAAGGAAACGAGTGGTGAGATCATCCCATGCGGTGATGGATCCCGTGGGTAAACGCTCAAGCCATTGACTAGCTTGATCCAGTAGAGAGAATTGGAATAGGCGTAATCGGGTTGTCTCTCTAGTTGCAACATCTAGGTCTATGGAATCTACGATTTAGAGGAAGTCCTTAAGATGTTGGTTTGGATCTTCGGAACGAAGTCCATGTAATGCACATCCGCTATGCACCAACCGGATGGTGTCGGGTCGCAAGGGGGTCACATTGGCTTCGGTGAGCTCAATGGTGTTTCGGTAGCCTTGGTGGCTAGGTCGGGAATACTCTCCTAAGGTTCGGGGCCTAAGAGGTTCTAGTGGTGGGTTTTGTTGTGGTGGGATGACGGGTTCAAAGATGTTCCCATCGTCCATGATGTCGGGTGGTGAAGAGTTACGAACAAAAACACAAAGAAATAAGATAGACTAAAGAAAACCTAAAAATAAAAAAATAAAATCTTACCAGAAAGGAATCTAGCAAGTAGACCTAATAAAAAGAGATTCTAACCTAGACAGTAACTATTCCCCGGGCTGCGGCGCCAAAAACTTGATACGTGGGAATCGCACCAGGCTTTACCTCTCAAGGGATCTTGAGAAGCTTACAACCCCCACCAGGCAGTGTACCTGATCGTTGTAGTATAGTATAGTGACAAGTACCGGGGTATTGATCGTTCAGCTAGGAATAGTGTCGCTAGGATTAGAAAACCTAAATACTAGTTCTAAAGATGAAAGATGATTATTTTTGTATTTTTTATATTTTTTAGAAAGCAAGTAAAAATCTCGGGTTTTGAAGGATTTGGGCGGAATTAGTTGCTAGTCAACTAACCCAATACTAAAGATGCAATCAAAATAAAATACTAAAAATGAAAATGAACTAAATTAACTAAGGTTGTGAGCAATGAGTGAAGAAGTTGTGTTTACTTAGATTTCACTACTCCCTAGATATCTTTTACACGTTAATTACTTGTTATAGTTGCGTGGATGACGGATTGTATTCCTTAATACCATTCATGGGGTGGCGCACTTAATTCCCCAATCCTATGAGTGCCTACTTCACTCCTATGTCGAGCCGGCTAAGAAGCTCCTAACATGGGATCATTAGAATTTACTCATGCATTAAATACAACCAATAAAACCTAGTGCACGTCAGTTCATGTTTCCTAAGACGTTCAAGCATGTTACCAATTGGAGATCTGCCAGTTTTCTTAAGCCTAACGTCGAAATCATTCATCCAATACAATCATAAACAAGTAATCAACATATAATTAACATCTAGGTTTCATTAGATCCAAGCAAACACAATATAGATCTAGCCTAGCATGATGGAATTAAGACAAGAACAAGATATAGACAACCAACACATAGACATATTGATTGAATTAAAAGAATACTTATCTCAATTACACATGAAAGGGATCAAGGGTTGAGAACCCTTGAAAAACCTGTAAAATTCGTACTAAGTTCGGCCTTAGGGTTTCTCCAAAACTTCTCTTTTTTTTATGAATGAAAATTAGAAAACTATATATAGGAAATTGAGGCCGACGGCGTCAAGAACAAATTGGTGACGCCGTCATCTCGCCGCCAAAAGAATTCTCGGACTGCCTTGATCTACTTTTGACGCCGTCATGTTATAACATTTTCCAGGCCGTCACGTATTTTACTCTTGACGCTCTACTTCGTGACGCCTTCAATTCTGTACTGGGTCGTCATGGAAGTTACTCTTGACGCCGTCAGAATTTCCTTCTTGACGCCGTCACCTACTGTTCCCAGCAAGGAAAATTAAGACTTTGGCGTTTTCTTCACTTTTATGCTCCAAAAACGTCCAAATTGCTTCCTTTTCCAGATTTCTCTCCCAAAGTACCTAAAATCACAAAAGGAACGATTTAGGGCAATATTTGATCAAATAAATTCAATTCCGGGCTTAAATGACCCCCTAAAAGTGGTTCATTTTTCGCCTCATCAGTGGGAGGATAGACTTAAACAAGACATGAATGAGCTTCTCTTTTCCGATGACATGACCTCAGATAGGAATGCATGGAGAGATAGGATTATAGCATGTTGGTAGTTCGGGCTAGGTTGGTTTAGGCCTTACAGGCATTTCATAGTGGACTTGCCACTTGCGGTGTTAGAGATTGAGCATCTTAGCTTGTTCCCTTTAGACTTTTTGTTGTTAAGTGGTCTCTTCTGTCCCTTTTTCTTTGCCTTATATTTAGGCCCATTTGCTTTACCCTTCTTTGTTCTTTGTTTCTTTCTTTGATCTTGGTTTATTTTGTTTTTGCCTCTCGCCCCTTGTCTTTGCTTGCTCTCTCTTGGTGCTTTTTCTCTTTTGCTTTTTTGTATCCATGCGTCTGTGTTTTTATGCTTTTGGTCATGCCCGCTTGCCTCTATTACGCTTTTTCCTTTCTAGGTTATGTGTTCTCTTGCGGTGTTTGCTATGTTTTTTACCTTTTCTCTTTTGTTCTTTTGTCCTTATTTCTGCCTTTCTGCTTTGTTTTTTTTGCCTTTTGGTCCTTTTTATGTGCGTATTTTTCTGCTTTTGTGCCTTGCGTGGTTGCTTTCTTGCTTTTTGATCTTTTGTTTTTGTTTGTTTATGCTTTTGCCCATTTGACTCTCGTGCTCTTATTTTTCCTTTTGTCCTTGCGTTTGTGTTTCTCCTATGACTTATACTTTTTGTTTTGCTTTTTCTCTATGTATTTTTATGGCTTGTTTACTTATTTCATGTCGTATGTTTTTTGCGTTTCCCTCATTCTTGGTTTTGCACTTTCACGCTCCTTTTTTTTGAGCTTTTCATATGCACAATTTCACACTTATTCACTGGTCAGATGTCCTTATGGAAGCGCTCTCTTTACTACGAGGTTTATCATGCCGGTAGGGGTAGGATCTGTGTACATCTCACCTCTCCCTTATGTTGTTGTCGTTGTTGTTGTTGTTGTTGTTGTTGTTGTTGTTGTTGTAATGGTTTAGGTCATTAAATAGTAACATATTTTTCTCGATGCACCGTCTTAGGACGTGAACTAAACAATGTTTCGCATTTTGTTACGAACTTTCAAATTTTATCTCAAGATGCAGACATAATACTTTTTAACTCGAAACATTTTTGTAAAATTCTACATTTTGAGATTTTTATTGCCTAAAATATTGCATAACATATATATGTACATTTTGAGATTTTTCTGGCCAACAAATTTTAAGCGAATTCTTCTTTGTGGAATACACGGTTAATCTTTTGAGCAAATTTAATAATTCAAACAGTTTTTATAATTGTGGCAATAAAGGAAACAATATTCCGGACGAAAAAATGAAATAATGGAAATATCGAATGCATATATCCATGGATTTTAAAGAACTGTATAATTTTGATTGATGTGAGATGTTGACAAAGTCACAAAGATTGAAAGATATAAAAATGTGAAATAGGTTTGTAAGGTTTGATCGGGAGTTTTGTAAACCTTGTGTTCATGAAATCAGATTAGAAATTTAACTTATGTTGATCTCATTTAACTTATGTTGACGGCCACCCTCATTCACATATAGTGCCACACCAACAGATATACTTCTCTTAAGTCTTGAATAGCAGATTTGTCCGTCACTCTCTTTTGTGTGGCAATGGCAAATTATCTTGGGTCAAGTCTGAAAGACTGATATATGTCTTGGTTGTGATGGGCTACCTTCAAAAGTGAAAAAATTTCCCGGTTAAACATGAAGGGGGACATTTTTTGCAAAAATCTTGTGGATGAACGATGTCTTTAATGTTAATTTTTCGCGTGACCTATCCACAAAAAAGAGAGTTCTAAGTTGGAAAAAGAGCACCTTCTTCTGCTTGACTTTCCGAGTCAACTGGTTCATGTATGACAGTCATGATGGTTTTTTTTTAGGCAAAATCAGCTCGAGTTGAAACTCATTTTGAGAGCTGCTTGAAATTGTTTATGGTTTAGTAGGCTCATTTACTCAAAAAAATTATAAGCTTTGTCAACAAAACCAATTTTCAACTAGAGCTCATTTGTTAACAAAAACTAACTTAGAGCTGATAAGTTTCTATAACAAAAAATTTATAAGCTTTGCCAAAGAAAATAATTTTCAACGAAAATTAAGTTCCATGATTGTCAAGCAAATTGGATGAGGTTGTGATGCAAATTGTCCCAGGTCCAAGTAGAAGAATTGTTCGATTTGTGGTTGTTAAGTTGTTATCAGGGGCATGTGCATACTTTATTTGGCAAGAACACAACAATCGGCTTTTCAAGAAAAGTACAAGACCAGTAGATAAAAAATTTGATATTATCTTTTCAAGCGTACATTTGAAGCTCCTATCAGTCGAGTTCAAGCAGTCTGTTCAAGTAGGCCGGATGCAAGAAGAACGGGGTAGACCAAGGTTGAATTATCTAAGAGCTCATGTGTACATATCATTTCAAAGATGTAGGTTTGGACATTTACCGGGCTTTACCTAGAAAAAAGCTTCTATAAATTTGTGAGTAGTGCAATTTGACTCTTTCACGAAGGCAATGTAGACAATTAAGCTGAAATAAAGCAAGTTTAATTCTCTTAAAAGGTTTTTCAGAAAGAAAACGGTTTAGTTGTAATTTTTTTAAGTAAACAATCTTGAGCAAAAGTTTGAACCAGTGCTCTTTTATTAGTACATTTTTTCACTTTACATCAACTTTGAACTAAGATTGGTTGGAGCCCTGATAGACAGGACTCTCCAAAAATTAGCATATGTCACTTTTTACAATGAGCACACGGTATTCTTTAGTAAAAGGCGAAAGAATAGTTCGCTTTGTGCTCATTGCATGGCTGCATGCCTTTCACCTATCAGACTCCTTGGCTTAAATAATCACTTGCATTCCCTTTGTTTTCTTCAACCAGCCGATGTGGGACAAACTCATTTTGGGCTGTCCAAAAGTTCTCTTTCATAATTTCATTAGTTACGCATTCAAAATTTATTTAGTGGAGTGATATTCTGTTGAATGTTGTGTTATACAAGTTTGTGGTAATCGTTTAAAATGGTTCGAAAAAGCCTGAAATCACCACATGATAATCGTTTAAAATGGTTCGAAAAAGCACTCCCGGAGTTGGAGATAGAGGTATTTGTTTATGAGTTTATCACTTTTCTCACTTTCATTTTCATTTATAAAACAGTTCAAGTTCAAATAGTATCCAGATTCTTGTTAACGTTTTATATATAGTGAGGGTGCTGGGAGTGGGTGCGTGAGCATGCGGTGCGGGCAGGGGCGCAGCTTCTAAGGGGCGGGGAGGGGCGGCCGACCCCCCGAATTTTTTTTTGCGATGTACGGGTATATAGTTTTCGTGTAGAAAAATTTTGGTATTTTCGGTTTCCCCCCCCCCCCAATTTAATTCGGTTTCGACCCCCCATAGTGTTAGGAAAAAAAAAATTTAGATCCCGACCCCCCACTCGAAATTTCCAAGCTTCGCCCCTGGGTGCGGGGTGGCTTACCGCACAGGAGCACCGCCGCCGCGACTTACGTACCGCACGGGGAGGTGAAATGAGTGAGTATCTCACGCACGGGAAGAATTGAATTTGTGAACGTTGGAGGTGAGATTTGACCGTTGGGAAGGGACCAGGTTTTATTTTTGAAGAAGATGAAATCAAAAATGCCATTATTTGGAATATTGAAGCTTTTAAACAATGGTGGTGGAGGTAGAATTGTAGAAGACACATAGAAGATATTTTTTTTGTTTGTCTGGCTGTGTCACACCACACCACGTGGTGAGTAAAATGATTAATATTTTTTTTAAACCTTTTTCAACCATATAAACTATTGGCCCTTTACTTTTTCAAAAAAATTTCATTTTTTTTCAAACTACACTAATATTTTATAATGGAAGTCTCGTTTGCTAAAAAAAATAAATAAATAAATAATAAAAAAAAAAACGACTTGAAAATTTTAGTGAGTGAAAGGTGAGTGAAGTAGCGCCTCCAAAAAAGAAGTGAGTGAAGGGTGAGTGATGAAAAAAGTGAAGAATGATGTGGCGCAAGGGAATTGGTTGGGAGTGAGTGAAGGGAATGATGGTGAGTGATGTACTCCACCACATATCCCTTAATGAAAATATTACATAATCCATGATTTCTCACAAATATTTTGTACCATAATTTAATGTATTTTAGAAGATACACACAAGAACACAAAATAGTAAGAGTGTTTCTTTATTCTTATAGAGCTTAGCTATTTTCGATATGAGTACATTACATGATTTTTTTTTGGCATAAAATAAGATAATATATTGATATATGAGATTAAAAAAATCCCCTTGATAATACACTTGAGACACTACATCATAAACATTGAAACTAGTATTTTGATGAACTACTTGAAATTGAACTACAAAACACTTTAATTTGGCATCTTGACTTTAAACTTGAGATCTTGCTTAAACTTGAACGTGAGATCTTGACTTGAACTTGAACTTGAAAATGTGAGAAAGACTTGAAGTTGGAATTATGTGAACTAAAACTTGAAAAGTTGACCTTGAAACTACTTGAAGTTGGCCAATAGTTGAACTTACAGCTTGCTTGAGAACATATTAACCCAATAAATAAAATGAAACTTGGATACCACCATTGAGTAGATAGGGGTTTGATGTCTTGACTTAGTTGCTTGATAACCCAACTTAAACCCAAAACAACACGAAGTTTTGACATGAGTACATGACGTCAAACAGGGACGGAACAAGGTTGTGGAGTAACCAGGTGCACTTAGAATAAACTAAACAATACTACAAACACAATTTTCAAATACACTACGACACAAAAATTCATGAGTGTCCTGGGACCCTCGAGACCCACCCTATTTCCGTCACTGACGCTAAATACGCACAAACATATATCAAAGTTAATATAAGATTAAATGATATTTATTGATAATAACAAACTTAAAGAATTAAAACGACCAAAATGTGAATCTTCATCACTAATTTTCCCTTTTTCTACTTGATTTAGTATTATACACGGTATTTAGGTACTAAATACGTAGTTGTAACGTGCAACTCAAGTATCCTAATTTTTATACAAACCATACGATAATACAAATAACTATTAAATTTTATGTTTTATCTCAAATAGGAACAAAAGAAAATGGATCTTTCCTTTTGCATTTTATCAATTTTACATCAATACTTTTATCAAAATCTAAACTTCATTACCTTAATACTCTTCATTACCAGTAAGAGGTGGGTAGACGTTTTGCTTGTTAACTTTTTTTTAAAAGACGAGTTAGTAGTTAGTGATTCGATAAAAAAAAAAAGAATTCTTTTTTTTTTTTTTTTTTTTTTTTTAACCCGGTTTGGATCTAACTTGTTCATAAAACACACACCGTAATTTCACACCACCAAGTTCCCGTTCATCCCATCTCCGATCATCATACTACCGATGGACGGTGCGGTGGGAATAGGCCAACCCCAACAACAACAACAACCTCAAGACCAACAACAAACAAAGGTTGTGGAGAGACTAAACCCAGCAGTACAACAACAACTAAACCTAGAATCAGTCAAAACCAGAGCCATTAGTTTATTCAAAGCCATTACGCGTATCCTCGAAGATTTCGATATAATTGCCAGAACTAATTCCAATCCTAAGTGGTTAGTTTTTCAAATTTTAATATTTTATATATTTTTATGCACAATTTCTTAATAACATGTTTGAATATGTATGTGAAATACATTGGTGATGTTTTTATTAGTGGCGGAACTTGTGCGTTTTTTAGGCGAAATTCTGATAATCTTAAAATTGTACTAAATTGCCAATGTAGCGAATTCGGGGAGTTATTACATGTTTGCACTTTAGGGGTGGATACTTAGGGGTGTTTGTTTAAGCTTATATGTGGACTTACGAGCTTATTTGATTTCGGCTTATATTTCATAAGCCCCAAATTTCCAGCTTATTTTGAGACTTATGGGCTTATGTTTTATATAAGTTTATCATATCATAATAAACTTATACTCCGTATAAGCCTACAAGTCTTAAAATAAGCTGGAAAATTGGGGCTTATGAAATTTAAGCCGAAACATAAATAAGCTCATAAGCCACATGTAAGCTTAAACAAACACCAACTTAAAGTAGAAACGTTAAACACATGAGGTATTCATACTCGGTCTCAGATGTATGCGGCCTAACTAGGGTATCCCACCATTTCCGACACTTTCCTTGGCGACTCCCGAGATGTGTACCAAGTGAGGTGACCTCTTGTGAGGACATCAGGGAGCCTGATCACTTTGGGTTAGGTAATGTATCAAAACGGAATAGGTCATATTAACCTATTAGGCTGTGTTAACGTTTTGCGTTAGTCAAGTTAATCTTACAAAATTATTACCAAACTTATCAGAACTTTTTTAAAATTCACACGTCATGTAATCGGTTGCACATGAGTACTTGGGAAGGTAGTACTGGTATAGGGAACAAAATTTTGTACAATTATTGGCTTAACCGACATGTAGTACGGGCTATCGTTGGCTTTAAGGTGGATCGGTTCATGCTTGTAAGCAGTTTAGCTATTAGTGGCTTCATTCAAATCACAAAATTACCTATGGCGATCTGTGGCCATTCCTAATTTTGTTGGAAGGTTCAGTTTTTTAGTAGTGAAAATATACGTGTATGTAGTGTCTCATGGAGGTGTGTTCGGGGGGTTAGGGAACCTTCCTCTGCCTTCACTATGTTCCGCCCTTACTAACATTTCATTTTGGGTCCACCAGGCAAGATGTATTGGGTCAATTTTCTATGGTAAACCTCGAGCTGTACAACATTGTGGAAGATATTAAGAAGGTTTCAAAGGCCTTTGTTGTTCATCCAAAGAACGTCAATGGTGAAAATGCTGCAGGTAAGAACTTGCTTTTCATAATCAGTCGTCGTTGAAACCTTGTATAGTATCAAAACTGAAAAATGATCTTATGTATTCTACTGCAATATAGTTTTGCCTGTTATGATATCATCAAAGTTATTGCCGGAGATAGAAGCAGATGATGCCTCAAAGCGAGAGCAATTACTCTATGCGATGCAGAATTTGTCTGTGCCTGCACAGATTGAAAAGTTAAAGGTAATATATATGGTGTTACTGCTCAGAAGCAATCACCTACTTTATATGGCAATATTCAATAACTTTACATTTGTTGATATGCACGAGTATGTTGTTTGCAGGCTAGAATTGACATGATCGGAGCAGCTTGTGAAAGCGCTGAAAAGGTCATTGCTGATACCCGAAAAACCTATTTTGGCACTCGACAAGGGCCCACCAATATCATGACTCTAGATAAGGCTCAAGCTGCAAAGATTCAGGAACAGGAAAATTTACTGAGACATGCTGTTAATCATGGTCAAGGTGTTTCTCTATATTCTTTTTTATAGTTTTCTCTATGTAGTTATGTAATACCTCTATTCAGTTGCTTTGGTGTTATTATGCAAGATACATGTGTATAGGTTCAATTTTCATCTTCCAACCCGTAATGGCGTAAAAAACACATTGAAATTTTTAGTTGGGATGTAGAAGGTCTAGCGGTCACTTGAACTTTCTAGGTTAGCCCTGTATCCCATTTTATAATGGGTGAAATTTTGTGCCTATTGCAACTTAATTAACTTATAGAGTTCAGATCATGGTTTCATAGTTTTGATATGTGGTAGGTCGTAGGCACTTAGCTAAATATTTTATGTTGGTACGATTCCAAGTAAAAACTGATAAAATTTGATGCTATGATGTTATAGAAGAGGATGTTCTCATACATAAGGTATGTTAAAAAATTGTTGTTTCATTGTAGGTTTACGTTTACCTCCGGATCAAAGACAGATCACATCAGCACTTCCAGCTCATCTGGTGGATGTGCTACCTGTAGGTGACAATGCACAGACCGTTAATGAATCATCTGGTATGTGCTTAAAAAGAAAAATTTAAATAAATGAATAAATCTATAGATGTCCATGCAGACAACAATAAGCTGGTGTCTCTTTTTTACAGGAATGTACATGAAGAATACCCCTCCCATGGTTACAAATGCTGTAAACAACCAAGGAGCATTAATGCAGGTTAGATAATCACGTTTTCTTATAATTCGTGGTGCTGTTGCTCCTTAATAATTAGAAAATCAATAGGGTTCTGGGTCACAACTAATGGGACGAGCAGCGGCTTCACCTGGTGGGACTGGGACACCGTCCTTTGACAACACGACAGCATCACCACTGCCATATGCAAACTCACCAAGGTCTGCTGCAAACATGATGAATACACCCTCCCCGCAACAACAACAAACTCAACAACAACAACAACAACAACAGCAGCAGCAATTCCAGCAACAACAAAGGCAGAGATTGATGCATTTACCTCAACATCAGCAACAACAACTCCTTGCTCAGCAGCTTAGACAAAATCCGATGGCTGGACTAGCACAGGTATGGTTACATATGAAATATTAATGAAGAGTCACACTAGATAGATTTACTGTAATATGGGTATATAATTATCCCTTTATATCAATTTACAAAAAACAATAGTCATCTTCTCGGTAGATTTTGATTTGACTTGCTTTTACCAAATTCTCGCTACATATTTGTATTTACTAATGCTTTATGTGATGGATCTGGTTATCTAAATTTCATTCCGACCCAAAGTGCAGACAATTAAACTTTGTTGTAACTTGTAACCATACTATATGTGCAGAACCAATTGTCACAGCTGCATGATTTGCAGGGTCAGGGTCAACAGAAGTATCAGGTAATCTATATCATGTCTTTCGGTTGGTGTCTGTAATTACGGTATTCATCCAAGTGCACCATTGCCTGTATATTAAACAATTGTATGAGTAAATAGGGTACTCCGTATTAGAGTGACTCTTATACATGGCACCTTAAAATTTTTGTTCTACTGTAATTATTATTATTCTGTGTTGTCAGTTACATGGTCAAAATCAAATGCAATTTTCTCAGTCATTGGGGGCCCAGCAATTTCAAGGGAGGCAGTTACCATCTGGAGGTATGCAGCATGGCATGGCACAAAGTCAACTCAACCAAGGAAGTCAGTTGAATCGTCATATAAACCAAATGTCTAGCGCTGCCAACAGTGCGTTGTTTAATGCTGCACAGGGTACACCAAATAACCAGATGGTCAGTTTATAATAATTAATTGCACCTTTTGCTTTTCTCTATTTGGCGGACTGTCTCAACTTCTATGGATATTGTTTCCAATGTCAGATGTCGAACATGTCAGCCATGATGCCATCACAACCACTTGTGCCTCGGATGCAGGTTAGCCTTTCAATGGCTTCATCCTGCATTGATCATGTATTCTGTGCTCTATAATGTTATTATTTTTTTTTACAGTTTGGACTATCTGGTGGCAACCGCACTCTTGGTTCCCAAAATATGAACGACCAGGGTATGAATTCGATTGTTTAAATAGGCCACTCGTTTTTACACTCACTACAATCGCTAATGACGTGGTTTTGGTTAACAGTGTTCAACATGGGTACAGCGAATGCTAATACCATGATGCCTATGCAACAGCAACAGCAACAGCAACAACAACAACCACAGCAAGGTGCTTTTGGGAACATGCAACAAAACACTCAGAATCTACAAGCTAATATGATGCAGAACCAGCAACAGAACTTTCAACAACATAGACAAAACAACCAACAGTGATCTAATAGCACCTACTAAACGTTTGACAGTTGACATGCTATTTAAAGTGTTTTAAGTTTGCAAACGTTTAGCGTTGAATTGCAATGTTTACTTGATATAGTTAGATATATGATTTTGTATAACTGAGTACCAAGTTGGTGAATCTTTTACGTAACGAAATGGCAATCAATATGTATGTGCATGTGCACAACCATTGCTATGTAACGAAACGTTCCATTTAAACAATTTGTGGCTATTGTTAGTACATTCAAATTCTTTTCATATCGAGGTGTTGTGCATATGCAGAACAATTAATAAAGAGAAATAACTATTGAACAACTACAATTTTAGAGGACAGCATCTTCAAATTGGAGCATTTATACCCATGTGTTAGGAAGTCGATGGTTAAAAAGCAGGAAGTGACTAGTTTAATGACCATTAACACGACACCAAAAAACATTATGAACCTTGTAATTTAGCATATGTGGAAAACTACATTCCATTCCTTTTGAAAAAATTGTGCCGTTTGCTGGAATCGAATCCGCAACCTACAATCAACATACATTCCATTCTATATGCAAGTAAGAAACAAAATACCATATGAAATACTACGTTACCTTGAGAAAAGTTCAATGTAGATGCAACATTCTCTAAAGATCAA
This sequence comes from Artemisia argyi, assembly GCA_030686995.1. Lineage (NCBI taxonomy): Eukaryota > Viridiplantae > Streptophyta > Magnoliopsida > Asterales > Asteraceae > Artemisia > Artemisia argyi. Next base: position 157,647,939 of record CM060705.1, read on the forward strand.
ATAAATCAATCCTCTAATCATCCATTTTTTCATATAAAAAAAAAAAAAAAAAAAAAAAAAAAAACATTTTTTTTAGTTAAATCTTGCAAACCGTTAATCATTACGAAAAACGAATCATACCATCACGACGAGAATTAAATCATCTTTCTATAGACGAGCACTTCGATATACTTTCAATGAACATTTTTTTTTATTTTTTTTTCAGTTACGTCAGACGTAACTGAAAAAAAAATCGAAAAAGAAGTTCGTCGAAAGTATATCGAAGTGTTCGTCTATAGAAAGATTAAAAAAAAAAATACTGGTTGCAATGGTGTATTTTTGTTCTCACTTGACAATTTACCGTTTGCAAGATATTTTATTTTTTAAAAAGAGGATGAAAGTGGATTATTTATTATTATTATTATTATTATTATTATTATTATTATTATTATTATTATAGCGAAAAATAAGTGGCTAGAATTGGTTCATTGGATCTTTAGATAATTTTGGTTCTACATTTATCTCAATTCATGTTACCTTTACCTAGTCGAATTATACTATTTCTTAATCACAACCACAAATATATATAACGAGCGTGTAAGCCCGCGCGTTGCTGCGGGTTTGCTGAGACTTACTCATTACTAACAATAAAATGGTACAAAGCTACATGACTACATCCAACATATGGCCAACTGTGATTGTTATAAGTATGTTAAAAAGAAACCGGTACACTCCTTAATTTAAAAAGCTAGTAAAAGGTTGTCTTATCATTCTATTACAAAAGATTAGAAGTGTTAGAAACATTTGCGACTAATCAGATTACAAAGCTTAGAATTGAAACAACAAACTATAAGAAAAACCAAAGCTGGTAAAAGGTTGCCTTGTGTAAACTGAAATGCAGCCTTCAACAATAAAATCGCAGTCCTCATCTTTTCCTAATTAATGAAAGCAAAATCAAAAATATACCCGTATTGACACATTACCCAATTGGTCCTTATAACATCACGTAAATCTATAAGAAAAAACAAAGCTTATTACCGAAATGAAACTCAACATGTGAAAATAACTACTCAGGTTCAAACGTCACCGAAAATACCAAATCAAGACTTAATATCCTTACCGATCAGTGGGCTAGGAGAACAATATCCAACAGTCGAAGGTCTTCTTGTGGAGCAAGTCCACACATGACGCCAATTTGATAGCAACTTTCAAGTTGTTGTCACTCCTGATGGAGGATTTATATGGTTCAGGCTATCACACCAGTGTAGGAAGGCAATATGTGATCTTTTTTAACAACATATAAGCTCCTTCTCGGGTTTTATCATGACGAAACAACACGCGAACCCTGCAAGAACAATTAGCCACGGACATCAATTAGTCATTACAGTTACTTCTATAGCTCATTAGAGCTGCAAGTAATGAAATACAATGTTCTACATCAGTATTGCCTCAATATCAAACTTACCGGTTCAACACAACAAATCCTTGAATACCAACACGAAAGAGGTGTAAAAGCGTATCGCTGATGGCTTGGGTCATTTCCTTGGCTGGAAAAAAAATAAAAGATTCAGGTTCACGCTACTTATATTTATCACAAAACATGAACAACAGAATCATGCTATGCCTCACCAAGTCATCACATTCGTCCTAAACTTGAGAAATCCAAGACGCTTTCCAAATTGATGTCCCACTGTCATCTTCTTACTCTGAAACCAAATAGCTAATTAATACTCAAAACCACAATCTCAAACACATGATAACAAAATCTAAAAGTCAAGTAACCTGAACCGTAATTGTTGAAAGACCCCTTTAGACCCATTATACCCATTCTGACCCATTTTTGATATACTCTATCTCACATGTATGTCATCTTATAACCCTGCTGTTAATGCCAATTCAACCCAAAAGAAAAGCTAGAAATGGTGTTGATCTTAGTGTTAGTTATTTTGTTCATTTAAGTTCAAAAGCTAGTTAAAATTTTTGATAGAACCATACAGACCAGAATACAGAAATGCAAAAACAAAAGCATTTAAATGAGACTCTTTACTTTTTAAGTTGCGACTCCATTTCATTTCAGAATTCCCAAAAACATAATACAGGTGGTTGGTATGAGCTCTTGACCGTATTTAACTGATTAGACTTGTTACCCAACGCACTAACTTTTTATAGCGTATTTAAACTAAGTCAAACAAATAAGCAGCTTCAACCAAACTGTAAAGACTCTTATATAAGCAATGTAATAAGCAATCCCAAAGACTGTGTAAAGGTAGGCTATAAAAAGCTATGATACCTGCTGGTCGAGCAATATGAAGCAAAGAGTTGGCTGCCTGGCGCCTCTAGTAGCTGTAACTGTCTACTTACGATAGACCCTGACGCGTATGGATTTGCCAATGTCTGGTGGTTTTGGTTTCATATCTACAACACGTATGGTCTCAAGCTGCGTAAGTGGTCTATCGTAAGTGGACAGTTGTAGATATGAAACCATCAGACATTGGCAAGCATACTTTTTGATAGGCTAAATGGTCTCAAGGTGCGTAATTGGTCTATCCTAAGCTTACGTAATTCAATCTTTTATATAAAAAAAAGTATGGTTGACGCACCTCTGATGCATCGTTCATTTTCCCCAACCTTCTACTCCAAGATAGAGGAAGTCAGGAAGGAAGAGTTCGAAACTGTTAAGTGTGTTGCAGAGTCGGTCCAATTACTCTTCTCGTTCAAACAGTGCTGCCCATACCAGAACCTGCAATGATGGTAAGCAACTGGTTGTTTGATAGGCTAAATTCGGTTTATTGAAGATTATATACCAGTAGCAAGTGACAAAGAATGCAAAAAAAAAAATAAGGATTTTTCAACAGGCAAATTGGGACATTTATTTCAAATCGTTAACATGTTAAACATAATATGTAAATTAAAAATTTAAAACCTGATATTTTAATAGAAAGGATAACCATTCTTACTTGACTATTTCTTCGTCTGTATTTCCTTCTGATTCTTCTGACCCAAATTCGTTATATCAAGTTGAGTTGCGAAAGCGAAGGAAATAGAATATCTGTTTGTATAAAATAGTCAATGTTAGCACATTATGACCCATCGTATGAATCATTTTTATAAATTTTTAGACATACATCAGAAGCACTAAAAAAATAGAGTTTACTACCTACAACCACACTTCCAATTTGTTTTTTTGCCGTTGAGGAATTTAACGACTCCATCAACTTCCATAGCGGTTAAAACTTTATGCGTTTCCCAGCTCTGTGACTCTTGAAAGACCTAAGTGCGGCCCCTGCAGCCCAAATAGCTTACAAAAGTTAGCAGGAAACAAAGAGTTAAGATACTCGCAATCTCCTAAATGTCCAAGATAAAACAAACCCTTTGCGATAAAACTGCACTATATATCAAAAAGCTTTTGTTTCACACCACTTTTGTTCATTATATTAAACATCTAGAAGAACACAATGTATTTGTATGAACGTAACTTCATTTTGCACATATAAAGGTAGAAACTTGAGAAATAAAATGAATGACAGAAACTAATTATAAGCGCCATCTTGTACTATTTTCATTTTTTACGTACCTAGCGTGCATGCCGGACTGTTCTCCCAGAATCACCGGTTACGCTCCTTCCAACATAAACCTGTCAACATGAATGAAGATCACCCAAGTTAGCACTAAAGTTTTTCACCAAACAACAATCTTATATTGTAGCAAACAAATAGGTAGAAATGGAGACTTTATACAACTGAGTTCAGTCCTTTTGTAGACATATGTTTTTAAAAAAAATGATTCTTTATCTGATTTACACATGATTCATACCAATGAATATAATACAAAGGTTTTGCTAAAAAAATTTAATGGTAAATCATTGTCTCACCTTAAGCTTAAACTTACATGTAAAAACCAACTTATAACTGGACTGATTTTAACTCAGACATTTCCTCACACACATTCCATTCATATTCCAAAATCTTAATGACCACCAAAAAAAAAGAACCTACATTAAACACCAAAATCCAATCTAAATCAGCTAATTAACATTTTCTGACAAACCACTGAATCGCACAACATGAGTCATTCAAAGAAGCTGCCCAATATGACTTTAACAATTAGCACAAACACTTTTAACAAACACAAAAAAAAAAGTACACCCTTATTGTGATTGGTATTTATTTCTGAAGATTTTCTAAAAAGAAAGAAACAAAAAATAACAATAATAATAATTCTACAAAGAGGAAATATAATTTTGAGTAGCTAACTTTTACATTTATACAATTGATTGAATTGATTCAATTAGAATTATTGTAATTGAAAAAATGGATCGAGTGATGAGAAGTATATACCTGGTGATAGGATTCGAGAGGTAACCAAACCCCAGCCTTTGATGATCTTGATTTTGCTATTAATGGTGAGGATGTGAGTCGGTGGTGGCTTATGGAAATTTCTAGAGGGAGACAGAGAGAGCGAGAGAGAGAGAGAGAGCTGGGTATTTGTTATTTGGTTTTTATTGGGATAAACAGTGAAGTACAATCCGCTAAAGCTATTTACTGTGCGAACCACTGTTCACGCGACATTGTACAACAATTTTATGCGCGGAGCAAATTCTCATGTTTAGATATATATATAATAGAATGTTTTGGCAAATGTAACAGTGATAATGACATCATATGTGACGTGCCAAAAATGGATGATGTGATATACAAAGGTGGAAAATGTGGAAATAATACAATTGAATGTGGACATAATTTTAAAAATAATTTTTATGTACCTACCTAAAACATTTCACAAAAATTTTATTTTACACACTTTAACTATTAAACTTTAAATACTGTTTATATTTAAAATATAATAATAATCGACATAAACATGTAAGAAACACATACTAATTCGCATTTTTAATATGCAAGTTATATTTGTTATGTTCATCTTTTTGTCACGATTAATACAACTATCTATAATACTATAAGATTCAGTCCCAAAATTTAATGTGGAGTTATGATGATAGAGTTTGTAGAGTTAGAAACAAGTTAGAGTCGTTTAGTAGTTGCATATAGTACAAGATAGCTAATGCTCGGAATTCAATGCAGCCTCATAATAACTATACAATCATGAAAGGAGATGAAGTGCAAGGGTTGCCCGAATTGATCTCATAGCATTTAGTATAGAATTAAAAGTTGGTTAGATGAAGTGCAAGGGTTGCGAAAGGTTTCAAGAATAATTAATGATTTAACCTAATTCATGCCTATATAAACCGGCCAAAATCACTTTTAGTATGTACATTTGAAGATGATTCACACATCTTTTAGATCTTTGATTGTTGGTAGCGGTATGTAAATTCTCTTTTGCAACATTTTGGAGATGATTCACACATCTTTTAGATCTGTGTAATTAACTTGGTCTTCTTTTTTTCTTAATTTAGTTATCATACGCAGGTACCATGAAAATCACACAAGATCATGCATGCTTAGATAAATGGAACCAAAGATTGTGACACTAACTATTTTCTTTGTTTCTTACATATTTAGGTGATTGGTATAAATAAGCATATATATAGATATAGATATATGTATTATGTTAATGCATTTTCATATACAAGTAATTTATGTGCGTTTTCTATTGATGTAGCTAACATGTGCGAATTGATTCAAGAAAATGTGCACGAGCATGTATGTAAAGCAACATTTAAATGGTTAAATGATACTTTTTAGCGTGATTAGTTTATGTAAGTAGTTGCTTTCGAATGCTCTTTGAGAAATATTAGAATGAATTTATCGTGTGCAATTGAATTATTATTGAAAAGAAGAAGATCACGCGTCGCAAAGTGTTTTCTTTTTCTATATGTAGAATCATTAGTGAGAAACCAATATTTACGCCAATTAAATGAGTTTGCCATACTAGCAAAATACGACATATTAAAAATATCACATTGAGTAATGAATAGAAAGGAAAAAATACATAATTTTGACTTAAATCCATTTTTAAATTATAATATCAGATAAAAAAGTTGAGTTTTAAACATAAGCAAAAGTTCAAACTTTTATCGAAAAACAAATCCGGTGCATTTAATGTGAAGTATATACAACATCGAGATGAAGTGCAAGGCTTGCCGGAATTTATCACATGATATGTAGTAATTAGTATACAATTAAAAGTCGATTATGGATTGAGATGGAGTTGAAAAGGTTGCAAGAATAATTGATGATTTGACCTAATGGACAATATATAGATATATGTATTTTGTTAATGCATTTTCATATAAAAGTAATTTATGTGTGTTTTCTATTGACGTAGCTCACATGTGTGAATTGATTAAAGAAAATATGCACGAGCATGTATGCAAAGCAAAATTTAAATGGTTAAATGATACTTTTTAGCATGATTAATTTATGTAAGCATGCAACTTGAATAATGAATATAAAAGAAAAATTATATATAATTTTTGCTCAAACCCATTTGTAAATTAAAAAAATTAAGTTTAAGACATAATAGTGGAGTCCAAAGGTTTTCGGAATTATTAATAGTGTGTTAATGAATATTCATTTAGTTGGCTATTTAAAATTGAGTTTATTGATAAAATTTATTAATATTAGTTAGACTTCAATATTAATTTTCAATAAAATTAGTTGTACAATAAAATGAGATAAAACTAAAAAGGTTTGTAACGATTTTTATACAGTTTATGTGGCATTAGTATATATACATTATTACACAAACTTTAACTTACAAACTTAATAAAGAAAATATATAACGCACATTAAACTATGACCAATTAGATAGACCCCATGTGCTTCATATTACCATGCAAAAACCATCTAATAGACAAATATTGTAGGGCTAAGTAATACACCAAAAGAAACAAATCCATTTTTTTATCATACAAATAAGTAATTTGCCAAAAGAAACAAAGTCATCACAACTTAATAACCAAAAGCCCATATGTAGAATACAACAATACAAAACCAAAACAACATCAAACACTTTTAATAAATTTTTATACAAGGAAGTTAAAACATTTCATACAACATATTAAACAATAATTAAGTATACATTCGCCAATATACAGAAAGAATACACGATTAACAATTAGATTCTTAGCCCATGCGTAGCACGGGTTCTGCCTGTCTCGTGCATTTCTAAACTTAAAATTTGAGTAATGTTAATCTATAATACTATAAGATTCAGTCTTAAAATTTAATGTGGAGGTGTCAAGATTGCATAGGGTACAAGCTAGCTAATGCTCGAAATTCATTGCAAAGTAGATGAACAGGCTGCGTTTTTCCTTAATTTATATCTCATTATAATGATCATTCAATGCAGTTTTCATTATGTAGAATTCAATTAAACATTAAATCTTGAAATGCAAACCATTTGAAGGGTTTTACAATTAGAACTAAAAAGAATACAAACAGAGTGCAATTACAAAGACTAATGATTACCGCTAAAATCATATTTATTGTTTAACCTTTTCAACTACATTGAAGGTTATATACTCCTTTATAAATAGCACAATCAAGAAGGCTCACATCAGATTCTTACACCGCCACTGCTACCGGAACCACTGTCAACATCAACTGTTATTGCCGCCAACACCACCGAATCTTAATTTAAGAGGTGGTGTTTCGATCTTGGGTGGTTCAGTTCCAATGGTGATCCAACAACCAGATTCGAACAACCAACATCAACCAACAATCTATCAAACCACACCAACCATTAGTATCATAATCCTACTCTCTTGAATCATATCACGGTCACAACACCAATCGAAACATAAAATACAAAACAACAATAGATCTCAGTTTTTTATTCAAATATTTTTCCAAAAACTCAATCATTCGAAAAACAACCATCATTGATCGTTTTAGAAGACAACCCAACTTGCCCACAACCTACAAGACGGAAACCCTTTTGATAAAAATCTCAAAAATTAAGATTAATCGTTATTAATAACGGCATAAACCGAGGAGGAAAAAAAACGACGTTTTAAGGTACCACGTCATTTACATAGTTTTCGGAAATCATCGTTTGTCGGAATATGGAAAACGTTAGGGGTGATACATCAAATATGTAACCCAACGACACTTAGGGTTTTTTTGGTGTTTTATCCAACAACCGGCGGGATAATGAAGCCTCGCCGGAAAAACGATGCCTCACCGGGATGTTGGAGGGGTGGGATTGGAGGCCGTGGATACGACGGGATGTTAATACCGCCGTCATGATCTGACTGATCAAAGAAAGTGTTAAGTGACGATGACGTTTTGGAGTTGAGGGCTGTTTTGGTTGCCGGAATATAAGATGGGAGAGAGAGAGAAAGATACGAGTTTTGTGTAGGAAAATGATAGATCTGTATTTTGTTTTTGTGGATTGATTGTGAGAAAAAATATAACGTATTCAATGCCAAAAAAATAAAAAAATAAAATAACGTATTCAATACCAGTCAACCAAAAACTATTATGTAGTGTCATTTTGAATTTTACGTTAAATGAAAATAATGAAAGTTCACATCCGTAAATATTGGTTCTCTAAACAAGTGTGTACCAAAAATGATCCATGGTTGTAGTGATCCATAAGTTGACTTATTAATGGAGGTTAAAGATGGTTATTTTGTGTAAAATTAGTTTGCACATTCTAAAAATAAAATGATTTACATTTAAATTAGATAACCACAAATCGTTATCAACAAAGATCTCCCACAGCAGACTTAGTTATAGATTGTTGTGTATTCGATAATTTACACAAACATTACGCGATAAATACTTAGATACAAACTTTGTGCGTAGCACGGATATATGACTAAAATCAAAATTAAAAACAAAAAACAACTACAATACCTAATCAACTATAAAATCATCAAAATAATTGTGTAGTAAAAACATAAACAAATTCATTTCAATGATCAACAAACAATCAAACATTACGTGAAAACACTTAGATACCAAGTTTGTGTTTAGCACGGGCTCTGAAAATAGTTACAAAACATTACACGAAAACACTTAGATACCAAATTGCCTAGCACAGAACAAAACAAGAGGAGAAACAACAGGAATAGACATATGTGTATACTGTATAGTATCATAAGGCTATGTAATAGACCAAAAGAAACAAAGGCATTTTTTTCATACAATTAAGTAATATGCCAAAATAAACAAAGCCATCACAACTTAATAACAAACAACATCAAACATTTTTAAATTTTTATACAACAAAGTTAAAACATTTCATACAATATACTAAACAATATTTAAGTATACACTCGCCAATATACATAAAGAATACACGATTAACAATTAGATGCTCAGCCCGTGCGTAGCACGGGTTCTGCCTGCCTCGTAAATACATAATTTTTACATACATAAAACATTCATTATTTATGTAAAACCATGTAACAAGTGGAATAGTTTTTAAAAGATTCAACTTACAATTTGCACTTTATTATGAATATTCATAATGTGCTTATAATTATAATGTATGAAATTATCAACGAGAAAATAAGTTTTTAAGATATCATATTCATTCTATATGTTTTTAATTTCTTTTATTTTATGTTGATTACAAGATAATTTGATTAGCTTTTAACAATAAAATGTTATGATACATCTTTACATATCTTTACATGTTAAGCAATCAAAAGTGATATTGTTATTTATTTTGTGCTTGATGCTTTATATTGATATAAGAACACATGTCATTCATTAAATGATTATTTCTATCATGAAACTATCTCGTTCATTTGACGTGTCTGAACAAAAGGGAAAACCAAAAAGTATATTCTTTTACATTAACAACCGTTACATGAGAGTGAGCAAAATGTGCACCTCAAAACAATAGGGGTCTCACAATGCATATAAACCCTTATATATTTAGGATCTCAAAATTCACTTCTTCAAATAAAATTATATATGATTTATATTCGTATTTATTAAAATTGAAGTTAAATCGCTAAAGGGACTACGTTTTTTAATTAGTTAATATGATAGTTTTCAATCGTTATTTTCAGTTACTATATATGTTTTTTTTTTTTTCTTGCAATTATGGTTTTCGACTTTTTGCTCGAATAATTCACGAGATTTAAACTCACCGTCATACAGACTCAAACCAGGTAATACCATACTTTTTCAGGGGTTTGGCGTGGATCCATCCATATATGAGTAAGACAGTAACTAGTTATAACGCCCGCATACGCGCGTTTTTTTAATGATATATTTTTATTTATTAAAAAATAAATAATTTAATTTTTTGTTTCGTTTAATTTAATACGTATGATTTTAATTAGGGTTTTTCTAACATGTGCCCTTAGGCACATGTTAAGAAGTGGGGCCATGTGTCATTTTTGCTCAGGGATCCACAAATATGACACACTAAAATATTTTTTTATTTGAAAAATGACAAAAAAATTACAAAAGAAGACATAATGGCCCACTTCTTAACATGTGTCTAAGGGCACATGTTAGAAAAACCCTTTTAATTATAGTTTTCTTATTATTATATATAATCATTTAAAGAGTTTAATCCTTTGTTAGTTACATCTTATATATTTTTTTTATTTTTATTTATCTTCTACTTGTGTAGTATATAAAAAAATAAATTTATTAATTTACAAATTAAAAAATAATAATCAAAATATTACCTAATATGAAAATATTTTTTTTCCTGAAATACAAAAGTCTCCGCTAAGAGTTTTGTTTTATTATATACCAAAGATTAATACCATAAATAATCTACTGTTTTAGAGACCACATGAACACATAATCACCGTGAATGCTATTAAGGCATGAGTTAACCGGACCCTGTAGGGAGGGTTTGTGGAAGACAGTACTGTCGCCGCTTGTACTGTCTGCATTAAAACTTGTACATTTTGACTAAAGTAGGTGGACCCCCATGGTAGAGAGGGTCCGGTTAACACATCCCGCTATTAATTACACTACAAGTGAATGTACTATTTCAATTATTCTCACTTGAAAATTACTCAAACTTATGTCAGCAACAAAAACAGTAAATGCTAGATTGATTTAGTTTCAAATCTGTAGGGACCATATTTAACAAAAACATTAAAACATTGATCTTTAACTTAAGTGGGCCGCATACATATGTACCATAGGTCTTGGTCCTCCACTTAAAAGTCTTCCAAGTCACAAACTAAATCATATCATTAGTTGAAAAAACACACACAAGCACCATTGTCTGTGTGTAAAAATGGGTGCATCAGAGCCAGATTCAGTGAAGAAGAAAGAGATGGTTCATTCACCTATTTTAACTTATTTTTCAGTCATCACTCTTTTATCAACATGTCCTCCTTTTGTTATACTTTTGTAAGTTTTTTTTTATAAATTTTTTGGATCTTTATACTTTTTGCTTTTGTGATACTTGATTTTAGCATGATTTAATCTTGACCCATTATTAAATTTTAGTTTTTTAGATTCAAGATTCATTTTTTTAATCCATTTTGACCCGTCAAGATTTAGAATCTTGATTTAGTATTGACCCATTTTCTGTTTTTATGGTTTGTTGATTTCATGTATGTATATGAATATAAACAAACATTGACTATACACATGCATAGTGTATTAGTGTAAGTGTGTAACTAATGTTATTAGTTATAAGTTGATCTGGTTTATTATGGTTTATAAATTTGGTTTTGGTTTGGTGATTTGATTTAAGTTAGCAGTTGCCTAGTTAATGTAGACATATTGAAGCACAACAACAAACAAGTGGTATAACTGATTGGATCTTGTTTTATTTGATCATGATGCATGCATCATTTATTCATCTACAAGTGTTTGGTATGCTTGCATCATAGATAAAAAGTTGGTTGTTTTGTCTCATTGAATGATGTTGACCATATCGGAAGGAATGTGATTCGTTACATTTTTGCTTATTTTCGTTCTATAAAGCAATAGGTTTTCTAATGTGGTATTAATTTGTATAAAATACAAAACTACATTTAAGTTTTCTTGTTTTAGTCATTGTTTTTGTTTACATTTGAATGATGAACTTGTGTCCTGTTTGAGTAATTTTGTAACCGGTAACGCTCATATTTCTCATATAAATTTGGCATTATACATAAATACATAAATTTAACATTTATACTATAAATGATCATTTTTGAATTTCTCTAATTACTGTTACAAATGACCCAAATGGCACACTAAACCATTCTATTATAAGTCAGATTTACATTGAGGAAAGTGAGACAAATGAAAAAGTACATTGCTATTTTATGAAAATAATAAAGTTAATAACCTTTATTTTATTTTGTTTGAACTATTTGTACAAAAAAGCCAATAAGTTCTACTAAATAATGGAGTATGTATTAATAGAGATAGATTGCAATTTGTCCCAAATATATGATATAGGGTAGGATGACAATGTATTAAATACGTTGAAGTATTTCGTCCAGTATAGTCAATGTAAGAAATCGAGACTAAAGTTAATCTGTGTTTGCAGATGGTACACAATGGTACATCAGGATGGTTCTATACTAAACACATTCAATTATTTGAAGGAGAATGGAGTTGATGGTTTCATCAACATATGGCCTAAACCTACGGCCATTGCATGGAAGATCATTGCCTGTTATGCACTTTTTGAAGCTGCACTTCAGCTCTGGTTACCTGGAAAAAGAGTTGAGGGGCCCATATCGCCTACTGGCAATCAGCCTGTCTACAAGGTACCAAACATCTTAATTACGAGTTAGGATTGAAGAGATTGTGAACCTTAAACCTACACTGGCACCTGCGTTGATATTAATACCTGTTTGGTGGTTAATTTCTTTTTGCAGGCTAATGGTATATTAGCATATGCTGTGACACTGGTTACATACATTGGCCTTTGGTGGTAATAATTATAGTTTCTTTAATCATACTTTCGCCGAGTCGCAATAAACATATTTTCTTACTTAAGTTCGGTTTGACATATTATTGCTTAAATTTCAGGTTTGGGATATTTAATCCAACAGTTGTTTATGATCATTTGGGAGAAATATACTCTGCACTCATTTTTGGAAGCTTCGTCTTTTGTGTATTCTTATACATCAAGGTTGCGCTTATAGTGACATGACATATCAATCAATATATCATACTACATTGTGGTCTATGCTTCTGACAATATTAAACGATTTAAATACAGGGTCATGTGGCACCTTCTTCCACTGATTCTGGTTCATCAGGAAACATAATATTCGACTTCTATTGGGTGAGCATACTTTACATTTTTGACCTTGATGCCTAAAGTATTGTTGGTTCTGACTTGAGTATATTTTATGGTTGTTGATCTGATAGGGCATGGAATTGTATCCTCGAATTGGGAAAAACTTCGACATCAAAGTTTTCACAAACTGCAGATTCGGTATGATGTCATGGGCTGTTCTTGCTGTGACATACTGCATCAAGCAGGTATGCAGTCCAACATCGTTAACATCAGCAGTTGTATCGTGAATTGCCATGTTTCTGTCATTGTACTTTTTTTTGTACATCCGAGTAACGATGATTATAACCTTGCAGTATGAAACAAATGGGAAAGTGTCAGATTCTATGCTTGTAAATACCGTGTTGATGTTGGTTTACATCACAAAATTCTTTTGGTGGGAAGCTGGCTACTGGAACACAATGGATATTGCTCATGATCGAGGTATGCATGTATGTGGGTGTCATGTTAGCTATTGTACAACTAATAAAGATACTGTGAAATTAACGTTAACTTAAAATTATGGCAGCCGGATTTTATATCTGCTGGGGATGCTTGGTTTGGGTTCCTTCTATATATACTTCCCCTGGCATGTACCTCGTCAACCATCCTGTTAATCTTGGACTTCAGGTGCTTTTTCGCTTTTTAAGATTAATATTTATAGAAGTAAAACTATAGAGGGAATTGCAAAAATCGTCCCTAAACTTTGGCCAATTTGCATGTTTCGTCCCAGAACTGTTGAAACTGCAAAAATCGTCCCTGTGGCAAACTTTTGGGGCAAATATCGTCCTTTTGGGGCATATATCGTCCCAAATTGGTCAAACTTTAGGGACGATACATGCACACGGACCAAACTTTAGGGACGACACATGCACACGGGCGAAACTTTAGGGACGATCCTTGCAGTTTCGAAATTTGTAGGACGAAACATGCAAATTGGTCAAACTTTAGGGACGATTTTTGCAATTTACTCAAAACTATATGTTTCTTACTTGTTTCTGTTTGTACAGCTTGCCATTTCCATCTTAATAGCCGGCATTCTGTGCATATACATTAATTATGATTGTGACCGACAAAGACAAGAATTCCGTAGGACAAATGGCAAGGCTCTGGTTTGGGGAAAAGCTCCAAGCAAGGTAAGTAGTTTATTATTAATATTGTTGGTGCATGATGGTTTTTTGCAAAATTGCCAGCGTACTATTTCATGTGTTTGGGTTTTAATCATTGTATTCTATTTTTGGACACCTGAGTCATCAAACGATGGCTTTGTGTCCCATTTGGGTCATTTTGTAAGCATAGTTTACTGTAAAAGTTATCATTTTTGGAGGGTTGTTTTTGGATACAAATTACTTGAAACCATCTTTTAATGACACGATGTGCAAAAAAAACACACAATGATAAAAATAATAAAGTAAATAATATTTATGACAAAATCTTGTATGTATACGTCAATGCTAAGATTTTATTTGGTATTCAGATAGTTGCATCATACACTACAACCAAGGGGGAGACTAAGAGCAGCCTTCTGTTGACTTCAGGGTGGTGAGTAGCTAATTATAATCTTTTAATCTCTGATCCATCTTTCATCGAGGTTTTATTCGCGTTCTCTAACAACTACAATGATGTTGTTACAGGTGGGGTCTTGCACGCCATTTCCATTATGTACCCGAGATTATGGCAGCATTTTTCTGGACAGTCCCCGCTCTTTTCGATAATGTAAGTCAAGGGATAAGATGTTGGTTGTTGCTTTACTCAAAAAACTAGTTTCTATCATTATTTACATGTTATCTGTTTTATTTTTTTTGGCAGTTCCTTCCGTACTTCTATTTTGTGTTCCTTACCATCCTACTGTTTGACCGAGCTAAAAGAGACGATGACAGATGTCGTTCAAAGTAAGCATCCCCTCGAGCTTTTCATGGAAATGTTATTTTGAAAACAATAGTTGGTATTAATCACTTTGTTTGTTTGTGCGTAGGTATGGGAAATACTGGAAAACATATTGCAACAAGGTTCCATACAGGATCATACCAGGGTTGTACTAAGATGGAGTTGCGGTTTTGCCATGTATTGTATTTGTATTTGGATGACTTTAGATAATCTATTTGCATGTTAAGTAAACCTCGTTAATTAATGAAATAAGCAGGTTTGGTTTTGTTAGTATATATGATACGATTTTTTGATGGTTTTTTACTGTATTCAGTTCTACAAGTACAGTGTTTAAATCCTACTAGGTTGGCTTCAGTATTCTAATTTGACTTTAACGAGGGTTTATTGCCCTCACATTGCGATGGGAATAAATCAATATTATGAGCAGAATTTTGATTTGTATAAATTTGAGTGTGAAATATGTAAAACTAGAAGAGTAAAAGTGTATGAATTGTTGTATTACTAGCAGGGTACCCGTGCGTTGCAGCGGCGGGTACCCTGAAATTAAATTTTCCGGTGAATCATGTATTTTAGTTTATTATGTTCTTTCTGACAATAAATTTACGGATATCAAGAATTTCGTTTATGCCGAGCCCATTCGGGCTCAAGCCTGTTTGGCCCGCACCCGTTCGAGCTCAAGCCCATTTGGCCCATTGCCCGTTCGGGCCTAAATATTTGTATAATGTGTTTTATTATTTGTATTAGTGACATTTAATGTAGGAATTGTGTTTAATTTAGTTGTACAATATGCTTGACAGTTTGTATTTGTGATATAAGGAGTGTTTTAATAGTATTAATTGTATTTATTGACCACTTAATTAATTGACTACATTAAATATCATTAATGTGGTGTTTTTTTTAATATGTGCATTAAAGTGGTGTACACTATGCTTCTTGTCTTGTAAGTCTGAAAATTATGTGCATTAAAATGGTGTACATGTATCTTTCCTATTAAAGAAATGTTTTTGGTCTTAAACATTTTAAGACTTCTAAATATAGATGTCCTAAATACATTATAAGGTAGTATAGATATAAGTTTTAATCCAAAACAAATATGCAAGAAAAATTGAATGGCTAAATTTGAAAATATGAAATGAATAGTATAGTTTGTAAATTGATAATAAAGGAAGGAGTTAACTTCAAAAATGGTCCCTGTGGTGAGTGGTCACCCGGGTTTAACGGAAATGGTCTCTATTTTTTTTAACGGATCCTCTCCCCGTGGTTGCGACCCATAACGGGTTTGGTCCCTTGACCAAATTTTCCGTCTGTTTGACCGTTTACTTGGTCATGTGACAAAAACGTGAGGGTTAATTTTGTTATTTCATGTTTGGCGGGTCTTGACCATGGTTTATAACAATGTTGTGTGAATGGAGGGTTCGTCAGAAGGGTTCAAAAGCATATCCCTATCATGATTATTGTAAGTTTATTTGATTGTCCATTCGTAAATGATTTTTTTGATCAATAATCTTGTGTAAACTCATGTTTTTATAATGTTACTAGGTAAATTTCCATCTGTTTTTTGTTTGAAGATCAACCATGGTGGTGCATTTACTACACCTTCCAAGATACGATATAAAGGTGGGAAGATAAACTGGATAGACACCATAGATTCTGATGTTTTTTCAATTATTGAAATTGACACCATGATGAAAGAGATAGGTTATGAAAAGTCATCATTTGAGTATTACTATAAGGAACCTAACAGTGATTTAGATAAAGGCCTTAAGAAGTTAGTTAGTGACCAGGATGTCTTGCAAATGATGAAGTTTGTTGCTAAGTATAAGGTAATTGAGTTGTATGTTAATCATTGTGTTAATAAGGAGCCACTGAATGTAGTGCCAATAAATGTAGATGACTCTTTGACTAATAAGAAAATAGATAATGTTGTCTTAGATGATAATGGTGATGATGTACTTGATGATGTTAGTAAGGATGAATGGTTGAAGAAGTGCATAGAATTGGTGGGTAGAAAGGAAAAGGTTGTAGTTGAAAATGAGGATGTAGGACAGTCAAATAGGGATTAGTCAAATAGGGATGAGTCAAATAAGGCTGAGTCAGAAAGTGAACATGGTTCTAGTAGTGAACATGGTTCTGGCAGTGAACATGATTCAGATAGCCAAGATAGTGACTATTTTGAAGAACCAAATAACATTATAGATGATGTGGGAGTGGATATGGATGAATTTAAAAGAAACATTGATGAAAATGTTGAATGGGTTGGGTGTAAAGATAATGTGGAAGAAGTAGAAGAAGTAATTGAGGATGAGGAAGTTGATTATGATGAGCTCATGTTCCAAGCCAGATATCATTGAGATTTCCTCTGATTCAAGTTCTTTTGATGAGCTCATGTCTCCCCCACCATAGGTTTGTGATTCAACCACAAGCTCTGATCTTAGCTCTATGTCTAGCTTTGTGTCTAGCTATCATTCTAACTCTGAAGATGATCAAGCTCAGACAAAAAGTCCTAAAAAGTGTACAACTTCAGTCACCTAAAGGTTACAAGTGATAGGGTTGTTTCAAAAAAGGGTACAAGCTCTATTCATGTTCAAACTCATCACCTTCAATACCAGGTAAAAGGCTTATAGTGCTAGGCCTTGGAAATCAACACAGTTGGGCAGGAATCAAGGGGAAAGGGAAAAAAAGCATGCCAGACACCAAAAGGAAAGGCAAAAAGAGCATGGGGTAGCTTTTTATGTTTCTAGCAAGAACTTTCTAATGTATGACTTAATATTTTGATGTACTTGAACACCTGCTATGTATGATGGTGGTAATGTAATATGCATCTATGTATGCAAGAACTTTCTAATTTAGTAAAGTTAAATGCTAATTATTTTGATCAAGTTGAAACTAATTTTTTCCATTAATCATAAACCCAAAATACAACTCGATACACTTGTACATTTCAAAACATAACATAAACACCTAACACTTACTTCAAACAACATCTGTCATACACTAACTACTTGAAAGCAAATACAACAAGAAAAAAAAAATCCAACTGATAATCAGCATCTTCTTCATCTTCTTAGCTTCATCTGTTTTTTCTTGTGCAACCCCTTGTAACTGATTCATTGAATTCAACAAACCTGGAATAATTTGGATAGCTCGCTCACACATTGGGGGATCATACAAATCTGTTAATACAAATATCGCCTAAAAACGTTATTTATATTTTACGATCTTTGCTAAGTTTTGTTAATGACAAAGTATGAAGTTTAGCTATAAGTAAATCATCAATTTAAAGTGTTTAAGTCTTGTTTAACCAAGGTTTGAATTTCCTTTTAAACAAAACATTGTTTCTATTTCTTAAACTAGAAAGTGTCTTGTCACATCACATTTATTTCTTAATATAGTAAGGTCACATCACATTTAGGGCAAGCTTTGTCAATATACATTTATGGTAAATAATGTGTTTGACTCACTTAGATGTTGCTTGCAAGTTTAGTGTTTGACTTGATATTATGTGATGTGACATTGTTTGGTTTGCAAGAGTAATGAGATGTGACTTTGTTTGGTTTGCAAGATTTATTGCTAAACCAACTGCAGCCCTGGCGGTACCCTGAGGATACACGGGCGGAACCCTTCTGAGGGGTCCGCCGTATCCGCCAGACCTGCAGAATGGTTTGCTATAAATACCAAACCATTTGTTAGTTTTGAGTCACCCCTTTAGGACATATTTTCACATACTCTCTCAACTAACTCAGTAACATTTGACTTGTGTGATTCTCTTATGTAGCAAGGGACTTCACAAGATCATTCAAGAAGTTACAAGCTTCAACTCTAAAGTTGCAAGTCTTGGTAGCTTGGTCATGTATAAGCTTTGGTAGTTTATACTTCATTTGTGTCATGTATATAGAAGTAAGTGGTTAGTATTTTAGGCCTCAAAATACGTAGTGTGTCGGGAGTTGTTGTACCCTTGTAAAAGAACTAACGGGAGTGGTTGTACCCTTGGTAAAGAACTCGACATCTAGCTTAGTGTCGGTAAAAGTGTAAGCGACGATGGGAGTGGTTGTACCCGTGTAAAAGAACTCGACATCTAGCTTAGTGTCGGTAAAAGTGTAAGCGACGTTGTAAAGGTTTTCTCCGCCGGTGAAAGGATCTTGTTGATTAGTGCTTATAACTCTCGAGTTGGAAACTCGGGGCGTGGATGTAGGGCAAGGAAAAAGAGTCCTTGTAGCCGAACCACGATAAACAATCGTGTTGTGGTTTGATCGTTTCTTTCTTTATCTTTGCTTATTACATGTTGTTCTTTAGTTAGAATTGCTAGTTACATATAAAGCTTTTCAAAGAACTAAACAAGTAAAGATGTGTTTATATTTTCAAACACAAGTAAAGCTTTTCAAAGAACTAAACAAGCAAAGTTAGGATCATCACAAGCAAAGCTTTTCAAAGTATGAAACTAGTAAAGTTAGAATTGTTATTCACATGAAAAGCTTTTCAAAGAATCAAACATATAACATTGGGTTTATATCTTTAAGCAAACGTAAAAGTTTTTAAAGATATTCAAGTTAAAAAGGATTTTAAAAGCGGTAAACTATTCAACCCCCTTTCTAGTTTTCCACAATTGGTATCAGAGCTACGTTACTCAAGATCTTTAAAATATAATGTATTTTAAAACTTGGATCGATCAATGGATTTTGAAAATCTCAAAGAAGGGCAACCTATTCAAAACCCACCGCTTTTTGTATAAGAAAACTTTCTTGAATGGAAAAGTAATTTTGAAAACTATGTGAAATCAATTGATCAAGATCTTTGGCATATTATTTCTTTTGGTGATTTCAAACCAAAGAAAACAAGTTTTTGAAAACCAAGATAACTATCTTAAACTTGATAAAAATACTAAATCTAAAATAATGATTTATAAAGCTTTAGTACCGAATATGAAAGAATGTATTTTTGTCAAACGGCTAATGATATTTGGAAAAATATGTTAAACTTTCATCAAGAGATATGTCAAGTCAAAGATGATCAATTTGATCTCACATATGTATTAGAAGTCTTAGATATATTAATTGATTGACGTTTAGTTGAGATGAATACATGTACTACTAGTTTAAATGTTTTAAATGAAGGTGTAAGTGAAGATGATTACTCATGATGTGCTCTTAGTGGACTTGCTTACGATTCATGGAATAACACGGATGAAGATGAAGCCAACCATCCGGTTTGTGATTCTCAACTAGATAAAATATCAAGCAAGGTACATTTTGAAACCAAACACTTTTGCTTTGACAAATTTATCCTAGAGTTTTCTAAACTAGAAAATGAGTCTAAACGTTTGTGCAATATGAACCTAAAAACTATCTTTAACAATGAGTCTTCAAAATCTTTTGAGAATATCTTTGAAAAGGAAATCTTGTTAGAAGATAAAATATCTAGACTTGAGAGTAATGTTGAAATTGATCTAGAATGTAAGTTATGTCTAGATTACAAACATGAGATTAAAAAGCAAAATGAAAAAGGAAAAATGCTTGCTAAAATTGAAGAAAGTTCAAAAGCTCTTGTATGTTGTTTAAAGAGTCAAAAGTCATTTAGAGATAGAACCGGATTAGGATTTAACTCTAATGAATCATCAACAAGTTAAACAAAGCAAGTTGTGTTTAACTTAGGAGAGAATTGTAAGAGTAATTCTATCTCTAGTAGGAGCTCATGATAAAAGGATAAAGATATCATTTTCAAATATTCTTATGTGTTTGTCTACCTTCCTTGGATTTATAAGTATTTGAGTTTAGCTCTTCTATGAGTCAAGATTACTTGCTTAATGATTATCTTATTGGTGGCTAATCTATGGAGCTTAAAAGGTACACGTCTCTTCAACTTACCTTTCAGTGTTTCATGTTGATTAGCATTAAGATATGTCATATGTGTTATTAGTAATACTCTAAAGTGTTTACCTGCTATTAGTAATAACAAAGATTAAATTCTCTGCAACAAGGAATTTCGTCATTAGTACTAGTAGGAGATATAAGGTGTTTCGGTTCTTTAACCGTCAAGGGATAAACACGAGAAACTCTTGAATGAGTCACTCATCTCTTGCTTACAAGTGAGCTAACTAAGAATTTCCTAAGTGTTAAAATGTCTAACACTTTTGTGATGCTTGCAAAACAAACCTTTGTAAAACAACATTCTTAAACACCATACTTTGGGTCTTAAATTGTGTTTTACTTCAATCACTCCTTTATGATAATTTCACATAAAATATAAAAGGTGAAATAATTCACATTAGCATACATTAGGATGTGTGGAAGAAAATGAGTTTTCAACATCTAGGATTTACACATCAAATGTGACACTTAGTCTTATGATGTTGTACCTCTTGGACTTTTTCAAAACAAACAAAGTTCATAGTATCTTAAGTAAGGAAACCCAAAGAGTCGAGGAGTCGTTGAATATAACATTTAACGAGTGATCTCCTCCTTCTAAGACATCATCTTTGGTAGATGATAACTTAGTCGAAAGTCCAATGATGGCAAGACAAGTATGTTGTGTAAAACATTAAGGATAAAAGTACAAAATAACATCTTCTCACCATGAGTCAAATATTGAATCAAGTAAAATTGACATAAGTTATAAAACTTGATTTATAGGTCATAGTTGTGTCTAAAAAAATTCAACAAAAACAATTTTTGGAATTTAGAGTAAAACAACTAGTGAAACAAAATAGATATTTCAAAGTAATCAAGTGAGTATAGTGTCAATATTTGAAAGACTTTTTGATAATAAAAGCAAGCCCCAAAAGCAAGGAATTTTAACTTAAAGACATTCCTAATTACTCTCTTGTTCTCAATGGTTAAGTTATTGATGATTTATCAAGAATGAGATTAGCAAATCCGTAGGTAAAACTAAACGTAGAGAAATGTTCGGAAGACTACTTGTTCTCATAACAATTAGATCCAACATTATGTTTAGTGTTTGTCTATGTGCTCGTTTTAGAGAAGATCCTAATACAACTCTTTAGGAAGAGCTTGTGTGGATACATCAAAAGGTACTACACAACTAGGATTATGGTCTCCCAAAAGAACAATAGAAACCATAGTGTATGCCAAATGGAATTACGTCGGTAATAAGTTGATAAGAAAAGCACAAGTGGTACTTGCACTTTTATACTTACTTACCTAATGATTCTCCAAAACGCGTAAGATTCTCAAATTAGTATCGGATGGAGAAGCACATCAACAAGCTCCGCTTGAACAAGCAAACTCGCATCAACAACGGAATTCATCTTATCAACATTGTTATACCTTCAACAAAGGAAGCATCGACTTCAGCGACAATTCAATCCATTATGTTCTTAATTGACATATTGTGATCCATCATCATCGTCTTGGTAAAAATGTTCATTGAGGAACATCTTAACTAAGAAAGTCTTATACGTTAACCATTCTATCAACGTTTTCACAAAACCTCTTGAATGAGAAGCATTCATCATCCCTAGGCTTAGTCAAAGACTCATAAGACCTAAAACCTTAGTTTTGAACATTAGGATAAAACCACAAAAATCAAGACAATCCCTTTTGAATTTTTCCTGCAGCTCCCACGGTACCCTCAGACCATACGGGCGGAACCCTATTTTTGGTTCCGCCTGGTCCGCCAAATCTACAGGATGTTTTATTTTTAATTTCAAAACCAAACACCTCTTTACTCACAACTCCAACTTACCATTAGCCCATAAGATTCACAAAATGAGCAAAACTTCAAGCATATTCCTCATAACCTTTCATCACTCAAACCTCAAACAACCAATGTGAAATGAGAAACCGAGTTATCCTTTGTCCTATTAATTTCGAGTCATCCACCATTTCCATGCCCTCAAAGAAACCAAGAGTCAATATCATCTTCACCAATAACTCCACCTAGTCATCTTCACAAGAAGATTCCATAATGTAACCAAACAAGTGTGTCATCCCCACTATAACCTAACCTATTAAGATTAAACCACCTTTCATGATACATAAACCTATGTTCACCCTTGTGTCGCTCTTTGAAACAAAGGGCAATTGTCATATCCATACTCTCATTAACATATTTGCCTATGTCGTCAAAAGTCAAATGAATTTCATTATGAAATGCGTCTCTTCCACTTTCTAGCAAGTGAAGAACACAAAGAAGATATCCAAGCTTCAAGTGTTGTCAAGCAATCACCACCTCATTTCACATATTCACTCTCGGTCGTCAACCATACTTTACCACCGTTCACCACATTGTTAAAACAAATGAAAAACGTCATTGGAACATCACTTGCATTATAAAACATTTTTAAGCATCAAAATGAGTCAAGTTAACCGCACCTCCACATTGTTTTCATATAGGCACACGCTAGAACATACACATTACAATAGTCGTTTACTTAGATTAAAATGTGAAATTTTGATTTTCTAGGAATCATCATGCCTCCTCTAACTTACTACGACCACAAGGACACCATCAAGTATCTACCCAAACACCACAAAACCAAAGGACTTACTCAAACTCAAATCATTGTCTTTAAGGCCTTAGAAAAACGATATGTCCATAAGGGTAGAACCATTGATCCATCCTTCTTAGAAGGTACAAACCTCTACACGGAATTTGCCACAATCAACTTTGAGTGTCTCTTAGAAATCGACGAGCCTATTTGTTCTAGGTTCATTTTAGAATTCTATGCATCCGTCATCCTCTCCAAGGATAAGTATGGTCGCATGTCTATTAACTTTAGGGCTAGTAGTCATCAATACTCCTTCACTCTCGAGGAGTTTGCTCAAATCCTAGGTGTCCTATACCATGATACTTGCATCTACTCCGACTTGCACTCCCTCTCAACTCTTGACACACTCTTTGACCGCATCCATCCCTATGACACCCCTCTTGTGTCTAAAGATGAACTTCGTGACCACCTCTTCATTAGGACCACCAACACTAGGAGAACTAGAACCGGAAATGAGGTCATCAAGGACCCATATGGAATGGAATTCAATGAACTCAAGTCCCAATTCAAGAAATGGGAAGAACTCCTTAGAGCCAATGTAATTAGCACCATAGGAAACTGGGATCACATCAATGTTTGCCTTTGCTACATGCTCTACTCCTTGTCCGTTAGGCAACCCTTCAACCTTGCCTACTACATGACCAAGAGAATGGCCAACATTCCCGTGCAAGGCACAACGTCTTTTCCGTATGGAATGCTCTTGACCCGCCTCTTTAGGTTCATCTCTCTCATTCCATCAACTCCTAGAGGTTTTCACCTAGACTACTCTCTCATTCCACACGCTTTTGTCCCACTAAGTGATAGGAGAATCTACAAAGCCCAAGGTAAACATTTTCCAACTCTAGGCTTTGCCCAACTCTAGGCT
Organism: Artemisia argyi; assembly: GCA_030686995.1. NCBI lineage: Eukaryota > Viridiplantae > Streptophyta > Magnoliopsida > Asterales > Asteraceae > Artemisia > Artemisia argyi. The sequence continues at coordinate 157,672,346 of CM060705.1, forward strand.
CCCACCTCTAGAATACATTTTCCAACTTTCGGATATTCCAAATGAGTCGGCAGAGTTCAAGCAAACAAAGGGGATGTTCTAAAACATCGAGAGATTTCTTGGAAAGCTCTAGAAGAAGATTGACCGTCTATGAGAGCGGGTGTGTAGGAGTGTTTGGCACTAGGCGCTATTTGAACGATTTGGTCATTTAAACATTACGTGTTATGTATTTGTGTAATGGTAAGTTATTTGGTACTATTTGGAACTTGTAGGAACTAACAATGATGTAGGAAGACAACATTTGGCTAGTTGTCAAATTTTCATGTTTATGGCAATTCTTACTAAGTATAGTGAAATCCTCGACCTCAAGGTCAAAGTCCTATAATATGTATGTTTACGTGTCTAATTTTTGCATTGCCTAACCAGAAATGCGTTATCTTTTTGATTTTAGGAATTTTCGAAAAATTTGAAAATCGTCTCGCGGGTCAAAATCGCGGACTGTCTAATTTTTCAGCCCTGGCGGATCTGACGGTACCCAAAATTGGGTTCCGCCAGTGTATTTTCTGGGAAACCCAGAATTGGCCCAACGGACCAGACGGTACCCTCAAATGGGTTCCGCCTGTGTACCGTGAGGGTTCCGCCAGACACCTGCAGAAAATTTGTCACTTTTCTTAAGTCCAAAACTTGTAAAGTGTCAAAACCATTATCCTAAGTGAGAAACATCTTCCATTAACTCCAATAACCATATTAGAACAACTCTCACTCCATAAAACAATTTGGAAGTTACTTCCCGCCAAAAATTAAAATTCAAACATAACTAACCCAAGGAACCCTTTTAAAGGATCCTTCAACCCATTGGAACATTTTCAACCAAATTACATCCCATGATCACAAAGCATTGAGTACATATGTTGGTCTTTCACTCCACCCTATTCCATTGAATTGACATCAAATCATTTGAAACCTCAATCTTTGTATGGAACACATCAAATCCAAACACTCCTTCCCATAATTTTTTTTGTTTGATCACTTTTGAATACCCCAAAACTCACACCAACACCATTACTTCTCTCAATCTCAAAACTCTTACAAACCAAAGATTTGAGATAACTAAATCAAACACCTCATCCGAATCATCAAGCTAAAACCACTAGGATTAGTGTTAAACCTTGTTGCTTCAACAAACCATCAAATCAAGCTCATCACTTGATATTTCTTCACCTATCCAAGACTTCCTTAACCTTTCAACCATCAATCACCATAACTTACACCAATGGAACTTTTCCATACACCACCAACATCACCACATCCACTATTGGAAACTTTTGAAAACCTATCACCTAAACCATCAAGCCCTCCATCATTGTCACTCTTTGACACCACTGCCGAAACGGAAACCCAACAACAACCAATATTTCAACCAAATGAGTCATTGGATGATGCACCTCATCCACCGTCATTGCTTGAGAGTTTGGCTTACCGTTATGCCAGACCCTCAATTTTTCCAAATGATCAAGGTCATACACACCTACAATCATTTGTGTTTCACCCCATTTACAAAAACCTTCATGGTAATCCTTTCGGAGAACCAAGCCTTCGTCACTTTGTTCAACTACCACCACCACATGAACCTTCCCAACACTTTGAATCTCTATTTTCTTCGTATAAGAAAATAGAAGCATCTCAATGATCTTCCATCAAGACCAACAAAACCACCACCTTTCACAAATGAAAAACCAAGGTCATTGCTTGACCAAAATGAGTCTTTTGACCACAACCAAACACCACAACAAGAATATCACCACCCAAAACCATTGTTGTCTCACCTTATCTACAAAGACATCCATGATCCTCTAAACAATGAAATGAGGTTTATCCTAAACCACATTGTGGAACGTCTCAAGTTTAGAGTCTCCAAAATGAAACTAAACCGTTTCTTTTGGAAAATGTTTCACCATTTAAACCAACAAACCAAAACCGTGTCACCTCCACAACATTCAAAACAAAACCCGCTACACCCTCCAACACACATTTTCATCCTTAAACAACCTTAGCCTTGTTTTTGGAAAATGTTTCTCATTAAGGAAAATGATGATTTCCTTTTAGCTTTTTATGTTCTTATTTTATTTTTATTTTTTTTTTCATTTTTAGAAGTAGGATGGTGTCATCCAATTTTCTTGTCTTTGACTCTTTAAGAGTCAAAGTTTTACATGGAATGAATTTCATTCTACTACAAGGTGTGCATTGTTTATTGACCATTTAGGTATAATAAGTGAACTATACCTTGCTATGGTAGCATACATACATCTTGTGTTTTAGAAACTAACCTTTCTTTTTGTAGGATCATTATCCATGTTTTCCTTCCTTGATACTCCATTTAGGGGAGTAATATTCAAGGGGGAGCATGAGTCTTGCATTATTCTACTTCACAACTCTTAGTTGTGTTCTAGACATGAAATGCTTTCATGACTTGTCTTGTGCGACAACTAACCTTTTTCTTGTAGGTTCAAAATCCATGTCTCCTCTCTTGGCACTCCATTTAGGGGGAGTATCATCCAAGGGGGAGCAAGTGCTTACTTCCGCTTCGCTACTCTTCTTTTTTTTCGACAAAAAGGGGGAGAATTTATATAAACTTGTGCTTACTTGTGCTTATCACCTCATCTTTGCAAAAACAAGTTTTTATACTAACTTTATAAGACTTAACACTAAAACTAGTGACTTACTTATAAATAAAGTTTATGTTTTGTCATCAACAAAAAGGGGTTAATACAAATATCGCCTAAAAACGTTATTTATATTTTACGATCTTTGCTAAGTTTTGTTAATGAGAAAGTATGAAGTTTAGCTATAAGTAAATCATCACTTTAAAGTGTTTAAGTCTTGTTTAACCAAGGTTTGAATTTCCTTTTAAACAAAACATTGTTTCTATTTCTTAAACTAGAAAGTGTCTTGTCACATCACATTTATTTCTTAATATAGTAAGGTCACATCAGATTTAGGGCAAGCTTTGTCAATATACATTTATGGTAAGTAATGTGTTTGACTCACTTAGATGTTGCTTGCAAGTTTAGTGTTTGACTTGATATTATGTGATGTGACATTGTTTGGTTTGCAAGAGTAATGAGATGTGACTTTGTTTGGTTTGCAAGATTTATTGCTAAACCAACTGCAGCCCTGGCGGTACCCTGAGGATACACGGGCGGAACCCTTCTGAGGGGTCCGCCGTATCCGCCAGACCTGCAGAATGGTTTGCTATAAATACCAAACCATTTGTTAGTTTTGAGTCACCCCTTTAGGACATATTTTCAAATACTCTCTCAACTAACTCAGTAACATTTGACTTGTGTGATTCTCTTATGTAGCAAGGGACTTCACAAGATCATTCAAGAAGTTACAAGCTTCAACTCTAAAGTTGCAAGTCTTGGTAGCTTGGTCATGTATAAGCTTTGGTAGTTTATACTTCATTTGTGTCATGTATATAGAAGTAAGTGGTTAGTATTTTAGGCCTCAAAATACGTAGTGTGTTGGGAGTTGTTGTACCCTTGTAAAAGAACTAACGGGAGTGGTTGTACCCTTGGTAAAGAACTCGACATCTAGCTTAGTGTCGGTAAAAGTGTAAGCGACGATGGGAGTGGTTGTACCCGTGTAAAAGAACTCGACATCTACCTTAGTGTCGGTAAAAGTGTAAGCGACGTTGTAAAGGTTTTCTCCGCCGGTGAAAGGAGCTTGTTGATTAGTGCTTATAACTCTCGAGTTGGAAACTCGGGGCGTGGATGTAGGGCAAGGAAAAAGAGTCCTTGTAGCCGAACCACGATAAACAATCGTGTTGTGGTTTGATCGTTTCTTTCTTTATCTTTGCTTATTACATGTTGTTCTTTAGTTAGAATTGCTAGTTACATATAAAGCTTTTCAAAGAACTAAACAAGTAAAGATGTGTTTATATCTTCAAACACAAGTAAAGCTTTTCAAAAAACTAAATAAGCAAAGTTAGGATCATCACAAGCAAAGCTTTTCAAAGTATGAAACTAGTAAAGTTAGAATTGTTATTCACATGAAAAGCTTTTCAAAGAATCAAACATATAACATTGGGTTTATATCTTTAAGCAAACGTAAAAGTTTTTAAAGATATTCAAGTTAAAAAGGATTTTAAAAGCGGTAAACTATTCAACCCCCCTTCTAGTTTTCCACAAAATCGATTATCCCACAATTGATTGGCTATTAAAAAAAATTAGGTCAAACATCAAATTAAGGGCTTTTTTTTTTTTTACCAAATTAATAATAAACTTACTCTTTTTGCGCAACTATAGAATCGTCTTCCTGAGTTAATTGTTGTCCAAGAAGTTACAATGGTGGATCGAGCTCCACATCTATTGCACCTCACCTGTTAATTCATGCTTGTGTTTGATCATGTGTTGTGTTGTGTTGTGTTTTTTTAGTGAAGATAAACTCTACTAAGTATTTAAGAGATAAGCCAAACATGAAATGACAAAATTAACCCTCACGTTTTTGTCACATGACCAAGTAAACGGTCAAACAGACGGAAAATTTGGTCAAGGGACCAAGCCCGTTATGGGTCGCAACCACAGGGAGAGGATCCGTTAAAAAAAGTATAGGGATCATTTCTGTAAACCCAGGTGACCACAAGGACCATTTTTGAAGTTAACTCTAAAGGAAGATTGTTTGGTTCAATAATCGAAAAGGTTTTAGCTCCATGTGTATAATTAGCTTATAATCCTCGTTTCAAAATTATAGTCCACATTTCTTTCTTGAAAAATAATTGTCCACTTTCCATTAAAAAAAATAGTGGGAGGAATATTCTATTTGAGTGGTTGAGATTTATAGTGGCCCCACTTTTATTAAACTTTGTGATTTTTGTCTTCTAATAATAATTTTAAGACTGAGGTAGTACTATATTTAGTTGTCTATTGGTGTGCAAGACCATTTTCGTGGGTGGGGTGCAAGACCGTTCTTTCATGGGTGGCGACCTCTTAAGGCCCCTAAATCTTTAGGGCCCTGCCACCAACACTTTCATTATCATCTACACCACTGTCATTTTCAAGAATTGTATCATGTTTAAAAACATTAACCACATTTCTCATTTTAATGTTAAGATAATTGCATGATTGTTTAGGAAAAAACACATAAACATGTTGAAGTATTAAGGCAGCTCCTACAACAATAGCATTTCCATAACCACCCTCTATAAGGACTTTGTGATGAATTGTACCCAAAAAGTCTTTGAGTGTTACTGTGAGATCACCCAACGCATTCGGAGTACAATACTTGCATATTGCAACAACCTTCTCTAGTTTCCCATTCTTGAGAAAGTTCTTGATATCTCCCAAACATCGGCTCACATCTCCCCATTAGTATTCACACACTCAACGGCGCTAGCCACACGACCCACGCGTAAAAGCCTCATCCTCACCCACATCATATACTCTCGTGTTGACATTACACACTCCTGCCCACCTTCCGTAATATATGTTATTTTATGACGCTTTTCCATTTAAACAATACCAACAAGACTGGGAATTATCCTAACCGCCTTTCCAGGGCTCTGAGATAAAACTAGGTTTTCGATGGTGGGGGTTGTATAACGGCTTTGTGGTGGTTGTTGCAAGGACGGAGGGCCGCGGTTGGTAGGGTATCAGACTTGTCCATTTATTTTCAAAGAAGTATAATGGAATAAAGTGGGTTTCTAAAGATGTGTTTTTTTTTTTTTTTTTTGGGTAAAGGGTTTCTAAAGATGTTACTAAATTTATCTTTGTAAATTTGTGTTTCAGAACTTGTGTTTGTGAATTTGGGTTTATAAATATTGAAGGGGATTGACGGGAAGCGTACAAACGAGGCTAATTGAAATTTTTGAAGATAAGGAGGGTAAATTAGTCATTTCACATGGCCTTTGACTTTGACTAACATGGATTTGTAACGGTCATTAGCCAAAATAGATTATTCACAACAAAGTAGAAACCACATGGATGATAAGAGGGATGTGGTGACGCTAACGTAGAGGTTGTGAACACTACAATTACACCACCTTAACAAAGAGTTAAGGGGAGAGCAATGACCGGTACCAATAGGTCTAAATGAACAAATGGTCGTAAGTGATTCTGATTTTTATTTAGAAAAACAATTTGTGATATTACAACTATGTAATTTGAAGTTATGAAGTTAAAAAATTATTGCTTTAAAATCCTGGTAAAAGTTTAGAAAATATTGCCTGCCTCAATTTGAGAGCTATAAAATTATTCATTTGACCTCAAGTAAAAGCAATTGTATATTCTAGTACCACAAAATAAGTCACCATGAAGTCAATCAGGAGATAATAACTATAACCAACATGACTTCACCTCAGCCATTGACAACCAGATGAATGGTAAACTAAAAGTAGCAGGGCCTTATCACGGTTGCTATCTATCGTAAAGGACGATAGGATATTAGCAACATTCAATCACAGATCATATGCTCCATAGTGATTATCCAGAATAGTGATTATCGTAAAGCCAGTTTTATGACTAGGCATATAAACAAACATTGATCTTGACCAAATAGGATGCCACGGGTTTCCAAATAAAACTTACAATTGACTCAACAAAACAAGGAGTCTGAAACGATCCAACAAGGTTTGAAAACATAAACAGATAATAACTTTGACATGGAAGCATAATGATAATAATCATTTGAACCGATAAAACTAAGATAGAAGCATGCTCCTTAAACGATCCAGCAAAGATCTTTTACCGAAAGAGAGTAAAATATCATCTTCTTCATATGTCCGGCAACCCTCTATCATTTCATGCAAAACTTCCTTTTTCTTAAATTGTAGATCTTGACCGCCGCCTTTATCACCTTCGCTCCTGAGGTATTTGCTATTTCCACCTCCAGAATATCTTTCAAGACATCACAAAGATGATCAAGATCGCTCAAAGCATAGTTACCATATAAAATGTTACACTTAAACTGATCCTTGTAAACATCCTCAAAAGAATCAAACTCGATTTCTCCATAGTTTAAGAGTAATTTTCTAACCTTATGCTTCAAAAAGACTTGTTGTCTCATTTCTGCCATACGAGCAGTCATCACGAATTCCTTCTTGCTTTGTCCCACTTTAAAAAACACCACCATCTGTTTGTTGCCCATGTCAGAAACAAGCTCCTGAATATCTTTCATACTTATGGACTTGTAGTCCAGTGATTTGTAATACTTATTCTGGTAATCTCTCACTAACAAAGACAAACCAGACACTGGAATTCCGCTAAAATAGCCTTCAAGTACCTCTTGAAGCCTTTGGTAGACAAGTGAGGATTGCCTTGACATATTTGTATTAGTCATGTGTAGATCATAAAAGCTTGAATGTACCTGTTGATTGCCAAAAAAATATAATTATCAGCATCTTTGTTCATCACTCAGCGAAAGTTTATTTGCAATAAATTTTGGGACTCCGTGATTCACATCCAGATTTGGGAAATCACTTATATTAATCTTGAAGTGCCTAAAGTTTGATAAGTTTACAACGAACATGTGATCACTAATTCAGAAAGCTCAAAACGACAAGCCAGTTGAGAAATCAAATAAATAAGAACTATAAAGATTATGAGATTAGTCCCTACTCCAACTAATTTTAGACTAGAGTTGTCATTGTTAGTGAACCAATATTTTCTTTCCAAATGTTGGGTGCAATTCTGGAAAACCTAACCCGTTCTAGAACTTAACAGAGTGAAACACCAAATTATGCTATATTACCCATAAGCGAGAATAATCATACACTTTTTTTTTTAAACGTTTGTAAAGTAAACAAATTTGCTTAAGAAATTGCTTAATCACAACAACAACAACAATACCCAATCCCAAAAACACATATGTGACATATAATAGAGAGAAAAAAAAAAGAAAAAAAAAGGCAACAAGCACACCAAACAAACCCCAAAAGGCATGTACAAGCAACTAGCAACTAAGAAGATAAACAAATATATAAAATAATACTAAAAAAACAAGCATAAAAGCTAAAGAACCATCAAAGGGAACAAACACGCAAAGGGAACATACAATCCTAAAAAGGCACATAAACATAACAAGCAGAAAAGAAAAAAAGCATGAAAAGCCTACCAACAAGAACTCTAACAGGCAAAAGGCCTACACTGAAGCTACCAAGGAAATCTACACCTATGAGCCCAACACGACTACCCTAATCCTAGTTCTCCACAAAAAAAAAAAAAAAAAAAAAAAAAAAAAAAAAAAAGAGGCAGGATCTCTAAGAAATTGCTTAATCGTAGATGATTTTTAAAGGAATCATATATAATGTTTGTTCTAAGCGTACAATAAACCCACAAACTTAAGAAAACACAAGTATTACCACGTTTGATGGTTTAACTTGCATTTTAAATTTGTTTCATACTCTTTTTTCATCCTTATTGTTACTGGAGTCTGCTCTATTTTCATACATACTGATATTGTCCTACTGATCTATTTGGTTGAGATGGTAAAATGCAAATTAATAATGGTGAAATGGTAAACTGATGAATCTATATATATATATTTTTTTACATATTACTCTATTTTTTCATGCTTACTAAGTTACTAGTTACTTGAATGCATTTTATAATGATGAATGGTGGATTGGTGGTCTATTGTTTATACATACTGACCTTAGATCAGTTAGCATGTAACAATGGTGACTTGGTGAAATGGTGAAATACATGCTGATGTTATATTTTTTGTGCATGAAAACTTGAACACAAGATACTGATCTATCTTTTCTGGGCCACATGCAAATCTCAAGTTAGCATTTTTGTTAGTTTGAGTTAGCCTTTTTGACCCAACATGTTATTATCTACATACTGATCTATCTCTTTATTACTTTGTGATATAACCCGATAAGCCCAACCCGATAGACCCAAACCCGATAACCAGAATCCTTATACGGTCGGGTTGCGGGTTAGTTTTTCTTTTTTGAAGACTTGATAAACCCGACCCGATAATCCGAATGACACCCCTACTCTATACTATGCAAAAGAAAGAAGACAATAAAATTTTGTGTGTATGTATGTGTTAACATAACACTAACATATATTTAACTAAATAATACAATCTTTAAATGTTGGAACTCTAACTAGTGTTTAACTAAACCAGTGTTGGACATGTACAGTACAGGTTTAACTTGGTTTCTGGAATGGTACCACAGTTTTGGCAGGGGAATAAAAACGGTGTGGGTTCTGTATGGTACCAATCCCGTGCTCATCCCAATATTATAGGTACTTTAAAGAAAATAGCAGACCTTTAACTTCAAGTAGCTTTCTTAAACGAAGAGTAACATAAGACAAAATATAGCATTCATAAATTTCTTGAAAACCTGATATGTTTTTCTATAATTTTCCCAATTCCAATTGATTTTAGGATTTATAATAGTGGGTTCAAGGAGTGGGTTTACAATTGAAATAAATGGTAAACACAATCGAATTTGTGGTTCATTTACCCACCCAATTACAGTTATCAATGTAATTCAAAGAACCCTAGGTTTTTTACATGAAAGTGTAAAGTAAAAATAAACCTAATCAACTCTAATCATGCAATAAAACTCACTGAATCAAGCACTCTACCATTAAATTTAAAGGTATATTGAAACTAATTATGATATAAAATAGTGAATGGTGTATGAACATACTTTTCTCTAATGCTTCCTGAAAGTCTATTGCATACATATACCTTGTGTAGAAGGAGTCATTCCTGCTCCACATATCTAGGGGCGCCAAATAATTTCACAGAATGGCTTCCAAAAAGTCAGTAACCAATAAATTTCAAAGTGCTTAATAGCACTAGAATAAAAAATTATACTAAACACTCAAAATTGGTTTATCTAAACACCACCCTAATAGTCAGGCATCACAAGAGGTCTCGGGTTCAAATCGTACTAGGTACACATCTTGGGGATGGCTAGGGAAAAGGGTCGGAAACCCTATTTACTAAAAACTTGTTTCTACTTACGAAATCAAGAACGTAAACCCTTAAAATAAGTAAATCATCTAGTACTGTATAAGAGGGTGATGCGATTGCTAATTTCAAAGGACAAATCAAAATAAGAAAAGAATAGAGGAAAGCAAACCTATTTAAGGGTTAATGTAATTGAATGGATTAACCAAAGATGCAGAAGAGGATGATAGAAAACTAGTGACTTTCACCCAAGAATATCAACGGATGGAAGGGAGGGTGTTCGGTATTACCTATTATCTATATATATAAAGGAGAGTCAAAACGCCGCCGTTTTGCACCCGATTTTCCCGCCCTTTTTTTGGCCCATTGCTATGGGCTTATTGTTGCCCTTTAGCTTGGCCCAGTTTCTTCACAGTGACACAGTGTTGCCTTTTTTTTTTTTGGCGCAGGTTATATATATTGTGATAATTCCGTATCACGTGCGGTTAAAAAAAACGTGTCGATCATCTATTTGCTTTTTGCTACTTTTCTCACCTAAACATCTAAGATTTATGGCCGAGATTATTCATGGTACAATTTTGCACGTGAGGTGCAGCTTCAAGTATAGCTGGAACCTTCCTCATCATGCTTTTAACTTATGCAAAGGGTTCAAACACAGCCAAAAAAACAGCATCTTTACTTAGTCAAACAACCTGTTATTGTCAAGAAATCATAATCAGTGCAAGAAGGTTTGTATAAAAACAGATTTGCTTATGTTTCGGCAATTGTCATGTTAGATTAACATACTTTTATGCATTTTCCCCACTTGCAGGGAGCAGCTATTGCTTTGGTGGCAAAAAAAAAAAAAAAAAAGGTGTAGTTTAACAGATTTGCTTATGTACATTTTTATTTGCATGTTGTTGATAGTGTTAAATGTCATTGTTAGAGTTTGAAAGTTTACAGTGGAGCTTGCATTCAAGTTACACGTAGACATGCTAATTAATGATGCATGTGTATATTTACTCCTCACATATGCATGTTAGCTTCCTATATGTGATGCTACAGGTGCACTGCAAGTTGTTTGATGCTTATTATGTTATCTCAGTTTAAACTTACAACAATACAAGAAACATTGCATCCTCTTTCAAACCATTGCCTCTGAAACTTGCCGAACGCTCAGTATCGTGCTTTTAGTATGAAAGTTAAAAAAAAGGCCAAGTTGTTTGATGCTTATTATGTTATGTCAGTTTAAACTTAAAAGAATACAACAAACATTGCATCCTCTTGCAAACCATTGCCTCTCAAACTTGCCGAATGCTTAATATCCTGCTTTTAGTATGAAAGTTAAAAAAAGGGCGGGGCATAGGGTTACCTCTGTAGACATGAACCTATCAGGGTTGTCAGCCAATGTTATTGTTGATGACATTAGACGCGCTTCTGTTGCTGAAAGCCCATGTTCTTCGCAACCTGTTATGAACAGACCTTTAGATTCAAACTTGCAATTAGATACTGCAAAGGCTATATTGCCTCTTCTAGAACACAAGAATAAATTAGGTCAGAAAGTGTTGGATGTTGTTCCTGGAAACGGCGAAACCACCTCCACACAAAACCTCATGCCTTTTGAAACATATGAAAGAATGCCTTCTCTTTTGAATGGAAGAAATGCTTCGGTTAATACTACGGATGGTCAATGTCCTAACTTCAACTTCATGCCTCATCCGTCCACAGACAATACAGGTTAGTGCCATCTTTCACCTCTGCCGTTTTTTTATGCTTGCTAAATTGCAACACAACTCTGCCATTTTTTTTATGCCTGTTAGAGTGCAACACAGTTGTAGTCTAATTGCCTTTTAAATGTTTGTTTTATGTTTCAGTTTTAGAGACTCATATTCCATCTCCTAAAAAAAATAAAGGGAAACGGAAAATGTATGACCTTTGTGATGCAGAAACGCCATTTGTAGAAGAGTCGAGTTTTCCACTTTCTTTGGACAGCATGCATTGTGATACAGAAACGCCATTTGTAGAAGAGTCGAGTTTCCCACTTTCTTCGGAGAGTATGCATGACCTTTTGTTAAATGGAAGCGCTAATAGCAATGAATCTCAGTTACTATGTAATTAGCAATTATTTCTTAATTTGGTTTCTAATTGCCCATGTTTCTTTTTTACCTTTCTCTAATATTTCTTCATCTTCTTGCAGGCTCAGAAGATTTTACCATCATAGAGAGTCCTCAAAGACCTGCAAATGGCATAAATGCTTTGTCAAATGAAGGTCATTTTTATTTTTTTGCTTTGCTTATCCGTTTAGTATTTCAAATATATGTTCCCGGTTTATATGTTTAATATTTACGTACCGATTGCAAATGTTGTTTGTGCAGTTGAGCAAGTAACTGCTGCGAATGCAGGCCTATTTTCCTTTCATGCGGCACACTCAGTACCAACATCTGATGATTAGTTGTAGGCTCCGAGTACTAATTCAAGGCGTCGTCCACAAGGTTCTGCAGACATTTTTTTTGCCAGCTATCTTCATTTTCCCATTACCTTTTCAGCATAATTTATAAACTTTGTTTTTTTTCCCATTTTAGTTAGGTTGCATTCTTCACGGGGAAGGCAGCAACGCATGCGTCGTGCGCCTAATGGAGTTACAGCATCACGCCAAGGTATGTTCCTAAGTACCTGTATCATGTTGGGTGTACACAATACACAATGCACTGACATCTTCAACATTTTTTCCTTACAATTAGATCTATATGTTTCATATACAGGTCCTCCGACCACATATGTGCATATGGGTCGATGTGATCAGATATGCCGACATTGCAACGCTGTTTTCTGGTATGCTGAGAGAGTTACTTCTATCCACAGACCTGTTCCAGAATACCATAGATGTTGCAACGGCGGAAAGGTCAGGTTGGAAAGTCGCCGTGAATATCCGCCGTATATAAAGCAGTTGTTCACTGACAGACATTTTTTGGATAATATTCGGGCCTATAATTAGATGTTTGCAATTTAGGTGCTGAAATAGACAATTCTGTTAACAACGACCGTGGTCCTTATGTCTTCAAGGTGTCCGGTCAGATGTACCATTTGATCGGATCCATGTGCCCAGAAACAGGTTCACGTCCGAAGTTCCTGCAGTTTTACATCTATGACACAGACACTGAGGTCGCAAATCGATTGGAAAAGTTTCAGAGGACAGGAACCGGTCTAAGGGCAGATATCGTGGAAAATCTTATTGGCTTTTTGGACGAGCACAATGAGTTGGTCAAGTTGTTCAGGACAACGCGTGATAAACTGGCCGAGGCTGACATACCGGAATTTAAAATACAACTATTTGGTATCGTTGGGTCAAGGAAGCATGAACTACCATCTGGAGATTGTATTGGAGCGATTGTTTTTCAGGAACAACCGGATGTGAGAACTGATTTTGATGTTATCATTGAAAAACATGATCAGCAGCCAAAGAGGGTCAACAAGCTAAATGCTTCGTATATGTCACTTCAGTTCCCTTTGATTTTTATCTATGGCGAAGAAGGTTACCATTTGAACAGATTCCTCTTTACACGGAGGGCTTCAGAATCCGACCCACCAAAGAGAATGACGATGAAGATGTACTATGCCTATCAGCTTCACGATCGTTATAACCATTATACCCTTCTAACAAGGAGTGGCAGATTATTCCAACAATATGTCGTAACCGCTTACTGTAGCATTGAGCAGTCAAGGCTTGACTATATCAGGCAAAAGCATAATGACATTCGGAACGAGTTTCTTGCAGGATTACATGATGCTATCTCGCGCGGTGAACGTGAGGAGTCAGCTGTCGGCACACGAATCATACTTCCTTCATCATTCGTAGGGGGCCTCGATACATGTACAACCACTATTTAGATGCGCTCGCTATATGCCGTGTTTATGGAAATCCTTCATTCTTTATTACATTTACATGTAATGTTAATTGGCCTGAAATCCAAGAGTATATGGAAGCCTTTCCAGACGTCCCCGCTACTGACAGGCCAGATGTTATTGATCGTGTGTTTGAAAGAAATATACATGATTTGGTCAAGTTCTTACGAGAGTCTAGGCCTTTCGGCTATGTTCAAGCAGGTACCTGTCAAATTATACCAAAACATCTTTTATATAAGAAATTCTGCATATACTAAACACTTACTTTATTTTCGTTTTCATTCAGTGCTATATACAGTGGAGTTCCAAAAACGAGGCTTGCCTCATTGTCATTTGCTGTTATGGATCAAAGAAAGCTCGTGGATACAATCACACGAATATGTGGACAGGTATGTGTCTGCAGAATTACCGGACCCAGCAGCTGATCCAGAAGGTCACAGAGTTATCGCCGAATTCATGATGCATGGCCCACGTGGCTTGGTCAATAAGGCGGCACCATGTATGCGTGATAGTGATACCTGCAAGAAAATTTTTCCAAAGCCCTTTTGTCCTGCAACATTTATAGATGACAGAGGGTACGTGCATTATCGGCGAAGGAGTGAAGGTATTAAAACAGTTAAGCAAGGTATTGAGCTTGACAATGGGTACGTCGTTCCTCATAATCGTTCTCTATGCATGAGATTCTACGCACATATCAATGTTGAGTACTGTGAATGGTCAATGATGATAAAGTACCTGTTTAAATACATTGCTAAAGGCACTGACCGTATAATTGCTCAAATTACAAGAACAATTGGAGATGCAAGTACAAGCACAAACCATCGGCCATTGCATTTTGATGAAATACAGAATTTCCAAGATGCTAGGTATGTTGGTCCGCACGAGGCATGCTGGAGAATTCTTGGGTTCAATATACATAGCAGAGATCCAGCCGTCCAACTTCTTGCAGTGCACCTTCAAAATATGCAAAGGATCACTTTTAGAAGCCAACAACAATTGCAAGCAGTTGTCGACAGTGAATATAATAAGAGGATGACGCTAACTGAATGGTTGTACTACAATACTTATAATACAGATGGCCGCCACTTAACGTACCTAGACTTTCCTAAAGAGTTCGCATGGCATACAGACGGTAAATATTGGCAGCGCAGATGGCACACATCAACCGCAGCCGTTGGCACTTGGCATATATCCATCCTGCCTCTGGCGACGTTTTTTACCTCAAGCTCTTGCTCTGTCATCAAAAAGGTAGACGATCCTTCCCTCATATCCGGACAGTTGACGATGTCATTTACCAAACAAATAGGGCAGCGTGCGAAGCAATGGGACTATTGGGAGGTGACCAAGAATGGAATATAGCTCTGCAAGAAGCCTCTTCATCAGCTACTCCATCTCAAATGAGAAATCTTTATTGTCAAATGCTAATCTTTTGTGATTTTTCTAATCCAGTCACACTGCTTCTGTCACATGTAGATTCGATGTCAGAAGATATTCCACTGATATTGGCCGAGATGTTGTAGATCCCAGGCCTACATATTAACACCGATGATTTACACAACGGTCTCATGTTTGAGCTAGAAGGAATCCTCAATTTCTATGGCAAATCAGTTAAAGATTTTGGTTTGATTTATCTCTGCCTGAATTGATGCGGATATTAAATAACAGGGCAATAATGGAAGAAAGATCGTACGACCGTGATTTGTTGAGAAGTGAGAGCGAAAGACTAATTCCCCATTTAAATGACGACCAGCGCAGGGTTTTCGAAGAAGTTGTAAATGCTGTTAATAACCGGCAACAAAAACTCTTATTTGTTTATGGCCATGGAGGAACGGGCAAGACTTTTATTTGGAAGACTATAATTTCTACGTTAAGATCGAATGGGAAAATAGTTTTGGCGGTTGCTTCTTCAGGTATTGCTTCGTTGCTCCTCCCAGCAGGAAGAACAGCTCATTCCAGATTCAAAGTACCCATTGATTTAACGGACGAATCAATCTGCAGCATCAGAAAAGGTACGCAAGTGGCGGAATTACTTAAACAGACTGACCTTAGCGTGTGGGACGAAACTCCTATGAACGATAGGCGATGCTTTGAAGCACTTGACCCCCAATGACACAGTCTTCCGCTACGATATTTTGGGGGTGTTACAGATTGGTACCAGAGCCTTGGTTATAGAGAACTAGGTTGCATATACTACCTAGACTATAACTGCTATAAACATTAAGACTCTCCTCTTTATTTTGCCTTAAACACACTTCATGCGCATATACTTATTGCTAATTGTTTGTTTAAGAGAAACCCCAGACGATAGTCAAGTCATCAAAAATGTAGAGCTGAGTAATAATTATTTATTTAACTTGATCTTGTGACAGTTCTTGTTTGATAAGACATAAGATTAAGTTAAATAAAGGTTATTAGTTTCCTGTAGAGATTTGATGATTTGCCTTATACTTACTTTATATGATCCGAATACCTAGAAGTGATTCATATGCCCTAGTACGACACTCAAACCTTTCTACAAGCGCGACTAGTCCTTTTCGTCATATCACCTTCTCCAGATACCCATACTACGTTACCCTTTCACAACTTAAGAGCAGATGATAGAAAGTCTACCCAATTATGTAGTATCAATTGTTGAGATATGTGTGCCTGGTAATATGTATACGTGTGAAAGGAAGCAATTATAATTATGGTGGCCAACATAATTATAAATGCGTCCCGACTCACGTAGACATATGTGACCATGCTTACATTATTCAATGTTGACTCAAATTGACAAGATTTAAGACTAAGTAGT
This sequence comes from Artemisia argyi, assembly GCA_030686995.1. Taxonomy (NCBI): domain Eukaryota; kingdom Viridiplantae; phylum Streptophyta; class Magnoliopsida; order Asterales; family Asteraceae; genus Artemisia; species Artemisia argyi. The sequence goes on from CM060705.1 coordinate 157,688,931, forward strand.
CTAGGAATATCACCTCATATCTGACGTCGACAAAATGTCCATCCTTGTAGATATCATGGCACCAAAGAGAGTAACTCGTAGCACTATCCGAGGTGGTGCAACACCAAGGGGTGGAAGAACTGGTGGACGTGGACGTAGAGGAGCTGCTCACGACACTAGTAACCCTAGTAATGATGGTGGACGAACTGGTGGACGTGGAGGTAGAGGAGATGCTCACGAAACTAGTAACCCTAGTAACGATGGTGGAAATCCAGATGTCTCCACCATTATTGCCCAACAACTACAAAACCTACTTCCCACTATAGTCACACAAGTTGGCAATCACATGAACAATTCGGGAAACCACGGAAGCATAAATGACGCTACAAATGATGGAGGAAGGAATGGTAATAACAATAACAACAACAACAACAACAACAACAACAACAACAACAACCATAGGACTGGATGTACGTATAAGGAATTTACGTCATGCAAGCCAATTGAGTTTAATGGTAAAGGAGGTGCATTGGCATATACACGATGGGTCGAGAAGATGGAGTCAGTGATCGACATCAGTAACTGTGCAATCCACCAGAGAGTGAAATATTCTGCATGCTTGCTATCAGAGAAGGCATTGACATGGTGGAACATGCAGATTCAAGCAAGGAGTAGAGAAGCAGCTGTAGGCATGACATGGGACGACTTTAAGGGACTACTGAAGGAAGAGTACTGCCCGGGTAATGAAATGCAAAAACTAGAGGACGAGTTTTGGCATCACTCTATGGTAGGGGCTGGTCATGCAACCTACACAGATCGGTTTCATGAACTAGCCAAACTATTTCCTCATCTGGTTACCCCTGAATCCAAAAGGATTGAGAGGTACATCTATGGCCTTGTTCCTGAGATTCGTGGGACAGTGAAAACAACCGAACCTCCCACAATTCAAAGTGCAATATTGAGAGCAGGGACCATAACAGATGAGATGGTTAGGAATGGAACTTTGAAGAATAGTGATAAAAGGAAGGGAGCAGGTGAATCGGGCGAGCAAATGGGTAAAATGGTTGATAATAAGAGAGCAAGAGGATTTGCGGCAACAGTTTATGATCAGAAAAAGTATGAGGGTCCACATCCTAAGTGTACTAAATGTGCTTATCATCATCAGAGGTCTAAGCCATGCCGAGTGTGTACAAAGTGCAAACAGTTGGGTCATTTTGCAAATAAGTGTAGAGCATCGATGAATGCGGGCAATATAGGAAACAACCAAAAGACATGCTACGAGTGCAACAGCCCAACCCACTTCCGATATAATTGTCCTAGGTTGAATGGGGCACAGAGACAAGTGCAAGATAACCCGACTCTAGCCGTAATGCTTGAAGAAAATAACCCGAACCGTGGATACAATGTTAGTCCACCTCGGGGTCGAGCATACTACTTGGGTACTAAGGAAGCCCGCAATGCGTAACGGGTACGTACCTTATCCTACCATATTATTCTATTCTAGTTCAAAATCTAGCTTTATTATGCCGCTATTAAGATAAGAGACCTAGACACACTAAACTTCAGGATGAAGTTCCCTTAAGGGGTAGAGACTGTAACAATTCGCATTTTCAGATTAACTTCTATTCCCGAAAAATTTCACTATTCATATTTTTACTATTCACTTCACTATTCATTTTCCGAAATTTAATTTTTATTTCATATTCTCGTGTGATAAATCATTTCCATGGTAAAATAAAAGTTTGACACTCATCAGATCATTTTCGTGAAAGTTATTAAGGAAATATACGTTTTAGGTTAAAACGTCATTCAAAAATCCTACGCACAACGAAACTCGACCGCGTTAATTTTCCCCGCATCAGAAAAATGTTTGATACACTCATGATTTATTTGAGAATTAATCATGACTAAGAAAAATATGACCAAATAAACCCTCGGCCGTGAGAAACAGGAATTTTCGTTTTTAAGCACTTTTACTTAGCCGTAACCTTAGCCTATACCTGCACCGCGTTTCTAAGATGATTTGAGTTTTCACATTTTTGGAAAAAGTCAACATATTTTTCCCTCCTCCTTTGACCAAAAGTCATTCCTTGATTTTAAAGATCATTCATTGATTTTTTGGCTTACGGTTTTAAGTCCAAAAGACATTAAATGACAACCGACACTAGACTGAGCCAAGTCTAGACATTATAAGTCATTTTAAATCATTATTATCCTATTAGAAAAGTAACATTTTACTCTTCTCAATTTTACACAATATTCGTACGTTTTACGTATTACGCGTTTTAGACCCGTGTTTCCAGTTTTAGCAGGGTTTGAGCACCCCAATAGAACCTACCACTCATTTTATATTTTATTATGGAGTATATTGACAAGTTTAGTCATTCTTTCAAGTTTCACATTTATACGATACCCAGTTTTACGTTTCGTGGCTTCACAACTTACGGTTAGCAGTTTACGGAGTCAAAACTAACTAAGTAACTAGGATAATTGATACGTGGGAATCGCACCAGGATTTACCTCTCGAGGGATCTCGAGAAGCTTACAACCCCCACCAGGCAGTGTACCTGATCGTTGTAGTATAGTATAGTGACAAGTACCGGGGGATTGATCGTTAAGCTAGGAATAGTGTCGCTAGGATTAGAAAACCTAAATACTAGTTCTAAAGGTGAGGGATGATTATTTTTGTATTTTTATATTTTTTAGAAAGCAAGTTAAAATCTCGGGTTTGAAGGATATGGGCGGAATTAGTTGCTAGTCAACTAACCCAATACTAAAGATGCAATCAAAATAAAATACTAAAAATGAAAATAAACTAAATGTTAGGTCATCATTTTATCACATAATCACTAAGATAGATCTAGAGAGAGAAAGAGAGTAGAGAGAGAGAGAGTGGAAGGAACCCTTAGAATGAAAATGAAAGAGTTGAAATCACTTAGAGAACCAACACCCTCAAAGGAGGGGTTACAATACTATTTATAGGTGAGGACTAGGGCTTCACCATACTTAAAGAATATTACATATTAAACCCCTAGACCTTTACCAAACCTATAAACTTAGCATAAACATTTATAAAACATAAGATAAATGTAATATAAAGCAACCTAGTGTAAAACTTAATGACCGACACTTGAAATAATAAAGTCTATTCCCAACACTAAATTATACTAAAGTTGTGAGCAATAAGTGGAGAAAATGTGTTTACTTAGATTTCATTACTTCCTAGACATCTTTTACACGTTAATTACTTGTTATAATTGCATGGATGACGGATCGTATTCCTTAATATCATTCATGGGGTGGCGCACTTAACTCCCCAATTCTATGAGCTCTTATCTCCTCCTATACCATGCCCAGCACAACCATAGGGATTATAAACAGTGGCTCATGCATTAAATACAACCAATAAAGACCTAGTGCACATCGGTTCATGTTTCTTAAGACGTTCAAGCATGTTACCATTTGGAGATCTGCCAGTTTTCTTAAGCCTAACATATAAATCATTCATCCAAAACAACTATAAACAAGTAATCAACACATAATTAACATCTAGGTTTCATTAGATCCAAGCAAACACAAGATAGATCTAGCCTAGCATGATGGAATTAAGACAAGAACAAGATATAGACAACCAACACATAGACATATTGATTGAATTAAAAGAACACTTATCTCAATTACACATGAAAGGTATCAAGGGCTTAGAACGCTTGAAAAACCTGTAAAATTCGCACCAAGTTCGTACTTAGGGTTTCTCCAAAACTTCTCACTTTTTAATGTGAAAATTAGAAAACTATATATAGGAAATAGGGTCTGACGGCGTCAAGACCAAATAGGTGATGCCGTCACCTCGCCGCCAAAACTCTTCTCGGACTGCCTTAATCTTCTTTTGACGCCGACAAGTATTATGCATTTCCAGGCCGTCATGAATTTTACTCTTGACGCCCTTTCTTGTGACGCCGTCAAATCTGTACTGGGTCGTCATGGAAATTACTCTTGACGCCGTCAGGAATTCCTTCTTGACGCCGTCACCTACTGTTCCCAGCAAGGAAAATTAAGACTTTGACGTTTTCACCACTTTTATGCTCCAAAAACGTCCGAATTGCTTCCTTTTCCAGATTTCTCTCCCAAAGTACCTAAAATCACAAAAGGAACGATTTAGGGCAATATTTGATCAAATAAATTCAATTCCGGGCTTAAATGACCCCCTAAAAGTGGTTCATTTTTCGCCTCATCATATACCCTTACACTTGAGATTTGCTTGTCCTCAAGCAAATGGGCTTTTATTCTAATCAAAATACAAGTTAGGGGTCATTTAACACTAATATAAAAGTAATTACAACAAATAATCGTTCCACTAAAGACCAATAGACAAGCACGGAGGTCATACGCTAGCACCTCACAAATAGTGTTTACATACTCACATCTCTCGGGTGTAATAAAGTATAAATTACAATATGGAAACGGAAGATATCTCTCACTACCTGTCATAGCAAAATAGATTACCATAGGCTTGGGAAAGGATCAAACCTCCACCACATGGCGTAAGCACCTAGGATAAGCTATCAAAGAGGTCTTTTAAAGGGTTGTAACGTTAGGTGTAGGGATATGAAATACACGGTTTTGTTGGATAAAGGAAGTTTTTACTGGTGGCGAGTTAACAATCTTGGTTAATTACATGTACAATGTGGCGTTGCTAAGCCAAGACTAGACTCGACTTAAGCTAATAAATGAAAAATAACAAAAACATAAAATGAACATAGAATAAAAAGGGATGGTAGTCCGTATGTTTTTCTCTTTTTTTTTTTTTTTTTTTTTTTTTTTTTTTTTTTTTTTTTTTTGCATACACTCTTACCCTACCATCCAAAATAATACATCATAGGGGATGAACATTCCCCTTACACTTGAATCTTTACATACTTTACAATAAACTAATCTAATGACTCGAATTAAGAAAATCAAAACACTTGGAGCACTTTTAAGATTAACGTACATATGGGGGTAATAAAATGATGTTCTTCCCCATTACTCCATAAAATAAGTACTTTACCCATGAGTCCCAATCGTCCCAAAACAATATGTACAAGGATATGACTCGACTTAGCAACCATGTAATCAATTAGAAAGTTAACTTAGGGTTTAACAAATAACAATAATGCACTAAAAATGAGCGCATACATGGAAGGCTAAGGCGATTTGGTTGTACATTTAAGTGGGGTGTAACAAATTCTTCCTTTAAGTAAAATTCTTAAAGTTAGAAACGAAAAGATAGGCTCGGAAGGGTGTACTAGGGGTTTCGTGTACTAAAAATGAGTACAACGCTAAGGGTGTGGGAAAATTAGTTGACTTAACTAGCCAAGTAATATGACTTAAATGGTCAAGTAATTATGATTTGGGTTTAACACAAGGGTGATCCTAATGCCTCTTATCATGTAGTAAATCCTACTACACGAATGTAGTCTCACTAGCGGTCTCGGGATGCATCACTAACGCAAGTTCTAGAATCTAAATGCTACCGGTACACTCATAAGCACTAATAATGAATGCTTTTCCTATCAAATATAAAGGCGAACCTCACATATTTGGGTGGAAATTTTTTTTGAATATACGGTTATGTGCTAGTCATACAATCTCCTATCCATGAGACGCTTGCTATGGCTAAAGTTTCACTCCTAAATGTTGTAAAAAATTTTAAATTTGGCGCTAAAATTGCACTAACAAGTATTTCTCATAGTTTTATTACACATCTACTAGCAAACAAAACAAACTCAAGCGAAAGTGCATATGTAAGGTATCATCTTTTTACCCTCCCCTTACACTTAAGATGAACATTGTCCCTAATGTTCAAGTAAAGAATGTAAAAGTGAAATAAGTAAAAAGAATGAAATCAAATACTCCCCTGATTCGCTCGGTATGGATAATAAGGTGGCCAGGTTAGATCTTCCTCCAAGAAAATGAACAATCAAAGCTTCCCTTCCAGAATATAAATCATCTTCTTGTCATACATAACCTGTAAAACCTGAGAAAATAGACAAAACAACCTCGCATAAAATCGGCGGCATCCTGTATAAGTTACTAAATCCTAGAAAACAAGATAAGATATAATGCTTGTGGAATGAAGTTTGCGGATTTCCTGGAGATTATAAAACTTGATAATTCACAAAAACCATAAGACTCCGTTAGAAAAACAAAACCGGTAAAATTTCCAGATTTTTTACACGTGACGCCGTCAAGAGTCAACTCGTGACGCCGTCAGAAGTGACCTGCAGAAATTCTTATGTTAAGTTTCCGGAAAATTTATGGAAAAACTTGGTCCTACTTCCTGGAAAATCCTGCAAAACTTCATTATGACTCAATACAAGCATTTGACTCTAACAAATACGAATATACATGTTCATTTAATATTGTGGAGAATCATGATCGGTTTGTTTCTTAAAAACATATTTGGGGTTTCCCCTTACACTTATCTTTTGAAAAAATACTTTTAGGTGGAGTTAAGACTAGGCCAAAACAACAAAGTAAAGTATTTCCACTATTTAGTTGAGAAACATGATCTACCAACAATAAAAATAAAGCATGCATACGGAAGCAAATAACAAACAAACAAAATAAAATCACACAAAACATGGGTTGCCTCCCAAGAAGCGCTTTTCTTTATTTACGAGTCTTGTAGCTAGACTCAAGGTCATGGGTTACTACGTGACCTCGTCGTTGGTTCCACTTTCCGATTGTAGATATTCTTTGTAGAAACCAATCACCTTTTTCTCAACCGCCCCCATAATCTTTTGGGCAAATTCTTTATCGACTTTATACCTTGGTCCAAGGGCCAAGCAATCTTTGTAATAAAGACTCCTTTTTTCCCATACATAATCCATGCCCTTTTTCTTATCCGCTTCATTGATGTCCTCAAAAGCACTAACGTTGTCCTAACTAAACCGGGATATAAAGCGAAATTCTTTCATCCTATTAGGCATCCTATAAGTGATACTATCGGCGTTACTTGCAAATCGGATCGTTCCTTCTATCTCATCATATTCCAACTTAGACTCCTCAACAAACGGTTTGCCAAACACAACATTTGATAATCGACAATCAATAACATTAGCAAGATCTTCCACAATCATAAAGTCGGTGACAAAAGTGAAATTACCAACAAAGACATGGAGACCTTTGACTCTCCCGACAAAGTTACAAACTCCACCGGGGTGTTTGGGCTCTTTTCTAGGTTCAAGTCTTGTTTTCACTATATCATTATAAACAGTTGAGGACATAATGTTGATTGGAGATTTAAAGTCAATGTAAGCATTGCTAATGTGCCTATATCCAATCATACATGGTATCTTAGCATTCTTAGGATCGCCTCTCTTTATCTTAGGTTCAATTATAGTGAAAGGAGATCACGGGTTATCAATAAGATTATTATAATATGCAATCTCCTCCTTAGTGGGGTATAGATTAAAATAGTCATTAAGCTTCAGATCTATTTCCCCCTCTTCCAGTCCCTCAATAACATTCACAAAGTCATTAGGCCCTAGGTCCTCATTTGAACACAAGGCGGTCGCTAGGTCACTAAATGCATCTTCGAGCTCAACCTTGATCAAACTATTAAGCTCCCTAAGTTCCCTAATCTCACTCTCAATTTGTTCACGCAACAAAGCCACTTCTCTAGGGGAAAGGGGTGGATTCGCGTTTTCCATAATGGTCAACGGAATAGTCAATGAATTTAATTTACTAACAAAGGCACAAAGAAAAAGATAGACTAAAGAAAACCTAAAAATAAAAATAAAATCTTACTAGAAAGGAATCTAGCAAGTAGACCTAATAAAAAGAAATTCTAACCTAGACAATAACTATTCCCAGGCTGCGGCGCCAAAAACTTGATACGTGGGAATCGCACCAGGCTTTACCTCTCGAGGGATCTCGAGAAGCTTACAACCCCCACCAGGCAGTGTACCTGATCGTTGTAGTATAGTATAGTGACAAGTACCAGGGGATTGATCGTTCAGCTAGGAATAGTGTCGCTAGGATTAGAAAACCTAAATACTAGTTCTAAAGGTGAGGGATGATTATTTTTGTATTTTTATATTTTTTAGAAAGCAAGTTAAAATCTCGGGTTTGAAGGATTTGGGCGGAATTAGTTGCTAGTCAACTAACCCAATACTAAAGATGCAATCAAAATAAAATACTAAAAATGAAAATAAACTAAATTATACTAAAGTTGTGAGCAATAAGTGGAGAAAATGTGTTTACTTAGATTTCATTACTTCCTAGACATCTTTTACACGTTAATTACTTGTTATAATTGCATGGATGATGGATCGTATTCCTTAATATCATTCATGGGGTGGCGCACTTAACTCCCCAATTCTATGAGCTCTTATCTCCTCCTATACCATGCCCAGCACAACCATAGGGATTATAAACAGTGGCTCATGCATTAAATACAACCAATAAAGACCTAGTGCACATCGGTTCATGTTTCTTAAGACGTTCAAGCATGTTACCATTTGGAGATCTGCCAGTTTTCTTAAGCCTAACATATAAATCATTCATCCAAAACAACTATAAACAAGTAATCAACACATAATTAACATCTAGGTTTCATTAGATCCAAGCAAACACAAGATAGATCTAGCCTAGCATGATGGAATTAAGACAAGAACAAGATATAGACAACCAACACATAGACATATTGATTGAATTAAAAGAACACTTATCTCAATTACACATGAAAGGTATCAAGGGCTTAGAACCCTTGGAAAACCTGTAAAATTCGCACCAAGTTCGTACTTAGGGTTTCTCCAAAACTTCTCTCTTTTTAATGTAAAAATTAGAAAACTATATATAGGAAATAGGGTCTGACGGCGTCAAGACCAAATAGGTGACGCCGTCACCTCGCCGCCTAAACTCTTCTCGGACTGCCTTGATTTTCTTTTGACGCCGTCAAGTATTATGCATTTCCAGGCCGTTATGAATTTTACTCTTGACTCCCTTTCTTGTGACGCCGTCAAATCTGTACTGGGTCGTCATGGAAATTACTCTTGACGCCGTCAGGAATTCCTTCTTGACGCCGTCACCTACTGTTCCCAGCAAGGAAAATTAAGACTTTGGCGTTTTCTACACTTTTATGCTCCAAAAACGTCCGAATTGCTTCCTTTTCCAGATTTCTCTCCCAGAGTACCTAAAATCACAAAAGGAACGATTTAGGGCAATATTTGATCAAATAAATTCAATTCCGGGCTTAAATGACCCCCTAAAAGTGGTTCATTTTTCGCCTCATCAATAGTATCACCAAGAACCAAGTCATCCCTCCTTATCCAAGGCAAACCGACTTAGGGGGGGGGGAGTCATCCCATATGTGGCTTAATCTCATGACATTAGCCTTAAGATGTTAACAAGTGTTAAACTTGCTCTCCAAGTGTTGACTAGTCAAGTGTTCTAACCTCCTCAAGGCCATATAAAGCCTCTCCTCCCTCCCTTGTTGCCGTCCATCATCACAAACACCAACACCCCATCCTTAGCAAATTTACTCCTAGTTTCAAGCAAGATTCAAGTGCAACATCAACATAGAAACCCTAGTTAGGTTTTGATTCATCAAACTACTTCCAAACCCTAGAAACTATTGGTGATTCTCTTGAGTTTAGATCCACTCAAGTCACCTCAATCTTCATCACAAATCCTTCAAGAATACAAGAGTAGAAGGGTTGCTAAAGTGAAGAGAAGATATTCGATCAAAGTCCTTACCTTACTAGTTACTTACCTTTCTTTTAGAAAACCTCAAGTTGTAAGAAAAACTAACTAAGTAACTAGGATAATATCACCAAGAACCAAGTCATCCCTCCTTATCCAAGGCAAACCGACTTAGGGGGGGGGGGGAGTCATCCCATATGTGGCTTAATCTCATGACATTAGCCTTAAGATGTTAACAAGTATTAAACTTGCTCTCCATGTGTTGACTAGTCAAGTGTTCTAACCTCCTCAAGGCCATATAAAGCCTCTCCTCCCTCCCTTGTTGCCGTCCATCATCACACACACCAACACCCCATCCTTAGCAAATTTACTCCTAGTTTCAAGCAAGATTCAAGTGCAACATTAACATAGAAACCCTAGTTAGGTTTTGATTCATCAAAGTACTTCCAAACCCTAGAAACTATTGGTGATTCTATTGAGTTTAGATCCACTCAAGTCACCTCAATCTTCATCACAAATCCTTCAAGAATACAAGAGTAGAAGGGTTGCTAAAGTGAAGAGAAGATATTCAATCAAAGTCCTTACCTTACTAGTTACTTACCTTTCTTTTAGAAAGCCTCAAGTTGTAAGAAAAACTAACATACTTTCTTGCTAAATATCACTTTCATGCTATTTATATTTCATTCTTACTATATATTGTCTTGTTATTATGTTCATGATGTATAAAAATTGGTAAAAACAAGTTATGGTATATATATGTTAACTTATGTTATTTAAACAAGTAAACTAGTGACTTTTATGGAGAACCACGACAAAAATAGTATAACTATGATATTTGACACTTACCTACTGTTAAAGAGGACTTAACAAGGAAAACATAGCAATTTGAATCACCTAAAACGAGTATACGAGTAAAAAGTTATGACCATTTGAAATTACCAAAACTTTACGGCAAAAACTGCCAAATGTTTCTGTAACAGAATTAAACACGCAAAAAGAAGCCCTTTTGGTCCGTTTCACGAAAAAGTTAAAACATGAAAGTTGTCCGGAATCACGTTTTCTTCAAAAACGCAGGAGCACGTTTCCAGAAAACAAATAACGAATGAGATTTTCTTCAGTTTCTTAACAGCTATTTTATATACCAAAGTTACTATATAATAGTTATGGTTTAATAAGACCAAGAGGTCTAATGACCTAAAGCCAAGACCACAACCATGGCTAAAGCCAAGGTTGAGTCTCAAGACCATGGAACAATGACTAAGGTCACGGTGAAGCCATGACTAAAGACCATATAAACTTACCTAGGAGAAAACATGAGCTAAAGAGTTTGCGATAACTTAAACATGCAATTTGGATCTTCTCCATTTAAAGAACCATGAGATCTTACAAGTAATTGTCATACAATATTTTAGAAACTCATTCTAATAACAATCTTCATGTAAAAGACCAAGCTTCCAGCTTGCTGTGTAATTTCATAAAGAAAGGTGTGTGAACCTCAGCAAGTCCGGGTTTCATTTCAAACTATTAAATTTTCCTAAGTTTATTCAAATATTGAACATGTAACTTTTTGAATCAAAACTTATATATATTTTATCAAATACTACAATAGTAGGGAGCCTCATGTGAGGAGTTCATTAAGTAAGCCATCGAGATGAGTTGTGGATTTATGAATTAAAGTGTCCTGGCTCCTCGAACGTTTACTCCATGACTTCTGAATTATGTCAGCCCGAACGGTAGTAAGAGATATACAACCTATACATGTTTCATAAACCATTTATATTCAAAGACTTACACTATACTAAGTACTACATCATGAACTATATGCAAGACATATATAGGCAATTCTTCGTATTCTTAGACGTTACTCCAAACCTAAGTCGCAACGTTCTATTATAGGCTGCTCTTAGAGACTTTCGCGATTCAACTACCACTTTCATTTCACATTACATAAGCTTAACGTGAGTTCGTAGCCCCACTTTACTCTTTTAATACTTGTTTTAAATTCTTTGGGGGGGATACATGCTTAAACTACTTGCTTTCACTTTTACTCAAGACAATTTTACTCATATGCTACGCTATACTTTTATACTTTTGAACATGGTGTGTAGTTTTATTACGATATGTGCCTTAATGTGTGAAAACTATTCTATACGCTATATTCTTTAACCACTGTTTAACTCCTGGATGGAGCCGATGGAGAGGTATTGATAGTACTATCGGGCTGACGCCCCCACCCTTGCCATATATTCCTGGCCTTGGGTGAATATAATCCAGCTTTGAAGCATTTGTGCTTATTCTTGTCATGAGGTTGAGTAGGCTGTTATACTTTACATTAAGCGTGCATATATCGTATACACATATACTGAAATCATGATATACTTTAGCAGTGGGTTGTGAACACACAGGTTGCAAGTGTTGTTATGGGCGGGACTTGCAACTGAGTGGATTCTCAATGCCTTTGCTGTGTGAACATTCTTTAAAGTCTTTTCAACTGTTTTAAAACAAACTCTATGAACTCACCAACCATTGTGTTGACACTTTAGCATGTTTGTCTCAGGTCTGTAAGGTGATAGCTGTTGCATGGAGCATAGAGTCGCTTGGCATGTTTTGAAGACTTATGCTATTATCTTTACCATTCGATATGTTTTAAAACTCTTATGTATTGTATTATGGAACTCAAGTTTGCAAATTGGTCATTGCAAAAGTGAGTACCGCAATCACTAATGATAGCACGGGGAGTTCCGAACCGAGCGAAAAGAGATTTTAAAAATTTGACAACAACTCGGGCGTCATTGGTGGGGAGCGCTTTCGCTTCAACCCATTTTGATATGTAATCAACAGCCACGAGTATGCACTTATTCCCTCGGGAAGACGGGAATGGCCCCATAAAGTCGATCCCCTAAACGTCAAAAACTTCGCAAACTTGAATGATATTTTGTGGCATTTCATCTTTTTGCGATATTTTTCCATGATGCTGACAAGAGTCATAAGATTTGACTAAGTCATGGGTGTCTTTGTAAATCGTGGGCCAATAGAAACCGGAGTCAAATACCTTCTTGGCAGTGTAGTTCGGGCCATGATGTCCCCCCTTGGGTCCATGATGACAAGCCTTGAGAATGTCATTGGCTTCTTGCCCGTACACACACCTTCAGATGACTTGATCCGCACAAACTTTAAATGGGTAGGGGTCATCCCAGAAATAATGTTTAACATCTTTGAAGAACTTATTCTTCTGCTGGGACAACATCCCTTTAACAACAAAGTCACTCGCATGGTAATTTGCAAAATCGGCAAACCATGGGGTATTGGAATCACCACGAAAATAGATCACATTAAGTGTCTCTAGAGGAAATGTTTCATTTATTTCCTTTTTCTCGAGCACACTTTTATGAGGGTTTTCTAATCGGGATAAATGATCACCAGCAAGGTTCTCAGCTCCTTTTTTTATCATGGATAATGATATCAAATTCTTGTAGGAGGAGAACCTATCGGAGCAGTCTCGGCTTTGCATCTTGTTTTGCAAAGAGATATTTGAGAGCCGAGTGATCTGTATACACTATGCTTTTTGACAAGATTAAATATGGCCGAAATTTCTCGAAAGCATACACCACGGCTAACAATTCTTTTTCCGTTGTGGTGTAATGAGCTTGAGCCCCGGTTAAAGTTTTGCTTGCATAGTGTATAGGCTGAAAATGCTTGGTTTTTGGTTGCCCCAAGACCGCACCTATGGCAAAATCACTTGTGTCGCACATAAGCTCAAATGGAAGGTCCTAGTCGGGGGCAACTAAGATAGGTGCTTCTGTAAGCTTTTTCTTGAGAATTTTAAAAGCTTCAATGCACTCATCGGAGAAGACAAATGGAGTTTCTTTTTCAAGAAGTCGGGTCATTGGCCGGGCTATTTTTGAAAAATCTTCAATGAATCTACGATAGAAGCTGGCATGACCAAGAAAACTATGAACACCTTTAACAGTGGTGGGATGAGGTATTTTAGCAATCACATAGACTTTAGCTTTGTTGACCTCAATCCCGCTCTTAGAAATTTTATGGCCAAGGACAATGCCTTCTTTGACCATAAAATGGCTTTTCTCCCAATTTAGACAAAGATTGGTGTCTTCACATTGTTGAAGCATTTTGTCCAAATGGGAGAGACATGTTTCAAAAGAATTCCCAACGACCGAGAAATCGTCCATGAAGACCTCTATAGTTTTCTGGACCATGTCGTGAAATATGGCCATCATACACCTTTGGAACGTGCCAGGAGCATTACACAAGCCGAAAGGCATGCGTCGGTAGGCAAACGTTCCATAGGGGCACGTGAAAGTGGTCTTCTCTTGATCTTGAGGATCAATGGGAATTTGTGTAGCCTCCCGTAATTTTCCCATATGATTATTAAATATTAAATTAATAAAAAGGTATTACGTTGTTTGAATACCATCTTTACGAATAACAAAATCGTTTTGTTACACATGACATGATATATGAATCACTATGATATTTGTGATTGAACTTTTACCTAGGAACGATGCTTACACACGAACCTCGATAGTCTATAAATATCGCGAATAAATTTTAAAACGTTTTATTTAATAAATATACATTTTGACAACCAACCATATACGTAATATGTTTCCCGAGCCTATGAGAAATTTCCTAAATGCTCACTAATATTTTTGGACCTCGACACAACTCCCAAAACATGCTACGTGGGCCCACAGCACCCAATGGGCCTTAAACCCTCATTAGATAACCAAACGGACTACTAGTTTTCTTTTTCTTTTGATTGGGCCTGCGTGCCGAGCTAAGCCCACCAGGCCACAAGCCCAGCGCCCTTAACCATTTTATTTTCTTTCTTTCTTTGTAACATGTCACGACCTAGGACTACTTTGGCTCAATTGTGCACAAATTCAACACACGACCTGCGAATGTTTTTGCTCAAATCGTTTAGACTCCTACCTGAGAATTGAGAATGACAAATGTCGCTATGTTTCTTGCACAAATACAGTATGGGAAAAGGGTAGTTTTGTTTGCCCCAACACATTGTGAGTAAAATGTGGGTAGCTTATCACATGCTTCCCCAACACAATGATAGGAGAAAGTTCTATCTAGATCAAAAAGATAAAAGGTTTCAATTTCGGTTCACTACGTTTGTTCATCACTTCCAAAGACATGCTGAAAGATGATTTCTACTTCTTGGAACAAGCATCCAAGATACACAGCATCATTGCCTCTTATAAAATCCTAATTCATGAAAATTGCACCATCTTTTAGTCCATGATTGGAGCAAAGAACAGAAAGCAGATGAGTTACAGAGAAAGACATTCAATCACTCAAAAGAGAAGAAAGTTCAGATCAATAGTCTGACAATGAAGTGTTTGAAAGATCTTTACAAAGTCCTCATTTAATTCAGAAAAACATGTTTGAATGTAATTCACATGTTTAGGGGGGGATTGTTGGGAATTAAATAATCAGAAGAATCAGCATAAAGGCTCAAGGAAATACATCAAGTATGTTTCTGTTGATAAAGCTCAAAGCATGTTTCTGCTGATAAGATGTTACTGCTGATAGATGTTTCTGCTGATGGATTCTACTGCTGCTATGACTCATACAGCTGCTGTGTAGATAAGTACTACTTATTCTACTAATACGTGTACAAAGATATTATGTGCATAGTCACTAGATAATATCTTCCTTGTAGTCATCAAATTGAACACTCTAAATGAGTTGTAATCTTAGATACATGTTGTATCTTAATGACTGACAAGATAAGTCATCATCTAGCTAAAATGAAGATAAGTCATAAGCTAGAGCTAGTGGTTAGATAAGTCATATAGATGGTAAAAGATCTTTTCCTTGGACTATAAAAGGAAGATCTTAACAGATGTAAAAGTAAGTGACAGAGAGAGAGAGAGAGAGCATATGTACATGCAAAATACACATACACATAGACATAGAACAAAACAAAAGATTCAAGGTTTTTGTAACCCTAGTGATAGAGAAGATCACTCGTATTATCTTGAATAATATTGAATCATTTGGTGATATACTTTCATTGTTCTTTGTTAATTAAAAACAAGCATCATTGTTCCATTTCCAAAAGTCATTTTAAGTGTGGTTAAGTAGATTCCGGATACTTAATCATATTCACTCAAAGTATCATATATACACATTATAAAAGTCCAACACCTTTTACAGTGTGTGATCAAATTTAGTGATCCTCTTAGTTGGTATCAGAGCAGGTTGATATCTTTGATTTAAAGAAGAAGAAATGGACATGGAGTCTGTTCAAACGAATGTTGCTGCAAATTTGCCTGTTCTCAAACAGAATGAGTTTGAATTGTGGAGGTTAAGAACAAAACAGTTTTTCCAGGTGCAGGATTACACTCTCTGGGAAATCATTGAAGATGGAAACTCTTTCAAACCCACAACCACTACATCAACAGTTGAAGGTAGGGAAATAACAACTCTTAAAACTATCCCTTCAACTGCTGATGAAAGAATAAAGAAGAAGAATGACCTCAAGGCCAGAAGCATGCTGATGATGACCATTCCAAATGATCAACTTATAAACTTCAACAAATTCAAAGATCCCAAGGCATTATTTGAGGCAATTATTGCAAGGTATGGAAGGAATGAAGCCACCAAGAAGACTCAGAAAACTCTTCTTAAGCAATAGTTTGAAAACTTCTCATCAACCATTAATGAATCTCTTGACCACATGTTTACAAGGCTACAGTAAATTGTAAGCCAACTTGCTGTTCTTGGGGTTGACATACCTCAAGAAGATTTAAATTCAAAATTTCTGAGAAGCTTACTAGAAGAGTGGGCTATGCATGTTGTTGTCTGGAAGAATAAACTAGACATAGACACTATGGACCTTATGGATTTGTATAGCAACTTTAAAATTGTGGAACAAGAAGTAAAGAAAACTGGTGTCTCTAGTTCATATACTGGGAACATGGCATTTATGTCATCTCCTAGTATCTCAAACCTAGTTAAAGATGAAAAGGTTGATAATGGAATTGGAGCTGCTAGTTCATCAAGCAGTACTATTGGTATATTGAATGAAAAGGCTTGTTGTGCCTTTTTCACAAGTCAGAATAATTGGTCCACGCTCACTCATGAAGATCTCTTAGAAATCAATGATGATGATTTAGAAGAGATGGACCTAAAATGGCAAATTTCTCTTCTTAGCATGAGGGCTAAAAAATTCTATCAGAGGACGGGGAAGAAACTCAACATCAGCAGCAATGATACTGTTGGTTTTAACAAGTCAAAGATAGAATGCTATAACTGTCATATGTTGGGGCACTTCTCAAGAGAATGTAGAAGGCCAAGGCAGCAAGATAGCAAGAATAGAAGTTTTGGAAGCAAGTTCAAAACAGGGGAATCAAGCAATCCAAAGGCTATGGTAGCTATTGATGGATTAGGATTTGATTGGAGCTTTACTACTGATGAAGAAGAAACTTCTCCTCAGACAGCTCTTATGGCTTTCTCTACAGAGGTACAATCTGATAAAGTTTGTTCAAATAATTGTTCTGCTCTTAAAAGTTTAGAAACCTTAACCAAACATTATGAGAATCAAAGGACAGAGCTAATTGATACAGCTCATAACTTAACCAATCATAAAAGAGGTTTAGCTATTCTAGAGGAACAAGTCATACATTTTCAAACAAATGAATCTGCCTTTACTGATGTCAAATTCTTCTTGAAAGAGAAATAATGTTTAAAGATGTTGACATTAGTAATTTGAAAGCTGAAATAGATAGGCTTAGTAAGGCTAAAGAAAACATTCAAATGAGTGTAGAAACACTAGATTATGCATCTAAGGGTGTGACCAACTTAATTGAATGTCAAGTAATTAATAAAGCTAAGTCTGGTGTTGGATACAAAACTGTTCCTCCACCATATAGAGGTATTCCTTCTCCCCCAGGAATTGTCCTAGAACACACAGGCTTACTTGAATTTCAACTACCTGAATTAAAATATGGAGTTCAACCAAAAACTAATGTAGTTGTTAATAAACCTTTAAAAGAAAGAAAAAGTTTAAGTAAAACTTCACTTCCTAAGGACAATGTGTGTTCTTGTAGAAAGTCAGATGGTCCAATCATTGAGGACTTAACATCTGATGATAATAAAATTAAACAGGTTATGTCTAAACCTGAAGTGGTTAAGAAAGCTAGAACAAGTGTTTCTAAGATAGTCAAACAAAGTACTGATAAGCCTAAAAACAATGTTAAACATGTTAGGCAACCAGTAAGATATTGTGAACAATATAGAACCATAAACAAGCCCAGAGGCAACCAAAGGAATTAGTATGGCCTCAAGTCTAACCTTTTAAGGGATGACTTTGTCTCTTATAACAAAGCTTGTTACACATGTGGTAGTTTTGACCATCTTGCAGCTTTTTGTAACCAATGGGTATCTGGGTATACAAACAATAGGGTGAATCTAAAATGGCAAACACCTAAAAGTCACTCTAACTTTACTAGAACAAAACCCAAAACAGTTTTAGTTCCTGCTGATAGGAAAATGGTTTCTGCTGATAGACCATATCTGACTGTTTACCCAAAAACAACAGTTAAAAGTGCAAAAACAACTTTTAAATATGCATCAAATGTTGTTAAAAGACCCATTCTAACAAAAGCAGTAGTCTAAAAACAAGTTTGGAAACCAAAGGATACAACTACAAAGCCATCAGTTTTTGTAGATAGTCAAACAGTTCATATCACTGCTAAGGGAAACAGGGCAAATGCTGTTAAGGCCTCAGCATGTTGGATTCTTAAATCCAATATTGCATCAACTATTCTCAAAAGATTACATTTCATTGATGCAAGAGGCGGATCCAAGTCAGAAATGGTTTGGATCCCAAAACAAAACTAATTTCTTTATTTATGTGCAAGGACATTCATCAGCAGATACTGAAGATCAAGGATTCTCAGATGGAGGCTATGTTACCTTTGGAGGAGGAATTGGAGGAAGAATTACTGGTAAAGGTACTATTAAAACCGGTAAATTAGATTTTGAAGATGTGTACTATGTGCAAGAGCTTAAATATAATCTTTTTAGTGTCTCACAAATGTATGACAAAAAGAACAAAGTTCTCTTTACTGACACTGAATGTCTTGTATTTTCTTCTGATTTTAAAATACGTGATGAAAGTCAAGCACTTCTTAGAATTCCAAGAAAAGGCAACATGTACAGTGTTGATATGAAGAAAATTGTTCCTAAAGATGCTCTTACTTGTCTTATTGCTAAGGCCACATTAGATGAATCTTTGAAATGGCATAGGAGGCTTGGTCATATTAACTTCAAAACCATAAATAAGATTGTCAAAGATGGCTTGGTAAGAGGTTTACCTCAAAAACGATTTGAAAATGATCAACCATGCATTGCTTGTCTTAAAGGCAAACAACATAAAGCCACTTGTAAGCCCAAGATTTTTAACTCTATCAATCAATCATTTTTTATGCTGTATATGGACTTATTAGGTCCTACAAATGTTAGAAGTTTGTTGCATAAGAGATATTGTCTAGTTATTACTGATGACTTTAGTAGATTTACATGGGTATTCTTTTTAGGTACTAAGGATGAGACTTCTAGCATCCTTAAGACTTTCACTACAGAGATAGAAAACCTAGTAAGCAAAAGAGTTAAAGTCATTAGATGTGATAATGGGACAGAATTTAAGAATATAGTTATGGATGATTTCTGCAAAGAAAAAGGTATTAAAAGAGAATTTAGTGTCGCAAGAACTCCACAACATAATGGAGTTACTGAAAGGAAAAATAGAAAACTAATAGAAGCTGCTAGAACTATGTTAGCTGACTCTAAGTTGCCTATCACTTTTTGGGCAGAAGCCGTCAACACTGCTTGCTATGTTCAAAATAGAGTTTTAGTTGTAAAACCTCACAATAAGACATCATATGAACTTTTTAGAGGTAGAACTCCTGAAATAGGATTTCTTAGACCTTTTGGATGTCATGTGACAATTCTAAATACCTTAGACCATCTTGGTAAGTTTGATGGTAAAGCAGATGAAGGATTCTTAGTTGGATATTCTATCAATAGCAAAGCATTCAGAGTATACAACATGAGAACTAGAAGAGTAGAGGAAAATCTATATGTGGAGTTTTTAGAAAATAAATCCAATGTAGAAGGTCAAGGTCCCAAATGGCTATTTGATATTGAATCTCTATCCAAATCAATGAATTATGTGCCTTTTGTTGCAGAAACTAATGAATTTTCAGGTTCACAATCTAATGATGCAACAAATGGAGAAGGATTAGAGAAGGAGGCAAATCAAGATTATGTGATGATGCCAATATGGACAAATTCAAGTGTGGATTCAACTTCAATAAATGGTGAATCTTCTTCTAGCAAATCTAAAGAAGATGTTGAAGATGAATACAAGGAAGATGGAATTAAGGAACAAGAGTTTCAAGTCAGAAGTAACACTGATGTTTCTGCTGATAAGCAAATCATTCCCGCTGATGAGCAAAATGTTTCTACTGATGATCTATCAGAAGAAACACAAGCAAATCTCTCAAAAAATGAGGCGGATTTCAAGAACCTTCCACCTGATTATCAAGTTCTTTCTACTCCACACTCAAGGATTCATAAAGTTCACTCTCTGGACAATGTGATTGGAGATATACAATTAGGAGTGAAGACAAGACAACAATTGATGTCTTCAAATCAACAAGGGCTTCTTGATGCCCTTTATCCTTCAAAACAACATGAGTTTTCAAACTCTTGCTTATTTGTATGTTTTCTCTCACAAGAAGAACCAAAGAATATTCATAAAGCCCTAGAGGATTCAAGCTGGTTGGAGGTTATGCAAGAGGAGCTTCTTTAGTTTAAAATTCTAAAGGTATGGGTGCTAGTTGATTTACCCAGTAGTGTAAGGGTAATTGGCACTAGATGTGTTTTTAGGATTAAAAGGGATGAAAGGGGTATAGTGATAAGAAATAAAGCTAGATTAGTAGCTCAAGGGTACACACAAGAAGAATGGATAGACTATGAAGAGGTTTTTGCTCCAGTAGCAAGAATTGAAGCCATTAGACTCTTTTTGGCTTATGATTCATTTATGGGATTCACAGTTTATCAAATGGATCAAGAGTGCTTTCTTATATGGTACTATTGAAGAGGAGGTGTATGTCTCACAACCTCCTGGTTTTATTGATCCTGACCATCCAGACAAAGTGTACAAGGTTGTTAAAGCTCTATATGGTCTACATCAGGCACCAAGAGCTTGGTATGAAACACTGGCTTCCTACTTAATTTCAACTAGATTTCAAAGAGGCAAGATAGATCAGACACTTTTCACCAAGAAGCATAAGAAGGATCTTTTGCTAGTTCAAGTGTATGTGGATGATATCATCTTTGGATCTACAAGGAAGGAGATGTGTTTGGAGTTTGAGAAGCTTATGCACAATAAGTTTCAGATGAGTTCCATGGGGGAACTTACATTCTTTTTAGGTCTGCAGGTTAAACAATCAAGGGAAGGAATCTTTATTAGTCAAAACAAATATGTTGCAGAGATTCTTAGAAAGTTTCAATTTGCTGATTCCAAAATGGCAAGCACACAAATGGACTCTGAGAAACCACTTCTTAAAGATGTATAAGGAATTAATGTGGATGTACACACATACAGATCTATGATAGGTTCATTGATGTATCTCACATCATCAAGACCTGATATTATGTTCTCTATTTGTGCTTGTGCAAGATGTCAAGTAACTCCTAAGGTTTCTCATTTAACAATAGTCAAGAGAATTTTTAGATATCTCAAGGGTCAACCTAGGTTGGGTCTATGGTATTCTAAGAAGTCATCTTTTGACTTGGTAGCATATTCAGATAGTGATTATGCTGGTGCTAGCTTAGACAGAAAGTCAACAACTGGAGGATGTCAATTCCTTGGGTGTAGACTTATCTCATGGCAGTGTAAGAAGCAGACAATGGTTGCTACTTCAACAACTGAAGCTGAATATGTAGCTGCTGTAAATTGTTGTGGTCAATTCCTATGGCTTTAAAACCAACTTCTTGACTATGGGTACAATTTCTTACACACCATTATTCATATTGATAATAGTAGTACAATTTGCATTATAAAAAATCCAGTGCAACATTCTAAAACAAAAAACATTGAAATTAGACATCATTTTATTAGAGATTGCAATGAAAAGAGATTAATTCAAGTAATGACAATTGCTTCAAAACAAAACTTTGCAGATCTTCTTACAAAAGCTTTTGATGTTGGAAGATTTCAGTACTTGGTAGCAAGTATTGGAATGCTTAATCTTTAAATTTTTCAATATAATGTGTTTTTGTATATAGATTTTGTTAATGCATCTAACTTTGTAATCTAAAACTACTATTACCAATTTAAAGTTATTTGTACAGTTAGTTCTATGATTATTCTAATTCAAGACAAGTACTTTGTACTTTGTTCATTTGGTTTTAGACTAACAATTTCAGGTATGAATGTTTGAGCTCAAAGGCTATTTCAAGTGAAATCTGTGAGCAACAAATTGCTGATCATTGTTGCTGATCATTTCTGCTGATATAATAGGTTCATGATAGAAAGAGTTTGGGACTTCAAAACTCCTTAAAACTTATTTCTTGAAACCTCATTATGTTGTTTCACTTTGAATTGATGATTTAGTTGATCAGAAATTAACTGATACAACTCACTTTCTATCATTTTATACTCTCAAGTATAATGTGACTAATCTACGGATATCTGATAGAAAGAACAGCGAGCAACAGTGAATCTAACACTTGTGTTAGAGGTAACAAATGCCACAAGCTGGAAACCCTATAAAGAAAGCCTTTTGAATAGGTTTTTCTGTACACAGGCAGTTATTTATAACTGAAAACATTGGTTCTCACACAACCAGAGGTTGCTTTAAACCGAAATTTTGATTAAGTGTCAACATCACACTTAATCCCTTCAAAATGGTTAGAAGCAGTATGATTTTTAATCATAAAATCATATTCATACTGCTAAGTCAAATGTTTCTTAAAAAGGATTTTCAAAAGAGGCTCAGAAAATCATCTAATGATGGATTATGAGTCAATGCTCAGTGATTCACCACTCATAGGAGGTTACACACCTAGAAGTGATGAGGGCAGCATTTAAACTCTTAAGGAATTGATGGCTTCATGTACAAATTGTCTGAAAACATGGAAATTGCTAGATCAAATGATGGTGATATGATATGATTGTGAGAGATCTTCCAAACAGGGGAGGAAATTGCTCAAAAGAAAAAGATATCTCAGGGGAGGTTATCAAATCCTGCATAAGGAAGATTAACCAAATAAAAAGAAGGAAAAGATAAGAGCATACAAGATGATGACATGGTTTCTACTGATAAAGAACAAGAACAGAGCTGATAGGAGAAAGTTCTATCTAGATCAAAAAGATGAAAGGTTTCAATTTTAGTTCACTACGTTTGTTCATCGCTTCCAAAGACATGTTGAAAGATGATTTCTACTTCTTGGAACAAGCAACCAAGATACACAACATCATTGCCTCTTATAAAATCCTCATTCATGAAAATTGCACCATCTTTTAGTCCAAGATTGGAGCAAAGAACAGAAAGCAGATGAGTTACAGAGAAAGACATCCAATCACTCAAAAAGAGAAGAAAGTTCAGATCAAGAGTCTGACAATGAAGTGTTTGAAAGATCTTCACAAAGTCCTCATTTAATTCAGAAAAACATGTTTGAATGTAATTCACGTGTTTAGGGGAGGATGGCTGGGAATTAAATAATCAGAAGAATCAGCCTAAAGGCTCAAGGAAATACATCAAGTATGTTTTTGCTGATAAAGCTCAAAGCATGTTTCTGCTGATAAGATGTTACTGCTGATAGATGTTTCTGCTGATGGATTCTACTGCTGCTATGACTCATACAGTTGCTGTGTAGATAAGTACTACTTATTCTACTGATACGTGTACAAAGATATTATGTGCATAGTCACTAGATAATATCCTCCTTGTAGTCATCAAATTGAACACTCTAAATGAGTTGTAATCTTAGATACATGTTGTATCTTAATGACTGACAAGATAAGTCATCATCTAGCTCAAATGAAGATAAGTCATAAGCTAGAGCTAGTGGTTAGATAAGTAATATAGATTGTAAAAGATCTTTTCCTTGGACTATAAAAGGAAGATCTTAACAGATGTAAAAGTAAGTGACAGAGAGAGAGAGAGCGTATGTACATGCAAAATACACATACACATAGACATAGAACAAAACACAAGATTCAAGGGTTTTGTAACCCTAGTGATAGAGAAGATTACTCGTATTATCTTGAATAATATTGAATCATTTGGTGATATACTTTCATTGTTCTTTGTTAATTAAAAACAAGCATCACTGTTCCATTTCCAAAAATCATTTTAAGTGTGGTTAAGTAGATTCCACATACTTAATCATATTCACTCAAAGTATCATATATACACATTATAAAAGTCCAACACCTTTTACAGTGTGTGATCAAATTTAGTGACCCTCTCTGCTCAGAACGAGTTTTGACCATTTACTTTGATCGTGTAACTTAATATTTTGACACATAACGATATCTTTTTTAAGCTTGAACTAATTGTCCATCTTATGAACAATCGGTACTAGTAATTATCTAAGCCTAGTGACCTCGTTTCATCACCTTTAAACCCCTAAAGTGAATCATGCTTTTAACAGCTTTCAAAATGAAAATAAGGTAACTTTGGGCCTTATAAGCCCAATACGCAGTTTTTGAGCTTATTCCATAAGTTGAGCCTATAAGCACTCTTGTAACGTTTTTATAACTTAAAAAAA
The DNA here is from genome assembly GCA_030686995.1 of Artemisia argyi. NCBI lineage: Eukaryota > Viridiplantae > Streptophyta > Magnoliopsida > Asterales > Asteraceae > Artemisia > Artemisia argyi. The sequence continues at coordinate 157,713,426 of CM060705.1, forward strand.
GCACTAAGGTAAGCCTAATGTCCCCCTAAACCCTTTGGATCGTTAAACCTTATTGGGCCCTTATTCGAGCCTCGTAAAAGCCCATTTAATGATAAAACCTGATTTCTAGCGAATAAGCAGTTAAAATAAGCCGTTTAAAATGTTTTGAGCTTATTTAGAAAGTAACAATGTTAAACTTTTATTTTGATGAAACTTGGACTAATTTTGCAATAAATTTCTAACTGAGGGACTAAAAGTGTAAACTTTGGAAACTTTGGATTAAAACTGTCATTTTAATAATTCTGGGATACATACTGAAATTATAGAAGCTTTTGGGTAAGAAATGCAATAATGATACTTTTGGACCTAGAATGTAATTATATTTAACTTTGGACTAAATATGAAACATTTATACCGTTTGGGTTAAAATTGTAACTTTTATGAAACTTGGAGGATATTTCTGAAATATTATTTTATAAAGATTTTCATAATGTTATATATATATATAGATGTATAATTAATACAAAACTTTTGATTTATATATATATAATTCGCGTAATTATAATAAATTTCTAACAAATAATATATATATAATTATATGTTAGACTTTTCTTTTAAACTTACATCGTAACACGACGATTAGCACTTTGACCTATTCATATGGATTTTCCATCACACATCTATCATCTATCATTTTTACTCACACGTTATATTCTTGAACGTTAAACATTAAAAATAAATAAGAGTTTTCCTGATAACTAATATTCGCGATAAACCGGACTTAGACTATCAACTAAAACTTGCCATATCTTTTAGGTTGTGTGTGAAGCCGTTGCTTTGCATCGTTGAGATTACGATACTACTACTTCCACTGTACTACTGAGGTGAGTTCATAGCCCACTTTTAAACTATTTCGTGGGAGAGATACATGCTTAAAAACTGAACACAAGTCTTTTCTTGGTATTATGATACCTGTTGATTATTGTTATTGCTTAAGTTGCTATTGCCAAAAGTCCCTCGATCATGAACCTTAATCACTTGTAGGGTGAATGTAAATAATTGTGAATAGATCTATTAGGGATTGACAATCCCCATTTGGTCTAGAGGAAAGCTACCAAATGCACGTTATTTTGATTTCATAGGTTACTGGCAAATACCTATCTTGAGGGCCTATTATTTCACATCATTATTATGGTTATTTTGATGTCTGTTAATCGTTGCGTGTCATGAGCTTAAGACAATAATGGATGTGATTTTTCAACTTGTTTAATTGTATCGATATACAATTAATGATTATATCTTGTGTTCAACTCTAAAATTTAAACCTATGGATTTCACTCAACTTTTGTTGACTTTTAGCATGTGTATCTCAGGTAACTGATTGGGATGGATCTTGAAGGCACGAAGTGGGCATGAAACCCGACATGGGCATTAATAAATGTTTTATCATTTTCTGGAATAAAACTTGTTGTTTAATTATGAAACATCATGGAAACTTGGATACTTGGTATTTTGAATAAAACTTAAAACGTCTCATTTGAGTCATTTTCTATGATTGCTACAAAGATCCTCTATGTAATACCCCATAAGTCTTCCGCTATATTATTCATGTTTTGGGGGCGTTATAGATTGGCATCAGAGCTATGGTTATAGAGAACCAGGAGTTTTTGAACACTAGACTATAACTACGCTATTAAAATGGACCATTTTTACAAAATACCATCTTACGCCCTCCATGCCTGAGCATTTCGAACATCTGGTAAAGATGTTTCTTATTATATGATTTCTTAATAATGTTAAATTTTTTATGATTATGCTAATTACTTATATTTACTAATCGGGATTATTACAGCGTCATGTCTTCGAACTCCCAACCTATCAACCTGTAATCAGATTCAGGGGCTGAGGATGCTGTGCCTCCTACTTCAGCCTATGCTCTAACAGCCATGCCATGTCACCTGCAACTGATAGGTACATGCAAAGTCAACAGTTTCTACCTGCACCTGATTCAGAGGTTTCTTCTCCAACATCACCTGGTCTGATTCACCGACGTAGGCGAGTCCGACAATTTCAGCCTTATGAGTCAACTCCTGTTATATCACCATCAGCTTCTGTTGTTCCACCATCATCATCAGTTCCACCCATGCCATCACCAACGGTATTCTATCCGCAGACCACTACAGTCCCAATTTCTGATCCAGCATCACCACTTGCAGTTACTCACAGTGATCCATTGCCACTTCTTGAGAGGGCATATCATGTGGCTCCATCTTCTTCAGACCCGTATGTTCAAACTGAGACCGAGGCCACATCTCCTCGTAGGACTCACCGACGGGTAGATGCTCGTAGATGGTCTTTCTTGATTCCTATCATTCTCTACTGGCGATCAAAGGAAGGTGCCCCAAGTGCTAAAGAAATGGGCGAGAGTTCTTCTTCTGCTATTTCACCGATTGTCACTTGAGAACCTGTTCATCACACTGTGCCCCCTATTGGTAGCCAGACTTGCTCGTCATGAAGATCAGCTTGATGCTATTGTTGACATGATTAATTCATTTCCTCGTGAACACTTTGAGACCCTTACAGAAGAGATTGAGAACCTGGTGGTAGGATAATTTGCTATGGACGAAGTATTTGGGATGGGAAATCGTCTAGAAGAAGCAATTGACATCGTCATTGCATTAGGGGATGCCGCTACTTCCATGCAAACCATGATCGGGGCCCTTGGAAACGAGCTTAACGATCTTGGTTCGCAAGTTCTACTTCTTTGATGTGAGGCTCGAGATTCCCGAGAAAGGGAGAGAGCTCGAGACCAGACCATTGAGACCTTGACCGCTACAATCCAAGAACTCCAACGTCGTATGGAATATGCACCTAGAAAACCGTAGATCTAAGACTGTCAACATCAATGACGTATTAATAAGAAAACTTGTATTTAGATGTTTTGTTAAACAATCAAACAAGTATTAATAAAGTGTTGTAATGTAATGACATTGGTTTATGCAATTCCATGGTTGTTTTTATTATTCATATGTGTTGTGATCTTTTATATTATCTTGTAATTTATTGGTTATGCAGGTCAAATCATTCATAATTCAATGTATGTCATTCTGACATACTGTGACACATTTTGACTCTAACCTATACATTATTTGTTACTTGAAGTATTCCAATGTAACAGGATCGTTATGAATTTTCTAATGAGATACTTTCTTTCATGGTTATTAGAAACATGGCTCAAACAAGGAGGCAAACTATAACCACTCCACCAATACCAGTACCTCCCGAAGCCATGACCCCGACAGCTATACAAAAAGCAATTTTCGATTGTGTCAATGCAGTCCTAGCTGAACAAAACCGCAATGGAGGTGCCGGCATGCAATGTCACACCCCCAATTTACCTGACTTGCAGCGGAATGGAATACCTGGGGGTGTCTGTCATAGCACCACAGTTACAGTTACATTGAACGACCTAAAGTGTCGTTTGGAAAATACTGCATTTGATCATTGAAATAATCCAGAGTTTACAAAATGAGGTCCCCAAAATGTGTTGCAAGTTTATGAAAACAAGTCATACTAGATCAAATGTTTACATAAGTACATGAAATAATGATGAGACGCGTCGACTCCGCGACTCCATGAAGGTCCAAATGCATGTCACATGAGCTACCTTAATAACCTGAAATACATTACTAAAACGTCAACACGAATGTTGGTGAATTCCATAGGTTTATAAAATGTAATGATGTACGGCCACCACAAGTAAAAGTGCAAGATAAAAATCTCATGAAAATTGTACAATTGACCTTAAGCTCATGACACCGAAGCTATGACTGATGAAACTATGCCCCTCCTGAATGTTATGCCGAAACACTCAAATGTAAAAGACATGAAATGCATCCGCTTACTGTTGGTAATCACTACCACGGATGGAGGCGTCACCCTCAATAGATCTATCCACTCACTCTCGCTTACCGGTAAATTAACGGTTCATGATGATACAGGGGACTTATCACATGGCAAGGTAACTTAAGCAATGTACATATGTTTGAATACTTGGGCTCGTACTAAAATGATTGATGCAATGTATTCCCCCCGTGGGATTTGAAAACAATAAAAAATGTTGAATTGAAAACGGGGCTATGAAAACTCACCTCTAGCTGATGATACTGTGATGATGTGAAATGAACAACCATGAACATGTAATGAGCTGAAAAACAAGGCGCGCACACTAGCCGCAACCTAATGTGAATGATGAACGATCTACTTTAGATCACCAAATGATGTTATGAATGTCCATGCACATGTTTCCTATACCACTCTACTCTTTGAAAAACACTTGTTGTTATCAAAAATATATATTCCAAGATTTAGGAAAAATATGGCTATTAGAAAAATAAAACTAGTTGCAATATATATACCTATATATATATCGTATGTACCAATGTTTGTGTTGAAATCCTCGGTTTGAAATCCTTGAAATAACGCCTTGTAGTAATGAAAATATACTTGTAATCACTAATACATCATTAGTTATGAAATTGGGTACTTGGTTAATATTTCTAGAAAATCTAGAATTTAGTACGTAGTGTTATTATTATTTCTAAAATCTGCCAATTATAGAGGATTTTTGCCGATATTGAAACGTGAATATCTTTGTCGTTATAAGCCCGTTTTACTTGTTCTTTATATCCACGGTTACGTCTTAACAAGTAGTAATATATTTTAGAAAGCTTGACCCCTCCGGGTTACATCTAAAGTCTCTTTTTGTCCGACGAAAAACGTCCAACAGCATGTATTTTTCCGGAAAATAGTTTTCGTCAATAAACTTGCAAAAATCATAACTTCTTCGTTATAAACTCTTTTTAATCCGTTCTTTCGCCTACGGATTCGTTTTTGAAAGTATTTTCTAAAAATTTTGCCAAAGTTTCATTTGTGTTTACTGATTTTCCAGATTTTACCAAAATGGGACAGCATGTTTATAAACTTGTTAGAAATCCATTTCCAAGGTTCAAAACTAGTTTTTACTTCAACCAAATCTCTTGCAAACACCACAAATCTATACTAATCCTACCATACACCTTCTTAGGGTGCCATGGGTTCCTAATGACTAGTAATCAAGTTAATTTAACAAAGAAACACCTAAATCACAATCTAGGGTTTGTATGTTCAAAAAGTCTTCAAAAATAAAGTGGTATAACTAGTTTGTGCATGAAATTAAGCATGAATACTATGAGATATAAGTGTTAATTAGATGAAAACATGAAAATAAATTTGAATACTCACTTTGAAATAATAGGTGATTAGATGATGAGAAATCTTGGATTACTTGTGTTTTTGTGTTATGATTCTTGATTAGAATGATGAAATGAACAACTTTGATGCTTTGTACTTTGAAAAATAATGGATTTTGGTTATGGATCTTGGTTGGGTCGTGGTTTATGGTGATGGAGAAGATGAGATGAGAATTTTTGGCTTATGAAAAAGTTATGTTATGATTCTTGTAAATTTGTATGTTTATGTTTTGGTGGTTTATGTAAATAAGTAACTAGTTATAATGTATAATACTACATAATAAAGCATGAGGTTAAAAATTACTACTTGTGGTCTTGGATGGTTTAGGGGGCCGGTTTCAATGTATAAAAGAGTAGCCAAATCGGTTTTGATCACTTAGCAAATGTAGGGTAATATTAGTTGTAGTTTAGTGTAAGTATTAGTTATAATCGGGTACCGGGTTTGATAGAAATAAATGTTAACAAAGTTAACCGGGATTTAATAAAGTTGTAAAAATGTTTAAAAAATATGTTGGGTACAGTTACTGAGTGTTCGGGTGATTATTGTTTAGTTTTCACGAAAACCGTCATAATATTCATAAGCTTACGTTGTAAATAAAATAAATTTCCAAAATACTGGGTAAATGAATGTAATAACTTTTATGATGTTAAAATGGATATAAAAATATGTCGGGACCATTGTGGGAATATTTAGATATATTCGTCGTGTATAAACCGGGTGTTAACGTTTATTTATAAATAATTATAAGGAAAACGTTAAATGTATCAAATATACAATTTTGAAAATCATAAGAGTGGTATAACATGTAAATGACCTACTGATGATATGCAGACTATCTTCAGTCTGTATGAAATGTCATTACTGATAATGCATGAATTCGCACCTGAACCAATACGGTTACGCGAATTTGAATACCCCGTAAACTAAATTTACGATGAAATGTGTAATGCACGTGAATGATGAAATCTTTTCCCGCAATGAATAGTGTTCAGTGAATAGTAAAATTTCTGAATGCTTCTCGGAATGTCAAACTGACACAAAAAATGATGAATAGTAAACTGATGAATAGTGTTTTGATGAATAGTGTTTGATGAATAGTGTTTTTCCAAAGTTCGGGAAATGACCTGAAATGACCTGAAATGGTGAGCTGTGACCGTCTTCCCCTCTAAAAGGAACTTCGTCCCGAAGTTCAGTTTATGTTGGTATCTGAGAATGTATTGGTGAAAAGGTGATGATATTCGAGAATTCCAGCGAACTCTAGTGATAGGAATTCGACTCTGATTCAACTGTTTGACCACACGGTCCATGGTTTCTGTTGGTTCTCTTACAAGGTCTGAGATTGTCATTTGGGTTGGATCCCTTCCAATGGAATCATGAGTGACTCATCTGAAAGTCATTTTTGGGGATCTGACAATGTTCAAGTCTGACGGCCACTATGCCTTCTCTGTCAAAATATAAATGGTCCAGTGTATATTGGTGTAACTTTCCAAGTTTTCTGAACGATAACATGCCTTTCCTAGGCAGAACTTTCTGCATAACTCTTCAGAACTTGAAGTTTTAATGGTTTACAACTTATTGAACTTGTAACTGATTCTTGACTTGTAGAAAATTTCTGGTTGTTTCATGAATGCCTACTGGACTAGTAAGTTGAACTTTTTCTGAGTTTGGCCCATCAATCAATGGTCTGCGCTTCTTAATGTTTTAAATGTGAAATTGGTAATATATACTGCTGAATTCTGCCAGAACTCAAGTTTGTATGCTAGTTGGTCGATTCTAAAATGAATCTTGAATGGCCCAATATGCTAAAGGTTCAACCTTTCTTGTTATCCAATTTGTATCATGCCAATCCAAGGCATTGCTTTTAACTTAATTTGTTCTCCCACTTGAATCTGGATGGTTTGTTGTTCAGGATATCCAATCCAAATGATGTGTGTTATGTACCAATCTAACTTCTGCCAGTTTCTCGCTGTTGATGTGATAACTATTGTTGTAGATGAATTTGATTTATGTTAAATGATTGTTCCAACAATTTCTAGAGTCAATCACTCATGCTCTGAGCATACCTTCCTATGTTTGAATTGTTCTCTCGCTTTGACCAACGTTCTTAGGATGATTGGTGATGTTCACATCTAAATGGGTTTCTGAAGGAAATCCTAAAATGATTACCTGAAGTCCAAGGTGAATCGGTTTCCTTAACAGGAATAACTGAAATGGGTACAATAAACCTTTGTGACTAATTCCATAACGTTCGGTCCTTCGAACTTGGCGTTATCTGAAGGAATATAGGTAACAATTTGATTCCTTGTGTTTTGTTCCAACGGATGATAAGACATATGTCCTTCTTTGTCTAGTGGGTTTGGTCTCCACTACTGAAGTTCGCGATTAATTTGTGATGTCTTTCCTAATTCCTTCATCACATATTCCAAATATTCTTTATTGTCAAGTCACAAATCCTAAATGCATAAGCGATGTTGTAGGGAAGTTGGTTCTGGAAATTTGTCTCGCGATTATGAGTTTTGGTTGAAATCTTTTTCTGAATAAAAGAATTTAGAAAATGGAGCAGATGATTTACTAAGTAATATTTTTCCTGATGATTCAAAATCCAGTAGTTATGAAATAGGAACTGTTTTCAAACATGTTGTGATTAAGACAGCTTACCAAAGTTTGATGTTTATGTATATTTCTCATTGTACAATAGTGTTGCTAAAGTTTGACCAAAAAGGATCGTACTTGTTCAAAATAGGAATTTCAGAAATCATTTTTCCACAAGGTATGTGATTTATGTAAACGCATCAACTTTATTTAAAAGTGAAAACACTAACATGGATAAAATGGTAGAATAGGAAATGTTCGCTTAAATGCATCGATGTCTAACACTTAGTTCCTGAGGTTGGATAATGTCTATTGGTGGTTATCTGGCATAACTACAAGCATAGGTATTTAGACTAACTTAAGTCATGAAATAGTTTATCGTTGTAATTGACAAGACGAAGGTATCACTTGATGTTGTGTCGATGAATGTCTATTCTGTTTTCCCATGTAGATGAGGAGATATGTTCTGGTTTAATCCCTTGCTTGGTATGAAGGTGAGGTTATCTGAAATTTCTAGTGACATAAGGCCTTAGAGGAAAATACATCGATATTCTTAATTCAAACAATTGTCCTTTGTGAAAACTTACTGCAGGAAAGTTCATGTATGGATGAGGCCATGTTTAAATGAAATGCTCTACAGTCTCAATTAGAAGCTTGGTTTATTTCTATTATGTTGTCCTGCGGACATCTATATTGAGTTCAATCCTGTAGCTCAGTCTAGCTAGTACCTTTAAATGATAGAATTTGACAACTAAGTCAGAGATGGTGATTCAGATGGTCTCGCAGTATCTTAGGATTGTTGTTGAGTTATGAATTCTCTCACTATATACTTCTAGTCCTGGTTAGTAGTTCTGTAATCCTTTCGTTGCTTCTATTGTATAGAGGAATCATGCATGTAATTGATATGGAAAGTCTCTTCTAGGGAAGTCAATGGGAAAATCCAACTTAATGGCTAAGTGAGTGACAGGTAGGGTAAGTATCCAGGGATAGTTCGACAAAATGGATGTTTATGAATGAGTTCCTTTGTTTACAAAACTTTTAAATGAAGATTGTTATTAACAATCCTTTGAAAAAGTAATTATTTCCTTCATGGCATAATCCTTCCTGAATTTTACATAGGTGATCAGGCTATGTATAATTGAGGACTAATGATGCGATGTTGGATTTTGTCAAAATATCATAACTTTTATCAAAAGTTTTAGATGGTGTTCAACGCATTGTTATAAAAATGGTGTCCTGATGTTTTCTTTCAAGTAACATGAAAATTTGCTTCGCGTAATAATAGTAAATACTTGGTGTAATGACAGAAAATCAATTTATAGGATGGTAATAAAATAGCTTACTTCAGAAATTTTTCTGTAAAACAGTTTCCCCATATGATAGTAAAATAGCTTGAATGGTGTATTGGATACGTGGGTGAATCTTGTCGAATGGTAATAGTCTACTAATTCGTCAAAAACGAAATCAACCTAATCCCTAATAAGACAATGATAAAATGTTGCGAAACGATTGAAGTCTGAGCAATTGGGATAGAAAATGGAGTAAACGAAGGTTATAATTATCACCTAGGTAACAAAGGATAGGTACTACATTGGATAGGAGAGTGCTTAATACCACTAGGTCATGTCATCGTACCAACGGTAAGTACAAAAGGAAAGATACAACCCTAAAGGGCTCGAACTACGGTTTATATATTGAAACAAAGCTCCTGCTGCTGAAGTATTGTTGTTATCCTTGATGTTGCTAATATCCTAACTGTTCTCTTTCAACAGCTCACGCTATTCCTCAAGCGATTTAGTCTTGATTCCAAGTTCCTGATTTTCCTTGTCCCTTAGCTCCGGGCAGTCATTCTTGAAATGCCCAAAGTTTCCACATTTGAAGCAACTCCCTGGGGTCTTCTGATTTGTGAGTTTCCTACAATCCGTAGTCCAATGACCCCGCTTCTTGCACACCCCACACGTTTTACTGCAATGACCTCGGTGATGTTGATTACACAGGTTGCAGTAAGATAACTTTCCAATATATCTTCTCTTTGTGTGCGGTTCTGCAGCAAAGGCTCTATTCACTTTTTGTCCTTTGGGTGATTGTTGAGCAGCATTACAACGTAGATTGTTGTTCCACTTCTTTTTATTGTCACTAGTGTTTCCTGATGTCTCGGCGTGAACTATGAGTTCCTTTGCCTCGATCGCCATTTTGATAGCTTCAGACATGGCATCGGGTTCCCATGCGATGACCAACATACGAATATCATTTGAGAGTCCCCCAATGTACCTTTCAAGTTTCTTGCTTTCCGGTTCATCCATTGCAGAACCTAGTCGTGTTAACTCATAAAAATGAGTAGTGTACTCGTCAACATCATTTCCTACCATGGTAAAGTTTAGTGTTTCCTGTTGAGTCCGTGATATTTGTGTTATCTACTAGGTGTCATCTAGTTCATGGCAAGTGGGAATGGAAAAGGAAAATGACAATGATGGTACCAGTGAATGAAATACTATCATCTTTCGCGCTACCTCGCGACATCCAAAAGGTAAAACTGAAGTACGCACTGTGGGACGACCAATAGTGTAATAAGGAACTGATGGTGGTGGTAGTACCTGAGTAGTAAGTGCCCTACTAGTGATGGAAAGAAACATACTATCTTCCTTGCAATAAGCATCCTAATAAGTCCATTAAGATTAATTTTGAATACACTACGAAAAGGCATTCTATGTACGGGCTGAATGATAGGAAAACCCTGTTCCTATGGCAAATCAATAGTACTAATGGTGGTGTAAATGCAACTGGTGGTATAATGGTAGTGGAAGATGACAAGGCATCTTCAATGTCGGAATCCGATAAAAGGATGTCAGGGTGAGTATCTGAAGACATGTCACTTGTGAATCAGGTCAATAAAATGATATACATTTACGGATATGAGTATAAATAACTCGCACAGGGTATGTATGAAACAACATGTATCATGATTATGCACTTATGATGAAATGATGAGATGCTATGCTGATGTGGTTATAGTCTAGGGTCCAAGATACATCCTAGTTCGCTATAACCTTAGCTCTGATGCCAATCTGTCACACCTCCAATTTACCTGACTTGCAGCGGAATGGAATACCTGGGGGTGTCTGTCATAGCACCACAGTTACAGTTACATTGAACGACCTAAAGTGTCGTTTGGAAAATACTGCATTTGATCATTGAAATAATCCAGAGTTTACAAAATGAGGTCCCCAAAATGTGTTGCAAGTTTATGAAAACAAGTCATACTAGATCAAATGTTTACATAAGTGCATGAAATAATGATGAGACGCATCGACTCCGCGACTCCATGAAGGTCCAAATGCATGTCACATGAGCTACCTTAATAACCTGAAATACATTACTAAAACGTCAACACGAATGTTGGTGAATTCCATAGGTTTATAAAATGTAATGATGTACGGCCACCACAAGTAAAAGTGCAAGATAAAAATCTCATGAAAATTGTACAATTGACCTTAAGCTCATGACACCGAAGCTATGACTGATGAAACTATGACCCTCCTGAATGTTCTGCCGAAACACTCAAATGTAAAAGACATGAAATGCATCCGCTTACTGTTGGTAATCACTACCACGGATGGAGGCGTCACCCTCGATAGATCTATCCACTCACTCTCGCTTACCGGTAAATTAACGGTTCATGATGATACAGGGGACTTATCACATGGCAAGGTAACTTAAGCAATGTACATATGTTTGAATACTTGGGCTCGTACTAAAATGATTGATGCAATGTATTCCCCCCGTGGGATTTGAAAACAATAAAAAATGTTGAATTGAAAACGGGGCTATGAAAACTCACCTCTAGCTGATGATACTGTGATGATGTGAAATGAACAACCATGAACATGTAATGAGCTGAAAAACAAGGCGCGCACACTAGCCGCAACCTAATGTGAATGATGAACGATCTACTTTAGATCACCAAATGATGTTATGAATGTCCATGCACATGTTTCCTATACCACTCTACTCTTTGAAAAACACTTGTTGTTATCAAAAATATATATTCCAAGATTTAGGAAAAATATGGCTATTAGAAAAATAAAACTAGTTGCAATATATATACCTATATATATATCGTATGTACCAATGTTTGTGTTGAAATCCTCGGTTTGAAATCCTTGAAATAACGCCTTGTAGTAATGAAAATATACTTGTAATCACTAATACATCATTAGTTATGAAATTGGGTACTTGGTTAATATTTCTAGAAAATCTAGAATTTAGTACGTAGTGTTATTATTATTTCTAAAATCTGCCAATTATAGAGGATTTTTGCCGATATTGAAACGTGAATATCTTTGTCGTTATAAGCCCGTTTTACTTGTTCTTTATATCCACGGTTACGTCTTAACATGTAGTAATATATTTTAGAAAGCTTGACCCCTCCGGGTTACGTCTAAAGTCTCTTTTTGTCCGACGAAAAACGTCCAACAGCATGTATTTTTCCGGAAAATAGTTTTCGTCAATAAACTTGCAAAAATCATAACTTCTTCGTTATAAACTCTTTTTAATCCGTTCTTTCGCCTACGGATTCGTTTTAGAAAGTATTTTCTAAAAATTTTGCCAAAGTTTCATTTGTGTTTACTGATTTTCCAGATTTTACCAAAATGGGACAGCATGTTTATAAACTTGTTAGAAATCCATTTCCAAGGTTCAAAACTAGTTTTTACTTCAACCAAATCTCTTGCAAACACCACAAATCTATACTAATCCTACCATACACCTTCTTAGGGTGCCATGGGTTCCTAATGACTAGTAATCAAGTTAATTTAACAAAGAAACACCTAAATCACAATCTAGGGTTTGTATGTTCAAAAAGTCTTCAAAAATAAAGTGGTATAACTAGTTTGTGCATGAAATTAAGCATGAATACTATGAGATATAAGTGTTAATTAGATGAAAACATGAAAATAAATTTGAATACTCACTTTGAAATAATAGGTGATTAGATGATGAGAAATCTTGGATTACTTGTGTTTTTGTGTTATGATTCTTGATTAGAATGATGAAATGAACAACTTTGATGCTTTGTACTTTGAAAAATAATGGATTTTGGTTATGGATCTTGGTTGGGTCGTGGTTTATGGTGATGGAGAAGATGAGATGAGAATTTTTGGCTTATGAAAAAGTTATGTTATGATTCTTGTAAATTTGTATGTTTATGTTTTGGTGGTTTATGTAAATAAGTAACTAGTTATAATGTATAATACTACATAATAAAGCATGAGGTTAAAAATTACTACTTGTGGTCTTGGATGGTTTAGGGGGCCGGTTTTCAATGTATAAAAGAGTAGCCAAATCGGTTTTGATCACTTAGGAAATATAGGGTAATATTAGTTGTAATTTAGTGTAAGTATTAGTTATAATCGGGTACCGGGTTTGAAAGAAATAAATGTTAACAAAGTTAACCGGGACTTAATAAAGTTGTAAAAATGTTAAAAAATATGTTGGGTACAGTTACTGAGTGTTCGGGTGATTATTGTTTAGTTTTCACGAAAACCGTCATAATATTCATAAGCTTACGTTGTAAATAAAATAAATTTCTAAAATACTGGGTAAATGAATGTAATAACTTTTATGATGTTAAAATGGATATAAAAATATGTCGGGACCATTGTGGGAATATTTAGATATATTCGTCGTGTATAAACCGGGTGTTAACGTTTATTTATAAATAATTATAAGGAAAACGTTAAATGTATCAAATATACAATTTTGAAAATCCTAAGAGTGGTATAACATGTAAATGACCTACTGATGATATGCAGACTATCTCCAGTCCGTATGAAATGTCATTACTGATAATGCATGAATTCGCACCTGAACCAATACGGTTACGCGAATTTGAATACCCCGTAAACTAAATTTACGATGAAATGTGTAATGCACGTGAATGATGAAATCTTTTCCCGCAATGAATAGTGTTCAGTGAATAGTAAAATTTCTGAATGCTTCTCGGAATGTCAAACTGACACCAAAAATGATGAATAGTAAACTGATGAATAGTATTTTGATGAATAGTGTTTGATGAATAGTGTTTTTCCAAAGTTCGGGAAATGACCTGAAATGGTGAGCTGTGACATGCAAGTAGCAGGAAATGTGTCACCTACACCTCGTCAACGTACCTACAAGGACTTCATGGCTTGCCAACCGGCATATTTCAAAGGTACCGAAGGTGTATCCGAACTGGCTCAGTGGTTTGAGCGGAGTGAAACGGTTTTTCAAAAAAGTGGGTGCTTAGAAAACAACAAAGTTACCTTCGCTACAGGAACTCTAATGCAAGATGCCCTATCCTGGTGGAACTCTATTGTTCAAATGTTAGGAACTGCCGCTGCATATCAACTCACATGGGCTGAGTTCAAAACCAAGATACTTAAGAAATATTGTCCTCGTTCGGAACTACGAAAGCTTGAGGATGAGTTTCATGTGTTAGTAGTGAAAGGTGTTGATTTGAGGGCTTATAATCGGAGGTTTCAGGAACTCAAGGTGTTATGCCCTTCCATGGTACCTGACCTTGAGAAAACCTTAGAGAAGTATGTCGAAGGACTCCTTCGGAGAATTGAAGGGAATGTCACCTCATCGAACCCAGCAACCTTAGAAGCTGCAATGGAATTGGCTCAGAAACTTCTGGATCGAGAAGTTAAGTGCAATGAGCTTCAAAGGAAGCTGGATGACAAGAGAACCACCCACCATCACAGCAACAACCATCAAGGCAACATCAGCAATCACTGCAGCAACAACCACCACAACAACAACCGGAACAACAACCAGTGCCAGAATGATCGGAATGCTCACCACCAACAAAAAAACCCAAGGTAAGAGAACACCAGAGTCTACACTGCCACAGAAGGAGGAGGATACAACGGCCCGAAACCGTAGTGTAATTGATGCAAGCTCCATCACTATGGTCCTTGTACCACCCGGTGCAACAAATGTCAAAAGATTGGTCATCAAACCAAGCATTGTAGAGGTCCTGCTACGGGAAGCAACACACAGAATGTAACTCCCACCTGCTACGGATGTGGAGAAGTAGGACACATCATGAGGTACTGCCCGAAGGGAAATGGACTGGAAAATGCTCGAGCTAGAGTGTATGTACTTGGAGACGGCAATGCACCTGATGTTGTCACTGGTACGTTCTTACTCAACCAACATAATGCTAGAGTATTATTTGATTCAGGAGCAGATAAGAGTTTTGTGTCAGATACGTTTGCCCCTTTACTTAATGCTACTCCCTCTAAACTGAACACCACCTACAAAATCGAAATGGCTAATGGAAATCTCATTGGCACCGATATTGTTATGAAAGATTGTTCCCTAACCTTACTAGAGAAACCATTTGCTATTGATCTTATGCCTGTTAAACTTGGAACTTTTGACGCTATCATCGATATGGATTGGTTATCTAGCCATCGTGCCAGGATTCACTGTGACGAAAAAGCTATTCATATACTACTTAAGGATGAAACTCTCATTGTCCAAGGGGACAAAAGTAAACCTCATTATGGAATCATCTCATACATCCGAGTGATAAAACACATGAATGAAGGATGTCGGGTATTCATGGCTTGTGTTACGGAGAATAAGTCAACCGAAAAATAACCTGAAGACGTACCTATCGTTAGATATTTTCCCGAAGAACTGCCCGGTCTTCCACCCGCTCGTCAAGTAGAGTTTCAAATTGAACTAGTGCCTGGAGCGGCACCAGTGGTGTAACACCCCCTAAAATCGGTTAATGACAGCTGAAGACTTAACGGGGTATTACGTAGTGGATCTTTGTCACAATCATAGTAAACGTTTTGAAAACACATTTTATCGTTCATTTAAAATATTCTGAGTACAGAAATAGTTTTAGAAAGACGAGTCATATCTTCGCAGATATGTTTTATTTAGTTGAATGATAAGAAAACGTTTATTTTAGAAAACCCGTGCCCGGGTTGATGCCCTTCTCTATGCCTTGATAATCCATGCCTTAATTACCTGAGATAACATATTAAAAGTCAACAAAAGTTTAGTGATGTCCATAGGGTTAAGTTTAAAGTTTGAACACAAGTAAGGGTGTTAATTGCATCGATAAACAATTAACAAGTTTAAAATCAAGTTCAAGTTTGTTATTGCATTAAGCTCATGACACGCAACGATTAGACAGGCATAAATGTGTGATGTAAACTAATATAATAGGGGTGCCCTCAGGATAGGTCTTTACCAGTAACCTATGAGTTGTTAAATACTGTGCGCCTAGTCGCTCATCCTAGCTAAACTAAATGGGGATTGTCAGTCCCAAATAGATCTATTCCCAGGTATTCACGTTCACTCGTAAGTGATTAAGGTTCATGATCGAGGGGCTTTTGGCAATAGCTACTTAAGCAATAAAAACAACAGGCATAACATACTAAAAAGCTTGTGTTCGGGTTTGTAGCATGTATCTCCCCACAAAAGAGTTTAAAAGTTTAAAGAGTGGGCTATGAACACACACCTGGATAGCTCGGTAGTACTAGTATCGTTATTCAAACGACAGCTGGAAACGGCTGCAACACACAACCTAAGTAAGATATATGGCAAGTTTTCAGAGTTTGATAGTCTAAGTTCAGTTTATCGCAAAAGTTGTTTATTATATTGTTTTGTTAGTTGACTCGTAGCAATTTAAACATGCGTGTTTAAATGCCTGAAGTTCAAGAACAAAAGTTATATTTACAAATATAACTTGTGGGCATGTTCTTGTAGACGTAGTGTAGAGATTTTACGAAAAGAACGAGATCGGTGATTGAATGGTAGATGAGTGTCGAAGAGTGGAATAGATTCGACTGAATGTGTTAATTGTTAAAAGTTATATATTTATTATTTTCGTTAGTACGTTAAGTTATATATATATATATTTTTTTATTTAGTTAACGAAAAGTGCTTGATCGAATCGGTTTTATCTAAAATACTTATATATATAAAATATAAATTATAACATTTATATTTTATTAAAACCTTTAAGTTTTGAAAAGTTTACACTATAACCCCCTAACGGTATAATTTTTACACCATTAATCCAAAACGTTATTTAATTTTATTTTTACTCCAAAACTATTTTATATTAACATTTTATACCCAAAACTTTTTAGATTTACAGTTTTCATCATCAGATGTCAAAATGACAGTTTTTACTTTAAGTTTCTGTTTTGACAGTTTTAGTCCCTCGACTACAAAACTTTTGCAAAAATAGTCCAAAACTCACCAACTTCAAAACTTAAACATTTTTTTTTCAAAATAAGTTTAAAATAGCTTATATAAGCTGTGAAACTGCTTATTTGAGTAAAAGAACTTATTTTGAGTTAAATGGGCCGTTAACGAGCTTAAAGTTTGGGCCATTAAGGTTTTTAGTAGCTTTTGGGCTTACATTTAGACACAAAAAAGTTTAGAAAACTGCTTATATCATCATCTTATCTCATTTGCTTATTTTTGACTTAATGGGCTTATAAGCCCAATTGTTATTTTGAGTTTAAGAAAAACGTGACCTGCTTTGGGGTTTAACGAGGGTTCGAATGGGTTTGTAAGAGTAAGTTATTTTTTTGCGTCATTAGTTTAGGATGCAGTCTATTAGATTAAGCCTTAAAAACTCTAGGTCGTGTGTATGGTTTAAAGGATACGAGACCAAAGTGTCTCGACATCAACTAAGCCAAAACAGTTTTCATCAAAATATATTCTAAGTGTTTTTTTAAAGGGTTATACGTATAGGTCGAGGTACTTAGATACGTGTTATATATTGTGCTTATAAGTGTATATAAATGAAATGTGTTTTACTAAACTTGTTTTGTATTGTGATAATCTTATAGTTTAGCTCTTAATACGCATACGTTATAACTAAAAATAACGAAAGAAATACGTGAAGTAAATGTGTAGTAATTCAAGTTATACGTGTAAAGAAAATGGAGTAGGGTTAGTTTTCTCACCTCACCAAGTATGGTGGAGTTGAAAACGACTCGTGGGGATTAAAGACTAACAAAGAGAACTTGAGCTTGACTCCCACGTTCACACAAGTCACCCAGGTGTTATGTAACTTGATACGATCCTTCCCAAGGCTTACCAAAGTTCACACGTTAACCAAAAGACTTAGAACTAGTTTTGAGAGTGGTACTGAGATTTAAGAGAGGTGCATGAAGCGTATACATGCATGCATGCATGTATATATAAGGGAGAGGTATTGGAAACGTGAGAAATGTGAGCTTGGGGACCAAGGGATGTGGTACGAGGCATAGTGAATCAAATAGTTAGGAAATGATTATGGTTTTGTTCATGCATCGTCCTTGTGCACAAACGAGCAAGAGAAAGAATCCAAATAATTTATGTTGGCGTTTGGTGATGTAAAACGTGGTCAACGAGGAGTATTTGAGGATTCTTAGGCAAATAGTATAGTTGGTGCAAACTTTCATCCTTGTGAGGTGTTTGCCGAGAAGAAAACAAAAGAAAACATGGAAGAATAGTTTAAAGGAAGGTCAATCCCTTTTAAACTATGTGTGACACAACTAGGAGGTTTCATGGCTGCCTTACAAGTTCAAAACGTGTGAATTATGGGAGAGGATACACATATTCGTCCTTGTGGCATGCATACGAATGAAAAAGAATAAGGAAACATCATTGTGGTTTGTTGTGACTCACTTGTGGGTTTGTAGAAGGTCAAGGCACCATAAAAACGCGTCTAAAGGTTTTTAAGAAACTTTGGTGCCAAGTCTAGGAGGGTACGAGGCTCTGTAAACTTGTTACGTATGATTCATGGGTAGGAGGTTTAACAAAAGGTTTTTAAAAACTCAAAAATGGATTTTTAGTTTTTGTGGACATGCAAAAATGAGGCTAAGCATTGATTGATTTTCAATGACCAAACGTTCACGTTAGGGAAAACAATTTGTTACGTATGATTCATGGGTAGGAGGTTTAACAAGAGGTGAAAAATATGTAGGTGTCGTTTGTAAAAATGTCAGGTACGCGAGGCAAACTAACAAGGGCTTCAGGTGGTTTCGAAAATATAAAAAGGGAGTTGGGCTTGGATTTTGGTTTGGGCTTTGTGGCATGGACTGGACTCACGAGAGAAAGAAAAAATATAACAGAGGTCTGTTTGGCTGTTTGGTTTGTAACAAAGTTGGGCCGAGGCCCAATGTGGCATACAGGCCCAATTGGCTTGTCTCGAAAATCGTATCGGAGTTGGAAGTAGTTACGGAGTGTTCGTGGGAATTTTCATGAGCTCGGGAGTTTATTAGAACGTATTCAGTTAATTATC
Source organism: Artemisia argyi (assembly GCA_030686995.1). NCBI lineage: Eukaryota > Viridiplantae > Streptophyta > Magnoliopsida > Asterales > Asteraceae > Artemisia > Artemisia argyi. The sequence continues at coordinate 157,732,591 of CM060705.1, forward strand.
AGATGTAATATATATATATATATATATATATATATATATATATATATATATATATATATATATATATATATATATATATATATTACGTTACTTCATAAACGTTAATTATAATAATTATTTCGCGATACTTAGACTATCTAGGTTCATGTGTAAGCGCGTTCCAAGGTAAACGGTAATCACAAACGTCGTTGTGATCATAAAAATGTAACTCGACTAACAAACAAAATTTTTGTTATCGGTAAAAACGGTTTTAATTATCGTAATGATTCGCAAATCATAAGTTAGCATTTACAATTCATAAGGGAAAATTATGGGTGGTTATAGTACATACCCCTTACAGTGAATTCCGTCCCGGAATTCAAGCTGAAACGGTCGTCGGTGATTCCTTGGATAAGATGTGTGTGTATTTGTCGCGGATTTGGTTTTCGCGTTCCCATGTGTACCCTGGTCCTCGCTTAGAGTCCCAGCGAACTTTAACAATGGGGATGCGATGGTGTTTTAGTTGTTTGACCTCCTTATCCATGATTTCTACTAGTTCTTCCATAAAGACAAGATTGTCGTCGAGCTGAATCTCTTTCCAAGGGATAACAAGAGATTCATCGGACAAGCATTTCTTTAGGTTCGATACATGGAAGGTGTCGTGCACTCGGTTAAGTTCTAGGGGTAGTTCTTGTTTATAAGCAACCGGTCCTATCCTTTCTAGGATCCTAAAGGGACCAATATACCTAGGGTTTAGTTTTCCATGTTTTCCGGAACGTATCATTCCTTTCCAAGGAGATACCTTTAACATGACCTTGTCTCCTATTTGGAATTCTAAGGGTTTTCGTCTTAAGTCTGCATAACTCTTCTGCCGGTCTCTGGCAGCTTGCAGACGTTGTTTGATCTTCACTATCTTTTTCGTTGTCTCGTGAACGAAATCGGGCCCGGTAAGTTGTGTCTCTCCAACTTCGGCCCAACAGATAGGTGATCTGCACTTTCGACCGTAAAGTGCTTCGAAGGGTGCTGCCTTAATACTGGCATGGAAACTATTGTTGTAGGAAAACTCAGCCAAAGTAGGTGTCTATCCCAACCTTTTCCGAAGTCGATGGCGCATGCTCTAAGCATGTCCTCTAAGGTTTGGATGGTTCTCTCATTCTGTCCATCGGTTTGGGGGTGATAAGCCGTGCTCATATCTAGCTTGGTTCCCAAGGCTTTTTGCAAAGTCTTCCAAAAATGAGAGGTGAAACGGCTATCTTGGTCGGAGATGATTGAAATAGGCACTCCATGTCGTGACACTATTTCTTTGAGGTATAACTGCGCGAGCATACTCATCTCGTCAGTTTCTTTGATCGGTAGGAAGTGAGAGGATTTGGTTAGACGATCTACTATGACCCGGACGGTATCTAAACCGGTGGAGGTTTTGGGTAGTTTGGTGATGAAGTCTATGGTAATTCGTTCCCATTTCCATTCGGGAATTTCGGGTTGGGTTAGTAATCCTGAAGGTTTTTGGTATTCTGCCATTACTCGTGAACAAGTCAAACATTTCCCGACAAACTCAGCAATGTCGACTTTCATGTTTGGCCACCAGTAAAGTCTCTTTAGGTTGTGGTACATTTTGTCAGAACTGGGGTGGATGGAGTATTTTGACTTGTGAGATTCATGCATGATGAGGTCTCTTATACCTCCATAGAGAGGAATCCAACTTCTCTCTTTGAAACAGAGCGTTCCATCACCTCATTTCACAAAACCGTTGGGGTTTTCTGGCATGCCATAAATCTTTTCCTTAGGTCGGTTGGTTTCCTTAAGGGCTTCGGTTTGTGCGTTGAGTATTTGGGAAGGAAGGGGTGAAGAGATGGTTACTCCTAATGATCTAACCCTAAGAGGTTTAAGTCGTTCCTTCTGACTTAAGGCATCTGCCACAACGTTGGCTTTACCGGGGTGATAACAGATTTCACAATCGTAGTCACTAAGTAATTCTAACCACCTACGTTGTCTTATATTTAGTTCCTTCTGGTCTAGAATGTGTTGGAGGCTTTTGTGGTCGGTGTATATGGTGCATTGGGTGCCATAAAGGTAGTGTCTCCATAACTTAAGGGCGAATACTATGGCTCCTAATTCTAGGTCATGGGTTGTATAGTTCTCCTCGTGTTTCTTAAGTTGTCGTGAGGCGTAAGCTATAACTTTGTTTCGCTGCATCAATACGGCTCCTAAACCATGATACTAAGCATCACAGTATACCACGAAGTCCTCACTTCCTTCAGGTAATGCCAATATTGGAGCTTCACAAAGCTTTCTCTTAAGGAGACGAAAGGCTGAGTCGTATTTTTCTTCCTAAACAAATTTCTTGTTCTTCTGAGTTAGTTCGGTCAAGGGCTTCGAGATTTTTAAAAATCCTTCAATGAATCTCCTGTAGTAACCGGCAAGACCCAAGAATTGGCGAATCTCGGTGGGGTTGGTTGGAGATGCCCAATCTTTCACAGCTTCGATCTTGGCGGGGTCTACATGAATACCTTGACTATTGACAATATGACCAAGAAATTGTACGGTACGGATCCAGAAATCGCATTTCGAGAATTTGGCATACAACCGCTCACTCCTGAGTAATTCCATGATTGTCCTTAGATGGATTGCATGTTCGTTCTCAGTGCGGGAGTAGATTAGGATGTCTTCGATGAACACAATTACAAATTTGTCCAAGTAAGGTTTGCATACTCAGTTCATGAGATCCATGAACACAGCAGGTGCATTGGTTAAACCAAATGGCATTACTTGGAACTCGTAGTGTCCGTAACGGGTTCTGAAGGCGGTTTTGGGAATATCCTCTTCCCGGACTCTAAGTTGGTGGTAACCTGAATGCAGTTCGATCTTTGAGTATACACTCGATTCTTGCAACTGATCAAACAAGTCGTTGATCCAGGGTAATGGATACCGATTCTTTACCGTGAGTTTGTTCAATTCTCGGTAATCGATACACATTCTGAACGATCCATATTTCTTCTTAACGAATAAGACAGGAGCTCCCCAAGGTGATGACCTTGGTCAGATAAAACCTTTATCTGACAATTCTTTCAGTTGCTCAGATAGTTCCTTAAGTTCAGACGGCGCTAGTTTGTAGGGTGATTTCGCAACTAGTGCCGCTCCAGGCACGAGTTCGATTTGGAATTCCACCTGACGCTCAGGTGGAAGACCGAGCAAGTCTTCGGGGAATACATCGGGAAATTCATTGATGACCGGAACATCTTCAAGTCGTCTCTCTTCAACTTGTCTTCCGTTACCTGAACCATGAATGCTTGACATCCTTCGTTCATGTACTTGACTACTCGGACATACGAGATGATTCCGTATTGAGTCTTATTCAGGTCACCGTGAACGATGAGGGTTTCATCATGGAGAGGGATATGGATGGTTTTCTCGTCACAGAGAATCCTCGCATGATGTCTGGACAAACAGTCCATACCAATGACGACGTCGAAGCTACCGAAGGGGATAGGCATGAGGTCGATGGGGAAAGGTTTGTCTTGCAAGATTATAGTGCAATCTTGCAGGACGACGTCGGTGTTTATTAGGTTTCCGTTGGCCATTTCAACTTCAAAGGCGGTGTTTAGCTTAGAGGGCTCTACGTTAAGTAAGGGGGCTAACCTAGTGGACACAAAACTCCTATCTGCTCCAGAATTGAATAAAATCCTAGCACTATGTTGGTTTATTAAGAACGTACCCGTAACAACATCGGGGTTTGACGGAGCATCTTCTTCTTTGATCACGTAAGCTCTTCCTCGAGCCACGTTCTACTGGCCATTTCCTTTTGGGCAGTGGTTCCTAAAATGTCCTATTTCTCCACATGTGTAACAGGCTGGGGCTATGGGTTGAAGATTGCTTCCAGTAGCTGGACTCCTGCAATCCTTGGTTTGGTGTCCTATTTTCTGGCATCTCATGCACTTGGTGGTGCATGGTCTATGGTGGTGTAGTTTACATCTATTACACTGAGGTTTTAGGCCTTGGTATTCTTTGCTATCCGTAGCAGTGTAAGCTTTGATGGCTTCTTGTTATTGGTTTTTCCGGTTGTGGCGGTTGTTTCGGTTGTGGTGGTAAGGGTTACTATTCTTGTTCTAGGGTTGTTGGTGGAGTTAGGGATGGACTTAGGGTTGGAGTTGAAATGAGTAGTCCTCTTGTCATCGAGTTTCCTAATGAGTTCGTTGCTACACTTGACCTCTCGGTCAAGGAGTTTTTGGGCAAGTTCGATTGCAACTTCGAGAGAAGAGGGGTTGGATGAGGTTACGTCACCCTCAATACTCCGAGGAAGTCCTTCAACGTACTTCTCCAGAGTCTTTTCGAGGTCGGGTACAACCGTAGGACATAATACCATGAGTTCTTGGAATCGGCGGTTATAGGTTTTGAGATCAACACCCTTGACTTTTAGCTGGTGGGATTCATCTTCCAATTTCCTCAGTTCAGAACGGGGGCTATACTTCTTCAGTATTTTGGCCTTGAATTCTGCCCATGTGAGCTGATAGGCTGCCATGGTTCCCATATTCTGGACTATGGCATTCCACCAGGATAAGTAGTCTTGCATGAGTGTTCCTGTGGTGAAGGTGACTTTCGTGTCGTCAGTACAACCGCTCCTTTGAAAGACAGTCTCAATTCGCTCAAACCAGTGGGCTAGTTCGGTAACACCTTCAGTTCCTTTGTGGAAGGTAGGCTGGAAACTCATGAAGTCTTTGTAAGTACATCGGCGATGGGTGGCTGCCACACTCTCTCTAGTGGGCATGCTAGTACCGCTGTTGCGGGCATTAGCTGCTGCTTGCTCTGCAAAGACTGCATTCACACCATCGGCGATCGCCTTCTGAATATCTTCTGGAGTCATTACGGGTGTGGTGGTTACGGTTTCAGGGGTAGCTGTTGCTCTTCGGGTGCGTGCCATGTTTCTATAAACATGCAAGGAATATAGGTTTAGAGGTCTTATAACGTTAGAGTAGAATTATACAAAGAGTGGGGGAATCGAATATAGTCATCATGTTAAATACAACAATCCGAGTCTATGGAGTATCCTAAGGGGCTCTAAGTGGATTTTATATAATGTCACGACATGTCTGAATCAAATCACAACATACATGAGGAATATAAAAGATCTAATTATCTTGCATACATCAACAACATGAGACAACATATAAGATAAAATGCAATACGAATATGAGAAACAACCATAGAGAAACATAAATCAATATTAATATAGTACATCCACACAATAGAAGATTAATAACTTGTTCGATAGTTTGTTACAAAATATGGATACAAAATTCCTTATTAATACAACATTGGTATTCTAAGAGAACTCTTAGCTATACTAATACATCTCTGATCTATGGTCCTCTAGGTGCACCATCCAGACGTCGCTGAAGGCTCATAACCATATCCATCTAGAAAATTATTATTTTAGAAAACCCGTGCCCGGGTTGATGCCCTTCTCCGTGCCTTGATAATCCATGCCTTAATTACCTGAGATAACATGCTAAAAGTCAACAAAAGTTGAGTGATGTCCCTAGGTTTAAGTTTAAAGTTTGAACACAAGTAAGGGTGTTAATTGCATTGATAAACAATTAACAAGTTTAAAATCAAGTTCAAGTTTGTTATTGCATTAAGCTCATGACACGCAACGATTAGACATGCATCAATGTGTGATGTAAACTAATATAATAGGGGTGCCCTCAAGATAGGTCTTTGCCAATAACCTATGAGTTGTTAAATACTATGCGCCTAGTCGCTCATCCAAGCTAAACTAAACGGGGATTGTCAGTCCCAAATAGATCTATTCCCAGGTATTTACGTTCACTCATAAGTGATTAAGGTTCATGATCGAGGGGCTTTTGGCAATAGCTACTTAAGCAATAAAAACAGCAGGCATAGCATACTAAAAAGCTTGTGTTCGGGTTTGTAGCATGTATCTCCCCACAAAAGAGTTTAAAAGTTTAAAGAGTGGGCTACGAACACACAACTGGATAGCTCGGTAGTACTAGTATCGTTATTCAAACGACAGGTGGAAACGGCTTCAACACACAACCTAAGTAAGATATATGGCAAGTTTTCAGAGTTTGATAGTCTAAGTTCAGTTTATCATGAAAGTTGTTTATTATATTGTTTTGTTAGTTGACTCGTAGCAATTTAAACATGCGTGTTTAAATGCCTGAAGTTCAAGAACAAAAGTTATATTTACAAATATAACTTGTGGGCATGTTCTTATAGACGTAGTGTAGAGATTTTACGAAAAGAACGAGATCGGTGATTCAACGGTATATGAGTGTCGAAGAGTGGAATAGACTCGAGAGAATGTGTTAATTGTTAAAAGTTATATATTTATTATTTTCGTTAGTACGTTAAGTTATATATTTTTTTTATTTAGTTAACGAAAAGTGCTTGATCGAATCGGTTTTATCTAAAATACTTATATATATTAAATATAAATTATAACATTTATATTTTATTAAAACCTTTAAGTTTTGAAAAGTTTATACTTTAACCCCCTAACAGTATAATGTTTACACCGTTAGTCCAAAACGTTATTTAATTTCATTTTTACTCCAAAACTATTTTATATTAACATTTTATAGCCAAAACTTTTTAGATTTACAATTTTCATCACAAGATGTCAAAATGACAGTTTTTACCTTAAGTTTCTATTTTGACAGTTTTAGTCCCTCGACTACAAAACTTTTGCAAAAATAGTCCAAAACTCACCAACTTCAAAACTTAACATTTTTATTTTCAAAATAAGTTTAAAATAGCTTATATAAGCTGTGAAACTGCTTATTTGAGTAAAAGAGCTTATTTTGAGTTAAATGGGCCGTTAAGGAGCTTAAAGTTTGGCCCGTTAAGGTTTTTAGTAGCTTTGGGCTTAAGAAACTTTTGGGCTTAGCTTTGGGCTTACATTTAGACACTAAAAAGTTTAGAAAACTGCTTATATCATCATCTTATCTCATTTTCTTATTTTCGACTTAGTGGGCTTATAAGCCTAATCGTTGTTTTGAGTTTAAGAAAAATGTGACATGCTTTGGGGTTTAATGAGGGTTCGAATGGGTTTGTAAGAGTGAGTTATTTTTCTGTATCATTAGTTTAGCATGTAGTCTATTAGATTAAGCATTAAAAACTCTAGGTCGTATGTATGGTTTAAAGGATACGAGACCAAAGTGTCTTGACATCAACTAAGCCAAAACAGTTTTCATCAAAATATATTCTAAGTGTTTTTTTAAAGGGTTATACGTATAGGTCGAGGTACTTAGAAACGTGTTATATATTGTGCTTATAAGTGTATATAAACGAAATATGTTTTATTAAACTTGTTTTGTATTGTCATAATCTTATAGTTAATCTGGAGCCACTGGCAGTCTCAATGGTCATCCAGCAACTTAATCTGGAGCCACTAGCAGTCTCAATGGTCATCCAGCAACTTAATCTGGAGCCACTGGAAGTCTCACAATTAAGTATAACGCAATCATGTATATATGAAATCAAGTATAATGCAATCAAGTATAAGACAATCAAGTATAAAACAATCAAGTATAAATGTTTTGAGTATTTGTACAAGTAAGCAAGTAGTTGTGCATGTATCTCCCCCAAAGAGTTAAAACAAGTATGAAAAAGTAGGGGCTATGACTCACCTTAAGCTTATGTAATGAGAAATGATAGTGGTAGTCGAATCGCGAAAGTCTCTAAGAGCAGCCTATAATAGAATGTTACGACTTAGGTTTGGAGTAACGTCTAAGAATACGAAGAATTGCCTATATATGTCTTGCATAATGTTCATGATGTAGTACTTAGTATATAGTGTAAGTCGTTGAATATAAGTGGTCTATGAAACATGTATAGGTTGTATATCTCTTACTACCGTTCGGGCCGACATAATTCAGAAGTCATGGAGTAAACGTTCGAGGAGCCAGGACACTTTAATTCGTAAATCCACAACTCGTCTCGACGGCTTACTTAATGAACTCCTCACATGAGGCTCCCTACTATTGTAGTATTTGATAACATATATATAAGTTTTGATCTTTAGCCGTGGCTTTGCCGTGACCTTGGTCATTGTTACCATGGTCTTGAGACTCAACCTTGGCTTTAGCCATGGTTGTGGTCTTGGCTTTTGGTCATTAGACCTCTTGGTCTCATCTAATTATAATCATTATATAGTGACTTTGGTCTAAAAATGGGCTGTTAAGAATTTGAAGAAAATATCACTCGGAAAGCGTTTTCAGGGCTCGAGCTTCTTTATTCCTGAACGAAAACGTCGTTCCGGACAACTTTCGTGTTTTAACTTTTTGATGAATTGGACCAGAAGGGTGACTTTCAAAATGGCAGAATGCAAAACAGTAGGTATCGGCAGTTTCGGCGTTTTGGTTTTGCTAACTTCAAATGGTCATAACTTTTGACTCGGGTACTTGTTTTGGGTGATTCAAATTGCTATATTTTCCTTGTTAAGTCCTCTTTAACAGTAAGTAAGTGTCAAATATCATAGTTATACTATTTTGGTCGTGGTTCTCCATAAAATTCACTAGTTTACTTGTTTAAATATCATAAGTTAACATATATATACATAACTTGTTTTACTAGTTTTTATACATCATGAACACAATACAAAGACCATATATAGCATGAAAGAAACATAATAAGCATGAAAATGATATTGAGCAAGAAAGTGTAATAGGATTTCTTACAACTTTTGGTTTTCACTTAAGAAAGGGAATCAAGTATGGAACTAGGACACTAAACCTAAGCTTTCAACCAATCACCACAACACCTGCTAACCATTGACCTAACCCTTTTGAAAACCAATTAACTTCAGCCCCTAATCACCTTGTGTAGCTCCTAATTCAACCATGGAATCACCAAACAAACTTAAGAACTAGGTAGAGAATACTAAGACCTTGAACTTTGTAGTGTAACTTGTAGTTTGATGGTGCTAGGGATTTATATGTGGGGTTTTTATTATGAAGAAAGGAAGGAAATGAGCCTTGTATTTATAGCATGAAGAGGAGGTGCAAGGAAGGTGCCTAGGAAGGTGCCTTAAGGAGGTTAGTTTTTAGGATATTTAGGAGGCTTACTTAGGAAGTTTTACACATGTTTGCTACCTAAAGTCCTCAAGACTTATCACAAGCCAACAAGGCTTGTGATACACGTTCATATGGGATAAGGGGTGACTAGATGAGTAGTCATGGTCTTATCTAAGTTACGGAGTGAGTTTTGGTCCCGGTAATCGCTAACAGTAAGTCGTTAAGTCATGAAACTTAAAATCGGGTATCCTAAAAATATGAAATTTATAAATATGTTAGAACTTATTAATATAACCTATCTTAGCCTATTTAATGAGTGACAAGTTCTATCGGGTTGCTTAAATGCTGCTAAAACTGGAAACGCGGGACTAAAACGCGTAATTCGCGTAAAACGCTGAACTGGAAAACGTAAAATTCCAAAACTTTTGGAATTGTCCTAAAATGAGAGAAAATCATATTTCTATTGTTTATAATGTTTTATGGACATATCGGGATGCTGGAATGACGTTTAAACCTAAAAGTAAATCTCGGACCCGGTTTCGTGATTTTTGCAGAAATGATCCGACGGGTGTCAAATTCTCGGATTATCATTAAAATAGTTTAACTTACGAGAATATGAAATAAAAATTTCGGGAGTGAATAGTGAAAATGAATAGTAAAAGTGAATAGTAAAAATGAATAGTGAAATTTTCCAGGAATAGTAATTAATCTGAAAAATGCGAATTGTTACAGTGGAATAGAAAAATTCTCGGGAGGATTAAAGACGAACAAAGAGAACTTGAGCTTGACTCCCATGTTCACACAAGTCACCCAAGTGTTATGTAACTTGATATGATCCTTCCCAAGGCTTACCAAAGTTCACACGTTAACCAAAAGACTTAGAACTAGTTTTGAGAGTGGAAGTGAGATTTAAGAGGGGTGCATGAAGCGTATACATGCATGCAAGCATGTATATATAAGGGAGAGGTATTGGAAACGTGAGAAATGTGAGCTTGGGGACCAAGGGATGTGGTACGAGGCATAGTGAATCAAATAGTTAGGAAATAATTATGGTTTTGTTCATGCGTCGTCCTTGTGCACAAACGAGAAAGAGAAAGAATCCAAATATTTTATGTTGGCGTTTGGTGATGTAAAACGTGGTCAACAAGGAGTATTTTAGGATTCTTAGGCAAATAGTATAGTTGGTGAAAACTTTCGTCCTTGTGAGGTGTTTGCCGAGAAGAAAACAAAAGAAAACAAGGAAGAATCATTTAAAGGAAGGTCAATCCCTTTTAAACTATGTGTGAAACAACTAGAAGGTTTCATGGCCGCCTTACAAGTTCAAAACGTGTGAATTATGGGAGAGGATACACGTATTTGTCCTTGTGGCATGTATACGAATGAAAAACAACAAGGAAACATCATTGTGGTTTGTTGTGACTCACTTGTGGGTTTGTAGAAGGTCAAGGCACCATAAAAACATGTCTAAAGGTTTTTAAGAAACTTTGGTGCCAAGTCTAGGAGGGTACGAGGCTTTGTAAACTCAAAAATGGATTTTTAGTTTTTGTGGACATGCAAAAATGAGGCTAAGCTTTGATTGATTTTCAATGACCAAACGTTCACGTTAGGGAAAACAATTTGTTACGTATGATTCTTGGGTAGGAGGTTTAATAAGAGGGGCAAAAATATGTAGGTGTCGTTTGTAGAAATGTCGTGTACGCGAGGCAAAGTAACAAGAGCTTGAGGTGGTTTCGAAAATATAAAAAGGGAGTTGGGCTTGGATTTTGGTTTGGGCTTTATGGCGTAGACTGGACTCACGAGAGAAAGAAAAAATATTAAAGAGGTCCGTTTGGCTGTTTGGTTTGTGACAGAGTTGGGCCGAGGCCCAATGTGGCTTACAAGTCCAATTGGCTTGTCTAAAAAATCGTGTCGGAGTTGGGAGTAGTTATGGAGTGTTCGTGGGAATTTTCGTGAGCTCGGGAGTTTATTAGAACGTATTCAGTTAATTATCAGATGTAATATATATATATATATATATATATATATATATATATATATATATATATATATATATATATATATATATATATATATATAATTTTTACGTTACTTCATAAACATTAATTATAATAATTATTTCGCGATACTTAGACTATCTAGGTTCGTGTGTAAGTGCGTTCCAAGGTAAACGGTAATCACAAACGTCGTTGTGATCATAAAAATGTAACTCGACTAACAAACAAAATTTTTGTTATCGCTAAAAACGGTTTTAATTATCGTAATGATTCGCAAATCATAAGTTAGCATTTACTATTCATAAGGGAAAATTATGGGTGGTTACCAGTGGCCAAAGCACCCTATAGGCTAGCACCATCTGAGATGAAGGAACTTTCGGAACAATTGAAAGAATTGTCCGAAAAAGGGTTTATTCGACCAAGCTCATCACCTTGGGGAGCTCCGGTTCTATTTGTTAAAAGAAGGATGGATCGTTTCGGATGTGCATTGACTACTGGGAGTTGAATAAACTTACAGTAAAGAACCGATACCCATTACCCCAAATTGACGACCTGTTCGATCAGTTGCAAGGATCGAGTGTATACTCAAAAATTGATCTGAGGTCGGGGTACCACCAGTTGAGAGTCCGAGAGGAGGATATTCCGAAAACTGCATTCAGAACACGCTATGGACACTACAAATTTCAAGTGATGCCATTTGGTCTGACCAACGCACCAGTAGTTTTCATGGACCTGATGAACCGAGTGTGCAAGCCATATTTGGATAAGTTTGTGATAGTATTCATCGACGACATCCTGATCTACTCTCGCAATAAAGAAGAACATGTTGAACACCTGAGGATTATTCTAGAACTACTCAAGAAAGAAGAACTGTATGCTAAGTTCTCAAAATATGCGCACTGTGCAATTCCTAGGGCACATAATCAATAGTCAAGGCATTCACGTAGACCCTCCAAATATCGAGGCTGTCGAAGGTTGGGCATCTCCTACAAACCCCACGGAGATACGTCAATTTTTAGGTCTTGCGGGTTACTACCGAAGGTTTATTGAAGGTTTTTCCAAGATTGCCAAGCCTCTGACTAAGTTAACTCAGAAGAGTGAGAAGTATATCTGGGGAGAGAAAGAAGAAGCAGCTTTTTAGTTGTTGAAACTAAAGCTTTGCGAAGCTCCAATCTTAGCACTTCCTGAAGGAAGTAAGGACTTTATAGTACATTGTGACGCTTCGTATCCGGATTCAAAGGAGTAAAGTGATAGCTTATGCCTCACGACAATTGAAGAAACACAAGGAAAACTACACAACCCACGACTTGGAACTAGGAGCAATTGTGTTTGCTCTTAAGTTATGGAGACACTACTTATATGGCACCAAATGTACCGTGTTCAATTACCACAAAAGTCTCCAGCATATCTTGGATCAAAAGGAGTTGAATATGAGGCAACGCCGCTGGTTAGAGCTACTCAGTGATTATGACTGTGAGATACGTTATCATCCAGGAAAGGCTAATGTAGTAGCAGATGCGTTAAGCCGGAAACAACGATTGAAACCACTCAGGGTAAGATCATTAGGAATGACTATTTGCTCACCCCTTCCATCACAAATCCTTGCCGCCCAAAGCGAAGCTCTTAAGGAAGATAACCGACCCAAGGAAAAGATTTATGGGATGCCCGAAAACAAGAACGGTTTCGTGAAAAGATCCGATGGAACGCTGTGTTTCAAGGATAGAAGTTGGGTCCCACTCTTTGGAAGTATTTGTGAGCTCATCATGAATGAGTCTCACAAGTCAAAATATTCCATTCACCCGAGATCTGATAAGATGTCCCAAGATCTAAAGAGACTGTATTGGTGGCCAAACATGAAAGCCGACGTCACGAAGTATGTTGGTAAATGTTTGACGTGTTCGAGAGTGAAGGCTGAACAACAAAAAGCTTCAGGTCTACTCGTACAACCTGAACTTCCAATGTGGAAATGGGAACAAATCACTATGGAATTCATCACCAAACTTCCTAAAACTTCATCCGGATTCGACACGATATGGGTTATTGTCGACCGTCTCACAAAATCCGCTCATTTTCTACCCATCAAAGAAACTGACGAAATGAACACGCTTGCTCAATTGTGCATAAAGGAAATAGTTTCTCGGTATGGTGTGCCAATTTCAATCATCTCGGATCGAGATAGTCGCTTCACCTCTCATTTCTAGAAATCTTTACAAAAGGCCTTGGGAACTAAGTTGGATATGAGCACAGCCTGTCACCCACAAACTAATTGGCAGAGTGAGAGAAAAATTCAAACCTTGGAGGACATGCTCCGAGCATGTGTTATCGACTTCGAAAAAGGTTGGGATAAGCATCTGCCACTGGCAGAATTTTTGTACAACAATAGTTATCACGCCAGCATTAAGGTAGCACCGTTCGAAGCACTTTATGGTCGAAAGTGACCCGTTTGTTGGGCAGAAGTTGGAGAGGTACAACTCATAGGACCATATCTTGTTCATGAAACTACAGAGAAAATTATTAAGATCAAGCAACGTTTACAAGCATCCAGAGACCGGCAGAAGTGCTATGCCGATATAAGACAAAAACCTATGGAGTTTCAAGTTAGAGATAGAGTTTTATTGAAAGTGTCTCCCTGGAAGGGAATGGTACGATTCAGGAAACATGGAAAGTTAAACCCAAGATACATCGGTCCCTTCAAAATCCTAGAAAGGATAGGACCCGTGGCTTATAAGCTTGAACTAGCGGAAGAACTTAGTCGAGTTCATGACACCTTTCAGGTGTCAAATCTTAAGAAATGCTAATCCGATGAATCTCTTGTTATTCCGTTGAAAGAGATCTGACTTGATGACAAGATTATTTTCACTGATGAACCCGTGGAAATTATGGATAGGGAAGTTAAACAGCTGAAGCAAAACCGTATTCCTATCATCAAAGTTCGCTGGGACTCCAAGCGAGGACCGGAATATACTTGGGAACGCGAGGATCAGATTCGCACTAAATATCCACATCTTTTTCCATAGACACCCCGGCAACTACTTTAGACTAGAATTCCGGGATGGAATTCACTGTAAGGGGTAGGTACTGTAGCCTCCAGTAATTTTCCCGTATGATTAGTAAATATTAAATTGAATAAAAAGGTATTACGTTGTTTGAATATCATCTTTACGAATAACAAAAATTGTTTTGTTACACATGACATGATATATGAATCACTATGATATTTGTGATTGAACTTTTACCTAGGAACGATGCTTACACACGAACCTCGATAGTCTATAAATATCGCGAATAAATTTTAAAACATTTTATATAATAAATATACGTTTCAACAACCAACCATATACGTAATATATGTTTCCCGAGCCTACGAGAAATTTCCTAAATGCTCACTAATATTTTTGGACCTTGACACAACTCCCAAAACATGCTACGTGGGCCCACAGCACCCAATGGGCCTTAAACCCTCACTAGATAACCAAACGGACTACTAGTTTTCTTTTTCTTTTGATTGGGCCTGCGTGCCGAGCCACCAGGCCACAAGCCCAGCGCCCTTAACCATTTTATTTTCTTTCTTTCTTTTACCATGTCGCGACATAGGACTACTTTGGCTCAATTGTGTACAATGTCAACACACGACCTGCCAATGTTTTTGCACAAATCGTTTAGACTCCTACCTGAGAATTGAGAATGACAAATGTCGCTATGTTTCTTACACAAATACTGTATGGGAAAGGGGAGTTTTGTTTGCCCCAACACAATGTGAGTAAAATTTGGGTAACTTATCACATGCTTCCAAAATGACCTCCCTTGCTCCCCAACCCCTGGAAATCCAATTTGAGACTCTCAGAATCCTTCAGGAATAATCCTACACGAGACTTACATATTCCTAGCCACATTCTTCTAGATTTTGCTTCGATTGGTTGAAAATGAAGGTTGCATGCATTCCATTGAGCTTAACACTCAACCTCATGTGAACTAGCCCTATCTATCTACGCTAAACTTACCTATATAAACACTCATGCACACTCAGTTGAAAATCACACCCTCACATATCACATATAAGCTTTTATCAAAGTAGTATGAGTCATTGAAGCCGTGGGTTGTGACCAAGTGTACAAGGAGCTCGAAGCAAGTCTAATTTCCACATGTCCGCCTTCCTAGACCTTTGCTAGGTCATGAATCAAGCCACTTTGCCCCTTCGCTCTCACTCAATCTCTACATTCAAATTTACTCCACCCTTTGAGGTGAGGTAAGACCCTTGTAACACCTTTCTATTTTTAGATACTCGTTAGTTTGATTTTAGCACAAACACTTGCTTTACATATCTTGTAAATCCTAAACACGACATACACATTTTAAAATTCGTACTAATTATTAATCAGGTCATTAATGAGCTCCTATAATGATTTGAAACCCATGCTAACATATAAGTACCTAAATCACACATTTCCTTATTCATTTGGACCAATACAATTTTCATAAAATACTTAGTATATTTTTGGACTATGGAAGCTGTTCTCAAAACGAGTTTTGACCATTTACTTTGATCGTGTAACTTAAATTTTTACAAATAACGATATCATTTTTAAGCTTGAACTAATTGTCCATCTTATGAATAATCAGTACTAGTAATTATCTAAGCCTAGTGACCTCGTTTCATCACCTTTAAACCCCTAAAGTGAATCATGCTTTTAACAGCTTTCAAAATGAAAATAAGGTAACTTTGGCCTTATAAGCCCAATAAGCAGTTTTTGAGCTAATTTCATAAGCTGAGCCTATAAGCACTCTTGTAACGATTTTATAACTTAAAAATAAGCACTAAGGTAAGCCCAATGTCCCCCCCCCCCCCCCCCCCAAACCCTTTGGATCGTTAAACCTTATTGGGCCCTTATTCGAGCCCCGTAAAAGCCCTTTTAATGATAAAACTTGATTTCCAGTTAATAAGCAGTTAAAATAAGTTGTTTAAAATGTTTTAAGCTTATTTAGAAAGTAACAATGTCAAACTTTTATTTTGATGAAACTTGGACTAATTTTGCAATAAATTTCTAACCGAGGGACTAAAAGTGTAAACTTTGGAAACTTTGGGTCAAAACTGTCATTTTAATAATTCTAGGATACAAACTGAAATTATACAAGCTTTTGGGTAAGAAATGCAATAATGATACTTTTGGACCTAAAATGTAATTATATTTAACTTTGGACTAAATATGAAATGTTTATACCGTTTGGGTTAAAATTGTAACTTTTATGAAACTTGGAGGATGTTTCTAAAATATTATTTTATAAAGATTTTAGTAATGTTTTATATATAGATGTATAATTGATACAAAACTTTTGATTTATATATATATAATTCGTGTAACTATAATAAATTTCTAACAAATAATATATATATAATTATACGGTAGACTTTTCTTTTAAACTTACATCATAATACGACGATTAGCACTTTGACCTATTCATATGGATTTTCCATCACACATCTATCATCTATCATTTTTACTCACACGTTATATTCTTGAACGTTAAACGTTAAAAACAAATAAGAGTTTTCCTGATAACTAATATTCGCGATAAACCGGACTTAGACTATCAACGAAAACTTGCCATATCTTTTAGGTTGTGTGTGAAGCCATTGCCTTGCATTGTTGAGATTACGATACTACTACTTCCACCGTACTACTGAGGTGAGTTCATAGCCCACTTTTAAACTATTTCGTGGGGGAGATACATGCTTAAAAACTGAACACAAGTCTTTTCTTAGTATTATGATACCTGCTGATTATTATTATTGCTTAAGTTCCTATTTCCAAAAGTCCCTCGATCATGAACCTTAATTACTTGTAGGGTGAACGTAAATAATTGTGAATAGATCTATTAGGGATTGACAATCCTCATTTGGTCGCTAGAGGAAAGCCACCAAATGCACGTTATTTTGATTTCATAGGTTACAGGCAAATACCTATCTTGAGGGCCTATTATTTCACATCATTATTGTGGTTATTTTGATGTCTGTTAATCGTTGCATGTCATGAGCTTAAGGAAATAATGGATGTGATTTTTCAACTTGTTTAATTGTATCGATATACAATTAATGATTATATCTTGTATTCAACTCTAAAATTTAAACCTATGGATTTCACTCAACTTTTGTTGACTTTTAGCATATGTATCTCAGGTAACTGATTGGGATGGTTCTTGAAGGCACGGAGTGGGCATGAAACCCGGCAGGGGCATTAATAAATGTTTTATCGTTTTCTGGAATAAAACTTGTTGTTTAATTATGAAACATCTTGGAAACTTGGATACTTGGAATTTTTAATAAAACTTAAAACGTCTCATTCGAGTCATTTTCTATGATTGTGACAAAGACCCTCTATGTAATACCCCATAAGTCTTCCGCTGTATTATTCATATTTTGGGGGTGTTATAATTTGGAAGTAACCCTCGAGCATTTGGTCCATGAAGGGAAGAGGAAAGCGGTCTTTTCGGGTGGCGTCATTTAACTTTCGGTAGTCAATGCACACACGCCATCCCGTTACCAATCGAGTAGGAATTAACTCATTTTCATCGTTTGTAACAACCGTTATGTCGCCCTTCTTAGGCACACAATGAATGGGGCTCACCCAAGGACTATCCGATATAGGGTAAATTAATCCGGCATCAAGGAGTTTTATAACTTCTTGTTTGATCACCTCGTGGATTTTTGGATTCACCCTTCTTTGTTGTTGAACCGCCGGTTGAAAGTCATCCTCCATTAAAATCTTGTGCATACAAAATTCCGGGTTAATACCCTTAATTTCGGAAAGTTTCCAAGCGATTGCATGCTTGTGTGACTTTAGAACCTTTATGAGAGCGGCTTTTTCGTCAACACTCAAATCTTTAGCAATTATGACGGGTAATTTATCATCACCCTCTAAAAATGCGTATTCGAGATGAGGTGGTAAGTCCTTAAGTTTGACCCCGGGAAATTCATCAGTTTTTTCAACATATTTGATTTCCTCATTTTGAAGTTCTTTGGGAGGAAGAGGAGGAGAAGAGGGATCTTCATTCAACAATTTCTCAAGGAGAGAGATATCTCCCTCCAGGTCAATCTCTTGGCTATCAATTCCTGAGGGATTCGAATCACTTTTGAGAAAGGCCTCAATCTCCTCTAAGATGAAATCACTTCCCTCAAACGGAGTGAGAGAAGGAGAAGAATTAGCAATGATAGGATGAGAGGAAGGAGTGGGATTGCCACTCGGAGAATTATTGGTGAAACCAAGAACTTCTTGAGAATACTCCTTAGAAGCAACATCAGTGATATCTATTCGGTTAACCAACTCAGCATCATAGTTTAAGGAGTATCTCGATGTTTGATCTAGGTTAAAGGTGACTGCTTCATTACCAACACGTAATGTTATTTCTTTTTCAAATACATCAATGAGAGCACGGCCCGTTCTTAGGAATCCTCTTCCAAGAATGAGAGGAACCCTCGGATCAGCATCGAAATCAACAATCACGAAGTCAGCAGGAAAGTGGAACTTTCCTACTTTCACAAATACATCTTGGGCAATGGCAAGTGGACGAGAAATGGAGCAATCTGCAAGCTCAAAAGTCATGCAGGTAGGAGTAAGTTCGGGAAGAGAAAGTTTCTTCTATATTGAATGAGGAATCAGGTTGATGCTTGCTCCAAGATCGGCCAAGGCAAAGCATTCAACCATACCTGGAAAAACACAAGGAATGCGAAACTTTCCAGGGTCTCCAAGCTTTTCAGGAAGCTTCTTTAAGAGAACTGCTGAGCAGTTCTCATTTAAGGGAGTTCTAGCCATTTCAAACAGTTTTTCCTTGTTGCTTAACAAGTTTTTGATTGTTGATGCAAACTTGGGCATGAAGATGATAGCATCCGCAAAGCTTATGTCAAAATGAAAATCTCGAAAGATTTGAAAGAACTTATCCATTTGATGACTAGCTTTTTCACGGAACTTTTGTTCATTTAAACGTGATGGGTAAGGAATAGAAGGTTTGTATTTAGGGTTTTCAACGGGAGCTACTGGAGGTTCAAAAACAACTCCCGGTTTGGATTTGGGTTTTGGGACAACATGAGGATTGACGTGTGCGGTACTTTGTGGGCTAATAAATTGCACTTTGTCCTTTGTCGCCTCAGGTTCACTTTCCACCACCTTGGGAGGAAAAGAAGAGGTAGTAGGAATCATGGGTACATCATATGAAGCACCACTTCTGGTTGTGATCGCCTTTGCATCGCCCCTCGGGTTAGCGATCATATTTTTCGGAAGTGTTCCTGAGCCCGAGGGTCGATCATTCAAAGACTTCTTGATCTCAGAGATCTGACTGAACAACAACATATTCATTTCTTCTTGGGACTTCATGAATTGTTTCAACAACTCATCCGATGATGGTCTAGTTGGAACAATGGCTTGAGTTTGGTTAGGAAAATTCTGGCCTCGGTTGTTTTGATTAGGACCTTGGTTTTGGAAATTTCCTTGATTTTGGTTGCCATTACCATGAAAATACCCTTGGTTGAAATTACCCTAACCTTGGTTTTTGTTAAAGTTTCCTTAGTGTTGGAAACCTTGACCTTGATTGAAATTTCCTTGGTTTTGATAACCTTGGCTCATTCGGTTCTGGTTTTGGTTACGGTTTTGGACATTTTGGTTTTGATTAAAACCAGGTGGTCCATGGTAGTAGTTAGGATGATAGTTCGGGTCCATTTAAGGACGGTATTGGTTACCTCCTTGATTGGAAGTCCCGACTATTGCATTAGCTTCAAATGGGTTACCATCGGTGGCCATACAATTGTAGTATGCGTGAGGGCCACCACAAGTAACACAGACTTCCACTTTCTTGACCTCAGCAGGTGAAGAAGTTTGTGGGAAAGAGACTTTCTTTTGGTTTGAAAGAATCAAAGCTTGAATAGCTTCCGTGAGTTTTTCGATCTTGGCATGGGTGCTAGATTGACTTACGGGGGATGAAGTAGAAGGACCAACACTCACTTGGGAAACAACCGGCTTGCTTCGTGTAGTGCGGACCTTAGACTTGTTTTCAATGATAGCTAAAGCTTCTTTTCTGGTTCGACTCAAAAAGTTACCTCCAGCTGAGGCATTAAGAGAATCTTGATCAGCTTGGCTCACACCATTGTAGAAAGTGTCGAGTTGCATTAACTGGAGAAACCATGATGAGGACATTTGCGATGCAATTCCTTAAAACGATCCCATGATTCACCAAATGATTCATCATACTTTTGGGTGAATTTGGTGATTTCATTTTTAAGACTTGTCGTTTAAGAAGAAGGAAAGAATTCGTTCACAAATTTCTTAACTAAATCTTCCCATGTTTCAATTGAATGAGGGGGTTGTTTTTCAAGCCAAATCCGGGCAGCCCCCTCGAGAGAAAATGGAAAAAGAAGAAGTTTTATTGCCTCTTGAGGGACTTTCTTATATTGATGGTGGATGTGATTTTGTTAAACCATCAAATGTGAGAGTGAGGATCGTCCCTCTCGAATCCATAAAATTGGCTCGAGGTCACTAGATTTAGTAACCCGGTCTTGAGCTCAAAATTATCAGCCATGATGGCTGGAACAACGATAGCATCTCCATAACCCTCGATGGGTGCTTGGAGACGCTCACACATAGGCCGATCATCGGCCATGTTTGGTGGATCGTCAATAGTACGAATCTCGGGTTCGACTGTTGGAATGGAACGTCGTCGGTTACGTCTTCTTGGAATTTTTTTCGAGTTCAAGTAAAGGGCTTACTGACGTAGACGAACGAGTGTGCATGCACTATAAAAAACAACTCAATTAAAACAAGACCGACTTAAAAGACAATTGTGAACTTAAACCAATAATCACAAGTAAATGGTGACTTTGAATGAAAAATTATTAGAGTGGCGGGAGAACAAAGGTGAGCAATAAATGCCACTTACGTACCCGTTCTACCTTGGTTCACAATTTAATGTCAGAACCTACTTAGAACCGCTCTTTTTCAATCAAAATTGAACCAAGTTCACAAGGGATACAAAGGCAAGTTTTAATCTTTTGTTTGGGAACTTATTAATGGTCATACCCCCAGTTAGGTAGTACTTTATCGAATGTTTCTCGATGGTTGTTTTATATGTTTATTTTTTATTTAACAAGAAAAACGGAAAATGTTTTTGTATTTTTATCTTTTATATATATATATATATATATATATATATATATATATATATATATATATATATATAAAGAAAAAGAAAATATTTTTGTGTTTTATACTTTTGAAAGCGATAACTTCTTGACGAATGATCTACAAGTCACTAATCGTTAAAACCTTAATGATATTGTCGCAACACAACCTCCCTGGCAGCGGCACCAAAATTTGATTGCGTGTGAAACATGTATATCAAATAAATGCAAGGTAGACGTGAGTGGAATTTACTAATCAACCTTTGTGAAAAGGCCGACTTGCAAAAACTCGTGAATACAATATATAAATGTGATACCGGGCAAGTGATTACCCGGGTCGTGTCCTAACGAGGTGTGAATGGGTGATATCGTGTGAGATTCGAGATTAAAATGCTTGTAAGGATTGGTTTTGATTATTTGGTATTATGGAATTACAGGAAATTACAAATAACGAACGAAAAATAAAATTAAAGCAACTAAAACATGAATTCAAACAAGGAATGAAAATTAAAACTTAAAATCTACTTAAAATTCTACGGGAATGATAACCGGGAAAAAGAGAAACCTAAAACGTAATCGAAATTTAAAAAATGTAAAAGTTAATTAAGAAAAATGCGAGTGCGCAAAATAAAAAGTGAATTGAGAGCTACGCTAATCCTACGGGTGTGAAAATCATTTTTCTACAATTCTAATGATGAAAGAAAATTTTTGGAGAGAAAAATATTTTTTGGACTTTTTAATTATTTTTCATGAATTAATTACTAAATAAAAGAAAATAAATCATTAAAAATACTAAAACATTTGAGAAAAATCTAAAAAAAATTTGGAAATTAAATTAAGCTATAACTAGACTGGGAAAAATATTAGGAGGGGGAAAACAGTTGGCAATAAGCTGGAAAAAGCAGAAATATAAGCAACTAAGTTAATTAAGCTAAATAATCTTAAAACTACTTTATATAAATTACTAAAGACTGCTTTGACAAGAATTAACAGCTAGCACAGTTGGGTGAGGGGGTGTTGTTGGTTCTGTGTTGCTAAGCAAGGGGTCTCAGGTTCGGCCCTGGACCCTTGCTTTTTTCAAAAACATTTTTTTTTCGAAACTTTTTTGTATAAACTGATAAAACACATAAGCATAAGCAATTTTCATAACTAACACTTTTTCTAAAAAGCAATAAATAAGCAGAATGGACAAAATTATAGCAGATTACATAAAAGCTTAAAAAGAGAAAATTTTGAAAACTAAAAAAGCTATTTAAAGCTACTATAAGCTAACCTAAGGTGAAAACTAAGCTAAAGGGACCTAAGGGAGACCTAATAAGCTAAAAGGGACAGAATATAAGCAATTATGATAAACCTTAAAGCACTAATCAAGCAAAACTACTCTAGGCTGCATAAGGGTAAAACAGGCCTATAGGGGCTACTTTGGGAGCTTGCACAGAGCTTAAAAAAATTCAAAAATTAATCTAAAAATATAAACATGTTCACAAGCTGGAAGATAAGCTACCATTGGTACAAAAAGTTGTATTGGTCATGCCAGAAATGTGTGACGATAGTCACATACGTTTTTTTCGTTGTGTGTCACCAAAGGTCCCGCCACCGTACGTAGCATATGGTCACATTGTTGAGTGCGTAGCCTTTTTCATCAAAAAAGAGTGACCAAAACCCCAAATATGTGTGACAAATTAGGCACAAGTTTTGTTGGATTAGTCAGTATGAGTGACCGTAAACACTTTATAGTCACACGAATGTTTTTTGAGAGTAACTATTGTTCGTCCTTTGGCCACATAAATATATAATATATGTGACATTTGAGATGATTTATTCAAGTAAATGTGTATTATGTGTGACTATTTACCGTCCTGTGGCCACATGAATATATAATAAATGTGACATTTGTGATGATTTAGTCACACAATAGGTATTTTTTTTTAGTTAGTCACATACAATTTTAAAAAAAAAGTGGCCAAAAGTGTGAATAAGTGTGACCATATGCTGTTTAAAGTCAAGAAATGTGTATTTTGTGTGACTATTGTTCATCCAATGGTCAATTGAATTTTATGTTGTGTGGCCTTTTGTAATATTTAGTCACACAAAGCATCTTTTTTTTTGGATATTTAGTCACATACAATTAAGCATCAAGTGGCGAAAAATGTTAATAAGTGTGACCATATGTTGTTTAAAGTGAAGAAATGTATATTTTGAGTGACTATTGATCATCCAATTGCCACATTAATTTTATGTTTGTGTGGCTTTTTGTAATATTTAGTCACACAAAGCATATTTGTTTTGGGTATTTAGTCATATACAATTAAGCATCAAGTGGCCGAAAGTGTTAATAAGTGTGACCATATGCTATTTAAAATGAAAATTTTGTATTTTGTGTGACTATTGATCATCCAATGGCCACATGAATTTTATGTTTGTGTGGCCTTTTGTAATATTTAGTCACACAAGGAATTAAGCAAACAGTGACCAAAAGTGTTAATAAGTGTGCCTATATGCATCTTTTAGTCACATTTAAAAAATCAATATATATCAAAACAATTCAAATATATATCAAACAAATTCAAATACAATAAAATTGGAATGTATATAACTTAACCAAATATAAAATTGGACATCCTTTTATACACCAAGGAGTCCTAGTCGGCTTACAATAGTTTCCTAAGTATCTATAATCTTTTCCATAAGCAACTAGCAACTTCGAGCGGTCTTAATCTCTTAGCAGTACCAACTTTCACTAGCAGTAGTAAGTTTTGTACTACCAGTAGTAAATACTTGGCACATTTTCTTTGAAGTTCATGAGCTGCACTAAATCCATCTAAGCAATATTAACACAAACATGATCAGCAGTAATTCAAACAACATCATGAAGACTTTTAATCCAAAACAATGAACATAATAATAAAATTTGCAGTTAAACTTACAAGTTTTTCTCCCATTAGATGTCCCTGCAAGAAACAACATCATGAAGACTTTTAATCCAAAACAATGTAGCCCTTGCAAGAAACAAGTAACGTGATTAATGCTAACATAAAAGACGACAAAATTAGATGTCCCAAATATAAGTTTAACATAAATAACAAACATACGGGTTACATATCAACTCGGGCAACAAATAATATACAATTGGTTGAAATGTTCTGCAGTGCCAAACCTGGAACGAATAAATGTCAAACACATTACCAAGCAAGCAAATCTCTCACATTTGGTACAAGTTAAACAGTTTCACAAAAAGCAACCATATTTGAGTTAATTTCCTATATAATAGATGTTATGTTAATCTTTTGATAGATAACTTACGCAACTGCGATAAGCAAACTCCAACTGTTCAGCAACATCCTCCCGGAGTGGAAACCAAGTAAGACTCCCTTTACGAGCAAAACAATGGCCTCTTAGAACACGTCGATTGTCTCCATTCCCATAAACAGGAAAACTATGTCGTCTTAATAAGTCTACCTGCAACGATTATCACCACACGAATTTATAATAAAAACATGTTTTAGGCTAGTTTTAATCCACGAAAATCAATATAAATCATTTTATATTTGATTATACATTCAAGAAATTATAAATTAAATATGTATTTGAGCATACCCTTGAACAGAGTTGGATATGTGAGATGAGGGTGAAGGTGGTGGATGTGGTAGTTAACTCGAACCAAACAGCCGAACAAACAAACTCATCCATTGCCTTTCTTGTCTTGATGACGGTGATGCCGTGGATGAGCGATGGTTGGTGGAACGATGGCGAGATACGACGGTGAAGTGTGGCGGTGGTGTGTGAGTCAGTTTTACAGAGAAGGAGAAGAGATGAATAATATAGAGAAGATATATCTGACTAGTGTTAATTAGTGTTTTGATTTTGTGTGAAAAAGGGGCGGGATCTTGGGCCAGAGATTGAAATTTTGGGGAAAAAAGGGGCGGGATTTTGAGCCACAGATTGAAATTTTGGGGAAAAAGGTGAGCTCCAAATGTTTAATGAGTTGACCTCAACCTTATGTAAGTTGGATTCGAGTTATTGTTGAGTTCTCGAGCTTGTAAGTGATATAAAATATGTTTTATTTTTTATTTTTTATTTATTTATTATTATTTTTTTAAATATGTAAGTGTACGAAGTGTAAATAGTTATTTATGAATGCATCAAGCTTTTCGAGCTGAAGTAAAACCGAATTCAATTCTTAGGTTATATTTCAATTTTAATTTGTGTAAGAAAACACATCTTTACAGGTAAATCGAGCTTTTCGAGTCAAGCTCAAGCCGAGTTCAAACTTTCTCGATCCCGGATAACATGATCGAGAGGGTGATGGTGGCTTGACTGTGATGGTGGTGGATGTGGTGGTTATCTCGAACCAAACAACCAAAGCAAACAAACTCACCTATTGCCTCCTTGTCTTGATGACGGTGATGGCGTGGAGGAGCGATGATTGGTGGAACGACGGCGAGATACGACGGTGAAGTGTGGCGGTGGTGTGTGAGTCGGTTCTATAGAGAAGGAGAAGAGATGAATAATAGAGAGAAGATATATCTGACTAGTTTTAGTGTTTTGATTTTGGGTGAAAAAAGGGCGGGATCTTGAGTCAGAAATTGAAATTTTGGGGTAAAAAAGGGGCGGGATCTTGAGCCAGAGATTGAAATTTTGAGGAAAAGGTGAGCTCCAAATGTTTAATGAGTTGAGCTCAACCTTATGTAAGTTGGATTCGAGTTATTGTTGAGTTCTCGAGCTTGTAAGTGATATAAAATATGTTTTTTTTATTATTTTTTTTTAATATGTAAATGTACTAAGTGTAAATAGTTATTTATAAATGCATCAAGCTTTTCGAGCTGAAGTCGAACCGAATTCAATTCTTAGGTTATATTTCAATTTTAATTTGTGTAAGAAAACACATCTTTACAGATAAATCGAGCTTTTCGAGTCAAGCTCTAGCCGAGTTCAAACTTTCTCGATCCCGGATAACATGATCGAGAAGGTGATGGTGGCTTGCTTCTTAGTATCTATGACAAACGGTATACGCCTACCAAGCCGGTGCAACCCATGCATGACCAGTGATAATGGGTAATTCGCATGGGACATGGGTCATGTGCATTAGGTTATCACTGGTCACATTCATTAATATGGGTATTTGACATCATATGGGTCATATGTATTGGGTTATAGTTGCTTAGAGTGTCATGTTACGACACATCCATGACTGTTGACAATTGGTAATTAACATAGGTAATGGGTCATGTGCATTGGATTGTAGTGGCTTATAGTACGTGTCATGTTATCGACCAATACATTCCTAGTGATCGACAATGGGTAATTAACATGGGTAATCGGTCATGTGCATTGGGTTATAGTGCCTTATAGTATCATGTTCTCAACCAATACATTACTGGTGATCGACAATGGGTAATTAACATGGGTCATTGGTCATGTGCATTGGGTTGTAGTCGCTTATAGTGTAATGGAAACCATGCATGACTGGTGATAATGCCTAATTCACATGGGCGACTTTTTAAATAGAAAATACACTAAAGGGTGCGCTTGGTTCAAACTTGCAAAAGGGAAAGGGAAAGTGTAAGATAATGGTCGGGAAAGGGAAAGGTGAAGAAAATCAATCCCCCTAATTTATTGGGTAATCATCCATTCCCTACAATTGGGTAATGGGTCATTGCATTATGCTTTACCAAGCATATTTTTTCATTACCTTTCCCATTCTTCAATTCACCCCCTATAACCCCCTACCAAGCATTAGGGGTGTTCAAAAAACCCGAGAAACCGACAAATCGCTCAATCCGAAACCGAATAAAACCCGAAACCGAAGAAACCGAAACCAAAAAAAACCAAAACCGGAAAAACAGTTTATCACGGTTCGGTTTTGGTTTTTACTTTTAGATATCCGTGGTTAACCGAACGAACCGTATGTAATATAAATAAATTACCCGCCCCGCTATAGATAGTTAAAATCTTCCAACTAACCGAACCGAACCACCCCGTGAACACCCCTACCAAGCATGCCCTAAAATACAAATGTAGCTTTAATACTTATTAGTTTTAAAACTTTTACTACTTTTTAATTTTAGTTTTTATACTTTTAATAATTTTTAAACTTATAATATATAAAAGAGTATCAAACACACTTCACTTTTAAACTTATAATATATACAAAGAGTACCAAACACACTTCACTTTTAAACTTATAATATACAGTATACAAAGCTTATCAAATACGCTTCACACACTTTCACATAATCCTCTCTTTCTCTCTCACAGTTATAAAACTCACTCGGTTACAATTGACCAAGTAAACGGATCTAGGGTTTTGATCCTTTATTCTCAGCTTTGTCTTAGATTTATGTTGTGTTGTTTTTGCGAATAATTAGAGCAAAAGAGATATTATGGTGTGTTTGGATTAGCTTATTTTTTGTGGTTATCAGCTAATTGAGTTTTGGGAAAGTTAATAAGCTCACTGTTTGTTGGCTTATTAGCTTATCCACTTAAAATAACATAGGCTTATTGGCATCCCCAAATCTCAAAAAGCTGATAAGATCATAAATTAATATAATCCAAATACCCCACTTAAAATAACATAGGCCTATTTGTTATAAGAAGTATGTTGCATTTTTATTGATTGAATAAGGAAGAACATGCTGTGTTGTTTTTGCGAATAATTAGAGCAAAAGAGATATTAAGGTTTGCTTGGATTAGCTTATTTTATCTTAGGCTTAGGTTGACTATCTGGTATAAGAATTATGTTGCATTTGTTTTGAGAGAATAAGGAAGAAAAGTTGCGGATGTGTATGCGAATATTTAGGTTAAAACATCCAAGTATCAAAGATGGAAGAAGTATCAAACATGGGTGAACAGACACCACTTTAAAGTATGAACATAAATTTGTTTTGGTGTTGTTCATCCATTGTTGATTCATCTTTGCTCTTTGTCAAAATACAGAAACAATTATCAAGTATAATTTGTAGGTTCGATGCTTGAATTTAGTGTCTTCGTATTCCAGCATGTTGGTAGGTTATGTTGTTGTTGGCTAGGGTCGAAAGGATGGTAGTTCATTGCATTGTTAATATAAATTTAATATGATTTCATTCATGCATGATTAGCTCTCTAATGTCGTAGAATCTACATAATTAATATGTATGTTTGTCACATCTAAGGGAGCAATATAAATGATAATAAGAATTTGTTTTCTAATAACTTAAAGCTCAATAATTAGGGTAGATCTATCTAGCATTGTAGATGGTTCCATTGCTTAATTTGGAAAACGTCTACTACCGTTTGTGTAGTTGATCTTGATCACAAGCTTTTGCTCTTTGAATAATGTACCTTGATTAAAAATTTTGTCCCGATAATGAAGATACATTCTTGAAAGTGCCAAAGCTTGTGATCAAGATCAACCACACAAATGGTAGGAGACGGTGTCCAAAAAACAAAGCAATGGAACCTTTCTGCAACGTTAGATAGATCTGGCCTGATCATTGAGACGTCTTCAATGTGATGATGATATTGTGTGTATTGTTCATGATAGGCCACACTCCTTCATTATCGCATTCAAGATGAGTGATGGTACTTAGACTCTATTCTTTACTCAACATTTCTAGATTGTTTGTATCACTCTGTTTGCATTCCATTCTTTTTTATGATCTAAATGAGTCTGGAATATCAACATACCTTTCCATTCTGAGTGCCCAAACATTTCCTTTTGTTTTTTCAACAATCTAGCAATGCGGTTGGTGCAGTCCTTTGCTCAAAGGGAGTTGAAACGACAAAAGGAGATGTAGTGGGTACTCAAAAGGGTTACGTATGTTGGTTTATTGCATTCCATTCTTTTTTATGATCTAAAACCAGCCATCCACCAAGTAATGTTGCCATTGGAGTTCCAAGAACAAAGGTTGTTTCAAACACACCCTAAATTGCAACATTGACTGTTTTTGTCCACATTAGTTGACTGTTTTGGCCTTGGTCTTTGCACCCCTGCCTTTTTGGCCTTGGTACAGCAAATACTATTTTTTTCTCATGTTTGCACACATGAAAAAGTAATGTCATGACTACACAATTTCATGCCTGCAAGAAGGGTAAGAAACACTATTTTTTTCTTCACTGTCAATTGACTACTTTTGTAGTTTTGAAATACTAACCAAGCATGCCTTTTTCTCTATAAAAACCAAACACACCAACAAAGCTCCCACAACCCCATTCTACCTACTGAAACAATGAGTTCCAAGAACAAAGGTTGTTTCAAACACACCCTGAATTGCAACATTATCTTTTATTTCATTTACACTATTATTTTTGTTAATTTTAATATATTTTTTATTTTTTTTGTAGAAATCATTAACATTGATAGCAGTGACTCAAGTGACTAAAGTTCATTTCACATATCAAACAGTTCTGAAGGTCCTCCAAATACATGGGCAGACTACTTTCCAAAGGGATATTCTGGATCAGGCACAAAAAAGGAAGATGCTAGGAAGGTTAAAACTCCAAAAAATACTACCAAAGAGCTTTTTGATGAGAGGGTTCAGGTGCTAGGCCGGCCCAATGCTAAGACTTGTTAAGACAAGGGTATATAACCATGGGAACGAAAAATGCCCAAAGTTTGTTCAAAAGGGAAGGGTAAAAAGAAAATGTATTAGTTGAGTTAGGAAGTAATTTGAATAAACCTGTGTAATCCTTTTGTACTACTTTATTTGACTTTATTAATAAACATGTTGTCATTGCTCAATTTTCTCATTAATTGTTACAATATTTTGATTGTTGTGTTCATTAAGTAGAACTTGTGATATATTTTGTATTATGTTAATCAAAAGTTTCTGCTGCTAAGAAAATGTTACTGCAGCTTGGTTTGTACTGCTAGATATGAGAGTGCAGGGGTGGATTGGTAACATTTACACTTAAGGGTTTAAATCCCCAATCAAATCGATAACTTTTACATTATAGTTTTAAATGATTGTTACAAACATTTAAAACTACAATTTGTATTAAAACAGCGAGCAAATCTTTGTAAATTTTTAAAAAAATAAAACAATCCTATCTAAATTCATTTTTCAACTAACTTAATCTATTTACGCAATGATTAACATAATTAAAATAGATTACAACAACTTCATTTATGTTACAAGGATAAATGTGTACGTGGTTAATGGTCAAACTTCAAATTTTAACCTTCCAAATTCCACAATTAATTTATGTCGAATTACTAGGCCTATAAAACTTTTACCTTTTTACTGCATTTCATCATTCTCAAACCATTTCTAATTAATGCATACTTTCTAATCTGCAAATGGATCAAGCAGGTTCGTGGTTTTTGTTTCTTACACATATTTACCAGTTTTATAAAATCTCTACAAACATCTGTATTTAGATATATGTAATATCATTTTCTTTGGTCCATTTCTAATCGTTTTATTGCTTTATGTTTTACATCGGCATCATCCACACCAAAATATCTTGTAGTTTGGTTTATTGCAAAAATGGACCAAATGAGGAAGAAGAAGATGAAGGCTTGGGAGAAGAATGAAAAGAAGCAAAGGAAGAATTACAAAGCAAACAAGTTCAAGGCTGCAATAAGAAGAAAGAAGAAAGCTAAACTTGAAGAAGATAAAACTGTCAGCCATGATGATCCTTTGGATCACATTGACTATGACAATCTTCATCTTGCTTATGATCAAGAGAAGGATCATAAGTTTAGCTTTTAGATTATTTTGTTATTTCTATTGTTATGTTTGTATTTTTTTTATTTAATGCAAGTAATGAACTGAATATGAATCGTTTAATTTTTGTGGCATTTTATTTTTATCCCTATCAGCATTAAGTTATGCTAAGCAGCATTAAGTTCTGAGTTACTAGCATTCACCCAAATTCCAATCCAAACCCGGAATTGCCCAAATTCACTTGGAGACTCTTTGACTTTTGCAAATGACAATCAAGTTTGACAATCTTTGTTTGACTTTTAACAAAGCATCATAACATAGTCAACAAAGCAACATAACATAATTAATCAACAAAAAGATAACTTGATCATATAGTAATCGATAACTTGATTAACAAAGAAACATAACATAATTGATAAAAAAAAACATTCAAATTCAAAAGATACTTCTAAAGTCCTTTAACAAAGGCGTGCTTGAAAGTCCAATTTAGTAATAAATAAGTTTGGCTAGGGGATTTGGGGGGTCTGGTTCCTCCATTTAATATATAGGGAGTTTGTTGCAAAAAAAGGTCCCTAAAACGTCCCTCAACACTAAAGGTGCTAGCAGCGTAAACTATCTACTAGCAGCATTAACTGTGTATGTTAACATACCTAAGCACCGATGTAAATAACAATTATACAGAAACATTAATGGTAACATAGTGGTTCATACTGAATGATTAAAACATTAAAATAACATAATAATGATTAATATCATCTTACATCAGGTTAAATTCAACGAAAATTATACAAACTATTTTGAATGCCTTTGTAAATATCAACAATGTTTCCACGGATTTCTTCTATTTCTTTATTCCGAAGATCAACTTTGTTCTGATGCGCCAGTATGATCTCTTGGTCTTTTTTGTTCTGTTCTTCCAACTGCGTGATTTGTTTGTTGTAAAGTTCAACCAACTGTCGTTCAGTACCATATTGGCCTGCAGAATGGCATTTGTCCCAACACTCTTGGGTTAGGCCATGGATTTTATATTTTTCTAGCATTAGAGGAGGAGGAGAAGTATCCCTTGAACGTTTTGTTTCTTTGAAGGATTTAAGGATAATGAAGCCATTGCGTTCCAAACAAAAATTAAATATGTAATGAAAAGATGAAAGAAGTTGGTTGTAATTCCTTTGTATTTATAGGCACACAAGAGTCGCAATGTCACAACGTTTAAGTGTCACAATGGTTTACAATTAAGTATTTAAGTGTCACAACGGTTTACAATAACTTTTTTACAGTTACACCGGTATACAATAAGTATTTAACAGTCACAACGTTTCCCAAGACTCAAAATGTCAACATTTTAATATTTAGGGATTTTGTTGCAAAAAAGGTCCCCTAAAACGTCCCAAACCCTACTTTAATGCTATTGGGGTTTCTACAGTTGTAACCACCAACACTTCAATTAATTGGTTTCCATATATAACTCGAAAACAATCTTCATCTTGCTTATGATCAAGAGAAGGATCATAAGTTTAGCTTTTAGATTGTTTTGTTATTTCTATTGTTATGTTTATCTTTTTTTTTTTTTTTTTTTTTTTTTTTTTTTTTTTTTTTTATTTAATGCAAGTAATGAACTGAATATGAATCGTTTAATTTTTGTGGCATTTTATTTTTATCTAAATGTTATGCAATACTCAATTTCCACTAGGCAAACCGCATCCAATGCATCACTAGAAGAGCAGCTTGACGAAATTTGGCACGTGTTATAGTTGCTTGTTCTAAGACAAGTAATTCTTCCATGCTCAATTCGTTTCTAGCCTCTCATTCTTCAGCAAGTAATTCTGCCATAGATTTCTCTCGAGAGTCTCGAAATGATGTAGTAACCAACTCCTCCTTAAGCTCTTTTAAAATATCAAGAGCCTTTAGTAAAAGGTCTTGCTCAGTATCATGAGGAGTTGGGTGAATCATTT
Organism: Artemisia argyi; assembly: GCA_030686995.1. Lineage (NCBI taxonomy): Eukaryota > Viridiplantae > Streptophyta > Magnoliopsida > Asterales > Asteraceae > Artemisia > Artemisia argyi. The sequence continues at coordinate 157,765,360 of CM060705.1, forward strand.
GGTATTGTGGAGGTGGGTCTGAAAACGAATAGTCGTAATTGTTACAAGGAAATGGATTCCTTGTTTGACAATCCGAGCTAGAGTGTGGACCTCCACAGTAATCACAACAGTAAAACTGATGTGGCTGTGGGTTGTATGTGCTAGAATTACAATTGCTATCAGGAGACTGCTCATAGACAAGCGTGTTTCCCGATTGACAATCATAACTGTAGTGTGAACCACCACAATACTCACAACAGTAAAACTGCTGAGTCTCATGGTGTGGTAACTGACGGAATGAATCAGTCGTGTCATGGTAGGAATAGGGATTCAGGTTATAGACGGACCCGTTTCCCGACTCTACCATGCCACAGCTGGGGCAATTGCCACCATTATAAGGATTACCACACCACTGGCAAATCAGAAAGTGTGGATGAGACATAGAAAGAATCAAATGTGTATAGAGGGTGAGGAATGGAGAATCAAAAGGGTAGGAGGGTAAAGATGAATATTTTTGGGTTTTTGGAAAGACATTTTGTACAAATGATAAAGAAAATGTTTTTGTGTTTTTTGTGTTCGTTGAAAATGAGTTTAAAATGTTTTCGTGAACGGTTTTGTTTTGATAATAAGAAAATATGAACAAATGATGGATAAATGTACAAGGGAACGAATTCCAAAATCACTAATCAGAAAAACCGTTTAGAAAACGCACACAACCTCCCCGGCAGCGGCGCCAAAAATTGATTGAGGTCCAAACGGTCAACCTAAATTGACCAGGTGATGGTCAACAAGGTCAAACAGCTCAGATTCAATACTCCGCGGAAGTATAGTGGCTTCCCCGGGTCGTTATGTCCCGACGAGGTGTGGATGGTTAACAAACGGTTATGTGATCGGGTGAATCTGGACAGGAAGGGGTATAAGTGAGTTGTGATGACTACACTACTGGAATATAAAAGAAAATAGCTTAAATACACTATATTAACAAGACTGGAAAGTCAGAAAAACCAGAAACGTTTAAAACTTAAAACGCGTACGTTCACGTTTAAATAAAACGTAAACGTACAAAATAAAAAGTGAAAACGGAAATCTGAAAACACCCAGGGGGTGAAAATGACTTTTTTACAAACTGAAAAGTAAAAGAAAATTTTTAGAAAATTAAAATTAATTTTTACACTAATTAATTATTTATTATTAATTAAATACTAATTAATACTTATTATTACAGTAATATTTAAAATATTTAAATACAATATTATATTAATTAAATACTAGAAAAGGGTGAAAATAAAATTCTAAAATTATAAAATAACTAAAAATAAGTTTTAAAATTAAAAATAAGTATTTTTGTCTTTTTGTGATTTTTCTATTAATTAATTACTAATTAATTATTAATTACCTAATTAAACTATTTTAAATTATAAAAAAAATACTAAATGAACGGTAAAAATTACAAGAAAATTTCTAAAATTATTTTACAACATTTAAAAGCTAGAAAAAAAAATATAAAAACTAGGTTTTGCTTTATAAAAACTAATTATGCTATTTAATACTTAATATTAATTAATTATTAATAAAACTAAGATTAATTCTAATAAATACCAAATGATAAAATAAAAATCTGAGAAAATTACTATAAATACTTTAATATAAGAGGAATTTAAGAAAAATATAAAATAGCTAAGTACTTAATAAAAATTTAAAAATGAGAATGAAAATTAAAATTAAATTTCATTAAATAGAAACTATCACTTAATATTAAATTGTTTTTTCTGGATTTTTATTTTCGAAACTTATTTTACAACTAAAAACATGAAACTTTAACAAAAACAACTTTGGTGGAACTCAGAAATAAGCCAGAATAAGCCAAAAAGTTGAGACAGTTGACTTTGTTTGACCAAGGAAGGAAATGAGCTCAAACTAGCTCTAGTGGGACCCACTCAAGGTAATTCTGATTCAAATAAGTTCAGGGAACATGTTTAAGCTGGAAAAACCCAAGTGTGACCACAGAATAAGCAATAAAGCACAAATAAGCACTTGGCTTATTTGTTTCAAAGCTGAAAATGGGACAAACTTGAAGGCTAGATTCAGGTGGGGTCCACAGGTATCTAGGTCAAACCACTGGTCAAAATTCCAAGCCTGGTAGGAGGTGAGTTCAAAGAAACAAATATGGGGCCATGGGACCCACTGGGTTGGCCAGAAAGCCACCACCAAGTGGTGGTGGTGGGCTGATGTGCAGCTGATGCAGGGGAGTGATGCCCCCTGCAAGTGACTTTAGGGCAAGCTAGGGCCAAGGAAAAAAAATTGCAAAAATCAAAGGAGCATGGAAACTTAAATTTGAGCTGGTATATTACATATGGAAACAAGTTTCAAGATCTAAAACCTTATATAAAATTCCAAACAAATCCTACCATTTTGGGAAAAACCTGAAAAAGGTGCAATTTTGACTTTCTAAATAAACTTGAACTTTGACTTTGGCCAATTTTGAATGAGTATAACTGACTTAAATGGATGTTTTAAGTTACATGAAAGCTAAATATGGCTAAAAGTACAATCTTTGAACAAAATGGGTAAGTTTTGAAACCCAATTACCTTGACAGTTAACTGTCAAAGTGAATCAAGAGGTGATTTGACTTTTTTAGTAACAAGTGCTAGTTTTAATGGTAGAACTAACCTATTAGGAGCTATTCAAACATGTAACAACAAGAGACAACACATCAAACACAGCTGAGACCTACCTATTCTATTGATCCAAACACCCCCATAAAACCTGACTTGAAGATTTTGTGAGGCAAACTCACAAGCTAAACCTTAAACATGATTTCTAAACTTACCTTAACACTAAATAAACATATTTGAACTGAAATAAACACTAAATCACCTATGCTACAGTGGATTACAAAAAATCATGAAAAAGCTTACAGTGGGATAATGTGGACTCCAACCAAGAACAAGTACTCAAACCAAACCTACAGCTTTCCACAAAGCTCTATCACCATTAGCAATCCATGATTCATCACAATCTTTGATCCATTCCTCATTTCCACTGATTTTCTATTTTTTTTTCTTATTTTCTTGAATTATTGATTATTTTTGCTTTTCTCTTTTCTTTTCTGAATTTTGCTTTTTCTTTGATTTCAAATAAGCTTAACACTACCCAAGAAACATTCAGAGATTAAATGAATGGTATTTAAAGGAAGAAACAAGTGGCTTGAAAATTTTAGTAAAAACTCAAATTTGCATAAACTGAGATAAAGCTCCAATTAAACTTGAAATGTGAAAATTACACTTGTAAAATAAGTGGAAGACATAAAATACAAAGCAGAAATGGATTACATAATTAAAATTACATTCCTAAACTACAACTAACTAATACTACTTTACTGCTACACTAATACTCCTCCATTCTTCACTTTTCTTTTTCTTTTATAACCCTTGGAGACTTCAAAGACTTTCCCACACCTAGTTTGAGCCGTTGGATGAGTGTTTTTGATCCCCACCGTTCAAATGCGTTTTGGCGCCAAAAAGGTAAAGGGCAAATGTGAGTGGGTTTGGTGAAATATTAATGAGGGGGGGGGGGGTTTGGTTGAGTTGGTGAGAAGAGTTATTGATAGTTGGTGAGTTGGTGGAAAAGTGGAAGGAGGGGGGAGCAGGGTTGCAAAAATCATGGAGGTGAAGGGGTAGGGGATGAACAGTGGTACGGGGGTGTGTTTGTTTGACCGGGTCAACGAGGGAGGCGGTATTAGTTTGGAGTTGGGCTTGTTTTGGTAGGCTGAGGGTGTGGGGTGTATGGTGGGCTGGTATGTGGATCAGGCTGTGGGGTTTGGTTTATGGGTTTATTTTTGGGTGGTAATAAATAAAAGGGTGCATTTGGTTAAGTAGTAAAAACAAGGACCATATTTGTAATTTATGAAAAGTTTAGGGACCTGTGTTGGCAAGTTTCAAAAGATATCAAAGAGACTAAACTTGCCATGTTTAAACAACCAAAGGACCAAAAATGTACTTTTCCCATTTTAAATCACCCGGGGACCATTTATGTCAATTTTCAAAATCCGGGGACTAAAATTGTAATTTCACCAATCTATCATTCCAAGGACTATTTTTGACACATTTTGATTTTCCAAGGACAAAAATTGATTTTCCTTTAAAAAATATCCCACCAGGGACCAAATCTGTCAATTACTGAAACTCCAAGGACTAATTTGTAAATTTCCAAAACTTTCCAATTTTTCACCAAAGGACTAAATATGACAATTTATGATTTCAAAATGACCTTTGGTGATAATTTTCTATATTTTGAATATCCAGGGACTAGTTTTGTCATTTTATGAAAGTTGGGGGACTGAAACTGCCAATTTTGCAAACTTTGTACGTTTTTCATTTGTTTTTACTCATTTTGCATCTAAAACTTATAAAACACAATTTTAAAATATTTTTAGTATTTTGATGCATTTCTGAGTGTTTTTGTATGTTTTGCAGTTCAGATTTGAACAAAAATGATGAGTGTTTGAGCACTCATCAGTTAGGCCATGGATTTTATATTTTTCTAGCATTAGAGGAGGAGGAGAAGTATCCCTTGAACGTTTTGTTTCTTTGAAGGATTTAAGGATAATGAAGCCATTGTGTTCCAAACAAAAATTAAATATGTAATGAAAAGATGAAAGAAGTTGGTTGTAATTCCTTTGTATTTATAGGCACACAAGAGTCGCAATGTCACAACATTTAAGTGTCACAATGGTTTACAATTAAGTATTTAAGTGTCACAACGGTTTACAATAACTTTTTTACAGTTACACCGGTATACAATAAGTATTTAACAGTCACAACGTTTCCCAAGACTCACAATGTCAACATTTTAATATTTAGGGATTTTGTTGCAAAAAAGGTCCCTAAAACGTCCCAAACCCTACTTTAATGCTGTTGGGGTTTCTACAGTCGTAACCACTAACACTTCAATTAATTGGTTTCCATATATAACTCGAAAACAATCTTCATCTTGCTTATGATCAAAAGAAGGAGCATAAGTTTAGCTTTTAGATTGTTTTGTTATTTCTATTGTTATGTTTATCTTTTTTTTTTTATTTAATGCATGTAATGAACTGAATATGAATCGTTTAATTTTTGTGGCATTTTATTTTTATCTAAATGTTATGCAATACTCAGTTTCCACTAGGCAAACTGTTAGCATTAAAATATTTATATATAGAAGTGATGGTCATTCTCATATTGTAACTTTGTGTCGTTTGTTAAGATTAGTAATAGTTTAGTCATTGGGCTTTGGACTTGGAAAGCTAATATGTTATGTGCTATGTTTCATAAGCCTTGTTATATAATTCATGTAAACCAAGTCCAAGCCCAAGTCCATTAGAAAGCCCATGAGGCCTTTCTCTCTAACTATAAAAGGCACCTTACCTCTCATTTGTAAGGTGTGCTTGTGTGTGTATTGTGTGTGTTTTTTAATAAAAGTTCTCTTCATCTTATTACTCTTTTTCATATAATCTATCGCCACACATATCTCATCAAGTCACCATCTTTCCTTCTTCTAGTGTTTATATTTGTGTTAAAGTTGATATACCTAAGGTCCTACAAGTGGTATCAATCGCCTAACAATGATTTAGGAGTGTTTTTATCAAGTTTTTTGTTAAAAAGTTGCATTTTTCATTCATTTGTGCACTTTTTCTTCAAAAAGTTTCGATTTTTACAAGTTTTGGTGTTAAAGTTGTTTTTATTGAAGTTTTAGTGATTCTAAGTGTTTTGGGAAAGATTTGATCAATAGAAACGAGTGGAAAAAGTGGTTTTGGTTGAAAAAATCGGATTTTTCACATTTCTGGTCATCTTACGCGTAACTTGGGTGAATAGTACGATTTCTTAGCTGTCTACAGTACTTTCTACGCGTAAGATTAAGTCAAAACCCTTTTCTTACGAGTAACATAGGTCAAAACCCTGTTCTTACGAGTAACTTTGGAAGTCTACGCCTAAATCCTACGCTTAAGTCTGTTTTCTACGCTTAACATTGATTCCTACGCATAAGATAAAATCCTACGCATAAGTTCTTACGCATAAGATTTACGCAGAAGTTCCTACGCATAAGTTGTTACTCAGTACTTCCCTGACTTGGATAAGTTTGTGGAATACTTCGACACGGGATATCTTTCAAGCTTGGACAAGTTTGAGAGATTTGTTTGGTTTTTAACCTTACGCATAAACATTTCTTACGCATAAGTTACAGCTTACGCGTAAAGTTCAAGTTTACACATAAACTTAGTGTTTACGCTTAACCTTACACTTTACGCATAACCTTAACCTTACGCATAAGATCCAAGTTACGCGTAAGATTCAGAGTTTACGCGTAAGATTACTGTTTACGCATAAGATTAAAGGTTTATGCGCAAGTTTTTGACTTTTGACAACCAAACTTCAAACGGCCATAACTTTTGAACCGTAGCTCCGTTTTCGACGAATCAGCTGTCAAAACGACCGCGAGACCGAGAAGAAGGACACGTTGAATCATCAAAAGATCATTCAAGCCAAGCTTCGAGGCCCAAATCCACTCCGAACGGAAGTTATTGAGGTTTTAAGGTTCCAGATCAAATTTTTCACCATAAAAACTTGCATCAACTTACACTAAACACAACTCCTACTTCGTTGGAACGATCCAAGAATCAAATTTATCAATCTACACTTCATCAATGGCAACTCAGCAAGACGTTCATGCTGCCGGTACGGAAAACCGACCTCCAATGCTCGAAAAAGGTGGATATCTCCCATGGACAAGCCGCATGCTTCGTTACATCAAAACAAAGCCTGATGGTAAATTAATGATCAACTCCATTACAAATGGTCCATTCAAGCCAAGACAAGTTCAAATTGAAGGCAATCCAAATACAACACCTCCTACTCAACCATTCGTGCGTGAACAAACAGAAGCAGATTACACAGAGGAAGACAAGAAGCAGATCGCCGCTGATGATATGGCAATGCATTTAATCCAACTTGGATTACCACGGGAGATCTTTGCTGCGGTCGACAGTTGTGAAACTGCTTATGCTATGTGGGAACGTGTTAGAAGGATATGTCATGGAACAGAGATTGGACAACAAGACGTTGAGAACAAACTTCTTACTGAATGGGAGAATTTCACATCCACTAAAGGTGAACAGATTGAATCCTACTACACAAGGTTTTGCACTTTGATGAATGAGTTAATCAGAAACAAGTTGACACCTCGAACAATTGCAACAAACATCAAATTCATCAATAACCTTCCAGAAGAATGGGGTCGTTATGTTACAATTGTCAATCAAACAAAGGATTTACATAAGGTGAATTATGATCAACTCTATGACTTTTTGAAGCAAAACCAAGCTGAGGCTAATGAAGTAAGGAAAGAAAGATTGGCAAAGAATCATGATCCTCTCGCATTAATTGCTACTACACCAACACCGCTACCAGTGAACACACAACAACCATCATCATCTTCCACTCACAACTACATGCAACCATCATACATTCAACAACCAACACCGGTCTACCAACAACAGTTCTACCCACAGCAACAACAACATGTTATTCCACAACAGCAATACCAACAATTCCAAGAACCAGAATTCACTGAAAATGATGAAGCTACTGCAGCATTGACCCAAGCATTTGCTTTTCTGTCAAAGGCATTCCAAGGACGTTATTCTACACCAACAAACAACAACCAAAGGATTTCATCGAACACTCGCAATAAGCAGATTGCTCAGCCGAGTTTCAATATGGGCAACGGAGGCCAAATGGTTGGAGTTTATGGGAATCAGCAAGGATATGCTACTGGAATTAACATGGGTAACCAGAATATGCAGAATGCAGGGAATCAGAATGCAGGAAATCAGTATGGTCAGTATGCAGGGAATCAGTTGGGTCAGTTTGTTGGAAGTCAGAGGGGTCAAAATGTTGGTAATCAGGCAATGGGTAATCAGAATAGAAATGTTGCAGCTCCAGTAGTTGGAAATTTGGGAAATGTGAATCAGGGTAATCCGATTAAGTGTTTCAACTGTCAGGGTGTAGGTTATATGGCAAGGAATTGTCCTACTAAACCGAACAAGAAAGATCTAGAGTACTTGCAGAAAGCAGTGATGTTGGCACAAAAGGTTCAGGCAGGGTTTCAGTTGAACGCAGAGGAGAATGATTTAATGGCTCTTATGGATGACATGGAAGATAGAGAAGATATCGATGCGAACTGCATATTCATGGCGAATCTTCAGGAAGCTAAGTATGACACGGATTCTGACACACTTCCTGTTTATGACACCAATGCACCATATGAGGTATCAAACTTCAACACATGTCACAATAATGATATATTTGATATGTCTCCTGTTAGGTCACCATTTTGTAAACACAAGTATGATATAGAAAGAAATAAGATGAGAAATGAGATTGGTTGATTATGAGACAATATGAAAGGTGAAAGTGCAAGAGTTTCCTTAAGATAATCAAATAACCAACAAATGAAAAGTTTACATAAGCTTACTATTTATAAGGGAGGAGTTAGGGCAACACTCCGTTCCTCCCTTATCTCTTAATTCATGGGCTTTAAGGCCCATTGGTCTTAAATGCTTAACCCTTGAAACATAGACTAGTTAGATAAAATAACTAAGCAACCTATTACAAAAGGTAATGACCGAGACTTGACTAAAATACTAAAGTATGATCCCAACAATCTCCCCCTAAGGGTCGGTCATCACGGTTGCTTGACGTCTTCATCTTTGTCGTTGACTTGTGACATGTAAAACTCTAGACGTCTTCAAAATGAGTGAATGATAATGAAAGTACTTTGCCCTTTGTCTTTGTTCATTGGTGATGATGTAGTGATTAAGTTATGAAGTTGTCTGCCGTTCGTCACTCCTGTGTCTGTGGTGGTTGTCCGCCATTCCAACATACTCATACATCTTTGGACTTTGACTTTTACGAACAAGAAGTTCCTTTTCATGCATTGAGATCTTTGTCATTATTCTTTGTAGATTCTTCTTATTGGTGTAGAATCTTTCTTTGAACTTTGTGTTGTTAAGATCTTTGGGGGAGCTTTCTTTGACTTCCAGATGTATGTATGAGCATGTTGGAATCTACCATCATGGAAGTGAGGTACCTGCGAGTAAACAGTTAGCAATAAAACAACTGGTACTTACAGATAAGAAATTAGAGCTCATCAACAGCATAGTGTGAAGACTCCTTCTAATCCTTATCCAGGCCGTTCCCATATCAGATACTCCCGAAGGAGCTTACGAGACCTACTAAGTAGCTCAATGACTGGGTGAGTCGCTGGGGATCACTCCATGACTGTAGACCGAGATGGAACCACCGCAAACACTAAGCGTAACCCTTGTGAGGTTACCGAAGTGACCTGCTGTCAGGGCTGTTTGATGTTGACCCTGGCAGGATTTCCGTTCAATCATTGAGAAATACTTAAGTAATCCTCTCATAAACGTTCTCGGCAGATTGCTGAGATCTGCGAAGGACTCGATAGTTTACAACTGATGCCCATTGATGTAGAACATCAGTTGTAGAAATACTAAGTGTTCCTAAGAGATCTTTGATGTATCTCATGGCTCTAGACTCTATACGTGCACACCTAGGTTTCTTATGCGGAGACTGGGGATGAGTCTCCTGCTTCAATATCAACCGTCTCTAAGAGATAGGTCGATAGGTTACGCAGGTTCCCCGTGAGAATGAAACAAGTCCTTTTAAGAGAACTTGAGTGGTTAAGAAGGTTTAGTGCATCGCGTCACTGGGTCCATGACGACTTAATCTTCAATACCGGTGTTGTCTTAAGCAACAGCCAGTAGCATACGTATTGAACCCGGTCTCTGCCCTAAGGTTGAATCACATGGAGGGCTATTTCTTTTCACCCTTTTCATTACTTTTCTTTTTAATTCTTCAACTCCTTCTTTCCCTTTCATTTTTTTTCTCCTTTTTTCATATCATACCTAAGGACTTCTACTTCTAACTATTGGTGATGTCCTTGGGTAGATCCCTCCGGCTCAGGCGGATCATAGGACGGTTATTCCTATCTTAATCACCTTATAACTCCGACAGTAGCCAAGAAGCCTTTGATTGAAAATCTCTCAAAGTGTTTGTGATAATCAAATATTTTGGTTAACACTTTGAGAGTTTTGTGTACACTTTTGAAGGGCTCCCCCTGCACATGTGCTCATAAGTTTTTAAATAAATTTGCACATGCGGAAGGAGCAAGCACTTTTGAATTGATCCACTTTCCGTGAACAGGACCGATTCGAGACACGCTTACATCACTAGTTAGACTAGCTTGAAGTTATTACCCGGCCTGGTCAAGTCCACAGAAAGTTTCTCGAGACGGTACTTTTCTACTAAGACATATCCTTTTCGAGACACGCTTATGTGGTTAGTTAAAGAGATGCATTGTCAATTTTTAGGTGACAACTAGCTCTAGAAACTAGCTTGATGTTATTACCCGTCGAGGATAAGTCCTTTCGATGTTACTAACTTGTATTATCTTGTCAATTCCTGGGTCAATACTGAGTCTAGCACGCACATGATACAACTTTTAAGCATTGACTTCATGTATTTTAATCACTTTTTCATTTTCTCCCCCTCAAAAATAGCATATAACATGGTGTTTTTGACAAACTTTTGGATTAAAATATACCTTTTGAGTCTTACGGGGAGATTCACCAAGAACTTTTGATTTAGAGCAAAGCATTTTGTTTTTGACAAGTGCTCACCCTCAACAAGTGATTAGGTCTTATTGAGGTGAAATATTTGTCCTTTTGAGCAGAATTGTGAAAATCGTAAATGTTTGATTAATTCTACTCAAAAGTAAGAAGCCTTCGCTCCTTATATTTAGGATTGAGGCACTGATGCGTACCTCAGGGTCCTTTCTTTACAAGTTCGGGTTGTACACTGTAATATGTGCACAAGCCGTTATGAGATATAATATTGACAAATCAAATCAAATTCTTACAATGTTACTACCAATCAGGTCTCTGAAATGTCAACACCGGAAATTTTGATCTTCCTCCAACATAGCTTTCCAATCTCCTGAACTGATCCCTTCGCTTCAATCGGTTCTCAATTCTTGAGATGAATCTGCGGGCATCCCTGACCTCTGTCGTATTCCACCATTTCGATTTACCCAAAGCAATGTCATCGACTCTGCTCTTGATTCCATCTCTGACGAACTTCAATGTTTCATCACAGAACTTCTGAATTTCGGTGTAAGCCATGAAGCAGTTTCGACCATTAACACTGCGGTAGGTGAACCCAAATGGATGCTTGATCAAGGTGTATTGAGGCAGATGTTGAAGGTCGGGGATGTTGAACATGTTGGGTTTGGTGAGATTGAGCTTCTTCTGATAACTTTCCACTCCTAACTGAAGGTCTTCTACTCTTTCTCTGATGACTATTTGCCTGATAAATATTAGGAGAGCTTGGATAAAGGCAAGTTGTATCTCTTTCGGCAAGCCACAGAGTTTGCCTTGAACTTTGAGCAGATACAAGTCTTCGATGTCATTGAGGAGTAGTCGTGGAAAGTCAGACTCGGAAATGTCGTACTCCTTTTCATCAAGTCTTTTGAGTGTGATTTTGCTGAGGAAGGGGTACCCAAAGTGAGTGACAGTCGAGATGAACTGAATAGAGACTATCTTCAAATCACTTGCCACATCGCCCACCGTCTGATTCAGTCTGCTGCTTCGATAGTATTGTGCCCGGTTTTTTGGCCAATGATGAATGCCGTAAAGTGCGTTCCGGTCATATTCAACAATTTTATCAACGAATAATGCTGTAGCTTCTTCTTCGATGGCATTGTTGAGATATCGAGCTGCAGGGAGAAAGGCGAGTGAGGTAATGTACTTCTTCTCAATCGCACTACCGAGTTTCAGAAATTCCAAGTCTGTGTTGAAGAAGACCATGTACGGGATCTTCGGTTCATTAGGCCTCCCAACCATTGGTAGTGGTTTCGACCAGTCAGTTATGTAGGGTGCGGATTTCTTTGTGACCAGATCGACAAAAGATTCAGGGTTAATCCAGTCAATATCGCTAGACATAGCTCGAGCAATATTTTCCAGATGATACTCAAGCTCGATGGATTTTGCAGACCGATCTTTGAGAAGATTAAACGCTTCATTCTTAATTCTTCGCAGCTCTTTCTTATTCATCTTTTTCATCTGAAACTTGTGCTGAATTAATTGAGCAAATTCCACTGTTCGACCATCTTGAGGTTCCTGATTGTCTCCCAGTGGTGGTTGTGAATTGATCATCTTCTCAAACCAGGAATACTCGGCAGTCTCATCTTTATCGAGCCATTGAAGGACGGTTTTGGGTTTCTTGGGTTCCTTTCCTTTAGATGAGGTATCCGGTTTGGGTTGATGATGCTTTCCTTTCCTTTCTTCCTTCTTCTTCTTGGTTGACGGTTCTGGAACTTCATTGGGTTGAGGAATCTCATCACCACCGGTGTATTCGAAATGGTCGTGTGCCTTGGGAGCAGAACCTGATGCCTTCGGTTGTTGAGAGGAAGTTGTTGTGGTTGGGGGGATGACCGGTGTATGAGATGAGGGTCCTTCGGCTTGTTTTTGTTTCTTTGCCTGAGAATTCGGATCCCTGTCTTCGTCATCTCTTTGACGCTTCAGCTTATCTGCCTCTGTGCTGCAAGTCTCTTTGTTCATCTTGTCTTTCAGTGCTTCCAGGACTTTTGCTTCTTCAGGAGTCAAGGTGAACTTGTTTGCCAGCTTTTCTAAGAGTTGAGCTTCCAAATCATCCAGAGATAGTCCTGGTAGAGGAGCAGTAGACTTGTCGGCACGAAGAGTAAAGGTTGTTGATCGGATTACTTTCTTGACCGCTTGCTCTACGAACTTGGTGAGTTCATCTCTCATGGGTGCCAGCAGATCTTTCAACTCAGCAACTAAGTGTTGTGCCATGTATTCTTGTGCTTGAGCTGCTAGAGTGGCTTCCAAGTTCTCTTGAACGTCTTTAGCTAAGAAAGTATCAAATTTGTCTTGTAGCTCTTGGACGTTCGAGTTCAGCTTCGTCAATTCAGCAACTTGGGTTACAACTGTTGCAACCTGATCTTCTAGTTTGCTTCTCTTCTTCTCATGTACTCTCTTGAAAGCTGACTTGAGTAACTTTGATGCAGCAGAGGCTTTGGTGCTTGGTTTCTTGATAGATTTGTCATGTGTTGATTCAGATGCAGGAGGTGATGACTGTGTGGATTCAATGATGGTGGTCGAATCTTTATCATCTCCTTTCTGTGGTTCGGGTTGTTCATCTTTCTTTTCTTTGGCTGCATCTTCTTTCACCCTTTGTTCTTCTGCCAGTTTATCGGCTTCGGCTTTAAGCCTTAGTACTTCAGCAACCCTGGCTTCTTCTTCCTTCTTTAACTTTTCTTCGGCCAGCTTGGCTGTTTCATCAGCTTTCCTTTGTGCTTCAGCAAGATTGTCAGCCTCGGCTTTAAGCCTTAATTCTTCAGTCAGCCTTGCTTCTTCTGCCTTTTTCAGCTTTTCTTCAGCCAGCTTGGCTGCCTATTCTGCCTTTTTGCTCTCTTCCATTCGAATAGATTCTTCCAGTTTAGCTTGAGCGAGCTCTTTAAGCTTGGCCTCTTCAGCTTCTTGTTTTCTTTTCAGTTCCTCTTCCTGAGCCCTTTCTCTGAGCTCCATTTCTTCCATAGTCATAAGCCTTGGAGCATCAGTATCCATGGGATCTCCCTCTTCTTCCTCTCCCATAGTCATTTCAATGTCGGTGGGAGACACTGAGGGATTGTCATAAGCAACTAAGTCTGTGGCGATCCCTGTGGTAGGCTCAGGATTGCTGCTTGATCTGCCAACTTCGGTGGTCTGAGAGAACACTGGAGGTGGAGGTAAATCAGCATTCAATGCATCAATACGGCTGTGGAGGAGACCCAGATTGAGAGCCCTTTCATTTTCTTCTTCGACTGAAGGGCCTTCAGGCTCTTGTACAGCTGTAACCGGTTCCTTCATCTTTTCTCTTCTAATCCTTTCTTCTTCCAGCATCGTCTGAGCTTCAGTGAATGGTCTTTGATTGAGGTATGATGGACATACGGCATTGTCAGCAAATTCATCAATGTCTTTATCCCAATCGATGTCTTCAAGATTCTCATCTTTCTCAATATTAGCATATGCTTCCCTATACTGTAGACCTTCGTCAGATTCGGTTTGCTCAGAGTCAGATGGTTTAGGAGAGGATTGAGGTGAGGGAAACCACCCAGGTTCTGGAACAGATGCAGGCTTCTCAGTAGGAATCCTTCTCTTAAGAGTACCCTTTTTCTTCTTAGACTGAGTGGAACTGCCGGAGCTTCCAGTCTTAGTGCCTTTCTTACCCTTCTTTTGCATGAAGGAGGGTAGAACAACTTCGTCAAAGAATCCAACTTTTTCAGCTTCAAGAGCTTGCTCATAATACTTGTAGTTCTTGCAAGCCTTGACTTTGGCATTCAGGAGACAATCGGGAAGTTTCTTTCCCTGCTTGCGTGTGCTGGTGTTCATTCTCTTGATGACTCTGAGAGTATGTTCATTTCTGAACGTGTTCTTTTCTTGGTCATCGAGTCTCTGTGGGATATCATCGTACTCACGAAGGAAGCTTTCGATGAGCAGTTTTGTGAATCGGACAAACGGAATGTTGGTAGATTTGTGTTGAATGTGCCATACCAGGTCTTCCCAAAATATGCTGGCATAATCAACTTTCTTCACATTAGCCACAGCCCAGAAGAGCTTGAGGTGTTGGAGCTTTGGGTGTTCGTGGCTTGTATCTCTGCCAGATAAGGACTTGGCAATCAGAATGTATAGGGTTCTCCAAGGTTGTGTAAGATATCTAATGTTGACCCTAGAATGTCTGGTGATAACCTCTTCTGATTCGACATACCCAATATCCCTTAACCACATTATCAACTCTTCTTCAGTGGGGACTGGAACATACTCTTCATTTGGGCCGAGTTCTGGTAACCCAAGTACATTCCTGAGCATATCAATGTCCACAGAGACTTGACGGTTATGAAGCGTACAGGTGAAAGAAGCCTCCCCAAGATCTAACTATAGTGTATGCCAAAACTGGTGGATGTAGAAGCAGGAAACCGAGGCAGACTTGGTGAACAACAGCTTATTCGGATGGTAAAGAAGAGCATCTATAGCCACAATACAAGAGGACTCGTTGCAAGTCATCTTGTTGAAGTTGATACGGAGGTTGTTCTTTCCAATCTTCCTGGTGTAGTCATCTGGGAAAGTCTCTTCCCATGAAAGCTTAGGTTCGGGCTCTGGTCCGTATGGAATGTCGTTGTGTTCTGCCATCTGAAAAGATCATAAACAAACACAAACATGGAAATTGTTGACTAGGTTAGCATATGCATTTAATTATGATGTACACATCTAGAATTGCATGTTATACATTGATCAGTGGGGGTTTGTGTGTTTGAAAACTTTTGATATATGACAAACTTGAGTTATATTACTTGGTAGAAACTTACTACAAATCAGTTACAACATAAGTTTATCATTACAAGAAGTTACACTTTGGAAAATTTCACAACACTTAGAAAAATTTGGATTTTGACAAGTTTACGTGTAAGTGGGTAACTTTACGCGTAACCTGACTTAAGCGTAAGAGTAGAAATAATGCGTAAGTGCAAAAGCAACGCGTAAGTTAGAATATTACGCGTAAGGTGAATCTTATGCGTAAGATCAATTTTATGCGTAAGATAAATCTTAGGCGTAGAAATTGAAGTTACGCGTAGGATTACCCTTAAGCGTAAAGTGTAACTTATGCGTAGGTAATGACTTATGCGTAAGTTCCAGACTTATGCGTAAGGTCAGAACTTATGCGTAAGATTTACATTTATGCGTAAACTATGTCTTATCCAAGACACAGTTTGTCCACGTGTCGAATCTTACGCGTAAGATTCAATCTTACGCGTAGGATGAACTATTAACGCATAAAGTTGCCTTTTCCAGAAAATTCACCTTTCGTAATAAGAGTAGTTTGATTCCTGAAAGGTTAACACACAACCACTGATCAATAATCATTATAACACACTTAAATACCCAATTTTACGCGTAAACATGCCTAAATACGATTTAACACGTAAACATGTATGAACACTTAATCACAAACACAATTAAACTTGAATCTGGGTATGTATTAGCATGGGGCAAGTGTTTCTAACAACCTAAGGATCATATGGTCCAATTATTAACACAAATCATCCACAGAATCTCAAGATTAAATCTGCTAATGTCATACGAACCCTAAACCTTTGATTTATGAACTTAACATGATTAAGATGCAATTAAACCCTAATAACATGATCTAAGATATATAACAACATAATCCCCATCACTAATTAACATCACAACACATAAACACAAGAGTTCCTAATTATACGTATGAACCCTAAGTGCCAATCAATCGATTAAGTGTTTCTGGGTGCAATTAGAGTGTGAAAACATGTTAATAATCAACCATAGACCATATCCCAACAATCAAATCAATCATAACATAACAAATTTCTGGGTTTAAAATCTACACACAATCCTAAGAGAAATTTAATCGATTAGAAAGATTTAACCGTTGGATTGTTATGAAATTAAAAACCTTTGTTTGTTATAATGATCAAAACTCATAACAACTTACAGATTGGAAGATTGATGATTAGATCAAGCAAATGATTGTGGATCGTAGATTAGGTTGTTGAGGGTAGTAAATAATTTTGTAGGTGGAGTAAATGTTCGGTCCAAGTTAGGTTTTGACCAAATGGTAAAACTAGTATAGCATTTTGTCACAAATGGCCCCTTAACCTTGACATACATTTAGACATAATGCCTAAACTCACTAACTAATTTAACTTTCGTTAATTACACCAAGACATGATAAGAACAACATGTGGTACTTCCCCTTGACCTTAGACCGTAGTAAAAATATTACTTAAACATTTATCATCTTGGTCAAGGAGAGTAACCCGAAACACTTTATGAATCAAAACTTTAGATAAAAAAAACGTATTTGTTTTTGGTAAAATGCAAGTATAAAAGGCAAAATATTTTTGAGAAATTTGTAAAACATTACTTTTCCTCCCCCTCAACACTTGTTTTAAATATTTGAAGACATTTTTTATAAAATAGTGTTGAAAGTGGTTTATACTTGCATTTTTTTTTTTTTTTTTTAAGAGCAAGACCAAAAAAATCTTTTTGAGTTTTTGATTGGTTTTATATATATATATATTTTTTTTTTTTGAAAAATATTTTACAAAGATAGTTATGATGTTTGACGATCAATTGTGTTTTAAAAACTTTTCCAGATCCTCTGGAGTCAAACATCGCATACCAACTTGGTGAACTAGACTAGCAAACCTTGATGGTGCTAAGGATTTGGTAAGTAAGTCCGCCAATTGGTACTCAGTCCCAACAAAATAAAGTTCAACGGTACCCTTTTCCACATGCTCTTTGATGAAGTGATATCGGAGATCGATGTGTTTGGATTTGCAATGATGTACTGTGTTGCAGGAGATAGCAATAGCACTTTTTGAATCACAGTAGATAGGAATCTTGTTGAATAGGTAGCCATAATCCTTAAGTTGTGATCTCATCCAAATGACTTGAGCACAACAGGCAGACATGGCTACATATTCAGATTCTGTTGACGACAGTGATGTGCAGTCCTGCTTCTTTGATTGCCATGACACAAGTTTGTCTCCGAGAAATTGTAATCCACCAGATGTGCTTTTGCGTGTGTCTAAACATCCTGCATGGTCAGCATCTGAAAAAGCAATTAGTTCAAAGCCAGAATCCTTCGGATACCAGATTCCCAAGTTAATGGTTCCCTTTATGTATCGAAGGATTCTCTTGACCTCACTGAGGTGTTTTTCAGTTGGTTTGGACTGATAACGAGAGCACATGTAGACAGCAAATACTATATCAGGTCTACTAGCTGTGAGATACATGAGGGACCCAATCATACTTCGGTATTTGGTAGGGTCAACTGGAATCCCATGTAAATCAACATCTAGTTTTGTGGTATAGCCCATTGGTGTATTATAAGTATCACAAGACATCATTCCATGTTTCTTTAAAATTTCAAGAGCATATTTGGACTGATTTACAAAAACTCCACGGGGTGATTGATGAACTTGTAGTCCTAGAAAGAACGAAAGTTCACCCATCATGGACATTTCAAAATTATCTTTCATTAATTTTGCAAAATCATTAGAGTAACTTCTTTTTGTTGAGGCAAAAATAATGTCATCGACATATATTTGAACAACAAGTAAGTCCTCCCCGAGGGTTTTTGTAAATAGTGTGGGATCCACCGATCCTTTAGAAAATTTATTGGCCAGCAAGAAAGTGGACAGTTTGTCATACCACGCCCGTGGGGCTTGCTTGAGTCCGTAGAGTGCCTTTTTGAGTCGGTAAACATGATTAGGACGCTCAGGATCAACGAAGCCTTCAGGTTGGCTAACATAAACTTCTTCACGGAGTTCTCCATTAAGAAATGTTGTTTTCACGTCCATTTGGTAAACCACCATATTCCTGTGTGCGGCATAGGCCAAAAAGATCCGAACAGCTTCATGTCTAGCCACTGGAGCAAAGGATTCAGCAAAATCAAGTCCTTCCAGTTGAGAGTATCCTTTCGCTACCAGACTTGATTTGTTTCGTATGACAGTTCCTTCAGCATCAAGCTTATTCTTCCAGATCCATTTTAACCCAATGACAAAGACTCCATCAGGTCTTTCAACTAATTCCCAGACTTCTAATCTTATGAATTGCTGAAATTCCTCTTGCATAGATTCAATCCAGTTGTCATAAGTCATTGCATCTTTAATGTTCTTAGGTTCTTCGTGACAAACTGTGAGTGCATAGATACAAGTTTCTCCATCTGTGTGAAGTCGTTGTCTTGTCATGACAGGTGCATCTGGATGGCCAATAATATGAACTAGTGGATGGTCTCGAGTCCATTTGTGTGTTGAAGGGTGTAGTTGATAAGTATCTCGCATGTTAGCAGGATCCAAATTGTGTGTTGACGACTCAGCTATATCAGGAACTGTAGGAGCTGGTGCAAACGGATTAAAGAACGCATCAGGATCATGCTCTGCGGGTTGTGGAACTGATAGTGGTGTTGGATCTTCAGCTGGATGTCGGGAGTTAGAACCAGTTTGTTCTGCTGTAGATGGTGATACAATTGGAGGACCGTCTCTCTCAATACTTGTAGTGGTTTGTTGAGGTGAGTCTGGTACTGGAATGTTATCAGGTTGAGCAGCGGAATTAGGTGAGACCTCAGTAGGACGGTATTCAATTATGTCATCAAATAGTGGAGCAAATAAGGTTTCTAATTCTTTGCGGTTGAGTGGCAATGGTTCAGCTGAAGATGCCGGAGAGTTAAGACGGTTGAATTCGGGTCCTAAGCTGTGTTGCTCAGAAGCCATCTGTGTGAGTTCATCAAAATTAGCGTGAATGGTTTCTTGAATTTCTCTTGTTCGACGATTCCATATCCGAAAACCTTTAGAATTTTCACAGTATCCAACGAACACTCCGATGTCAGCCTTTGCTTTAAGTTTACCTAAATCATCACGATCATTTTTCGGATAAAAAAGTGCTCCAAATACATGAAAGTAATCGATGTTCGGTTTCCTTTTGTGAACAATTTGATATGGTGTTTTGCGATGGCGTTTTGTGATCATGCAACGGTTTTGAGTATAACATGCGGTTGAAACAGCTTCTGCCCACAAGTAATCTGGTAATTGAGCATTAATCAACATAGTTCTAGCAGCTTCCACTAACGTCCTGTTGCGTCTTTCAACAACTCCATTCTGTTCTGGGCTTCTAGGAATAGATGTTTGATGTTCAATTCCCACTTTCTCATAATATGACCTAAGTGTCTTATTCTTGAATTCAGTTCCATTGTCAGTTCTAACTATTCGTACCGTGTTGCGTAACTGAACTTGAATTTTAGTGAGAAAGGTGATGATCATTGAAGGTGCCTGATCTTTACTTCGTAAGAAATAAACCCAAGTCCATCTGGAATAATCATCCACAATTACAAGAATGTAGCGTTTACCGTTGATACTTTGAACACGCATCGGACCACACAAATCCATATGAAGCAGTTGCAGAACATGATTCGTACTGTGCTCAGGTTTTGAAGGAAAATGAGCCCGAGTACATTTTCCTTGTTCACAGGCAGGACATAAGTGATCTTTGGTGAAACGGAATCTTGGAAATCCATCAACAAGTTTGAACCGAGCAAGGTCAGTCATAGTTTTGAAATTCAAGTGAGAAAGACGTTTGTGCCATAACCAAGATTTAGTCGATTCCGCTTTGGAGAGAAGACATATCGGAGATGTTGCAATCATATCTGACATTGAAATTGTATAAAGATTGGAGCCACGTGAGCCAGACATGAGGTCGTTTCCTTGTAAGTCACGAACAAAGCAAGTTTTCTCACGAAATGTAACTTCTAGATCTCCATCACAAAATTGACCAACAGAGAAAAGGTTGTGTCCAAGTCCTTCCACATAGTAAACATGACTGATTTCGATGTTCCCACTTACAAAGTCACCATATCCCATGATTAAAGCGTAATGATCATTCCCGAATCTGACAGTACCGATAAACTTTGAGACAAAGTTGTGTAGCAGTTTGAGATTGCCTGTCATATGTCGGGTGCATCCGCTATCAACAATCCAGAGAACAATCTGTACCACCTGCATCACCAGAAGAAGACATGGATGGAACAGAAGTAAGGGTGGAACCCAAAGAAATTGCGGGTTCCTGTTGGTTAGAAACACATGTATTCAACAATTTAGGGATCCATTTAAAGTCTGGTTCGTATTGTAACCAACGTTGCCAATTCCAACTAGTTCTTGCTTTCTTAATGTTAAATGCACTATTAGTTGGCTCTGTCCTAGATTTGTTCTCGGCACTTATGGGGGTAACTTCAACTGCATTAGAAACCGTAGAAGACGGCTTTCCTAAGTTAGACTTAGAGGCATTAGTGGGCCTAGAAGGAATGCGTGTCCTACGTTTCTTATGACGATTGAGAAGAGAATTAGCTAAACATTTTGTATGATCACCAGATGATACGCTTTTACGACAAAACACACAAGATGCATTAATATTCAAAACATTCAAAGGTTCATCATTCGTTACATTTAGATTTTGATTACAATTTGCCAGATTAGAATCTAAATCTGATGCAACATGAGTGTTATTCAAATTCCTAAGTTGGTCTTCTACTTCTTGAGCTTCTAGTTGTCCTCTTTTACGTTGCAAGATCCTATTCTTCTTTTTACTTTTTCGCTTGGGTCTGCTAACGCTATTAGTGGAGACTAGTCCTGTAGAAGTGGAGTTATCAACATTAGTGTTTTGAATGACAGAATCTTTGGTAGTTTTGTCTAATTTATACATTCCTGGTGCTATCACCGTGGTGTCAACCATCTTTCCTTTTTGAATTAGCTTGATTTTCTCTTTTAAATCAATGATGATGTGATTTTTGTCCTGTATATCAGACTCAAGTAAACCATTGCAATATTTGATGTCATCGCGGTTTTGTTGCCATTCGGCGTTTTCAATTTTTAAATCCCCAATTTCTTTCTCGTATCGAAAACACAGACCTTTTAAAGACTCGTTGTTTTTGCAATTCTGACAAGAGTTTGAAACATTTGACTTTGAAACTTCAATTCCCTTTCAAGACTTTTAGCTTGACACCATTCAAGCCTTTGATTGAGTTGACTGATTTGTTTTGAAAATTGTTTTGTCACATCATCATTTTTTATTCTTAGCTTTTCGTTTTCCATTTTGAGTGTCTCAATTTCCTTATTCAATAGATTATTATCAACACAATGATCATTCTTAAGCATAGAAGTACCAGAATTATAAAGATCATTCATGATAACAGACAAAATATCAGCATTGAGAACTTGTTCCAAGAGTCGATCAGCATCATTTTTTAAAACTCTATTTCTTTGCTTTTGAGCCAAAATCTCATTTTCAGTTGAGTTGAAAACGTGAATCATATTTTTCACCTCGTTTTGAAGTTCCTGATCCCAACGTGTAGCACAAAGACGGAGGTGTTTGACAATTGGCAGCATTTGTTTTTGAAAAATATCTCTTTTTTCTCGCTCGTAAGCGGATTGAAAAGTTTCAATTTTAATTTCAGAATTGTGTTCAATTGTTTCCTCCAAAATTTCGATGTCTTCCATAAAAGTTTTGAAATAATTTAAGACACGACATTTTTTCGGTAAAGGTGTAAGTTCACCGGATGATGGTAAAGGACCATTTATTTGTGCTACAGTTTGGACAGGGGCCGCATTGGAGGATGAAACATATGACTCAGTAATATACCATGATTTCTCAGGTAATTCCTTTTGAGTAACAAAAGATTTGGAAATTGGTGGAGCATTTGAGTAATCATATGGTGTCCAATTTTGAACATAACTCATTTTTGATCAACTCTCGTCTTCAAGTTCTTCTTCTTCCTCAGTATCAAAAACAACAGCACGCACAATCGTATTATCCAGCAAATGATCCATACTGTAAATTTTAGGAATTTCTTTGAAAGCTGTGTGAAGAAACATTGATTTGTAATCACCAAGTGCAAAACCTTTATCGGGTCTCGGTTTTAAAGTAAATTTCTGAATTGTTGTGACTGAGTTCCCGTGTTTGTAAACAATGTTACAAAATTCTTTGAGTTGTTTTTCAAGATCAACAATATCACCGAGTAAGTCATCTATGTACTTCCTTTTTCGTATTTTATGTTCATAAAAATCCTTTTTACAACTTGACAATTCTGTTTCAGTTTTTGAAAGGTCTCTTTGAAGACGTTCAACTTGTATTTTTAATTCACACTTTTCACTTTCAAGTTTCGAAATCAACTTTCCATTTGACTCAATTAAATCTTGCATTTTGCGTTGAAGATCTTGTTCTTTGTTGTAAGAATCTTGAAAAGCTTTTTCAAAACTTTTAGCATGTTTAATCTTTTCTTCCTGATTTGAAAGCTGAATTTTATAACACTCAATATCTCTTGCAAGTGCTGCATTAGTTTCTTTTAAAACTTTGTTTTTCTCGTTGCATTTTGCAATTAGCAATTGCTGAGCATTCAGTTGTTTAGATAACATTATGAGGTCAGGGTCTGGATCAAATGATGGTTCATGTTGTTCTAAATTATCATGTTTATCATTCTCAATAGGATCATCAAATGAAACAACTGTGTCATCATCGAATATAACAACTGTGCTTATTTGTTCATCTTTTTGAGATGATGAAGATGATTTAGATGGAACAACTTGCGCCATATCTGATTCAGAGGCAGAAGGTGAGGCTATTTCATGTATTAGGCAAGTTTTATGATCATGTACCTGAGACAAGCCATCAGTGTCATACACTGGACCTGAATCATTAAACTGAAGTTCCTGCATGTTGGCCATAAGCATCACAACAGCATTGGCTTCCAGATCTTCCATGTCATCATCGTTGTTCACATTTGCCATGAAGTTGTTATCCTGTTCAGGGAAATGTCCATCTTTTTCATCTTGAAGAGCCATGAGTAATGCCTGCTTGTGAAACTTACTACCCCGAGTTCTCGGTTTGGGACATGTTGTCGCTATATGACCTTGTTCTTTACAATTGTAGCACCACACTGCATTCCCTGAGTTGGAGTTCCTAGTTGCAACTGGTTTAGACCTTTGCTAAGAAGACCCTGAGTTGTTCCTGAACCCTCCATTGTTACTAAACCTCTGACCATTCCCATAATTTCCTGAAGAACTTCCTGAACCGGATCGACCATAGTTACGATTCTGAATTTCCACTCTTCCATCATTGACAATAGCTTGATTCCTTGTGTTAGAAGATGAACGTTGACGGTTGTTAGTTTTGTTGGAGAATTTGCTAAAAGCACGAGCAATAAGAGCAAGTCCCTGATTCAACGTATTAAAGTCATCATCGTCATCATCATTGGAGTTGGTGTAGTACACAGCATCATTGTTGTGTGATGGAACAAGTTAAGTAGAAGCATCTTGTGGAGATGAATCATAAGGGACCATTTGGTTCGAGGTGGAAGATTGTGGATAACTGAAGTAGTTCTGCTCTTGAACATATGCATGATTTGACATTGGTGGTGGAGCATAGGGAGATTGAGCTACGAGAGCCAAAGAATTTGATGTTGGTGTGGGTGTGTATCCTCCTCGTAGAGCTCGATCTTTTTCCACTTCAAGTTCATGGTGTTTCAGAAAATCATACAACAAACCATATGGAGCATCATGAAGATTCTTCGTTTGACGAACAAATGTCACATATTTATGCCAATCAGGGCCAAGACTACCAACAAATTTGGAGTTCACAGCGATCCTTGGTACTGTGATTTTATGACGTTCCAGATCATTGACTACATTTGTGAAACGATGATAGTAGGATTCAAGTGTCTCTCCTGGTTCAATTGTGATGTCAGTGTATTCCATGTAGAGTTTGGATTCCATGTCATCTTTGTTCAGTTGAGTGCCTTCCATAAGGAGATGAACGTGTTCCCACATAGCTTTGGCTATTTTCTGAGCATCGACACTTCGATAGATTGGATTAGGTATACCTTGAAGTATATAAGCCATTGCATATTGATCAGCTTCACGATGTAGTTTCTGTTCTTCAGTGAGTGAAGTTTCTGGAAGAGGTCTATCACCAGGAGGACGTGGAGGATCAGCAGTTGGATCCCCAGCTTCAAATCTTGTTGGCCACTCAAATGGTCCTTCAAGTATCACTTGCTTTAAGAACTTCCCATGAGGTTTCTTTAGTTCAAGAAATCGTAAGAATCGACTTGACCATTGAACATAGTTCCCAGGTGTAAGCATTGGAGGTGTTTCAAGTGATCCTGCCTCATGTCGGGATTGTTGAGTTGTAATAACTTCACACATTCTGTCAAACCAGTGAGGTTGTTTGGAGGAAAATTGAGTGTTTTGTAGTGGCACTTGATATGGTTGTTGTTGAGGAATGATCTGATGTTGTTGCATCATTAGGTAATGATGTAGTGGATTATACGTTTGTTTTTGAGAAGGTTGTTGATTCATTTGGTGCGGAAGGTATTGTTGTTGCTGATACTGCTGATGTTGATGTTGCTGAGTATGAGGGAAGTAGTGATTAGGTGGTTGAGACATCTTAGAACACTTGTGTAGAAATGGATCTTTGTAGAAGATTGAAATGCACGTTCCTTTGATTAAGTTCCAAAATCCTTGGGGTAAGTTCAATTCTTACGCGTAACTTTTAATCTTACGCGTAAACTGTTAGGTTATGCGTAAAGAGTTAGTTTATGCGTAAACAATAAGTTTAGGCGTAAGTTTACTCTTTACGCGTAAGCTTTGGCTTATGCGTAAGTTTAGACTTATGCGTAAGGTTTAAACAACCAAACAAATCTTCCAAACTTATCCAAGCTTGAAAGATATCCGAAGTCGAAGTAATCCACTAACTTATCCAAGCTAGGGAAGTACTGAGTCACCGGAACACAAGGAGAAGATCTTTCTTGAAGGTTAAGTGTAGAATCTGAAACTTACGCGTAAGATAGACTTATGCGTAAAGTTTAGGCGTAGGATCTGTCTTGTGCGTAGGAATTCACACTTACGCGTAGAAAATGATTAACTCGTAGGTTTTAAGGCGTAGACTTCCAAGTAACGCGTAGAAACAGGGTTTTGACTAGAGTTACACGTAAGAAAAGGGTTTTGACCTTAGTTACGCGTAAGAAAAGGGTTTTCGGCCAAAAGTTATGCGTAAAAAGGACAAAAAGTACTGTTGACAGCTTTAGAATCGTACTATTCACCAAATTTACGCGTAAACTGGTCAGAAACTTGAAAAATCTCAAATTTTTGAAGAAAAAATGCTTAGAAATAAGGTACTTTTGATCAAATAACTTCACCAATACTTAGAAAACACTAACTATTGAAGATTTTGCTACCAAAAACTAGTTTTCCAATATTAAAGAAGCTATAAAACCTTAAAAATCACTACTTTATGCAAAAACTAAGCTTCAAATCACTATATCAACCTTGAAACTTGTCCAAGCTTCAAGATTTGAGTGAAAGAAACAAAGAAAAATGCAAAAAGATGAAAAATAAGCACCAAATTCCCACGTTAAATCAAAGAAACACACTTCAAACTCTAGTAGGCGAATGATACCACTTGTTAGGTCACCATTTTGTAAACACAAGTATGATATAGAAAGAAATAAGATGAGAAATGAGATTGGTTGATTATGAGACAATATGAAAGGTGAAAGTGCAAGAGTTTCCTTAAGATAATCAAATAACCAACAAATGAAAAGTTTACATAAGCTTACTATTTATAAGGGAGGAGTTAGGGCAACACTCCCTTCCTCCCTTATCTCTTAATTCGTGGGCTTTAAGGCCCATTGGTCTTAAATGCTTAAGCCTTGAAACATAGACTAGTTAGATAAAATAACTAAGCAACCTATTACAAAAGGTAAAGACCGAGACTTGACTAAAATACTAAAGTATGATCCCAACATCTCCTCATGAGGAACAGCATTCTGAGAAGCTAGCACCCACTTATGATACATACCTGGACACGCCAAGTAGTAGCAATACTCCTTCAGCAACTCCAGATGTGAATCATAATGGAGACTTCGTTTCACAGCATGCTGAGAATGATGAGGAAACACGTGCTTTATTTGAATCATTATTGAATAATTGTCGTATTGAAATTGAGAATGTGAAAAAGGTCAATCGCGATGTTAAGGCCGCGAATGTTAAATTGACTGCTGAGCTTGAGAGTTACAAAGAAAACGTTAAAGCTTTTGAATTTCATAACAAAAGATTGTCGGAATTAGAAACTGGTTATCAAAATTCCGTTTCAAGGGAAAAATGTAACACCCCCAAAATTTGATACAGCGGAAGACTCAACAAGCTTTCGGGGTGCTACGGGGATTGGTATCCAAACACAAGACGTAAAAGAACGAGATAAAGTAAACAACATAAAATGCAACCACGCGGGGTTTTAAAGTTTACATTATCCCAAAATCATCCAAAGTCAGGCCCAAAAGAAATAAATATAGGTCCACAATAGTTATCAGAGTTTTAGAAATATAGATCCATAACCGGTGCCAAGTGCCAAGCCTACAATCCCAAGCATCCGCAGAGCATCACTTAATTACCTGAGAAAACGTGCTAAAAGTCAGCTTTCGCTGGTGAGATCATAGGTTTAGATTCTTAATTCAATATAGTGGACATATACGCAAAACGCTTGCTAGCTAGACTAGGGCTCACTCATCCAACCAAAATAAACCAACCAAATCAAATCATCCCTATAGGTGCACGCTATAGCTCAAATCAATCCAATCAATAGCTTACCTAGCTCAAGTCTAGGCCTCGCTCCTAAATCAATCCAATAGCTTACCTAGTTCGGGACTAGGCCTCGCTCAATAACCAAATCAATAGCTTACCTAGATCTAGTCTAGGCCTCGCTCTACCTAGTTCTATAAGCATAGCAAGTTTTGAAATCAAAAAGCGATAATAGTCCACATAAAGCATTTGCACGTTTCTCACCCCAAGTATTGAAAACAAAGTTCAAGAGTAAAAGTGGGGCTATGACTCACCTCAAGTCCAGCAAATCCTCAAAAGAAATGATAGAAGAAAGACGCAAGAAATCTCAAACAACTCACGTAACGGCGACTACAGACTCGGCACTTCCTAACAATATCAAACCCGTTCAGAAATCATTTCCTCAAAATCAAATATTCCCATTCCCGAACGTAATTCATTTTACTTTCCAAAATATCCATTTCTCGAATTAACTTCATATTCATTTGAAATTCGACGTTTGGTATCCATACGGGTGGAGGGTCGACACATCGCAAACCAAAAAGCCTCAACGAAGAACAATAATAAGATAACTATAGGTCTAATGTTAGCCCAACATATTATTTAAATAATTATCGAAGCTTATTAAATCCGTCGATTTGATAATCTCCCATACTTATTTACGTAATATATCGTTCCAAAATTATACCCAACCTAAAACACATTGCACATAAGTTTCTATTTGGTATATGTCGTAGCCCAATGAATTCCCTATATATATCGTCGAATCGGCCAAATTCCATGAGACATATAGTAATTCATTACCCTAAAATATATACCACATCCTATGGGCGTCTTGGGATACGATGCCCATTAATATACCCATTTTATATCGTCAAATAACTCAATCTAGAATAAGTCATTCGATAATATGAAATGTTTATATTAACCGTCATATATCCGTGACAACACAAAGTCACAATATAAAGCCCACTTGGACTTTAAAGACCCACAATTCGTATAACTCGATAAGTTTCTAATTTATAAAATAAAATCACATTTTTAATTATTATTTACCCGACTTATGTTTCGCCGTTATTTTTATAGTTATTATTTATAATAATATCCCGACATTTATTACACTATTTTCATAGTGTAATAACTATCGTCTTATTATTATACGTTTACTCGTGATCGTTTTATTATTAATATACGCATTTATATATATATATATATATATATATATATATATATATATATATATATATATATATATATATATATATATATATATATATACGTTTAACGCGTCTATATATACGTATATAAACGATTATATTCTTAATAATATTATAACGAGTATTATTTTTGATTTCGACTTTTAAATATTTATCGAGTCATAGAATTTGGTCACATGTCCGAGTCATGACCCTCGGCTCATAGTCCAAGTCCAAAATAATAACAAATCAAGTCACAATATAAATAACTCCGTCCAAACGATCCCATATCCACGTGCTACAACATGAGGGTCCGACTACGGCACCCAACTAACCTATCTCCGTCATCTAATTGACCGTCTCACAATCGGTCCCCAAATCCATACTCATCAACACAACTCCACAATATCAAGTTAATCCATTAGCCATAACCATGAAGTTACCAACTCAACCCATATTCGGCCAACAACAATAATAACAATATAATGCCCAAGTATCGATATCACAAAACAACACCATGAGTCACAACAATAACCATCAAATTATAACAAATTCCGGGTTGGTTTACCAAGCCAAAACCCGAGCCAAATAACCCACTTGGGTCTCGGCTAGAACCGTGAGTCACAAGACTCGAACCCAAGACCTATTCGGTCTTGGCTTAGGCTCCCTCGAGCCATTCCAAAACTGCCGAGAGGACCCACTCGGGTCGTGGCACAACCGAACCACAACTGACAACAAATGGACTCCCACTCGAGTCACAAACAAACCAACGGACCAAAAGGGGTCACGTTGAGCTCCCAACCGAGCCTAGATAAAACATTCGGGCCAAGAGCCACGAATTAGCTCAAGATCGAGCCAAACCAAGGAACCACACCGAGACCCTATGGTCTCGGTTGAGCTCCATCAAGCCGAAAACAAATCAAATGCATCAAAATCCGAATCCGAGCACCAAATCAATTAAAAGTCGACCTCCATGGATACCAAACCCATTTTATTAACAAAACCCATTTCCATTTCAAAGTTATCATCCCAAAATACCAAGATCCAATTCGGGTTTGACTCAAAATAGTCAAACCCGACCCAAAACTCACGTTTTTCTCACCTCTAATCGAATAGAACCAAGATGGATGATGATGTGGTGTTGTGTGAGGTGTGGATGTCGGCGGTAATAAAAGAAAATGGAGGGGGAGGCGCGTGTTTCACACCAATCGAACAAGAAGGTGATGGGGATTGTTTTGGTGGTGGCGGTGTGGTGAGGGTGTCGGCGGTGGTGAGGGTGTTGGGGTGGTTACCGGCGGCGACAAAGAGAGGAGAGGAAGAAGAAAATGATAAAATTATTATGGTGGGGGTGAGGGGTTAGGGTTAGGGTAATATACCCGAAAATTTCACTTTAGTCCCTTAAGTTTTCTTTTTCCAAAGTTAGCCACAAATACTTTAATAATTAGTGAACTCTCTTTAATCGGCTTTCCCGTAACCCGATTACCCGTTCATAAAAGTATTAAATTTTCGTCAAACATACACGTACACGTCATAATTGATTTCCCAACAACACTTCCCGAAAGAATATAAATATGTACGAAAGACATAATATTTGTTTAACGGTGAATCGCTACCGTTTTATAAAATATAAAAATCTTGTTAGGTTAATCTAGTGCCGGAGTCAAAGTAGTGCCAAAGATAACGGTCACAAAATAAATCATCACGAATGAAACGAATCAAACCATAAATAAATAACCAAATCCCATAAACATCGTACGATTAAAATCAAGTACCAACGTTCGTAAAATATCTCGTCACAATAAATTTCCAAAAATTCCATATTTATTATTTAAACGAAATGCGGGTTTTATAAAACGGCTCCCTATTTTGCCAGTTGTCACATCCTCCCAGCCTCAGAAGGAACCCGTCCCGGGTTTCTCTTGAAATAACCCATCTACGAAGTGAAGAACTTCGGATATCTTTTCCGAAACTCATCCTCACGTTCCCACGTAAATTCCGGTCCGTGCCGCGAATTCCAACGAACTTTGATGAGCGGAATACGACTCCTCTTGAGTCGTTTGATCTCTCTATCCATTATCTCAATCGCCTCTTCCACAAAATTCAAACTTTCATCCACACGAATATCCTTGATCGGTATAACTGGCGTCTCCTCTGAAAGGCATTTCTTCAGATTACTAACATGAAACACATCATGAACTTTACTCAGTTCCATAGGTAATTCCAAACAATACGCTACGGGCCCAATTCTTTCCAAAATAAGAAATGGTCCAATGTAGCGGGGATTAAGTTTCCCACATTTCCCAAAACGTATCACACCCTTCCAAGGCGAGACCTTCAACATCACTCTGTCTCCAACCTGGAATTCTAGGGGTTTACGCCTCTGATCGGCGTAGCTTTTCTGCCTATCTCTAGCTGCTTGCAGTCGATCTCGAATCTGCGTTACTTTCTCCGTAGTTTCCAAGATAAGCTCAGGGCCTGTGAGTTGGCTATCTCCAACTTCTGCCCAACCAATCGGTGAACGGCATTTTCGACCATACAAAGCTTCGAATGGTGCAGCCTTAAGACTTGTGTAGTAGCTATTATTGTAGGAGAACTCCGCAAGGGGTAGATACTTCTCCCAGCCTTTACCAAAGTCTATGATGCATGCACGAAGCATATCCTCTAAAGTTTGAATAGTTCTCTCACTTTGACCATCGGTTTGGGGATGATATGCAGTACTCATATCAAGTCTCGTCCCCAAAGCGGTTTGAAGTGATCGCCACAATGCTGACGTGAAACGGCTGTCGCGATCCGAAATAATCGATATCGGAACTCCATGACGAGAAACAATCTCCTTCACATACAACCTCGCAAGTTTTTCCACACTATCATCTTCACTAATCGCCAGGAAGTGAGCAGACTTAGTCAAACGATCCACAATTACCCATATTGCGTCGCAACCGCTAGCTGTCTTTGGTAATTTGGTAATAAAGTCCATCGTAATCCGCTTCCACTTCCAAACCGGGAGTTCTGGCTGCGTCAACAGTCCTGACGGTCTTTGATGCTCAGCTTTAACCTTAGAGCGGGTCAAGCACTTACTAACATATAATGCTATATCTGCCTTCATATTTAGCCACCAGTATAATTTCTTCAAATCCTGGTACATTTTGTCCGACCCAGGATGAATGGAGTATCTCGACTTATGCGACTCATGCATAATCAATTCTCGAATCCCTCCATACAATGGTACCCAACTTCGTTCTCCAAGACATAACACTCCATCAGAACGCTTAGCAAATCCTTTCTCATTTTCTGCCATCCCAAATATATTCTCAGTAGGTTTATTTTCTGCTTTCAATGCTTCCGTTTGAGCTTCCAATATCTGAGACGGTAATGGCGATACGATAGTCATTCCTAATGACCTAACCCGTAATGGTGGAATTCTCTCTTTTCGACTAAGGGCGTCAGCAACAACGTTTGCTTTACCCGGATGGTAGCGAATTTCACAATCGTAATCGCTTAGCAACTCAATCCAACATCGCTGCCTCATGTTAAGCTCTTTTTGGTTCAAAATGTGTTGCAGACTTTTGTGGTCAGTAAACACTACACACTTGGTTCCATACAGGTAATGTCTCCATATCCTCAAAGCAAAAACCACAGCACCTAACTCCAAATCATGGGTGGTGTAGTTCTTCTCATGCTTCTTGATCTGTCGGGAAGCGTAAGCTATCACTTTCTCTCGTTGCATTAACACAGCTCCTAAACCTTTATGAGAAGCGTCACAATAGACGACGAAATCCTCGTTACCTTCGGGTAACGCCAAAATAGGAGCACTACACAACATCTCCTTAAGTAACTGAAAGGCTTCCTCTTCCTTATCTCCCCATTCATACTTAACGCTCTTTTGAGTCAATTTGGTCAACGGTTTTGCTATCTTCGAAAATCCCTCAATGAATCTTCGGTAATAACCGGCTAATCCCAAAAATTGACGAACTTCTGTTGGGGTCGTAGGTGCAGCCCAATCTTTAATCGCTTCAATCTTAGCAGGATCCACATGAACTCCTTGTCTATCAATCACATGACCTAGAAATTGTACCGTCGGAATCCAAAATTCACATTTCAAAAACTTGGCATACAGTTTCTCCCTCCTGAGCAATTCTAAGATAAGTCTTAGATGCTCCTCATGCTCCTTCTCACTCTTCGAATATATCAGAATGTCATCGATAAACACAATCACGAACTTATCTAAGTAAGGCTTACACACTCGATTCATGAGATCCATGAATACTGCCGGTGCGTTCGTCAACCCAAACGGCATCACCTGAAACTCGTAATGCCCGTAACAGGTTCTGAAAGCCGTTTTCGGAATATCTTCCTCGCGCACTCGAAGCTGATGATATCCCGATCTCAGATCAATCTTCGAATACACACTCGATCCTTGAAGTTGATCGAGCAAATCGTCGATCCTCGGTAACGGGTATCTATTCTTCACCGTTAGCTTGTTCAACTCTCGATAATCAATACACATACGGAACGATCCATCCTTCTTCTTCACAAATAAGACCGGGGCTCCCCAAGGTGAAGAACTTGGTCTTATGAATCCCTTCTCGGCTAACTCCGCTAATTGTTTCGACAACTCTTCCAGTTCAGTAGGTGCAAGACGATAAGGCGCTCGTGCTACAGGTGCAGCACCAGGTACCAACTCAATCTGAAATTCCACTTGTCTAGTAGGTGGAATTCCCGGCAAATCATC
Source organism: Artemisia argyi (assembly GCA_030686995.1). Classification (NCBI taxonomy): domain Eukaryota; kingdom Viridiplantae; phylum Streptophyta; class Magnoliopsida; order Asterales; family Asteraceae; genus Artemisia; species Artemisia argyi. The sequence goes on from CM060705.1 coordinate 157,798,586, forward strand.
GGGAAACACATCTGCAAAATCACGAACTATAGGTACATCTCCAATGCACCTTTCCTTCTTCTCCTTCTCTCCTTTCTCAGAAATTTGGGCTAAGAAAAAGTAATTTCCTTTCTCCATTAGCTTCGGCAACTTAGTGCAAGATACGACCGCTAATCTGGATGGGCCTCTCAAATCCTTTCTATCTCCTGGTATGTTCAGAATCTCCTTGCCGTAAGGCACCCGCACGATCTTCTCATCGCAGATTATATGGGCACGATACTTCGACAACCAATCCATACCAATAATGACATCAAAACTTCCTAATGTGACGGGTAGAAGATCTATGTTGAAAGGACGATTCAGAAAGTTTAACGTGCAACCACGAATGATAGTCTTAATCCTTTCTATGTTTCCATTAGCTAACTCTACATCATAACCAATTCCTAAGGCCATCGGGGGTTTCTCAAGTAAGGGTGCAAACTTAGTGGACACAAAACTCTTATCGGCACCAGTATCAAATAGTATGGAAGCATAACAATTATTGAGAAGGAACGTACCAGTCACAACGTTCGGATCTTCTCCTCTCTCGTTCCCGAGTGCATACACTCTTCCATGAGCAACTCCAGCTTCCACACGTTGGTCCCCATTATCTTGTCATCCACGATTTCCTCCAGCTCCACGGTTTCCATTATTGTACCCATTACCATCCGATCCTTGATTTCCTTGGTTCCACGATTCCCTACATTCATTCCGATAATGTCCTTTCTTTCCACATCCCTAGCAAGTAACATTTGCCTTGTTCATAGTTTCAGGAGTAGCTTGAACCATAGCAAGTGGTCGAGCTCTACAATCCTTAGCTATGTGTCCCATCTTAGAGCAATTCTTGCACATTACAGTACATCGACCAGAATGATGCTTGTAACATCGGTTACATTTGGGTGCATCTCCATTGTAGTTCTTCTTGTCTCCATCTCCCATGGCATAAGCTCTAGTAGTTAGTTGTCGCTTGTTTCGACGATCATTACCCTTAGAGTGATCGTCCCTCTTTCTCTTTACATTCTTATCTTTCTCAGCTTCTTCCAATGCCAAAGAGTCCATCAATTGTTGAGCAATAGTAATAGCCTCATGTATGTTTGCAGGCTTAGCAGATATCACATCGTTCCTGGTAGCTACCGGCAATCCATCGGTATACCTCTCAATCTTTTGGGTCTCAGTCCTAACCATATCGGGACAGAGTAAGGCCAACTCTCGATAACGGCGATTGTAAGTTGCCATATCGGTACCTTTCACCTTGTGGTTCCAGAACTCAATTTCCAATTTCTTAATCTCGTTCCTTGGGCAGTAAGTCTGAATCAACAAAGACTTAAATTGCTCCCAAGTCATAGCATAAGCCACATCACTCCCAACCGAATTACGGTAATTGTTCCACCAAGTTAAGGCTTCATCCTTGAAGGTAAAAGAAGCAAACTTTACCTTCGCATTCTCCGCACAACCACTGACATTGAACACAGACTCAGTCTTCTCAATCCACCTAACCAAGTAAACCACTCCTTCAGTTCCACCAAACTCGATCGGTCCACAAATCTTAAACTCCTTGTAGTGACATCCATTAGCACGAACAGGTGGAAAAGTTCCAGCAGAATTGTTGGAATGATTTGACTCAGCTAGTAGCTCAGCAACTCGTTGCTCCACAAGTTGATTGATCATTGTTTGGTCCACAGTAGGTGCATTAAGTGGAACATGATCATTGTCTCCCTGAACATCAACGTTTCGATTCCTGTTGTTGTGGTTAGTAGTGTCCAGGTTATCAGGAGTAGGGGTCTCAACATTTCGAGTAGGACGGCGTCCTCGACGACCAGGGGTAGTCGTTGCAGGACCAGTTCTGGTAGCTCAAACAGGGTTTCTTCGTGCAACCATTAATATAGTACCAACACAAGGTCAACTACGCAAATAGGAACACAATTCTCCATGTACGCCAAAACCGTAGAATATCATACGAAATCACTATCGTCCATACAAGTAGCGATCGATACTTCGTTCCAAAATACCAAAAGACATAATAAATACTAATCATTCCATACGAGACGAACATACAATCCAAATAACATGGCTTAAGGGATAGAATAACCAGCTCTCATAACCAAATACTCCCTGACTTAGGAAGCAACACAACAACATCACAAATCCAAATTTGATCTAGCCATGAAGCTGGCGTAGACTCCTCAACTCCGATCTCAAACCATCCAAATCTCTCCATAACGATTCCAGCTCAACACTGTATATATCTCCATCTCTCTTGAGGTCTGTTGCCTCCTTCTCCAACTCCGTGTTCCTCTGCCACAGCTTGCGATCTGCCTCGCGAGCCGTGAGGAAACCTCTTTGCAGAATCTCTATCTGCTCATGTATCTCAATCATACCTCTCCTAATCGCTGTCGTCCTGCCCATGATAGTAGTCAAATCAACTCTCAACTCAGCAACAAACTCAGCAATAAACTCAGCAATAATCATCTCAAGTCGGTCAGACTTCCGCGAGATCCTCTCGCCCTGTGCAGTAATCCGAGTCCACATCCTACCAATTTCACCCAAATCTTCATGCTCAGCAGAAACCTCATGTAACACCCCCAAAATACCGCAGCGGAAGACTGTGTCAAAGGGGTGCTACTTCATAATACAAAGTACAAGGTATAGAAAACGAACTCTAAATGAGACGTTTTGAAAAGTTACCATTCGATTAATGAATTCAAAGTTACAAACATGAGATTCCAAAATATGATACATAAATGTATACAAAGTTTTGAATGGTAAATGATAAAAGCGTAAGTCTTTAGAATATGCAGCTTGACTCTAAGTTCCACGCACTAGCTATCGCTTTACTAACCTGAGATAAACATGCTAAAGTGTCAACACAATGGTTGGTGAGTTCATAGAGTTTTTCTTAAAACAGTTGAAAAAGCCTCAAAAGAATGTTCACATAGCAAAGGCATCGTAAATCCACTCAGTTGCAAATCCCGCCATAAGAGACTTGCAACCTGTGTGTTCACAACCCACCGCTAACATATAGTATGAATAAGACATGTATAAGTTCATCAAAACAATTAAGCAATTAGTAGTGAGTCTCTACTTCATCTCTGAAGACCTCACTTGGGAGCCAATTCCCAAAGACAACTGGGAGCCACTTCCCAAAGAAAACTGGGAGCCACTTCCCAAAGATAAAAGTTTGCTGGGAGCCACTAGAAGTCTCACAATCAAGTATAATGCAATCATGTATATATGACATCAAGTACAATGCGATCAAGTATAAGACAATCAAGTATAAACCAATCAAGTATAAAATAATCAAGTATAAATGTTTTGAGTATTTGTACAAGTAAGCAAGTAGTTGTGCGTGTATCCCCCCCAAAGAGTTAAAACAAGTATGAAAAAGTAGGGGCTATGACTCACCTTAAGCTTATGTAATGAGAAATGAAAGTGGTAGTCGAATCGCGAAAGTCTCTAAGAGCAGCCTATAATAGAACGTTGCGACTTAGGTTTGGAGTAACGTCTATGAATACGAAGAATTGCCTATATATGTCTTGCATAATGTTCATGATGTAGTACTTAGTATATAGTGTAAGTCTTTGAATATAAATGGTTTATGACACATGTATAGGTTGTACATCTCTTATTACCGTTCGGGCCGACATAATTCAGAAGTCATGGAGTAAACGTTCGAGGAGCCAGGACACTTTAATTCGTAAATCCACAACTCATCTCGACGGCTTACTTAATGAACTCCTCACATGAGGCTCCCTACTATTGTAGTATTTGATAACAAATGTATAAGTTTTGATCTTTAAAAGTTATATGGTCTTTAACCGTGGCTTTGCCGTGACCTTGGTCATTGTACCATGGTCTTGAGACTCAACCTTGGCTTTAGCCATGGTTGTGGTCTTGGCTTTAGGTCATTAGACCTTTTGGTCTAAGTAAATCATAACTATAATATAGTGACTTTGGTCTAAAATGGGCTGTTAAGAATTTGAAGAAAATTATCACTCAGAAAGCGTTTTCAGGGCTCGAGCTTCTTTGTACCTGAACGAAAACGTCGTTCCGGACAACTTTCGTGTTTTAACTTTTTGATGAATCGGAGCAGAAGTGGGACTTTCAAAATCAAAATTTGATCAGAATGCTATTTAGGCAGTTTTGCCGTTTTGGTTTCGCTAACTTCAAATGGTCATAACTTTTGACTCGTGTACTCGTTTTGGGTGATTCAAATTGCTATGTTTTCCTTGTTAAGTCCTCTTTAACAGTAAGTAAGTGTCAAATATCAAAGTTATACTATTGTGGTCGTGGTTTTCCATAAAAATCACTAGTTTGCTTGTTTACTTGTCATAAGTTAACATATGTATACCAATACTCGTTTTATCCATTTTTAAACATCATGAACACAATAACAAGAACATATATAGCATGAAAGAACCATAATAAGCATGAAAATGATATTGAGCAAGAAAGTGTATAAGGGTTTCTTACAACTTTTTGCTTTCACTTAAGAAAGGAAGTCAAGTATGAACTAGGACACTAAACCTATGCTTGCAAACCCTTTACCACAACTCTTGTAACCCTTGCTAGCCTTGATCTAACCCTTGTGAAAATCATTTAACTTCAGCCCTAGTAACCTTGTGTAGCTCCTAATTCAACCATGGAATCACCAAACAAACTTAAGAACTAGGTAGAGAATACTAAGACCTTGAACTTTGTAGTGTAACTTGTATATTGAAGATCAAAGGATCATGGTGCTAGGTATTGAGGTTGTGGAGTTTTTGGTGATGAAGAAAGGAAGAGATTAGCTTGCTATTTATACTTTGAATGAGGAGGTTAGGAAGGTGGCTAGGAAGGTGCTTAAACTTGGAGACAAAGTTGTAATTAAGTAAGATCTAATGGCTAAAGTCAAGATTTAACCACACATGGTGACTCCCCCCCCCCCCACCTAAGTCGGTTCTAAAAGGATAAGGGTGACTAGATGAGTAGTCATGGTCTTTGGATGATAATATCCTAAGTATGTAGCTAGTTTTGACTCCGTAAATCGCTAACCGTAAGTATTAAGCCTCAAAACGTAAAACCGGGTATCGTAAAAATATAAAACTTGAAAGTATTGTTAAACATGTCAATATAGTCCATAATAAAATATAAAATGAGTGGTAGGTTCTATCGGGTGCTAAAACCCTGCTAAAAACTGGAAACACGGGTCTAAAACGCGTAATTCGCGTAAAACGCTGAACTGAAAAACGTAAAATTCCAAAACTTTTGGAATTGTCATAAAATGATAGAAAATCATATTTCTATTGTTTATAATATTTTATAGATATATCGGGATGCTGGAAGGACGTTTAAACCTAAAAGTAAATCTCGGACACGGCTTTGTGATTTTTGTAGAAATGATCCGACGAGCGTCAAACTCTCGGATTATCGTTAAAATAGTTTAACTTACGAGAATATGAAATAAAAATTTCTGAGATGAATAGTAAAAAGTGAATAGTAAAAGTGAATAGTAAAAAGTGAATAGTGAAAAGTGAATAGTGAAATTTTCGGGAATAAAAGTTAACCTGAAATTGCGAATTGTTACAGTCTCTACCCCTTAAGGAGAACTTCATCCCGAAGTTCAGTTGATGTTAACTACTTACGGTGTGTCTAAGAGAATTCGGGATCTCTAATATAGTGGTGTTTACTCTGATTCGTCTAAGATTCTGGTTAAGGAGTTGTATCGGCTACAATTAAGCCCACTTATTTATAACACATTACTTACATAAAGAAGCGTCCAAATTTATGTAAGTAAGGTCTCATAAACTTATGGTTCGGTGATTTACAATTTCTTTATTTAACTGAAGAGGCGTCCCAATCCATTTAAATAAGGAGATTCTAAATCATCCTACTTAAGAATTTCAAACACAAAATCCGCCTTCTGAGGCCGATAGTAAGATAATCAAGTCATCAAATCCCTAAAGCTAAGCAATAATATTATTTAACTCAAATCTTGTGTCTCATCAAACAAGAACTGTCACAAGATCAAGTTAACTAATTAGTTATACTGAGCTCCATGTTTTTAATGACACGACGAATCTCTGGGGCTCCTTATAATACTAAAGTCACATCATCTAATAGCGTGGAACTAAGCAAACCTCTAACCAAAAAGCATATGTGTATGTATTGTGTGTAAGGCAAATAAAGAGGAAGGTCCCAACGTATATAGCAGTTATAGTCTAGGCACTAAATGCAACCTAGTTCTCTATAACCAAGGCTCTGGTACCAATCTGTAACACCCCCAAAATACCGCAGCGGAAGACTGTGTCAAAGGGGTGCTACTTCATAATACAAAGTACAAGGTATAGAAAACGAACTCTAAATGAGACGTTTTGAAAAGTTACCATTCGATTAATGAATTCAAAGTTACAAACATGAGATTCCAAAATATGATACATAAATGTATACAAAGTTTTGAATGGTAAATGATAAAAGCGTAAGTCTTCAGAATATGCAGCTTGACTCTAAGTTCCACGCACTAGCTATCGCTTTACTAACCTGAGATAAACATGCTAAAGTGTCAACACAATGGTTGGTGAGTTCATAGAGTTTGTCTTAAAACAGTTGAAAAAGCCTCAAAAGAATGTTCACATAGCAAAGGCATCGTAAATCCACTCAGTTGCAAATCCCGCCATAAGAGACTTGCAACCTGTGTGTTCACAACCCACTGCTAACATATAGTATGAATAAGACATGTATAAGTTCATCAAAACAATTAAGCAATTAGTAGTGAGTCTCTACTTCATCTCTGAAGACCTCACTTGGGAGCCAATTCCCAAAGACAACTGGGAGCCACTTCCCAAAGATAAAAGTTTGCTGGGAGCCACTGGAAGTCTCACAATCAAGTATAATGCAATCATGTATATATGACATCAAGTATAATGCGATCAAGTATAAGACAATCAAGTATAAACCAATCAAGTATAAAATAATCAAGTATAAATGTTTTGAGTATTTGTACAAGTAAGCAAGTAGTTGTGCATGTATCCCCCCCCCCCCCAAAGAGTTAAAACAAGTATGAAAAAGTAGGGGCTATGACTCACCTTAAGCTTATGTAATGAGAAATGAAAGTGGTAGTCGAATCGCGAAAGTCTCTAAGAGCAGCCTATAATAGAACGTTGCGACTTAGGTTTGGAGTAACGTCTATGAATACGAAGAATTGCCTATATATATCTTGCATAATGTTCATGATGTAGTACTTAGTATATAGTGTAAGTCTTTGAATATAAATGGTTTATGACACATGTATAGGTTGTACATCTCTTATTACCGTTCGGGCCGACATAATTCAGAAGTCATGGAGTAAACGTTCGAGGAGCCAGGACACTTTAATTCGTAAATCCACAACTCATCTCGACGGCTTACTTAATGAACTCCTCACATGAGGCTCCCTACTATTGTAGTATTTGATAACAAATGTATAAGTTTTGATCTTTAAAAGTTATATGGTCTTTAACCGTGGCTTTGCCGTGACCTTGGTCATTGTACCATGGTCTTGAGACTCAACCTTGGCTTTAGCCATGGTTGTGGTCTTGGCTTTAGGTCATTAGACCTTTTGGTCTAAGTAAATCATAACTATAATATAGTGACTTTGGTCTAAAATGGGCTGTTAAGAATTTGAAGAAAATTATCACTCAGAAAGCGTTTTCAGGGCTCGAGCTTCTTTGTACCTGAACGAAAACGTCGTTCCGGACAACTTTCGTGTTTTAACTTTTTGATGAATCGGAGCAGAAGTGGGACTTTCAAAATCAAAATTTGATCAGAATGCTATTTAGGCAGTTTTGCCGTTTTGGTTTCGCTAACTTCAAATGGTCATAACTTTTGACTCGTGTACTCGTTTTGGGTGATTCAAATTGCTATGTTTTCCTTGTTAAGTCCTCTTTAACAGTAAGTAAGTGTCAAATATCAAAGTTATACTATTGTGGTCGTGGTTTTCCATAAAAAACACTAGTTTGCTTGTTTACTTGTCATAAGTTAACATATGTATACCAATACTCGTTTTATCCATTTTTAAACATCATGAACACAATAACAAGAACATATATAGCATGAAAGAACCATAATAAGCATGAAAATGATATTGAGCAAGAAAGTGTATAAGGGTTTCTTACAACTTTTGGCTTTCACTTAAGAAAGGAAGTCAAGTATGAACTAGGACACTAAACCTATGCTTGCAAACCCTTTACCACAACTCTTGTAACCCTTGCTAGCCTTGATCTAACCCTTGTGAAAATCATTTAACTTCAGCCCTAGTAACCTTGTGTAGCTCCTAATTCAACCATGGAATCACCAAACAAACTTAAGAACTAGGTAGAGAATACTAAGACCTTGAACTTTGTAGTGTAACTTGTATATTGAAGATCAAAGGATCATGGTGCTAGGTATTGAGGTTGTGGAGTTTTTGGTGATGAATAAAGGAAGAGATTAGCTTGCTATTTATACTATGAATGAGGAGGTTAGGAAGGTGGCTAGGAAGGTGCTTAAACTTGGAGACAAAGTTGTAATTAAGTAAGATCTAATGGCTAAAGTCAAGATTTAACCACACATGGTGACTCCCCCCCCCCCACCTAAGTCGGTTCTAAAAGGATAAGGGTGACTAGATGAGTAGTCATGGTCTTTGGATGATAATATCCTAAGTATGTAGCTAGTTTTGACTCCGTAAATCGCTAACCGTAAGTATTAAGCCTCAAAACGTAAAACCGGGTATCGTAAAAATATGAAACTTGAAAGTATTGTTAAACATGTCAATATAGTCCATAATAAAATATAAAATGAGTGGTAGGTTCTATCGGGTGCTAAAACCCTGCTAAAAACTGGAAACACGGGTCTAAAACGCGTAATTCGCGTAAAACGCTGAACTGAAAAACGTAAAATTCCAAAACTTTTGGAATTGTCATAAAATGATAGAAAATCATATTTCTATTGTTTATAATATTTTATGGATATATCGGGATGCTGGAAGGACGTTTAAACCTAAAAGTAAATCTCGGACACGGCTTTGTGATTTTTGTAGAAATGATCCGACGAGCGTCAAACTCTCGGATTATCGTTAAAATAGTTTAACTTACGAGAATATGAAATAAAAATTTCTGAGATGAATAGTAAAAAGTGAATAGTAAAAGTGAATAGTAAAAAGTGAATAGTGAAAAGTGAATAGTGAAATTTTCGGGAATAAAAGTTAACCTGAAATTGCGAATTGTTACAGTCTCTACCCCTTAAGGAGAACTTCGTCCCGAAGTTCAGTTGATGTTAACTACTTACGGTGTGTCTAAGAGAATTCGGGATCTCTAATATAGTGGTGTTTACTCTGATTCGTCTAAGATTCTGGTTAAGGAGTTGTATCGGCTACAATTAAGCCCACTTATTTATAACACATTACTTACATAAAGAAGCGTCCAAATTTATGTATGTAAGGTCTCATAAACTTATGGTTCGGTGATTTACAATTTCTTTATTTAACTGAAGAGGCGTCCCAATCCATTTAAATAAGGAGATTCTAAATCATCCTACTTAAGAATTTCAAACACAAAATCCGCCTTCTGAGGCCGATAGTAAGATAATCAAGTCATCAAATCCCTAAAGCTAAGCAATAATATTATTTAACTCAAATCTTGTGTCTCATCAAACAAGAACTGTCACAAGATCAAGTTAACTAATTAGTTATTACTGAGCTCCATGTTTTTAATGACACGACGAATCTCTGGGGCTCCTTATAATACTAAAGTCACATCATCTAATAGCGTGGAACTAAGCAAACCTCTAACCAAAAAGCATATGTGTATGTATTGTGTGTAAGGCAAATAAAGATGAAGGTCCCAACGTATATAGCAGTTATAGTCTAGGCACTAAATGCAACCTAGTTCTCTATAACCAAGGCTCTGGTACCAATCTGTAACACCCCCAAAATACCGCAGCGGAAGACTGTGTCAAAGGGGTGCTACTTCATAATACAAAGTACAAGGTATAGAAAACGAACTCTAAATGAGACGTTTTGAAAAGTTACCATTCGATTAATGAATTCAAAGTTACAAACATGAGATTCCAAAATATGATACATAAATGTATACAAAGTTTTGAATGGTAAATGATAAAAGCGTAAGTCTTCAGAATATGCAGCTTGACTCTAAGTTCCACGCACTAGCTATCGTTTTACTAACCTGAGATAAACATGCTAAAGTGTCAACACAATGGTTGGTGAGTTCATAGAGTTTGTCTTAAAACAGTTGAAAAAGCCTCAAAAGAATGTTCACATAGCAAAGGCATCGTAAATCCACTCAGTTGCAAATCCCGCCATAAGAGACTTGCAACCTGTGTGTTCACAACCCACTGCTAACATATAGTATGAATAAGACATGTATAAGTTCATCAAAACAATTAAGCAATTAGTAGTGAGTCTCTACTTCATCTCTGAAGACCTCACTTGGGAGCCAATTCCCAAAGACAACTGGGAGCCACTTCCCAAAGAAAACTGGGAGCCACTTCCCAAAGATAAAAGTTTGCTGGGAGCCACTGGAAGTCTCACAATCAAGTATAATGCAATCATGTATATATGACATCAAGTATAATGCGATCAAGTATAAGACAATCAAGTATAAACCAATCAAGTATAAAATAATCAAGTATAAATGTTTTGAGTATTTGTACAAGTAAGCAAGTAGTTGTGCATGTATCCCCCCCAAAGAGTTAAAACAAGTATGAAAAAGTAGGGGCTATGACTCACCTTAAGCTTATGTAATGAGAAATGAAAGTGGTAGTCGAATCGCGAAAGTCTCTAAGAGCAGCCTATAATAGAACGTTGCGACTTAGGTTTGGAGTAACGTCTATGAATACGAAGAATTGCCTATATATGTCTTGCATAATGTTCATGATGTAGTACTTAGTATATAGTGTAAGTCTTTGAATATAAATGGTTTATGACACATGTATAGGTTGTACATCTCTTATTACCGTTCGGCCCGACATAATTCAGAAGTCATGGAGTAAACGTTCGAGGAGCCAGGACACTTTAATTCGTAAATCCACAACTCATCTCGACGGCTTACTTAATGAACTCCACACATGAGGCTCCCTACTATTGTAGTATTTGATAACAAATGTATAAGTTTTGATCTTTAAAAGTTATATGGTCTTTAACCGTGGCTTTGCCGTGACCTTGGTCATTGTACCATGGTCTTGAGACTCAACCTTGGCTTTAGCCATGGTTGTGGTCTTGGCTTTAGGTCATTAGACCTTTTGGTCTAAGTAAATCATAACTATAATATAGTGACTTTGGTCTAAAATGGGCTGTTAAGAATTTGAAGAAAATTATCACTCAGAAAGCATTTTCAGGGCTCGAGCTTCTTTGTACCTGAACGAAAACGTCGTTCCGGACAACTTTCGTGTTTTAACTTTTTGATGAATCGGAGCAGAAGTGGGACTTTCAAAATCAAAATTTGATCAGAATGCTATTTAGGCAGTTTTGCCGTTTTGGTTTCGCTAACTTCAAATGGTCATAACTTTTGACTCGTGTACTCGTTTTGGGTGATTCAAATTGCTATGTTTTCCTTGTTAAGTCCTCTTTAACAGTAAGTAAGTGTCAAATATCAAAGTTATACTATTGTGGTCGTGGTTTTCCATAAAAATCACTAGTTTGCTTGTTTACTTGTCATAAGTTAACATATGTATACCAATACTCGTTTTATCCATTTTTAAACATCATGAACACAATAACAAGAACATATATAGCATGAAAGAACCATAATAAGCATGAAAATGATATTGAGCAAGAAAGTGTATAAGGGTTTCTTACAACTTTTGGCTTTCACTTAAGAAAGGAAGTCAAGTATGAACTAGGACACTAAACCTATGCTTGCAAACCCTTTACCACAACTCTTGTAACCCTTGCTAGCCTTGATCTAACCCTTGTGAAAATCATTTAACTTCAGCCCTAGTAACCTTGTGTAGCTCCTAATTCAACCATGGAATCACCAAACAAACTTAAGAACTAGGTAGAGAATACTAAGACCTTGAACTTTGTAGTGTAACTTGTATATTGAAGATCAAAGGATCATGGTGCTAGGTATTGAGGTTGTGGAGTTTTTGGTGATGAAGAAAGGAAGAGATTAGCTTGCTATTTATACTATGAATGAGGAGGTTAGGAAGGTGGCTAGGAAGGTGCTTAAACTTGGAGACAAAGTTGTAATTAAGTAAGATCTAATGGCTAAAGTCAAGATTTAACCACACATGGTGACTCCCCCCCCCCCCCACCTAAGTCGGTTCTAAAAGGATAAGGGTGACTAGATGAGTAGTCATGGTCTTTGGATGATAATATCCTAAGTATGTAGCTAGTTTTGACTCCGTAAATCGCTAACTGTAAGTATTAAGCCTCAAAACGTAAAACCGGGTATCGTAAAAATATGAAACTTGAAAGTATTGTTAAACATGTCAATATAGTCCATAATAAAATATAAAATGAGTGGTAGGTTCTATCGGGTGCTAAAACCCTGCTAAAAACTGGAAACACGGGTCTAAAACGCGTAATTCGCGTAAAACGCTGAACTGAAAAACGTAAAATTCCAAAACTTTTGGAATTGTCATAAAATGATAGAAAATCATATTTCTATTGTTTATAATATTTTATGGATATATCGGGATGCTGGAAGGACGTTTAAACCTAAAAGTAAATCTCGGACACGGCTTTGTGATTTTTGTAGAAATGATCCGACGAGCGTCAAACTCTCGGATTATCGTTAAAATAGTTTAACTTACGAGAATATGAAATAAAAATTTCTGAGATGAATAGTAAAAAGTGAATAGTAAAAGTGAATAGTAAAAAGTGAATAGTGAAATTTTCGGGAATAAAGGTTAACCTGAAATTGCGAATTGTTACACCTCAGAAGGTGCATCCAACTTAACGGGACTACCAGGTGGCAACTCAAACAAAAATGGATGATCAGGTGAAACCGGCTCTAACGGATGTATCGGGAAATCGGGCTTCGCAGAATGAACTGAATGTGCTAGCGACCCATCATCATCAGGCATCTCCTCCTCCTGAGGATCATCCTCTTCCTCATCCTGAGGGTCATCATTTTCTTCCTCATCTTGAGGGTTATCATTCTGCTCACCCTCGTACTCCTCCTCATACTCCTCGTCGGAGGGGTACTCCATCAATCGTCATCTCTGAGCAGGTGAACCACGAGGCGATAAAATCGGTGACTTAGAGCGACAATGAGACGATAAAGTAGTGGCCGAACGCATGACCAACACGTATGGGTCATCAGGGGCCATAGTGATTTACGAGGAGCGACGCGTACTAGCAATAACAATTCTTAATAACAACACGTGCAAAGGAGGCTATGATTTGTGACAACGGCGTAGGGTAGGTGTAAGTGTTTCAAAACAACTAAACCGCGAACTCAAAATACCATATCCAAAAATCATCATATAATTCCAAATCATATATAATCAAGAAATATTTAAAATACCGCATTACTAAAACCATTCGCAAAACAATTAAGCCATATAATTCCTCAAAACACATATAATTCCTCAAAACGCATAATATCACTAAATCGATAATCCTCAAAACCTCAAATCATCTCAAGAAATCCCAAATCTATAATCATCTCAATAATCTCATAATACCTCAATAGCAAACAATGATGCTTCGGCTTGGCGGGCTGGCGGGCAATGGTCGAGGATCGTTTTCTATAAAAATCGGTTATAGTTTAGGTGTCTATTTACCTAGTTCTCTATAACCTTGGCTCTGATACCAATCTGTAACACCCCCAAAATTTGATACAGCGGAAGACTCAACAAGCTTTCGGGGTGCTACGGGGATTGGTATCCAAACACAAGACGTAAAAGAACGAGATAAAGTAAACAACATAAAATGCAACCACGCGGGGTTTTAAAGTTTACATTATCCCCAAATCATCCAAAGTCAGGCCCAAAAGAAATAAATATAGGTCCACAATAGTTATCAGAGTTTTAGAAATATAGATCCATAACCGGTGCCAAGTGCCAAGCCTATAATCCCAAGCATCCGCAGAGCATCACTTAATTACCTGAGAAAACGTGCTAAAAGTCAGCTTTCGCTGGTGAGATCATAGGTTTAGATTCTTAATTCAATATAGTGGACATATACGCAAAACGCTTGCTAGCTAGACTAGGGCTCACTCATCCAACCAAAATAAACCAACCAAATCAAATCATCCCTATAGGTGCACGCTATAGCTCAAATCAATCCAATCAATAGCTTACCTAGCTCAAGTCTAGGCCTCGCTCCAAAATCAATCCAATAGCTTACCTAGTTCGGGACTAGGCCTCGCTCAATAACCAAATCAATAGCTTACCTAGATCTAGTCTAGGCCTCGCTCTACCTAGTTCTATAAGCATAGCAAGTTTTGAAATCAAAAAGCGATAATAGTCCACATAAAGCATTTGCACGTTTCTCACCCCAAGTATTGAAAACAAAGTTCAAGAGTAAAAGTGGGGCTATGACTCACCTCAAGTCCAGCAACTCCTCAAAAGAAATGATAGAAGAAAGACGCAAGAAATCTCAAACAACTCACGTAACGGCGACTACAGACTCGGCACTTCCTAACAATATCAAACCCGTTCAGAAATCATTTCCTCAAAATCAAATATTCCCATTCCCGAACGTAATTCATTTTACTTTCCAAAATATCCATTTCTCAAATTAACTTCATATTCATTTGAAATTCGACGTTTGGTATCCATACGGGTGGAGGGTCGACACATCGCAAACCAAAAAGCCTCAACGAAGAACAATAATAAGATAACTATAGGTCTAATGTTAGCCCAACATATTATTTAAATAATTATCGAAGCTTATTAAATCCATCGATTTGATAATCTCCCATACTTATTTACGTAATATATCGTTCCAAAATTATACCCAACCTAAAACACATTGCACATAAGTTTCTATTTGGTATATGTCGTAGCCCAATGAATTCCCTATATATATCGTCGAATCGGCCAAATTCCACGAGACATATAGTAATTCATTACCCTAAAATATATACCACATCCTATGGGCGTCTTGGGATACGATGCCCATTAATATACCCATTTTATATCGTCAAATAACTCAATCTAGAATAAGTCATTCGATAATATGAAATGTTTATATTAACCGTCATATATCCGTGACAACACAAAGTTACAATATAAAGCCCACTTGGACTTTAAAGACCCACAATTCGTATAACTCGATAAGTTTCTAATTTATAAAATAAAATCACATTTTTAATTATTATTTACCCGACTTATGTTTCACCGTTATTTTTATAGTTATTATTTATAATAATATCCCGACATTTATTACACTATTTTCATAGTGTAATAACTATCGTCTTATTATTATACGTTTACTCGTGATCGTTTTATTATTAATATACACATTTATATATATATATATATATATATATATATATATATATATATATATATATATATATATATATATATATATATATATATATATATATATATATATATATATATATATATATATATATATACGTTTAACGCGTCTATATATACGTATATAAACGATTATATTCTTAATAATATTATAACGAGTATTATTTTTTATTTCGACTTTTAAATATTTATCGAGTCATAGAATTTGGTCACATGTCCGAGTCATAACCCTCGGCTCATAGTCCAAGTCCAAAATAATAACAAATCAAGTCACAATATAAATAACTCCGTCCAAACGATCCCATATCCACGTGCTACAACATGAGGGTCCGACTACGGCACCCAACTAACCTATCTCCGTCATCTAATTGACCGTCTCACAATCGGTCCCCAAATCCATACTCGTCAACACAACTCCACAATATCAAGTTAATCCATTAGCCATAACCATGAGGTTACCAACTCAACCCATATTCGGCGAACAACAATAATAACAATATAATGCCCAAGTATCGATATCACAAACAACTCCATGAGTCACAACAATAACCATCAAATTATAACAAATTCCGGGTTGGTTTACCAAGCCAAAACCCGAGCCAAATAACCCACTTAGGTCTCGGCTAGAACCGTGAGTCACAAGACTCGAACCCAAGACCTATTCGGTCTTGGCTTAGGCTCCCTCGAGCCATTCCAAAACTGCCGAGAGGACCCACTCGGGTCGTGGCACAACCGAACCACAACTAACAACAAATGGACTCCCACTCGAGTCACAAACAAACCAACGGACCAAAGGAGGTCACGTTGAGCTCCCAACCGAGCCGAGATAAAACATTCGGGCCAAGAGCCACGAATTAGCTCAAGATCGAGCCAAACCAAGGAACCACACCGAGACCCTATGGTCTCGGTTGAGCTCCATCGAGCCGAAAACAAACCAAATGCATCAAAATCCGAATCCGAGCACCAAATCAATTAAAAGTCGACCTCCATGGATACCAAACCCGTTTTATTAACAAAACCCATTTCCGTTTCAAAGTTATCATCCCAAAATACCAAGATCCAATTCGGGTTTGACTCAAAATAGTCAAACCCGACCCAAAACTCACGTTTTTCTCACCTCTAATCGAATAGAACCAAGATGGATGATGATGTGGTGTTGTGTGAGGTGTGGAAGTCGGCGGTAATAAAAGAAAATGGAGGGGGAGGCGCGTGTTTCACACCAATCGAACAAGAAGGTGATGGGGATTGTTTTGGTGGTGGCGGTGTGGTGAGGGTGTCGGCGGTGGTGAGGGTGTTGGGGTGGTTACCGGCGGCGACAAAGAGAGGAGAGGAAGAAGAAAATGATAAAATTATTATGGTGGGGGTGAGGGGTTAGGGTTAGGGTAATATACCCGAAATTTTCACTTTAGTCCCTAAAGTTTTCTTTTTCCAAAGTTAGCCACAAATACTTTAATAATTAGTGAACTCTCTTTAATCGGCTTTCCCGTAACCCGATTACCCGTTCATAAAAGTATTAAATTTTCGTCAAACATACACGTACACGTCATAATTGATTTCCCAACAACACTTCCCGAAAGAATATAAATATGTACGAAAGACATAATATTGCTTTAACGGTGAATCGCTACCGTTTTATAAAATATAAAAATCTTGTTAGGTTAATCTAGTGCCGGAGTCAAAGTAGTGCCAAAGATAACGGTCACAAAATAAATCATCACGAACGAAACGAATCAAACCATAAATAAATAACCAAATCCCATAAACATCGTACGATTAAAATCAAGTACCAACGTTCGTAAAATATCTCGTCACAATAAATTTCCAAAAGTTCCATATTTATTATTTAAACGTAATGCGGGTTTTATAAAACGGCTCCCTATTTTGCCAGTTAACACAAAAAACAATTGCAACTCAAGTTTGATACACTTGATGTTAATTCTTTCAAAAAGATAAAATCTTTAAACGCGGAAATTTCTGATTTACAAAACCAACTTTCTAAACAAAAAACAGCTTATACCAATCTTGAAAAAGAAAGGGATGAGTTGAAAAAGGACTTTGCAAAGAAAGAAGACAAACTTTTGGCTGAAATCGTAGAGTCAGAACACATGATTGCTCATTTAGAAGAATTAGTGGTTAAATCGGGTCAGTCAAGTCAAACAATGAAAATGATTTCAAATCAAACTAATCCGGTTTACCATACGAAACATAAAGTGGCTCTTGGTAACAACACCCCCAGTAATCTCAAGAAAGCTCAGCAAGAACAGAATGTTTTGTATAATGGTAATGTGATTTACACCAAACATGATCCTCCCGTCGTTCGGGATTCTGTGCAAACGATAGAACATGTCGAAGAAAGCATAAATAAAATGAAACAAAAGGATTTGAAACCCATTGATTACAACAAATTGAACAAACTTTCGGGAATTACTTTTGTTCCACAAAAAGAACATCTGTGTTTTCCATAAAACGACCATTCTCCAAAATGTTTTCTAAGAAAGTAATTGCTTCCAAATCTCTTTCAAAAATAGAACAAATGTCTTCTAACAACACTTTTAATACAAGTGAGGCTAGAGACATTTTGGATGACGTTAAAAAGAGAATTCAAGAACTTCAAAATATTGTTGCTTCTAAAACTACAATCAATATTAACAACTGGCATTCCAGTTTTCATATTGAGCAGAAAAAAGTTTTTGAAAACGAAATTACTATCCCACTGAATAACATCAGTGCGAGGGTAATCCATTTTGAACAAGCTTTCTTAAAAGAAACGGCCAACTTTGTCAAGGACCACAAATCCTTGGTAAACGAAGCTAATGAATCTCGTGAAAACATGAATGTTTTGGAAAACCTAAATGATTCTCTCTTCGAAGCTGTTATGACCACTGACATTATGTCCATCATTTTACAAACATATTTTGTTCAAGACGATGAAAGACTGAGAGCTGAGACCTCCGAAATTGTTTCAAAATATGAAAATGCTCTTATGAAGCTTGAAAAAGAAAATGTGTCATATTTTAAACAACTTGATCGCAAAAAGGAAGAATGCAAGTATGACAAATTGTCGTATGAGCGTGCCTTAAAGAACATGAAAGAGCAAAATGATTTTTTGAGGGCTCAGCTTGAAAGTCAAAAAGGAAAGGGTGAGGAAACTAAGTTTGCAAAACCGTCAACTTCGGAGAAACCAAATGTTTCAAACACGGTTCAAAAACCAAAGATGTCAATTTCAAGGTTTGCTCCAAAAGTCTATGAGAAAAAGAATTTGACAAAACAAGTCACTCCAACACCCTTGCCCAAGAAAAGTGAAAATGATAAGATTGTTGATAAAGGAAAAGCGGTTGTCGAAACACCAAAAGTGATAGCACCTGGCCTTTTTAGGATTAGTCCCACTAATGCGTCTGCCTCCACTTCTAAGACAAATGCGTGCAAAAAGGATAATTCTAAAGAGTCTAGTGATGCTAAAAAGGACAACAATATAAATCCTAATGTGTGTGCCTTACCTTCTACAGGATTAGAATGCACCTCTAGGAGCAGCAGACTAAAGCCTAGGAGCAATACAAGGAACAATAGAGTCTCGCCTATTTCTACGAGTAGTAGCAAGAATAAAGTTGAAGAAGTAGAAGAACACCCTAGGAATTTATCGCTTTGTAATAAGACACATGTTTCATCTGAATGTAATGTCACAAGTACTGTTTCTATTGCAAGTAAAGACTCTGTTTGTTTAATATGCAAGAAATGTTTTATTAATGATGTTCATGATGAATGTGTTTCTAAGAATGTGAATGTTACGCCTAAACAGAAGTATGTTCCAAAGGGAACTAGTGCCAGATCTAGATATATAGAAAGATTAGTTGCACGCTTTAGGTCTACCACTAGTAGTCGAATGCCTAGGAACTACCTTAAGTTTTGTATGTGGAAACCTACGGGTAGAGAATTCATTCTTCAGGATGGCAAATTGAAAGCTGTTCAAAATGGACAAGTAGATACCTTCTATGAATGTGATTCAGATTTTACCCCTAACCAAATGGAACCAAATTTCAAACGGTTTCCAAATACAAACTCTTCTGTTCTTGGCAGGTTATCGAAATATGTCTTTGGATCGTCGACTCGGGTTGCTCCAAGCACATGACCGGGAATTTAAAGCTGCTGATCAATTTCATCTGGAAATTCATGGGAACTGTACGCTTTGGAAATGATCATGTAATAGCTATTCAGGGTTATGGAGATCTTCGGTTTGGGAATTTTTTAATCACTCGGGTTTACTACGTCGAAGGATTGGGACACAACTTGTTTTCAGTCGGGCAGTTTTGTGATGCAGATTTAGAAGTTGCATTCAGGAGAAACACGGTTTTTATAAGAAATTTGGTTGGTGATGATCTTTTAACCGGTAATCGTGGTACAAACTTGTATGCTATCGACATCAACCAAATGGCTTCTACATCACCAATTTGTCTTATGACAAGGGCAACCGAAACTAAGTCCTGGCTGTGGCATAGACGTTTATCCCATCTCAACTTCGACACGATCAACAAGTTAGCCAAAGACAACATCGTCACCGGACTTCCTAAGTTCAAATACACCAAGGAACACCTATGTCCATCATGCGAACAAGGAAAAAGCAAAAGAGCATCATATAAACCCAAAACCGTACCTAGTTCGGAAGCAAGGTTACATATGTTGCACATGGACTTATGTGGCCCAATGAGAGTTGAAAGCTTTAATGGGAAGAAGTATATTCTTGTTATTGTTGATGATTATTCAAGATATACTTGGGTAAAGTTTTTGAGATCAAAAGACGAAGCACAAGGCATCATCATCACCTTTCTAAAGCGTATTCAAGTTCTACTTCAAGCTCCAGTAAGGATTATAAGAACAGACAATGGCACAGAATTTACAAACCAGGAGTTAAGAACTTACATTGAAGATGTTGGAATTACACATCAAACATCAGCTGTTAGAACTCCACAGCAGAATGGGGTAGTTGAAAGAAGAAATCGAACTCTTGTGGAAGCTGCTCGCACAATGCTGATTTTTTCTAGTGCACCACTATTCTTATGGGCTGATGATGTAGCCACTGCTTGTTTTACTCAAAACCGATCCCTAGTCCATCCGAGATTCAATAAAAACCCATATGAGCTAGTGAACAACCGTAAACCTGACATCTCTTACCTTCACGTGTTTGGCGCTTTGTGCTATCCGACGAATGACAGAGAAGATCTAGGGAAGTTAAAAGCTAAGGGTGATATTGGAATCTTCATTGGATATTCAGAAAACTCGAGGGCATTCAGGGGGTATAATAGAAGAACGAAAAGGATAATGGAGACGATGAATGTGAAGTTTGACGAGATTTCACAAATGGCTTCTGAGAGACTCGCTCTAGAACCCGCGCTTAATCCTATGGCTTCTAATCAAACCAGATTAGGACCCGCACCAAACATGCAGACTTCTGGACACATCAGTTCAGGACTCGTGCCTCAAGGAGCTCAGTCAACAAACACGGATAAACCTTCAGAACAAGAACTGGAAAATTTCTTTGAGTTAATGTTTGATGAATACTATGGTGGAACTTCGACAAATGCATCTCCACAACATTCCGCTGCACCCGCTCAAAACCATCAACCACCACCACCACCACAGGATGCATCTACCACAATCGAAGCTGAAGCACCAACTGCATCAACATCATCTACATCTACTCAAGCAACTCCAGTACTTGAAACTGATCTACCAAGAGTTGATGAGCAAAATCAAAACACAAATTTTCAAGAAGAACCAACAAATAATTCAAACAATGATGCGTTAGAAGAAGAAGAAATATTTGAAAACCCATTTGCAACAGACTCTGCTGAATCTTCTTCAAGGTTACAAGAACCATCTAACACACATTCGTTACACCCAAGGTACCCTTCTACGTTTCAATGGACAAAAGACCATCCGTTAGTACATGTTATTGGTGATCCTTCAATGCCAGTTCAGACGAGGAGACAACTTGCCACCGATCTCGAATTGTGCATTTACATTTGCTCAATAAGCACCAAAGTACCTAAGAACATTCGGGAAGCAATGGCAGAAAACCCATGGATTGAAGCGATGCAGGAGGAATTTCTTCAATACCTGTTACATGACAGTTGGGAACTTGTTGAACGACCACTTGATAAACGTGTTCTTGACCTCAAGTGGTTGTAGAAGAACAAACTGGATGAGGAAATGACTGTTATTCGCAACAAAGCTCGTCTCGTGGCTAAAGGTTATCCACAAGAAGAAGGGATAGATTTCGAAGAATCATTCGCGCCTGTAGCTAGACTTGAAGCAGTCCGGATTTTCTTAGCCTATGCAGCTCACAAAAACATCACAGTCTATCAGATGGACATTAAGACTGCATTCTTGAATGGAACTCTGAAAGAAGAAGTGTATGTGAGTCAGCCAGAGGGATTCATTGACAAAGATCATCCAAACTACGTCTACAAGCTTAAGAAAGCAATTTATGGTTTAAAACAAGCTCCAAGAGCGTGGTATGACGAACTATCATCTTTCTTGCTCAAAAACAATTTCACAAAAGGAACGGTTGATGACACCTTGTTTATCAAAAAGTTCAAAGATGACATTTTGATCGTTCAAATTTACGTGGACGACATTATTTTTGGATCAACCAATCCTAACCATTCAAAACATTTTGCAAATCTCATGAAAAGTAAATTTGAAATGTCCATGATGGGGGAACTAAAATTCTTTCTTGGTTTACAAATACATCAATCCCCTCGTGGTATTTTTATCAATCAAGCTAAATATACAATAGAGATTTTGAAAAAACATGGAATGGAAAATTGTGATTATGTTGGTACACCAATGGTCACTTCACCAAAAATAGATGCTGATTTATTTGGGAAACCCATCGATCCGAAAAAATATCGGAGCATGATCGGTTCTCTCATGTACCTAACTGCTAGCCGACCCGATATCCAATTTGCTGTTTGCTTGTTAGCACGGTTTCAGGCAAAGCCTACCGAACTTCACCTCAAAGAGGTTAAACGGATCTTTCGGTACCTACGAAGCACCATTAATATGGGACTTTGGTATCCGAAGGATTCGGGGTTTAATCTAACAGCATTTTCAGATGCAGACCATGCTGGTGATCAAGTTACAGCAAAGAGTACATCAGGCGGAGCACAATTTTTGGGTGAAAAGCTAGTAAGCTGGTCGTCAAAGAAACAGGATTGTACTGCACTATCAACCGCCGAAGCCGAGTATGTGTCTCTATCTGCGTGTTGTGCCCAAGTTCTATGGATGCGGACACAGCTCACAGATTATGGCTTTACTTTTGACAGAATACCTATGTATTGTGACTCAAAAAGTGCCATAGCCATCTCGTGCAATCCCGTACATCACTCTAAGACGAAGCATATCAAAGTCCGCTACCATTTCATCAAAGAACACGTGGAAGAGGGTACTGTTGAATTATTTTTCGTTAAGACTGATTACCAACTCGCCGATCTATTTACTAAAGCCCTTCCAAAAGAACAGTTTGACTATTTAGTTCGACGAATTGGCATGCGAAGCCTAACTCCTGAGGAGCTAGAACGTCTTCTAGAATCTTCTTGAAAAATGTTTTCAAAATCGCTTCGCTGTAAATATTTTTGAAAAAAACAAATACAAAATTTAAAAAACCAACAAAAGCAAAATACAAAAATATAAAATTTCAAAAAATACAAAAACAATATAAAATCAAAAAATACAAAAATATTCTTCTCACGACATGTCTCTCGTATAAATCAATATTCTGTACGTTTCTAGAAATGTCATTCAACAATGATACGGACATGTACAGATGCTTGAGCGGGAGTTCTTTAAAATGTTTTTCTAAAACATGTCGTTTCTCAAAAAGTTTCTCCACAATGGCTTTCGTACACTTCAGTACGAAACCCGTACTTAAACGATGACTTCTGATTATTTTTCAAATCAAGGACTCGTATTTTCAAGGACGAAATCTTTTTCAAAAAGTTCGAGTCTAAACAAACAAAAAAAACTTCAAACAAAAACTCGTTTTCAAAATAGTAATCTTGAGCACTTTTTCAAGATTCATCAAAAGATTTTTCAAAATCTTTCAAATGAGTGCTCAAGATAACTCCCTCTAAACCCTTAATTGATTTTAAAATATGCTATCATTAAGGGGGAGTACAAAAACAAAATTGTTCCAAATTCATGCAAAATCAAATATGTCTTTCTCTCCAAAATGCTTTTCCTTAATCAGTTGATATCAAAAATATCACAATATGCTATTTTTGAGGGGGAGAAGACATGATTAAAATGTGATCAAAGATGTTTAAAGATTGTGACTGAATTTCAGAAGAGCTCGACTCAGTAAGTACCAATGAATTGACGAAGCTTAAAATGTCAGTAATCGAAAAGACTTGTCCTGGACGGGTAATAACTTCAAGCTAGTCTAACTAGTGATGTAAGCGTGTCTCGAATATGACTTGTCTGAGTAGAGTGTACCGTATCGAGAGACTTTCTTTGGACTTGACCAGGACGGGTAATAATTTCAAGCTAGTCTAACTAGTGATGTAAGCGTGTCTCGAATCGGTCATGTTCACTGAAAGTGGATCAATTCAAAAGTGCAAACTCCTCCCGCATGTGCAAATTTCTTAAAAAATTCATGAGCACATGTGAAGGGGGAGTCCTTCAAAAGTTACAAAACTCTCAAAGTGGTAACAACAATGTGTTTGATTATCATAAACACTTTGAGAGATTTTCAATAAATGGTTTCATGGCAACAATAGGATAGTCATGGAGTTATAAGGTGACTAAGGTTAGGAAAAACCGTCCTACGATCCGCCAGAGCCAGAGGGATCTACCCAAGGACAAATCCAATAGATTAGAATTAGAAGTCCTTAGGTATGATTGAAAAAAGGAGAAAATGAGAAAGGAGAAAGAAGGGGTTGAAGAATTAAAAAGAAAAGTTATGAAAAAGGGTGAAAAGAAATAGCCCTCCAAATGTTCAACCTTAGGGCAGACACCGGGTACAACTCATATGCTACTGGCTGTTACCAAGGTGACACCGGTATTGAAGATAAAGACGTCATGGACCCAGTGACGCACTGCACTAAACCTTCTTATCCACTCAAGTTCTCTTAAAAGAGCTTGTTTCATTCTCACGGGGAACCGGTGTAATCTATCGACCTGTCTCTTAGAGATGGTTGATATTGAAGCAGGAGACCTCTCCCTAATCTCCGCATAGGAAACCATATGTGCACTTATCGAGTCTAGAGCCTCGAGATTCATCAAAAGATCTCATAGGAACACATGATATTTCAACACTGGTTGTTCATCATTAAGGACGCCAGATGTAAACTTTAGAGTCCTACGCAGATCTTAGCAATCTGCCAGAACATTTATGATAGGATTCACTTTTGTGATTCTCAATGATTGAATGGAAACTCCTGCCAGGGTCAACATCAAGCAGCTCTGACAGCAGGTCACTTCGGTAATTCTTTATGGGTTACGCTTAGTGTTCGCGGTGGTTTCAAACGGTCTACAGTCGTGGAGTGATCCCCAGCGACTCACCCAGTCATTGAACTACTAAGTAGGTCTTGTAAGCTCTCTCGAGAGTATCTGACATGGGAACGGCCTTGGTAAGGGTTAGAAGGAGTCTTCACACTATGCTGTTGACGATCTCTAATTCTTATCTGTAAGTACCGGATGTTTTATTGCTAACTGTTTATATGCAGGGACACTTCATCTCTGTGGCGACAGATTCCACATGCTCATACATACATCTGGAAGTTAAAGAAAGCTCCCTCAAAGATCTATACACCACAAAGTTCAAAGAAAGATTCTACGCCAAAAAAAAAAGGAATCTGCAAAGTATAAAGACTAAAGATCAAAGTGAAAGAAAGGGAACTACGTGCATATGAATATCAAAGTCCAAAGATGTATGAGCATGTTGGAATGGCAGACAACCACCACAGACGCAAAACTGACGAAAGGCAGATAACTCCACATCACAAAGGAACAAAGAACGATGAAAAGTCAGTCATCAAATATCACAAAGCATGAAGGAACAAAGACTAAAGACTATTCTACAACGACACACAAAGTTGAAGACAAAGAACACGGAAGACCCACTCACGTGGAGCATCATTCGAATGACCACCCCTTAGGGGGAGATTGTTAGCATTAAAATATTTATATATAGAAGTGATGGTCATTCTCATATTGTAACTTTGTGTCATTTGTTAAGATTAGTAATAGTTTAGTCATTGGGCTTTGGACTTGGAAAGCTAATATATTATGTGCTATGTTTCATAAGCCTTGTTATATAATTCATGTAAACCAAGTCCAAGCCCAAGTCCATTAGAAAGCCCATGAGGCCTTTCTCTCTAACTATAAAAGGCACCTTACCTCTCATTTGTAAGGTGTGCTTGTGTGTGTATTGTGTGTGTTTTTTAATAAAAGTTCTCTTCATCTTATTACTCTTTTTCATATAATCTATCGCCACACATATCTCATCAAGTCACCATCTTTCCTTCTTCTAGTGCTTATATTTGTGTTAAAGTTGATATACCTAAGGTCCTACACAAACCGCATACAATGCATCATTAGGAAGAGTGATATGCATAAATACGATGAAGCACTTCAAGAGGACATGTGTTATGTTGTTAGTGGTTTCTGTGTCACAAACACTATCTTTCATCTATTCATTAAGCTTGATTTATGCCTAGCAACATTAATTTATGCCTAGCAGCATTAAGTTATGCCAAGCAGCATTAAGTTCTGAGTTACTAGCATTCACCCAAATTCCAATCCAAACAGCTTTATTAGTCTAGAAACAAAGAAAACACAAGCCATAACATATGTATCGAATTGTGACTACACTTAAATAATGTGTGACAAAATATGACTCTATGATTTAGACACCTAAATAAATACTTTATGTGACCATATATAACATCTTGAATTTAGTCACACAAACACTCAATGTGACTAATATCAAGGTTAATGATAACTGAGTTCACATTTTGCTATAAATAATAGACACATAAATATTTCACAATGTGACTATTTTGAATGTATTGGTCACATATAATACCCTTATAATGTGGCAATAAACATAATTTAGATACGCATTTGTGATATGGTGTGACTATTGTAAATCCTATAGTTACATGATCGTGCTTCAATTAAATGTGACTATAAAGATTTGGATTTGGCAAGCAAACACACACTAAACTTTAGACACACATATTAACTTACGTGATCATATGCATCGAATTTTCGTTACACTTAATCATGTATGTCTATGGTTTAGTGTTACCATATATGACATTTGGTCACACTGTTCAAGTGTGTGATATATATTTGTCACTTTTAAATGCATATCCTGACTACGCTTCAAACTTACTTTTCAGTTGTCACACATTTCAAATTCATATGTGGCTAAATATTCAGCAAAGAATAGCAGTCACGTTTAAATAATGTGTGACAAACTTGACTATATAATTTAGCCACATACACAATTACTTCATGTGACCATATGTCTATTTTGGTCACACTCTTCAATTATGTGACATATATTTGTCACATATGTATATTTATAGTGTGACTAATGTTTAAAGCTGATTTGTACCTGTCACACGTCCCGAATTAAAAGTGACTAAATAATCAAAAAAAAATTACCAGTTACCCTCTAGTAACATAAATACACAAATGTGTGACATATATCTTCCGAAATGATCACACAAGTCGGATCGAGTGTGGCTGTTTATTTTATTCTCCTACATTTAGTCACGTAAATATGTTACGGTGTGACATTTCGAAATCGACCAAGTGACGAATACCAGTTTTTGTACCAGTGTACAAACCAATTTTCAGGTCAAATGGCCAAGAAATGAACAAATTAAAAATACCTCTCTAAGGCTGTTTGGGGCTATGTTGTAACGATTTGAGCAGGCTGCAAATGGGTAAAAAAAACAAGAGTTTGACTTGGAAAGGTCAAGCACATATTGTGCACACTAGTATTAACCTATTAAGGACTACTTAGAATCAAAAACTACAACTAAAAAGCTAAGACAATAATCCTATCCTAACTGCTAGATTAAAACAGTTGAAATAAAAATTCTTTTGCATAACAAGGTAAAAATGCTCTAAACCTTTTGAAAGTGGAAACTTTTAATCAAAAACTACTAAACACTATTTAATAAAGCTGATTGAAGTGAAAAGAAATGGTAAAAACTATTTTTGGACCAAAACTGGCCTTGTGCCAACCACTCCTTTAGGAGCAGGCTGATTTTCGATTTGAAAGGAAGAGATGATTTTGCCCTAAGGTTTGTAAACACA
The DNA here is from genome assembly GCA_030686995.1 of Artemisia argyi. Classification (NCBI taxonomy): domain Eukaryota; kingdom Viridiplantae; phylum Streptophyta; class Magnoliopsida; order Asterales; family Asteraceae; genus Artemisia; species Artemisia argyi. The sequence goes on from CM060705.1 coordinate 157,826,381, forward strand.
GAAGTAAAAGGAACTTAAAAGAAATCCTAAAAAGAAAGTTTCAATCTAGATCACACAGTTTGTAATACTTCCTAAAATCCCATGTCATTTATTAATGCTAATCACCGATCTATTCTAATCAAAGCCATTTTTACGGGCTAATTTATTTTTTTTCACATGAGTCACCATTTGCATGACACTTGTATCACCATTAGTCACCATTTGCATGTCACCTGAAACACCTTTAGTCACCGTATGTATATCACCTGTATCACTTCTGTCATTTTAAGAATAGCGCCCGATACATGAATTTATCACCTGGAATCACCTAGGGGTCACTCTTGGATGTCACCCAATGAGGTTAACACAAGTAACTCCCACTTGCGACGCGACACTTAAAAATGACACCGGAATATATATATATATATATATATATATATATATATATATATATATATATATATATATATATATATATATATATATATATATATATATATATATATATATCACCGTTAATATTTTTCAAAGTATAAACGAACCAACACCGACACCGAAATAAAGTTATGAAAACACTAGTCAATGACACCTCGTTATTGTATTGGGCCTTTGGTTTCATCAGCCCATGTACCACATCATGGTCTTTCCTTTTACTTGGGCTTCAATCCGACACCTAAGTCCACTAATATACATTTCTTCCTTTCTGTTTTGGGCCAAGAATCACCAAACCCAATGGCTTATTTCGTTGTTTTGGATCAATGGTCACACAAGCCCAGCTCGTCTACTTCTTTTGTTTTGAGTCATGACTCACACACCCACAACATCACCACATTTCACTAGTACAATGTTACATATTTTTCGTTGCATCTTTGATTCGAACATGACACCATCCAGTATTATTCTCATGGCAATTCGTTTTCTTTCCATGCTCGACACCATGGCCGTCACATTATTTGGACACCAACACAACCATGTCGACACCCTTGATTAGTTTCTTTGTTCCTTGTACAACTCGACACAAAGCACCCAAAGGGTAAAACCCTAGCAAGCACTAGTCACATCCAACTTTCTCTTTGTTTCACTATAACTCGACACCACTCCACCCTCTTTTCTTTTCTCCCCTCTTGCGTGTGTAAACATCCAAGACAAACACCCAAGCCACCCTACAAACTCTAAGCTATGGTCCTAAACAAATATTTAATAACAAGCTTTTGTCCTAAACATGGTTAACCATTGTGTAATGTATCTCTAAAGTTCCAAGCAAAGATCACATGATACTCCCTTCCATCATTGTTTATTTGATCCTAGTACACCCTTGTCTCATCTACACTTCCTAAACCTACCATTAAACAAATTCAAAGAAATCATTATAGCACTTATGTACTCCTAGCTCGACTTGACACCACAAGGACCTTTTGACCATGTTGCCTCAATTCGAATGACCCATCAAGTGCTGGAGGCACAACACACACAAGTCATCACCAAAGTTTTCCTATAAATACTCACATTTAATGCACCTCCTCACCACACTTTCACAACTTACAAAAATCACCAACAAACATCTTTTTGTCTCGCCATTATCACATACGAGGGAGCAACACAAGAATTGGGTCGAGGTATAAGTTATTTGGGTTAACAATCGTGAACGTGGATTAGTATTTAATAAGGTTTTACAAGGGTTTGCTCGTTGTCCGTGCTTCTTCGTTTCACCTCTCGTACAACTCGACCACTTCACCACCTCTTTAGGTGTTGTAAGTTGTTCACTCCTTTTTCAATACTTACGTTATTTATTTTCTTTTACATGCATTGCATAGCACTTAAACACATAAAACACCAACACAAGTCACCTCGACACCCTAAAGAAAGGGCTTTGTATTTTCGTATTCTCACGTACAACCTATATATATTTCACGACAACTTGTTTCCTCGAACTAAACTAAACCAAGATAACCAAACATGCATGATTTTCGAGGCCTAACGCTACCTAAAAAGAACCTAATTCTATGCTTGTTCGAACACCCCTAAAACTAGTTGTGAAGTCATTTGGGCCTGACATGGGCTAACGAGGCCCATGTGGGGATTTCTTAAAATTTTTGAATCATAAACTAGCCAAAAAAACTCGACAATATGATGTTTCAAAACAGATTTTGTAAGGCTTTTATAAGATAAAAATGTTTACTTTCTAAGTACAAAAGTTCATTTTTCAAAAACATAACAAAGGACTAATTTTGCAAATCATCTCGTTAAGGGACCAATAGTGTCAAAACAGCCAAAGTTTCAGACCAAACTGAAAACAGTTGATTTTAATGAAACTAAAGGGGTAGAAACTGTAAATACCTTAAACTTAAGGTCTAAAGTGTAAAAAGACTAAAAAGGACTAAAAATGTAATTATTTTTAACCCAAGGGTAAAAGATGTAACTTTCTTAAAGTTAAGGGTCAAACTTGACAATGGTATTTTATTATTTATTTGAACTAATATCACTTCACTTATTTATTTTTGTAATCTACAAATATATATACATATATATAGTATAACTTTAATAAATATACACCACTACTAAAAATATTTAAAATAAATATTTATTAACGTTATTATTATAACGGATAATTCAACGCTCATTGATCACCTATTCGTATCAACGTTATAAATAACTATATAAAGTTATTTTGAATAATTTAAGACACCTGAAATCGATATCACCGTACTCGAACATATCACTTGGCATTCACGCATCAAATCGGAATCACCGATAGTAATGTATATATATCACATTAATTTAGGTCGTAAGTCGGAGGTTATTCATTGCTAGTCGTAGCAATACACCGTCATCTTTGAGCACCGTTTAAGTTTTGCACACACCTATCAGGTGAGTTCGTAGTCTCATATTTTTAAATTGTTTTTAAACCCCGTGGGGAGATACATACGATAAACCGAACACAAGTATTTTTCTGTATGCTATTATCACCCGATATTGCCTAAGTTAGACACCTGTGCTACAAGTCCCTCATATCACGAACATTAATCACTTGCGAGTGAGCGCAAATATAGTTGATAGATCTATTGGAGACGGCAACCCATCTCTGCCAAAGTGATCATTTGGTAGGGGATGTTCTATGTTCGAGGTACCATGGAAATTTAGCACATTTCTGTCACCGAGGGCCCCTTTTGTCATCTACATCCCTCGTGGTGTAGGTGATTATATCATTATTTGATATCACCCACGTTAAGGCTTGCATTTCGTGAGGCTTAGGAGCAATATGACACCCGTTTAATCAAGACCAATCATCTTGATTTGTTTATTTAAAAATATTTGACTTGTGTTCACACTATTACAAATTTAAACTACTATGGATTCACTCAACCATTGTGTTGACTTTTTAGCATGTTTATCTCTAGAAATTAGCGGCATGATGGCACGGAGCTGGCAAAAAGGGCACACAAGACCTCCCTTTTATTTCAATAATTATATCATTCTTTTCAAACTCGTCACTTCTTTGGTGAAACAATTAACATTTGGAAAATGTTTGTAACTCTGAATACTTTGAATTTTCATGGAATGATATCAACTTGACTTTTGAATTGTTTTCTATAAGTATGACTGTGTTCTAAACTGTAATGACCCCGATTAGACTTCCGCTACTTATCAAATTTTTGGGGTGTTACACTTGGCTTTTTCTTTTGACTAATGTTGACTTTACAATTCTTTAGCAATCAATACAGAAATTAAACCACATAAACTCACCACAAGCTATGATAAAGCTGAGATGAACTTATGAGGAACAAAAAATAAGGGATTTAACACTAAATGAAAACAAATAAGCAGGAATTAAGCTCAGCTACAGTAACTTGCAAAACTGAATTGCATTAATCAAAAAGTGAACTATAACACTAAATTTGAAAGTACAAGTAAATTAAAGAGCTGGAATTAAAATTACAAAGAAACTAAATTAGTCAAAACTTTTCTAAGACATGAAAAGTTGGACCAAAAAACTAAGTGTGGATAGAAATTTCTATTTAGACTAGTAGCCTATGGTTTTTTCTTGCTTGTCCTCTTGATGTTGTGCTTCTTGTATTGATTTTCGACCTTTAGATGGCCTTAAGCTAAATCTCAGCCTTCAATTGAATTTGGCGCCAAAAGCTGTGACTTGGGTTGCTAGCGTGGAGAAGGTAGGAGTGAGTGAGGTGTGTTGGGGTTGACTTGTGAGAGGGTTTACTAGGGTGGCTAAAGCAAGTATGTTGGGAAGAGGAGAGGGTGACAAAGATGTTGGGAGAAGGTGGATGTGTGGGTGTACTTTCGAGTGGGAAACCAGGGTAAGGGGAAAAAGGGTAGGGAAGGGTTGACTGAGTGTTTGTCACACCCCCAAAATCGGGTCCAGCGGAAGCATACGTGTAGCTGGGGTGTAACTCAATTGGTATTACAACACAAGTTCAAAAATGGTTTTCACTTCAATCATTTAGAATAAAATAGTTAAGTCAAAAATGTTGTATTTACATTGTTAAAAGTAGTGCGGAAGTAGGCCCTTAAAATAGTTTAAAACGGTCCCCATATAAATAATCAGAGTCTTCTATGACCGTGCCATGCCCTGCCAAAACCTCCTGTAGCGTGCCATAGGTTAAAACCTGAAAATACATGCTAAAGTGTCAACACGAGGTTGGTGAGTTCATAGAGTTTGTTAAACAAATAAAGTTTATGCATATGTATGAAGGTTTCCCAGCAAAGGCATCGTAAATCCACTCAGTTACAAGTCCCGCCATAAGAGACTTGTAACCTGTGTGTTCACAACCCACTGCTAATAATATATAGTTTCTCAGGATTATATTCACCCATGGTCACGTCTGTTTTGGACCCATAGGCGGGGAACCACCATCCCAAATAGTACCTGTCACCCAACGTCGCATCTGTTTTGGACTTGGGTGGGGGGTGTTTCCCCATAATAGTACTATCAATACCTCTCCTTTGACAGATTACTGGGTGCCGTTTCCCAAAGCATAAAAGTTTAAACGTTTCAAGTATCAAGTAAGTATAACACAGTTAAGTATAACACAATCACGTATGTATAAAATCAAGTATAAGTGTTATCAAGTATAAAAGTAATCAAGTATAAATGTTTTGAGTATCAAGAAAGTATGTTTTGAGTATTTATACTAGTAAGCAAGTAGTTGAGCATGTATCTCCCCCAAAGAGTTAAAACAAGTATAAAGAGTAAAAGTGGGGCTATGACTCACCTGGTGCGAATAGCTACGATGACAAAAGTGGATACACAGAAATGAGGTTCGATCTCTAACCGCAACCTAATATGAATGATAGTGATCTACTTAGATCATGAAAGGATGTAATGAATGCACATGCACATGATACCTATACCACTCGTAACTTGGAAATATTTGTTATAGTCAAAGTAAAGTATTTTCCATACTTAGGAAAAATAAGTCCAACTAGGTTTATAAAAACTTGACATAATATATCGTATATAAAAACGTTAGTGTTATATTCCTCGTTTTGAAAACCTTAAGCTATCGTCTAGTAGTCGCATAAATAAACCTTGGGTCGTACGTATTTCATTTGTTAAGAATATAGCCCTTAGTAACATTTCTAGAAAGTATACCATTTAGTACGTAAGTTATTATTTCTAATAGTGACTAAATATATATATAGTTTTGACGATTTTAAAACATGTATAACTTGGTCGTTTTAAGCTCATTTTCCTCGTTCTTTATACCCACGGATTCGTTTTAGTATATACTAATATATTTTCAATAGCTCGGCTCCTCTAGGTTACGTCTAACGCCTCTATTTGTCCGTCTAAAAATGTCAAACAGCATACAGTTTTCAGAAAATATAGTTTTCGTCGTTAAACTCGTTTTTAGCGTATCTCCTTCGTTATTAACTCGTTTTTATCCCCGTTTTCGGCCATAGTTCCGTCTCAGAATGTATTTTCTAATTATTTGGTCAAAAGTTACCCCAAACCCACTGAGTTGGCCACGTTTTCATTTTAAGGACAGTAGGTTTTTATATATGTTTAAAATCCATTTTTAATGTTCCAAACTAGTTTCTAATCCAACCAAACCACTTTCAATCACCACAAATCTAGTCTAAACTTACCATACACCTTCTTAGGGTGTCATGGGTTCCTAAACATCACAAATCAAGTGGATCTAACAAGGATCTAACTATAATCCATTTCTAGAGTTCAAAAGTTAGATATATATATAAATGAGTGGTATAACTAACATATGCATGTAGATCTTGAATAAACAACATGAAACTAGAAAAATGAAAGTATGGAAAGATCAACAAGTGATCTTGAAGCTTACTTGATGAATGGATGAGTTTTGAAGATGATTATGTAAAGAACCTAGGGTTTTATCACAAAACCCTAACAAGGAATACATATGAGACCTAAATAACACTTGATCTTCAAAAATCCATGGTTTCTTCTTGTTGGTTGTTCTTGGCCGATCCACCACACCCAAAGGAAAGAAAAGAGAGAAAGTTTCTAGTGGTTTTTAGGAAAATGAAATGAATAAGGGTAAGTATAAATTATATACATTATTGAATTTAGACAAGATCCATAAAATGGGGGAAGAAGTCATGGGGGGCGGCATTTGTTGAGAAAAAGAAGAAGAAGATGAGTTGTGTAATGTGGTATTAGGTGATGATTTGTGTATTTATTTGTAGTTTTAAGGTGTACCGGGTACCGAATTAACTAAAAATAAACCGTGACGAGTTGAAGTAAAATATGATGAAGTTAATTGGGACATAATAAAGTTATAAAATTTGTGAAAATATGTTGGGTATAAATATTGGGTGTTCGGGTGATCATTGTTTAGTTTTTATGAAAACCGTCGTAAATAAATTAGGCGTACGATATAAATTAAATAAATTTTCAGAATACCGGGCAAATTAATAATATAATTTTTATATTATTATTATGAGTATAAAATGTGTTAGGACCATAATTGGGAGTGTCGGATCAATTATTCAAAATATTAGTTCATAAGATAACGTTTATTAGATTGATAATCGTACGTTTACAAAAATGACGCAACCCACGTATAAATGACAAATTTTCTCCGGAGGTGAATAGTGTTTTATGAATAGTAAAATTTTAAAACGCTTCTCAGAATATCAAATTGACCTCAAAAATGATGAATAGTAAAATGATGAATAGTGATCGATGAATAGTAACCGATGAATAGTAAATGTTGAAAGTTCGGAAAAAGACCAGAATTTACGAGTTGTGACAGTCTCTACCCCTTAAGGGAACTTCGTCCCGAAGTTCAGTTAACGTTGGTCTCCGAAGTGTTATAATGGTGAAGATTCATGAGATGAAATGACCAGTTGACGTGTTTCTAGGCGGCGGTTCACAAGGTGAGGAAAAGTATAAACGTTCTGACAACGAGGGTATACACACACATAATGAAGCATTTGGAAATTGAGTTGAGGATTCAATCCAGACAGAATTTTATTATAACCATTCTCAGTGTTGCAAAATTCATTTCTGAGTCGGATATAGGTAGTCAGCCTATGTCCCACTATCCCGGGTTGAATATAGGTGACTAGTCTATATTCCACCGAGGTTCCATGAATTTTGAAATACTCAGCTCAGTTATACTAATACTATGTCCTTCACAAATACCAAGACGTTCAGAAAGACTAAGGTAGGTGACCAAACTCGAGGTCAAATGGTGAAACTATGCAAGGAAAAACATAACGCGGTGACATATATGATACGTGAACATGCTTATATGATAAACAATGATAGTAATCAACTAGAATAAGTGAATATAATATACCAGATAATGAGACACAAATCTCATCACCTAAGTCAGCAACAAACCACAAGTGAGGCTTCAGCTTGGCAGGCAGGCACGTGACGGTCATAGGGTTAAGTTTTTCGTAAAAGTAGCTATAGTCTAGGTTTTAAAAACACTTAGTTCGCTATAGCCGAAGCTCTGATACCAATCTGTCACACCCCCAAAATCGGGTCCAGCGGAAGCATACGTGTAGCTGGGGTGTAACTCAATTGGTATTACAACACAAGTTCAAAAATGGTTTTCACTTCAATCATTTAGAATAAAATAGTTAAGTCAAAAATGTTGTATTTACATTGTTAAAAGTAGTGCGGAAGTAGGCCCTTAAAATAGTTTAAAACGGTCCCCATATAAATAATCAGAGTCTTCTATGACCGTGCCATGCCCTGCCAAAACCTCCTGTAGCGTGCCATAGGTTAAAACCTGAAAATACATGCTAAAGTGTCAACACGAGGTTGGTGAGTTCATAGAGTTTGTTAAACAAATAAAGTTTATGCATATGTATGAAGGTTTCCCAGCAAAGGCATCGTAAATCCACTCAGTTACAAGTCCCGCCATAAGAGACTTGTAACCTGTGTGTTCACAACCCACTGCTAATAATATATAGTTTCTCAGGATTATATTCACCCATGGTCACGTCTGTTTTGGACCCATAGGCGGGGAACCACATCCCAAATAGTACCTGTCACCCAACGTCGCATCTGTTTTGGACTTGGGTGGGGGGTGTTTCCACATAATAGTACTATCAATACCTCTCCTTTGACAGATTACTGGGTGCCGTTTCCCAAAGCATAAAAGTTTAAACGTTTCAAGTATCAAGTAAGTATAACACAGTTAAGTATAACACAATCACGTATGTATAAAATCAAGTATAAGTGTTATCAAGTATAAAAGTAATCAAGTATAAATGTTTTGAGTATCAAGAAAGTATGTTTTGAGTATTTATACTAGTAAGCAAGTAGTTGAGCATGTATCTCCCCCAAAGAGTTAAAACAAGTATAAAGAGTAAAAGTGGGGCTATGACTCACCTGGTGCGAATAGCTACGATGACAAAAGTGGATACACAGAAATGAGGTTCGATCTCTAACCGCAACCTAATATGAATGATAGTGATCTACTTAGATCATGAAAGGATGTAATGAATGCACATGCACATGATACCTATACCACTCGTAACTTGGAAATATTTGTTATAGTCAAAGTAAAGTATTTTCCATACTTAGGAAAAATAAGTCCAACTAGGTTTATAAAAACTTGACATAATATATCGTATATAAAAACGTTAGTGTTATATTCCTCGTTTTGAAAACCTTAAGTTATCGTCTAGTAGTCGCATAAATAAACCTTGGGTCGTACGTATTTCATTTGTTAAGAATATAGCCCTTAGTAACATTTCTAGAAAGTATACCATTTAGTACGTAAGTTATTATTTCTAATAGTGACTAAATATATATATAGTTTTGACGATTTTAAAACATGTATAACTTGGTCGTTTTAAGCTCATTTTCCTCGTTCTTTATACCCACTGATTCGTTTTAGTATATACTAATATATTTTCAATAGCTCGGCTCCTCTAGGTTACGTCTAACGCCTCTATTTGTCCGTCTAAAAATGTCAAACAGCATACAGTTTTCAGAAAATATAGTTTTCGTCGTTAAACTCGTTTTTAGCGTATCTCCTTCGTTATTAACTCGTTTTTATCCCCGTTTTCGGCCATAGTTCCGTCTCGGAATGTATTTTCTAATTATTTGGTCAAAAGTTACCCCAAACCCACTGAGTTGGCCACGTTTTCATTTTAAGGACAGTAGGTTTTTATATATGTTTAAAATCCATTTTTAATGTTCCAAACTAGTTTCTAATCCAACCAAACCACTTTCAATCACCACAAATCTAGTCTAAACTTACCATACACCTTCTTAGGGTGTCATGGGTTCCTAAACATCACAAATCAAGTGGATCTAACAAGGATCTAACTATAATCCATTTCTAGAGTTCAAAAGTTAGATATATATATAAATGAGTGGTATAACTAACATATGCATGTAGATCTTGAATAAACAACATGAAACTAGAAAAATGAAAGTATGGAAAGATCAACAAGTGATCTTGAAGCTTACTTGATGAATGGATGAGTTTTGAAGATGATTATGTAAAGAACCTAGGGTTTTATCACAAAACCCTAACAAGGAATACATATGAGACCTAAATAACACTTGATCTTCAAAAATCCATGGTTTCTTCTTGTTGGTTGTTCTTGGCCGATCCACCACACGCAAAGGAAAGAAAAGAGAGAAAGTTTCTAGTGGTTTTTAGAAAAATGAAATGAATAAGGGTAAGTATAAATTATATACATTATTGAATTTAGACAAGATCCATAAAATGGGGGAAGAAGTCATGGGGGGCGGCATTTGTTGAGAAAAAGAAGAAAAAGATGAGTTGTGTAAGAATTTGTGGTATTAGGTGATGATTTGTGTATTTATTTGTAGTTTTAAGGTGTACCGGGTACCGAATTAACTAAAAATAAACCGTGACGAGTTGAAGTAAAATATGATGAAGTTAATTGGGACATAATAAAGTTATAAAAATTGTGAAAATATGTTGGGTATAAATATTGGGTGTTCGGGTGATCATTGTTTAGTTTTTACGAAAACCGTCGTAAATAAATTAGGCGTACGATATAAATTAAATAAATTTCCAGAATACCGGGCAAATTAATAATATAATTTTTATATTATTATTATGAGTATAAAATGTGTTAGGACCATAATTGGGAGTGTCGGATCAATTATTCAAAATATTAGTTCATAAGATAACGTTTATTAGATTGATAATCGTACGTTTACAAAAATGACGCAACCCACGTATAAATGACAAATTTTCTCCGGAGGTGAATAGTGTTTTATGAATAGTAAAATTTTAAAACGCTTCTCAGAATATCAAATTGACCTCAAAAATGATGAATAGTAAAATGATGAATAGTGATCGATGAATAGTAAATGTTGAAAGTTCGGAAAAAGACCAGAATTTACGAGTTGTGACAGTGTTTGACCCTGGGTTTTAATAAAAAAAGGGTGGGGATGGATCAAGTTTATTTGTGGAGTGGGCTTAGGATTTGGATTGGGCTTGTTTTGGAATTGGGTATGTTTATGGGTTTAATATTTTGGGTTTAGTGGTTAAGTGGAAAGGTTTAGTATATATTTAAATGGGCTGACCCGACCCATTAAAATGGATCAGGTTGGCCCATAAAAATATTATTAGTTATTTGGGTTCGGTTTTCCAAGCTCGTTCCAAATCCCGGGGTTGACTTTGACTCCGTCTTGAAACACATAAAAACACAAACCAAGGAAATCTGCAGTATAATTTAGTATATTTGGCGGTTTTCAGTATTTTTACGGTCTAAAATGGGCACAAAATGATAAGTATTTACATACTCATCACTTATTCACTTCCTTAGTTGGAATACCAAAGTCATCAGTATCATCCATACTAAGGGCATCAAACATATTAGATGTAGCAACCTTCATTTCACTCGTACTAGGCACATCAGTAGCCTTTGTCTTAGTGACATCCACTTTCTTAGGTTCAGGAGGAGGCGCTTTAGGTCGATACTGAAATTGCTTACCCACAACAGGCTTAGTATAAAACCCTTTTCCCGGATTAGTTTGACAAGCATTCTTCCCCTTCTTCTTGTTATTAACAGTTTGGAAACCATCACTAGTCTTATCCTTATTAGTAGGAACATTAGGTACCACATTAACTTCAGTATGAACCACCTCCTTGACACAGTTTGGGCAATTAATCTGATCATGCCCCAAAACTTTGCATACACCACAGTGAGGAGGTTTCCATTCGTATTCAACTTAATGACAGCTGCAGTGAAACCAGTATCATCCTTCATGGGGATAGCCATAGTAACTTCGCATTTACATATAAATCTTACAAACTTAAAGTTTGACATATACTAAAAAATTCCATTTGTATACCGGCATAACTTAACCAACATCCGAACAGTCTCCTTGAGTCTTTGTACCAACCCATTTAATTTGATTCTAGATATTCACTTCACATTTCACATAATGAGGTTTAAATTGTGACATTCGTAACATGTATAATGGAGTTCCTACCAAAACAAATGATATAAATGTAGCTGTCAACTAGACTCAAGACTTTTTGAGTGCTTGTTACATTGAAGATCATACTATGTTGGATATTTAAGTTCACTAATCACTAGTGAAGTAAAAATTTCAAGCAATCCAATTTGTATAACGCCATTGATGATGATGATGTGTGTGTTTTTTGTGAAGGTTTGGTAAACAAAATGGGGAAGAAAAGTAGATTTATATGAGTAATAATCTAAATATATGAAATGACTGTTATGCCCTTAACTAAAAACAAAAAAAGCGAATAATGGTGTTGACCAACGGATTACGGTCAAAAGGACTCAATCAGCCTCAAAAACTTGAGTTTGGACTTACGATGACTAAAATCCCGAGTTCGGGGCCCCTGTAATGCTTTTGGAAAATTTTAGGGACCAACGGTGTATTTTTCTTTAATTTATTATAAAACATGGTTTTATTACTACTTCTTTATAAAGGGTCAGTCTTGTTAAATTTAGGACAAGTACTTGTCAAGCTTGAAGTCGGTTTTTATGTTGGCTAACGACTCGTGAAGGGGATATGAAATTTACTATTTTTTTATGACATGTTTCACGAATAATAGCACCTGGAGCAGTGCCAAATCCCGCTTGAAATTTCGTCCAATGGCACCGAGAAAAAACCATAGTGAAGATATTGTTAAGCATTTTTCTTATCCCATTAAATGAACGTTGCCTTGTTAACTATCAGTCGACAAAAGTCTCGTGTTGCAGCTTACTCGTCTCTCAAATCTTGTTAAGACTTCTTGAAATGATTCTCCCCCATTACTGATATGTCTCAGTATGTTTAAAAAGACGCCAAATGTTAATGAAGATGAAGAAATGTTTAAATTATGGAATATTGACACACAACATAGCGGTAAAGAGAAAACAAGGATAACACAAATAAACAAACAAGATTAATTATTCTTCTTGAATTGCAACATTTGAAACAAAATCTAAGTCCTAACGGAAAGTAAACAGAAAAACAGTTGGCCTTAGCGACTGCTTAACAACTGCATGGTGTGCAATGTCCGTAATATAGAGACCAATTAGAGGAGGTCAATCTCCTAAGATAAATAGCTAATTGAGTTAGCAACTCTCCAAGAATAAAAGAGTAGAAGACTAGAACTTTTAATTCATCTCTTTTCTGCCTTCATTCGGAACATACAACTACGGTATTAATAAGAAACTAAACACGTACTAGCAAATATCCTATTTTCTAGGAACATAAAGTAAACATGGGAATGTGGAACAAAAATCATGCATGCATACTCATTCATGGAATTGACCTATTTAATAATAAACGTAAATGCTTTAAGATAATGAGGATAGCAGTTATTCTTCTTAGGAATTGGTATTAATATTCGCATGAAACTTGGACCGCAATTCGTATCAATACTCCTGTCCTAAAAATGAGACTTGTCCTCAAGGCTCATCTTTTTATACCTCGTGTCACGTGGCTTCCAAGGTGGTTTTAGTTCGGTTTGGAGAAAAACAAACTTTGGCTGATGATAACGGTGACCGAAATGAAATGTCATCATACAACGAAATTTGGCTAACTTGTCCTTAACGAGCGTGGCAAGGTCATAACTCAGATGAAGGGTGACTGAATGAAAGATGGTTTTATCATGTTGGAATGTTGGTGTTTTATAAGTTCAGTAAGTAGGCATTTGTGTGGCAATTTCATTTACAAGTTTGGGATTCTTGTTGACAGTTGGAGGTAGTAACTCGGAAGAGGGAACTTGCGTGGTAACATCGAAGTCAATCTCAGTAATGGTTGTAAAAAGGTCGTGGTGGTGGTGATGTTCACGGAAGTACTAGTGTTTTGGGTGACAATGTCTTTCGAGATGATTTCGAGTTGGGCAGTGGACGAGCAAAAGGCAAGAACCACAATAGCTAGTTGATCAGCTAGATCAGCCAAGTTTTCTAAGACATCTCATAAGTAATGTTTTGGAGGTGACGAGTAAGTCAATGAAAGCACCATTTGATATAGAGACTAATTAGAGGAGGCCAATCTCTTAAGATAAATAGCTAATTGAATTAGCATAACTCTCCAAGAATAAAAGAGTAGAAGACTAGAACTTTTAATTCATTTCCTTTTTGTTAGGTTTTATATTTGAGTTGATAAGTACAAAACTACAAGTGAAGAATGAAGACAATGCAAAACACAAAGGACTTGCTTGATAACGAAGATTTTACTTATTAGTCCTTTGTAACCCTAATTCTCTATTATATAAAGAGAATACAGGGCGTTAGGTTAAGTCTGTGTTAAAGATGTAAACCAATAAAATGTGTGTGTGTGTCTAGGGTGTAGCCTTGTAAACGCCTAGATTTAGGGCTAGTGTTTGTTAAGGCTCAAGGATCTTTTAATTCCTGTTAGAGATTAATCGTTCTATACTGATCATATAGAATTGGGCCTTATTGTGTTTGTAATGGTTATAGAAGATGATGACGAGAAACCTTGTATCAATAACATTGATGTTCTATTTATTTCGTTGTGCATGTTCTTAGTCATTGTTATATCCATGGAGTTATTCTAAACTTCACAATTGGTATCAGATCTCGGGGAGCTCGTGATCTTGGGAATTACAAGGTTTATTGTTGAAGAAACCAAATTTGAAGAAGGTACGAATTTTCTGTTTTGGTTATCATGTCGAATCTGGTGATATTAGGGTTTTTTTGCAACCCTAATTTAATAAAAATATGAGTTTTATTTTTGGAGACAAGGAAAGAAAAACCAGCTGGTAATTGTGTGAATGAATGTAAAATTAGGGTATTTCAAAACCTAATTCGATGAAGTCATAAATTGCAACAGGTTAGTGACACTAAAAAGTGTCTCTAAAAAGCGTCGAATGGATGTTGGATCTAAAAAGAATTGATCGATATTGGTTATATGCTGCTGCTATACGTGGTGCTACTGGTTTTTGCTGATGTTGGATCTAAAAATAATTGCTAGATGTTAATGAAGCAGCGTGGTTTTTAGGGTTTCAATTCATAATGATGGCGTGGTTACTGTTCTTCTGAGGTTCCTGAAAAGTAAGACTCATCAGTATGGTTGGAGGTTAGTTGATTTTTAGTTTTGCTGATCATTATAAACCCTAACTGTCGATTAGGGTTTATACGCTATGCGAGAGTTAGGGGAAGTAAAGGAGTAACACTACTCCTTGTGGGACTGAAGTTACTGGCATGTCAAGTAATTCTACTTCTTATTATTCATTACTTGACTAAGGTTACTGGTCACAATTTTTCTATGGGAGTAAGCTTACTGGTTGATTATGCATAATGGAAACATGCTTACCGCTTTTAAGAATAACTCTACTTCTCTTGGAACGTAAACTCACTCATGGTACCTTGATTAACTTTACTCCTTAAACCAGTAATCTTACTTGTTTAATTAATACTGCTTGTTGATTTAAAAGCTGCTCATTGAAGTTTGTACTGCCCCTTTCAACATTAGTACTGCTTGTATTGATTAGTACTACTTCTTATTGGGTTAGTACTGCTCGGAATCACTTAGTACTACTTCATAAAGTTTGTACTGCTACGTTTGTTTGGTTAATACTGCTACTTAAATATTTAGTACTGCTCATTGATACATGATGCGACTTGTATAAACCCTAGTCCAACAGATGGTTAATGTAAACGAAGGCTTGCTAAAGTGATTTGTTCATTACTTTTTGGCGTTTGGTTTTTGATTGGTCGCGATCTAGTATTGGTTTATGTATCGATAGTAAATGGTGTTTCATGTTCTTTGGTTGTCGACTTGATGTGTTTTCATGATAGCAGTTTTATGGGCATGAGTTACAAGAAGTGAGGGGAAGCTCAAATGGTTTTTAGCATTGTTTGATATCGGATAGCACATGGTTAGGGTTCTCAGTTTATTTCTGATATTAAATGACACACACAAGAAGGATTTTTGGTTTTTGGTTTATTTATTCTTAAAAGGTTCAAGGCTCGTATTTCTTGGAATATTTGTTTACGAAGACGATTGATTATTACCTATTTGGAGTTGAAGTGGAATTTCCTGGATGCTTGTTCTTATCATATCTTAAACGGCCTGTAACGTTTAAAGATAACTTGTTCGTGCTTTAATGTTGTGACGATGACTTGTCAAATCCAGCAATACGTCTTTGCTATCACTTAAAAGAGTTACATTGTAGTGCTCAGTGTCTCATTGAAGATGAGGATTTTGTCAAGAGATTGCGGTGTACTTATATGGTGTTAGTAAAAGTTCAAAGTTACATGGATAGTGCAAGATATAAGACATAAGTTTGAGTTGTTCTACTTCAGCATCAAGTTGGTTATACTTAGTTTTTTCATCAGTAATCATTACATAGAGCGTACAAATTCAAGGAATGGTTAACATATGGGTTTCAAGGGAAACTTAATGTTTAAATGTTTAACCATTTATATGCTACATCGAGGTGAAGGTTTTTACTACTGTAAGTCGGTATTACTACTACAGATTTAAGTGTCTATTGTCTTAAATTCATTTATAGTGCGGAAAACTTAATGTTGGGTAATTTAAGACATTGGAAGGCTGGATTAAAAGTGTGATATTGGTTTATGTTTGTGAAGATCAAAGTTGCTTCTACTTAGCGTCTGCTAGTGGATAATGACAAAAAGGGGAAGAAGTATTTACATGTTTTGCAAATTGAAGATCATTGATGGTACATATTATTTAAGGGGAAGATTGTCTCATTCATGGAAGATCAAGATGAAGGTTTTTTAATTATCAACTAGAGGAGGATTGTTGGGTATTATATTTGAGTTGATAAGTACAAAACTACAAGTGAAGAATTAAGACAATGCAAAACACAAGGGACTTGCTTGATAAAAAAGATTTTACTTATTAGTCCTTTGTAACCCTAATTCTCTATTATATAAAGAGAATACAGGGCATTAGGTTAAGTGTGTGTCAAAGATGTAAACCAGTAAAACGCATGTGTGTGCCTAGGGCGTAGCCTTGTAAACGCCTAGATTTAGGGTTAGTGTTTGTTAAGGCTCAAGGATCTTTTGATTCCTGTTAGAGATTAACCGTTCTATACTGACCATATAGAATTTGGCTTTATTGTGTTTGTAATAGTTATAGAAGATGACGAGAAACCTTGTATCAATAACATTGATGTTCTATTTATTCCGTTGTGCATGTTCTTGATCATTGTTATTGTTATCCCTAATGCTAAAAATGATCTATGGAGTTATTCTAAACTCCACATTTTCTTCCTTCATTCAGAACATACAACTATGGTATTAATAGGAAACTAAACACGTACTAGCAAATATCCTATTTTCTAGGAACATTAAGGGTGCGTTTAGTTGGAGAAAAAATTCTCTTATTTTCTATCTCTAGTTTTGAAAAAAATTGGAAGAGAAATTTATCTCCACAAAATACTTAAAAATATAGAAAACGCGTTTAGTTGATGTTTGTATTTTCTATTTTGAAGAAGGTGATGGAGGGTTGGGGTTACAAAGGAAAACAAGGAAAACTACTAACATTTGTTTATTAATTTTCCCTGTTAAGCTAGAAAATAGGAGATTCTGTATTTTACAATCATTTTGTTGTAAAACGCTAATTTGAAAGCCATATTTGTTTATTTATTTTCCACCAAATATTTTATAAAAAACAAAGGTGTTTCCCCCAACTAAACACATCCTAAGGGTGTGTTTGTGTTTTTGAAAAAAACATCTTACTAGCATTTTACTCTTATTGAGCTAGAGGTGGTCAAACATTTATGTTGTTTGATTTCTCTCTTTTGGAAACTTGTGTTAATATAATATATTTTATGGTATATTAATTATGTTATATTTATAATAAAAGTTTTGTTTCATATTTACACAAACTAATTATCTATAGTATTGCTATGATATAATATATGTTTAAAAAAAAGACAATTAAACTTATTCAGACGATTATACGAAAAACAAACAACATTATTTTATTCAAATTCAGACTTTATAGCCACATTTTACTAGTAAGATGTGTTAGTCAGATTCAAACTCAAAATATCTACCTATTATATAAGAATGGGCTTTTTTACTGTAGCACAAAAAAATTTACACATCAGCTCCATAAGCACTCCAGTGCATGACACGTATGCTTTGTAAAATAAGAGGTGCAAGAACATTTTTCACAAATCGCAACCATAAAAAATGTCACGTGTACATACAGTAGCAAGCAACTATTTGCCCATTTTAGTCTTTATCAATACACAAACACACAATATACAGTTATGCACCATGCGTATATGTCTCATCTCTCTCACATGCTCTCAATTTATTCCTCTGAAACGCATGAACCGGTAATAATTTGGTTTCTCAGTTTGTTGATTTATGTTTGAATCACTCACTTTTGGCTTCAGATTTGTAAGTAAATTCACATGAACGAAGTTTTTCAACCTTTTTTTTCTCTTCATGAATGGCTAACATATCTTAAACTAAGGTTTTTGTTGGTCGTTTTAATTTCAGCAATGAAAGAAACGGTACGAACATAGTATCCTGGATGTCACTCCATCGCAAAAGGTTGATTTTTTTTCTATCTCCTGCTCCATCGCAAAAGGTTGTTGAGAACTATTGTGCTTCCTTCAACTTGCCATTTTTTTATTTTTTATTTTATTTATTTTATTTTTTTTTCGGTTGTTGTTGTTGTTCTGAATATACGTAGGCTCAAATCACCATCTCATATATATTATTCACAGCCAATTAACTGGTGTGTAATTTCTTTCTCATGATTTGGTGGAAAGAAGAGCCGTCGGACATCAAGATGATTTGGTTATTTGGTAAGAGGCAGTCTGCAATATGGTATTATCCTAACTAATTCTTGTAGAAAATTCGATATTATATTCCGTTTGTGTTAAATTTTTTAAAGGATAGCAATATGTTGTTTTATACTAGAATATTTGGTGGGATTTTGAATATATCTCATCAATGGTTTTTCCATCCAAAAGGCCAACGGAAAGCATGTGCGGTGGATCTGAAGGACTGCAGGAATTTGCAAATATTCTTAAGTTCAATACCGTAGTTATTTTTAAGTGTTTCTACTAATTTACTCATAATGCATGGTATGGAATAAAGAATTTACACTTTACAGAATGATATTTACTTTGTATATATGATTTCGGTGAAATCTAAGTTTTCTTGGTAGATGAAAAAATATTTCATTGGCGACCGTGTTCTTTCAAGGTAATTCTTGTAGAAAATTCGATATTATATTCCGTTTGTGTTAAATTTTTTAAAGGATAGCAATATGTTGTTTTATACTAGAATATTTGGTGGGATTTTGAATATATCTCATCAATGGTTTTTCCATCCAAAAGGCCAACGGAAAGCATGTGCGGTGGATATGAAGGACTGCAGGAATTTGCAAATATTCTTAAGTTCAATACAGTAGTTATTTTTAAGTGTTTCTACTAATTTACTCATAATGCATGGTATGGAATAAAGAATTTACACTTTACAGAATGATATTTACTTTGTATATATGATTTCGATGAAATCTAAGTTTTCTTGGTAGATGAAAAAATATTTCATTGGCGACCGTGTTCTTTCAAGGTATATTATACATATTTTAATGCACAACAAATATATTTACAAAAGCTTGTGCTTTTGGGAACTACAAAATAATGTGTACATGTATTAGAGATGATGGGGTTGGTGGTATAGTGGCATGGGTAGTACTAAGCAAGGTTATCAAGATCGCGATCCTACCTAGGATCGTTTTCGTCCCCGCAAGATCGGGATCGTAGGATCGAATCGAGATCGTAAGATCTTACAAAAATGTGACTTTTTTTTATAGCAGTTGTAGTTATATATAGTTCAACATGAAATTCGATCAGAATAATCAACTTAAATGGATATGAATGAAAATTTAAAAGTTCATTTGTCGTGCTAATAATGCAATACATGCAATTAGTTCATGCTTCAAAGTTCAAACCATTACTTGAATGATTTGGGTACAAAAGAAATACGACTACAAGAGTCGTATATGATAAAAATTATTTGAAGTTTTAAACATCATAGCCTAGATATCAAAAACCCAAAATTCTAAAGCATTAGTAATCAATGATCAGTATGACTTCAAACGGTGCATTAACTTCGTTTGATGTGCTTATAAGATAATACCTCGCTTTAACATTTTTGTACTCGTACTTAATTTCTTTCTTTGTAGTGACCATGGCTTCAAAAATGGGTCAAATGAGCTTATTTTTATGTTTAACAATAAAAGTTAAGTTTTTTAGTAGGATCGGGATCGATAGCGATCCTATGATCTTACTAGCTAACTTACGATCTTACTCCGATCCTATGGTGTCTCCGATCCTACTCCGATCTTGCAAGGTTTTCTTGTGTAGGATCGTAAGATCGTACGATCTTACGATCAAGATCGCGATCTTGATAACCATGGTACTAAGAGTTGATTGTGTAAATTGCTCATATGATTGTATTTGGTAAGATAGTCAAAAGTGGAATGGACTATGGCAGCAATAGGATTGGTCAAATGTGAATTATTATTTTTTAATCAAAAAGCTTCTTGCATATTAAATAAGTTTATATATAAGGCTTTTTACCGCTAAAAGTAAAAATCAAACACAGTACTTATTTGAATGTGGCGATTGATAGTTCCATACACAAAATATTGTTAGCTCAAATGAATGACTATCAATGTCTTGTTTAGCTCAAATGAGTTATATCAATGTTACCTCAAAGCATCAATGTAACTAGAAAGTAATTTTAATTTGTTACTGATCACGTAAACAATTTTTGTTTTGTTGCATTTGTAAGACAAAGATTGCAATTATATTATTCTTTATGATAACATTAACATATTCTTAGAAAATAAAGGTTTTTGTGGTTGTACTGTATTGTTATCTCTTATTCTCCTTTTTAGGGGTGTTGATCGGTTCGGTTTTCGGGTTATTCGGTTAATTTGGTTCGGTTAATTCGGTTAAAAGTTTTTTTAGGGTCAAACCGTGAACCAAACCAAACCGAATTCAAATTCGGTTTTCGGTTCGGTTTGGTTGAGTTCTAGTTCGGTTTTGTTCGGTTCGGTTTTCGGTTTAACCGAATTACACACTTTATTTAAAAAAAAGAAAAATATACAAACATATTTAGCTAAATAAGTTATTTCAAACATAAAAAGTATTTTTTAATATTAGGATAAAATTTTATTGTTATTTATATATATATATATATATATATATATATATATATATATATATATATATATATATATATATATATAACCTTTTATTAATCTTTTTATATATATAAATATATAAAAAATATATAAATTTATATGAATTCGGTTTTCGGTTCGGTTTTCGGTTTTGATTACCAAAACCATATCCAAACCGAGAACCGAATTAAAAGTTCGGTTTGGTTCGGTTTTGGCAAATTCGGTTCGGTTATTAGTTCGATTCGGTTATTTTCGGTTTGGTTCGGTTTCGGTTTTCGGTTTATTCGGATATTTCGGTTTTTCTGCTCACCCCTACGTCCTTTTCCTTTAATTTCTTTTCAAAATAACCAATTGGATTATTTATTTAATAGACTTGCATAGTCAAAATTGAATTTTTGTTACACTATTTATGCATAGACTCTTCATGTAAAAAGTAAAATAAAATATTGTATGGAGATAAGGGAGTTAGGTGATAACATCAATGAGCGTATACTATCAAACACCTATTGATTTTCTTTTTGAAACATACAAGTAGTCAACTTTATAGTCTATACTTGTTAAAAATTTCAGGATATTTTTCACGATACATTTTTTTTCCTAAGTAACGATATTGGACTAGATCTCTAACCATTTAAAACCTCAATGACTAGACCCGGTGAAAAACCGACCCGACCCGAGGACCGGAAACCATGAAAAACATGAACCGAAACCGAACCGAATATTGTTGGTTCGGTTCGGTTTTGTCGGTATAGGTGTATTTTGGTATGTTTTTGTCGGTTTTGGGCAGAACCGGACTGAACCGGCCGGTCCAAAACCGAAATCATGTTAAACCTAAAACCGAAACCAAACCGACAGGCTATCGGTCTTCGGTCGGTTTCGTCAGTCCGGTTCAGTTTTGAACGTTCTCCTGTGTTAACTTTTTTGTCCATATCCATTTTGTATACTATGAGTTCTATGAATGAACATTATTTATAAATCAATATATTTTGATTAGTATGTAATCATGCATGAGGTGTAAATGTTCATTTTCTTTTATTCAAAAAGCACACTCAAACATTTATCAAACAATTATTTTCATTAAAAAATATTTTCACTCAACATTTTTGAATTATTCAGCATCTTTGATTCGTTCGATGCTAAACAATACGGTTTTATCACCGTTAGTATATTTTACTTTTCTGAAAATTATAATATATGTTGTTAAGTCAAATTTTGATTAACAAAATATTGTTTTGCACTTACATTTAATACCTTAATCAAATATCCATAGCTTCTATTTTTGTTTTTTAACTCTCAATTAACGAGCACATAGATCATCGTTTGAGAATAAACATTCACTTACATGGGCCGTGCTTAGCACGGCCTAAAACCCTTCCTAGTCTTAATAAACAAACACACCTTAAGTAAACATTGGAATGTGGAACTAAAATCATGCATGCATACTCATGCATGGAATTGACTTATTTAATAATAAACGTGAATGCTTTATGATAATGAGGATAGCAGTTAAATCTCCTTAGGACTTGGTCTTAATATTCGCATGAAACTTGGACCCCAATGCGTATCAGTCCGTTACATGTTTCTTCTACGGTACTCAACAACTTGTTCCAGAGCAACCTTTTCAGCATCATCTCGGACACCAATGTCCGTCTGCAAACATGGTATACTGAATTGATTGCCGTTCCCTATATTACTGAAAATACTTGCTTGGCCACTTCCTGATCCAATATCTACATTACGAATCATGAGACCGGTTTTGCAATACAAAGCAAAATACTCACAGTTGTTTCTAAGCGTATCATAACTACCAAACCCGTGACGCAACAAATAGACGGCTCTTTTGATCACTTCTTCAGGCGGATCTGATTTAGCACAAGTCCACGTCCCAACACGAAGTTTGAATACCCCAGACAAAAATCCTACACCATACTGATAGCGGTATAAGGATCCTGTCTCAATGAAACAGTTCAAACAAACGATGGTTACTCCACTATTTGGTTGACGATATCCACAGTGAGGTAAGCTTAGACATGAAGCTGGAATATTAGGATTCCAAGATGTGCAGTGAGAACACGTGCTTAAGCTAGAACCAGAATCATGGGAGTTCAAACATAAAGCGGTATGGCTTTTTGATGAAGATGAAAGAAAAGAAGGTACTTTCTCAGGATCGTTTGGACCAAAGTTGATAATCATCTTTTCACCGACATATATGCCTGTTTTTTATGTAACAAAAATATTTTAGTAACATAAAAGGATTCCTATATATATACAACAAGGTATTCGCGCCCGCCGCGTTGCGGCGGGTACTTTTAATCAATTTCGATGGATTAATCAGATTCTTGACATTACTGGAAAAGAACTTGAGCCGTAAGTGAACGGAAGTCTTTGTGTGGTGGTGTTGGCCCTTATAGTTTTAAAAAGGGCAAATTACCTGAAAATGTATTTAACTTGCCACTTTTTACCATTATATATAGCAATCTTTTTTTTCCTATTGTGTGACTAAACTTTCTAATTTGGTACATTGTGTGTATTTTGTGACTTTTTAGCCTTGTAAAATGACCATTTTACCGTTCGAAATTTTGAAAATGTAAGGGTAAAATGGTCAAAAAATACACACAATGTACCAAATTCGAAAGTTTAGTCACACAATAGGGAAAAAAAAAAGATAGCTGCATACAATGGTAAAAAGTGGCAAATTAAATACATTTTCAGGTAATTTGCCTTTTTAAAAAAATTTAGGATAATTTTTAAAGTTATTTGAAAAGTTAAGGACGCATTTTGAAAGTTTTTTTTACTTAAAAAATATATATACTAAACTTCAGCATTTTTTATAAAACCGTGCGTACGTCAAAAACATATCAATATTGGGTTTGTTCTGTTCATTATCGAGAAGGCTTTTTGCCAGTAATTTTTTTATTCACAAAATTACCAGATATCTGTTAGTTATTTGGTAAATAAAGTTTGTTATATAAAAAAATCGCAAATTTTAAAAAATCCAGGGCATGTTTTGTAAGTTTTCTTTTTTTATTAATAAAATTTATTATTTTTTATTGGAAAATTAATTTTTTAACCTGACACGGACCTCGAGTCCATGCCCCATAGTATATAGTATGAATAACACAAAGATAGTAATATAGTATGCACAAAGAGAAAAGAAAACGATAAATACAACAGACTCGAAACAATCTTTAAAAAAATGCCATGATAAGAATTGAAGCTACAACTAAAAATAGCCAAATCATTAAGCCTGTCATGCAATTTCTAAAAACATAAACACGTGTTAAGTCTAGTTTCATGAACAGTGAAGATATGATTTAGAGCGTCGAGTATAATGCTGAAATTCTTCGCCGAATCCGAGGTGGCAACTCGTTGAAGCTCGCCGATTCCTTGCAGCCATACCACTAGTGCTCGCCAAATCCGGTTTTTCAACAAAAATATGACAAAACACATATCAAATTCTTACCGTTTTTTTAAAACAGTTATTTTCAATAATTCAAACTTAAAAAAATTAAAAATAAATAAAAATAAATAAATAAATAAATAAATAAAATAAAATTAAACCCCAACTCTATAAATAAAACCACATTTTACCAAAAATCTTCGCAAACAACTTTTTTATAAACTCTCAGTCTCTCACACTAAGAGCTTCTTTTCAAATTCTCCCAACTATCACAAATTATGAATAATGAACCAACTAAAGTAAGACGAACTATCCATAGGCACGAGACGGCCCTGAAGCGAAGGTCACACCGGTGAATAATTTGTTGACCAAGTTGACTCGGTATCTCGAGCAAATGCGTAGCCGTGGTGAGGGAATGACGAGGGTATTAAGCAACAAAAGATAAGCTCTACTAGTCAACAACAGATAAGCACACATTTGATTGTATTAGCTGTAGTTGTTTGTGATTGATCTTGTAATTAAGAGTGATTGTAATTTACCCTACATAGGACTCTTAGAATGGGTATATATATGTATTACTATGTTACATGAATGGGCAATCAAGACATTCTACAAACTCTAACATGGTATCACAGCCAGATTTAATTTCTCTCCTAATTTTTCTCTAAAAATTCGACACTCCCTCCCCCTCCTCCAAATCTACCGCAACTTCCTCTACTTTTTCTCACATCTCCGGTTTTCTTCCCTTGTCCCCCTATACTATCTTATAGCAAAAAAAAAAAAAAAAAAAAAAAAAAAAAAAAAAAAAAAAAAGTAACGGCAGATTCACAAAAGAATTACTAGCCTCGTTGTTTGTGATTGGTTGGTATTTTTTTTTTTTTTTTCCTTTCTCTTCACCTTGGCAACAGATTCAAGTTTTTACCTTTACTTTGTGATTGGTTGGTAACTTTAGCAAACAAAGAAGAATTATTGGGTACGTTATATTATTTCGATTTGTTTGTGATTTTTTGTTGACGCACGAATATGCAAGGGACAAATGATAATTCACCGAATCACCAAAATAACACCACATGGGCCTCTTCTGGTTTTTACCACTCTCGTCTGGCCCAATATACATCCCAGCCCAGGTACAACCCACGACAACTTACACCCCATGCCTACAACACACCACAGTTTGCTCAGCCCGCCAATCCAATCAGCATTCTCGGACCCGCACCCGCTTCGTACCCGTCTCAAGCTACTTCCCTCCCTAGTGCTTTTAGCACTATGCCTTTTGCAAGACCCGACATGGAACATGGATACAGGTGCCTCCTCTCATCTTAATTCTAATGCTAGTAATTTAAGTACCATTTTTAATAAACGTTTATTCCCATCTGTACATGTTGGTGACGGTAATTCCATTCCCGTTACCAACACTGGCCATAGCATTATTCCTACCATTCACCGCCCTCTTCACCTTCATAATGTACTTGTCACCCCTAACATTATTAAAAATCTCATTTCTGTTCGTCAATTTAATAGGGATAATAATTGCACTATTGAATTTGACGCTTTTGGTTTTTCTGTGAAAGATTTCTTGACTCGTCACATCCTCCTTCGATGTGATAGTTCGGGAGATCACTATCCTGTGACCAATCCATCAATCACCCCTACCGCTCTTCTCTCAACAAGTTCCTCCACGTGGCACCAACGCCTCGGTCATCCAGGTGATGAAGTGCTACGGTCTCTTGTGTCTCGTCAGTTTATTTTGTGTAATAAAGAAAAGTCTCCACATGTATGTCATGCATGCCAACTTGGCAAACATGTGAAGCTTCCTTTTCATAGTTCTACCACTATTGTTGAACACTGCTTTGATATTATCCATTCAGACTTATGGACATCTCCCATTAGTAGTAAAAGTGGTTTTAAATACTATGTCTTGTTTCTTGATCACTTCTCCCATTATTTGTGGATTTACCCTCTTCGTAACAAATCTGATATGCTTGATAAATTTTTGCATTTTCGTAATTATGTCAAAAACCAATTTAAATGTGAAATAAAAAGTTTCCAATGTGATCATGGTGGTGAGTTCGACAATAACCGCTTGCATACACTTTTTGCTAATCACGGTATACAATTTCGATTCTCCTGGCCTAAAACTTCACAACAGAATGGCAAAGCAGAACGCATGATTCGAACAATCAACAATGTAATCTGTACCCTCTTGTTTCAAGCCCACCTTCCCCCCACCTTTTGGGTCGAGGCCCTACACATGGCCGCCTATCTCCTCAACCTCTTACCCTCTACTGCAATCAACAATGAAATACCCTACACAAAACTTTTTCACAAAACACCCGACTACTCTAACTTATGCATATTCGGGTGTATATGCAATCCCCACCTGCACTCCCCTCACAAACTTGCCCCACGCGCAACACCATCCATTTTCTTTGGCTATCCCGCCTACCACCATGGCTTTCGATGCCTAGATCTTGAGACAAACAAAATATTACTTTCCCGTCATGTCACCTTTGATGAAACTCAATTCCCTTACCGATCAATGACACCCGAATCTCCACCTGCCTACAATTTTTTAGACTCCTCACCATCCCCTCTACTAACCCAAATCCTCACTAACCCCCCAACACCAACTCCACCACCAGAAGTCCCTCATACACACCATGAACCCACTACACCCAATACTCACACAAATTCGCTCAACAGCCCGCTGCCCGCACCTCAACAATCACCCAATAGCCCACCAACTGCAACACACAATTAAACCACATCACAACCTTAACCATCACTAGCTCAACAACCTCCTCCCCACACAACAAATAACAACACCTCGACTCAATCTACACAATCCCCCACTACACCACCCCGTACTCACCGCATGGTCACTCGATCTCAGTTAGGTATTGTCAAACCCGTTGAACGTCTCTCGCTTCATACATCTTCTATCTCTCCCTTACCTAAATCTCCCTTCCTAGCTCTTCAAAACCCTCATTGGAAAAATGCTATGTATGATGAGTATAATGCGTTAGTTAAAATTGGTACTTGGATTCTTGTACCAAAACCCACAGGTGTTAATATGATCAGATCTATGTGGTTATTTAAGCCGCTATAAGGGACATTGAGCCGCTATAAGGCTCGTTTAGTTGCTAATGGCAGCAGTCAGCAATTGGGTATTGATTGTGATGAAACCTTCAGTCCGGTTGTCAAACCGGCCACCATTCACACTGTTCTAAGTCTTGCAGTATCCTGCAAGTGGCCTATTCATCAGCTTGATGTTAAGAACGCATTTCTTAACGGAGATCTATCAGAGACCGTATATATGAACCAACCGTCAGGGTTTGTCGACCCCCGGTACCCTCATCATGTTTGCCTTTTGCAGAAATCCCTATATGGACTAAAACAGGCACCTCATGCATGGTTTAAGAGATTTGCAGTTTATGCTACTAGGGTTGGTTTTTATCACAGTCGGTGCGACTCTTCAGTGTTTATTCTTAGACAGGGCTCCCAAGTAGCTTATTTACTTATCTACGTGGATGACATCATTCTTACAGCATCCTCTCCTACCCTCCTACAGTAGATTATTACCTCCCTGCACAGTGAGTTTGACATGACTGACCGTGGGACACTAAATTATTTTCTAGGCATTTCTGCTACTAGGCACTCTGCAAGTCTCTTTCTATCTCAACGGAAGTATGCTGCTGAGCTTCTTGAGCGTGCTCACAAGACCAAGTGCAACCCTTCTCGAACACCAGTTGATACAGAATCCAAACTGGGTCCAGAAGGTGTTCCTGTTCAGGATCCTACTTTATATCGCAGTCTTGCAGGTGGTCTTCAGTATCTCACATTTACCAGACCGGATCTCTCTTATGCTGTTCAACAGATTTGTCTTTACATGCATGATCCTCGCGAGCCACATTTAGCTGCTCTTAAACGTATTCTAAGATGCGTTCCAGGAACTTTGGATTTTGGCCTACACCTATATTCATCATCTACTACTTCTCTTGTTGGATATACAGATGCAGATTCGGCGGGTTGCCCGTCCACATGCCGGTCTACTTCAGGATATTGTGTTTTTCTGGGTGATAATCTACTTTCGTGGTCTTCAAAACGACAAAACACCATCTCCCGTTCTAGTGCCGAAGCAGAGTACCGGGGTGTTGCTAATGTTGTAGCTGAGACTGCATGGCTTCGCAACCTTCTTTGTGAGCTACATTCTCCTCTTACTACAGCCACTCTTGTCTACTGTGATAATGTCAGTGCCATCTATTTGTCCGCCAATCCTGTTCAACATCAACGGACCAAACATATTGAGATTGATATTCACTTTGTTCGTGACATGGTTACAGCTGGTCAGGTCCGTGTTCTCCATGTACCCTCTCGTTATCAGTACGCATATATCTTCACCAAAGGAATTCCTTCAGCCCTATTTGAAGATTTTAGATCCAGTTTGAACGTCCGGCTTCCTCCCGCTCCAACTGCGGGGGAGTATTAATCAACAAAAGATAAGCTCTACTAGTCAACAAGAGATAAGCACACATTTAATTGTATTAGCTGTAGCTGTTTGTGATTGATCTTGTAAATAAGAGTGATTGTAATTTACCCTACATAGGACTCTTAGAATGGTATATATATGTATTACTATGTTACATGAATGGGCAATCAAGACATTCCACAAACTCTAACAGAGGGTGCATTCACTGCCTCTAACCAGCCCCTTAACATCTACGGTTTGCATACTCTTCTAATAACCACTGAAGCAGATATGCGTATCACAACAAACTTGAGGGCGGCTAGAGAAGAATTATTCAGAAGCATTGCTGAGAAGCATTGCTGAGAAGCATTGCTGAGAAGCAAGAATTCATCAATAATTACAGAGCAATATAAAAGCTCGAATCATGTTTTAGTTCTTTTTCCTTCATTCGCTTATGTTTTTAATTATCGTTGTATTGTTTTTGATTTACGAATAAAAGTTGTATTTTAATTTGAATAAACTGAATTTAGTTTGTTAATTTAAAAATGGAAAAGAAAATAAACGGGGGTGGGTGGGGCCCAAATGGTTGTGTTGTGTTTAGTTATTAGTGAAGACGTATTTTAAATTGTGAGTGTTGAAATGAGGTGACACCCGGTGGTGCTCAAATGGCTAAAATTTGGATGTCACCGTACCTGATCCAGTGATCCTAGTAGAAACCCATCAGAAATTAAGAAAAGATACGTTAAGGTGAATTAAGCTTGTCTAAAATATATTGTTCATGTTAGCTTATAAGCATGATAAACAGCTATTTAAGAAAAACCCTGATCCCTGTAACGAATAGATTGTTCATGTTATTCATGTTAGCTTATAAGCATGGATGTCATCATAGCTGATCCCTGTAACGAATAAAAAAATGATCATATAAGATATATATACAAACCCTGATGCGAGAATAAAAATCCAGTTCTCCAACTGTAAAGATGGTCGCCTGCCTTGATTTCACTTGGATCAACACGGTGCGAGAAAAAATCCGTAATTTGATTACCCATTTTTTGTTTGATTATTTCACAATGCCTTTTGTTTCATTCTGTGTAAACTAAGCATAAATAGTCTAGTATCTCTCAATAGCATTTATTGCTTTTTCTTTAGGAACAATTGCTTTTATTGCTTTTTCTTTTTGAACAATAATAGTCTAGTATCTCTTTTTTTTTTAACGGCAAATTAATAAAACTAGCAAGGCGCTAGAAAAAAATTACAAAGAAATCAAGTGCGGGTTTTTAAGCCAAACATCTATAGGAAATTTCCTACTACTTCTACTATTGCACCAAAGAAAAGAAGAGGAGACAATATCATCAAAAAGTCTCGATCTAATCGGCTTGATATCTTCAAAAATAAAACGATTCCGAAATCCCCAAATGGACCACCAAGAGACATAGAAAACTCCTTCTTAAAATGCTTTTAATATGAACCGTAAGTCTAGTATCTCTCAATAGCATTTATTGCTTTTATTGCTTTTTCTTTAGGAACAATTGCTTTTATTGCTTTTTCTTTTTGAACAATTGCTTAATATACACGCAAAACGGTAAAATAATTTCCCAAATCCCAAAGTTCAAAATGAGTTTTCCAAAAGAAAATTTTGAGGGTCCAACTACATACACCGAAAAGTTTGGAGAAAACTTAATTCACCCGTTAGGTAGTTTACCCATATGAGTTGACAAACAATATGACATTGCTCGTAATATGTGGCATGAAAGGAATAAAAACACAATTAATGTTTTGTTCCTTCTCTCTCAATATCTGAATGTCATCTCATTCGGGTAAACTATCCAATTGATAGGTGTATTCATGCCCCAAAAGTTTATAAACATCGATAATGGTGCTAACTCAATTTGCTCGTAAATTGCGAAAAAATAAGTTGGACAGTCATAGACACTTAGCTGCTAATTTTTTTCTTTTTCTCTATTATTTTATTCATTTAATTATATTTACAACTTTTTTCTATGTTTTATCTTTCCTATATTAATTTGTTTCCTAGTTTTTTTGACTTTGTAAATTATTGTTCCATAGTCATCTCTCATTACGGGATATAACGTAATATTGGTT
The DNA here is from genome assembly GCA_030686995.1 of Artemisia argyi. Lineage (NCBI taxonomy): Eukaryota > Viridiplantae > Streptophyta > Magnoliopsida > Asterales > Asteraceae > Artemisia > Artemisia argyi. The sequence goes on from CM060705.1 coordinate 157,857,455, forward strand.
TTGTTTTGGTTGACGATTTGGTTCGTTTTAAATTTTAATACGCGCGTTGAAAGATAAGGCTGCATGCAGTAATGACCGAGACCGACTCGGTCGATTCGGTCGGCGTTTGTGTGGATACTCGATCGCGACCCAGGAACAAGCAAAAAAACACCCCACTCAGTCTCAAGTTCGACCGAGTACTTTACACTTTTTTTTTGAATTTCGATCCAAACGTTCCACACATTTATGTTTATAGCCGTTTGTGAGTAAAAAAAAAAAAAAAAAAAAAAAAAAAAAAAAAAAAAACCTTACCATTTGAATTGTATACGTTGGGCACAAAAAAAATTAAAAAAAAAAAAATTCCCCTATAAATACACAACTAAATAACACTTCAATTCACACAATCTCACACTTATCTCTATTAAAAATGTCTAAGAAAACATCACAACAACAAGCAAAAGGCCGGAAATCCCGTTTACCACAACAAAACATCCCGCAAGTATCATCGGATTCGACTTTCCGGTTAACCGGTGTGTCACCAACCATCAATTTCGGACCTCGTTCTCTTGATTACGAATCTCAACGACCTCCACAACAACAAATATTGAATCCATTTGCTATGCATCGTAATATTAATTGTCCATTTGTCCCCCCATATCAAAACAACCAACAACCAACAACCACAACAAAACTTCCAACAAACACAACAAAACCTCCAACAACCACAACAAAGCAACTCTCGTCGAAGCCAACAATCTATGTATGGCTCCCCAGAATCGTGCTATCGTCCAACAATGGACTCATCAATGTCTTCCTACTCTAATTATCAAAATTATTCTCCGGTTAACCACATCAATCTTGATGCTTGTGATTTTATGGAACAATTACAAAACAATCTGGATTTTTATGTTGGAACCGGTTCGGGTTATCCGAGTCAACAAATGTCACCGGGTTATCCAGGTTCAGGTCACGATCGTATCACGATTTGGTTCCAAATGATGATCTTGTTGGTGATGATGACGACAACACTATTTCTGAAGAGATGTCACCGGTCAAGACAAAGAAGCGTGCTACAAGGGCTAAGAAGAAGGCTGTTGAGAAAGAGGTTGACAAAGACAGCTCGAATTGGTCAAAAAAGGAAGAGATCGCGTTGTGCATGGCTTGGTGTGATTCGTCGGAGGATAGCATAGTTGGAACCAACCAAAATTCTAAGGGATTTTGGGCAAAAGTGATTAGATACATTGAAAAGGAGGTCGGTGAAGGGAGATCGTACAACTCAATTACTAGCAAGTGGAAAATAGGATTTGTCCTAAAGTTGGTGTATTTTGTGCCATTTACGACAATTGTTATGCGAATTATGAAAGTGGTGCGAATGATCTCACTATTTACCAAAGAGCATGTGACGAATATGCAATAATGATGAGGCACACGTTTCATTTGGATCATTGTTGGGAGATTTTGAGGGACCATCAGATTTGGAAGAAAAATGAGATGCCGGTTTTTTTAAACCAAAATGAGGCTCGAAAAAAACCAAGGACTTCTGACACGGGATTGGATGTGCCTGGTAATGAAGAGCCTCGAAATGAGCGACCGGTTGGGCGTGATGCAGCTAAAAAAAATAAGGCTACTAAGAAGAAATCGTCGGGGTTTAGTTTGGATGGGGTAGCCGAAAAATGGCAAACCATTACGTCAAAGGCATGGGGTAAGAAGCAGGAGCTTGCAGACGGATACTACAAATTGAAGGAAAAAGAGCTGGAGCAAAGGGATAAGGAGTTGGCGCTGCAACAAAAGAAAGCGGAGCAAGAAGACAAAAGATTGGCAATAGAAGCAGAAAAGCTTGAACTAGAGCGTCAAAAGAAATATAAAAAAGACCTCATCTTCTATTTCAAACCAATCGACCCATCTTTGCCCGCATTTTAACGACAAAAAATGCAAGAACTCAAAGACTCGATCAAGGAACAATACAACCTAGATGATTAGTTTTTTTATGTTGTAATGTTTTAATAAGTGTTGTAATATTTTTATTTTAGTTGAATTAATATGTAACGTTTTAATTATGAATGAAATTTTAGTTTGTGTTAAAAATGTTTTTTTTTTTTTTAAAAAAAAAAAAAAAAATTGAACTTGGTCACCCTTACTGTGGCACTGAATCGCCTGCAGGTCGCTGAAGAGAGAAAGCTGACGTGACAGAGAAAGTAAGGGGGATTGACCCTTATTATTGTCACCAGCCTAATATTGCACCAAATGCATGCGTCACTAGTGTTAGCAAGAAATTAAATATAATAAGAGAAAATTCTCAGGAGGCAAAAAAGTTAAGCCTTTTCTTAAAAGAAGAAAAAAATAACATATTTTCTCAAAACGGTCATGTATGAACGCGCGACTCCACTAATTTTTTGACACGTGTCCAGACAAATAGTATAATACCAATAATTTGTTGGCCCACATCGCCGACCATTAGTACACTTTTGAACCAAACAGATGTGCGAACGACTGTTGTGCGAATTTCGGCTAATATGCGAACATTAAAAAAATATTTTTTTTCCAGTCACCATCAACACCAATCAACACCAGCATCACCACCACAGATCCGCTATAAAAAACCATCTAACAAAAAAATAAATCTTGAAACTATAACAAATATAATTATTTAGAAATACTAAGGACCTCTTTGCAATACTAGTAAACCTCAACACATCACCACCAACTAGAGCAAATCTACATTGTAAAATCTTAATCCAACAATTTCGGAAATCAGATCTTGAAAGAAATTAATCAATCAAAACGATGTCGTCTTCCGGCAATGATCTGGGACAACCATGAACAGCAAAACCATACAAACCACAAGCGATCCATCCTGACAATCTCCCTATTGATTACTCCGGTTTCATCGCCATCATTTGCGGAGTATTTGTTATAGTTTCATGATTTTTTTTTTGTTAGATGGTTTTTGATGGCGGATCTGTGATGGTGGTGTTGATCAGGTGATAATGGTGGTGTTGATTGGTGTTGATGGTGAATGGAAAAAAAATATTTTTTTAACGTTCGCATATTAGCCGGAATTCGCACATCTGCTTAGTTGGGGAGTGTACTAATGGTCGGGGATGTGTGCCAACAAATGATTGGTATTGTACTATTTTAGTGGAGTCGCGCGTTCGCACATTCGCACATGACCGTTTTAAGAAAACATGTTATTTTTTGCTTCTTTTAAGAAAAGACTTAACTTTTTGGCATCTTTTTGAAATTTTAGATCATCATATGGTGTTTGTGTGGGCTTTCCTGTTTTGTTTATTACGAGAATTCGGTTGTAAACTGTTATAGCGAAGCCAATTTGAATACAATATCTGCTCATAATTATTTTCGGCATCTCTCATGGGTATATTTTGTAGCATCAAATGAAACATCGTACAGAAAAAATAGGGTGCGTTGCACATAGTCAATTTAAGTAACTTATTGGTTCCAAAATAATTTCACAATCTTCCGCACTATGACGTAGCCTATTATAACATGATTAATTTTGTGGTAATAATAGTTTTTGTATTTGTGTCAAACAAGGATTTTCTTCTCGCTATTTTTTTCTCCAAACCATACGCAATAGCAGCATCCGTGGGTTCATTGATGATTCCAACATTTAAACCAGAAATCACACCAGCGTCCTTGGTAGCCTGTCTTTGGGCATCATTAAAGTTGCTGCATAAAGAATCGAAAAACAATCAACCAACATGGCTGAATGCATAGCTCTTTCCCAAAAAATCGTTACATACTAACCAGGAACCATGACAAGGGCATCCTTAATTTCAGATCCAGTATATGCTTTGGTTGTCTGCTGCATTTTGGTTAGAATCATATCTGTAATCACTTCCGGACTGAAAAACTTAGTTTGACAATCGTGAAGTTTGACTTGGATATACGGCTTCCCATGTCTGTTCACAATTTTGTATGGAACAAGCTTTGAAAAACTTGGACTTCTTTGTCCTCAAACCATAGTACAAACATTACATGTTTAATATGTTAGTTTTACGGATAAAAATTAATGTAGTATGTCTGGATTCGAACACGAGACTTCGGGATTGCACACATTACGTATGAGCTTCAATTTATTTAAAATTATTATATTTAGTTATGAATAATTATTATTTTCACAAATAAACACTTAACGGTTACTAACGGTCGTTAGACGAAAGAAGAAGGGCTCGAATGCAAATAGTGGACAAGAAGGATCCGGAAGGACCCTCCTTGGGCTATGCTCGGCTGAACCCAACCCTTAGGGGTTTAGGGTTTGTGTCTTGTGCTCCAAGATTGTGAATAGTATAAATACAAAGCCCTTTGTATTCACTCTTTCTCTCCTTGATTCTTAGCAAGCCAAATTTCTCTTATTCTTTCTTTCCTCTTGAGCTTACACGATCAACTACACCCTCTTAGGGTTCCTACGCGATCAACTAAGCTTAAGCAAAGTGTTTGGTTTGTTTGTGATCAAGAACCTAGCTTTTCTAATTGAAACGCTACTAATACGTGTGTACAAGAACGAAGATCTAACAAACTTATGTTAGTGTTTTGCCCTATTCGACTAGTCCACAAGTCGATCCTTATAAACCCTAAACTTAGGGTTTTACTGATTTCTTGTTTGGCTAGAAATCACCAAGGTACGCATATCATTTAATTCGGTTAATTAATACAAGTATTATGATTCTTTACTTCCGCTGCATGCTTTGATGTTTCTTGTTTAATTTTTTAATTGTTATGATTACTAAACTCCAACAGTGGCATCATGAGTCGTTAATACTGTGTAATTAATTATCGAAACACATAAAATTGAATCTTAATTGGTTATTACATGTTATGGATTTCTAGGGTTTTATTAATTGTAAACCCTAATTTTATTTAATTGTGGGTCGATTACCCAAATTTTTAGTTATTAGGTTTTGATTTAGTAAAACTTGTAGAAACCCTAGGATGCATGTAATGTTTTATGTGATAATTGATGGATATTTGTTATATGCTATTAATTGATATGCGATCCTATGGCTTTATTATTGTTATAATAAGTGCAATGTGGGAATCCATGACAAATCAATGCACGTTTTGTCATGGATTATGTTAATTTTGATTGTTACGTGAATTAACATGCTTATTATGCAATTTGATTTAATTAACTAGTGTTTTAGTAATAAAATTGTAAAGACTTGTTTAATTACTAAAATTTAATTAATCATGAAATTGGGGAAGACCCCATAAATCGTTATTTATAAATCATTTATTTGTGTTATTGTATATTTTCATCGTAGGACTTACGCAACCAATTATTGGTGTGTGTGATCCATTGGTACCAAGCTCGAAAACCAATAGGAGTCTTAGATCGATATATACATGTTTATTGATTTATTTAGCATGTTCAATATTTATGTCATTTATTTGTTTTATTAATTACGTATTTGTTTTTATATGTTAATGACATGATAGTAAGCAAAAGGGTAATTTTTGAACAGAAACTATAAATTGGACTAAATAATGGTGAAATTTATTTTGAGCTAATCTTGAACTTTTAATGATTTATAGCGACTATACTAATAATGGTCGAAATGGCGTACTTGAATTGACAAAGTGTGTGGTGGGTTCTAGTAGAAACGGGTTATTTAAGAGCCTCGCGCCTACCGGGTTTCTACGCCCGCTTGTAAGTGAAGGAGAACTTACCACAGTACAACCCTTATCTATATACAAAGCACTTAAGGCAAAGTTGTAAGTTTCTCAACGCCTCAATTAAAACTTTGTAAATTTAAGCTTTATAAAGAAACTAATGAAAAAAAGTTATTTATATGAAACCTTATGTTACAAAGATGAATGCATGACATCTTTGTACATATTTTGATTACACACATCAAAAACTTATACCCTTTAATTTAAGTTATATTCCATCCAATGAAACGGAAACACCTGAAGTTGTTATTTACGTCAGGGTGTAACCTGGCTAGATTGCAATGGAAGGGTAAACTACATGATTTCATTACTAGCAGATCAACTGATGTGATGAAATTATATGAGTTTGCTGTTTCTTAAGTTGGTTATCTTAATTGAGTTGATAGTGAGAACTGATCACTCAAGGCATAAGATGGGGATAAAACATGCTTACATTGCAACTTCGGTTGGCAAATATGTAAATCCCATCACTTCTAGGAATTGCAATTGAATATTGGCAATTGAGACTCGACTTGTACCTTATTGAATACGTTCATCACTAGCAGATTAACTGATGTGATGAAACTATGTCGATTTGGATCCTAGTTTTTCAGTGAAAATTACATGGTTATATGTTTACATTTACCATGGGTATTTAATTTTCTTGAAATTTTTATTATCGAAAGTACTAACTTTTGAATTTTTTGAGAAGAAATGGCGACACCCGAAAACACTAATATGAGCAACATGAGTTCCGCTTACATTAAGAGACATATTGGATGTTCCAGACACTTTGTTTGGGAATAAAACAGTCGTTTTGGGAGGAGATTTTAGGCAAGCACTTCCTGTGAAGAAAAATGCTCCAAGACAAGAGATTATTGGTTCCTCAGTCACGCTATCATACTTATGGCCTCATTTTAAAATCATTTCCCTCAAACAAAACATGCACCTGCGGCGGTCAGGGCTCTCACCTGAAGAGTATGAAGCAACAGCCGAGTTTTCTAGGTGGCTACTGCAAGTAGGGAACGGTACCATTGGAGAGGCAGATGAAAATGATCCAGAAAATACATCTTGGATCTGCATACCAGACATATATTGTATTCCTGACAGCGAGACAGCAATGCAAGAGCTCATTGATTTCATATATGACAACAAAACATTGCAAAGGCCAACTGCAGAGTCACTACAAGAAAAAGCTATAGTATGTCCCACAAATAAAACCACGGACATTATAAATTCCACGGTTCTGGATATGCTAGCGGGGGATGCATACACTTTTACAAGTTTGTCGAAGATGCTATACCAAAGGCAAACGATGGAGGTGCAACTGAACTACTATACCCTCAAGAATACCTAAACACCCTTTCCTTTTCAGGAATACCACCTCATAAGCTTACACTTAAAATAGGTGCACCTGTAATGCTATTAAGAAACCTTAACCTAGCCGGTGGATTGTGTAACGGAACACGTATGATTGTCACACAGATATACAATAGGCATATTGAGGTACAGATAATAACAGGTACAAGAATGTCCGAGAAAGTCTATCTACCTCACATTGTATTGATCAACAAAGACGAAAAGCTACCATTCATATTTAAAAGAAAACAGTTTCCTATTAAGGTTTGCTACGCAATGACAATCAACAAAAGTTAGGGCCAATCACTAAACAAGATAGGTGTAAACTTACCAGAACCTGTTTTTGGCCACGGGCAATTGTATGTTGCATTGTCAAGAGCAACATCTCCTGGAGGTTTAAAGATGCTAATCAAACAGCACCTGAATAAAGATAGAAATACAACTAAGAATATTGTTTACAAAGATTTTTTACGCATGGTTACACTTGCTCAGGTTCTTTACATATACACTTACCATTTACATAGACCTTTATACGATTGCACAATACCAGGGCCAATGACCTGCTACTTATTGTCATAAATTTTAATTGTTACTTTTTATGTGTATAAGATGCAATGCTATGAATTATATGCCTATTCTTTTATTCTTTGCCTAGATTAGATTAAATGATACTCATACTCATAAATTTACAGATGTATTACCCTTACAATCTTACACATACATCATTAACAATTTTCATTTCATACACAGGAAAATGGAACAGGTCTCTAGCATTGTCACATCATCTGAATCTACAGGAAAAGAAATCGATACACATCCAGAAGATATTACCCTTGCTACGATAAAAGCGACAGAAACCGACAAAGCTATATACGTAAAAGCATACCGAAAATGGACACCTAAAAACAAGCTCGGAAGACCAGTCTTATTCTGTTGTCTGTGATACTTCAGTTTCCAAATGCAAAATTAAGTTTCCATACTCATTTCAAGCTAAATTTATTATTCGTTATTTTAACTACAGGGGGGGATCTATACAGGCTAATGTGAACATACGCGAAAAAAATAAATTCAACAGCCTGCTCCAGATCAGTAAAACTTACAGAATAACTTGATTCGGTTTTCAAGATGCTAAAACATGGATGCAAGTAGTGCCACACTCGCTTTCGTTGGTTTTTGGAACATATACAGACATCAGGGAAATACCAGCTAAAGGATTCCCAAACCATTATTTCAACTTCAGCCAATATAGGGACCTGTATTCAAAAATTGATGTCAAAGAAGGTCTTCTAACAGGTATGTAAACAAAAATAAAACATATATAATGCAAGTGTAACTATGAAACATTAAATCTCTGTTGGTGTTTACAGATTATATTGGCAGCGTCCAGTATGTAAGCGACATACAACGACCAGTAAAAACAACACAAAGTTCTTCAATCTGGCTCGACATTGGTATTCAAAATCTAGAGTGAGTCTTACCAATTTTCCTTTAAAACTTGCTTTTTCTATCTTCTGTAGCAAATAACCTATGCTTATAACAGTGGCCGCACAGTACGATTCACTTTGTGGAACGAAGAAGCAAATGCTTTTAACTGGGTAGAGTACGATAATGCAACAAAGCCAACAATTATAGCGGTTAGCTCATGTTTGGTAAAAGAATATGGAGGTATACACATTTTCCTACACTTAACATTTAGCATTTTACTTTTCATTGCTAACAATTACAGAAAATGCTACAGGTATGCAACTTTTTAGCACACCTGCAACGTGCTACTATTTCAACCCCGACTTACCAGAATGCCGTGAGATCCTTGACGTGTAAGTAAACAATCAAATATGGCAATAGTATAGTCCATAAAATAATAATGGCTAAACTACCATCAAATGATAATACAGGTATGATCAATTCACAGTGCCACCAGCAATAACAAATGTGCAGCGACAGAAATGTTCAGATCCAGAGCAAGAAAAAGAACGGAACCGTGTTACCTTAGCAGATTTGATTGTAGAAGATCCACTGAACCAGCAGGTAGGCAACGGCTGCACTAAAACCATACTCAAAAAAAATAGTACAACTAAATATTTAAAATTGCAGAATGTGCGGTTTACTGTCATCGCTACCATTGACAAAATCGACACAAAAGGCCATGGTTCTACAAAAGATGCCCAGATTGCAAATCCAAAATCTCTGAACGACATCCGCATACCATGTGCACTCCGCCGACCCCTGAAAATGACATCACCTACAAGTAACCTACTCTATTATTACACTTTTATGCTGATATAAAAATCCTAATTTTTTTACCAAATAGCTTCACTAAATATGATTATTGCATAATTTTTTTCACAGCTATTATTTCAGAGTGCATTTATTAGATGGCACTGCCACTGTACCCATGACATGTTTTAGCAAAGAGGCAAATTCACTGGTCAAAGACTGTAATGACTTAGTGCACGACATGGCCGACAAATGTTCATACGACTACCCGGCCGAACTGCTTGGTTTAGAGGGTCAGAGAAAGATTTTTCAGCTTCATTTTGATCCACAATGTACAAAGGCAAATCAGATTTTCATACTGGATACTTGTTGGGATGAAATGAAATTGCTCACAGCAGGCCCTTCTAGCACTGCCATTCCAATCCCTGAGACAGAAGGCAAAAGTGTGCAACCTATTCCAACAACCATCACTACACCAACTGCACCAATTACAACAATTGAAAACAAAGAACATCCAGCTACCACACCCAGTGAAACAAATGTCTTGCCAAACACATCCAAACCAAAAAATGAAACAGGAAAGAAAAATGTTCGCAAGGCCCTTTTCCAAGAAGACGAGCATGGAACCGCAGAAGAAAGCTCAAAAAAGACCAAAAAGTAAAACTAAACAAGGAATCTTGCAAGGTGTATATGCAACCTATCTGTGAAAACATCTATGTATGATAATTTAGGTCAGTGCACATTAGTAAAGTGCAACTTTAAAACACTACTTATGTCCATATCTATGGCTGCTACTTTTGTGTTTTGTAAGACGCCTAAGTGTACTAATATATGTTAGTTTTATGTCAAATGTATGTTATCTTTATCTCTCATGCATTGAAAACCAATACTGGAAAAAACATCCGACAGACTAAAACTTTGCCCTTCTTCAAGCAATTAGAGACGTTTTTGCATTCTATCAGTTACATGTTACCATTCTTCAACAAGTACAAATACTAGCAAAATAAAATGTAAAAAATATGCGTAATAAATGGTAAACAATTGCTAACAAATCCATGTCTTCAGTCACTTTTACCTATCAACTGAAATGGTAACAATTGTTGCTATTGAATTATTTGTATCGCATAAATTGTTACCTTCTTTCTCATGTCTAAACTACAAAAAACATTACCAAGATTCAATAAAAAAAAACTATATGGCAATGCAGAATAACAAGTTAACCCTTTCAATTTTGCATACCGAATACTATATAGCTAATAATCAAGCAAAACACATTTGATCCATGATAAACGATACTTTTATAAATAACACCTTGCAAGGTGAATTCTTACATAGACAATATGGTACCAGTACAAAGGTTGCCTAATGGCTATACAAAAAAAACATAAACCCTTGCATCATATTTCAGATTAAACATAACTAAACCATACCACAAACACTAAGACCCATACATTTACCCAGAAGACCAAAAAATTACCACCCAAAGGAAGCTTGACCAGTCACTCAAACCAGAAAAGATTGATCTTTTTTTCCTCCCTTCCTTTACGAGCCACATCCATAACCTTGATTAACCCAGCCAGTACTTTCTTCTCTCTTTTCAAGGTCACCTTCAGACGCTCCAAGCCTATGTCATCATTCTCATGTAAAGGTAAGAAGCCCTCTCCTTCTTCCACCAACCCCTCCAACTCCCGCTGCTCCCCCAAAACCATCAACAGCTGATAATTCTCAACATCATCTTGGGTAAACGCAGCATTCAAGCAATCATCAAGCTCATTGGAATCGGCAGCAACCTTTAGCTTTTGGAAATTAGGAGTACGTGCAAGTGCATATGCTGATATTCTAGGTCGTGATGCCATCGTAGAACCAAGAAATTGCAAAAACACAGTTTAGATAGAAGCAGATGTGATTAGGGTTTTGTTTTGAATAAAAATAAGCAAACACCCCCTTTTTATTAGCAAATAGGGGTAAACAAAACGGCAAAAAAAAACGAAACCCAAAAAGTTGCTACAAACCTTTTAAAAAAAGGTATTGATACAACTCTATATTTAAAAAAAAATTATTTATACAAATAACTAAATAATTAAAACACAAAAAAAATATATATATACATATATACCATAAAAAACATAGATGGTTTAATGTACAAAAATATTATACTATTTGCAAGAAATATATAACATAATATGTATAAAAAAAATTATTTGCTCAAATTATTTGCTAAAATTTTTTGCGCATTTAAAAAAAATACTCCGTGGATAAAAGAAACGAAACATATAACAGCTACATACTCCGTGGATAAAAGAAACGAAACATGTTAAGTATAGAATGCGTTGTAAACAATAATGCAAAAACGGCTGAATTTAAGGATGCTACATTTTTAACCGGCAAAATGCTATGCTTTAAACAGGCTCGCCCGCAACGCGGCGACTAGCGCCAGTCTCGTATATACTAATTGCGTTGATAGGTATTTAAAAATTGTTTTTTTTGGTTTTATGGTTGGGCTTCTTTTGGCCCATTCCTGGCCTGTAATTTGCATATTTTACATGTATATTTTAGATAAACGTTGTTGATAAGTATCACCGCTTCTGTCTCAAATTCATTCTCCAAGGTTTTACCATCGTCTTCTGTTTTGAGCTTGTCGGTAAATAAGGTTGGATGCTTTCTGGTCGATCGTTTTTTTTTTATGCTTTCTTTCTAAATTATCTGTTGTTTTCTGCATATATCTGCTACCATGCTGTTTGATGCTTTATTTCTATGTTATGTGTTTTCTATGTTCCTGAAGTTGTTTAAATATGTATAGTCATTCGCATCTAAATTTGCTGGCTTATGTAGATTCATATGCATCTCGGTAGTGGTTTGTAGTACATGGTTGTGTAGCTTCTGTTTTTCTTTTTCTCTACGGGTTTTGTTTTCAGATAATCTGTACAATATGAAAATAAAAAGAAAAGCTGTATCAAATAAGATGGCCAGAGGTATGCCTATAGAAGATTCCCAACCACTGGTCTGTGATGGTTCTCGGGCTTACGAGCATTCAGCTTCGTTATCTAATAATGCTTCGGGTGGAGACCGTGATGAGTCTACCGATATGGTTTCCGCATGCTACACATATGTTCCCAGTAATATTGGTAGCAATACCTCTTACCTTCCTCATTTAAGTGTTCCTATAACCGTGGCCGTTCAGAGTAGTGCGTCTACGTTACAAAGTTCTCTTCGAGGTTCACAACAACTTGGTCTGGCTACCGGTCCAGATTTGTCATATCATAACTGCGGACATCCAATACCTGCTATCCCACTAGATGGGGGTGTTGCAACTTCTGTGCCTATACAAGTAACAACAGCAGATGGTTTAGTTTCTACATTTAGAGTTAGTCATATTGTGCCAAGCTTTTCAAACACCGCTTCGCATGCGGCTGGCTGTCAAGGTTTATTACTCATTTGAATATGTTTACGGTGTCCTATATCGGTTACTATGTCATTGCCTATCATAATTTTATTCTTTTTATACAGCTGCATCTACAAGTGGAACTCAGTTTCCCGTCGAGGAAGGCTCATCTGTCACTCCTATGGTCTCTGATTTTTCGGGTGCAGATATGGCGCAAAATCATATGTCGGGTATTTACCAATAGGCTATCACAGTTTGCATGTTATCGTTGGTTTTACTTTCTTAGGTTTATCATGAGAATAGTTTTGTACCTTCGTTGTGAGTATGTAGTTTTGTAAGTTTTAGATTTATTAAAACTGTTACCTGGTAATCAATTAGGAAAAGCAAAAAACATTTTCTTATGGCTCGAGCCGTCTTTTGCAGTATCTGTGGCGAGGTCATCTAAATATCCGTCTTTTTTCGGTCCATAAGTTTGGTGTGATAGGGGCTAATAAGGAGGAATTAATGACGTTCAAAATTTTTGCATACCAGTTTACTTAAGTTAATAATAAGTATTGATTGATGTAATATTATTTGCGGCATTAGTGTGTGATTTAAATTTTAAAGAAAGTGGACGACTAGGAGTAGATTATGCGTGATTTCAGATTACACGGGCATCCTAATCTGTGCCGGCACAGAATCATTGGCTGTACGTCATGTGGTTTTTGTTCTAGGATTTTATTCGGTACAATATTTAAATTCAGTTTAGGATTTTGTTTACTTGAAGCGATTACCGAATATAAAAGAAGGAAAAAATGTGGTCAACCCAACCTGATCCGATCCTTACTTTAAAAGACTCGGTTTAAATTGGTTAGTTGTAATCAAAGTGCTTTTATACCTGGAAGACAGATTCATGACAACATCTTACTGACTCAGGAGATTATGAAAGGGTACAATAGGAAAAATGGGCCAAAAAGGGTTGCTTTCAAAATTGATATCCAAAAAGCATATGATACAGTTAACTGGAGCTTTTTAAGAAGAATATTGGTGGAATTTGGATTTCATGAGAAAATGGTTAAATGGATTATGCAGTGTGTTACAACTACTGCTTTTACCATTAATGTGAATGGTGATAGAGTGGGTTATTTTAAAGGGGCTAGAGGTTTAAGACAAGGTGATCCAGTTTCTCCTTATTTTTTTACTCTGATTATGGAAATTTTTACTTTGATTCTGAAAAGAAGAGTTAATAGAAGTAATGAGTTCCAGTTTCATTTTGGATGTAAGGAGATGGAACTAACCCACGTGTGCTTTGCTGATGACCTGTTGGTAATGTGTCATGGAGATGTATCATCAGTCATGGTTTTTAAAGAAGCTCTCGATGAGTTTAGTTCATGCTCTGGTCTATTACCAAATCTTACCAAAAGTACTGCTTTTTTTGGTAGTATGAATGAAACTGAAATACAAGCAATCCTTAGTATTCTCCCTTTCAGGATTGGTAAACTACCGGTCAAGTATCTTGGTGTACCTCTTCTCTCTAAAAGGCTTGGTGTAAAAGATTGTAAAAGTCTTCTTGACAAGATTAGGAGTAAGGTTACTAATTGGAAGAACAAAAGCTTGTCTTATGCAGGTAGACTCCAACTTGTGGCAGCAGTTCTGGAGTCAATTCATGTTTACTGGGCTTCAGTCTTCTTACTCCCAATGACTGTGATTAAAGACATCAATAGGCTTTTGAAAGAATTCTTATGGAATCAAGGTAATTCTGCTAAAGGGAAATGTAAGGTTGCATGGAGTGATGTGTGTATGCCAAAAGATCAAGGGGGTTTGGGTTTCAAAAATCTTAGCAGTTGGAATGAAGCTCTCTTATCCAAACATGTATGGAACATTGCTATCAAGAAAGAAACATTATGGGTTAAATGGATTCATACTGTGAAGTTGAGAGGGAAGAATTTTTGGAATTTAGAACCTGATATAAATGACAGTTGGGGTTGGAAAAATATTTTAAAAGTTAGGGACAAAATTAAGGAGAGGATTGTGTATAAGATTGGCAATGGCAGGAATACTTCTATGTGGTATGAGAATTGGAGTGCAATTGGTCCATTAAATCAAGTTATTACAAGCAGAGATTTATATGATGCTAGGTTGACAGCTGACTTATGTGTTCATGAAATGATCAGAAATGGTAAATGGATCTGGCCAGCTGAGTGGTATACTAAATTCAGTAATGTTACAAGTATCAGTGAGCCTAGAATTGATAATGAGAAAGATGATTGGGTGGTATGGAAGGATAATAATGGATTGGAAATGGACTTTGCTGTCAGAAATGTATGCAAGGATCTAAGACAGAATGGCTCTAGTGTACCTTGGTGGAAGTTAGTATGGTTTTCTCAATGTATTCCCAAAAATGCATTCATCCTTTGGCTAGCAATAAGAAAGAGACTGACTACTCAAGATAGGTTACAACAATGGGGTAATCATGTTGTGAATAGATGCTATCTATGTATGCAAGAAGCTGAAGACATGGATCATCTTTTCTTTAACTGTAAGTTCTCAGGGGGTGTTTGGGATAAGGTTAAAAACATAGCAAAAATTCATAATCATCAGTCCACATGGGATGATACAGTTCAGGAATTCGGCAATGGTGATATGGGTAATAATATCAGGAGTGTGATAATGAGATTATGTTTTGCTGCTTGTGTTTACAGCATCTGGTATGAGAGAAATTGCAGAATTTTTAGGGATGAGAAGAAGGAACCTGATGATGTGGCAAAAAGTATTCTTGAAAATGTGAAACTTAAACTCATGAGCTTAAAAGTTAAAAATAGTGTTGCTGTTAGAATTGTGGAGAAGGAATGGGGCATTGTCTGCAAGAAATCTTAACAAGTGAGTATTGATCAGTGTGCTTTGGTGGAAATAGGAGCCATAAAGAAGTTTCCTAATTTGAGTTGTCTACAATTGAATTACCATTTTGTATCAGCTGCTGTTTATGGACTGTTTGGTATTGGGATGTTGATGCTTTTACTAGCAATTCCCATGGTCTATGCAGGATGATTTCATGTGTACCTGCAAGAATTGATGGTTTTACCATATAGAATCAGATCTTCCTTTACAGATCTTGATTTCTATGCTAAAAGCTACTACAATTGATGGCCTTGTATCTTGGTTTTCATAAGCTGGTCCTCTATTAAGCCTCAATTGCAGTTTCTGATAGGCCTTTGTTAGGTAATTGGAAATTGCCATTGATTAGCTTTCTAGAATAATAGTTTACTGAAAACATAAAGTAGGTTTCCAATGTGTGAAGGGTAAGTAGCTTTGGTGGGCAGTGTATGAAGATAGGAATAGTGAGGAGTGAAAGATGTACCTACTTGGTCCTATCTATACACTGCTAAGGAGGTAATGGGTGGTCCTCCCTCAAGGTGTGTGTTCCCAAATGTGTGAAGCCATTCATGAGATGAAAATGTAGCACATTTGGTAGAGCCCTTGACTTGGAGGGGTTATGGGTGCCTAGTGATGCCAATCACTTTTCTGCCTAAGTCATTGTGGTGGCAGGTTGAATGATTTAGGTGGAAGGTGTATTGGAAATGTAGCTAGATGGTTATGGTGCTCATATAAAGGTGAATGAAGGCTATGTTATGACTGGAGTCTTCTCTTGTATTACAGCTTAGTATTGTCAGATATAGGACTAGTTTGTCAGATATCAAATAGTGTAGGTGTTTGAATGTTGTTCTGTTTTTGGGTATGTCCAAAACAGTTTATTGTTATGATACTTTGTACAAATTTGAAGTATATAATATAATTCACCTTTTGCACCAAAAAAAAAATAAAAGACTCGGTTTAACTGAACTTAGCTTTGACCCACTCAAGATGAAAACGTTTTAAATGTTTGTTCAAAAAAAAATGTTCAAAAAAGATAGTTTCTATTAACTTTTTATGCTAAATTCTTTGTTTTTTCTGAAGGTGAACGCTGAAAAGGATTTGGATTTTTTTTCTTTGTTTTATGTGAACGCTGAAAAGGCATTGGATTTTTTTCTAAACCAACTAACCAAGTAGTTTCAAGAAAGAGCTTCCAGTCATATTGCCACAGGTAGATATAATGCAGAAAAATTACCTCGACAGGAAGTTTCAATTATTCGAGGATAACGAAGAAGTGTAAGTTAACGGAAACTGAAAGTTTTATTGGTATTATTTATGGCCGGTTGGTTTAAACAAGTGTGATTAACCACGTTATGACCACTGTTTTTCTTCAAGTTTTGCAGGACATACCGTGTCACGAATAGAGGTTGGGATACCGGTCAGCTGAATAGTTGTGGCGGTCCACAGGAAGCTTCAACCACCTACTGCAGAAAACACGGTATCTATAGGTTTTAAGTCATATACGGGGAGCCAAAGTTAAGGTTGAACGAGACTTAGGACGTTGAAAACGTGAAGCTCAGTGTAAGGTTACGATGCTACGAGAATGAATTGTTCTTTGAAGCTGGACTTTGGCTAACATCTTTTCTCTGTCTTCTTACAGGTTATGCTAAAGTTTGAGCACAACAGTAGCAAATGATGCAATTATGGCCTTTCTTACGAGTGGCAAGCTTACACGTGCGTGTTAATTTTCTGATATATTTTAGTCAGGCTAAACACTATTCTATATTCGTTTTGCTAGAAGTAATATTGATGTTCGTTTGTTTGAACAATACTCCAGTTGGTCGTAACGGTGTGTCTAACGTACACTATAAAGGCAAGCAAGCAGAGTTCTGCGTAATGGTATGATGGCAATTTATCTAATTTTTTTCGTTGATTATTGTGTAAGCTATTGAACATCATAACCATGTCTTCTCAACCTTCCATGTTATATATTAGAGAAGAAGGTTAGAGGCGGAAAGCTAAAAAAAAAGAAAAGATATCTTTATCGTGGATGAAAAGTAAGACTGTCTTTATATTTATATATACCACTTACGTGTTAGTTATGGGCTACTCCATGTTTTTAATAGTGCTTGTTTTAGTTACAAAGTCACCCAAAACCGGCCCTGCATAAATAAACGGGTCAAAAATTCATAATGGCAATTTCAGCCTCAGTGGGCGGCCCCGGAAATCCTTCAAGGAAAACCTGTAGACGGTAAATCGAACAGTTCTGTCGTGATTATATGGGAAGTCCTAACCATGCAATTTCTATGGAATGGGATTCGGGCTGCGCAGGTATGGTCACTCTTAAACCTGTTATGTCTTTTTTTTTCTCTAAATTAATGGAGCCCAAAATTCTTAGTGGCTGAATTTCGATCCTTTTCAGCCAACCAAGTGGATGACTTATGAATTTTTGGGCATGTTTTTTTATATGATTTATAACTATGTTAAAAATTCCACGAGTTATGAGTTTAAGATGTCTTTTGACAGTGTGAGTCTTTCGATATTTGTAGGTGCGTACTTTATGGGTGTTTGGGATTTGCATATTAGAGATGTGATCAACACGGAAATTGTGTTGCTACTTGGCAATTTTTGAGGATGATTGGTGGTGGGACATGCAAAAACTAATGGCGAAAAACACAAGTTCCCGGTATTGGTGAGGTTAGGGTAAAGAAACTTTATGCCTAGATCATATTTTTCCAAAAGCCTTTATATGCAAATTCTTTCACGTATGCTCATTAAACTTTGTATAAAATTGGCCTTCATCAGGCGTTGCTGTAAAATTACCAGGAAGAAGTAACGCCAAGATTCGATGGTATTAGAGCTGCGTATTCGTAGGAGCTATTTCCAACCAGGTATGTCATGACAAAAAAAGGCTGTCAAAAAACGATAATATTATTACAAATGGTGGATTGATATACCAAAGTAAGGATTAGCGGTTCATAAATGACTGAAATAAGACATAACTTGGCGCGTGATATGGAAACCATATGTGGTACAATACTAACATCAGAATCGGTACGAATAGCTTAGGCTAAACATGGCGTAAATAGATAGCAGCCTTATATACGAGATCTGAGCTGACTTTTATGCTCTCCTTTGCAATTGAAGTTGACGCACAGGAGCAACATCTAAATAATGAAATGGTCGCTCTTTAGCTTCGCGAGACGCGTTTATTGGACAGTAGAAAATGAAATAATACTTATGTCATTAATGTTGATCAAACTTGCACTAAAGCAACTTGATTTGTGTTTATAGCTTTACTAATTCTTATTTTATTAGATGGACAGGGACCTTAATATAAGTTGGACTTCATCATCGAAGAAGAGGAAATTAGCTATCAGCTTAACCGTCTCTCTAACACCACTAAAAATATAGTCTACAGAGATTTTCTAACCAAGATTACGGCGATGCAGGTTCTTTTTATTTGGAATAGAATGTGCGTGTTTTATGCATTTGCACATTTAACTGTTGCATATCCTGATAAGAAAAATTCTATTGAAGTTGTTTGCCATATGAACTTCTTTTTTCATGAAGTAGGGGGTCGTCAATTATATGTTCCTGATAGTATCACCATATACAGCTACGTGTTGTTATATGCAGCCTAACATAACTGCTTCCCTCTTTTATGTTTAACTTAAAGAATTAGTATCTATGATCATATCCAGAAGATGTTGACATGCTAATTTTCTTTTCACTATGTATGTCCACAATTTTTTACTGACACTATCACCATAAACAATTCCTCAGTACGTGATACGTGTTGTCCAATATAAGCATGCCTTTTTTTTCAGGTCTAATTTAAGTACTTATACTATACTACTATAGTATCAGAATGATGTTAAGACATTCAGATTATTTATCAAATAATGTTTAGGTTAATGTTATCTGTTACATTACCTATGCCCTAGGTCATTCCCATCCAAAAGAAACTATTATCGCCTCCAATGATATATATGCCCAACAATATCCATAGACTCATTCCACATCTACAGGTAGTCGTCAAACAACTGTTTACACAAGGTTACTTTAATTGTTCCCTATGCCCAACTTAGGTTTGGCGAAATGCTATTTTGTATGTTATCTATGTCCCAGGTTATCATCAGCCAAAAGACAATATTGTTGCCTTCTATAATATGTATGCCCAATAACACCTACAGATTGACTTGACACCTACAGGTAATCGCAAAATAACGACTTACATAAGGTTAGTTCAGTTGTTACCTTCGTATAACTTAGGTTTGCCAAACACACTATACATGTTAACTGTGCAGCACAATCATTTGCAGTTTCAGTAAATAGGAACTTTTGTTTTAGGTACATGCATGTGCAACTTTTTTTACCCAAAAACTTATTGTGCAGAGTAATGGCAACCAATAGTGATGCGCGCCCATCACCTATCGAGTGAAAAAGTCAAAGCTATAGAAGTTAAAGTTTACCAAAAATGGACCGCCAAGACAATTCCAGATTTAACTCCCACTGCGTATTCTGCATATTGCTGGATAAAAAGGTGAGCAGGGGATTTTGAAGACATACAATATAATCTTTTAGTAGAAACGTTAAAAGTGTTGGTATGTTAACAGCTAAACATATTGGCACATGATGTATAATAGCATATGTAGTTAGAATGTCAATAAACAAAACAGGAAAATAAGCTGCTGATATGTTGTCCGGCAACCATAAGTATGTATACTAGACATGTGTTATGTATGATATGTTTTTTTTGTTACACAAAGCATTGCACAGTCCAATGACCATGTTGCATCCTAAACATGCACCCGATACCAAATATATGTGCGCTAAAAATACGGAAATTCTTGAACGATTTCACAAAAAAGTCCCGCCGCAACGCGGCGTGCACGTGACTACTTGTATATACTAAAGACGTTGATGCTTTACATTAAAAAAGAATTTCTTTATGGGCTTTGCATTAGACTGCCTTTGATCTGTTGCTATGCACTTCACTGGGCCCAACTACTCTTTATTTATAAAATTCACATTCCACTTCCACCACAAATTACCTTTTCTACATTATGATAATAATCTACTACTGTATTTATTTATAAAATTCACATTCCACCACAAATTATAGTAATATCTATTTTTTGCCTACCATTATGATAACAAAAAATTGCTCGGAAGCTGCAATTTGAAACCATATTAAAAACTCAGATAACGTGCCGCCAAAAAAAAATCGTGCAGACGTCTAACAATATAGAAGACTATTACCCACAATTAAAACCACCTAAAATAACCTAATTTAAGCGTATGATATTTTTATATAATCATGTAAAAAAATTCTCAAAAAAAAACCCCGCCGCAATGCGGCGGGCATTACATTCCTTGTTAACACAAAAGTGTTAAGTTACCAAGTTGGTCCATTCGCCGCTAACTGGGCCTTGTCCAGGATTTTAGTTGTTGGTCATTAAAGTCCAGCATTAAACGGGTTATAGACAAATGTCTTAATTAAGATTTTTTAAGAGTTCGCTAAGGGCCTTTGGTCTGGCGGTCTGACGATACGTGCATCAGTGTATTATGCATCAATCTATTTAATAATAATAATAATAATAATAATAATAATAATAATAATATATAAAAAACAACAACAACAACAACAACATTGCTAAAGACTTTTATAATATCCTCTTATTAATCCTCCAACACACACAATAATATTATATATTTTTTCAAACTCATTCTCTCTTTGCATTAAAACTGTCAGTTCTGACACTTGTCACTTGTCAGAATCCTGTGAGTAGAAAGATAAGTAAGAACAATTTGTATGAGAAAATAGCGTTTTCCTTAAAAAAAAATTGTTCGTTCAAATCTTATTGTCCTGTATTCAAACAAGAGTTTCATTAACTGTATATAAGTGTATGAATAATCTTTAAAAAATAAAAAATATTGGATCCAAAAAATAAGCTAGATAAAGTTCCTTCAATGAGCTATATACATTATTAAAAACTTAAAACATCCAAAGAATAAAGCTTCCACAATCAGATTTAAAAAAGACATTTATGCATAATTCAAAAATACGCCTAAACATGAAATGGTTCATCCCTTCTCTCTCCTCTAACCGTTCTCCTACCATTTCCCATCATTAAAATTCTTCTAAAACCTTCATTTCTAATCGAAAAACTCAATGATTTTCAAAGCTGAATAATGCAATCGAATCGTATTGTTATTGCGCACATTATGATCTTTTTCAATTTCATTTTTGTTGAGTTTTGAGAAAAACCCCAAATTGAGTTTTTGTTCTGTTTTTTTTTTTCTTTACAATTTCGTTATCATGACAAATAAAAAGAAACAAAGAATGTCTAATAGGAATACGAAGATTCCGGTGAGTTTTAATTATTATGTGGTTAGTAATCGGAGCTCAAAATGTTTTGAAATGGGGAAACGAGTGAATCCGGAGTGAAGGTCATGAATAAGGAGGGGTTAGCAAAAACTACAACTATTGTGGATAAGGATGTAAATTCTGAATTACTTGAATCACCAGAACAAACTGTAAATAATACTATGGATATTGAGAAATTGAATAATGTTGAGCTTTCTGTGAATAATGTCAATAATAGTATGAATGATAAGATTGATGGTAGTGAGGTCATGAATGAATCAAATCGTGAGAAGAATAAGACTGCTATTTCTTATGCTAATATGGTTACTAAAGATAAAGTTCCTACTAAACTCACTTTTGTCCCAACTGTAACTACTGAATTAGGAAGTGAAGTTGTAGTGTTTGATGAAATACTTGTTCTAAAAGGGAGTGAGAAATGGAATCTCACTGGCCAATTTGTGGGTTATAGTATGAATCCTAATGAATTGAGATACAACATTAGGAGAATGTGGAGTAAGTTTGGTGTTCAAGACATTGTCTATATAATAATGGTCAATTCTTGTTCAAGTTTAGAAACAAAGAATGAATGGATAGTGTGATTGAAAAGGGGCCTTGGATGGTTAATAATAACACACTGTTTGTGCAAAAATGGAGTCCTGAGATGAATATGGAAAAAATTGAGCCTAGGAAATTACCTATGTGGGTAAAGATGATTAATATTCCTTTGGAAGCTTGGAGTGCGGATGGGATAAGTGCATTAACTAGTAGTGTGGGTATACCTATTCTTATGGATAACATGACTGCTACAATATGTCATAAAGGTATGGGTAATCTTGGCTATGCAAGGGTCCTTGTTGAAATATCAGCTGAGAAGAGTCTTAAGGAGAGTATTGAGATCTAGTATAGAGATAAAGAAAATAATGTAAAAGGTTCAAAGACTGTGAAAGTTGTTTATGATTGGAAACCACCAGTTTGTGAGCACTGCAAAGTGTTTGGGCATGATTTTTTGAATTGTAATGCAAGAGCTAAGAGTGCTGATGAAATTGAAAAGGATAAGAATGATAAGGCAAAAGAAGGAATGGAAAGTCATAATGGAAAAAATGCTGAGGATAAGAATGAGGTAGGAATGCAAGGTAGGAGGTTTAATAATAGATACCAAGCTAACCCTTACAAGTATGCTGCTACACAAAAGAATGATAGTATGAATAAAGGACAGACAAAGGATTTTTTTAAAAACACAAACATGGGATTTAAAAGGCAAGAGTATAGAAGGAAGCAGAATGGTAATGGTGATGTATTGAATGAGAAAGATCAGAGTGGTAATAACGAGAATGAAGCTGGTGTTAAATCTACCAACAAGTATGATATGCTAAATGGTTTGGGAAATGAGAATGAGGGGCTTGATAAGAGCAAAGTTGACGAGGAATTGAATGGGGATATAAAGGATGTGCTAGAAGGAACTATAGGTGTTGCAAAAGTTTTAAGTGCAGATGAAGTTTCAGATGGTACAAGAAGTATTAGAGAAGAATATAATGTTGAATTCCCTCGCATTTCTACTTCACATAACCAATATGTTGCATTGATTGAAGAGTATAAACGAAGGCCTGATGTAAGTCTACTTTAGAAGGAGGAAAAAACTCTTGTTGAAAATCTTGTTAACAATAAAAAGATACCTACTATTGAGGAAACAAAGATATGGCCTCTCAGAATGTTTGAGATCTATAAGAAAGGATGGGAAGCTAAGTGGAAAACTGAGTGCCCTTTTATAAGGAATTTTCAAGAATGAATGTTGTAGTGAATTGGTGATTTGGTCACTCTTGTATGTTTGTATCTGCTGCATGTATGTTTGGTTGTTGAGTAGCATGTTGAATGTTTGGTTTAGCTCCAATTTCAGTTGCTGAGGTATGTCACCAGCAAAATGATTTGAATGTTTTTCATGTATTTTGTTTTTGAGATAATATATATTCACCGTTGCGCAACAACAAAAAAAAAAAAAAAAAAAAAAAAAAGAAAAAAAAAAAAAAAAAGCCTAAACGTATTATTTGCTTTAGGTATTTTATTTCTCATTTTATATTTGGTGTAGGATATTCTAATTCATAACATGTATGGATACTTGTGGTTTGGATCGAATTGAGAAGAAAGAAAGAAGAAGAGTTTAGAGAGAAAAAGAGAGAGAGTTGGGAGTTCTAGAGAGAGAAAATGAAAGAGAAATAAGTTGTATGATTAGAACCTCCAACCCTCTCCCTTGGTGGGAGAGGGGTATTTATACAAAGAAATAAAACCGCTCACACCCGGGCTGTGGATCAGGCATACAGTGGGTAAAGACGCGTCCTTCTTCCACGGTGTTACTTAAACTAAACTAATATATAATAAACTAACTACGAGCTATCTTAAATGCTATTACATCAATTAGGTAACCGAGTCTTTTATAGGAATAATTGTATTCCTAACAATCTCCCCCTAAGCGAGGTCACCTTTGGAAATTAAGCTCTTTGATCTTCAAGCATTCTTTAGACTTTGTAGCTCATAGGTTCTGATTCTTCACTTTTGGCTCACTTTGTACACCAAGCAATGCTCTTGTGATTTGAGGTTCCATAGGCATAATCGTGATCTTTGAGCTTTCTATGAGATCATCAGCCACCGTAAATCTCCAATCTCATCCTTAGTTGTATCACCTTCATATGATGTAGTGACTTTAGGACCGTCATGCTCACACTCTTCTGGATTAGGAGACTTATCATCAGAGTTGCGGAAACATTGTAGTTAGTCTCTCAACATTTATTGTAGTGAGTCTCTCATCATTCATGATCATCATTGATAGTGATTAGGAAGTGTGAGCATGAGGTGTGGATTGACACGATTCAGCTGGAGTTGGGTATCACCATCTTTATATGTTCCTGAAATAAAACAGTTAGCAATAAAGATAGAGAACGAATATGGCTTTGTCATTCATTCTGAGAGGACAAACTACCCTCCGGTTCTGTGAGAACCGACCTATGATCAGGTAGAATCTCTTTTAAAGAAGATTCTCCTTGACAGGAATTTCCAGCTTGTAGTAATAACAATTCCAAAGAATCCACTTCGGAATCATCATACCAAGCATGTTCTCTTATCGGAACGTCTCAAAGCAGACAACACGATAGAGTAACTCGGTGAATTGATATTCATTGATTGATGAGAAATTGATTTATAGAAATCACTCGCGTGTCATATAATAAACATATTTGAGACACGACGAGAGTTTTGTACTTTGAATCACATTTCCATCAAAAATACTTTTTGTTTAAAAGATTATACACAATCAATGTGCTCGAAAGTTAGTTGGTAAGCACACTGAAAGGTTTTTGCAAAAGTATCCGTCAATCCATATCCTGGAACAAGTTTGATTCAATGTTGAATCGCACCATCGTTGCTTTCCAGATCATTGATCCAAGATGGATCTCACATTTCACCTACCAAGAGCTTGAGAGATGTTCGCTCTAGAAGGATTTCCATCGTCATTATGAATATTTTCATATCACTCGGATGTTCTGGCAACACCACAAGGATAATGCGTAGGACTCTAAATATTTTATCTTACTTTACACATTGGGAAACAATAAGCATATTGGAAGTGTGTCCTACTGAGATTTATGGATGATCTCTTTGGCTCTAGACTCAATAGTGCGTTTTGATCCGCTCCTAGAGACTGGGAGGCGTCTCCTGTTTAGGTATCAACATAGCTCGCAATGAGCGGTCGATACATTGCACAGGGTTCCCCGTGAGAATGTCGATACTTGAGTGGTTGGGAAGTTTAGTGCAGTGCGTCACTGGGTCCATGACGTCTTGTCTTCAATACCAGTGTCACCTTAGTAACCACTAGTAGCATATGAAGTTGAACCCGGTTTCTGCCCTAAGGTTGAATATATGGAGGGCTATTTCTTTTCACCCTTTCTCATTTCATTTCTTTTTCATTCTTCAACCCCTTCAGTGCTTACCGAGACTTCATCACTAGAACCTTGTTGGGTTTGTTCCGGTCCTAGCTCTATCTCAGTTGGCACTCTTCCCTTTCTTACTTTTCTCATTTTTTCAATCATTCCTAAGGACTTCTAATCTATCTAGAGGATTGTCCCTGGGAAGATCCTTCTGGTTCTGGTAGATCATGGGACTTTTAGAAAGCCTTGGCCATGTCGAAGATATTACATTTGGGGATTGCTGTTTGGAGGTAATATCACTTATGAGTGTCTTTTTTTCATACACTCCCGGTTTGTTGTTTGTGTGTAATATTCTACACGTTTCACTGCTTTAATAATGTTCACTTTTGCATTGATAGCTTCTCTCTCGTTGTACACTATGTTCGGTGAAAGAAACAAAAAGATGATAAAAGAAGAGATGGAGAAGGGTTACAATTTGGATTAGGATTAAGGATCCAGAGTATGTCTTGTATGTGGGTTTAAGTGGCATTGGGTTGAAAGATGTGTCAAATCCATTGTTTGGTTTTATCATTTTAGTTTCACGCGCGGGAGTGAACCAGAATATTCTTAGATATATATTGGCCACAATCTTTTGTTCTTTAAATATCAATTCTAATTATTAATTCCTCTATTAACTAGTAGTATTAATCATTTTAAATTAAATATAATATTTTCTCACTTCAAATTCAATGCCTAAATCAAATTCAAATCCTAATCATAAACTCATCTACAAGTCAAACGGGCCCTTAGTTTGTAAATAGATTTACGATTAGAATTTAGATTTAGATTAGAATTTGCATTCGAATTAATATTTGGTTTTGTAACTTTCATTTCAAAGTTCTTAATAGCCCTAGAATAAGCAATTATACTAAACATTTCAAAATTGCTTTATCTAAAACACCACCAAAGTGGTCTAATAGTCGAGCATCACAATAGGTCTCGAGTTCAAACCTTACTAGGTACACATCTTGAGGATGGCCGGGGAAAAGGGTCAGAAACGGTTAAAGAATACTAGGGTTAGGCCACATACATCTAAGTCAAAGACTCGCCCTCCCCAGACCCAGGTAACCTAAACACGGAAAGCCTCTTGTGTTTAGTCGTTTACTTGTTTACTCAAAACTGCTTATCTCCTTAAAAAACCAAGCACATAAACCCTTAAATATAAGCAATCCCAAACACACTCTAATCATCTAGTATTATTAGACTGATGCTAGTGGGCGTTGTTTGGCAACCACAACCGAGCAAAGCAACGCGTTTCTCCCCTAGCTCAGCCACATACGACGCGTCGCCCCCCACTTTTTTCAAAAATTCGGTTGCCTCACCAACCGAAACAATTGCACTCTCTTGGCCTTGGTTTTTAAAAATTCACCCCCCCCCCCCCCCCCCCCCAATAACACCAAAAAAAACATAAAGAAAGCACAAAGTGAAAGAAAATATGTACCTGCATTCTAATGGAAGAAAGTAGATCTGGGTTTGGGTTCTCGGTATTGGGAAAGAAGATGACCAAAATAGTACTACATAATAATAATAATAAAATTCGTTGACTGTGCACTTTCATTTGTTTTAGCACTATTTTATTTTAAGTCTAAGTTTGGTCCACATCTTTTATATTTGAACACCTCAAAGTTCAAACTTTGTATCTATGTTAAATTGAGTTTGGATGGTGTGTTTTATTATGATACAATAAGAATGGAAATGGTGTGTTAATGTGAATAACACAAATTTTTACAAACTCATCTTCTTTTAATTATTGAATGAAATTTAAATTTAAAAAAAAAAATGGTGTTGCTTTTGTGGTCACCATTAGCTATTTGTGGTTGGGGTGAAGTTGTGGAGAGAGAAAATTGACATGGCGCTGACATGACGGCGTTACTTGAGTGAAAAAGTGGTCACCACTAGCATTAGTATTATATAATGGGTGTTGTCATTGCTAATTTCAAACAGGAATATTCCACATATCAGAACACGACAACCAACAAATCACAATAAGAAAAAGAAGGCTACTAGTATCATATAAGAGTATCATATAACAAACTCGCATGCCATTTTATTCATTAAACTTAGCAAAAGGATTCCTTATTTAAAATGTTTACTTCTTCACAAGCCATGTGTTCCACATTCGTCATTGTGCCATTCATCAAAATAATTAAATAATGAAGATGTTTACATTTTCCTAAGTTTAAAAACCATATTCGCATGGCAGCTCAATTTCAGTTGAGGTAAAAGAAATTATGCAAATAGTATAAACCCTAATTTGAGAAAGATGTTAATATCAACAATTTTTTCGATGGAAAAACTTTTGAGACTTGAAATCAATAATTGCCATGAAAGTTTAGAGTTCCCCAGAGATCCAAGCAAACATGTAAAGCTTGGTAAAGTTGTCTTTGAGAGGGATTGGGATACAACAAGTTTTGCGCTCATTAATTGGAGAAGACTGTACCAGCCTTATTTCGATATTTTTGGAAAACTGTTTTATTTTAAATAACGTAGAATTCAACTTTGATGGGTTAACGCATTTGAAAGGTTTCCAATGTCATGGTGTCAGACAACCGTGGATTCTTAATGTGCGCTGTGTTGAAAGATCCCGGCGGTGGTGTGTATATTCTTCCATGGATAACTATGACGCAGGTGACGGGTGGTTCGATGGTGGGTATGGATTATGAAGATGTTGTTTGGTAGGAGAGTGTTGATGATGATAGTGATACAACCTGGGTGTGGTATGTTTCATTTAGTTCATTAAGAAACAGAAAATGGTGGAACCCAACATAAAACCAGCTTTCATTTACCCTTAGTAATGCTTCTAAATGTGTCAGGCAATTAACGACATTCAGCTCGGGCTCAAGCTCGAACATAAGTTAGGGCTTCATGAACCAAACTTTGAAAACTAATATCCGGCCTAACTCATTTGAAAGCTCATTTATTTGTTTCAAGTTTATCAAGCCGATGTATCACATATGATGTGATTGGTGCAGTTGTATGACATGCAGCGAACACAATTATGTAGGTTAGGCATACTGATAAGCCATCCAATACTGGACCCTAACATGTCCAATAGATCTCAAAATGCATGAAAATGTAATGCACAACTGTAGTTGTGTATACTTCAGAAATTACCTTTTGATATAACAGGACTCAAATTCTTAACCGTTTGTCTTTAACGATACACAAGGTAATTTCTTTTCTTTTTCAATTTCTATTTATGGCCAACTTAGATATAGCAATCAAACCTATGTCGAGAATCACAAAGGTGTAGTGTGTGAGTAAACCGAACCAAAATTCTTGATGATGACATTTCAAATGGATAGAAGGTTATTCGATACTTAGATCAAAATAGGGGTTGCCATAATCATTAACATTTCTAGTCCCTATAAGTATCATAACACATAAAGATTTGATCACTTGAGAACAACTGCTGCATTTCTAAGAGCAAGATAACTTTGCACATACTCATTTGGAAGTGATCTAATGATCTTGAAGACTTCCGTGTTTGCATAACGCATATGGGTTCTTGGGTCACTATAAGGTGCCTGCATTCAAAATCATAAAATTATGAGTAAACTACAAAAACTATCCTTGTGGTTTGTCAAATTTGGCACTAATCATCCATGTGAGAAACTATTCATATTGCAAATAACATGTATGTATTGATGGACAGACCGCGCAAATGCAGGTACAAAAAGATGTCTAGCAGAGTTTACAATGTTAATGCACTTTTGATAAAATGGGCAAACGGCACAAGCAGATTAAAAGAGATGCTAGTTGCCTAAGTTTATTTATAATACTTTAGATTATAAGCTTGATAAGATAGTCTTTTGTAACAAAATTTAATACATCAACTATTTACACAGAAGTTGCGGGTCAAGCAACAGACCAATTTCTAATTTTGCTCAAAAAGACCTTTTATGACTTCAACCCATTTGATCAGTTACCCCACCTCCGGTTTATCCCCTCTAATTTATCAAGAAACTAAGTTTACAAGATTAATTACCAAATGACGAGGCCCTTAGGGGGGAAGTAGAAACATAATGATGCATTTGAATTATTAAAATTCATCAGAGCATTTTGTGCTATACTTAACTGAATTGCAACTTCAACATGAGTTTCTATCAAATAATACAATATCATTAATGGAAATAGGATAAAGGAAACAGTCAAGAAGGATTGAAGACAACGTTACACTTCAAAACTATCAATTTGTTTTAAATTATTCAATAGACTTTGAGATTAGGAATGAGTTTGTATTAATGTCACTGGATTCACTAGGCTTCTAAATCTCTTTGAAATATATGTATTTCAACACTAAAGAACAGCGCAACCTTGGTCAGTTGGTCTTTTGGCTAGAACCAAGAATTGGTATTAAATAGAGGAAGTAAAATGGGGCATGGGCAGGTTGGGTGGACAGGCAACAAACCAGTGTGAGTAAACTTTGTACGCGTTGGGTCAGGCCTGGTTGATCCAAAACACTTTTTCGTTCAAAGAGTCTTTATGAATAAGGTGGTGTGCCAGATATTATTGGAATAAGAATATAGACTTAGGATCAAATGAGAAGAACTCTTAAAATGAGAAGAATGGGAAATAACTATAACCACATATTAGAGATGCATCAACTTGAATTAGATGCATCCCTAATCTTTTTGATGCACCATAATATATTTTCTAGCTAAAAATTAGATGCATATACATATATTAGTCATTAGATGCATGTTAGCAAGTTAGGAAAATCCTATGTATTTTTCGTCCTCTGCGGGTCAAATTTGTTGCAAGTACGACTTTGCATCGTTTTCACTTCAAAATTACTTTTGAAACTAATTGGGATGCATCTAATTCAAGTCGATGCATTTCAAATATATGGTTATAGTTATTTCTCATCCTTCTCATTATAAGTTTTCTTCTCACTAGATCCTTACCCTAAGAATATATACATATATATTTAGAAATAGAACGATCAACGAGGCTGTTTGCATTGAAAATGTGCATTGGCCAGTTGACCCACTTGCTCCATTCGACCAGTTATCTTTTATTAAATGTCTTATGTCTTGATTTAACCCAAATGATCAAAGAACACATAACTTTCCTTGAGTTTTGTAATTTGACCTATGATCTTCACGGCAACTAGCCTCTGTTATAGCAGAAGTGATTATTCAAAAACAGAGTAGGATCCTTTGTACGTTTTATTTTATAAACTAGAAGATAATCTTGTCACGTATGTGTGTAAATAAACTGATACAGACATAACTACAATTTTGGCTATCTGGACTTCAATATATGACAGCCCCATGTATGAACATTTGTTAGACAAAATACTGTAAATAATCACAATATCCAAGAAAGAAGTACATACCTCAAATCCAGTTATATCACATATTTGCTTCCGAGGGTGCATTGAGGGTGGCGATTCAATATTAACATCTGCAAGATGATATACAACCTCACGTGAGTAGAAAGGTAATATTGACAACCCCACACAGCATATGTTGAAAGCAAAACTAATACTATTATATAACTCCTAACAAAAGCCAAATTTTGTATCTGAATATTTATACCACATATAGCAGGCTAGCAGCACCGTAAAATATTAGACATGATCTAACTCGAATAGCTGGTTTGACACACAGAGTGAGCATCTTTCATTCTTGTTTAAATAATCCCAAAAACAAGCTGTCACTTTACTAGTGAATCAGCAAAACGATACAGTGGGAAGTATGCAATCCCAGAATCCAATTTCTACAAATGTAAGACCCTGTAGAGGTGTTTGGGATTACTTATTGGACGATTTCATTTCATAAAAAATAATCAGTCTTAGACTAAAAGTGTATGAATGAAGGCAAACTGATTATTTGACGGTTACACATCCAATTTAGCACAATCAAATAATAATTAGAATCACATACCCTCTTAAAACTAAGGGAAAATTCCGAAAATAGACCGGTCGCCCTAGTGCATATCACTTTCTACCCACTTTTTTTTTTTTTTTTTTTTTCAAAAGTCCAAAATAGACCAGGGGCGACTCTTTTTTTGGGGCAACCTTTGCCTACGTTTGACACGTGTCCTAAGAAAATAATTCACGTATCATATTTTGACACTTGTTGAGTCATGGTTGCGTTGTACAAGTTGCCCAGTCGCCCGGTCTATTTTGAACTTTTTAAGATTTAAGGTCTAGAAAGTGATATGCACTAGGGAGACCGGGCTACTTTTGGGATTTTCCCTAAAACTAATTATCTCATTCTGTGACTGACAGCACCATAAGCAAATCCAAACATTATCTTGGAACTGTATTTTGTTACACTTTTATCATAAGCACTGTCAAATAATACCCCACACGGGGATGTTTGATATTGCTTATTTTAAACTCCTCATCTGATTAAAGGAGGGTTTTTATATTTTATGCTTGTGCTTACAGATAAGCATCTAACTACTATTGTGTTTGGTAACAGCAAAAGCAATATCTCATAAAACGCGCTTAATTACAGTTTGAACGAACAATCCGAAACATATACTTACAATTAGGTAGATGAGGAGGGTAGTTTTGGTAATTCTCAGCAGGGATAATCTGCTTCAAATGCTTCCATTGCCTGCTTCTAGCTTGACCTTTCGTATACTTTTCGTGCATTTGGATCTTTTTGAATCGAAATTGAGTTGGTAATATCATCTCTGATTCGATTACTTCTCGTTCCATTTTTTACAAATCCCCTAATATAAATATAAACCAGTCGGTTCAGGTAAAAGAAAATTGAAAAAATAGTATAAAACCTAATTTGAAAAAGAAGAATTGAAAAAGATTAGGGGAAGAAGTTCAAAAGCAAACCTCTGATGTTAATATAATTGAATGGATTATTATTA
Organism: Artemisia argyi; assembly: GCA_030686995.1. Classification (NCBI taxonomy): domain Eukaryota; kingdom Viridiplantae; phylum Streptophyta; class Magnoliopsida; order Asterales; family Asteraceae; genus Artemisia; species Artemisia argyi. The sequence continues at coordinate 157,890,057 of CM060705.1, forward strand.
ACCAATGAACAAGACCCACGATGATCCAAAATTACTGACGTTCACCCAAGAATATTAAGGGACGGTGTTGGTGTTTTAAACCACTGTGTTGTTCAGTCAAAGAAACGAAAAGATATAAAACAAGAGATGAAAAGAGGAAGGAAACTAGGGGCTGTTTGGTTTGTTTGGTTTGTGGGTGTAGTTGTCGGGCTAATTCGGTCTCGGTCGGTCTGGTCCGGTCCAGACCATAAACCGACTATTTTGCCGTGTTGGGCCCGATTGACCGAGACTGGACCTACCGACCATATTCGGTCCGGTCTTCAGTCTCGGCTTTTGGACTAATTCGATCTTGGTCCGGTCCGGGACCGATGCTCAACCTTATTGGGGTTTAAGATTTTAAGCCATAAACATTATTAGGTTGAATCTTTTGATGATGCCAAATTTAGAGAGTGTATGAGAATGAGTATGAATATAAGTATGAAATGGGTTTGTAAATTTGGGTATGGGAAATGCCTATTTTTATAGGTTTCATTCTCATACCTTTAAACCAAACGGCCCCTAAAGACATACAAAAAAACCCATTTACACACTTTTCATTTAGCTTTTACTTTTACGTCTATTATTAGTTCTCGCTAATGCACCTACTAAATCATGAGAACGGCCCTGTTGGGATGTTTGGGATTTGCTTATTAAGGCTGCTTATGCTTTACTAGATAGTAAGTTGGGACATTTGTAACAACATAAGACAATGCTTGGATTTCAATATGCTTAAAATATGCAATGGTCAAATTATTGGTCGAATGGAAAACCTTTTTTCTTTGAACACAGAGGTTGAGGGTTCGATCTTCACTCTTTGCAAAAAGGCCAGAGGTCCTCTAGAAGCAGTCTCTCTAATTTTGGGTATGAGTAAGGCTGTCTACATCTCAACTCCTTCATACCTCGTGAATGACAGGATTGGGTTAACGTGTTTTTTTTTTTTTTTTTTTTTTTTTTTTTTTTTTTTTTTTAATTATTGATTGGTTGAGTTTGGAGACTTTTACGCCAATTAACACACTTGTTGTGTTCGTATAGAAGGTTAAGCTTCGTTAGTACTAAGAGCATGTTATTAGTTGCATACAAGCGTCGCTATTCTGTTGGCTAGGATTCAGGTTGTAAGATCGGCATTAAGTCATTAAGACACTCGTTTTGTTGGCTAGGCCAAAACTCTAAAACATTTAAATTATGTTATGTAGATATAAAACCTTCAGGCTAGGAGTTGTAAGGAAGTCCTCTTCCTCAACGTGTGAATCATTGAAACACCACTACCACCTTAACACGTGGTGGGTGGTTTTGTTGGAGAAGTCGGTCTTAGGCACGACCGAGTTGTGAGACACATACACATACACAAACACAAATATTATTTAGGCATTTTCTTTAATCATTTCTTTTTACTTTTGTCTATAAACGGAAAGAGGATTTTTTTTTTTTTTTTTTTTTTTTTTCCCCTTCTTCTTCTTCTTTCTTACTCTTATGCCTGAAGGCAGGAAGAGAAAATTAAAGATTAAAAAAAAAAAAAAAAAAAAAAAAAAAAAAAAAAAAGGCTAAAAATCACTTTTTTCCCTCTTCAATTTTATAGTTTTTTTTTGTCATATTATCACTTCTTTTATTTTAAAGACTTCAAAACCATCTATTATTTTGCAAACTTTGCCATGTAGATCGGGTATAAAACACAAACTTAGTAAAGGTATTTGCGGGTGGTAAAGTATGGTGATTAGTACACCTGGTGGGTGCGTAAATTGATCAGAGGGTATGTACTTTCATTTTTTTCTTTTAAAGAGGATATGCATTTAAGGTTAAATTATCAAAATTTTATAACAAAAATAAATAAATAATTACACTACATATACTTTTCGAAAAGTATGCACGTGCTGACGTGCATACCATGTAATATGGATAGGGGTGTCATTTGAGCTGACCTGACCCAAGTCAATTCGGGTCGGGTCAATCGGGTCAAAAATTATTTACGGACCCGAGTTCTAAATAAGGTCGGGTTCGGGTATATTTTTTTAGCCTCAACCTGACCCGAACCCGACAAATCCAACTAAACGAACACTTTACAATGTAAAAGTACTCGGGTTGACCTCGAACCCGAATTGACCCGACTCGAGTTGACCCGAACCCGAATTGACCCGAGTTCTAAACAGGGTCGGGTTCAGGTATGTTTTTGGAAGCTGGACCCGAGTTGAACCGAACCCGGCCGAGTCAACCCGAATGACAGCCCTACGAATAGCCACAAATTGTATGGATATACACGGCAAGTATTAAACACATAGATACGGAATATGCTCAATACCACATTTGGGTTCCTTCACATGAACACTATGACTAAACTTTAAACTTTTGTACCACTCACTTTATTATAGTATCCCATCCATACATAACTTTTTGGTCGACGTCACGATGTGTTTGTACTTTCTTTTTTTTTTGAACGTATGTGTTTGTACTTTCTATACATCTATTAAAAGCATGTTCTATGAACTCATATTTAAAAAATAATAAAAAATATATCTTACGTGGCAACGTGTTATTGGTCACAGATATGGTCCACAGCTACAGTGCGTATCACAGGATCCCTGCCCTGACGATAATAACCAATTTCCAGGATGATATTCATATGTTGATGATCAGTTAGTTGATCACCACATACTAAAAAACACACACACATATCTCGATATCAATTTCAAATAACAATTTCATCATGCCGTCTGCATACGGTTCTCGGTTAACGACGTTTGAAGATTCCGAAAAGGAGAGCGAGTGTGGTTATGTTCGTAAGGTAAGCATTGTTAGGTGTCCGCTTTATTAAATTTTTCGTTGTTTAGTTTGTGATATGCAACTACACTTATAAGAAACAAGTGAATGTAACGAAAATTTATAACGTGACATGTCATCAAAATATGCAGAAAGTTGTTACATTTAGACAACTTTTTGAGAGTTCACGTACCAAAACAAGACAGTGAAAAAAGTTCGTTGTTATTCTATGACCAAAACCCTATAACTTTTGCTTCTCAGTCGCCTATAAACACTTGTTAAATAGATAGTAAAAGATAGGATTGCTCAATGCCGATAATATTGAACATTATGCCATGTTATTTTGAATTATATTGTCACTATTTATATTTCACGTGATTAAATTGTATCTTTCTGAATACAAGCCATTAGACTAGGTGTAACAATGGCCGCATCCATCACTGCCACCTCAACACCACGTCACGTCAGCTTTTTACCCGTTGTAGTATTAACCACCAATTCACACTTAGCAAATCAACACACCTTCACCTTCTTTTGTGTGTGCTTGCATTCGGTGATCACATTCACCGAACCAACGTGTCACACATGAAGCACGTGCTTATTACGTTAGGCTTGCATAAGCAAATCCAAACATTGTTCCTTAAGTACTTATTTTTGAACAACTTTTGAGTACTTGTGTAGTTATTTTAAGCACAAGAAAAAAACCAGCCAAACACCCCCTAAGAGTTACTTATTAAAACTGTGCATCTACTTATCTGATTCTAATGATTATTTTACTTCTTAATTCCAAAAAAATAAACAGAATTGTTGAACAATGACACGATTGAGAACAAGATAACTTTCGTTACGGCAGAAACCAATCCAAACACTATCTTCTACTTTGTGTTATGCTAAAGCTAATTTTGAAAAGCATAAACAGTTTTGAAATGGAAGTGTGCTATGTGCAGTAGTACTATGTGCTGTTTTATATTGTGCAAGTAGCGTATTAATAAAATTTAGTGGTGGGCAAATCAATTTCGCTGTGACAAAAGCAATCCGATTATGCCAATTGGGTAAAATATATCCTTTTTTAGAGTGGCAATTTGCGTGGTTACATAGTACTCCGTGTTACATAATTGTTTGGCCGAAGAAAAGTTGCTCTAGAGGCTTACACAACGACATAAGTACCACTGAGTTGTATCTAGTTGCCAATGAGTCGACTTTTATAAAATTCTAGGGAAAACGTTGCAATGAATGATATTGTCATGATCTTTTGGTACATAGGTCTCAATATTTATGGTGTTCGAAGTTCCAGATTATCTTTAAGGGAATCATTCACATCATCTACATTTGAAAGTTCCTTAATCTTATCAGGGCCAAAACTAACGTTATTTTTTGAATTTGCCAGGTATCAGGGCCAGTCGTCATTGCAGATGGAATGGGAGGGGCTGCAATGTATGAACTTGTGCGTGTTGGACATGACAACCTTATTGGGGAGATTATCCGTTTGGAAGGAGATTCTGCCACAATCCAAGGTATGATAGACATTGAGAGTGTTGGTTAGTCATTCAGTTACACAATCCCTTGCTAACCATTGAACCAGTCACACGCTCTTGTATACTTTCTTACTTTCTGTCGCTCTTTGTTTTACATGTTTCAAATTTGTAAGTATAGCTAAGCTGTCAAGTCACCATCTACTCGCATTTAATGATCAAAAATGGAAATGCGTTGTTGGATCAAGGTTAAGCATAATTAGTTGTAGCTAATTTGAAGATATATTTTATATAAGATGCAATGCTTTTTATTTTGGTCTATCTTTAAAGAATCGTGACAGTTTTTTGCTTGAAAACATCTGTTTCAAGTTACCGTATCTTTATTGTTTCTTTGAAAGAAAAAACCAATGGTTTCATTCATCAAGCCATATAGTTAAACTTATTACTTTGTTATAAAAGTCTTATTGTAATTGTGATGTTTGTCTTGCAATAAGTCTTTAAGCTGCCCTTACGTATCTTCAGTTTCATAATATTGAGAAAAAAAAATGTGTATTGATTCAGTTTATGAAGAAACAGCTGGGTTGATGGTGAATGATCCAGTTCTTCGGACTCACAAGGTATGTATTTCACAGTATCACTCCCCTTTGGGATTGCTATAATTTGAAACTTGCTTGATATAACTTTTTAACTGTTGCAGCCTCTGTCTGTGGAGTTAGGCCCTGGAATATTGGGAAATATATTTGACGGTATTCAGGTTCGGGCACATCTGTTTGTATCACATTTTGCTTTAGCATTTTAAACTCTATTATTTTCTTTTCCCAAAGTTACTAACTGCAGTTTCTTTTATTTATTCAGAGGCCTTTGAAGACTATTGCAAGAATATCAGGTGATGTCTACATTCCTCGTGGTGTATCTGTCCCAGCTCTTGACAAGGATATACTTTGGGAATTCCAACCCAAGAAAATAGGTGATTCTACATTTTCCCTCTTTCAGCAATTTATACTGCATTAAGTTAACTTATTGAGAGTGATTTTAGCCTGTTAAGGTCACTTTTCTTAATATGTAGAGATACAATCACCCGACATTTAACAGATTGTGTCTTTTGTTTTTGAAAGTCTGAAGCAGTTTCTGTAATAGCTATTTAGTATTTTGAACGTGTGTTGTGATGTCAGGTGAGGGAGATCTGATAACAGGTGGAGATCTATATGCTGTAAGATATTATATCCTCATTATTTACAGCCTTCAAATTTTAATTTTTTTCTCTGTTTCATTCTTATCAATTATTTATTTATTAGGCAATTGATACTTCAATACAGAACATTTTTATTGATTGTTAATTTCTCTTCTCATTTCTGTGCAGACTGTTTTTGAGAACAGTTTAGTTGAACATCGCATTGCTCTACCTCCTGATGCCATGGGAAAAGTAACATATGTTGCACCAGAAGGTCATTACTCATTAAAGGTTTCTTTTTGTTCAGACTCCTTCCATCATATCATATTGTTTTCTATGAATTTTGCAAGTGGTTAAATATCGCACCCCGCCTATAACTAAGGAGTGTATTGGACATTGGGACCAGATTGTTGGCATGAATATTACGATATTTTAATCTAAACATCCTCTTCATGTTTTGATGATGACAAAAATGTAAGTTACAACATATAACGTAAAGTGCTTAAGTTACTTGTGATCACAATTCATCTATGCATTCTTACGTCAACAAGCCTCGACATCTCAACGTCTCAAGTATGCTTCAACAATCACTTAAGGTATGGATAAACAAGTGTTTAATACATTTCATGATCAAAGGGGTATTTAATTAACTAATACAAAGTTTATTTAATTATATAATCTTATTATATATTTTTGAAAAACACTTTTGGTAATAAAGAAACATGTTTTAATCATACTAAATATATGATTTCAAACTTTTAACCAAAATTAGTTAGTTTTTCACCAAATAAACTTTCCCCACTAAAAGACAGAAAATCTGGCCGTTTCAGTAGGGCGGCCCCCTTAATTTTAAGGGGACCGGCACACAATTAAGGGGACCGGCCACGCTCCCCTGTCAGATTTTGTCAGAAATTTTTCCCTATAAATACCACCTCAAACCTGGAATTTTTCCAACCTTTTTGCACAAATATTTTCAGATCCAATTCTCTCTAAACATCCTTCCAAAACCCTTTGATCATAAGATTATTAATCTTTGTTTCAAGTGATCCAATCTTTCATCACTTAAAGTGCAAGAGAAGTATCCTCCCTATCATAAACCCAAAGATGTATTAGGATCTAGTTAGTGCTTATGTGAAGTTGTGAAGACATTAGTGGCTTGAAGGTGTCAAGACATTAATGCATTGAAGTTGTGAAGACATTAGTGCCTTGAAGGTGTCAAGACATTAGTGCATTGAAGTTGTGAAGACATTAGTGGCTTGAAGGTGTCAAGACATTAGTGCCTTGAAGGTGTGAATATACTCTTGGTGTGAAGAAAGAGTTAGTAGTATTAAGTTGTGAAGAAGTTAGGAGTGAAGAAGATAGGTGTGAAGAGTATAGAAGATTGGTGTGTAGAAGATTGGTGTGTAGATGATTGGTGTGTAGAATATTGGTGTGTAGAAGATAGGTGTGAAGTAGTGGTGTGATTAAGTAGTGAATAGGTGTGTAGTTGTTGTGATTAAGGTGTGAAGTTATTGTGGTGTGTAAATTGGTGTGCAAGGTTTTCTCCGCCAAAAGGGAGCTTGTTGAGTAGTGAAGAAAACTCTCGAGTAGGTGACTCGGGGAGTGGAGTAGGAACAAGGAAGGTGTCCTTGTAGCCGAACCACTATAAATCATCGTGTTCGGTTTGCATGTTCTTTCTCTCATCTCTTTTCATTCATTCTTGCATTTATCGCTTTATATCTATGCTTGCCTATATGTCTTAATTGTTGCTTATATTGTTGTGATGATTGAATGTGTTGTACATAGAAGTAAATAGTGTGATAGGATATATAATTGTTTGTTATGGTCAAATAGACTAATATATATATTTAACACTTCTCATGTTGAGCTTAACTTAATTGATAATTTGATACAAAACGTTTTAAGATTTTAAAAGGAAAACTTATACACATAAAGTTTGATCTATGCTTCATTCATAAAACTAAGTTTTGAAAACTAATCTAAAAGTTCACATATATAATTGATCATATTGATTATATGTTGCTTTTATACTAAAATCTAATTGAAGGTTTTTCAAACAAACAATTGAATAAATTCTAATCAAAATTTTGAAACAAAGTTTTTATAAAACGAAAAAGAAGGGAAAACTATTCAACCCCCCCTTCTAGTTTTCCACAATTGGTACCAGAGTCACGTCGCTCAAATTTTCAAAACAAATGGTTTTAAAAATTGAGTACGATCCATGTATCAAATTACCCATTAAGGAGGATTTAATATGAAAAGTGTTTTGTTGATTAACTTGTATTAGTTTTGATATTATATACACTAATTATACTAGCTCGAGATAAGATTATACATAAAACAAGTGTTATATGTTCGTTTTTAAAATCAGAAAGTTACACTCCCTTCCACGAAGTCAGAAAACAATTTTTAACAAAAATTGCATTTTTGAGTATCAGATGGGCGGCCCCTTTAATTGTCTGGGCGGCCCCCTTAAATACTGGGCGGCCCCCTTAAATTTAAGGGGTCCGCCTGTCTGTTTGACAGTTTTTCAAAAACTTTGAAATATCATATAAAATTAACCGTAACTCCGTAGAAGTCGTGCCACCCGGCGTTTTAAAGGTAATTGAGTCTACTTTCATTTAAAAATACTTACAAGTAACCATTACAAACTTAAATAAGTCAGAAAGTTAAAATACTACACGAAGGTCAAAAATTTGAGTCTTGTTTTAACATAAAACTTGTATTTCAACTTTTCCTTCGAGTCGGGCATTCCTAGTCGATATATCTTTGAAAAATTAAGTATTTATGTTTTCAAAATATTGATCTTTATTAAATTTTAAAATGGATAGGAAATTTTTTTTATTTTCAAATAAAATCGAGCTAAGTAAACATTGGTATATATAAAACACAAAACGACGACAAGTGTTTTATGTGCTATGTGAACTCATTTGTGATTTTACTTTGCTAATCGTTGCTATTTGTAATTTAGCTATTTGAATATCTTAGCATATGTGCCTTGTACTCTATTAGTTTATAGTTAGTTATCTAGCTTATACTTAACTTGATCTTATGCTAGATTTCTTGCGTTAGGATTGCATAATTATGCTTGCATTGCATATAGGAATAGATGGCTTAATGTTACTCAAACATCTTGTAAATGAGTTAAATCTAATCACCTAAATATTTCAATCAATTTAATCTATTCTTAACAACACACTTAAACATTTTCAACAAATTACATTGTTTTACCTTAAGTTGTTTAATATGACAAATTGAATCTTTGTAAAACATTAGTAGTAATATAAAAGAAAAAGTATTTTCAAAATCTAAGTGTGTTCATTATAAGTAACAATGAAGAGTCTTTCACATAAACAAAACTTATAACAATCATGAAGTAATAAGTCAAATTTCAATCAGTCACCAACCTCACTCATAAATAATCTTAGGATTAATGGAACACACTATCAAAATGCCTATTTATTTTAAATGAGTGTTTGTGAGGGTCAAGAAAGATCTTGATATTATATCAATTCATTATTCAAATTATGGTTGATATATTCATCAAATCTAATTGACATGTTTTTGAGTATGGACAAGAAATTGGATTGTTATTTGTTTAAGTTTCAAGATTACATCAAATGATATAGTCTTGAATCTACATACTCAATCACACTAGATTGATATGAAAATATTTACATCCTTTGTAGATGAAAAGAGTATGCATTGGATCATAACTCACACTTGTGTTGATAATGTCATATTGAATCTACTTGTCCAATAATTGTGTTCCAAATATTAGAATAACATTTTAAACACATTTATAAAATATACAATGAAGTAGGATTGACGACTTGGATGTTTCGTCCGAAATATTCAAGCAATTTACATTGCAATGCAATGGATAAATGTGTCATATCCGAAAAACCAAACATGAGCAAACTAACAACATATGTAAACTTTGCTCACACTACTTAAAATTATCACCACAAGATAAAATACATATTTAAGAACAATACACACTATATTATATGTATTTCATTTTCTTTGTAGCATGAATGGTTGTGTTACAAGATAATGCACTACACCTTTCTTTTTGAAATAATTTAAGTTATTAGAATTGAAAAACAACTTGTCACAATGCATAAACAAGTAAACTTCATTTTGTTTCAAACACTAGTTAAATTATGATATATAACATTGGCAAAAATCATAGAAAATAATATTTGTTTTAGAATATATAAATGTCTAGTTTTGATATCATTTGTGAATCACAATCTCGTTTAAGATAAATAATCTTAATGAGATTCATTTTTCAAGATATGCTAAGGAGCATTCATAAATCAAAGCACATTTATTAAATCAAGTAATATGTCATCAAAACCAAATAACCGGTTAATCATGAACAAAAGATTAAAACTTTGCATTTACTCTTATCTTAACATTTAACACATATCTATTGGGATAGTGAGTAAAATATATCATGTAGACTTACCTTCATAAAAACATGGTGTTTGAGTCACATTATGCCAAGTATTAGTGAATCAAGCAAACTTCATATTTGGTACTCTTCGATAGGTGAATTTAGGAACTCAATTTCTTCTAAAAAGAGAATGACTACTGGAGAATCTATTGACTAGAAACTCAATTTAACCTAACGGTTGGATTGCTTCTATGTGAGAAGTTGGGTGTGTGTAACCCGTAAAAATGGTCGTGTTTAGCCTGAATTGAGCACCACTAGTAATAGTCTCATACTCATTCTCCAACTTGATTAAATCGCTCTTCCTAAATGTACCTAACGCTAAGCTTACTTTTATGAACTTTGCTTCTCATTAGATGATTTCATTCCTAGATTTATGGCACATCGCATATATGTTATTTCTAGATGTTTATTTGCTCCTATGTGATTTGATTGTATGCCTTTACATGATTTACTCTATATGTATCATTCATCTAGGTATATTTTTATTTCTTTTAGATCCTACACCCTTATTTCATATGAACCTTAGTGTCGTTTTCCGATAGGTCATATTAGTCTCATAATATATCCGGATGAGCATGAATTTAATGGGAAGGGAAATGACACTCACTCATATATATCCTTCTACCTCACACCACCTAGAGTACCACCACCACTTCCTACAACCTCACATGCCACTCCCATGTTGCATGTGCAAACCTTTACCCAAGACAATTATCATGCTCCACCACCATCACCTTCCTCCGAACACTTGAAGTTCGTTGAGGAGCTAAAAGAGACTCATGAGCTTAGTGCTCTTTTAGCATTACATCTTGCTCAACGCAATTTGGATCCACCTCGATCAAGCTCACCATCATCACCACATTACATTAACCAAATTGAGAAGCATGTTAACAATTGCCCTTGTTGCATCTTCCTTCAACAACATACCATTGCTTTGAATGAGCACTTTACCTGGATTGAGTATCTTCTTACTAGATCTCAACAAACCCCATCACTTGAACAACATCAAAACCCTCAACCAACAAACCCCACTTCAAATCCACCAACATCAAAACCCTCAACCAACAAACCCCACTTCAAATCCACCACTCCATCCATCAAAGAATATATCAACTCACAATTATCTCCACCACCAAAAGTTATCACCACCTCATCCAAGTGAATTTCATTACGAAATGCGTCATTTCCACTTACTAGCAAGTGAAGAACACAATGAAGAAATCCAAGCTTCAAGTGTTGTCGACTCATGATCAAGTGTTGTCGACTCATCACCACCTCATTTCACATATCCACCTTCGGTCGTCAACCAACAAAACACCTAAAAATCTCATGATTCCCTATCATCCACCCTTGTCGAACGATATATTAATCCAAACCATAATTGTCAACCCTTTGTCATCACCTTCCCTTTACATTCACGCTCATCCCTCCTCATTCCCCTACATTTTCCTAGGTTCTAATCTTTGCATTAGATTCTAAATTTTCTTTTGGATTTAGGTTTTGTTTTAAAAACAATAATTGCATGTGTCATACTTTTAGTGCATATACCTAATATGTCCATATATTGTTCCCCTATTAGTTTCATGCATATATCCATTATCATCATTATATACATGTGCACTTGTCTACTAACTTTGTTTTGAAGGATTACTTCACCGCTCGATTCTTTGGTAGCCAAAACAAGTTTTGAGCATACACCAAGGGGGAGCATACACCAAGGGGGAGCATTGAGGTTGATAGGATCAAGGCTTCACTTACGATGATGCAAGCTCGCCTTTTACATTCTATCTCAAGAGTTCAAGCATTGTAGAAGTCTCATTTAGAGTCCACCTTTTTGCTTCGACAAAAGGGGGAGAAGAAGTGTAAACAAGTAACTTATACATCTTACTATAAGTTATAGTTTACATAGTTTGTCATCATCAAAAAGGGGGAGATTGTTGGCATGAATATTACGATATTTTAATCTAAACATCCTCTTCATGTTTTGATGATGACAAAAATGTAAGTTACAACATATAACGTAAAGTGCTTAAGTTACTTGTGATCACAATTCATCTATGCATTCTTACGTCAACAAGCCTCGACATCTCAACGTCTCAAGTATGCTTCAACAATCACTTAAGGTATGGATAAACAAGTGTTTAATACATTTCATGATCAAAGGGGTATTTAATTAACTAATACAAAGTTTATTTAATTATATAATCTTATTATATATTTTTGAAAAACACTTTTGGTAATAAAGAAACATGTTTTAATCATACTAAATATATGATTTCAAACTTTTAACCAAAATTAGTTAGTTTTTCACCAAATAAACTTTCCCCACTAAAAGACAGAAAATCTGGCCGTTTCAGTAGGGCGGCCCCCTTAATTTTAAGGGGACCGGCACACAATTAAGGGGACCGGCCACGCTCCCCTGTCAGATTTTGTCAGAAATTTTTCCCTATAAATACCACCTCAAACCTGGAATTTTTCCAACCTTTTTGCACAAATATTTTCAGATCCAATTCTCTCTAAACATCCTTCCAAAACCCTTTGATCATAAGATTATTAATCTTTGTTTCAAGTGATCCAATCTTTCATCACTTAAAGTGCAAGAGAAGTATCCTCCCTATCATAAACCCAAAGATGTATTAGGATCTAGTTAGTGCTTATGTGAAGTTGTGAAGACATTAGTGGCTTGAAGGTGTCAAGACATTAATGCATTGAAGTTGTGAAGACATTAGTGCCTTGAAGGTGTCAAGACATTAGTGCATTGAAGTTGTGAAGACATTAGTGGCTTGAAGGTGTCAAGACATTAGTGCCTTGAAGGTGTGAATATACTCTTGGTGTGAAGAAAGAGTTAGTAGTATTAAGTTGTGAAGAAGTTAGGAGTGAAGAAGATAGGTGTGAAGAGTATAGAAGATTGGTGTGTAGAAGATTGGTGTGTAGATGATTGGTGTGTAGAATATTGGTGTGTAGAAGATAGGTGTGAAGTAGTGGTGTGATTAAGTAGTGAATAGGTGTGTAGTTGTTGTGATTAAGGTGTGAAGTTATTGTGGTGTGTAAATTGGTGTGCAAGGTTTTCTCCGCCAAAAGGGAGCTTGTTGAGTAGTGAAGAAAACTCTCGAGTAGGTGACTCGGGGAGTGGAGTAGGAACAAGGAAGGTGTCCTTGTAGCCGAACCACTATAAATCATCGTGTTCGGTTTGCATGTTCTTTCTCTCATCTCTTTTCATTCATTCTTGCATTTATCGCTTTATATCTATGCTTGCCTATATGTCTTAATTGTTGCTTATATTGTTGTGATGATTGAATGTGTTGTACATAGAAGTAAATAGTGTGATAGGATATATAATTGTTTGTTATGGTCAAATAGACTAATATATATATTTAACACTTCTCATGTTGAGCTTAATTAATTGATAATTTGATACAAAACGTTTTAAGATTTTAAAAGGAAAACTTATACACATAAAGTTTGATCTATGCTTCATTCATAAAACTAAGTTTTGAAAACTAATCTAAAAGTTCACATATATAATTGATCATATTGATTATATGTTGCTTTTATACTAAAATCTAATTGAAGGTTTTTCAAACAAACAATTGAATAAATTCTAATCAAAATTTTGAAACAAAGTTTTTATAAAACGAAAAAGAAGGGAAAACTATTCAACCCCCCCTTCTAGTTTTCCACACAGATAACTCGAGAGCAATGCTTGTTATTATGTGGCATTCTGAGTATCAACTATTTCTGTTTCTATACAGGACACTGTCTTGGAGCTTGAGTTTCAAGGTGTCAAAAAGCAATTTACCATGCTTCAGGTTTTCTATCTCACTTTTCTCTAACACGATGACAACGTATTTATAAGTTTTCAATGGCGAGTGCTTATGTGATATCTTATTTCGTTTCGCTTTTGGCTTACAGACTTGGCCTGTACGTACACCTAGGCCCGTTGCATCAAAGCTTGCTGCTGACACTCCTCTTCTTACTGGGCAGGTATCTCTTACTACGATATAAAACATCTATTTATATTTTTGTTATTTTCTATCATTGACCATTAAGCCATATAATGTAGTCATAATAATCTATTCTATGTATTAGCGTGTTCTTGATGCTCTTTTCCCCTCTGTGCTTGGTGGGACATGTGCCATTCCTGGTGCGTTTGGCTGTGGAAAAACAGTTATCAGCCAAGCTCTATCTAAGGTATTTTATTTTTAACGTATCGTTATTTTTCGCTCATTTTAATAAATTTAATGCTGATATTGCTCCAGTATTCTCATTATTTTCCTTCGTTATGCAGTACTCAAATTCAGATACCGTTGTTTATGTTGGTTGCGGAGAAAGAGGAAATGAAATGGCAGAAGTACATCCGAGTGAACCTATTATTCTTTTTATTCCAGCTGTCGATATATGCTTATTTCTAATGTTGTGTGATAATTTGACAGGTTCTTATGGATTTTCCTCAACTGACAATGACATTGCCTGATGGTCGTGAAGAATCTGTCATGAAACGTACCACGCTTGTGGCCAACACTTCTAACATGCCTGTGGCTGCTCGTGAAGCTTCAATTTACACAGGTAACATGACTTTGAGTATAGTATTTTGTGCTAAATATGTTTTTTTGGAACATAGTAATTGTCGAACATGATTGTGTATGCTGGAAAGGGGTAGTAGTTGGCTTTGGACTTCTAGTAGTGTGAAGCAGCTACCTGATACACACGTTCTGATTTTTTTTTGCATTATAATTTTTTTCAGGAATCACCATTGCTGAATACTTCAGAGATATGGGATACAATGTGAGTATGATGGCAGACTCTACCTCACGTTGGGCAGAAGCATTGCGTGAAATTTCTGGTCGTCTGGTACGCATCAATTCATAACATTCTTAACTGCTCATTAGAAGTTAGATCTCACACTGATAAAATGAAAAGTTTGGTACCTTGGTCAGCTTTTAAAGTTCTTTTGTAGTTCTTGTTGGAGAATAAAGGGATCTGTTTTATACATTAGTCACTTCAAGATATTGGATTCTAACTTGTAGTGTCATTTCTATGTTCTTGTGAATGTATGATGAAAGTAATTTATGTTGGTTTTGTGTTTGTTCAGGCAGAAATGCCTGCGGATAGTGGTTATCCTGCATATCTGGCAGCACGTTTGGCATCGTTTTATGAACGTGCTGGTAAAGTAAAGTGTCTCGGTGGGCCAGAACGTGATGGTAGTGTCACTATTGTTGGTGCTGTTTCTCCTCCTGGTGGAGATTTCTCTGATCCTGTTACATCTGCTACCCTTAGCATTGTTCAGGTAATTTATTTGAAGCTATATACATTTTCGTTTTTCTCATTAAGTTAGAGTTATAGGGCAATTTATTTTTCGTTTTTCTCTGGTTCTTGATTGAGACAATGTAATTACTGGTTATTAATATGATTTGGAGTCCCAAGTCTTTGCTAACATAGGCCATTGCACATTTTATCAGGTTTTCTGGGGTCTAGATAAGAAGCTCGCCCAGAGGAAGCATTTCCCCTCTGTTAACTGGCTTATCTCCTACTCAAAGTACTCAACGGTGGGTTGTTGAAATGAATAGCTGTCACATTTTCCCCCTTGTTATATTATCTTTCTTACTGAAAAAGTATTACTTATTCAGGCTTTAGAATCCTTCTATGAGAAGTTTGATTCAGATTTCATCGACATCAGGACAAAGGCTCGTGAGGTGCTCCAGAGAGAAGATGATCTTAATGAAATTGTCCAGGTATGCTACCTTTTACCTTATGTTGAGTTACTTAAGAAAATGCTTATCTCGTCTGATATCTAATGTAATATGCATATGTATGATTGTTTTTTCAGCTTGTGGGGAAAGATGCTTTGGCTGAATCGGATAAAATTACCTTAGAGACTGCAAAACTTTTGAGGGAAGACTATCTTGCTCAAAATGCGTTCACTCCGTAAGTACTCCCACCAATCATTTTCTCAAGAAACAATTAAAAAAATCAATTTTGCTCGCCATTTTTTGTTTTTATATGCACAAATGCGATAATAATTTCATAATGGGGTGATGACAGATATGATAAATACTGCCCGTTCTACAAGTCTGTATGGATGATGCGCAATATTATCCATTTCTATAATTTAGCCAATCAGGTGGGCCATCCTTTTCTTTTTATCATGTTAATCATATGTTGATGAGAAGAGATTCGGATTGGGTAACATGAATGGTGATGTACAGTCTGTGGAGCGAGGAGCGGGTATGGATGGCCAGAAGATCACTTACTCGCTGATTAAGCATCGTTTGGGTGATCTATTTTACCGCTTAGTGTAAGTGAAATAACACTTCATTCCATAAAAACAATTTTCGCATTGTAGTTGGTGGGCCTTGATCTAATTAATTTGGTGAAATGAATGAACCGTAACAGGTCTCAGAAGTTTGAGGACCCAGCTGAAGGTGAGGATGTTCTTACTGGGAAATTCAAGAAGCTGTATGAAGATCTCACTGCTGGTTTCCGCAACCTTGAGGATGAAACACGGTAGAACCCCAAACACGTATTATAACTATTTGAAGATAAAATCAATTGACAATTTTCATTACCCAAGAGTTGGAGTTGGTTTCGGAAAGTTGTGTTGTTTCATAGTGCATCAAGGAAGGAAGAAGAAAGGAAATGAGAATGTTAGTAGTTCTATTTGTTTATTATACAAAGGCCAAAGGGTGTTTATATCATTTGTATTACTTAGCTATATTTATTTATGCATCCTCAGGCATTTTGTGTCTTGAGAGTTGAAATTTGCAACATTCGTATACGTATGCTGTCAGACGACTACTTTCTGATGATGGTAAAGCGGTCTTAATAATCAATAATATAAGATGGGTCCGTGCATCAATGCATGTTCAGTATCCCCTGCGTGCGCAACAAGCACACACCTTTTTACATCTTGCCTGTAGTTTTCAAAATAGTTAACCGATACAGTATGCGTTTCCTTCTACATTTTGGATGTACGTAATCCTGCAAATGACATATTAGGTGAAACAGTTTTTGTTACCGATTAATTACAGATTTACAGAGATATAGTGTATGGTGCAGGTCATTGTTTTAAGACATGTTTTCATTAAAAAAGTTTTTTGATCCAACATGGTGAACATGCATCTGAATCTGAGATTGAATTGTTTGTTTGCATCTTTTTTTTCTTATTTTTCTTCATCTGGGAAAGTTATAAAATATAATGTTGCACAGAATAGACAAAAATAGTTGTCTAATAATATCTTCAATCTTTTAATAATCTATATCTATATATGCATTAATAGAACTAGACGAGTACCTGTGCAGAGCGGCGAAACTTGATAGCGGCAAATAATTATACTTGAGATATTTTGGTTAAGTGTTTTGGGTAGCGTTTATGCATACATTGTAAAATAATAAAAATGTAATTGAACTTTTTTAATATAGGATAGTTCAACTGAAAATGAAGCATGACAACAATTAGTTGAAACATTTATTGTTTTCGAAAAAAAAAATTCTAGTTTTTTCTACAAATGATGTGTTATATATATATAGTTGAAAATCTGAAATGATAAATATATATAGTATGAACTATTTATAATACCCGCGCACGCGCGAGTTTTTTTTTTTTTTTTTTTTTTTTTTTAATTTTTTGAATCATATATTTTTATTTATTAAAAAACAAATAATTTAATCTTCGTTTTGTTTGATTTATGATGTTTAATTATAGTTTTTAATTATTAAAGATAATTATTTAAAAATTTTAATCCTATTGTTAATTGTATCTTATCTATATTTTTTGTATTTATCTTCTACTTGTGTTATGGATAAATATAAAATAATACCTAATAAGAAAATAATCTTTTTTTTTTTTAAATAAAATTATAACTAAATAAGGTGATGAGTGCTCAAACACTCATTATTTTTGGTCAAATCTGAGCCGCAAAACATTTAAAAACACTCAATAATGCATCAAAATACTGAAAATATTCCAAAGATTGTGTTTTATATGTTTCAGATGCAAAATGAGTAAAAACTACGAACAAAGTTTGCAAAATTGGCAGTTTCAGTCCCCCAACTTTCAAAACTTGACAAAATCAGTCCCTGGGCATTTATTTTATAAAGAAAGTCACCAAAGGTCCTTTTGAAATCATAAGTTATCATATTTAGTCCTTTGGTGAAAGTTTTGAGAATCTATAAGTTTGGTCCCTGAAGTTTCCAAAATGGCAAAATTAGTCCTTGGGTTTTCAAAATATGGAAATTTATCATTCAATGCCCCTGTACTATTCAGACTTGGCAAGTTAAACCCTTTTTGATAACTTTGGGAAAAGTTTCACTTTTAAGTTTTAACCCCTCAACTTTGAAAAATGACACATTTGGTCCCTGGGAATTTTAAAAGTGGAAAATAACATTCATGACCCTTGGATTAGTGGAACTTGGCAAGTATTACCTTTGGATAACTTCGGAACAGTACCCAAACCCACCCCCAACTTTTCAGTATTTGCACAATTGGTCCTTATGCTTAGTTAAATACCAAACGGGCCCTTGATGTTATTTACTCAACACAACACAACATTCACCCTTTGTTTAATAAACCCAAAAAACAACCCATCACCCTTATTACACCAGGCCCAAACCAACCCCTCCCAAGCCCAAATTCAAACACCCCTGAATAATAAAACCGGTCAAACCATTTGACCTTCCTTCCACCTCACCATACCCGTGCCTGCAAAACTTGCCAAACCTACACCATAATCACCCCTCCTTTTCCACAAATCACTCACCTTCCCACCCCTATTGTCCCCTACATCCCCCCTCCTCAATTAATACTCCCACCTGTTTCACCAACCCCCACTCAAACTACCAAACTCCATTTTCCCGCCAAAATATATTTCAAGGGCTCAGATGATTGCAAGCCAATCCAACGGCTCAAGAGTGTGGTGGGAAGTGTTCAGAGGGTCAAACAAACCCTAAGGGTTCACTATAAAAGAAACAAGAAAGGAGCAGAGAGGGTGTTAGCTAGTTAGTTGATGACGTATAGCCTATATCTGGGCCACAAGCCCAAATGATAGACATTACTCACACCTAAGCCCACCACGAATGGGCTACCATGACAATGGTATGGGCCGCAGTATTAACGTTTTGGGCTCATGAAGCCCAAAGGCCCAATCCAACCCACCGGGTACATGATAAGGATTATCTATTCAAGGAATAGATATCCTTACCTCGGATAAGCACCACGCATGCGAAGAGTAAGGAGCAAGAAACACGGTTTCTTAGCCCCTATATATAGAATCATACGATTCTCATTCAAGGTACGATATACAAACCCTAACTCTTTAAGAGAACCCTAAATCGATTACTTACTCTCACGCCGGAGTCTAATCGGGGGAGACAATCCCTCGATAAGCCTAACGGTGTTGTTTTATTTTCTTAGTACGCAGGTAACAAAGTGCTAAGAAGCGAATTGATACGAGAGCAAGAGCCCAATAACCAGGTACGCCCAACTTTTGTATCAACAAGTGGCGCCATCCGTGGGACCCTACTAAGAACTAGAATGACGAAGCATAAGAATTCAAGCCAGCGGACTCCGCAGTCAGAAAAGCGTGACCATCAGAGGAAGAATCAACAAGATCCGACCTCCAGACAAGTTGCTGGTACAACCAGCGCACCTGGTCACCACGAGGCAGGAACAACCCCACCTCGTCTAGCAGTAGAACTGCCTATAAGGACTACCCAAGTCACACCAGTGTCCCCAAGCATTGAGGAACTCCAGCGCACCCTCTTCACCACTCCTCATCAAGCCACACCCGCAGTGAACAACACTGCGACGCCAGGCGCACCTGAACGAAACAGGGTGCCTAATACTGAGGCAGAAATTCTTGCAACAACTGAGGATGCACGCGATCTAACTTTGGGAAATTTTGTATCCGAAAATTATGAAACCCTAACCGCCCTCATGCAAGAAGAAGCAGCAAGAAGAGCAAGCGCGGACCTACAAGCCCGACTCAATTTTGGTCCTGAACGCGAACCATCACCACCGCGTCACCCACGAGGAAGACGCGCAGAACGTACCACTATCCATGATAGGTTGGGTACGATATCTGATTCACAATACTCTGGAGACAGCGAGAGGCGCACCAATGTCCACTCCAGACTTGGCAGTCGGGGAATACATGATCGATTAGGGCCTCAACATTCGCCAAGCCAAGGATCTTCCAAACCTGGGAGTAGGCGGATCCAAGACAGATTGGGGAGAAGAAGATCCCCAAGCAGAGATCCCTCAGGTTTCTCTTCTGAAAGAAGCAGGCGCAAGCGCCGAAAAAGAGACTACTCTTCTTCCAGCGACTCCTCGGACAACGAGGATAAAGAAACCGGACACTGGAAGTCAAGAGGAAGACGTCGCGAGGAGGAGAATGAAGATATGTCTCTCCCATGGCGACGCCAGAAAATCGATGCGTTTACACGGCGCATCAGCGATTACTCAGACCACAAACATAGGCGCATGCCCGCTAACGTGAAAACATATGATGGAACAGGTGATCCTGACGATCACCTAAAAATTTTCGAGTCAGCTGCAACTATCGAAAATTGGCCACAACCTGTGTGGTGCCACATGTTTAATTCCACGTTAGTAGGAAACGCGCGCACATGGTTTAGCAAACTCCCACGTAGGAGCATCGGTGGATTTGAGGAATTACGGAAAGCATTCCGCCTCAACTTCACCCAGCGAAAGAAGTGCGCTAAAAACCATGTGGAGCTAGCAAGAGTGAAACAACGTCAAGGGGAATCAACCAGCGCTTTTATATAACGTTTCAAAGATAAGTGCATACAGGTCAAAGCATGTCCCGAAATCCTAAAAATTTCAGGGTTCATGAATGGGATCAATAACCCAGAACTCATCCGGAAGCTTAATGACAAAGTTCCACAGTCCTTTGACGAATTAACAAAGCGCACTAGATCCTTTATACAAGGAGAAGCAGCTGCTGCGGATAGCAAAAAAGGATATTCAAACTATAGGCAACAAGAACAGCCGCGGAGACAATCCAATGACCAAAACAACAACCGCAGCAGGAATTATCGCAGTGGAAGAGACAACGACAAATATACTCCTCTCACTAAAACTCCGAGAGAAATATTTGTAACAGAAGGTGCGAACTTCCCAAAACCACCACCAATGCGCACTGCAGAGGAAAAGCGCCTAGGTAGTGGATACTGCGAGTACCACGGCCAAAAAGGCCATACAACTAACGAGTGTGTCCAACTAAAACAACTAATTGAAAAACTAGTCAGAGAAGGCAGGATGGACCACCTCGTAAAAAACATCAAGGAAGGAAAAGATAAACAGAGAAACGGGGGCAAGAAAGAACCCCCAAAGGAAAAAGCTGATACTATATACATGATACAATCATGGCAACGCAAGATAAAGCAAAAAGTCAGCCAAAAATTCTCTCCAGAAAAAGAGATATCCTTCCCTACCATAGCTGCGGACAACGCAGTCGTGGAGCCTCTAACCATTGAAATACATACAGGGGAACACGACATCCACCGCATGTACATTGATGGAGGAGCATCCGCGGACATCCTGTACGATCACTGTTTCAAAAGACTGCGACCTAAACTCCAAAGTCAGCTGATACCAGCTACAACATCATTAACAGGATTCACAAGAGAAAAGATTTGGCCCATGGGGCAGTTACGCTTGTTGGTGGTCGTAGGAGATGAACAACACTCAACCGCAGCATGGGTAAACTTTATGGTAATAAAGTCTCCCTCACCATACAATGGTATCATTGGAAGACCGGGAATATCATCCATGCGCGCGGTACCATCCACAGCGCACGGAATGCTTAAATTCCCAGTGGAAGGGGGAATTGTCACTCTCTATAACACAACAGTACCACCAAGAGAATGCATCGCAGTAACAACCGAAGCAGAGACTATTCCAGAACAGCGCACGGAAAAAACGCCAAATTTAAAAGTCGCCATCCATCCAGATTATCCGGAACAACAAGTTTCGATTGGAGGATCCTTATCTGACAAAGGTAAAGCAGCTGTATGCGCACTATTGCAGAAGAACCTAGACATATTCGCATAGGAACCAAAGCATATGACCGGAGTACCGCGCTCCATCACAGAACATAAGCTACAAATCCGACAAGGATACCCTCCAATACGACAAAAGAAGCGCGGCCAGGCCCCAGATCGTGCAAAGGCTATTCTGGAAGAAGTACACAAGCTAGTGGATGCAAAGGCTATCACGACTGGCTTTCTAACCCAGTTATGCTAAAGAAGAGCGATGGTAGTTGGAGGATGTGCGTGGACTTCACGGACCTCAACAAAGCATGTCCACAAGACTGCTATCCACTGCCAGAGATAGACTGGAAAGTCGAATCCTTGTGCGGATACCCTTTCAAATGCTTCCTAGATGCATATAAAGGGTATCATCAAATCCAGATGGCAGTGGAAGACGAATAAAAAACAGCTTTCCACACCAGTCAAGGAGTATACTGCTACACAAAAATGCCTTTTGGCCTGAAGAACGCAGGCGCGACGTACCAACGACTGGTGGACACAGCCTTCGAAAAACAAGTAGGCCGCAACTTGGAAGTCTATGTTGACGACCTTGTCATCAAAAGCCATACAGAGGACGAATTGGTGCGCGACATCGAGGAAACATTCCGAACGTTGGGGCGGATAAACATGAAGTTGAATCCCAAGAAGTGCACCTTTGGCGCAACTGAAGGCATGTTCCTCGGGTATTTGATAGAACCCAGATGAGGCGAAAAATGATCCGTTTTTAGGGGGTCATTTAAGCCCGAATCCGAATTTATTTGATCAAATATTGCCCTAAATCGTTCCTTTTATGATTTTAGGTGTTTGGAGAGTGAATTCTGGAAAAGAAGCCATTTTGGACGTTTTTGGAGCATAAAAGTGAAGAAAACGGCAAAGTACCAAATTTCCATGCTGAAGACACAAGGTGACGGCGTCAAGAGTTACATCTTGACGGCGTCAGCCATGAAGAATAAAATACCGAAGGTGGTGACGGCGTCAGAAGTCACCATGACGGCGTCAAAGTGGCAAGAATAAAATACCGTGGTTGGTGACGGCGTCACATAGGCCGTCATAAGTAGATCAAGGCCGTCCGAGGAAGTATTTGGCGGCGAGGTGACGCCGTCAGCCTACTTTTCCTATATATAGTTTTCTAGTTTTTTCATTAAAAGGAGAGAAGTTTTGGTGAAACCCTAAAGACGAATTTGGTGTATCTTTTACAGGTTTTTCAAGGGTTCCAAACCCTTGAGACCTTGCATTGTAATTGAGATAAGTGTTCTTTCAATTCAATCAATATGTCTATGTGTTGGTTGTTTATATCTTGTTCTTGTCTCAATTCCATTATGCTAGGCTAGATCTCTTTTGTGTTTGCTTAGATCTAATGAAACCTAGATGTTGATTATGTGTTGATTACTTGTCTATTCTTGTCTTGGATGAATGATTTTATATGTTAGGCTTAAGAAAACTGGCAGATCTCCAAATGGTAACATGCTTGAACGTCTTAAGAAACATGAACCGAGGCGTACTAGGTCTTTATTGGTTGTATTTAATGCATGAGCCACTGTTTACAATCCCTATAGTTGTGCTGGGTCATGGTGTAGGAGGAGATAAGAGCTCATAGAGTTGGGGAGTTATGTATGCCACCCCACGAATGGTATTAAGGAATACAATCCGTCATCCATACAAGTATAACAAGTAATTAACGTGTAAAAGATATCTAGGGAGTAGTGAAGTCTAAGTAAACACAATTTCTCCAATTACTGCTCACAACCTTAGTATAATTTAGCTTAATTTCATTTTCAGTATTTTATTTTAATTACATATTAGCTTTGGGTTAGTTGAATAGCAACTAATTCCGCCCACTCTTCCAAAACCCGAGATTTTACTTGCTTTCATAAAAATATAAAAATACAAAAATAATCATCTTTCGCCTCTAGAACTATTAATTAGGTTTTCTAATCCTAGCGACACTATTCCTAAGCTGAACGATCAATCCCCCGGTACTTGTCACTATACTATACTACAACGATCAGGTACACTGCCTCGTGGGGGTTGTAAGCTTCTCGAGATCCCTCGAGAGGTAAAGCAAGGTGCGATTCCCACGCATCAAGTTTTTGGCGCCGCTGCCGGGGAATAGTTATTGTCTAGGTTAGGATTTCTTTTTATTAGGTCTACTTGCTAGATTCCTTTCTAGTAAGATTTTTATTTTTATTTTTAGGTCTTCTTTAGTCTATCTTATTTCTTCATGCCTTTGTTCGTAACTATTTACCATCCGACATCATGGAAGGTGGTAACATCTTTGAACCCATCATCCCACCACAACAAAACCCACCATTAGAACCCCTTAGGCCCCGAACCTTAGGAGAGTATTCCCGACCTAGCCACCAAGGCTACCGAAACACCATTGAGCTCACCGGAGACAATGTGACCCCCTTGCGATCCGACACCATTCGGTTGGTGCAAAGCGGATGTGCATTCCATGGACTTCGTTCCGAAGATCCAAACCAACACCTTAAGGACTTCCTCAAAATCGTAGATTCCATAGACCTAGATGTTGAAACTAGAGAGACTACCCGTTTACGCCTATTCCAATTCTCTCTACGGGATCAAGCTAGTCAATGGCTTGAGCGTTTACCCGCGGGATCCATCACCACATGGGATGATCTCACCACTCGTTTCCTTGCTCAATTTTTCCCACCGGGGAGAACTACTAAGCTTAGGAATGACATCTTGATGTTCCAACAACGTCAAAATGAATCTCTTTATGAAGTATGGACTCGTTTCACGGACTTACTCCAAAAAGTCCCTCATCATGGCATAGATCTTTGGCTCCAAGTCCAAATCTTCTATGACCATATCGACATCTCCACGAGGTGAACCATTGACCAATCGGCCGGTGGTAAGCTACGTGATCTTAGTGCGGAACAATCATGGGAAGTCATAGAAGATCTTGCTCTCTATGACAATGAAAGTTGGAATGATCCCCGTGATTTGAACAAAACGGTCAAGGCAATATCTTTGCCTTCGAACAATTCAAGCACTCCCGACCGTAGGATCATGGAACTTGAGGACCAAGTCAAGTTTCTCATGAAATCTTACGAAGCTCCGAAGCATTTAAGCCAAGTGAACAAAATCACTTCTTCATGCGAATTATGTAGTGGTCCCCATGACACTCGTGATTGTGTGGAACTCCCCGGAACAGCTTTTGCGGACTACGCATCCACGCGTACCGACGAAGCGGGAGATAAGTGGTACACTTTCAAGCCCGAGCCAAACACATACGGTGATTCATACAACCCCTCATGGAAAAATCACCCAAACCTTAGGTGGAAACAAAATCAA
This sequence comes from Artemisia argyi, assembly GCA_030686995.1. NCBI lineage: Eukaryota > Viridiplantae > Streptophyta > Magnoliopsida > Asterales > Asteraceae > Artemisia > Artemisia argyi. The sequence continues at coordinate 157,915,297 of CM060705.1, forward strand.
CCCAACTCTTCCAATCCGCCTAATCGTTACCAATCAAACGGTCCACCATCCAACCGTACTTTCAATAACAATCCTTCTAACAACTATGGTAGTACCAACAATCTTGAAGGATTGATGTCAAAGTTCATGGCATCTCAAGAAGCTCGCATATCCAAGTTTGAAGCCGATTTCAAACAAAAGCAAAGCGAAATGACCACTAGAATTGATGCATTGTTGAAAGTTCTCAATGACCGAGAAATGGGAGCACTCCCAAGTGACACGATCAAGAATCCGAAACTAACCGTTAATTCCATATCATCCGTTTCGTCACCCGCTTCGTGTCCACAATATTACTCGGTCAAATAAACGAGCACGTGTTTCAAACAAAACCAAGTTCCCCAAAAGGACCAATCAACTAAAACCCCCGCAATAGAGCCGGTCAAAAGCATTGTTGAAACACCTCTTACGCAAGACCTTGACGATGAATTCAAAGAACTTCACCTTGAACGCCCCGTCATTGATGTCTTAGCACGTGCTCCCTACTATAGCGCCCTCCTAGAAAAATATGAGAAGTGTAAGCTAGGCAAAAATGGGACCGCCTTCGTTCAAAACAAGTTACCTAAAAAGCTTTATGACCCGGGTATATTTGTTTTGCCTTGTAAGATAGGAAGATCCAAAGCTTTCGACACATTAGCCGATTTAGGGTCAAGCCTCAACTTGATTCCCTTATCCTTATTCACCACTCTTAAGCTAGGAAAGTTAGAGGAAACGGAGGTATTGATAGGTTTAGCGGATGGGAGTATTGCACACCCGGTTGGAATGATTAAGGATGTAGTTGTTCACGTAGGAAAGTTAACTATTTTAGCGGATTTTCACGTCCTGGACATGGTTAGTGACACTACATGCCCATTATTGGTAGGAAGAGGATTCTTAGCAACCGCTAGTGCCATGATAGATTGCAAGGAATCAAAGATAACGGTAGGTGAAGGCGATACTTGGTCGATGTATGATGTTAAGAAGCATAGTTATGATTGTGATGATGAACTAACACCATATTGGGTAGAGATGAATAGGAGACCATCTAGATATGGGCCTTGGATAGAAAGGAACTTTATAGGACCTCAATGCCCGTTCTATTTAGAGAAGGAGTTTGTTGAGAAGGCACATTCGGTAGAACAACTCATAGCTAGAGATGAGGAGCTAGACCCCTTTGAGGATCCCTTAGTCTTTAGGAAGATGATTGAGTTATTAAGCGTAATGCCCATCAACATAGAAAGGAATAAATGGAAAAGAGAGGGAGATAAGTGTAAGTGGAGGTGGGACAAGCCACCTAAAGAAGGTGACGGGTCATGGCATATTAGAATGACCTTGTATGATCCGGATGGAGAAAAGTTTGAAAGGTCATACCATACTAAGGAAACCGATAGAAAGCTGAAACCTAAGTTTGATCCCAAAGATGTCCTCAACGAGGAACTCACCCGAATCACGTAGTAACCCATGACTTTGAGTCTAGCTACAAGACTCGTAAATAAAGAAAAGCGCTTCTTGGGAGGCAACCCATGTTTTGTGTGATTTTATTTGTTTGATTGTTATTTGCTTCCGTATGCATGTTTTATTTTTATTGTTGGTTGATCATGTTTCTCAATTAAAATGTGGAAATACTTTATTATGTTGTTTGGCCTAGTCTTAACTTCAACCTAAAGGTATTTTTGCAAAAGATAAGTGTAAGGGGAAACCCCAAATATGTTTTTAAGAAACAAATCGATCATGATTCTCCACAATATTAAATGAACATGTATATTCGTATTTGTTATAGTCAAATGCTTGTATTGAGTCATAATGAAGTTTTGCAGGATTTTCCAGGAAGTAGGACAAAGTTTTTCCAGAAATTTTCCGGAAACTTAACATAAGAATTTCTGCAGGTCCATTCTGACGGCGTCAGAGTATTACTCTTGACGGCGTCAGGAGTTAAAAATCTGGAAATTTTACCGGTTTTGTTTTTCTAACGGAGTCTTATGGTTTTTGTGAATTATTAAGTTTTATAATCTCCAGGAAATCTGCAAACTTCATTCCACAAGCATTATATCTTACTTTGTTTTCTAGGATTTAGTAACTTATTTAGGATGCCGCCGATTTTACGCGAGGTTGCCTTGTCTATTGTTGTCAGGATTTACAGGTTATTTATGACAAGAAGATGATTTATATTCTGGAAGGGAAGCTTTGATTGTTCGTTTTCTTGGAGGAAGATTTAACCTGGCCAACCTATAATCCATACCGAGCGAATCAGGGGAGTATTTGATTTCATTCTCTTTACTTCTTAACTTTTACATTCTTTACTTGAACATTGGGGACAATGTTCATCCTAAGTGTAAGGGGAGGGTAAAAAGATGATACCTTACATATGCACTTTCGCTTGAGTTTGTTTTGTTTGATAGTAGATGTGTAATAAAACTATGAGAAATACTTGTTAGTGCAATTTTAGCGCCAAATTTAAATTTTTTTACAACATTTAGGAATGAAACTTTAGCCATAGCAAGCGTCTCATGGATAGGAGGTTGTATGACTAGCACATAACCGTATATTCAGAAAAATTTTCCACCCAAAAATGTGAGGTTCGCCTTTAGATTTGATAGGAAAAGCATTTATTATTGGTGCTTATGAGTGTACCGGTAGCATTTAGATTCTAGAACTTGCGTTAGTGATGCATCCCGAGACTGCTAGTGAGACTACATTCGTGTAGTAGGATTTACTACATGATAAGAGGCATTAGAATCACCCTTGTGTTAAACCCGTATCATAATTACTTGACCATTTAAGTCATATTGCTTGGCTAGTTAAGTCAACTAATTTTTCCCATACCCTTTGCGTTGTACTCATTTTTAGTACATGATACCCCTAGTACACCCCTCCGAGCCTATCTTTTCGTTTCTAACTTTAAGCATTTTACTTAAAGGAAGAATTTGTTACACCCCACTTAAATGTACACCCAAATCGCCTTAGCCTTCCGTGTATGCGCTCATTTTTAGTGCATTATTGTTATTTGTTAAACCCTAAGTTAACTTTCTAATTGATTACATGGTTGCTTGATGAGGCGAAAAATGATCCGTTTTTAGGGGGTCATTTAAGCCCGAATCCGACTTTATTTGATCAAATATTGCCCTAAATCGTTCCTTTTGTGATTTTAGGTGTTTGGAGAGTGAATTCTGGAAAAGAGGCTATTTTGGACGTTTTTGGAGCATAAAGTGAAGAAAACGACAAAGTACCAAAAATCCAAGCTGGAAATACAAGGTGACGGCGTCAAGGGTTTGCTCTTGACGGCGTCAGACAAGATGAATATTTTACCGTAGCTGGTGACGGCGTCAGATGGAGAGATGACGGCGTCAAATTGACCAAGATTAATTTACCGTAGGTGGTGACGGCGTCATCAAGGCCGTCACAATTGGATCTAGGGCGTCCGAGGAAGTGTATGGCGGCGAGTTGACGGCGTCAGATTTTACTCTTGACGCCGTCAGGACGATTTTCCTATATATAGTTTTCTAGTTTTTTCATAAAAAAAAGGAGAAGTTTTGGTGAAACCCTAAAGACGATTTTGGTGCCTCTTTTACAGGTTTTTCAAGGGTTCCAAACCCTTGAGACCTTGCATTGTAATTGAGATAAGTATACTCTTAATTCAATCAATATGTCTATGTGTTGGTTGTTTATCTTTTGTTCTTATCTTAATTTTACTATGCTAGGCTAGATTTACTTTGTGTTTGCTTAGATCTAATGAAACCCAGATGTTGATTATGTGTTGATTACTTGTCTATTCTTGTTCTTGGATGAATGATATTATATGTTAGGCTTAAGAAAACTGGCAGATCTCCAAATGGTAACATGCTTGAACGTCTTAAGAAACATGAACCGAGGCGTACTAGGTCTTTATTGGTTGTATTTAATGCATGAGCCACTGTTTACAATCCCTATAGTTGTGCTGGGTCATGGTGTAGGAGGAGATAAGAGCTCATAGAGTTGGGGAGTTATGTATGCCACCCCACGAATGGTATTAAGGAATATAATCCGTCATCCATACAAGTGTAACAAGTAATTGACATGTAAAAGATATATAGGGAGTAATGAAGTCTAAGTAAACACAATTTCTCCAAATACTGCTCACAACCTTAGTTTAATATTAGCTTAATTTCATTTTCATTAGTTTAATTAGTTATAAAGTAGTTTTTTGGGTTAGTTGAATAACAACTAATTCCGCCCACTCTTTCAAAACCCGAGATTTTACTTGCTTTCATAAAATATAAAAACACAAAAATAATCATCTTTCATCTTTAGAACTATTAATTAGGTTTTCTAATCCTAGCGACACTATTCCTAAGTTGAACTATCAATCCCCCGGTACTTGTCACTATACTATACTACAACGATCAGGTACACTGCCTGGTAGGGGTTGTAAGCCTCGCGAGATCCCTCGAGAGGTAAAGCAAGGTGCGATTCCCACGCATCAAGTTTTTGGCGCCGCAGCCCGGGGAATAGTTATTGTCTAGGTTAGGATTTCTTTTTATTAGGTCTACTTGCTAGATTCCTTTCTAGTAAGATTTTTATTTTTATTTTTAGGTCTTCTTTAGTCTATCTTATTTCTTCGTGCCTTTGTTCGTAACTCTTTACCATCCAACATCATGGAAGGTGGTAACATCTTTGAACCCGTCATCCCACCACAACAAAACCCACCATTAGAACCCCTTAGGCCCCGAACCTTAGGAGAGTATTCCCGACCTAGCCACCAAGGCTACCGAAACACCATTGAGCTCACCGGAGCCAATGTGACCCCCTTGAGATCCGACACCATCCGGTTGGTGCAAAGCGGATGTGCACTCCATGGACTTCGTTCCGAAGATCCAAACCAACACCTTAAGGACTTCCTCAAAATCGTAGATTCCATAGACCTAGGTGTTGAAACTAGAGAGACTACTCGTTTACGCCTATTCCAATTCTCTCTACGGGATCAAGCTAGTCAATGGCTTGAGCGTTTACCCGCGGGATCCATCACCACATGGGATGATCTCACCACTCGTTTCCTTGCTCAATTTTTCCCACCGGGGAGAACTACTAAGCTTAGGAATGACATCTTGATGTTCCAACAACGTCAAAATGAATCTTTTTATGAAGCATGGAATCGATATAAAGACCTACTCCGAAAAGTTCCTCATCATGGGATCGAACCATGGCTGCAGATCCAAATCTTTTATGGTAAGGTTGACTATCAAACAAGGAAAGCCATTGATTACGCAGCCAAGGGTAGGCTAGATAGACTTAGCGTTGACGAATGTTGGAAAGTTCTTGAGGAGTTGGCACAATACGAAGAGGAAGGATGGGAGGACCCGATGCTCCCGAGCAAAGCAAAGCTTGACTTTGCATGTGCCACACAAGAACAATTGTTGGGAAGTATCGAGAAACAGGTAAAAGAACTGATGAGTATTGAGAAACTGGCTAATGAACCCATATGGAACCCTAGTCCACATAGGAACACGGTTATCTGCCAAAATTTTCCTGAACGCTCACGGCAAGAGGAATTCGAAGGAATAATGGTAACCTTCATGGATAATCAGGAAAAGCAAATCCAGCACCTTGAGCCACCCCACGAATGGTATTAAGGAATACAATCCGTCATCCATACAAGTGTAACAAGTAATTGACATGTAAAAGATATCTAAGGAGTAATGAAGTCTAAGTAAACACAATTTCTCCAAATACTGCTCACAACCTTAGTTTAATATTAGCTTAATTTCATTTTCATTAGTTTAATTAGTTATAAAGTAGTTTTTTGGGTTAGTTGAATAACAACTAATTCCGCCCACTCTTTCAAAACCCGAGATTTTACTTGCTTTCATAAAATATAAAAACACAAAAATAATCATCTTTCATCTTTAGAACTATTAATTAGGTTTTCTAATCCTAGCGACACTATTCCTAAGCTGAACGATCAATCCCCCGGTACTTGTCACTATACTATACTACAACGATCAGGTACACTGCCTGGTGGGGGTTGTAAGCCTCGCGAGATCCCTCGAGAGGTAAAGCAAGGTGCGATTCCCACGCATCATTGCTAAGTCGAGTCATATCATTGTACATATTGTTTTGGGATGATTGGGACTCATGGGTAAGTACTTATTTTATGGAGTAATGGGGACGAACATAATATTATTACCCCCATATGTACGTTAATCTTAAAAGTGCTCTAAGTGTTTTGATTTTCTTAATTCGAGTCATTAGAATAGTTTAATGTAAAGTATGTAAAGATTCAAGTGTAAGGGGAATGTTCATTCCTTATGATGTATTATTTTGGATGGTAGGGTAAGAGTGTATGAAAAAAAAAAAAAAAAAAAAAAAAAAAAAAAAAAAAAACATACGGACTACCATCCCGTTTCATTCTATGTTCATTTTATATTTTTGTTATTTTTCATTTATTAGCTTAAGTCGAGTCTAGTCTTGGCTTAGCAACGCCATCTTGTACATGTAATTAACCAAGATTGTTAACTCGCCACCAGTAAAACTTCCTTTATCCAACAAAACCGTGTAATTCATATCCCTACACCTAACGTTACAACCCTTTAAAAGACCTCTTTGATATTGATAGTTTATCCTAGGTGCTTACGCCATGTGGTGGAGGTTTGATCCTTTCCCAAGCCTATGGTAATCTATTTTGCTATGACAGGTAGTGAGTGATATCTTCCATTTCCATAATGTTATATTACTTTATTACACCCGAGAGATGTGAGTATCTAAACACTATTTGTGAGGTGCTTGTGTATGACCTCCGTGCTTGTCTGTTGGTCTTTAGTGGAACGATTATTTGTTGTAATTACTTTTATATTAGTGTTAAATGACCCATAACTTGTCTTTTCAGTAGAATAAAAGCTCATTTGCTTGAGTACAAGCAAATCTCAAGTGTAAGGGTATATGATGAGGCGAAAAATGATCCGTTTTTAGGGGGTCATTTAAGCCCGAATCCGAATTTATTTGATCAAATATTGCCCTAAATCGTTCCTTTTATGATTTTAGGTGTTTGGAGAGTGAATTCTGGAAAAGAAGCCATTTTGGACGTTTTTGGAGCATAAAAGTGAAGAAAACGGCAAAGTACCAAATTTCCATGCTGAAGACACAAGGTGACGGCGTCAAGAGTTACATCTTGACGGCGTCAGCCATGAAGAATAAAATACCGAAGGTGGTGACGGCGTCAGAAGTCACCATGACGGCGTCAAAGTGGCAAGAATAAAATACCGTGGTTGGTGACGGCGTCACATAGGCCGTCATAAGTAGATCAAGGCCGTCCGAGGAAGTATTTGGCGGCGAGGTGACGCCGTCAGCCTACTTTTCCTATATATAGTTTTCTAGTTTTTTCATTAAAAGGAGAGAAGTTTTGGTGAAATCCTAAAGACGAATTTGGTGTATCTTTTACAGGTTTTTCAAGGGTTCCAAACCCTTGAGACCTTGCATTGTAATTGAGATAAGTGTTCTTTCAATTCAATCAATATGTCTATGTGTTGGTTGTTTATATCTTGTTCTTGTCTCAATTCCATTATGCGAGGCTAGATCTCTTTTGTGTTTGCTTAGATCTAATGAAACCTAGATGTTGATTATGTGTTGATTACTTGTCTGTTCTTGTCTTGGATGAATGATTTTATATGTTAGGCTTAAGAAAATTGGCAGATCTCCAAATGGTAACATGCTTGAACATCTTAAGAAACATGAACCGAGGCGTACTAGGTCTTTATTGGTTGTATTTAATGCATGAGCCACTGTTTACAATCCCTATAGTTGTGTTGGGTCATGGTGTAGGAGGAGATAAGAGCTCATAGAGTTGGGGAGTTATGTATGCCACCCCACGAATGGTATTAAGGAATACAATCCGTCATCCATACAAGTATAACAAGTAATTAACGTGTAAAAGATATCTAGGGAGTAGTGAAGTCTAAGTAAACACAATTTCTCCAATTACTGCTCACAACCTTAGTATAATTTAGCTTAATTTCATTTTCAGTATTTTATTTTAATTACATATTAGCTTTGGGTTAGTTGAATAGCAACTAATTCTGCCCACTCTTCCAAAACTCGAGATTTTACTTGCTTCCATAAAAATACAAAAATACAAAAATAATCATCCCTCACCTTTAGAACTATTAATTAGGTTTTCTAATCCTAGCGACACTATTCCTAAGCTGAACGATCAATCCCCCGGTACTTGTCACTATACTATACTACAAAGATCAGGTAAACTGCCTGGTGGGGGTTGTAAGCTTCTCGAGATCCCTTGAGAGGTTAAGCCTGTTGCGATTCCCACACATCAAACCCGATGGAATCAAACCGTGCCCAGAGAAGACAAAGGCTGTTATTGATCTCCCCTCCCCGCGCACACTCAAAGAAGTCCAGTCACTGAATGGAAAGTTAGCAGGGCTGAATCGCTTCTTATCTAAGTCAGCAGACAAATCCCTTCCCCTCTTTAAAACACTCACGAAGTGCACAAAAAAGGGAGACTTTCGCTGGACTAATGAAGCAGAAGAAGCTTTCCAACAACTTAAAAACCATCTGGCATCCCTTCCAAAACTCGTCGCACCGCGACCAGGGGAAGAACTAATCATGTACTTATCGGCAACCCATGGAGCAGTTAGCGCAGTACTATTGACAGACAGAGACTCCGTCCAGACACCCATATATTTTGTAAGCAAAGCCCGAAAGAAAACAGAGGTTAACTACAGTGTTATGGAAAAGCTGGTCTTGGCTCTAGTGTTCGCAGCCAAAAGGCTACGCAGATACTTTCAAGCGCATCCAATAGCGGTAATCACTGATAAGCCAATTAAACAAGTTATCTCTAAACCTGACGCATCAGGACGCTTACAAAAATGGAGTGTACTGCTAAGTGAGTATAACATCTCATACAGGCCGCGCACTTCAATCAAAGGACAAGTCTTAGCCGATTTTATCGTGGAGAAGCCAGATAGCGACAGCCCGACATCTGCGGCTAAAGCAGATTTACAGGAACCCTGGATCCTGTTCATAGATGGGTCTTCATGTGTAGATGGATCAGGCGCAGGCCTTATTCTTACAAATCCAGAAGGTATGGAATTCACCTACGCGCTACGCTTTGAGTTCACAGCCACAAACAATGAGGCAGAATACGAAGCCCTACTAGCCAGACTACGCATCGCAATCCAAATGGGCGTTCACAACCTAGAAGCAAACGTAGATTCGCATCTAGTTGCTAACCACGTGCTAGGTGAATACGAAGCCAAGGATGAACACATGATCCAATACCTGGAAAAGACAAAATCTTTGATCAAGAACTTTGATAGGTTCACAATAAAACAAGTACCTAGAGGAGATAACAGGAAGGCGGACGCACTCAGCAAAATCGCATCCACAAGCTTCGCACACCTCTCAAAACAGGTATTGGTAGAAACCCTAAAAAACAAGTCAATCTTGGATATGGAGATATCAACGGTGATAGAGGAACAAGATCCTACGTGGATGACACCTATCATCGAATTTATTAGCAAGGGAATCCTACCCCAAGATCATAAAGACGCTCGAAGAATACGGCGCACAGCGCAACGATTTGAATTACGCGATAACGTACTCTACCGACGATCTTTTTTACAGCCATGACTCAGATGTGTTGGACCCCTTCAAGCAGACTACGTCCTCCGCGAAATTCACGTTGGATCATGTAGTATGCACTCAGGGCCACGATCCGTGGTGGCAAGTGCTCTAAGGTCAGGATACTATTGGCCAACAATGCATCGCGATGCACGCGATCTGATAAGAAAATGCAGCAATTGCCAAGTACATAGGCCAATTCCGCGCCGACCACAACAAGAGCTAACACCAATTACCTCACCATGGCCATTTTACAAATGGGGTATTGACATCGCAGGACCTTTCCCTGTCGCAGCGGGAGGAGTAAAATTCCTCATCGTAGCCATAGACTACTTTACAAAGTGGATCGAAGCAAAAGCGGTGGTGAACATTACTGGAAACCAAGTCAAATGCTATGTTTGGGACAACATTGTCTGTCGCTTCGGCCTACCGGGCGCAATCATATCAGACAACGGAAAACAATTCTGTGACAACCCATTCAAAGATTGGTGCGCACAATTGAACATCACACAACACTTTGCTTCAGTCAAACACCCGCAAACCAATGGCCTAGTTGAGCGCACAAATCGCAGTCTAGGCAAAGGAATAAAAGCGCGCCTTGACAGACACAAAGGAAGGTGGGCAGATGAGCTCTCGCATGTCTTGTGGGCGCATCGCACAACAATCAAAACCAGTACTGGCGACACGCCATTTTCCCTAGTCTATGGAACAGAAGTCGTCATACCAGCCGAGATAGGAATGCCAACTATACGCACAGCAGAGATCAACGTCACGACAAATGACGAGGAACGGCGCATAGACTTAGACATACCGGAAGAAAGACGCGAACGCGCAGCTATACGCGAAGCAAAGGCTAAGGCAAAAATGAAGAAGTATTATGATGCAAAAGTCAAACACACTTCATTCAGACCAGGAGACTTTGTTTACCGCGCCAACGATGCGAGCCACGCAGAAGACACAGGCAAGCTCGGACCTAAATGGGAAGGACCTTACGAGGTCACAGACGCGCTCGGCAACGGCGCATACAAACTGTGCGATATGAAAGGTCACGACCTAGCGCGCACTTGGAACATCTGCAATCTCAAAAGATGTTACTTTTAGGCTACGGCCCTTACACAAACACCCTTGCACCCTACGTGGTGCCCAATAAGTGTTTATCTTTCTTTTCTTTTCTAGGAATTGTATTTTCTATTTTTTCAAATAACTTGCAAGTATCAATAAAATGTTATGGTTTCTAGCTAACTCCATAGCGCATTTTACTTTATTGCATATATTTCAATATTGTTTATCTTGTATTTCTGCCTACATGGCGTGCATGCACCACTTAAAGACCCACGAAGGCATAAAGGATGAGTTAACCTACTAATTCACTCGTTGAGTAAGAGGGTTGCAAACCCATCAACATTGGATCACGCATCCTTGCTAAGCGCCTTACTCTCGAGACGTCGAGGTAAGTATCGCGTGCGCACCCCACGACGGATGCGCATATACCGAGTACACCGTACGAGCTTAGCAATATAACGAGCCAAGACACTTGGTCAAATAATAAAACTTCGCAAACAATGCAAGTATAATTCTTCAAAGTCACGCACTTAAAAGACTTAGTTAAAAATTAAGCTTAGCAAACAATGCAAGTATATTTAAGTCACGAACTTAGAACAAAAATGTATCTTATTCCACATTTATTCATAAAAGTTACAAGGAAAGATACATAAATATACAAAAAGCCTATACACTATGGCGATGCTCAGGACCCTCCTCCGGGGCAGCGGAACTCCCCGCTTCCTGCAGCTTCCTCAAAGTTATAGCATCCTGCATAGATACGGTCGGAACGCTTACAGGTACGCCATCTGATCTGGGAAGGTGTGCAGCACCGAGGCCACACATCACGGCCTTGCCCTTGATACCCTTCTTCATAGCAACCCTCTGCTCATGTCGCTCTAGCACCTCTTTCAAAGGAATCTCCCTCTCAATTGCAAAGGGTTTGAGAATATCGCGGGGACGCGCGAACACGGGAACTTGAAGCTGCGAAACATCAGGTTTCAGATAGTAATCTGATTCCTCCTCCGCATTATCCCCAAGATGGCGCTGCAATGTCAACCCTGCCATCAGCACATCTATGGGGTCATCTTGATCGCGCTCCAACTTCCCTATGTGCGGCAACTCAAGAACCTTCAGCCTTGCCATTGCTTGCAACAGCTCATCATAGGCTGTAGGGCTGTACCCAGGGACTTCTGCCAAGTCCTTCTCCAGCAGCTTGGCCTCATGAAGATCCTTCATGGCCTGCGATCGACCACGCGCAATCGCGCAGTGCACCACCTTTCCAAAAGCGTCCACTACTTCTGCGGACTCTAGTGTGCTCAGGGCTGCCAGGCGCAACCCATGGCTAATCAACCACCTGTATTCACAAAGACAATTTGTGTAAGTAAATGCCACGGCGATAAAGTAATTACAAAGACAAGTAAACAAAAATACCTGCGCTCAGCTATAGTAGACATCAAGTGGGGATACAGCTCCTCGTCATACTCTATGCTGAGGGCGCGCAGCTTTTCCTCTTGCATCGCAATCGCCTTCTCGATGCGCCCCTGGAACTCCTGGACGCTGGCATGATGCTCCGCCCTCTTCTCTTCAAGATAGGACACCGACCAGGAAGTTTTAGCCTTTATTTGATCTAGTTTGGCCCTCGCATACCTAAGGTCGGCCAACATGCTCACCTTATCTTCAGCAATCTTTGCCGCATACGCCCGCGAGGCCTCCAGCTCCACCTGCGCATTAGCCAACTGCGCACGGAGTCCCGCCAACTCCTCATCCTTCTGGGCAAGAGCACTGCTCTCCCCAACATACTTCTCCTTTAGCTGCGCCACCAGCTCAGCTTGGCGCGCAACAGTCGCAGCCAGCTCATCCATCAGCTGCTGCGCCTCCCCACCATCAGCAACCTTGGCTTTCCCCTCCCTGTTTTCATTCTGCGAAGAGGAAACCTCATCAACGAAGACTCCATCATCCTTCGCAGCATCATCCCTGCGCAACAAAAAAAAAACAAATTAGCGAATATTACAACAAGTAATATAATAAAAAAGGGAGAGAAAGATGATAGAAACGCAGACACTTACAGAAACGGAGAAGTCTCGGCAACCTTTAACCCTGCGCCGGAAGTAGATGTATCTTCCGCGTTGGACTCTGCGTCCCTAATAACATGGCGACGCCTCTTCCTGGTGCCACTGCCTCCAGCCTCTCCCTTGCGCTTCATATTTTGCGCAACCTCCTCCCTCAGCACTTCTTCAGGTTTCAGGATCTTGATGCTGTCAGACGACCCCGATCGCGCCTCCTCATGCGCCACTTCCACATTTGGCACCACCTCCACAGTGGGCGCCACACTCTGGACGGGCGTCACCTGAAGTGGTGGCGTGTCTTCAGGGACCGTCGCAGGCAGGACGGTCAAGTGCCCCTCCGTCGCCTCCAGCAGGGGCTGCTCTCCTTCCCTCAGAGGACGCACCCCTATGGTTACCTGCTTTGGCTTGTCCAGCTTGACCACCGCGAACAGATCCATCTCTGCGCGCATTAATAAAGCAAGAAAGACAAAAGGGATTAGTTATTAAAAGCGCGAAGACAAGAATAAAAGACTTACAAAGCATGAAGTATAAGGGATGAACACCCACCCCGGCCATCCTCACTTAAGAAAGTGGGAACTTCATCTGCAGCGCCAAAATAAGCGCGGCTCAACCCCACATGTACCAAAAACTCCTCCGGATAGGGGTTAATGGCCAGTCGATTGGCATCTAGAGTTTGCGCATCAGCAAGCCTGTAGGAACCGGGTGCGGGGCGCCCATCCCTTGGTAAGGATTCCTGAGTATAAAACTCATAGGGAAAGGGAAAGACTACGTCATCTACCCAAAAGAAGTACTCCCTCCAATTCTTGAGGGCGTCAACTTTCTCCGTATAACACTGAAGCGCCCCCTGGCGCTTCGCAAAAGAAACCCAACCATTTGACCACGTCGTGTGGTAAAAGGAGCGGAACAAGGCCACGGTCGGTTCTATCGCAAGTAAACGCCAGTTTACTTCAAAATTCGACACCTTCGCCGCACCTATACAGTGTAGCTGAGAGATGTGAAGGCGATAGTGATTGAGCAAATCACTCAGAAAAATAGATATGGGTACGCGGTAATTCGCATACTCAAAAAATTTCGTGTATAGCCCTATCTTCCCTTCGGGGAAGTCAGCTATACACGCGTCGACATCTGGAGCCTCTGGACGTACATCCAAAGGCACGAAATAGTCGGACAAAAACTGGGTAACATGGACATCACGGAGCGAAAATCCTCCAATTGCGCAACCATTTTCATTTGAATACTAGGTGAGACGCACACAAATTACCTACGAAAGTGAAGTAGTTTCTTTGCAAAAAAACGCTCTCAAAGAAGGTGAATAGTGATTAGTGTGTGTTTTACTGTGTGATTGTAAAAGAGGGGGGCGGTGACTCTTATATAGGGTGGTAAAAACCCTAAATTCTATCCACGTGGAACCCACTCACAGCAAACGTATGGCTAGAAGTTGAACGGGTACATGCACTTTTTCCCGAATTCCGAGGGCTACGTGGACACCACCCCCGATTTTCGAGGCATCCATTTTGAAATTATTATTAGTTAGGTGCATTGCACCCACAAAAAGGCGGTAATATTTGTTCGATCTCCCGCCACGCTTACCGCTGATAGTATCAAGTCTAGTACCCACGACTACGAGCCGCGCACACTAGACTGGGGGGACATGATGACGTATAGCCTATATCTGGGCCACAAGCCCAAATGATAGACATTACTCACACCTAAGCCCACCACGAATGGGCTACCATGACAATGGTATGGGCCGCAGTATTAACGCTTTGGGCTCATGGCCCAATCCAACCCACCGGGTACACGATAAGGATTATCTATTCAAGGAATAGATATCCTTACCTCGGATAAGCACCACGCATGCGAAGAGTAAGGAGCAAGAAACACGGTTTCTTAGCCCCTATATATAGAATCATACGATTCTCATTCAAGGTACGATATACAAACCCTAACTCTTTAAGAGAACCCTAAATCGATTACTTACTCTCACGCCGGAGTCTAATCGGGGGAGACAATCCCTCGATAAGCCTAACGGTGTTGTTTTATTTTCTTAGTACGCAGGTAACAAAGTGCTAAGAAGCGAATTGATACGAGAGCAAGAGCCCAATAACCAGGTACACCCAACTTTTGTATCAACATTAGTTAATTAAGTAGTTAGTTAGTAGAGTAGTTCTAGTTTAGTTTCAATGTCATTTTAATGTAAATTTTCCTTTCCAGTTGTGAAAACTAGTGTTTACCTTGTATTTTCAAGCTTATTAGTGTATTTCAAAGATAATTGAATCCAGAGTTAAGTTTTTCTTGTTATTTTCAGGAATTGCAAAATTTTGAGTAAAATTCTCATTTAGCTTAATAGTTGTTAAAAGGTATTGGTTATTGTTTCCTTAAGTTTCCTTAAGCACAAGTCACTTAGTGAGACTTTAAAATCTCAGTTTGGTTCACTCTTGTTCAAAAATACAAAAAAAATACCAAAAATAGCTATTAAATAGTAAAAAAATCAAAAACCAGTTTATAAAAGGGAAAAACCAATGGAACATGGTGAAATCTGGATGGCTATGGTTTTAGGACTTCAGGGGAAGCATTAGGTTTGTTATAAGTGCCTTGTTATATTGGTTCGGAGTGGAAGTCCTTTGTAAGTCTCATTTTCCTGGTTCTTGAATTATTACTGTTCTTTGCTTCTCATGTGCTTATTTATGTGTGTTCCTGCTTTTTAGCTTAGTTAGGTTCATTCCATGTTTTATCTGTAGTTTGCATAGTATAAGTTTAGAAGTGTACTTGTTGACTGATTTAAATTGGACTATTGGGCTTATTAGAGAAAGCTTGTTTAAACTGCTTAACTTTGATACCTTGCTGCTTCATTGACCATATTATAGCTTATTGGAGAAGTACCTCTCACTTTTATGGCTTAAATCTCTCAATTGTTTTGAAAGTCCTTAACAGACACACCTTAAAGGGGTGTTTGGATTTGCTTGTTTGACTGTCCACTTGTGGTTTTCAATGGGTAAAGCTGAGACATACATAACACATTAGGCCATACTAGAGTAATGTTAGCATAAAATCAGTAGGGTGTTTTGGAAAAAGTCAAAATGAGCTTAACTCCCTTGTATTTTATCCATTGTTGAGATTTTCCTTAGCACAATCATTTCATTAGCTGTATAACTGGTCTAGGTAGCTTAAACTTGGTCAACATTAGCTTAAATTAACATATTTGACTAATCTGAGCTTTGGTTATTGAGCTTTAGCTTGTGAGAATTGTGGTTTTTAGAAGCCCTTCTGGCCAGGTTGTTGTGCTTGTTTTTGTTTTTCACCAAACTGCTTATTTAGTTGCTTAATTTTGGTTATCCAACTTGTCCCATTCACCTTCTTTGATGAGTACTCAATTTATGCACCCTTTTTACAAGCCCCCTCCTAAGCTTACCTGTGGGTCCCAAGACCTGGAACTTGGCTCAATTTGATGCCCCCCAGCTCAGTTTGTTGGATCAAACCCTTCCTTGACTCCTGATCACACTTGTGGGCTCCACAGCAGCCTGCAATACACTCCTTGTGGCCTGTTTGTACTCAGGATGGATTAGGATTTGCTTATTTGGCTTTTTAGCTTATTCTCTGTTGCTTTTCTCTATTCTTTAGCTTCATGTGAGCATATCAAACTTGTGTGTACCTTATTGTATCATTGGTTCAGCTTATTAGCTTTTGTATCAGCTTATTAAACCCATTTGAGCTTATTTAGTGTACTGTCAAGCTAATAAGCTTGCATTTGGTTTTTTGAGTTTGAAAAATGTTGTCTTCATAAAAGTTGTTTATTTCCAGTATTCAAATAGTTTTGTAAAAAGAAATTCCAGAAAATCCAACATAAAATTAAATGATAGTTTCTATTTAATATTAATTATCTTTTTCATTTTCCTATTTAGCTTTTTCTTAAGTAATTTGCATTTTTATATTTTTCTTAAATATCTTTTATATTAAAGTATTTTCAGTAATTTTTCCAAATTTTTATATTGTCATTTAGTATTTCCTAGAATTAATATTAGTTTTATTAATAATTAATTAATATTTAAGTATTAAATAACATAATTAGTTTTTATTAAGCATACCCTAAGCTTTTATGTGTTATAAAATATTTTTAGGAATTTTTCTAGAATTTTTACTATTCATTTTCTATTTTTTAGAATTTAATTAGTTTAATTAGTAATTAATTAATAATTA
Source organism: Artemisia argyi (assembly GCA_030686995.1). Classification (NCBI taxonomy): domain Eukaryota; kingdom Viridiplantae; phylum Streptophyta; class Magnoliopsida; order Asterales; family Asteraceae; genus Artemisia; species Artemisia argyi. The sequence continues at coordinate 157,932,225 of CM060705.1, forward strand.
GGATAATAATTAGTAAAATAATTTAAAAATACATAATATAAACTTTTTATAATTTTTTAAGATTCCTGTGATGGTTAATTAGTTTTATAAAAATTTTCTATTATTATTTAAGTCATTTTAGTATTTTTAGTAATTTAAATTAGTTAATTAATAAGTAATTAGTAATTAACTAATAATAAATAATTAAATAGTGTAAAAATTAATTTTCTTTTTTCAAAAATTTTCTTTTATCCTTAGGATTGTAAAAATGCAATTTTCATATTCGTAAGTATTTTATTTTTTAAAAACTCGCGTTTTATTTCGTACGTTCACGTAACTTTAATTTGAACGTACGCGTTTTTAAGTTTTAAGACGTTTCTGGGTTTTCTAAATTTAGAGTCTTATTAATATAGTTTATTAAAGCTAATTCCTTGTATATTTCAGTAGTGTAATCATTCACATCCCTTTTCTGTCCAAATTCACCTGATCACAAACCCGTTTTAATACCTTTGCACGCCTCGTCGGGATATAACGACCCGGGTAAACACTATACTTCCATGGAGATTGAGCCTGAGGAGTTTGACTATATTGACCACATCCGTGGTTGATATTAGACTGCTTTTGCCTCAATCATAAGGTATGAATGCATTTTTTTGAAATAAAAATTGTCAAAAAGGGTTTTGTTTTATTATATAAAAGATTAAACATGATTGATAAACTTTTTAATAATTGCTATAAGGCAACATATTAAAAAACAAGTCAAACTATTTCTTGTGAGAAAATGATAATAAAAGGGTATTTTAGGTATGACTTATGATCAAATGAGAAGAAATCTTTAAAATGAGAATGATGAGAAATAACTATAATCACATTAGAGATGCATCGAGTTGAATTAGATATATCTCCAATCTTTTAGATGCACCATAATATATTCTCTAGCTAAAAATTAGATGCATATACATATATTAGATGCATTTTAGCAAGTTAGCTAAATCCTATGTATTTTTTGTTTTCAGTGGGTCAAATTTGTTGCAAGTAATAATTTGCATCGTTTTCACTTCAAAATAACTTTCGAAACTAATTAGGATACATCCATATGATTAGAGAAGCATCTAATTCAAGTCAATGCATCTCGAATATATGATTATAGTTATTTCTCATCTTTTCATTATAAGTTTTTTTCTCACTGGATCCCTACTTTTAAGTATGACATATTTCTCATGTTTAAGTTTTTAAAGTTTTAATAAAAAAAATTATTCACTTTTTATATGTAATGTAACCGGTTTTTTTTTTTCTTTTTTTTTTAATTGATAAAAATGTAGAGATTGACTAATATAAAAGGCCGACCTTTTAAAAGTAGTAGCTATTGATATTGATAGAGAAACCGTGTGACTTAAATTTGTTTTGAAATGAATAGTAAAATTTGTCATTTAAGTTTAAAAGGTGTTATATGCAATCAATATTACTCAAATCTTAAGCATTTTAAGTTTAAAGAATCCATTGACATACATTATTATTAGTAGAGAAGAGATAACAGTAGTAAGTGACGTTGTTTAAGTAAGCAAATTAATACGGAGTAACTGGTGAATTATACATTACATTAAGTGCAATGTCACATCGACTTTCTCTCTTCTAGTAACCACAAACCACATCAACGTCACCTCTTTCTCTCTCGTATACCAAACCAAGACCAAACACTAGTAATAAGGGACCACACCGACAACAAAAAATATACCCCACAAAATTAAATATATATACAAAAAACACACACACACACCAAACAATTTGTTTGGTCTACAATCGAACCAACACAATGCAAATAAGACTAAACGTAATAAGACCAAACCATTTTGTTGGTCTGCCCCATTTGTTCGGTCCCCCCCCCCCCCCCCCCCCCCTCCTATCTCAACCAAACCCAATGTGTCCCCCTCCCTCAAAATCAAATGTTTTGGTCTACTTGTGGACCGAATGAAATGGTTTAGTTTGTGTGTGTTTTTTGTTTTTATTTAATCTAGCGGGGGTGTTTTTCGTTGTGAGTGTGATCCTTTTACTACGAGTGTTTGGAATATAAAGAGAACAGGGAAGAGAGAAGAGAGAGGGAGGGGAGAGGGGGGAGGTAGCAATGGAGACTGAACAAAATAGATAGACTAACGGAATGGTTTGGTCCCTATTACGTTCGTTCGGTCTTATTAGTTGTAGTTTGTAACATTATTCTTTTGGTAGACCAGCATTCCTAGTGTTGCCGAAGCACATCCATTAATAACTCATCATAGTTTGTGTTATTTTCAATAAATCCATAAAAATACCATCTTTTGTCTTTAAAGAAAAATACAAATCTCTCTACATTATTCTTTTTTAGATAAAAAGAAAAACACCACCTAAAAATCCAATCCCAAAAAAATAAATAGTCAAAAATAAAAAAACTAGACCCCCTCTGAGATATAAAAACGTGGCAAGAGATAATTAGATCTAAGATCCGGTACACCCCCAACGTGCGTAGCAGACAATAAAAACTCCCCTCCCCCCCCTTTGAAAGGCCAATTAACAGAAGTGATTGTGATCCAACCCAACGTCATTATTCACGTTGTTGTATTTTTCTTCATCACTATTATATCATACACGTCTCTACATCATATCTGAACCACTAATCATACCGAACTCGATTTTAATTACGATCTAATAATAATCAATCATGCCGTCTGCATACGGTGCTCGATTGACCACGTTCGAAGACTCCGAGAAGGAGAGCGAGTGCGGTTACGTCCGTAAGGTATATATATTATATCACTTCCGATCTAATTAGGTTATCATTATCTGTTTGATTAAATTTATATTGATCTGATCTGTTTTTATACTCTTGTAACTGAATTATTGATCTGATCTGTGTTCACACTATATCACTGTAACTGAATTTTATTTTTTATTAGTTTCTATAGAAATGAATCTGAATTTTTTTATTTAACGATCCATTGGTTGACTCTCTGGATCGTTTTTATTAAATTTATCCTGATTTTCGCCTGCGATTGTCGATAATACTACGAAAAGGTGGTCTAGACTGATTGGTTGATTAAATAATATTTAAGCGGAACATGTGATATGTTAATTTGATATATGTAATGTATGTGCGCTATCCGATATGATTTAACGATCTAGCGGTTAACAACTCTATGCCAGTGATCCAGTGGTTGACTATGGGGGTGTTTATTTCGTCTTATGGCTTATTTGGTTTCCGGCTTACTTTTTGTAGCTTATTTTGCAACTTTTTGGCTTACGATGACATAATAAATAAATTTAAGCCGAAAATTTTCAAAATAAGCCACAAAAAGTGAGCTTATGAAACATAAGCGCAAAACCAAATAAGGCATAAGCCGGCTATATAAGCCGAAACAAACGCCCCATATATATCTGTATGGATTCAATTAATACACGTGAAAAGGTGCTCTAGGATGGTTGATTAAATAATCTGTTATCGGAACATGTGTAATGCTACGGCTTATGTGATATTAATGCTTGCGATGCGGTTATGTAATGATTGAAATTTTACAATTTACTGGCTAGATATTTTTATAAAGGAGTTTGAGTAGTAGATTGTTAATAAATGCGGAGACATTAAAGTTTGTTAATACTGAAATTTGTGCTACTTATATCATTAAATGAAGAGTCATTATAGTTGTTTATCTCATATATATCCAGGTATGTTTTTGTACTAATAGTGATGCACAGGAGGTAAGAAACAGTTGTGTTCGGACATGTTAATATTTGATGACTTGCTCAAGTGTCTGTCTTCTAAATGTTATATATTAAGTGCTATTAAACAATTGATGGTTAAGCACGCTATTTGTAAACTAAATCTCTTAATGACCAACAAGTGAGCTCAGTGAAATTGATTTACAGTTAACGTGATTTGCTTTTTAATGGATAAATAGTTATGATGATCTTTAGAACAATATGACAAAGAATACTCGGCTCATGTATTTTTGATTTTGGCAGGTATCAGGACCAGTCGTCATTGCAGATGGAATGAATGGGGCTGCTATGTACGAACTTGTTCGTGTTGGACATGACAACCTTATTGGGGAGATTATCCGTTTGGAAGGAGATTCTGCTACCATCCAAGGTATGTTACTTTATATTCTTTGAGGTTGTCATAAACATCGAGGGTATTGGCCATTTGATGGAGTCTGTTATTAACCGATGACTTGGTCACACACTCTTATATTGTTAGCTTAGTGTGTTATAAAAAACTTTAAGAAGATGTTGTCTTTTAGGTAACCTCTTTAAGTTTTTGATGGCCTAAGCTGGATTTAAGTGGATACACTTTTGTAATTTAGTATAAATTTTAACTATTCTTAAATTGTGTGAACACAAGACATTTGTAATCTTGATACTCCCTAAGGATTGCAGGCACTTTTTATTTGGGTTGTGTCTGAAATAAATGCATGACTGTGCTGTTTAAAAGATTCCAGTTTACCTTATATTCCCAATAACAATCATTACAAAGGTTACTGGCGAAAAGTTTTCTTAATATCTCTTATTTGGTATTTCGCGTACTTGATTACTAGTCAAAGACTATTAGTAAACTCCGTCCAAAGTTAATTGGGTAGAACTATTTTATCTTGGTACACATACTTCTATAAATGATTAATTTATACACATAAGCTGATCAGGAGGAAAACTTGAACAGTCTTTGAGTTGTTGAGTCATTTCTTCAGTCTCTCAATATTGATAAAATTATTTGCTGTTCAGTTTATGAAGAAACAGCTGGGCTGATGGTGAATGATCCGGTTCTCCGAACACACAAGGTATGTATTTGTACATAAATCATTCCGTTTGTGAGTACCTCTGTTTGGAACTTACTTGCAGTAATTTCTGTGTGAATTTGCAGCCTCTATCCGTGGAGTTGGGCCCTGGAATTTTGGGGAACATTTTTGATGGTATTCAGGTTCGTAGGCTGCTTTTAGATGGACACTTTGTTACAGCTTTATTCGACTGTCTTTTTTATATTTCTTATTTAGGAGCTAATAAATGCTGTTTTCTCTATGTATTCAGAGGCCTTTGAAGACTATTGCAAGAATATCACAGGATGTGTACATTCCCCGTGGTGTATCTGTCCCAGCTCTTGACAAGGATATACTTTGGGAATTCCAGCCAAAGAAAATTGGTAAACTGTCCCCATTAAACTATCGAGAATTATGGGTCATTATTTATGTGAAATTTATAAATGTTTATGTAATAGTTGATCCTAAATCTAAATGTTTGTTGTGATGTCAGGCGAGGGAGATCTTATCACAGGTGGAGATCTATATGCTGTAAGTCCTAACATCATTCTTTTTACAGAATTCTTTTTATGCATCCAGAATCTTCATATTGTATTAAAGTCTTAGTTTTCTTCTCATTTCTGTGCAGACCGTTTTCGAGAACAGTTTAGTGGAACATCGCATTGCTCTACCTCCTGATGCCATGGGAAAAGTAACATATGTTGCACCAGCTGGTCAATACTCATTAAAGGTCTTTCTATCAAACCCCTTCTGCCATCTTGACCACTCTTTCTAATATTATTTTCATGTTTCCATGCATATAAATAGACATCTTGCATGACTCTTTTTATGATGATTTAGCTTCATTGGTGTAACTAGCACATGCATGACTATCTGTAGTGTAGCAATCAATTGAGCGCTAAGATGTGTTAATTATATCATAGGAAAAGAAAGATGTTTTCTGCGTTCTTGTTGTGGACTCAATAAGCACCTATGTTAATATGAATATTTAAGTTTGTATATAAAGATCATGTCAATTGAGATAGTGGACTACTAGACTATGACAAACCAGGCCGCTTTATGCCAGGTAAAAACTGTTGGGCCTGTGTAAAATATAAACGTGTTTGTCATACCAAATTGTTTTCTGCGAATTGATGTTAGTATTTAGTGTTGGGCGTACATTATAACTGCATAGTCCATTTGAGACATGTCAGTTGGGAGCAACGGGTATTAAATCGATGTATAATCTTGTACATGCGGGATCCTGAGTATCAACTATTTTTTTGTTTATACAGGACACTGTCTTGGAGCTTGAGTTTCAAGGTGTCAAAAAGCAATTTACCATGCTTCAGGTTTTATATTTTTCTTTTTCAAACATGATCAAATATTTGAGTTTCTAATAGTAATTATACATGCGATTTCTTATTTCTATTTTCATTATATTCACAGACTTGGCCCGTACGTACACCTAGGCCTGTTGCATCAAAGCTTGCTGCTGATACTCCTCTTCTTACTGGACAGGTATCTAACAGTATATTATAAAGCATTTATATTTATTTAGCTTGTTTATTTAGTCCTAATAAAAAAGGTATCTACTGTTGATCAATCAGCTTGTTTATATAGTCCTAATCATATTTTCTATTTGCTAGCGTGTTCTTGATGCCCTTTTCCCCTCTGTGCTTGGTGGGACATGTGCCATTCCTGGTGCTTTTGGCTGTGGTAAAACTGTTATTAGTCAAGCTCTATCTAAGGTATGGATATATATTGTTTTGTGACTTAATTCAATAATTAGATGCTGATATTATTTCCATATTCACTGTTTTACCTTCATTATGCAGTACTCAAATTCGGACACTGTTGTTTATGTTGGTTGCGGAGAAAGAGGAAATGAAATGGCAGAAGTACGTCTCACTGAATATATTATTCTTTTGTTTCATTTGTCTGTGTATGCATTTTTACTAATGTTATATGATTACTTTTCAGGTTCTTATGGATTTCCCTCAGTTGACAATGACATTGCCTGACGGACGTGAAGAATCTGTCATGAAGCGTACAACACTTGTGGCCAACACTTCTAACATGCCTGTGGCTGCTCGTGAGGCTTCAATCTATACAGGTGACACCACTTTGAATATTCTCTTTTTCAAATTCATTAGTAGTCTTTCAGGATACGGAAGTTCTAATTGAATTTCATTTTATTAATATTCAGGAATTACCATTGCTGAATACTTCAGAGATATGGGGTACAATGTCAGTATGATGGCAGACTCTACCTCACGTTGGGCAGAGGCATTGCGTGAAATTTCTGGTCGTTTGGTACGTTTTCAGTTTCACAACAATCTTTACTGCTCATTGGAGTTTATTTTGTTTGTTGTAATGATCTCTGTTCCCTGTACGGAACATAAATGAGACATTTACTGTATATATGATGTGCCTCTTTGTTGGTGGAAGAATTCTTTGAGTTTCACTCTGGTTTACTTTTCACTTACGTAGTCAAAGCCAAAGAAATCTTTAAATTACTGACCGGGTAAAAATATTTGTTTATAGCGACTGTGATGGAGTAATTGTCTGAGTTTTGTTTTATGTTTTTTACAGGCAGAAATGCCCGCGGATAGTGGTTATCCTGCATATTTGGCAGCACGTTTGGCATCCTTCTACGAACGTGCTGGTAAAGTAAAGTGTCTTGGTGGACCAGAACGTGATGGTAGTGTCACAATTGTTGGTGCTGTTTCTCCTCCTGGTGGAGATTTCTCAGATCCTGTTACATCTGCTACCCTCAGTATTGTTCAGGTATATTTTATTTTATTTTGTTTCTGAGTATTAAGGCTTATTCAGTTACACTTTTCTTTGGTTTGTGGTAATAATATGTAATCGGAAGTTATTGATAATGTAAGCCATTGCACATTTTGTCAGGTTTTCTGGGGTTTAGATAAGAAGCTTGCCCAGAGGAAGCATTTTCCATCTGTAAACTGGCTTATCTCCTACTCAAAGTACTCAACGGTGCGTTGTTGAAATGATCACATTAAGTTGCCATTTTTTCCACATTATTTTTTCTTTCTTACTAAAGATGTATTGCTTATTCAGGCTCTAGAATCCTTCTATGAGAAGTTTGATTCAGATTTCATCGACATTAGGACAAAGGCTCGTGAGGTGCTCCAGAGAGAAGATGATCTTAATGAAATTGTCCAGGTTTGTTGCCTTTTACTTTATGTCGTTTACTTAAATTTGGAGTGAAGTAAAAAACTATTATTGTTTGATATTCAATGTAATATGCATATTTTATACGGAGTAATTGTTGTTTCAGCTTGTGGGTAAAGATGCTTTGGCTGAATCAGATAAGATTACCTTAGAAACTGCAAAACTTTTGAGGGAAGACTATCTTGCTCAAAATGCATTCACACCGTAAGTAACCTACACACCCCTCTTTTTTCTCACACTAATTTGTGTTTTACCATGTGCAATTAAAACTTCTATATCGTAACTATGACAGATATGATAAGTACTGCCCCTTCTACAAGTCTGTATGGATGATGCGCAATATTATCCATTTCTACAATCTAGCTAACCAGGTGAGCCATCCTCTGTTTTAATGATAGGATATATAGTTTGCTTTTTGGGTTTGTGATACAAACATGTAATCTTGTTATATATTGCAGTCTGTGGAAAGAGGAGCTGGCATGGATGGCCAGAAGATTACTTACTCACTCATCAAACATCGTTTGGGTGATCTATTCTATCGATTAGTGTAAGTGAAATTGCCATAAAACAATACTCACATTGTGGTCATTGAGCCCTGAATCCCTGATCTAATCTGGTGCACTGAAATATGTATAACAGGTCTCAGAAGTTTGAGGACCCAGCTGAAGGTGAGGATGTTCTTACTGGAAAATTCAAGAAGCTATACGAAGATCTTACTGCTGGTTTCCGCAACCTTGAGGATGAAACCCGGTAAACACAGGACACGTAATTACGTTATTTGAAGATGAAACCGAGTGGCGATTTTCATCTGTTAAGTGTCAGAGTCAGCGTGGAGCCATTCGGGGAAGGTGTGCTGTTTCTTGGTGCATCATGAAAGAAAGGGTTTGTTGTTAGTAGTTTGATTTATTTATTATTCAAAGGGTGTTGTTCAATATCCATTTGTGTTTAGCTATTATAATTATTTCTGCATCGCTCGGGTTTTCCTTGGGCTTTTTGTGTCTTGAGAGTTGAAATAAGCAGAGCTGCATGTAGATTTTATCGAACAACTGCTCTCGGAACTGAAGTTGGTGGTACTTTTGCCTTATTTTTTTTACTTGTCAGTATGGATAAATAATCAATGAAATAAGGATTTTGAGTAGCTTTTCTAAAGTCCATATGCTGTGGCCATTTTTCATGTTTCTAACTGATCTGTTTGTCATATGTAGTGGTCACTTGTTGCAGATTTTGGGCTCATTTGTTATATAACCTTCTCTTTTACATGGTCAAACAAATCAAACTTTCACTAATTAAGTTTTCTGCTTAATCATGGCCACTGTACACGTGATTTTGCCCTAAAGAAAGTCCTTTTCCAATCAAGATAAGTCTTGTAAAGGTTTATGATGGATACTTCATAGTTCATACTTCTGTATCATATAAAGGATAACTTAAAAAAATGTAATGAATGAAATTAACTAGAATTTTTAATGTGACATGCATCCGTTTATATTTAACTTTTTGATGATTTTATAAGTAATGCAAGGTAAAGGGAAAATTTTATAAGGTGGCGATTAGACCGGCTACGTTGTGCGGGTCTAAGTGTTAGCCCATCATCAAGGCCCAGGCTAATAGGGTAGAAGTGGCAGAAGTGAGAATGCTAAGATGGACTTGTGGCAAAACTAGGGATGACAACGGGGCGGGGAATGTCGGGGATTGTATTTACCATCCCCATCCCCGTTTCACACTATCCATCCCCGTCCCCATCCCCATTGGGGAATTGCTTTACATCCCCATCCCTAATGGGGATCGGGGATCTTCACGAGATTCAGGGATTCTCCACCCTTAGAAAATAACATAAAAATTCCACCAAATCGTCAAAAATATAAATAATTTTGGCTCATAAAGTACCTCAACAAACGTACATCGCACATAGTTATATTAATTAGAATTTCAATTCAACTTTAAAGCATCGTAAATATTGTAGCATCAAAGATAATATAAAAACAATATCAACTTTAAACCATCGTAAATATCGTAAATATTGTAACATCAAAGATAACATCAAAGATATCCATCCCCGTCCCATCCCCGGTTTAATATTTTAGGGGATTCCCCATCCCCGGTCAACTAAGGGATTCACCAGTCAAATCGGGTTTGGGGATCGGGTCTCCATTGAGTACGGATTTTTTTGCCATCCCTAGGCAAAACCTTGTGTGACATGATCCCGAACGGAGTTTTCAGAGCATAACTCGAAGTCGAGAGAATATCATCTCCAAGATGAGGAAAGGTAGGTTGAGGTGGTTCGGTCATATCAGGAGGAGGCTACAATCAGCGCCAGTAAGAAGAGTTGAAGCCCTAGTAGTATATGAGGTGAAAAGAAGGGGTAGACCCAAACTCAGATGGGAGGATAGACTTATGCTTGACATGAAGGAGCTTCGCTTGTCCGAGGACATGATCTCAAATAGGAAGACGTGTAGAGATAGAATAAGGATCGACTGGTAGTTCCGGCTAGGGGTTTAGTAGGTATAGGTTGTTTTGGGCACTTAGTAAGCTAGGTGCTTTGCCTTAGTTTTAGGCCTCGTGCGTTGCTTTTCCTTGTTTTGTGTTTTTTTATTAGGTTTGTCTGCTTTTTCGTGCCCCTGCAGTTTTGGTTTTTTGTGCATTTTCTTTGTTTTGCCTCTTTAGGCTTCACGCGTTGCTTTGCTATGCTTTGTGTTGCTTCCTTAGGTTCGTTTGCTTTGCTTTGTTCGCGTGTTTTGTCTGCTTGTTGCTTGTTGTCTTCTGACCTTTTGCTCTCCTCTCTTCTTTTCTCTCCCACTCGCACACCTGCACATGTCGGAAGTCTCGTTGGAAGCAGTCTCCCTACTCCCGGGTTTATCCTAGGGTAGAGGTAGGACCTGTCTACATTCTACCTCCTCCATACCCTGCCCCGGCGGGATTGGATCTGTTGTTATTGTAATGCAATGATACGCTTGGAATTAGGAAGCATCTGTTGACAACTGAACTTCCTTTATTTCATTTCTTTTTGCTGGGACTCCATGTGAATGCTCTCATCTACACTGAAATGAAAATAAGAGATTTTTTTGGAAAAGTAGTCAATTACCGCATCATCGTTTTTCCTCAAAAAAAAGTTTAAATCGGTGGTAAGACTTTGATCTCGTGCACCCTTTTTGGTTCCCGACTAACCATTTCTTAAAGATATAGCTTTAATATGGCACATTGAGAAAAATGCATCTAGTTATATAAAAATTATTGGTATATGCAAATTATTTATCTATTTTAAACATTAAAAATGTCAACATCTTAGCTTTACACATTTACACATAAAACTACGAAATTAATGCGGCATACCTAAAAGACCGACTGCTACTACAGACCGTAAATTCTTAGACTATGTTTATCAAGTGGGTTGGCAACCTAATTGAAAGGTATACGGTACACAAATAATATTTTTTAATGAAACCATCCAATCTTCCCATCCAACCAAGATCATATGGCAACCCAAGTTGGCAACCTTTGATCTGCCACATGGCAACACACAAATGGCTAGTTTTTTTTTTTTTTTTTTTTTTTTTTTTTTTTTTTTTTTTTAGATTGGTTGTATGTAAGGGTGCTCATCGGTTCAAAATCGGACCGGACCGAGACCGAATTCGGCAAAAAACCTAGACCGAGATCGGAATGAATGTGGTCGGTTCGGTCTCTGTCCGGTCTCGGTCTAAATAGGCTAAATGTACGGTTTTTAAGCCGGACCGGACCGAAACCGAAATTATGAAAAACCTTAGACCGAGACTGGACCGAATGTGGTCAGTCCGGTCTCGGTCCGGTCCGGTTCGGTCGGTTTTGTAGGTCGGTCTGGTTCATCCGGTCCGTTTGCTCACCCTTAGTTGTATGCATTGTTGCGTAGGTAAAAGAAAGAAAAAAATAATATTTTGATAAGAGATGGGTTGCGATAGATTATTAATAAACAGTCTTAGCTATCTGTACAAAATAACCATGTCTAAAGTGGACTAATAGTAAACGCTACCAAATTTTAACTGAGACTTGGCATAAAACTTGATACTCCCTTTCCAAAATAATCGTCCCTCGACAATAGATACACGACATTATTATTACCACTTTTTCTTTCTTACATGACATAATTATTACTATTATCATTTTTACTTTTAACTAACTAATTAAATATTTTCTTTAAAATTTGTAGTTTGTATTAATAATTTTAAGCAAGAATAATATAGTAAACTCGATTAAACTTATTTATCTATTTTAATGCTGAATAATTATATTAATACGTCTCAAAAAGTAAACATGAATATTAATTTAAGACGGAAAGAGTAAGGGTGCGTTTGGTTTGTAGATGGGATTAGATTTGGATTTGGATTCGGTTTAGGATTTAGATTTATATTTAGTTTTGAGGTGAGAGAAAAAAATATATTTAATTAAAGTTAAAATAAAAATTATTATTTTAAAATTAAAAGTGTGTATGTGTGTGAGAGAGATTAAAAGTGTGTATAGGTGTAAGAGCGAGCGGTAAGTTGACTATGTCACCTGCGTTAACTTATAACGCAACACCTTTTTTAGCCAAGTTAACTTACCGGGTACGAAAGTCAAGTCCACGTTAACGTGGCACGTTAATAATCTAACGTAGCGTTAAATGCAACTTTGCTAAAAAAAAAAAAATCATCCCACCCCCCCCCCCCCCCCCCACTTTAACTGGATTGAAATTGAAAATAATAATTTAGGTGAAGGTGAGTTATGCTACCGAGGTGAAAGTCAAAAGTTAAGGTTAAAAGGTAAAAGTTGATGTGGTGCTGACGTGCAGAGCGTTAAGGGGATTGGCAACGGTCACGGGAAGAGGAGGACGATACCGTGCTGGAACACCGCCGCCATCCCCACGGTACCGCACGGTAAGCTTGTGGCACGGGAATTCTTCTGGCACTGGAAGGAGCTATTTTTTGAACGTTGGAATCCCTTTTGACCGTTTTAAGGCAACGGTTAGATTTTTTTTTTTTTTTTTTTTTTTTTTTTTTTTTTTTTTTTTTTTTAATATCAGCTACACAGTCAAGACACACACACACACAAAAAACATAGCTACCAAAGTGCCCATTCAATCCGATCTAAAAAAAAAAAAAAAAAAAAAAAAAAAACTCAACCAAATGGAATTTAAAAGAATTTGTTCGACTCTATTGTTGGATGAGCCGTTTCAGTGGTCCAACGATAGTAGCCTCGAGGTTTTTGCTAACGCGATTGACGAAGATGAGGTAGCTGATACGGCAAGGTCGAAACGAAAATCAGTAAAACGCGATCGGATCAAAGCTGCAGAAAGATTGCATCTTGATTATTTTTGTGAAGATCCCAAATTCGACGATGAGTTTTTTGAAGATAGGTATCGTATGCCTAACAGTTTATTTTTAAAAATAACGCGCGCTATTGAGGCTAGATTCGAGTATTTTCAAGAAGGTTATGATGCTAGATCGAAAAAAAGTTTCACATCTATACAAAAATGTTCGTCTGCCATTAAACAACTCGCAACCGGTGCACCACCGGATGAGTTTGACGAATATTTAGAAATGGCACAAGTGATGGATAGTGTTGTGGTGCCACAAGTGATGTCAACAAAAAAAAAAGGGTGAGGGATAGAAAAAATGGGTGAATGATGTGGCACAAGTGGATTGGTTGGGAGTGAGGGATGGTGGTGTGGTGCCATAAGTGTTGCCAACCCCTTTAAGTTTTAACACGGGTCACCTTACCCTTTGCTCTAAGAGAGTATAATTAATAAATATCCACCCAAAACCTACCTCCTTTAGTCCTTTGTCTTTTTTGGGTTTTTGTATGGCACTTTTTGAATCAAAACCACGAACCAAACAAACAAATTTAGTATAGAAACCCATCTCAAACCCCCTCAACCAAACGGACCCTAAATAAACGTTTTGGATACCTAACAAAAAGTCCAAACACTACCACAAAAATAACAGCTGGGCATGAAAAGAAAGACCACTTTTTGAATAAGCACAAAACACCTTTTTGTACACCCAGCCAGATTTAAAGTAGTTTCCAAATTCAAACCAAACAAGTAAAAATAAACTTCTTCTAACAACTATTCCATATTCCAGAACCTAAACAAAACAACAACTACTAATAAACTAATAATAATAAGCAGTTAAGCACTTCTAATCAAATCACCAGTCAACAACCACAACCATGGACGACCACCCTCCCACCGTAACAACCGAAAACGACGACGTATTAAACAAAAAGAAGAAAGGATCATCAGCAGCAGTGATGGGAAAAGGTAAACCGTTGATAATCGGAATGTGTGGTACGTTGATCTATTATCATTGCGCTTATCGTAACTCAAGCCTCGTGTCGCTTATTTCCGATGTGTTTATCGTGCTGCTGTGTTCTCTCGCTATACTCGGTTTATTGTTCCGCCAAATGAACATTCAGTGAGTTTTTTTTTTTTTTTTTTTTTGGCTTATTTTATGCTTATGATTTATTTCATGTATATAATATTATAATATGTTTATTTTATAAAGTTGTAGATAGTTAAACAATTATGATGTGTGTTATTTGTATCTGCCGGTGATTAAATGAGAGTTAATTTGCACTATTGTTAGTTTTTTTATTAGCGGCGCAGTAGATTATAGTTAAATGCTTTGTATGGTTATGATCACTGTTTCTGCTGATGAACTAGGTTTTGTACTAGAATGCAATGGCGGAACTAGAACATTTTTTTTTTTTTTGGGGGGGGGGGGGGGAATTTATTTTGGGGGGGCCGAATCAAAGATTTGTTTGTAACCTCAACTAAATTACCTCTTAAACCTATAATATTTACACTAGGTGCCGTAAATTTTGGGGGGGCCGGGACCCTCCCCTGCCCCTTCATAGGACCGCCCCTGCTAGAGTGCACGGTGGCGGTTCACCCCGCCATTCGTCAAAAAAAGTTATCAATGGCGCGGCCATAGTGCACCGTTGAAGGCGCCATTGATGCGCCGTTCATCCCTTTGTTGGTTCACCAGCAAACCACCATTTTTTTTTTGTTTTTTTTTTTTTTTTTGAGTGAGTGTGGTACTTTTTGTGATGTGTTATAGGACTCACATGCACCAATAACATTTATTGGGTGTTATTGCTGCTAGGATGGTGTTTTAGTTATTGGGGAGGTACTGAGATGGCACATCAATAACATTTATTGGTCTCTTCCTTCACCTAGCTCTCTTAGAAAAATATGATAAAATGTTATTTTTGGTGGATTAGATTATGATTAAACGATTGGACTGATTATGATCTCTGTTAATGTCCACTGGTTAAATGTTAGGAATATATTAAAGTCGATTTACCAAGGTATTCCAGATAATAAAGCTGTGTATTTGGTAAACATGTTGACAGCTGATTTTCCACGCTTTTTAGGTTTTTAGTGTGCATCCTATCATATTAAATGTATATCCGGTCATCATACTTGTATCGATTATTATATATGTTTATGTTGTTTGGTTTTATATTACTCAAATTCGAAGACAGTTGATTTTCCCCAGTTTGTTAGGTTTTTTTGTGCATCCAGTAGTATTTAAGCAATTAATTGATTAGGATTTAGAATATATGTTATGTAGTAAAATATTCACGATAACGTTTGAGTTCCTCCAATCCATAGGTTTTAAATGCATCTGCAAGCAGTTAAATTATTGGATATCTGTTGACGATCCATAGTTTTAGGTTTTTATATGTATCTGGTGACAAGTAAACAAGTCGATTGACTGTGTTGGGATTAGTTGAGATTTGATTTTGGAGGTTTTGTTGTGTTTTATATGGGATCTTTGATATTGCAGAGTGCCTGTGGATCCTTTGGAATGGCAGATATCACAGGATACAGCAAACAGTCTGTTTGCGTGTTTGGCTAATACTGTAGGTGCTACTGAGTCAGTTCTTAGGGTTGCTGCAACCGGGCACGACAAGCGCCTGTTTCTGAAGGTAATAATCCTACAATTTCCATGTTGTATAACCTTGTGTGCTAGTTTAAAAGCTCCCTTGTCGCTGCAACTGTTTATTTTCTTCTATCAGCCTTGTGCTTTGCTTAAAATGACTAAAAGGAGCTGTTTGAAATATCTCTTAAATCGTCCTCATCGTATGCTAAGCGATAGGGGGTAAAAAGCCAAGTTTAAAAATGTGCAATGCGTGTTAGACGTTGTTGAGACACTGGTATTCTTCTGTCATTGCAGAAATTCTCAGCTCCATTGATTTCTTTTAGATATCTAGTTCAACCTTTTGTACAGTTTAATCAAATAAACAATGAGGCGATTAACTTCCATGATTAACCATTGCTTGAAATTTAGGAACCTATGTGCTGAGCATTTGTGTAAGGGTTAAATTGATGACAGCAGGCTTAGAGATAGATGGTGTGTGGACTATAGTTAAATTGATGTCATTTATCGGGCAAACTTGCTAGAACTCATTATAGAGAGATTGGAAATTGTACTAATGACGTCCATGAAGCTAAGGGCTATACTTAGAGACTAGAGAGTTAGAGGCATAAAAATAGCTATCAACAAAAACGTTGCAAGTTTTGAAACAGAAAGTGGTTCTAAACTAGTTGTAAACTAATTAACTGCGTTAAAAGCAAATGGTATCCATCTTGGTATATCAATATTAGATCTGGGTAAAATTAAAACCACCTTGCCTAATAAACCATTTATAGATAAGCTGATATAATGGCCAACATCCTAGACAATGAAGTAATAATTATAGAACATGTTAACTTTATGATTAACTACGTGTTTAAATAGTCTCTTAGACCACCTTGAACACCTCCTGAGCATTGTCAGTTAGACCAGAGGCATCGGTACAGCAGTTCCTGCATAAACGTTGTGCTTGTCCATTCTCTGAGCTTCCGGTGTCATATTAGGAAACCAAAATACTTAAACATAGATTACATGAAACCATTGTTGGCTGTGTTAAGTAGATATATTTCACTACACATCTATCATTTATTCTTGACTGTGTTGTACTATTTTCTGCTTTTTCTCCCGATAGATTGTTTTAGATCAATAATTATAGTAATAATGTTTATAATTCCTAATAGGTGGTTGCCTTTCTATATACACTATCAGCTTTAGGAAGATTGGTCTCGGGTGTTACTGTTGCTTATGCCGGTATGTGCCAAATTAATTTATAATTGAGATATTAGAATTTTTGCTCGTTATTACTCCAAATTGATTTGTTACCTTGACAACAGGAGTGAGCTTGTTTTGTCTGTACATACTCGCTGAAAATTCATCATTGTTTGGCTCGTGCTCATCAAAATTTAGCTGGAGAAGAGATTGTCCTAATGACGTAGTAGACAACTCATAGTTTCTACAATTGATGCATGTTCTGTGAAGTACCCATCTTATCTGTTCTTGTAGCTGTGGGACGAAGGATTCTGAATAGGGTTATGTTAGAGTTGCCTTCCTAGAATTGTGTATTCAACGTCATTTCAGAGTCAACATCAAGACATGTTTGGTCCGAGGTGATCCTTGAAGCTTTTTTGTAGTTATTACTGTTTGCAGAGGTTTAGTGGTGAATAAGTTCTTTGATGTTATATGTGCTCATAAAACATGACCTGTTACCGGAACAACAATGTAAACTTGCTATCTGTGTCCCTCACTGTACATATGAGAGTATGGATCATTAATTTTTGGTAAATCTAGAGTGTGCTGGTGAGTTGTTTCTTGTTTTTGGCCGACCGAATTGGCATTGTTGTCTTCATGGAAAACATATGTATGTACAAATGTGGTGAAGAAAACCCAAGAAGGTTCAAGATTTAGAGCTTGTGTTTGCATACTTCTTTACATCGATTTGATATGAGTAACCACTACAATTGTTTCTTTCATTTCACAATTTTTTTACATTGGTGTGATGTAATTGCATTTCGCAAACCACATGTATTATTTTCATTTCTTGGTCCATTTTACCTCTTTCATTTCGTAACCATTTCGTATTATTTTCATTTCTTGGTCCATTTTCCCTCTTTCATTTCGTGGACTACCGTACTACCAACACACCTCGCCAGTTTATGATCTCCGACATGTAAATATCATTGATTATTTCGAGTTCTGATTATTATAGAAACCTGTAGAAGCACCATGCTACCTGTTGTAAGCTTTGGAGGAGTGACCACCATGTGATGAAAAAAGAAATGTACAAACATACTAGCATATAGCATATAGAGAGAATCAGTATTACCTTCATACAAAAACTTGAAAGAGGGTCAGGCCAAACATGATTCCCTAAGCTCTAAGCAAAATTCAAAGGGACATGTTTAAAGCGTTATCTTCTTGATTAGGAAAAAAGGAAACATTTTGTTACATTAACAAGACAGGTTGAAACTAGGTTATAATTCTGGAAGTATCAACCATTGCACTATTATTATTATTGTCGATGGTCTTCACCAAGAAATATGTCTTTCCAAGCTTCATAAAACATCCAGGTGATGCCTGATGACGGCATGACCTTCAAACAGCTTGCACCCCATCCTCTATAAAGTCCAATGAAACCTTCATCCCTCACAACTTCTGATAGTGCGGCCGCTATGTTTGGTGGACACTTCCCTTGCAATGTCCCTACCATCAGCCTTTTCCTCGCCACTTCCAATGGAAAACTGATCGTACTTGCAGTCAGACCTAACCATGAAAATTTATTTTAGTAATCGCGTAAAGTATCATGCTTAGTTTTCTTTCCTGGGTAAATATTTATTTGGAATAACAATAATTTTGGTTAGTAGTCAGAAACAAACAAGTATAAAGCAATGCACCTGAGAGAGCTCCAATCAGTAGCATTTCTGGACGGCTTAAACATTTTTTATTCTGAGCCTTGCAGTAAGTATTCTTGATGGTGTCGTACATAAAATAGTAACACGTGCTGTATGGCAGCATACCAATCAATGTAGGGGAAAGACCAGAATAGAAAGAGCCAATCCCACCATTTGCATACATTTTCTGAACTGCAATGCTCAAATTCGGATAAACATCGGGGCTTACTGTCAACCGATCCTGTGAAAGTCGATAAAAAAGAAATAAATTTAGCAATCAACAAAAATTATATAATGATCATACAAAAAGGGTTGTTGCATAAATACCGAGCATTAAAAATGGTGTTGTTTTTTCTGAAAAAACCATATTATAAAAGAAGAAATTACAGTGTTCACCTTTAACACTTCAAGAGGATGGCATGCAAGCGTGCTAACAAACCCTGCAGCAGCACCGCCGAGTGCAATAGGTGACACCCATGACAGATTAAAACTTAGTTTGACAGGACCAAGCTGTACACTTGGAGACTCTTCTTTATCCCATTTTTCCTTTGTTGATGTCATTACTCGTTTCACACATTCAAAGGTTGCAAGCTCAATTGCTTGTGTGGGAACAATCCGTATCATGTTGATTGCATTTCCGGCCCAAAGTCCTTGCCAACCTTGTTTTTCAATCACCTCCAGAAAACTACCAGATATTTTTTTTGACCCTACACCTACCACCATCCTTGTCCTGGCATTAATTATACTTTGAAGTTTAAATCGACATGCTATGCAAAGTGTCTTTCTGTGGGACAGAGTGACATGACGTTTTGCATGCTGATGCAAAAAGCATATTATACATTTAATTTGCTGACTTCAATCTGGTTATGACGATTTTATGAACTCCGCATTCAAAGAACTCAAAGACTATTGGGATGAAACTTTAACACGACTTAATTTTAGTTTTTTCAAAACATTTTATTTGAGTGAAAGCATACGTGTATGGTACAAGTTGTATTAATAAGGTCTTTTGTGGATTTTTTTAATATGCATACATACCTAAGTATAACTACGACTAATAAATTGACTTTGTGGATATCATTGGCATATAGAGTCAACAAACCTGATGGTTTCAAGAGGAGCAAGAACAGCTTTAGTCATAGCCCCAGCCAAAGCACCACTAATAAATTCCCCAACTTCTCTCGTCTTAACAAATCCCTGAGACAAATTCACAAATTTCGCTTCAATTTCAAGACAGTAACCATTTTATAGAGCAAAACATAGTCAGACACATGAAAGCTTTAATATCATAAATAGGACTCTAGCTCTAGAAACATGCAATCAAAATAATATGATTGCATACATCCAACAAGCTATACAATTAGCATCCTCCCAATCCCAAAGCAAACTGAAGCGAAACCAAATCAAAGTACAACAATCCATGCATAACGGGCCATATACTAATTTTAGCAATCGGTATCCTATATCTAAGTACCCACCCAATATTCAACTTTTTCACATTAACTCAAAGAAAATAAACCAATTGATGCATAACGGGCCATATACTAATTTTAGCAATGGGTATCATATATCTAAGTACCCACCCAACATTCAACTTTTTTCTCATTAACTTAACCAATAGATAAAAACCAGCTTACCAAGTAGCTATCTGAATTAATTTACATCAATTTCGAACAAAAACATATCATCGACAAAAGAACCCTTTAACTTATTCATAAACCCAACATTTCAAACCTCTAACCAAAGGCATTTTCATTTCGGTACGACTGAAATAAAATGAATACAACTACCTGAACACTTGAACAAACATAACACAAAAAATATCTACTAAATTGAAACTTACAGCAATGGGTTTTCGGATATCGGGAAGCTGAAAATCGAACGAAAAGGAATCATTTTTCGGGCGATTCTGAGCCAAAAAAACAAGGCCCAAATTCTTGTTTTGAAGTGGCGTAGACTCTACGATTGCTCCATATACATCACCCATTGTACAAAACCCCTTCCTTTGCTAATAATAACCAATTCATAAAAACATATCAAAAAAATGTCACATTAAAAATAAAAAAAACCATCTAGATATTTCTTTATAAAGATACTAAAAATGTCATAAAAACGAGATATAAAAAAAACCATCTAGATATTTATTTATAAAGATACTAAAAATGTTATAAAAATAATAAAAATGTGATAATAAAAGAACCTGAGGGGGTGGTGATTTTTGGGTCATTTTGTTTTTTTTTGAAAGGGTGGTGAGCCCCCCACCCTTTGATGGAGTGGTGGATATTTTTTTTGTTTTGGCTTTTTAAGGTTTTCCGGTGGCTGTAAGGTTGTGGTCAAAAGTTTGAAAGAGGGGGGTATTTTTAGTAGTGTTTAGGTTTTGTTATATGTTTACTTTTGTTTTTGTGTTAACCGACATTAGTCCCCTGTAACCTGTTGACATGTTTTTCAGTGTTTTAGTTTGGGGGAGATGATTGGCACACTTCATTTTTTGATTGGGACACTCATATGTACAACCGGTTAAAGCACTGTAAATCTATAGTACAACAGTTTAATGCATATGGAGGAGTGTCCCAATAAAAAGATAGAGTGTGCAAATCATTTCCCTTTAGTTTGTAACGGAAGTGGTTTAATGATGTTTTTTTAGGGTTTTGTTCTTTGGCCCATGAGATAAAAGTTTAGCCCATTTGGTTATTGTTGTTAGGGTGGGTGGGGTGTAAACGAAATGAGACAACTTACAAGTTATTCAACATTGACTCGTAAACTACTAAAAAATGACTCAATTTAAATGAGTTGAGCTTGAGTACGAGCTACTTGAGTATATTTTTGAGTTGAGTTCAAGCTCCAAAATACCCGTCTCGTGAAGCTTGACGCGAGCCTTATCAAGCTTCGTTAAAATCACGCTTTTGCCCTTTAAATACACAACTTACCCAATTTTCATAGAAATCGAGTCGAGTCGTGCTTGATATGTCGAGTATTTATCGGGTTCAAGCATGAATATGAAAATAATCGAGCTCGAGTTTTATATGACGAGTCGTGCTCGAGCTTGAAATATAAAAATCGACCGACCTCGAATCGAGTTTCGAGCCCGAGTTTTAATATTCGAGGCGAGCTTGGCAGTACTCGACTCGTTTACACCCGTAGTTGGGGTTTAGCGTTTTCACGTAGTTAGCAACTTATTATTATTATTATTATTATTATTATTATTATTATTATTATTATTATTATTATTATTATTATTAATGACTACTATTATTAGAATACTTAAAATTAAGTCTTACAACTTTTAAAGCTATAAGTACAACAACCAATGCTACTTATAGAAATTCCCCTCGTATTTAATTCTAGCATACAATTAATACTAACATTAAATACAATAAATGAATCATTATGTACATTAAATACAATTAATTAACTGATCAATAAATACAATTAATGCACTTATTAAAAGACCCCTTACATAAGAAAAACAAATTATCAAGCATATTGTACAACCAACTTAAACACAATTTCTGCATTAAATATCACTAATACAAATAATAAAGCATATTATACAAATATTCAAGCCCAAACGGGCAATGGGCTCGAGCCCGAACGAACACGGGGCAAACGGGCTCGATCCCGAACGGACACGAGCCAACAGGCTCGATCCCGAACGGACACGAGCTAAACGAAAATTTTGATATCCGTAAATTTATTGTCAAAAAAAAACATAGTAAACTAAAATATGTTCACATATTGTACAAACCAAGCAAAATAATGATAATAATAATAATAATAATAATAATAATAATAATAATAATAATAATAATAATAATAATAATACAAACTAAGCAAAATTTCATCAAACTTTTGCCATAAAAAACTAATCAGTAAAGCTATTGCCAAAAAAGGTACAAAGAAAATAAATTATTAGCCGTAAAAATTAAATGACAGGGTGCCCGCAGCTGTATCGAGCGGGGACCCTGCTAGTTATTATAATAGTAGAGTTATTTTACATACCAAACTTTTCTTAAGGACGCATCCCCACCATCTATCTAAAAAGAAAATCAATGGTTAAGCTTAAAAGCATTTTAATATTTCATCAATTTTTTATAATTTAAATATCTGTTAACCGTTAATCGTTAAGCGAAAATAATTACACCATCGCGACGAGTATTTAATTATCTTTCTGTACACAGGCACTTTGATATACTTTCGACAAAAAAAAAAAAAAAAAAAAAAAAAAAAAATCGTTTTTTTCACGTTTTTTTTTTTGGTGGCCGAAAAAATCATATGTGATATATCACATGTGATATTACATATTACATGTTATATTAGTGTAATATCACATGTGATATATAGGGCTGAGCACCGAAGGTTCAAAACCGAATCGGACCGACGAAACCGACAAAAACCGAACCGGACCGGCTGCTCGTCGGTTCGGTTTCGGTTTCAGGTTTTACATGATTTCGGTTTCGGGTAGGTTCGGTCCGGTTCGGCCCAAAACCGACAAAAACATGCCGAAATACACATGGACCGACAAACCCGAACCGAACCGACGGCCCATCAGTTCGGTTTCGGTTCCAGTTTTTCATGAATTTCGGTTCTCGGTTTTTTCGGTTCGGGTCGGTTCTGACCCGATGCTCAGCCCTAGTGATATATCACATGTGATTTTTTCAGCCACGAAAAAAAAAGTGAAGAAAATGAAAAAGAAAAAATTTGTCGAAAATATATCAAAGTGCCTATCTATAGAAATATAATTAAATACTCGTCGTAACGGTATATTTTTTTTCGCTTACCGATTAACGGTTTGAAAGATATTAATATTTGAAAGATAATTAAACCACCATCTCCGCCACTCACAATAAAACACCTTCACCATCCTTCTCAATAACCATCCTTTAATCCTCAGAATCCATTTTATCCAAAAATCCGATTTGAATCCAATTTATATTTGACGATCCGAATGGTATACCATAGATGGGACACTATAGTTGGGACGTCAAAGGTGGTACATCCTCATGATGGGACATCATAGGCGGGACAACAAAAGTGGGACATCAAAGGTAGGACATTCTTAATCGTTAGTTTTTTATTTTGTTCTGTTTCAAGGATCGAAAAGTTTTTTGTTTCTCTTTGTGATCTCCCTTCAATCCAAAGGATCTTCTTAATTCTGTATATCATGGGCGTCGATGATTGGCAAGAGGTTACGAGAAAGAAATCTGGTTTGAGAACAAAAGAGGACGATCTTTCCAAGGTATCGATTTCCATTTATGTAACGAACTTTCCTGATTCTTGCTCAGCCAAAGACTTATTCCATCTATGTGAAGTTTACGGTCATGTTGTTGATTCCTATATTCCGCTTAAGAGGTCTAAATCAGGGAAGAGATTCGGATTTGTTAAATTCATAAATGTTTTTAGCGTGGAGAGATTAGTCAACAATCTATGCACTCTTTGGAGTGGTAAATTTCGTCTCCATGCTAACATTTCCAGATTTCAGCGTCCGCCAGTGAACGCTAATGTTTCAACTCCTAGTGCGGGTAACGTCAACAAAGGGGATAAGGTTTTATTAACTCGTAATCAAAAGCCCTTGAATCAATCTCGTAATTCTTCTCAGCTGCCTAATCCTAGTAAGATTGATGCTCATACTGGACCCTATGCAAGTGTTGTTAAAGAAGGGCTCAACTCTTTGCCTACTTTGGTTTTGGATGAATCTTGTGTTGTCTCCCGAGACCTTGATCTTTTTGTGATGGGTGAAGCTAAAAACTTTTTATCCATTCCAAACTTATACAACCTTTTGTCGAATGAAGGATTCCACAACGTGAAGTTGTCTTACCTAGGTGGTCTTTGGGTAATGATCGAACTAGAATCTGTCAATTCTAAAGATAAATTCTTGAAACATTCTGGTGTTGCATCATGGTTCACTAATCTGTGTAACGCCCAATCAGATTTCGTCTCTAGGAACCGCATTGTTTGGGTTGACATTGAGGGTGTGCCTATTCACGCTTGGTCGCGAGCTACTTTTAATAAAATTAGGTCCAAATGGGGTGAGGTCATGGAAATTGAAGAATGTAAAGATGACTTGTTTGCTCGGAAATGAATTTGTATTAAAACTTCTCAGGAAGATAATATCCTTGAGAGGTTTAAGATAATTGTTAAAGGGAAAGTGTTTGTGATTCGGGCTAAAGAGTTATTTGTTTGGTCCCCTGATTTTAAAGTCGACAACGAGGCCATTTTCTTTTCTGATGCTGAATCATCCAAAAGTTCAGTTATAGGAATAGGGGATAATATTGATAAAGGTATGGAAAGCGATGAAGAGGCAGTTTCGGATACTTATTTTGGAGAGAACACTGTGAATTTGAACAAGGAGCAGGAACAGGTTAATTCTCCGAATACGGTGGCTCCATCTCCTGATCCTTTTAATATTTATGAGACTTTACGCAATCATAAGAGTGAAAAGGAGCTTCACAATGAAACGGAACCTAGCATTCCTTTTCCTCCTGGCTTTACTCCTAGGAATGAAACTCTTAATTTGGTCGATCAGAGTGCAAATGATAAATGTCCGAACTCGTCTCAAAGGCAATCTGTGGGACTAAATTCCAGAGTTATGGAAGACATTCATCAGAATGTTGATCAAATTTTTTCTGGTAATAATAGCACTGGTTCTAAAGAGTGTGTCTCGAGAAAAGGAGGATCCATTTTGGAAGTCTTAGACGGCATGGTTAAAGTGGGTCAAGCTATGGGTTATGACATGGATGGTTGTCTGAAAGATATGGAGAAGATTATAGGTTTTCAAGGAGTTTATGAGGTGATCCGATGAATTGCCTTTCGTTAAACGTTCAAGGCCTCGGGTCCAAGGCCAAAAAAGATTGGGCTAGGGAGTTAATTAGTAAGCACAAGGTGAATTTTTGTTCTCTCCAAGAAACTAAATTGGAGAGTATTTCTTCCATGGATGTTAAACTCATATGGGGTAATTCCAGGTTCGATTACATTTCCAGTGATGCATTAGACAATTCAGGTGGCATCCTCTGCATGTGGGATCCTAATGTCTTTTCTAAAGACTATCATATTATATCAGATAATTTCGTTGCTATAGCAGGTACTTGGATTCCGTCTAACTCCAATCTGATTATCATTTCTATTTACGCTCCTCAACCGAGGCGGGAGAAACGGTTGCTGTGGAACTATATTTCTTCCTTAATCACATGTTGGCACGGTGATTCTCTTCTATTAGGAGATTTTAATGAAGTTAGAAATGCCGACGAGCGAAGGGGCTTGGTTTCAATATGGCTGGGGCTGCCGATTTCAGTGAGTTCATTTCTAATTTGGGGTTAATTGATATTACTCTAGAGGGTTACTCTTTCACGTGGACTCATCCTTCGGCAAGTAAAATGAGCAAGCTTGACTGATTTCTTGTTTCAAAAGGGTTTTTCTCTATCTTTCCTCACTGCTCCGCTATTTTTTTAGATCGACATTTGTCGGATCATCGTCCGATTCTCCTTCGTGAGTTGAATGTTGACTATGGAGCTACCCCATTTCGTTTCTATCATTCATGGCTCAATTTCAATGGGTTCGATTTGATGGTATCTCAAACCTGGAATTCTCTTTCTTTTAATGATAGCAACGATATGATCCGGTTCAAAAAAAAGCTACAAACTTTAAAAAGGTATATCAGGGAATGAATCTTTGTTCATAAAAAGAAGCAAATGGGAAGACGTGATGACATATCTCTCAAACTTACTGATATTGATAAACAGATCGATCAAGGAAATGTTACTGATGATACTCTTCTCTCTCGTATGAACCTTATGAAAGAACTCCAAGATATTAAGTCGGCAGATGCTTGTGATTCTTTGCAGAAGGCCAAGATCAAGTGGGCCGTCGAGGGAGATGAAAATTCCAAGTTTTTTCATGATATAGTTAATCGGAAGCATGCCAACTTGGCTATTAAAGGCATCCTGGTTGATGGCGATTGGATTAACGACCCATGTCGTGTCAAGGCTGAATTTAGTAAACACTTTGCTAACAGATTTCATGGTCCATGTGAAAACAGGAGCAGGATCAATTTTTCTTTTCCCAATCGTCTTCATTCTGATCAAGCTGATCTGTTAGAGGTCCCTATTTCCTCTGATGAGATCCGTATTGCGGTTTGGGCTTGTGGTAAGAACAAATCTCCAGGGCCAGATGGTTTTACTTTTGAATTTTTCCGAAGATTTTGGGATTTTATCGGGCCAGATTTCTGTCTAGCTGTCAAGTGGTTTTTTGACCATAGTGCTTTTGCTAAAGGGTGCAATTCGTCTTTCATTGCGCTTATTCCAAAGGTTCTAGATCCGAAGGTTGTCAATGACTATCGGCCTATCAGTTTAATCGGGTCTCTATATAAGGTTATTACTAAGATCCTTGCCTTAAGACTTTCTTCAGTCTTAGATAGCCTTATTTCGGAAGTTCAATCGGCTTTTCTTCCAAATAGACAAATTCTTGATGGCCCGTTTATTGTTAATGAAGTCCCTTCTTGGTGTAAACTTAAAAGACATCCAGCTTTGATCTTTAAAGTGGATTTTGCCAAAGCCTACGATTCGGTTAGATGGGACTTCCTCGATGATGTTCTCTCTTCTTTCGGATTTGGTACAAATTGGAGATCATGGATCCTCGGCAGCTTTTCTTCCGGGAAAGCTTCGGTCTTAGTTAACGGCAGTCCAACTTCAGAATTTCAACTACAATGTGGGCTTAAACAAGGTGACCCTTTGGCTCCATATTTGTTTATCCTTGTTATGGAATCCCTCCACTTGTCTTTTGCTAGAGTCATAGAAGCAGGTTTTTTTAAAGGAGTCGCTATCAGTAATTCGGTGACCATTTCTCACCTGTTTTACGCGGACGATGCGGTTTTTGTTGGTGATTGGTCAGAGTCTAACTTATCAAGTATATTGAATGTCCTTCATTGCTTCTCGCTTACATTTGGGTTGAAGATTAATGTTCATAAAAGTCAGCTGCTTGGGGTGGGTGTTCCTCCCGACATCATTGAGGCCGCTGTTCATTCTCTTGGGTGTTCGGTTATAAAAACCCCTTTCAAATATCTTGGGGTTCTGGTTGGTGGTAATATGCATAGTATAAAAGCGTGGGACGATGTTATTCGGAAGATTAAATCTCTATCTCTCTAAATGGAAGGTCAATACTCTTTCTGTTGGTGGTCGTCTCTCTCTCCTTAAATCTGTCCTTGGATATTCTCCCTCTTACTGGTTGTCACTTTTCAAAGTTCCTAAAGGAGTTCTTGCTTCAATGGAAGCCTTACGTAGGGATTTTTTTCATGTGGCTCATAATGATGTTAAGAAAATAGCGTGGGTCAAATGGTCTAAGGTTCTATCGTCAAAGAAAAATGGTGGCCTTGGAGTTTCTAGTTTCTACGCTTCAAATCGGGCCCTTCTTTTCAAGTGGATTTGGAGATTCATCTCTCAAGACAACTCCCTTTGGGCGCGGGTTATTAATGCGATTCATGGACATTCGATCCAGGTTCCTGCTACTTCTTCTCCTTCGCTTTGGATTTCTATTGTCCGAGAATTTCATGTTCTCAAAAACCGTGGTATTGATTTGTTGTCTTATTGTAAAAAGCGAATCGGGAATGGTTTGAATACCAGATTCTGGGAGGAAATTTGGATTGGGGATCAAAAACTTTGCAATCTTTTTCCTCGCATTTTTGCTTTGGAAAATGATAAAACATGTACGGTTGCTGTCAAATTATTTGACGGTATTGAGAGGTCCCTTCGTCGTCATGTTAGAGGCGGCGTTGAATCTCAACAACTTATCCTTATACAGGATTTGATTAGTACCTCTTTTTTATCTAACATGGAAGATCGTTGGGTGTGGACTCTAAATGGAAGCGGTTTATTTCGTGTTAGCGATATCCGTATTCTTTTAGACGATTCTTTTCTGCCAAAAGAGGTTGTTGCCACTAGATGGGTTAAATTTCTTCCCATCAAAATTAATAAGGTTAGTCTCGACAGGTTGCCTACTCGTTTAAATTTGGCTCACCGTGGAGTTCAGGTTAGTTCCTTGGACTGTCCGATTTGTTCTTTGGTTCATGAAAATTCGTCTCATATACTGTTTAGTTGTTCTATGGCTTTGGATATTTCTCGACTTATTTGTCGTTGGTGGGATTTGGGCTGGTCTCCTTTTGGTTCCTACGTTGAGTGGCTCTCATGGTTTAAGAATGTTAAATTAAGTTCGTCTCGCAAAGAAATGTTGGAAGGGGTTTTTTATGTTGCGTGGTGGAGCATTTGGAACGTCAGGAATCAACTTCTTTTTGCTTCTCGGAAGCCTAGGAAGAATGTTCTTTTCGATGACATAGTCGCTCGTTCTTTTATATGGTGTAATGCTAGATGTAAAGTTTCTTTTTCTTGGGATAGTTGGCTTCAACATCCTAATTTAATCTATCTGTAATTGTCTAGCTTCTTGCTAGTTTTTTAATAAAGTCGCCGTTCAAAAAAAAATATTTGGAAAAAAAGACTGAAAATGGGGTTTTTAAATTGTTAAGATTAATCTCATCAATCAAATAAAAATGAAGGGTGAGATTAATCATGTAAAAAAAATTTGGTCGTTGAATAATCTTAAATCTCATTATTATTATTATCTTTTCTCTCAACCATCGCACCACATTATATATATATACTAAAGATGGGGAGGATGTTGGTGCGACCACTGTAGCTGCTACAGTGGTTTCTACAGTAATTTTTTTTTTTTTTTTTTTCTCATCTAATCCATTTTCCAAAACCGATCCAAACAACACTTCCGAATCCAAAACCAATCCGCAAACAAATCCAAATCCAAGCTCAAAATACTATCTAATCCTAAACCTAGCTACACACCAAGCCTCGCCGTGAGTGATGGCTTGGCATCTCATCGACTGCCGAGACAAAAACAAACCAAACGGACCAAAAATGATTCCCACTCAACAATAACACCAATAAATATTCAAAGAACAAGGAAACATCAAGGATATTTACACCGAGTCGACTGAGTCAACTCGCTGAGTTAACCGAGTCAACGAGTCGCGACCAAATACGATAGATCCACATGGTTTTTGACATTATTAAAAGGTTTTATGAGGTTTTGTGTAAAAATCGGATTTATTAAAGGTTTTATAAAATAAGGGTTTCGGATTTTTAATAAAAAAGAAAGTAAAGGGCGCGTAGGCGCATTTACCGTCGAGAGAAACAGGGGAAAGGTGGTGGTGGTCATCGGTGATTGTGACAGAGGGTGGTGGCGGCGCGTGAGGGTGCTACGGAGGGAGCCAATAGCTCAAACGCTCCAGAAATGCTATAAACAAACCGATCTATCGAATCGACAAAAAAAATATATCGCCGGAAATATTCCGACGACGGTGGTTGACCGGACGGCGGCGGTGGATTGTCCGGAGAAGATGACCGGCGAAGGGGACAAGAGAGAGAGAGAATGTATTAGTGAGATGTATATGTGTGTAAAGTGAAATAAAGTAATTAAACTTTGGTTTAAATATAAATGAATAAGGGGGTGAAATGAAAATAATAAATATAGGGTGGGAATTATAAATAGGGGCGGAAGGGGTATAAGTGCCAAAATGGCTAAACTTTTCACAAAAACGATTCGGGACTCATTTGACATAACAAACGGATTCAAAAAATTACGAAACTTGCAATATTATTCACGAAATCATTTTTCCAATAAAATCAAGTAAAAACTTCACAATTTTTCTCAACGTCAATATAATTCAATAAATTCGGCAAATGCAATATGACATCAATTGCAAAGTCAGTCCTATGACATCAATTGCAAATTCGGCTAATGCTTTAAACGCAGCTATCGAAAAGAGAAGCTTAAACTTTACTACTTTTCTATGTTAACTACATTACCAAATTAAAATAATAACAATAATACTTGCTTCCAAAGAAACACACACATAATTCACATACCAAGATTAATAATTACACCAAATAATCCACAAAACACAAAAACACAAAACATACAAAACCCCGCCGCAACGCGCGGGCTTACCCCACTCGTTCGATCTGTTCTTTTAATTTTTTTTTTCTACTTTTTATCTAATTAAAAATCCCCAAAACACACGTAACAACCAATAAATAATACTCTCCCGTTTAAACATCTCTCACTTCTTTATTTCGGGACTTAAATGCCCAAGTCCCAAGGGAAAAAGATTCCAATTTTCCCGCAAAGTGAGATGGGACATTAAGCCTCTTCCTTGACATGGCCTCCTGCATGTTTCCCAGATGCACACTTGTCAGTGTTTACATTTTTATTTTGAGTTACCTTAGTGTCAATTTCGTATTAAAAGAGACTATAGTTAACAAATATATATTTCATTTGCGGAGAGCGTAGTTCACATGTTTTACAAAAAACTTTATGCATTTTTAAACAAGAACACAAAACAATGTGTCGAACCCCCAACCTTCACATCACAGTTACATGTACCTGGCAGCTAAGTCACCCGGGACACTGTAAACAAATGCCCATGTGACACAAGGTTCAATCTTTGTTCCTTTCTTTTGTCTTGGCCTACATTTGTATGAGGATGTTATGTCATGAAAAAGAAAGATAATATGAATGGAATACCAGTTGATGTGACAAATATAAAAGTAGAGTAATTTTTATTCTATAGTTTCTTATATGGTTCGTGAAATGTGGCGTCGAATTTTGTATTCGAAGAGATCATTATTTAGGTTTCAAAAACCTGCGAGACGTTTGAAGGGACACATAAGAACAGAATCGTTGATAATCTACTGCTTTTCAAAAAGAAAAAAGAATAGAATTGTTGAAGTTGGCGAAGTTGCAATGGACGATGTTTGTCAAATTGGGCCATCTTATATTATTCTTCTTGACATTTCTAACATCATACTCACTCACTTTAACTATATGCCTTGTGTAAACCAAATAATGTGCTTTCATTCTATACCGACTTAGATCATCGAACTTGTTAGTTTTCAGTGATTCAATGACTGTTAAGTACAAAATATTCTGCCCAACAAAGTGCTCGACACCTAAAGAGTCAAAAGTATATTTTTTCAATCCTTGTCACAGTGGGGGGCGCTTCATAGTTGATTGCGAAGCATAAGACTACTCTAGACGCTTAGAGTAAAATTACAAATTTGTGTGACTTGAGCCTTTTGTTACTAAACAAATATTAAGCATTTTCGTCACCTATTGCTTGATAACTAATT
The DNA here is from genome assembly GCA_030686995.1 of Artemisia argyi. NCBI lineage: Eukaryota > Viridiplantae > Streptophyta > Magnoliopsida > Asterales > Asteraceae > Artemisia > Artemisia argyi. The sequence goes on from CM060705.1 coordinate 157,964,096, forward strand.
AAAATCTTATCAAAAGATAGGCAAGTACAAAAACCTGGTGGCGGCGAATTGAATTTCTTGACAAATACTAGGCTTGATATGGCATATAGGATTTAACGTCTTAGCCAATATATGTCGTCTCCTAGGAGTCCTCATTGGGAGGCCATTTTACACATGCTGAGATATATGAACGACGCATTTCATTTAGTGGTGAAACTTTACACAAACTAAATACCTTTACATAACATCAAAATTATTGTCTCGAGTAGCGATCCACAATTGCCTTGGCTCCCTCTGGTGCAAAGAATCGAGCCTGTAAATTAACAAGTAGCAATCACTTTTGTGAGGAAATAAAAAAGACTGGGAAAATGATGTTCTACATCCTGTTCTAGGATGTGATTAAAAGGATACGCCGATACGGTATACAATATATAGTGCACTTTTGCTTGTTATAGTGTGTGGAGAGTATTAAAACATTAATACTCACTTGTATAAACATCCTCTCTGCATCTCCAGTTTTTCCGTTTGCTTTTAAAATAATTCCCTGCAGAGGTTTAGCTTCGTTATATAAACTAAACAATAGAAAAATCAAAATGAAGATACTTAAAGTGTAAAGGTCAACATGCAACTATGCTTATGTAACCATGTTCTGCAGTACTCTGTCATACTCAGCAACATAACAAGTATCAGGATTAAACAAGGTTAACATTTCAAACCAAGCACATAGCTAAAACTATCTGCTTAGTTGGAAATATAAATCATAAACAATGACACCCGAATTCATATGTTTTCATCGAAGATTATAGTAAAAAAGGCACTGCTGTTTGGACGTGTGACGTGCAGATCATTTAGAAGTTAATAGAAATTGGAAATGAGGGAATGTGGTTAACCTTAGCTAAATAACCACGGAAATCATCTGGGTGGCTAGAGATGAGTTGATCATATACAGCCACAGCATCGCTCACATGGCCCCAGTCCGAGTATGATTTTCCAAGAAGTAATTCAACCTAAGAAAATACATTTCAAAGAAAATGATCGTTTTACATCAGATACAAAGATTAAATCTGCACTAAATATTACCCCCTTTCACTGTTGCCTTGGTCGAACGGATTGTTAGGTACGGGCTACTTATAACTTAATTAGTCCATCCATTTGTTTATCACTA